>JAFJYI010000006.1:0-1265338 GCA_019022655.1 Acacia acuminata
ATGATCAAAAGTGAGAATGCAATAACCAGTTTTGTGCACTAAATAACAATAGGTCCATGCTGATAATTTCCTATTGAGATTTTGTGGTAATTACATTCTTTTCTTTTTCTGGAATCCACCTTCACAATGCAAGAAAAGATCAACATGCACCTGGAAGGACGGGAGTGGAGAATGCACTATTGCCAAATGGTGGCCAGTTATTGTGTAATCAACTATAGAAATGGATATATGATGATAAGCAGCACTAACCTGGGTATCGTATCCCAGAGGCAACTGAGAGATAAAATCATGAGCATTGGAAGCCTTGGCAGCCTCCACAATCTCATCCTCACTAGCATCCTCTTTCCCAAACAGTATGTTCTCTTTTATGCTTGTGGCGAACAGAGCCGGCTCTTGGCTCACCAGTCCCATCTTCGACCTCATCCACTTTAGCTGCACCCTCTTAATTCCCACCCCGTCCACACGTATTTCTCCTCCCATTGGATCGTAAAATCTCTGCAACAGTGATATCACCGTCGACTTCCCTGACCCACTCTCACCCACCAGCGCCACCGTCTTCCCCGCCGGAATCTTCATGCTAAAATCCCTCAGAATAATGCTGTCTGGCCTCGATGGGTATGCGAACTCTACTCGATCGAACTCCACTTCCCCATGAATTCTTTCCAGTATCTCACCTTCCATGTTCTCTGAGTCAATCTTGGGAATTCTCTTTATCACCTCCATTATTCTCTCCCCTGCTGAACTCGCTTCCGACAGGTACTTCACGTTGGATAAACCAGCTCCCAGCGATCTGCAATTCCCAAAGAAACCAACAACATCAATATCATGACTACGTGATTGATCAATTGAAAAAGGGTAACTTCAAATTTGCCTCAAAAGTTCCAAAAGTTTTTTAACTTCAATGTTGTCTCAAAATGTCAAAATGGAACAATCTTGAGGCTTATTGTTAAAAAAAGTTAACAATCAAATGTCAATTTCTTAACAATCAGTCCACAATAATTTTTTAGCTGTGTCGAATAACAATGTTACATTTTGAGTATTTTGGGTCACATTTAACTTAAAAAAACTTTTGAGGCGGTCTTAACCATAAAAAAGGTTAGGTTAGGCTTTTATTAATTACAATCCACCGAGAGCCATGGCTGCGCCGACGGCGAAGACGGTGCCACCTTGAGCGCCGTGGTACATGACGAGTCTACTCCCATAATAGCAAATGAAGGACCATATGACGAACACAATACTGTTGCTTCCTATGGCTAAGCCTTTAGCTAGGCCCTGTTTTAGACCCAGCTTGACTGAACCCTGTAAAGCAGAGGAGAAAGCAGATATGGTTTTGCTTTCGCCGACAAAGGAATGGACGGTTCTAATGGAAGATATTGCTTGCTCTGCGATTGCACCGGCCTGGTTGTACTCGTCCCTGATCTTGCTAGCCAACCCCGTTAATGTCCTTCCGTACATTAAACCAGGGATGACAAGAAGAACCACGAATGGTAAGGCCACAATAGCCAATCTCCAGAACATTGAAAAGGCCACAACGTAGCTCGCAACGAACATAGAGAGATTCGTCAGCAAGTTTGGAACCTATATTAGTTAGTAAGACACTGTCAACATCATAGGAATTTACAGTATCATCATAAACAGAAGTAATTAAAGTACAAAGTCAAAAGAAAAACAGATTTAAATTTCTGATTCTCTTTTCTATATATATGGACCTTTTCGCTGAGAAAATCTTGAATTACGATGCTGTCGTTGGAGACGCTGGTGATGACCTCGGACGTGCTTGTAACTTCCAAATCAAAGTATGCAACCTCCTGTCTTAGCATTGCTCTCAAATACCTGGATCTCATTCTCGCTGCTTGTCTCTCTCCTGTTCTCGTCCAACAATATCCCTCTGCGAGTGGAATTCCCAAAAGCCAAGAGAACAAAATCAGGATTCGTCTGATTAAGAAAGACAGTAACAAGTTATTATTAACTCACCGAGGAAGCATGCTAAAAATGACACACAGGCCAAATATAATAGAGCCACCGCGTTCTGCATCACCAATAAAATCAAATTATGATGTTTTTTTCTGGGCATGAGCAAGTGTACGTACTGAGAGAGAGGAAAAAGAAAGAAACCTCATTAGAGTTCTGAACAAAAGAAGGTACGTCCATTTGAGACGAGGCCCCTCCTATATTGTTCATCAAGCGGCTACTAATAAACAACACAGTAGGCCCCGTGAAGCCGTCGCCGAAAGACCCCAACACACCAAGAACCATCAAAAACCAATCTTGGGAATCGGCATGCATGAAAATGGATCCAACAGACCCATTACTTTTCTTCTTCTTCTTGGCCTCGGTCTTACTATCCGAGCCCCAACTCATTCCTCAGTCTTTTCTTGGAAAACAGACAAAAACAGTAAGAATATATTTGGCACCTCACTTCTCTCAATGTACTAGCTAGATAGTGTCTCTCTTTAATTTGCTTGCTTTCCAAAACCAAGTTTGCGGCTTTGAGTAAGTTACCTGCCCAATGCTGCTAATGTTGTGTATTTATAGGATTCAGAACACGGACAGCGGCTCGTGGTGGGGGCAAAATCCACTTAGCAACCACAACTGATGATGATGGCCTCCCATGGTTCCAAGGAGTTTTATTATATCAAAGCCGTAGCATTATTGACGAAACTCACGCAGGTCCAAAAGAAGAGAGGTTATGAGGAGTCCGATGCCTGAAAGTTGTGTTTTTTTTAAACAAGCATGGTTTATATAAGTTTCAAGGTTCTCTTTTTTCAATGAATGAATCTCTTGGAATGAGTTGCCTTCTAAACTTCTCCTCATAATATAAACAGCTTTACTTCAATCATATGCTGCCTAAATTTGTTTTCACTTCTTGTTATGTCAGCAAATTAAATACTCCCTCTCGGTATTTATTATTATAAGAGCTAGTTGACTTTTTTAGAGAAATTAAAGAAACTAATTAAATTAGCTTAGAGTATTTTTATTTTTATTTTTTTCTTCAAACTAATTAGTTTGGCTAATAAATTAAAATATAATCTAAAGATACACAATATATAAAATGATTAAGTAACTTATTTAGTTTCCTTAATCTCTTCAAACAAAGTCAACTAGGTCTTATAATTAGGATCGGATGTAGTATAAGATCCAGTTGACTTTTTTTGAATTGATTAAGGAAGTTAAATAAGTTATTTAATCAAATCATATGTTGTGTATCATTAGATTATATATCAATTTATAAATCCGACAAATTAATTTAGAGAATGAAATAAAAAATGTAGATACTTTAAAGTAATTTAATTAGATTCATTAATCTCTTCAAAAAAAATCATTTGGGTCTTATATTTATGACCAGATATAGTAGTGTCTTTAAATTTTTTATCTTCCGTAACTATGTTCTTAATAATTTATTTTACTAATAATAGTTATGCTTCTAAAATCACTGAAGACAATATAACGTAACACTGAATACTTGGCGTGCCCCTTGGTAAATGTATTTGGTTTTATGCACTAATGAGCGCTGATGCTAGTAAAATAGACTCTGATCGCTTAAACATTTGAGTTCGAAGCATTGTGGGATATTAAATGTCAGCACTTTTCTAAGTGAAAATTTGAATTTTAGCTCACCACATTATAAGGAACTAATTCCTTCTACTGAGGTTCCAAGGAAATTATTTAATTATTAAAAAGTTTCAATAACAATTAAGCAATACAAGTATATTGTCGTCTCTTATATTAAAATTTGTCACTATACGCTTATCAGTTGTTTTTGGACTTATGGGTGATTATTTTTATTTTTTTATTCAAACTCATAATCGCGCAAATTCATGATCCGCACTTGCCAGTACTATTTTTTTTTTTTTTTTTTTTTTTTTTTTTTTTTTTTTTTTTTTTTTTTTTTTTTATATAGTCGAATTAATTGCCAGTACTGATATTCACTGAAAGGCATTGATGCGGGAATACTGAATTAGAAATTATTTGTCATTAAAATATTAATCCACGTTCTGATATGACAGTAGCACACGACAAGCCTACTATAAATTACAGTTTTTCATTAGATAAAATGATTGAAAAAATAACATAAAAATACCACTTAAATTTTAAAATTCTTTTATCCATAAAAGTAATAAGATTAATAATAATAGTATTGTAATTGACAATTCATTTTAGTGAGAAATCAGATTTTGGAATTCAAATGATTTTTTTTAAGAATTTTCCTAAAATGAAGTATAGGGGAAAAACACCAAAATAAGAATTTTTATTAAAAAATGTATTGGATTGGAGCAGTTGGAAAAAGAATTACTCATCTAATACACTGAAACGCGTTGTTTGACTAACGCCACTAGTAGCGTCATGAGTCGGACGCCAATGAGCATGGCATCAGATTGTCGACGCCATTGCAGAGTGGCGTCGTACCTTTCGACGCCACTAAATTGACGCTAACGCGTAATTGACCTTTGTGGGGTCAATTTTATTTTATTTTTTAAAATATAATTTTATAATTATATTTAAAATTATAAATAGTAATTCTACTTAATTAGTAATAAAAAAAGTAATAAATAATAATTTTAATTAATAATTATGGAAATTAAAATATTCAAAATTTATTATAAACCTTAGGATTCAAGACTAATAATTAGTAAATTAATTAATTAGTGAATTTATTATAAACCATAAGATAGATGACTAATTATTTAATATTTTGTACATTAATAATTTGATATATAAATTGTAAAATATTATTAGCAAAATTTAATTAAAGAAATTTGTGAGAATAATAATTAGTGAATTAATAAAAATATTTTTTGAAATACGTTGTATATTATTTTTTATAGAGTACCCTAAGATAGATAGGATAAGTTTAAATAGAGAATAATAATTATTAAGTCACTAATTAATTATTCTCTAACTAATTAATTAGTCAAATATTAATTCACTAATATTTTGTAAAATATGTTGTATATTTTTTTTATAATAAATTTTGAATATTTTAATTTCCATAATTATTAATTAAAATTACTATTTATTACTTTTATTATTTATAATTAAGTAGAATTATTGTTTATAATTTTAAATATAATATTTTAAAAATAAAATAAAATTGATGACACAGCGTCAATTAACACCACTCTGCAGTGGCGCTAGACAATTTGACGCCATTGCTCGTGGTGTTTCACTCGTGACGCCACTAGTGGCGTCGATCAAACAACACGTTTGATCGCATCGATGGCTAATTCTTTTTCCAACCGCTCCAATCCAAGTACATTTAAAAAAAAAAATCGTATTTTGGTGTTTTTTCCTGAAGTATAACCTTCAATCCTAAGTATAAGAGCCCCGTTTATCTTGTCCCCCATCTTCTTTATGTTTTTCTTCTTAAATTATCCATGTTAACTGCAAATGTAGAGGAAGTTTGCATCAAGCGAGGAGAAATTTCAATGCAAATAATTTTAAAAAGATATTTTGAGGAAACCAATATTATTTTGACAAACAACCAATTTAACTAATTTACTTAGTTTATTTAAATTAATAAAATATATCTTATATTAGATCGAATGTATTATTTACTAAACATGGATTCAGATCCACGCTGGATAATACACAATATATGGGTTAAATTTTTTTCACCAACAATTATGGTGTTATATGAACTCTAATTTCCTGGCCCAAAAAAAACAAAAGTTATATGGAACTCTGATTATGATTATGCAAAGCCATTTTCATCACCTTACCGCGTGAAATAATTTTTAAGTATATACCTACGGTACGACATTTTTTCCTTAATTAAACTCACTTTGTGGTTTAATTTTTTCAATTAAAAGAGACTTAAATTAATAAAAGGACGTAGTATATATTGCTTTTAGAGGTAGGGTCGTGTCAATATATATATTCTTCAATTTATTATATTTGATGATAATATGACAATGATTGTAGAAATAATGCGCCGAAATTATTGACTATAACAGGAAAAGAAAATTACTTTGAGTTTGATGCCATTTTGGACATCACATATGTCCCCCTTAAAGGGAAGGTACTCGATCGTAACATGAGACGTGAAAAAGCAATAGAAATAATATCTATAAAAGATGCACAACAAATTCATGGCGTGTGTGTGTGTGTGTAGTAGTTGCCAAGCTGCTAATTGAGGATTTGATTCATTTCAATGGTGACTAGGCCACCACGTTTATCCGTGACAAAACACAGTGGACACTTCATTAAAGTGTTTGTTCCTCTTAAGATTTGAAATCACTAATCAAGTTTAATTTATTTTAGTTTCCTTTAAATTTTCAATGTGCCTGAGTTTCTAACAGAAATGGTTTCCCAGCTTGTTTAAAAGATGAGTAGAAATAAGCTCTAAACTGTCGAGATCTTATATTTTTATTTTTAAATGAAATAATTATTTTTTTTAAAAAAATATTAGTTCAGAAATTATTTTTATTTTAGATTCTCTATCTATTAAAATTAATTTTCATAAAAAAATAAAAAAGTAAAAAAAAATTTAAATCGTCCAAATTTAATTTAGATGAGCCAGAACTTATCTATATGGACGAAGTCTCTCTGTTCATCCATAGAACAAGTAGGGTAACTGGATCCAATTTCTAACCGGCCGGAGGGAGTATGTAATCATTACTCTTTTGAAAGGGGAAGAAATTTGATATTGATGGGCGTGTAAATATTATATGTGTGTATCCAGGTAAAAAGAATATATATTATATTGTTTTATTGGACGACCCTGCAATGTGACACAGCATTATAACAGTGCTCCCACCACTTATCTGTTTCTGTTTTGCAAAGTAAAATCCAAATATTGAAGTGCTCTCTCATAATATAAAAGGACTAATCATGAATTGACAATAATAATCCAATGATCCCCCGCCCCTGATGTAAGGAAAATGATAATATAAGATTTAAGAAAAATAATATTTATTAAAAAAATTATAAAATTGATAGTTATTTTAAAGGATTAGAAATTAAAATATTAAAATAAAAAAACTAAATTACTTTTAGACATATCTCTTATATTTTTTATAACTAAATCAGAATCTAAAATAATTGATAAATAATAATAAAGAGAGAACAATTCAAATAACCTCATTTTGTCATACGTCCATATTTGAAAAGCCACCATCCGGCACTGTCAAATTGAAATAATTGCTTTCCATTTTCTTGCAGTACAAGATGACCCCACAAGACCCCATCATTGTGATAGTTAGCGATGCTCGCAGTATTGCAGTCATGTAGGACTCTGAGTACCAATAATTTATTTCTGATTCAATTCAGATTTTAGATATCAATCAAAGCACTTTTCCCTTTGAAGCAAGCTTTTTTATTGTTCAAGAGACAAAGTGAAGGCAATTGAATCTAAATACAATCCACTTCCGTTCTTTGCAGCCCTTGATGTTGTTCTTAAATTTCAGTGGTCGAATGACCGTTGTGCTGCCACGTCACATCGATTTATTTGAATTGGTTTTTATTCCATTATTCATGAATTACCCAAGATTTTGATTCAATAATAAAAAATATAGAATATCTAGTTAAAAATAATTTAGTTTTTTTATTTTAATGTTTTAATTTCTGATCTTTAAAATAATTACCATTTTTATGTTCGTCCTTAATAAATATTATTTTTCTTATGTCATTTATTATAATTTTCCTTTATACTTATTGACATTTCTTAATTTATTCATATATATGTGTATGCTATGATCACATATGCTTATATAATAAATAATATGTAAAAAATCATTTGTAAATATGATAAAATATGACAGATTTTAAATCAAAATGATAAATAAAGATAAGCTCAATAAATTATGAAATTTTGATTTATAATCTCAACAAATTATAATTATGGGAGTGTACACACAAACAACAAATGTACATTTGTGCACATGCAGTGTTTGTAAAAAAATGGAGAATGATAGAAAAATATCATTTGAATTTTAAAATCTTGTTGATAAAATAATAATGAGATTGAAACTTATTTTATTATAAAATCAACTATTTGACATTTTGAATTTTGTGATATTTTTGGATTATTCCCAACAAAAATTCAGATTGCATAAAATGCTTATGACCTCATAACAATGACACCCACCCAACCATTTAATAATAATGTGGGCGTTTTCATTTAGCACAAGTGCAATTTTATTTCAGTTTCAGCAAATATATACTATTCCTCCTATCATTATGAAAGCCGTTGAATGATTTTGGTTAAATTCTAAATATAAGGTCTCATTTTCCTCTTACTCTTATCTTTTACATAAATGTTGTCTCTTATGTATTAAAACATTTTTATTTTTACACATTAAATTTTGTTCATTACCGTTATTTTCTAAAAAATATCAGATTTTTTTTTAAAAAAATAATTATATATAAATAAGTAATTTACCTGTTTTTATGAAGACTTTATAGGATTAAAGATCATTCACTGTGCTTGAAATACCATTGAGTAATCTTCTCCGATCATAGAAAGCAAAATACTAACTACTACTCTATAAGATTCGGGAATCAGTTGAAGCATGCTTACGAGATCATGGTTTGTTTATGCCAACCAGCTATTAGTCATTACACGTACACAGTACATCCACTACTATATATAATAATTCTGCGAGGGATTTTGTTCCAAAAAAGTTTAATAAGATATTTTATTTTTTGATTCAGGAGAGTACTGTTGATAAGTTTGACCCAAAAATTAATTTAAAAAATGAAAATAACTTTTTTTCCCTTAAAAAGGTCTTAATTTAAGTGATATGACCAGAAGGGAAAATGTTTATTTAAATATATACAAAAAATATAAATATGAAAAAAAAAATAAAAACTTTGCTTTATCTGTAATTTAAAGGACGATTTTTATGTAAAAAATAAAAGAATCAATCAATAAAAGTACTCATAAATACACCCCTAGATCAAAGTTTCTCTCCTCATTTAATTCATTGTCTAACACTTTGCACATCCCTTAGATGTTTAGTATAGGACCTAATTGTAGAGTTAATTTTGATATTAAATTTAAAATATATTGATCATATTTGTCAATCTTTTTTTAATTTACCTATTTATACTCTCTCAACCATAATCAAATAAAAGAGAGATTGAGGCAATTAAAGAAAATAATTTGGTGTTTTAAAAACATATGTGATATTAATAATCTTAGCTAATTTTTTTAAATTTAATTAAATTAAATAAATAAATCTTATATTAAAGAGTATAGAGAGTAATTCCAAATTCGTTAGCGCTAATAAAAAGGTTTTCTGAGATTATTTTCTCCTTCAACATCAAACTGATCAGAGGCGGGCACAGTGATAGTACTTTTGAAATGTCCAGGAAGATCAAACAATCACCTGTACTGAATCTGTGATACTTAGTTACTTACTGCAACGAGCAGCATTTTGTTTAAGAATAAGCATCGATCTGTGAACAAAAATCTCGTCATCAGATAATAATAATAATAATCATCACTTAATTACTTGAAAGCAACTTTTGTGATATTCTGTTCTTTTTCTTAATTTTTCCACCCCCTACTCTATCGTGAACGTTACATCAGCTATTAAGAAATCATTACCAAATAGATTTGCTAACCCTCTCCCTTTCCAAGTTTTAAATTCTTTAATTAGTTAATCAAATAATTAGACTACTGTATCCTTAACAGACAAATTGAAATTCGACAGCAACTTGTTGTGAGGCCCCTATCTACGTAGGATCTGGTCCACCATTTTCATGCGCTGTAAGGTGGTTGGATCTGTCACTTACAGGCTTTTGTAGTGAAGCATTATTAGTAGAACAATGACACAAATTACAATTAATATGAAGACAATTATCTATGATTTCACCACTTGATGAGTGATTGAGTGGTGACACTGGAATATGCTGGTGCTTGGGTTTCAGTGTCCTTGTGTATCATTCATATCATACAACCTTGTAATTTTTTCATTCGCTGGGGATTTTCACTGCTTTAGTGGAAATAAAAACTTATTGCAAGTATCCATCCATTAATTGATTAGTCTAGTAGCTTATCTTGAATATGACTTACACATTTATATATAGTACTACCTCTAGGTTTTAATACAAGATCAATTTTATAGTTCAATGTATTTTTTTAAGGTGAGTCTTAAATTAAGGATGGGAGAGAGGGAGTATAAGATATATTTAATAATTAACACCACTATGAGATGGATTATTAGTTGACTGTTTTGAGTTGAATTTAAGATTGTAGATGAATTTTTTTCTCTAAACTTGATTATTACATTAAGAAGTTTATTAATAACAGTTTCATTAATAAATTTTTGAACAATGTAATATTTTAATATACAAAATTTAAAAAATATTACAGTACTTTTAATACTATCGATTCAATGCAATAACAAGTTATGATACTCTAGCCTGGCTCAATGCATGAGAAGGCCTACTTTAACATTACTATAAATTTGCGCATTTATAATACTTAATACATAACGGTTACAATTAATAAGCGTCATGTATGTTGAGGCCGAAGTCACAAAAAAGGATATATAACACTTAAAAGTAATGATTAATTATACGCACCGTCATGAATTGGAAAGCGGAATTTGTGAAAACACAAAAATAAGCGGTTGTAGTTAATAATTGTCATTTATTTAGTGACAAAAGTGACGGTTCTTTTGAAACATCCATCATGCAACGATTACAAACGATTTGTCTTCAAACCCTTATTATATCAGTGAAGACAAAATATAATGTAACACTCCAAATTCAACACCCGAAAACTTGGCCAAAATATTTGAAATACCTCAATCAAGAATGATCAATATCTAAATCATTATATTACATAGCCATTTCAATAAAATTCATAATACGAAGTCAAATAAATTTTCAAAATATTTCAGAGTTAAAAATACAATGCGAAAGTCCTAGGGTCATGATAAATAAAAATAACATAACATAAGTTACATGAATACAAATGAGCCTTCAAAACTCATTCCATAGGTGCCTTCCTTTGCTCCCTAATAGAATGTTCACCTGAGAAATGTTAATATAGGATGAGATTTCACGTCTCAGTAACTACTGAAAGTTTCTACCGTATACAAGCAAATTATATACAACTAAAAGCATAAGTGTATTACATATATATATTTGTACATATCATAATTTTATACAAAATTCTTTTGCAAAAGTAATCATCATTATGTCAAATTATGAACTATACAATTATACAATATGCAATATGCAGCTTCCCTTATATCATCGTCCACCCTTGTACCGCTGACTGGAACCATTGGCTAACATATATAGTCCGACAAAAACCCATTCATGTGACTGGATGGTTCCAAGCTTATCAAAACCTAAGATACACCCGGCCAAATGTATAAAGCTTAAGTATGGACTATGGCTTCCCTATTTAAAATAACAACTAAAGAGGTGTCACGTGTCCCACAACTCCAATGTAATCCCGGCCAGAGGAAAACATGGAAGATAGGACCCTGACAAGTACCATCCACTGTGCACCGAGTAGTGGCATAAAGAAATCTTATTTTTTCAAATTCCTCCTTACTCCAACCCATCACATATACAACTGCCATAAAAAATAAAGTATATTAAAATAAGCTTCCATTTATATAAAATATCATCACAAGGTAAACCAAACATCTCATAAAACCTCAAACGAGCAATATGTCATTCTTGAAATTCAAAGGACTAAACTGTCATTTTGAATTCGGGACTAAACCGTAATTTTTGAAATTCGGGGGCAAAAGCGTATTTTTTCCGGGTACAAAACGGTAATTTTCATGGGTACAAAACTGTAGTTTTCATGGGCACAAAAATGTTATTTTTGTGGGCATAAAACTGTAATTTTAGTTGGGCTCAAACTATAATTTTCAACTTTTGGTATAATAATATTATAATATATATATATATATATAATTCAGTCCATATAACAAAATAATTCATAATCATACATAATTTACAAGTATATGGAAGAATATTCGAGTTACATTGTTACTCGCTAATTCCCAAGTAATCACCAAAAAGCTACTACCAGTCTCCACAAATAATTATCTCTACGCTTTCCCTCTATCCTTCTTTCTCTCCTCTTTTTATTTTTCTCACACTCGGTGGTGCGTATTTATAGTGGTTGGGGAGTGAGGTAAACGGGTGAAAATGGGGGGTAGTTGGAGGTAATAAATATTACCCCCTTCCCCTTTTACTTTTCAATATGTTTTTAAAAAATATATATTATAATATATTACTATGATATATTATAATAAAAAAATATTATATTATCACTAACATTAGAAAGTTTTACTCCTATACTAAATTTTCTTAGTAAATTAATTATCATTAATTTATCCTATCATTATGCTAAATAAATTTTAGGATGTTACACATAACGGTCTTCAGAAACAACTATTATCTACTACCCCACCACCACCTCATAAGTCATAACTCATAATCCGTTAGACATCTATTTAAACTCACATATTCCTTTTGATTTTTACTACTTTTCTTTACCGGCCTCCTCATTCTTCTTCATCATGTTAAGTTCTTAGGGAGCTCCTCCGCCACCGCCGCCCCCTCCTCCTCCTCCACCTCCTCCTCCCTTGCCTCCTCCTCAAATGGAGGCTCTAATGTAGATGTTTGCAAGCATTGACGGGGATACAAGGCCTCGCGGCATGCGCCAATACGTTGAACAGGAGGTTGAACCACTTATTTCATCAAAATGATGTTGAACATGACTAGTCAGACCCTTCATCTCCCTCCTCCTCTGATGACAAGAATGAGGATGGGGATGAGGAAGAGAAGAATGAAGCGTATGATGAGGACAATAGTGGTGGTGATAATTGAGCATCATTATTGTTTAATAATTCATGATTATTAATTAAGAACGATAAAGTATTATTGCCAACATACTTAACAGTTTTAACTTAATAAACATTAAGTTGCTGATAAAGTTAAAAACAACTTAATATTTTTCGGTTATTAATTAAAAACCGTAAAGTATTCTTCCCAACATACTTAACGGTTCTAACTTAATAAACGTTAATTAGAGCTTTCGAAACATTTCCTCTTCCTTGTGCTAACTATGGGTGCCTCCTCGTCATCATGAGAATAAACCAGGTACCTTTTCATTATGCCCTACTGTTCAACTTTCAAAGCCTGCAATGATGGTTTTGTTACGTCCCTTCCAGATCTTTATTATTTAAACTCCACATTTTCATATGTTTTTCTTATACTTTCTTTATCGTCCTCCTCTTTATACTCTATAGCTCAATTGCCAAGATGAATCATGCGGAAGACATGCCAGAAAACTCTTAGCGTCATCCTCCACCACCTCCTGCTTCTCCTCATCCTCAACCTCCACCACCACCACCGCCTCTAACTCCTCCTCGTCCACCGCCGCCTCCGCCTTCTCCTCCTCCACCGCCACCTCCACCACCTCCTCCTTCGCCTCCACATCCACATACTATGCTTCCTCAACTGAAGGCAATGTTGCGGCATGCACAACAGACTGACCATGTGTGACTCACACTCTTGACTTAGATATCTCATAATGTAAGTGTTCATCCCATATATCTTGTGTCTCATCAGTAATTAAGTAAGGAAAGCAACATGTTATTGAAATAAAAACAAAAATATCCGTATATAAGAAGGGCCGCACGGGGTATGCGAACCCTTGAGCATTGAGCAAAAGCTCAAGGGTTTGCCTACCTCGTGTGGCCTTTTGCAATATAGATATTCATAGGTTTTTTCTCCCAATCCATTGCTTTCTAGGGTTAATTCCATTGAAGAGACACATTTTATATGTAAATAGTTACATTATCACTTATATGGGCCAGCAGTTGCAATTGATTCTCCCTATAAAGCCTGAAATGTCTTGATCTATCTCATATTGCATAAAAACTCGATGTGAGAGATCTTGTTTAATTATATACAGTCTAGTCCAACTAACTTCGAAGCTCCTACTTGAAGAGTTTCACAACAATATATCACAAAACAATCGTCATGTATTATAAAGTGTACGGTTCTTATTTAGGAACCGTTATTTATGTTACTGAATAAATTACTATTGTCAAAATGAGATCGTTATATATCATGTAAACATCATTATATATTATGACAGTTGTTCACGTGTGTTCGCCAATTATTATCATAACAATGAGTACATCATGGCTTCACCAAGCTTCAATCATGACATGTATTACCATATAACTGTTATAAAAAGTTAAGAATAAATAACGGTTAGAAACCATAATTTATCTGCGTGGAGTAAATATAGCTTCTGCATACATGACAGTTTAAATATGTGAAGTATGACAATTAATAACCGTAATGTATATGTAGTAGTATAATCAAATACATTGAGTGAATGACAAGTTGGATATTTACCAACATTGGCCTATATTTTTATGTATCACCAAGTGTATGTGCATACATGATTAAGAGTGTAAAGTTGTTGACCTCGTGCCCGTTTGGATGGGCTTTTTAAAAAAGTGTTTTTTTTAAAGTTCCAAATTAGAGCTTTTAAAAAAAAGGAGCATTTTGGTTTTTTTTTATTATTATTATTACTTTTACGTTTTTAAAAAGAATATCATCTAAACACATAAATTGATTAAAAAGACATTTTTTTTTTTTTTTACATTAAAAAGTGTTTTTTTAATCAAAAAAGTCTATCCAAACGGGCTCCTAGTCCATTTTTAGTGGGTTAGGGCCGCCTAAGGCAAATTTTTTATTATTTAATTAACAAAAAATATATTATTTAAAAATCTTAAATAATAACCAACCCTAAGTGAAGTGTTGCAGGGATAGAGGTCCATGTGAATTACTTTTTTGAGATGAACAATAACTCCTAGGAATCAACTCTCTTCTCCCCATCCTCTCTTTTTTCTGTGTCATTTGTTGTGTGATAAGATCATAGTCTAATTTTGTAATTTGAATTCCTGTGGGCAACCTAACATCCCGCCAGAGTTACTTGTATATATGCCCCAAAATCCTTCAAAATCAGATTTGCAATTCTTCATGTATATCCTGAAAAATAACAAAAGCAAAGAATATATTCTTGGATCATATACAACTAAACGCATGCATGCTTTATATTCCCTCCAGCCAACTGTTGAAGAGGGTCAAAACTCAAAAGAATACTCTAATCTTATTTATAAGTCTCTTTTTAAAAGAATGAAAATTGACTTATAAATAGGATCATAATGGTACACTATTCAGCAAGCATCAGGTGGGCATATATACTCCTTTCTTTGTTGTTTCTGGCAACTGTGAGATTAAAGGTCCGATCACAACCGAGGGAATTGGGGTCCTTGTTCATGTGGTGGCTAGCTAGATATGCAGCTTTTGTATTAAAAACGCAAATATATACTTCTTTGTTTATTTAATTAATGTTGGAAACAGGGAAAGAGAGAGAGAAGGGAATGTGCCCCAATATGAGAGGTACTGTGTCTCGATTCGATGGTGGGCATGGTAACTACTGTTAAACATGGCCCTCATTTTCTCAAAATTCTAAGGTCTGGTCTTGTCACATTTAACTTTATGTCAAACAGACAACCTACCCCAAACATTATGCACTTCAATCTGGCCACCAATAAACGACCCTAAATGGGACTCAAACCAATACGCTGCTTTATTTTTAGCTAGCCTTTTATATTTTTCTTCTGTTTCCTCCATGTCGTCCAACGCTTTATAATTTTTTTCCCCTCCTCCTTTCATTTCATTACTATTATTGCAAAGACCACCGTCTTGCACGCATTATGACGGGTGCAAAAGTTCCCTAGCTCCTTCTATGACTGATCCTGCCCCCAATGATAGTTGCCAACACATCTTAGTGTTGATAAGACTTAGCTTCCTTTTTTTAATACTGTGTTGAATGAGTAATTTTGCAACATAATAATTTTATAATTAATTAACTTAGAAATTTTTATAATTAAGAGGTATTTGGGGTCTAATTTCCTCATTTATGGGCAAAGAATCTTGGGAAAATTGTACTTACTAGATCTCAAGAACCATAAAAAATATAAAAAAAGTCTCATAGTAGATTGTCTTATTAAAAAGCTCCATACGTACGGAAGTGATATAAATTCTGAATCTGAAATTACTTTCTTGCCCTGATTGATTAAAAAAGGAAAAGAAAAGCAGTGATATTTGATTAGATCCATGTATTTGTCAATCACAACATTATAATTTGTCAAAATAGACATATCCATATGTTAACATGAGCTATTTTAATTAACATAGATGAACTTGTCAATGAATACTCTATAACTTGCCAAATATATAACTTGCCATTATGAGCACATACACTTGTCAAAATAGACACATAAACTTATCAATGTATAACTTGTTATTATAGGCACGTACATTTGACAATAGGGTTAAATACCTAATTTGCCACGGAAGTTTTGCTAAGGGAGCGGTCGGCACCCGGAAGTTTTTAGGGTACCAAATTTGCCCTAGAAGTATGAAAAAGGTAGCAACCTTGCCCCTCCGTTAATTTTGACCGTTACGTTTAATTGAGTACACACGTGGCATGCCACCTCATCAATCAAAAGTATCATTTTTACCCTGTAAGTTTTCATTGAGTAGCAATTTTGCCCTGGAAGTTTTCATTGAGAATCAATTTTGCCCCAGAAGTTTACAAAAGTAGCAATTTTGCCATTCTTTCTCCCAATATTAAATTTGACTATTAAATCAATCAAAGACCACATATGTCATGCCTTGAAAAGGTCGAACTTAGAGTCAGAGAAGGAGATCCTTGACATGTTGAGCTCAAGGCGGCCAGAATTTGTGAAGTCGAACTGATCACAAGGACTGAAAGGTCTGTTGCAAAACTCAGAGGAAGCATCACTTATGATCTAAGCAAATCAAACGCAAAACGAGAAATGAATTGTTCCAAAAATTGGTTCAGTAAAACAAACCAATAGTGATAATATTTACGTTTGTACAGACTGATCATTTGCTTAAATCATAAGTGATGCTTCCTGTGACCAGTTCGGCTCAACATCTCAAGTATCTCCTTCTCTGACTCCAAGTTTGACCTTCTCAAAGCATGACATGTTTGGTCTTTGGCTGATTTAATAGTCAAATTTAATATGTAGGAAAGAAGGGCAAAATTGATACGTTTTGTAAACTTCTGGGGTAAAATTGCTCCTTAGTGAAAACTTCCGGGGCAAAAATGATACTTAACTCTTATTGGATTGATGAGGTGGCATGCCACGTGTACACTCAGTCAAACTTAATGGTCAAAATTAACGGAGGGGCAAATTTGCTACATTTTTCATACTTCCGGGGTAAATTTGGTACCAAAAAAACTTCCGAGTGCTGGCCGCTCCCTTAGCAAAACTTCTGTGGCAAATTAGGCCTTTAACCCTTTGACAATATATAACTTGGCAAAATAGGCACAAAAAGTTGTCAAAATAGGCATATAAATTTGTCAAAATAGGAACATATACTTATCAATGTATAACTTGTCAAAATAGACATATAGACTTGCCAATATATAACTTGTTAAAATAGGCACATCATTGAGGTATGTTGTATTAAGAATTTATGATTGACAAGTGGATGTGCCTATTTTGACAAGTCATAGAATGACGATTTATAAGTACTTCCACCTAACCACATATCACTGCTTCTCTTTTCTTTTTTTAATTAATTGGGAGTAAGAAAGTAATTTTACATTCGTAATTTATATCACTATAACCTTTATGGAGCTTTTTTATAGGGGAATCTATTGTGAGACTTTTTTGTCACTTTTTCTTGTCCTTTAAACCTGAGTACTTTCCCAAGAATCTTTTTGTTGTCACATTAATTAATTACTCATATACGTGAGTCCGTGACAGTGTGTATGTGTGTGTATTGTTGGGGAGTAAAAGGAGAAAAAAAGAAGAAGAAGAAGAAGAAGCGGAGGGAAATCAAAGGTAGTGGAAGGGGGGGCTAACGTGTAAAGAGAAAATGATTGATGAGGAGGAAGGAACATTGACCAACAATATGGGGCACTCGGGGGATACTTGCAAGCGTGAACTTTGAAAACTCGATGTATTCCCTCTAATTATTATTATAAAGTATCAACTATAAAAAAATTTAATCTTTATTATAAGACACCAACCTGCCTCTAACTGACTAATTTATTAGGTTTTTCTCATCATATCCTCATTCATTGGGCCAATATTTTTTATTAACTATTGCATTCTCGATCCATTCAAGATGTTTATCTCTCTCCCCATTAAGTTTATATATTTCCAATCCAATCAGCATGTTTTTTCTCTCTATTCTCAATAAAGTAGGGGTAAAGGTGGAAATATTCATTAACTGAACACTAATTTAATGACTTAACTGTCTTTTCTTGATATAAGATAAATTATAGTTGGTACTTTATAATAAAGACTAGAGGTAGTATGTTGAGACACATCTTATCCAAATTTGTGTCGTAGAAGATATGTTTCGTTCATAGTGCTCACAACATGCGTATCAACCCATGATTTCTTTGATCCCCAAGTCCTGCAGGCCTAACAGATTTCCCACCCATATCTCTTAATTTTCTCCCCTTTCTTTGTCGTTTTTTAATTATAAAAAGCGCATTAATTCCTACATGTTTGGCTCAAATTTGAGTGAGTGCTTAGTACGTGTTTAAAGATGCAATTTTTATATTATCTCTAGTCCTTAATATATGATATTGTTTGTAGCATAAGAACAATATTCACAGACACAACTCAAATCAACTTAAACATAATCAGTGCTATGGCCAACACTTGCTCCCTCCATTCAAGCTTCAATGAGGTATATTAGGCGATCACAAGAGATTTGAACCGCACGTATATGAATAATGTACTATCCTCCAGTTCTTGATATATGACATCATTCATATATAGTATAAAGTACATTACAAACAAGATTTTATACATATCAAGAAATGAAGGTAGTATTATACATATATGTGCCGCTCAAATCTAATGTGACAGCCTAATATAACTCATCGAAGCCTGAATGGAGGAAGCAAAGTGTTGGCCATAGCACTGGTTATGTACGTTTAAGTTGATTGAAGTCGTACCCAAAAACATTATCTTTATAAAATGTATTTTGCAACCCCCAAGTAAAATAAGATGTGGCACTCGCAAGTTTAAACGAATAATTTTTGTAAGAACACACAGAGAAGAATATCAAAAGTGGAAAAAAGTAAATTTAGCAGAAAAGATTTCAAAGGATCGGAGGAAGAAGAGAATGCTTGAAATCCCAGGAAGCTATAGCAAGTATCTCCTTACACAGGCCATGGATTCTCAGAGACGTTGGGCACTCTTAACACACTTAAGTCTTCTACGGTTAAAGCACATTATTAAGGCAAAGTGCCACAAAATAATAGCATCAAGTGTACGTGGTTACAATTCTTTTTTCTGCTGCTTCTGAAACTGAACATGCTAGAGGTTCCGTTTATGGTTACAGATCGGCAGAGTTGTCATTGTTTAGTAAGTCACTCATGAAACTGCGTCCAGAACGAAACGAAAGCCTGTGTTTTCTATATCCCCATAATTTTCCAATGGAATTAAAAGGGGAAAAGAGAGAGAGAGAGAGAACAGCTTATTAAACGTCACTGGAACTTTAATGACTTTAATTTCTTTCTCATCCTTTTCCTCCTGTCTGTTTGCTTTCCCAACTCCTTATCTTCGCGCTTTTTTTTGTCATTCATCTGAGTACGATCACGCATGGTGTTTATCAAAATCATCACTTTTTGTGCTGAAATGATTCGCAAACTGAAGTTGCCTTTGCCTGTCTCTCACTTTACGTACGGAAGCAGATTTCCTAGCTGCCATCTCTCAGTATCCCTCCGAAGCGCATATAAACCGTTGATCTCATCATTAAATCTTGATTATCCATTTTAATATCTTCAAAACACGTTCAGAGGCCCTGAAATGAGTCGGCTTTTGCAACTTTGCAGCTTAACTTGACGGTAAATATTCCAAGAGGCAATGTAAGATGAAAAGAACTCATTTTTCTCATTTAAGATTTTATCCTTTGAATTATTTCATAGCTAATCCTTTTTTTTTAAAAAAAAAAAAACTCTGTTACAGACATTTTTTGCATGCAAACTTATCTCCATTTAAAGTGGAGCCATTTTTAATATAATGAAGGCTACAGAAGATACATATTGTTCTTGTTTAGCACGGTAAAACTAAAAGATATGAGTAATTATGACTTTCTTTTATTCTCTACTCAATATTTGCGTCTTTGAATATGGTTTTCCGTTCTCCCCCATATAGACCTGTTAATGTCTTCAACTGTATCAAATGATTGATTATAGCCAAGAGTTGTCCAGTTGTTAATAACCTTATTCTTCTTTATCTTTATCCATATTTTAATTTCATGATATGGGGAACAGTACCTGACATTTTCTACCTTACTACTGATCGTGTTCATAACCCCTCCTGAATTGTGAGGGGCTGAATGATACAGTTCAACTTTGTTGAACAAGATGAATGAACAAAGATTGAATATTGAAGCTTCTCTTCTGTCTGTCATCATTGTGGGTGAGAATGAACGAAAGCTTCTTCTTAGGTGGATAGGGATTATGGGAAAAAAAAAGAAAAAGGAATTGATCGGATAGTAAATATTATAACAAACCCAATGAGGTAGATGTTGTTTTAAAAGACAGTTTCTGAGCCCTAAAATCAATTGAATAAACATGATTTAGAGCTTCAGAGAGATAAGAATGCTTATGAGAGGATCAGAGCCGTATTCGTTATTTCTCTTTACATGTGATGTTATATTTTTTTTTTTTTTTTTTTTTTGATACTGGAGACATGTGATGTTATATTATATACAAAGCCTTCCTAATAAACCAAATCCATGCATGTTTATGGATTTCCCACTTTCATGTTGTCGGGACAACTATACTGAAAATCATTTGCTCTCGCCACCGTACAACCACAATGAGGACATGTGATGTTTTATATATATATTTTTTAATTTTTACTTTATGTTTTCCTGTATATCTTAATTTTTTATGGCCAGTGATGTGCCTTTTCTTTTTTAATTTCTGAAAAGACCTTAAAAGTCCTTCAAGATAGGATTTGCTCAGTTAATAAATCGATTCTATTGCCATCTAAAAAGTTTATAGTAATTTATTATTTTTTTAAAATTTTGATTATGAAAATATTGACGAGGCCCAAGAATATTTAATTTAATTTAATTTGTGATATTTTTTCACTATTTATAATTAACTTAAAAGGAAGCAGTTTTTTTTTTTTAATATTCCACCAAAGGGAAGGATATCATATCCTATTATTATTTATTCTTATTTCATTGTATTTTATAATTTTAATATATTTTTTTATTTTTGTATCTTCATTCATTTATTTATTTAATTTTAAGTATATAAAATCAAATTAAGTGTGGAACAGTGAAACGAATACAAGATGTGATAGAAATTTTAGGGTTAAAAGTGAAATTTTGCCCAAAAATTATGCATGACAGATGAGGCCATCCGGCTTGTCACTCAATTGGGCTTTCTATTGAATCAGCTGTCACTTCCAAATGGGCTTTAATAGGCCCAGTCATAAAGGTCTCAAATTTGATATTCAGTCTGGTCTAGCTAGCTTGGAATAGCCGGATAAACGGCCCTATAAATTGAATAGTACCATCTACAACGACAAAAATATACAGTTCTGAAAGAAGCAACAGAGAAAACGTCTATGGCGGGAACGGGTAGTGATTCACAAAAACAACTCTTGAGCCTAATCCGAAATTTCGCCGCTGAGAAATCTCAGGGAGGTATTCTGCGTCTTTCTGCTTTCCTTTATTTGTTTGCTTACGGAGAAAATCCTGGAACATAGGCACGGTTATCTTTCTTTCTTCTTTTTTTCCGTGTCTCACTCTGATATGCTCACTATATTTCACTTTTCGAAAGAACAAATGAAATTCGCACACTATCAGGTTAGGAAATTAAGCAAAACAATGTATGATCTACACCAGTTATTAAATTGTAGTAGAATCAGTCTTTTGAGGCTTGTAAGAATTCTCTCGGCTTTACGTATTCTTAATAATCAAACATGCTTACATATGAATCACCTCTATTTTTATGCGCACTGAAATGCGCAGAACGAAGAGTAACTACGCTGAAAAAACGAATTGAGGAGCTTAAATCTGAACTTATCGCGACTACTGCGGAGCTTGAAGATGCCAAACGCAGCAAGGAACTCGTTGAACAGGAGCTTAAAGGCTATGAAGTTCAACTGTTCTTGAGTGAAGCGTCAGTTCAAACGCTAGAGGTTAATTATCTTCTATTTTACGTTAGTTATTATGAATTTCCTTGCGACATAGGTACAGTCTTCCGTTGGAAAATGTTCTGAGCTATATTAAACCTGATGATAGTCACGGGCATCTCTTACTCAAGATGATATTTCTACTGTTGGATCTCATTTAGAAATTCTCAAGGTATTCACGATCCTTGATAATTTTCTATTGTTTGCTTATTGAATCTGGATTTGAATTCATATTCTTATGCTGTCTATAACTTTACATTGGACCTGCTTCTTCTGGAACTTGTCTCTGGTATATGGATTTCAAAAGAATGAAGCAGCAGCATTACGGTAACTAAATTTCCATTCCCGTCGTCTTTGCCAATGCTTTTGAGAATAACTTTTCTTCTAACAGATTTCAAATTCTTGCATGCGATTTGAATATTTCTGACCTCTTTGCAGTGAGGAATTCATCGGTCGTATGCTTGAGTTGAATGCCAGGATAAGGTTGATCTCCTTTCTAAGTATTTCTGCTATCTGTTTTGCTCTCTTTCTCATGAAGTCGGGTAAGTATATGAGTAGAATTTGGATTGATCAGTTTTTGATAGGCGAATACTACCGTGTGCAAATCTGCTACAAACACTAAAGTCTTCCAATTATAGGCCTCTCTGCATATTGCAGTGACCAATCTTGGGTCTTGGCTCTTTCTGTTAGTCCTTTGCACTGCCCATACTAACCTTTATTGTTTATTCTTGGTGAACTTTGAAGATTACTTCTTTGCATAAACCGTTTCTATTTGCTTGCCGACCGATATTTGGCAAACTTCTTTAGTACTTAGGCCTAGTAAAATATAGATGCTCTATCAGTAAAATTGAATTAATAATTTAAATGCCATAATTAGTTCATCTGGTGAATCAGTCGCATCTGTCTTTGAATTTTGGTGGTTTGCAAGCTTCTGTATCTGTATTTTTCCTGCATGATCTTTGAAATCTTTTTCTGCAATTCAATCTCAACCACCTAAAACCTGTATAAGCAAATTAACAACTCACTGATTATGTATTCTTTTATTTGACGCAGAACTGGGCAAATGTCTCTTCAAGTTACCATAATGGAAGTTTTGAAATTTAACAGTGCGGTCACTAATCCTTTAATAAATGCAGGACATTCCAAGAGTACATTACTTCCAACACTGATGCCGTAGATTCTGCTGCTCCTACAGGTTCTATAACTCTTTCAAAGTTTTCGACGTTGACTCTTGACTATTGTTATAATGTTTTCTTTTACTTTGGTCTTCTTTTGGGTCGCCGCAAGATAATTCTGGGAAGAATGGTGTACAGAAATCTTTAGGTTGTGTTTTGTCGAAATAGAATCAGTAGTATTAAGGAAGAGGAGAAGGTAAGTGGCAGGAAAATATAAGGTAGTGTCCTATTGACAGGGAGTCGATGTGAGAAGGACAGGAAAAAAAGGACAAAGTGAACCCCCCCGGGCGGCGGGGGGGGGAGAGGAGGAGAGAATACTTGCAAGCGTGGTTGATGGAGGGGCCTCAATTCCTTTCTCCTTAGCAATGTTAATCTCACATACTGATTTCGCTTGGACTTTGGACGGCTTTAAAATATGTCTCCACCGTTTCAATTCCTTACTTTCAATTGCCTCTTGCTTTTCTTTCATATATTCCTCCTATAACTATTCCAAGGATGCAGATATTGGTATAATGAAAGATCAAAGGGTTTATTCTCAACATTAACGTTATATGATTAATTCATAATACTATTTTCAAAACCTTGCCGTCCACTGCATGAACTGCAACTTTGACGTCAGCAGCGGTTGATAATTGCATCCTCCCCAACCCTCGTTTTAAAAAATTCTATATCTGTTTTAAGCATAACCATTTGGAATTTAAAAGTCTCGTCTGGATATTTGATAGATTTGAACTTTGTTTTAGATGCGCCCCAAGGAATCATAAAAGATGACGATACCAAAGGTGCTTTAGGTGCTCTTGAAAATATGCTTGCAGATATTATATCTCAAACAGCTAAAGAGGAAGATGAATACAAAGCAGAACAGAACACTCACAAGAATGTAAGTGGAGAATCGAATGTTGGAAAATCCAGGTTTCTTTTCTGTGATTTCCTTGATTTTATTATTTATTTTGCTCCTCAACGTGATTATCTGGCACTACATGCAGGTGCTACAGGAGTTGAATAATTCTGAAAGAAAGTTGTCTCTATTGGAAACCATTATCGAAGAAACAAAAGCATTGCATGATCTGACCATATATCCTTATTAATACTATATTAGCCTCTCACCGATTACATATTCTGAATGATTAAATCTCACTCAGCCGAAGAGAAAAATAAGGCCCATCTGGTCTGGATGTAGTCAACGTTATTAGTGCTATAGACATGCCATCTCTTATTTGTAAGAGCGCTATTTTTTATAACAAATATCTCCGGTCCTAATTATAAGATATAGAGACTTTTCTAAATAAGTTACTTAATCAATTCATTTGTTGTGTATTTTGATTATATATTAGTTTATTATTCAAACTAATTAGTTTGAAGAAAAAATAAAAATAAAAATGCTTTAAAGATAGCTTCTTTAATTAAGTATAATTCAGAGAGAGTATTAAGTTAATTCGTTTGGGTAATATCATATGAAATCTAATGAATCTGGATAATATGGTTTTATTTTACAAGCTGAATGCCTAGAACTGGAGGGATGAAAGACTTGATTGGCATAAGAAGATGGATCACCAAAATCCAGAATTTCAATATTTTAACTCCCTGTAAAGTGAAATATTGTCTCCTTAGTTAATGTTGGCGCACGAAATTATGCTGCTTTGTGTTTCTTTTCAAACTCTTTCTAGTATAAATTAAACTAGTTCTTTAGTTTTGAACTATATAATTGGAAACATAGATTTCAAATGTTATGCATAATCGAATCTGCTGAATTACGCCCTTAATTGAAAACAAGCGGACTTCTAAGTTAGAAGCAACATGCAGTTCTCTTGGCGAGGAGTTTCAAAGAAGATGCATGTGTCCCAACTGCCATCTGGACAATTCGGAGACTGTCGGTGAACTTCTACAGCCAACCAAATGAGAAGAACTGATCTTCAGTAAGTAAGCTACTTAACCAAACATTTTGAACTTTAATGCTATCATACTGCTGTGAGACTGAACTTTGTCAACCTTGGATGGTCTAATTTTGCGTATAAAAGACATGGGTTGGAAGACAGGGCGTTACTGGTACTATTATTATTTTTTATCTGTATTTGTTTTAGCCATTGTCCAAGAGGGCAAAGTCCCCATAATATTACATAATGTACTTCTCTTGCCTTGGTATATTAGCAGAGTACGATACATCTTGATTCTCAGAGCCTGACGCTATATCTTTACCTTCTAGTCTTAACCTATCGGCTGTCCCGTAAAATTTGGGTTGGGAGAAATCTAGGGAAGAGATCTGAGTCGCTTTATTGATATGTGGGGTCTGGGTGACATTCTGGTTAATCAGTTTAATCTACAACTTTGCTTGAATTAGCTGCCTTCTTTGTCCTTTGTTAACAACGACAGTAATGTAGATTTTCTCTCTTCATTTCGCTTGCTCACCCCCTGTCATAATTGAAATCATGATCTTAGAACTAGGTTTACTGCAAGGAAACCATAATTTGTTGATCTAATATAATTTTGTAATGAATTTTCTTGGATTAAAATTGTAAGTGTCAATCTAGAGGAGAGAACTAACATGGTCGGTGGCCAATATAGATTTGGGCATATTGTGCAATGCAATAAGTCCTGTGCGAGACGACTTTATTTCAATTTGGGTAGTGAACAGCGCAGAAACGGGGCGATGGTCGGAGAACTTGCTTTCACTGCGAAAATATTGGAGCTGCTTCAGTCCTTTTCCGTACCATAGAATTCGGTCACACCTGCCACCATAATCTATACCCTTTTACTCTGTTTTCTTCATGATATCCGCGAAATTCATGGATAATATGATAAAGACAGAACTATTGGTCCAAAAGGAAAAGAAATAACAGAGAGAACTACAAGCAGTTACCATACCATGCTGGAGTTCTTTGCTTCTTGCCAGCTCGACTTGGATGGCCGCCAGAGTATTTAGTGCAATTTGACGCTGCGTATTTATAGGTGGGGGCAAATTCAATGTTACCCTCTTTCCAACCCTCAAACACTCCTTCTCTTTCTTCCCGAAGCTGGTCAAACTGCTGCAACGCCTTCCAGTCTTGCCTTACTATCAGCCGCCTTGCAAAACTACCCTCCAACGATAGCCTATAGTTGAGATCTCCAAACCAGAATATCCGGCTGTTCCACATTTAATACTGAGGTAAGATGCTTCGGTTGCACCATTTTCGTCACTGATTATTATTTATATAAAATTAATATTTAAATAGATTGTTACTTCAGGAGCTACGTCTTATAATAAGAGAAATAAAAATAGGAAAATGTGTGAGGAAAAGGACTAAAGAGGATGTGATGAACTGAATATAGTTATCAAAATATTAGTTAATAAAGTTACATATTGATCTTTCTTTTAATGTCGGTCACAGCAAATGTTAAATGCAGCTGCTACCGGGTCCACCCGTGTTTCATTGAAAATTCGTGAACAAATATCTCTGATTTTAGCAACCAGGAAACTACGAATTACTTTATTGATCTTTGTCCCATCTACCCAATCCCCAACTAGAATCAACCACTTACCAGTCCATTTAGACTTTAATGACTGACTCAACCATGTCGTCTGTTTGACAATTTTTCATCTGAGCTGTACTTGGCAGAGTGTCGGACTTAGAACTGAATCCCAACCCTTCTTCATACAAAATGTTACTGTATATTTTATGGGTAGTTCTAAATTTGCCATTGGAGTTATAGCCTGATTTGCGAGTTCTATTAGTAAGATATTTGCTGTTGGACTTCTTTTTGCTGAACTAAAGAATAAAACTAGACATGTTTCTTTGTGTATTGAGCGGAGTTTGAGATAAGAATGAAAATGGGAGCAGATTTCCTCCTTTTCTCTCTCCCTCATTTTCTCTAGAACATGTTTCTTGATCCAACTATCCGCATTTAAAAAAAAAAAAGATTTAGTTTTGTTTTTTTCGAAAAAGAGCGGGAGTTTGAGATTCGAGAGAAAATGAGGGAGAGAGAAAATGAGGGAATCCGGACCGAATGAAAATATAGTGGGGTTTGTTATAGATTTATGTTCCATATTGATTCAGGCTGCCAAGTAGAATTTAATTACGTTTTGGAGTGGTTTGTTTCTTACTCTGAATTTGGGAAAAGTTCAGTCTGTGTTTATTCAAACTATGGGCCATCAGACACTAAGAAAGATCCAAATGACAATAATGGGAGGATAGAGACAACTTACTCGTGGCCTAGGATGTTAAGAGGATGAGGATAACGATCTTCTGGCGTTCTGGGGAAGGAAGTTCTCTTAAAAATCTCGGCGACCTGGTGATTTCTTCGATCTTTATCATTCGGCTTCTCCCCAGATTCCAAGTGGGCGGTTACAAAACAAAAACTTGTTCCTTCAATCAACATACTAACTGCGACTGAACCTTTGTTTCCCAGACATCCCATTATGCCACAAGCCACCGGACAAACTTTCACATTTGAGACATGGTACTTTCTCAGCAATTCCTGCCTTATCCACACACTGATGAATATTCCGACCATCTTCTTGCTTACTAACAGCGTATACTCCTCTCCTTCCTGGATTTTCCATCCTTCTGTCATTGAATTTCCTCTGTGCTTGTTGTTACCCATTCTTTTTTCTGGGTGGGGATTCCCCAGAAAGCCATTGTGACCATCTGGGATTGAATTTGGCGTTGTTGTGAACCACGGGTATTCGCGCCTGCCGTTTAGAGCTTTTCCTATGAGCTGGTTCCATCTTCTTGCCACCTTTGGGTCTTCCGCTCCTATTACAGTCCTGGTCTTCAACGGTACAATCTCTTGAAACCTGAAATCGTGAAGCGATATTACTCTCTAGGAAGTTTCTTGAGGTTATATAATATGAATGGTATTCTCTTCGCTTGATTTAAACTACATTGAATTGGGATTATGCATACCCAAGAACATATATATCCGCATCATTCTTGAGATTCAACCACTCTTCCAAATCAACCTCTAAGCTTCCTATTGGAGTTCTACCAGCAACATTCCAAGAACCGACTGAGATCCTGAAATAGGCAATGACTTGGGTTACCATGCAATTGCATATATATCGGCAGACGGCAATGACCTGGTACTTCATATATTTTTTCAATGCGAAGAATTTGAAACTCACTTAAGCTCATTGGTTGCTATGCATGGGTCAAAGTCCATCGATCGCAATGAAAGATCGCCTCCGGAATAATCGCTTTCATCTTCAGCTCCATCTGCAATACACGTTCATCGATAATTAAAACATCTTTCCAGATAGCAGAAGAGCATAAAATATAACATTCTGATTTGTCCTTTTCTTCTGACTAAACGACTATAGTAGGGATTTAAGGGAACCTTCTATCCCATTCAAACTGTACGATGGCTTGTCAAATTCCTTTTGCTTCATGGGAAAGCATTTGTGGAAACTCGGATAAGTCGGCTTCTGGTTCTCAACGTCCATGGCTGATCAGAGGGAGAGCTCAGACATTCAAGCCACGCTGGCAGCTGACAAGAAGCGGATAAGCGGTTTCTTTTACATCTAGATGAAAGCTTCTTGATCATCCATATAGCGTAGTGCTTCTAAGTTAACCAGATTGAACACCAGCCATCTGGGTCGTGGTATGTAGAGGATTATTATAGTGTTAATCGCCCATAAGAGGATGAAAACATAGGAGTAGCCTCTTATAGAACGGTCTCTTTGCGTTGTACGTTGTGCACGAGAGAGAACAAAGACGCATCAATTTAATATAAAGACTACGAAGCAAGTAGGAAGGAACATCTTGGCTCCAAGACTTGAGGTTGAGGGCGGGCCAATTAAATGAATGGATCCAAAGGCAACCATAAAAAACAGATATAGGCCTCACAAGGTTCCATCATTTGTTTGATTATTTAGAGAGCTGTTAGGTGGTGCTCATCACGTATGTCTCATGGATACCTACGTGACATAGTTGTTTTTATTATAGCATGTCGAGTCAACTAATTTTAATTTTTATACGGCATGGTACCTCCTTTTAGACCTCACTCATTCAATTAAAATATACTTCATCTAGTCCTTATTATAAGACACCAACTAACTTTTTTTACAAACCAATAAAAACAGTTAAAGTCAATAAAGTAAGCCTACAATTTAAGTAACTTCCAATATTACCCCTACTAATTATCCTAAACTTTAATATCATATTAATTATTACTCACCCACTACCCCTATTGACATGAAGATACTTTGGAAAAAAGAATCAACGCTTTCGGTAATGAGTCAGCTTTATAAATGAACCAAATAAAATTGGTAGTTGGTCTTTATAATAAGGACCAGGAGGAGTATGATTGTAAATTAAATACAAATTTTTTATGCTTTTATTATTTTGGAAGATGATACGACCATGCATACGGCTAGCTGTCCAGATTGCAACGTATATGTTATTATGTTTCAATAATGGACCTTGGATGCACAAGAGCAATAATGGTGTTCGAGAGGAGATGAATAGATTTTTTTGAGGAACTGAAATTTAATTCAGTGCCCCTACCTGTCTCCTTAATTAATTTTGTCCACGTATGCTTCCGAACTTCAATTATTCTCCTTCTAAAGCTGAACACCCATCTTCTGTTGTCATGATGTGTCGCCATCATCATACGAAATTGCACTTCACCCTCAGATCTTCTAAGATATCTCTTCCTCGCCACTTCTTATCTTCGAAACCTTTTGCCACCTTTCTTTATTTAATTTTCTTGTACTCCTTTTTGTTTTTTGGAGGGGGTGGTCTGAGCTAATTTTCTATCAGCATAATTTTCCTAATAAAGTTATCGAATTAATCATCGGATCAGGCTGTAGGTGGGTCCTTTTTATACGATTGGAGTTTGCTAGACACCCAATGGTTCTCTCTGTGTAGTGTATAGCAGACTCTTGTGTGACCGTAGAGGGGTAGACGTGCGGTAATTTCTTTTTAAAAAATGATCCTTAAATTTCATATAATATTATTATTTAAAACATAAAATAACAAAAATGTTGATATTTTATTTGTTAAAAAAGAAATTTATTATATTTGAATTGCGTTGTTTATAGGTCAGATTTTCAAATTAATATTTTTAAGTCAAATTTTTATATTTACATGTCAAGGGGCATAATTTATAAGTTAAACTTATAAATGGTAAATTCCTTGAGGCCCATATTTTATTAAATGAATTTTTAATGACCTGTCTGAATTTAATTTTATTACTTGAGATTTATTGATCATTTTTTCATTTATTTATACATTGTGATCAATTTTTGAAATGAAATATACTAAATACACACTAATACTTTTACTTAAGAAATTATATGCTTTGTACCGTGAATCATACCTATTACAACTAAAAAAAACTTATGGGTTAAAGGGCAATTTTGTCCTGGAAATGTAAAAAAGGAGCGATTTTGCTGTGGCTATTATTCTAATTAATTTTGATGTTAGTTGACCAAATATGTTGAGATAACAATTCACGTGTCATCAACGTCATTTTTATTAAGCGTACAAATTTGTTTTGAAAAGCTCATTTGTCATCTACTTCATTTTTTTCAAAGTTAGGTTCAAAACTTCTTGGATAAATTTGCATCTTATAAAAAAGGATGTGAATGACATATAGTACGCCAACTCAACATATTTAGTCAAGACTTGGCCAAAATTAACTCGAGATAATAGTTAAGAGTCCGGACAAAATTACTCCTTTTTTTATTTTGTCGCTCGAAGACAAAATTGTCCTTTGATGACAACTTTTGGAGCAAAATTTCCTTTAACCCAAAAGTTACGTATAAGAATTATATTTATAATATTTAAATTGAAAAAAAGTATAATAAAATATAAAAAGATACATATAAAGATTTTTCCTCTTTCAAACCACCCTCTGAGCAAGGTAGAGATGTCTTTAGCAAGTGTTCGAGCATTTGAAACATCTTAACAAATATACTCATCTCATAATTTCATGATTAGTCAAATTAAAGATACAGTCTCTCAATAATGTTCGGCACTTTTAAGTCTGAAAGAAAATCAGACACAAAAGCAAAAAGAAAAGGGGGAAAAACTGAGCCATTTAATGATTTAGGTTTGTATTATGGTGGTTTTTCTATCAAAATGACTCGAGTAAATTTAATGAGACCTACCATTGAGTTATATACCTTCACTTCAATATTTATATAATCAATGTGAGACTTTTCTTAATGTGTATTCTAATATTGACATGATAATCAGATTTCAAAATGTTAAAACTTCACATAATATCACTCTAAGAAATCTTGAATAATTATTAAATTAACCTAAAATCGATCTTTAAAGTTTAAACAGACATTTTAATTTGTGGAGACTTATTTTTAATTTCTTGGGGTCTTAATTAATGTGAGCGTCAAAATTTTCCATTCCCTGGTAATGAGCTCAACTAGGCGTGGCGTTTCGATAACCATTGGCCACTCCGCCACTGTCTCAACGACTCATGCCTCATTGGAAACCTTGTCTCCATCAGAATTGCACCCGTCTCTCAACCCTTTCGACATATTACTGTGTGTTTACTGTTTGATCTCTTGAAATTCCTTTTTCTTAATTTTGGGAACGGTATTTATTATTGTGCTACAATGTAAAACTTGTACCCGTACGTGCTCGACTCTGGGCATATTGTATACTCCGTATAAATACCTATAAATACCTATAAATACCTTTGCCCCTATTTGCTAAACTCTGGCACAATATATACTTGATACTTGAAGTTGAACGGAACCCATATTTATGTGGGCAAGAAAATTTAGGGCGTTGCATTAATGCATTTCATATGGACTACTTACAACGATGTTGACTCATGCTGTGTGATGTCAACCAGCGTTTAATTCAATATCCGTACAAATTTAATGACCTGATGACCTTAACGGAGAACTTTTTTTTTTTTTTTTAAAAAAAAAAGAAACAAAGTTTAGATGGGTAGACACCGGTACCCACCAGGTCAGGGCATGCCTCCAGGTTTAAAGAGCGCTTACATATATATTTATAGATCACCCACCAATAAAGCCCTCGATCGACCAGCGGGTATTGATACCTTAACCAACCGTACTAATCCTCACTAGCCCTTAACGGAAAACTTGCCCCACCGCATATATACTTAATTCTCAGGACTTGCTTTTGTCAAAAAGATCATTATTTGTTTATTAGAACTAAAAAACCAGAATATATATGTATGTATAAATTAATATAATAAACTCAGTTTCAGATATAGATAGTCATAGATACATAATCAGTATATCTAACGAGGCTTTTTCAAAAATGAAATAAAATTTAAAGTACGATAGAATTGTACTGTATTTAAAAAAAGTCAGCATACATAGTTGAGAATAAGAGAAATTTATGTGCTTTTTTTTAAAATGTAAAATTTGAAGGATATAGTCATGACTCTTGAGGTAGAAGATGACGTAGAGTAAATAGGAAAGTGAAATCAACGAGGAGGTGGAGGTTACAAGAGATCCACGTAGCACAGTCTATGCCCAGACACGCTTCTGTTCACCACTATGGAGGCCGCCCCCTGAGACTGCGACCGCCACACCAACGCCAACCCACGTATCTACTCTTTTGAAAGTTTTCGTCGAGAAGTACTGTTACCTGAAAGGTTTTTTGTCTCAATGTTGACCGGAAGTTTAGAAACATAGCAATATTGTTTATTTTCGTTAAAAAATTAATGGTTAACGTCAATTTTTTGACGGTTAACGTCAGTTTTTTGATAGAATATGGTAACATTGTTACGATTTGAAGCTTCCGGGTGACATTGAGACAAGAAAAACTTCTAACACAACATTGCTCTTGCGTCTATTCTTCCGGAGCGGATTTGCTATTTAACCCATTTATATATCATCATCATCATGTATCAATATATCAACATACATATAACTTCACCATTATTACCCACTTCCTTGGCTTCCAAACAATAATAGAACCAATGGGTGTCTTTGTTTTTCACATAACAATCACAGCTCAAGCTCTATTTTTTTTTTTTTTCTGGCTAATAATTGAGGCAAGGGGTTGAGAATTAAGAGGGATAAATTATTACTACTATTCTGGAATTGAGAAGCAGAGGTTTGAGTTTAGACATGTGATGAGAAAAAAATTATTATGTGTGGTTGCTTTCACTGGTTGTGACATTCCAATTTTCATTAGATGGCACTTCCTCTTTTCTCAAACAGCTTCCATTCTCACTATAATCATAGCACTGTGGTGGCCCCTCTCTATGAATTTAAATCCTATTAACTCATCGCTCAAGACAAATTTAAATCCATTTTCCAATTATTTTTCAAACCTAGATTATCCAAAGTACTTGCGTTATTCATGTCTCCATTTGCAAATTTAGGATACTATAACATATAAAACTCCTACATTAGTAAACCATTCGATGTATCGTGATAAAGAATTTGAATAAACTTGAGACCAACTTTTTGTGCCATCATTCAAATTCTTTATTAAGAGGTTGTCATTTGACTATTTGTGATGAACTCATTTCTTACTCCTTCTATTTTTAATATAACTCATATTTAGAAAGTTGATCTTTATTCCAAAAATAAGACATATTTTTCATATTTGTCAATTTTTTCTTAGTTTACCCATACTGATACTCCTTAAATAATAATTAAGGAGAAGAAAAAATAAGGGAATTAAGAAACATGACAATGGTGTTTTAGAAAATAAATGTCATATTAATTGACTCAACTAACTTCCTTAATCTAATCAAATTAGGTAAATAAGTCTTATATTAACGAGGAGGAGTATTAGGCAACGCAAACGCATTATACCATTGCTGATCAATATGTAAAGATCTTGCTGTTCTTGATCAATAAAGATAAGATCATTAATTTATTTGAAGTAACAAAACGACAATATAAAGTAATCTGAGATCACACTTTCAGATATAGATACAACCATGAAGCCATACACAATGAGGATGCCCAACAATGTTGCTAGAATAACTATCATTAATCATGTCTCTGCATCGCCTCCAATAGAATAATCTGACCAAAATCAATCATCAGTGTGGCCATGTGCTTGCAAAGAAAAGAGCGAGAGGTATGAAGAGGAGATTAAGTTTCAATACGCTAGCAACAAGGCTTTTCTTCATATACAGTCTATACATTATAATGCAGACACTTGGAAGAACGAAAACATTCCTTTCCAAGGCGAAATAGCATATCATAGCATATAGGGTAAGTACATCAGCAATACTTATAGGAAAAAAATTGAGATGGCCAAAGTGTTTAAATGTCAAAAAGACGATAAACCTATAAGATGTCTGTGATACTCTATAATGTGTCCCCTCGATGCCACCAGATGCATATATTTAATGAGCTGCAAGAATAAGAGGCAACTTCAAGGAGAGGTTGCTTCAAAGGTCTGTCGTAAACTTGTAAATGACCCTTGCAATCTCAAGCGTCCTCATTTAAATCACCACCTTTTTGCAGACAAAGATATAAGCTGCAAGAAGAAAATTAACAACTTCAGACCAAAAGCATGATAATCAGTTATGTAACACAGTGTGGCTACAAGGGTGCTTGGAAGACAGAACTAGGTAGCAATGAACTCAATTCATGGAAAAAATGATCTCTTGAAAGTGAAACAACAATATAAACAATCAGAATGGCAGGATAACTTTTACAATTTGTTTTTGGTATGTGTGCCATTTCAAAATGCATCCAAATGTCTGGCAGCAAAAAATTTCAACAAAGCAAAGTGTTAACCCTAAACAATGATGAGCCACAGTAATGTTGCAGATTGTGTTTGAAATATATTGATCAAGTCAAAGGACTCATTAACACACAATTGATATTCAGACTTGTGCTCACAATGTAAAAACTAAAATATGAAATCAGGGTATTCAAGAGATAATTAGGAGAATTTGACACAGACCTGGCGAGCAACCTGAGCAAGGCGCCGACTATCTCTTGAAGATTCATCCATCAAGCTAGATTTCTGTGGTTCAGAATCACCATTTTGTTTCTCGTCCACCCTCCTCTTCACCGTGCTTTCCTCAGACTTTGTTTTTTCTTCAGGGTCGTCCAAGGATTCCTTTTTTCGTTTCCTACAGAAGGTGTACTTGAGAAGCTTTCTGTCATCTGCTTGACCAGAAGATTCATTATTTTCTTCAAATGCTTTTGTATCTTCCAAATCAGTATTTGTACATGAAACATCAACAACCTCAGCTTCCATGTTACCACTTTGATAAGCTAATTTCATTTCATTGCCCTCAGTCAAATTCTCGAAAATGCATGCATCTATTGACTCCTTATCCCTCTCTGCAGTCTCCTGCATGAGTTCAAACTTACTAACCATCCTGATATTCGGTTCGTCACTGCTGGACCCATGCACAGGTTCCGTGTCAGTCAAATGGGGCACTGGCTTCTTCTCATCTTCATCTTCACAACATTTGTCATTATTTGAGACAGATGAGCGCTGCTTAAGAGTAAATGATGGTTTGCAGCAATCATGAACTGAAGATTTCTTTCTTACAGGCCTACATCTTTTTGTTCTTCTTGATTTGTTAATGGCACAAGACTTGATAGAAGGTAGAGAGCAAGCACCTTTATCAGATTTGTGGTCTTCATCAATGTGTCTTTTACAACAAGGAATAAAGCAAGACCTGAGATAGGAAAAAGTCTTTCCCTTTTGTGTTCCATGCCTTTTAACATGCTTCTTTGTTTTCACCTTCTTGGTACTGGAGGACAGTGTACTAAATTTTGCAACTTCCTTGTCACTGTCTCTGATGACAGACCCACAATTTACACCAAAATGTCCATCTTGTTCATCTTGAGTGAGCAGCTTATCATTCAGCAATTTTCCTTCCAATGCACGAATTCTCTGAGTACATCCGTTTTTGTACAGTTCAGGTTCTTTGCCCCTCATAATGATGGAAGAAAGGCTAGAATTATGAGCATAATAATCCTCCGAATTAGCAATGCAGCAAGGCTCAATTTGCTTCATTTCATTACAGCACTCATCATCTATAACATTCTGATTCAAGGGCACTTTCTTCACATCACAAGGTGTTCCAAGTTTGCGTTGTTGGATAGGAATGGGTAATGTCACGTCTTGTTTAGCACTCTCCTCAACAGGCACTGCTTGCTTTTTAATTTGTTCTTCCAATAACTGATTCTGAGTATTCATTGTTTTCTCTAACTCAACAGATGCCACTTGCTTTTTACTTTGTTCTTCCAATAACTTATTCTGAGTATTCTTTGTTTTCTCGAACTCAAGCCAAACATGTTTCAACTCTGCCCTAAGATCTGTTATAACATCCTCCGCCTCATTGAGTTGTGCTTCAAGCTCTTCAAATTTTCTTTGGTTATTCAAGGATGTCATCTCTGCTTCTGCTGTCTGTAAAAGAAGAAATACATGAAACCGCATTCCAAAAGTACTGGGTAAACAATTCAAAGAAGAAGTGCCAGTAAACTAGAGTTGTCATGCAAAACAAATAGCGAAGGATTACATAAATCGTTGATATAATACTATATGCCTTAAGAAGTTTAAGCACAGCAACATAAACAATTCCAGAATTTTTGGCTACGCGTTAATTAGTAGAATTTCCTTCTTAATGCAGATTCTTTCATGAAAATACCATAACTTTCTTGTCTGTGTTGGCTCCAGAAGATCATAGGAATAAAAATGTAAGGACTAGCTCTCCATTGCGGCAGAAAGCAGTAATGTCATGGAGTCTTTGCAGAAAAAATAAAATAAAACATCATATAAGTTGGCACTGTATGTGAGATTGAGAATTTAGGCTTATAAATCTTGCTTGAGAAAACTTTCTTCTTGAGTGGGAAGACAGAAGACTTGGAGTAGTACGAAAAATGGTGAGCAAAACAAGCAATGTGATATGATAAAAATATATCAGTACAGGCTCATGAAGATACACATATAAAAAAAAAAAAAAAAAGAGAAGCTTAAGCTTTATCATTTAATCACAAGTCAAGTTGAAGCTGAGAATCAGCTCAAGTCATAGGCCTTATAAACCACCCTTAAAGAAGCCATGGTTCGTCTGAGTCATAATCAATAAATGCAATCTTATTTTCATAACACTTTCAAATAAATAGACATAGGCACCTCAAAGACACACAAACATGGAGGTTACAAAAGTAGGGATTCCACTAAAGCAACAATATTCTTTAGATTTCAAGTAAACAACATATTAATGGCTCAACCGCTATAGGAAAGTCATCAATCACAATGGTAGAAAAAATGCGTGCAAACAAAAGTATTTAGGAAACAATACTCAACCATTTATTCAGGAAAAAAATAACCCCTACTTATCATCACGTGTTAATGAGTACAGGCTGTGCCATTTTATACCCAACAGGTATATGGTAAGGTCTTCACAGAAGAATGCACAGATGAGAGGTTGACAGGGTTGTAATGGTCACAACTACATGGTAATAATAAACAATTTAATGGTTCACATAATCTCCTATTACATTCAACATGGTAAGCAAATCTTATTGAAATTGAATGCTTTTGGCTCTATGCATATAGAGAAGACGTCACCTTCACAGATTTTTTTTTTTTTTTTTTTTTTTTTTCACAAATAGTGTTTCTTGTGCATATCTAGATACTGAATGTCTGAATTAGACATCTCCGTGTATCTTTTCAAAGTGATAAACCTTCACAACAAGAGCCAATTGATATTATACCATTCATATAGTCCTTCCTTAGCATGCATGTAATAAATGTGAAATTAAATTTCCCAGTGTGTTCCCATCTACTCATTTTCAATTATGGGAAAACTTACAATGATGACAGAATTTTGGACTGGACCCAAGTCAAGCTATAGTGATTGAGTCTCTGAGGATATGCGATGATTGAATGGTCACTTAATTAACAAGTTTAACAATGTATATAACTATATATGAAAAATGAGAAGGCAAGAAGATATGTCCAGTAAAGAGGGAAAACACAACAACAGGGGGAAGACTGGAAGTGGTTACCATTATGATGAAGCCAGTTAAATGACAAATGTCCAAGTTCTACTTGTAAGAGATCAACATCGTAAGGGGCAAAATATTTAAGGATGCAAAACAGTTTGAGACACATGATCATCAAAAGAGCGGGGGATAACAGGGAGAAGGAAGTTAACACAAAGCACAATCAAGACAAGAAGCCAAGCTCTATCAATCAGCCCAAAAGAAAATTATTTCCGCCTCAACATATACAAAATACTAATGAAGTTGCAATGTTTTTATTTCAAGCAGAGCCCGGACAATGACAGCAATTCCACGTGAACAGTGAAAGGATTGCTTTGATCGCATTCAGTAATTATGATTGTTCATCTGAAAGAAAATTCAAGAAGGGAAAATTTTACCAAATCATTCTCTTTGTTCTTTAGAAAATTTAAATAGATTCTAAATATAATAGCACCAACTGATGTACAATAAGTATAAATTCAAAAAAGATCTCGAATTTCATGAACAACCCAGATCAATCTTGTCTGAATCAACTTTAACAAAAATTGATAATCCATACAAACAATGAAAAACATAAGAAAGAGTTCAGCTGCGAACGAAACCTTGGCGTCGATCATCTGCTTCAAGCGAACTAGCATCCGAAGGGCCTCGTCTTTTGTCGAAGAAAGCTCCTGCTGAAACTGAACAGCTCTTCGTTCTGACGCCATTATCCTGGCCGCCGCCTCTTTTCCCGTGTTCAGAATAATGCTCGCATAGGCCTTCTTCAGAGCCAACATTTTCTACAACAAGCATCATCCAAAAAACAGGCTCAGAAGCACATTAGGCACAAAGCAATCACACAGGGTAAAAGAAAATCATCACAGCATAAAAGAACTGCTCTTAACAATCCAAACCATAAGGAAAATTCAAAATCAAGAATTTGAATTCAGAACGAAGATCGCGACCCAAAATTAAAAAAATAAAATCTGTCTTTCTAAGTGTGTGCCAGTCACATCGAATGAGGAATCGGAGGCGTTGGTGATGGTGATGGAGGTAGACGGAAGAGCAAGGTAGTTAGGTTATCGTACTAGATTATAAGTTAAAAGCTAAGATTTTGAGGAGCACCTGAGCTTGGTCTTCCATGAACAGGAAGCAATGTGAGTAAAATTGAGGTTGGAATGGAGAGTTTCAGAGAGGAGAGACGATTGTAATCGCAGCAGCCTCCAACGCAGAACCTTACTGGTATGGTATTTGTATCAGCATTGGTGGTTAGAGAAGAATGAGGGAGTGTGTTCCCTCGCAAGTGAGATTTGACACAACTAGCCTCCTGAAGGCGTTTGAATGACGGGCACGTCTCGATCAGTCGTTAGCATTTCCGTTAGTATATATCTACGTGGGAGCGACCTTAACGACGTCGTTTGGGAGTGGTGGTGGTGACGAAAAGGGTTGTTAATTGGAATTGGCCGGTGGGAATGGGATCACAAAAAAGAAGAAGGCGCGCGAGGAAGAAGGCAGGAGAGGGGTGGGGCCCAGCAAAAGCCAAGGCGCAGATCCAGAAGATGAATTGCTTGGAAACGCGCCGCTTGGGTTCCATTTTTTTTCAACTTTCAATTTTGAAAAATGCTTCCTTCCCTGCTGTGACTCTGAGTGATGTGCCACTGCCACCCCTCATCATTATTTTTTTGTTTTCGTGGACAACTTTTTCTAAACAAATTCTTCAATTTTTCGTCTTTGTGAAGAAACTTGAATGAGCTAAATTTAATATTTTATAAATTTATTATTAAAATATTAAGTATAAATAAATATGTAAATTTAAACTGTAAAAATTTGAGATAAATAACTTCGAGCTGTAGTACAAATGGGACAAAAATTCACTTTGTAAAATATTAACTTTAAACCATCCGCATTTAACACTATTTTTTTCTTGGGATATAGACAGGGTTTGATCGCAAAAATTAGATAGAGAGTGAAGAACAAAGGGGGATGGTTGCAAAAGCGGAGAGATACCAATTCCCAAAGAAATATGGGAAGATGGGACTTTTTTTTGGAGAAAAAATCTCAAAAAGGTCCCAAGATTCGAAAATCTCGAGAAAGGGTCTTTGGGTCTTTTTCGAGATTTTAATCTATGTTGACAACTAAATCAGTCACATTTACAACAAAATCAATACCCGTTTACAATTAAATCAGTCGCATTAACAACAATATTTTAACAACTATATCAGCCATATTTATAACTCATGCAGATTCTAAAAATCCCAAAAAGGATCTTTTCTGGGATTTTTCTCCAAAAAGGACCCTTAAATGTATTTTCCCAAAAACATGCTTGGAGGGCTCTTGTGTGCCCATATTTTGCTCTGTACTTTAAAAAAATAAAAAATAAATCTTGGCCCACATTGGTCCATGCTTTATTAGGAGGAAAGGAATAATTAAAAAGACCAAAGAGAACATATGAGGGTTGGCTAAAGTGAAAAGGGTTAGTCTCTTATAACCTAATAATCAAAGATTTAAATTCCTGCTGAGAGAGGTGTCCATATTTATTATCGACAGTATCTTGAATAAGATTATCCTAATAGAAAGATATTTACACTTAGGGGTAAAAAGATCAAAGGGGGTCAGCGAGATTGAATTCTTAATATCACTATAGGCTCTATAAGATGAAACGTTGTTTGATGACAACACTACATTAATTAAGAAAAAAAATGAGTATTATTGTTTTTTTTTTTTTAAAGATCAAAATGCATTAAATGATTAAAAGCAAGTACATCATGTTTTTATAATCATGTGTGGGTATGATTATAGAGGATTAAAAACATTACAATGTAGGAATTTAACACAACACATTTAAAAAATCAAAACATTTCAGATAAAAACTTGTATCCCAGTGAAGTGCATTGGATCGGACGTAGTGTTCATTATAACTCTTCTCAGCAACAAATTCTTCTTGATGCAGAAAACTCAGAATTTTGCAGCTAGATTGCTAATAGATGGAGCAATTATTGATCCATAGTAAAGTTGCTCTAAAGGATTGTAGTGCAAGATGGGATTGTTGTTTCCTCCAAATGAAAGACTGAAAATAAGCAATAAACGTGATCATAAGGCATAAGGGCTTGTTTGCCATTCCTAATCCTCGTTACCAAACAAGCCACACTAACGCCAAAACCTTCATATATCACCCTTTCTTGCCATTATTAAGATTCAGCATTATTATTTGTGAGAGACATATAATGGGACCTGACTTTGGTCCGCTGTATATGGACTGCCATCCTTTTTGCTAAAACTGCACCGTTTTTACATAAAAATGGTAACCTGGTGCCTTTTTTTTTATTTTAATATTTCATGGTTCTGATTAGTACTAACAAAATATTTAGGATATTGACCGGCACTAAAAAATACTTCATTATCTTAAAAAATTATTTTATGATCTTGAAAAAATATTTCAAGTACTGATTGGTACTAAAAGGATATTTTTAAATCTTGGTCAGTATTAAAAAAATATCTCATGATCTTGAAAAGTTATATTAGGATTTTGGAAAAATATTTCAGATCGCTCGTACAAAAAATACACTTCAAGATATTTTTTCAAGATCCTAAAATATTTTTTCAGGATTATGAAGTATTTTTTTAGTATTAATCAGTATTCTAAGTATCCTTTTAATACCAGTCAGTATCCTGAAATGTTTTTTCAATATCATGAAGTATTTTCTCAGTACCGGTCAGTATTTTGAAGTACTTCCTCTGGTACTTATTATAAGGCGCCAACTAACAATTCTCGCAAACCAATAAAAACAGTTAAAGTCTATAAAGTTGTCTTATAATTTAAGTAACTTCTAATATTATCCCTACTAATTGCACTAAACTCTAATATTATATTAATTATTACTCTTACCCACTACCCTTATTAATTATGGGCATATAGAAAAAAATATATTTAATGCACTTTAAAAACAAGCAAGTGCCTTATAATAAGGACCTAATATAATTGTTAGTTGGTTCCTTATAATAAGGACTAGAGGGAGTATGTTTTTAGTACCAGTTAATACTCTGAAATATATTTTTTTTTAAGAAAAAGCACTAGGTCACTGTTTTTGTGCCAAAACAGCGAAAAAGATGGCAACGGATGCTATATGTAGCGGACCAAAGCCAGGTTCAATATACTAACAAGTAACAAATACTCCCTTCGGTCCTAATTATATGACATATTTAACTAATTTTAGAGAGATTAAGGAGATGAGTTAAATAAGTTAATTTTACTCATTTTCCTAAAATACCCTCATGTAAATTTAAAATGACATAAGTAAAAGTTAATTAACAGTCTTTGCCGCTTACTTCTCCAACATAAAATTTTCCTTTCCACAATTTTCAAATTGAAATAATGGCCTTACTATATATACATATATGTGTGTATGTTATATATATACATATATATGCGTGTGTGCATATATCTACACACATATATATGGATACACATACACATAAATACATACACATAGATATATATATGTGTGTGTGTGTGGGTATACATACATATACATAATACACACACACATATACAAACACATATATACATATATGTACACATACACAAATATACATATAAGAGCGCGTGCGCGCACACACACAAGTGTTATATATTTGTGTGTAGACACACACATATATATATTTATATCTCTCTGTGTGTGTATGTGTGAGTGTCTATATATATATATATATATTGACAAATTGACGTCAATTGTGTTGTAAATATTGCATATGGGTGTGTCAAAGAAAGAGTTTCTCCAATATTATGGAATATGTTTAAATGAAGAGATGTGTTTTGAGAAATCATGTTCTTATAAACTAAGGGATTTGTGTTGGTTCATGAATCAACATAGTTCATGAATTAAACAGATAGTTATGACTTTCTGAAGAGGTGTAATGTTCAAGAGTCACCACTTCAAGGCATTGATTCATTATTTATAAATACCCCAATTGTGATACCATTTAAATAGAAAGAATTAGAAAACATCGGTAATCTCTTGCTGAGTTATCTTATCTTCCGCCAGTTCTGGCGCCTTGATTTAATCAAGAAGGGTCTGTTTAATCTTGGGGAGTACCGCTTCTTCTTTACCGGTGGTTGCGGAATAACTCTATAGGACAATGTTCTCGAACACGACTTAGATCATCATTTTCTTTATTCTTTCAGATCGCTCGCGAAGCCAACAATCTATAGAGTTAATTCAACCATACAAAAATATGGCAGATTTATTCGACAAAGCCTGTAGACTACTATGACACATATGGCCTCTTTGGATGGAACGAGAATTGTATTATTACCGACTCGCAGGTGGGCCAATACTTGAAACGCTTCATTCCTAGGAATTCAATGGACTAGACTGAAGGATGTGTACGAAATAAATCTTTAAACTGCTCCAAGAAAGGTAAAGATGGGGTCATTAAATTGACAGGCAAGTTTCAAATCTGTAGTGTGAAGAAGAATTGAAGAAGAATGGGTCTCTCGGGGTCTTGGCTTGAGAATTGCGAAGGAAATTCGGATGGTCCCAAGATGATAATTAGCGGACTATGAAAATTGAAATGCTGTCAGTGACCTCGTTTTGTGTGATGGTTCCGTCGATCGCAAGTCCTAACCATTTGGCAGTTCCGTTGTTACCCGTCAGGTTGATTTTGCGTTGCATCCGGTGATTGGTATATCAAATTTGAATTTTGATGTTTCAATTCTTGCGCTTCCAGTTTTTTATTGAAAATTCTGAGATCTATGAGACAATATTCTTGTATATTGCCCAAATGTGGGGGTGCTTCATGATAAGCATATTGCCCAAATGTGGGGGTGCTTCATGATAAGCAAATAGCCTTGATGGCTATGTCTATGAAAGAAAAATATGTTGGTCCGATGATAATTGAGAATGGAGGGAGTGAGAATTGGCCCCGTGTATGAAAGCATATTAAATATATGATCAAGGAGAGCTATGATTATTACTATCATGGACAAATTCTCAATTTCCCCTTCATCCGGACTCATTTTAATCTCTATGATGAAGAGATTTTGAGGGCTTTGTGATCCTTGCGAACACAAGCAAGAGGTAGAAAAGAAGTCTGCAAGTTTGATCGGAGAGAGAAAGGAATCGATGTTTTGCAACGTTTTGATGAAGGAGGTGTAAAGGCGTGAGTCGGTCGAACGGCAAATTCACAGATGAAGAAGAAAGAGTCATATTTCTTCACGGTGATCAAACCGCAATAAGGTACGCGTGATTGATTGGAATATTATATAAATATATATAATATTCATGGGCATATATTAAAATTTTAATAATGCAGTTATTATTTTTTAATATTTAATGTGCTGAATTTTCAGTATGAATATGCCCATAGAAATCAATATTTTATTTAATTATTGATTACTTGCACAGTAAATTTATTTCCATTGAAGTTTGAATACATTTAGTTAATAAATATATCAGATTTGATTGATATGGTAGTTAATAAATCTCATATTATATCCCCTTATTTTATTGAGGATTTGATGAATATTAAATTAATAAAGGGAAGATAATGTATATCTTATGCCCTGGTTTCATCAGGAGATTTTATTGTTTTTATTAGTAAATATTTCAAATAAAATTATTCATGGTATGAAGATGAAATCTTTGATGATAATGAGATCATTATTGTGTTCATACTTGTTATTTTATTATTTGGTTTCTAGTTGCAGAAATTAAATATAGTTAACGTAATAATGGTATAAATTCCTAAATTTTAGGATGTTATTCTAATTTAATTAATTAGAATGAGAGGAGAATTTATTTCCATTTAAGGCTTTATTATCAATGGAGATACTAATTTATTTGATAATTTCTAATCTCCTATAATATTGTGAATCTTTTAAATTAATATGGTTGAATAAAAGTGGGGATTTGTTGTGTTCAACATGATAATAGTTTAAAGTTGAAACAAATTTTGCTTTAATAAATCTGGTGATATATTTGTGAATATCTCGCCACTATTCAATTTGCCGGAAGGATTTGTTACTATAATCAATTAATAAAAATAATAAATTGCATGATGTGTGATTTATTTTGATATATCATATAAATTAGTTTGAATATTGAAAATCTTAGATTTTTAATGCTGCAATTTATGTTTATATTTTGGTGATTTATATAATCTGGTGCTTTGAATTTTTCAAAGAGAATTTGTGGCATTGGTTTCACACATATTTAAATAGTGTGAATATTGTTAAATATTTGTGTGAGGACAGAATATTAATATATAAAATATATATTATTTTGACAAAAGGAAATTAATTAAGTTGAGGCTTTTTCTTTTTCTCTGAAAAGCAAATTTTGTTATGTGAAATAAATGATAATGTTTGAGACATTCTCATTTAATTAAAATAGAAGATTAAATTGGCACGACCTTTTTTTGAAGTATACAGTCATATGATTATGTAGTTTTATAAAGTGTGGATCTTTATAAATATACTAGTGGGATTCTAATTTAATTAGAATTTTATTGATTATGAAATATTTGAAAGTGTGAGGGTATCTAAGATATGGGGTACCTTAAAAATTATTATTTTGGGGGAAGAAAATATGTTGAAAATTATAAAATTGCCATGTGTTATGCTTATTTAACAAAGGCTTTGTTATTTGCTATTGAAAGCAAATTTTGTGAATTATCAAATATTTTGTGTGAAAAGCATATAGCAGTGGTATGAAAAGTTAACCATATCTAGTGTAGGGATAAACATGCTTTAATTTTCATGATATTATTAATTTCTCTTGGTATAAGAATGCATGATATCGTGAAATATTTAATTTAATGTGGATGACTTGTATGGTCAAAAATATCATGTTATGTGCTTGAAAGCATGAGAGAGTTGAATGTGATTTTGGGTGTTAAAGATCATAAAAGAATATTGATGACAAATAAGAAATGTTTGTAAATATTGGTTTTGAGAACCATTATGTGAATATTCTTTATGATACTACTTGAGATGATTCTAAAGCTCAATCAATGTATGCACAAATTGTTGAGAATTTGTAGCAGATCGATAAATGTTAATCCCATGACATAGCAAATGATATGTGGAGATTGAGCATATGTAAACTCTCATGAAGAGAAAGAAATAGTTAAGGGATAATGCCATAAATAATATTGGCATCATGTATTGGATTCTCGTTGTATTGACGTATATACACGGAAGTTAACTGAGCTCTTAGTCTATGTGTGAAAATCCACTGGTTATCATTGACCTTCAGTGGTGACAAAATGAAAGTATTATGTGAGTTAGAGTTGATTACTCTGGAAATGGATGGAGTGCTGAGAATGTTAAAAATCTCTTAGCAACTTTTTTGACAAGAAACCGACGCTTAAAGTCGACGATATGTGATTGCCAGATGGCAATAGCCATTGTAAAAGTACAATGATGAAATAAAAATCGTTTGAGATATAATATGATAAGCTAGCTTAAGATTTGTGTTGGAGTTATCTCAATCGATTTGGTGAGGTCAATAATAGACCTATCGGCCGTTAACAAAACCATGCAGGATGAAATAAATTGGTCAAGGGGAATGGAACTAAAGCCAACTCGTAATTGACAGCGATGGCAACCAAACCTTTGTGATTGGTGATCCCATGAAGAAGGTTCAATGGGTAAGAACAAGTCGTTCGTCGGTTCTAACTAGCACGAAAAATAACATTTGTCCCTTCCTATGACAATGGGAGAGTGCTAGAATGCACGTTTTGAGGTTGAGCAAAGCTCTTAATGATTTCATAGTCATACAAGATGGTGTGCTCAGTGCAGGTACACTTACATGTAATCACCTCTACGAATGTGGAGTGTGGCCGCTCCTATGAGATCTTGGCGAAATCTCTAGAGCATTCGTTATGCACCAGGCACGCGCATGGCCGTCATAACGCGCAAAACCGTTGATTAGCAGCGGAAATGTTAGGATATAATCTGACCCTTAGTGCCTCTAATACACACCAAGATTTGCTAGTTCATAGAAGCATGCTTCACTGACATCTCTGTGTATTACGTGTTATTGGTCTAGGTCTGGTTCATAGTTCTAAAGACCACCAGATACAATGGTTATGTCCATGGGTGTAACTCAACTAATGGTGTTTTCTTTGACACATGTGGGGGATTGTTGTAAATATTGCATATGGGTGTGTTAAAGAAAGAGTCTCTCCAATATTATGGAATATGTTTAAATGAAGAGATGTGTTTTGAGAAGTCATGTTCTTATAAACTAAGGGATTTGTGTTGGTTCATGAATCAACATGGTTCATGAATTAAACAGATAGTTATGACTTTCTGAAGAGGTGTAATGTTCAAGAGTCACCACTTCAAGGCATTGATTCATTATTTATAAATACCCCAATTGTGACACCATTTAAATAGAGAGAATTAGAAAACATAGGTAATCTCTTGCTGAGTTATCTTATCTTCCACCAGTTCTGCCGCCTTGATTTGATCAAGAAGGGTCTGTTTAATCCTGGGGAGTACCGCTTCTTCTTTACCGGTGGTTGCGGAATAACTCTATAGGACAGTGTTCTCGAACACGACTCAGATCATCCTTTTCTCACTACTACAAAATACCTAAAAGACGATCGATAAATAAATTAACGTCCAATAATCTACGGGAATAAAGAGGGTATTTTATAAAGTAGTTGTATATTTAAAATTATTTCTTATAACTAGGATCAAAATCAATTCCCAAATGTTTTCCTAATATATAATAAAACGACCGAACAACAATAATTCGCCTCAAGATATATGGCTACTACGGACACAAATGTAAAAAAAGCAATTAACGTCCTTATTCTTATGAGGACGTTGGGGACAATGTAGTAGTAAATCGCCTCATATGAGGCGACCTTAAAAGGTTCGGGTCGCCTCGTATGAGGCGACCTGGTCGCTTCTTATGGGTTTGTTTTTGTCATTTTAGGCATATGAGGCGATTAAAAATGGGGTCGCCTCATCTTTAGAAATAGGCGACTGATTAAAAATCGTCGCCTCTTATTATGATCCAAAGACGCCCTGAATTGATTTTCAGGTCGCCTTAAATTATTATTTTTTTAAAAAAAATGTGCTTGCTGTTTTGTTTGGCCAATTTGCTGCACATACTTCACAAAATAATTAAGTGCATATGCGTGAATGACAATAGATAACAATGAATATGAAATATATTATGACCGTATGAATTATATGTATGTGCATTCCATCAAAAGAAGGTGAAATAACAATGAATAAGCAAGGTTCAATAAGAAAATTGTAAAAGTGACTTCAACAAAAGAATATTGGCTACACATACAAGATCATACAAGAGAATGACAATATAGATGTTCTAATCATTTCGAGATCGGTTCAACAAAATCAATCAAATTCACAACTTTGCTTCCAACATAACCATGAGGATGCAAGAATATCAACAACTCCAAAGAGAAAACTTCAACATGCGAGCCTAAGAAGACAAGTTTAGGAAAGTCACCTGATAATGAATTAAAGTGTAGCGTCAGAAACTTTCAGCAAATTTAACAGCAGAAAAGAAAGAAGGTATGACCTAGATTTAGGTTACTAAAACTAGACCAAAACAACAAACAAAGCACCACTATGACAACAAATTTTTCTCACATTTGGAGGCAATTAATCTCCAAAATTTCACAACAGCTTTCACAATTTAATGCAAAGCAATTAGATAGCATCAACATTCCCTTCAATTGGCAATAACAACGATATGCGACAAGAGGCAAATATATATAGCGGCAATGACTTTTGCACACAAAGCTTAACAGAATTTCAAGGTTTCAAAGCATACAGAATTTAGCTCAACTCTAATGCTAAAGTGAATGAGAGCCACCTAGTAATAATCACAAGTACCACACAAGCAAATCAAACACCTCCCAAGCAAGAAGCACACATAAAACTTTCAAGCAAATCAATTATGATGGTATGATTCAACAAAATTCTCAAGTCTTGGTTATTGGAAAATCAAATGCGAAGGTATAATAGCAAAATCAAACCTCATATGACAGTGATCTATTTCGAATTAAACAAGTGATCTAACCTCATATTCACAAGAATTAAAGTGGCAAATTCAAGAGCAAAGACCAATAATTTATAGAAACCGAAATCAGCAAATGACTTAATAAGTTTCACAATGACAATCACCCTAACAAGTAATGACTTGCCTATATATTCACATTGAGCCATGTTCAAGAAGATATCTAGCCATCATGTCTCGAACCGAACCGAATCAAACCTTTGACCAAGATTTCTCAGCAGGTAGTCAAATAGATAAATATGACTCTCTTTTAATCTCTTCTTGTCTATATCCGCATATCAACATATGGTTGTTCTATTAAGAACCAAGCACAAAACTTATTTGCAAGCGGTAATAGGAAATCTTAAGCTGGTGAATAAATTAAAACTTTCAAACTTACATTTAAAAATGGTATGAGTAAAGATCAGCTTACACCACCCTGCTTCATATAGATAAGTCACTTACAACCATTTCATTAGAATCAATGAGAGGTGGTTACATCATTAAATGACAAATGACAAGTTTATTGTATGTGTGTAACATGTATTTTGTTTGATGGCATTTTAGTCTTTTGGTGCTCATTATTAATTGTAAGAATGAGCCTTCATTCCATTATTCATTAATCGGTGATCGGTCAATACCTAGAATGACCATTTCTTTATGATTCAATTCCCTTATTTTTCATAGCAGTGAGCCAGAAATTAGGCACGCCTTTCTCTAAACAAGATAATAACTAAATCAAGGAAATGCAATACTTCCAAAAGAAAAATGTATTGCATCTATATGGTACCTTTATCCTCTTCTTATCATTTGCAGTTTCGTTTGCAACTCCTTCCACTTCAACAACACCATTTACAATGTCCCTACCGCTGCATCCATTCATTACAAGTTAATATGTGAAAATGTCAATATCGAGATGTTTCATTATGATTCATAACAAATATTCTTTCTAGTTAAGCTCGAGAATCAACATATTGATAAGAGAACGTTACTAGTGGAGAAATTAGCGTTACATACAATACGACCTAATAACATTGCATATTTGCATGCAACTTTGATTCCATCTTCTACAAGTACGGTGTACCTTTGTATACATTGGTTGATACAACTTTCGGTATTTAGCTTCAAGAGCTTCTCTCTCCTCAAAAAACTTTGCTTCTAATTCATCATGTTGACTCTGCGGGATGAGATTGTCATAAGATGAAATCATGTCTGTTCGCTAGTTAATAGATTAGATATCACGATCCATAAAAACGAGAATTAAAAAAATAAAAAAGAAAGGTATTCTTTGCACCATCAACTCTCGCACCGAGACTTCAAATGGAGGTGATAAATCCAGTCTATAATAACTTCGCAAATTTCTTAAAACAAATTTTATTCAACAATACACTTAATCAATCAAACCTCTTGTTTAAAATCAATTTATTGTTCCACAATATCTACTTTGTACACAACGCAAATTCTACTTATTTATAATAAACACGTACTAAATCACATCTACGAACAACAAAACGGTTTATATCAATCTTCAATCTATTACTCCCAAAAACTCTAAATTGTACCCTTCTCAAGGACCTATTACTGTAAGGTCATCCACAAGTTACAACTATGTTTGCCCAAGAAACTTACGAGAAAAAAGGGGAAATTCATGAAATCGATTAGACTTCTTTGAGATTTGTTTTATCCAAGATTCGAGATACATAAACTTGATTAAAATAAATTCATATATGCTAAACAACAATATCCCATATTTTCAGAAATACCAACGGCGAGAAAAGAAACAAAACAGAGAGGCAGAAAAAGGTATTAAGAGGTAAAAGAAATTAATTAAGAAAAAATAAACTAAACACACAAACAAGGTTCCACAACAAGTTCTTCGATCACCGATATTATCATTAGAAAAAGGAATTCATACGCAATAACATGAAATTCTATTAATATGTAACATATAATACAAATAATTCTTCAATTCACACATACATTCGCCAACTCACGGTTTATTTCGTAATCAAGACTTGGAAACCAAAATTTAAAAATTCTTCCATGAATACAAAAGAAACCCTAACTCATGATTTCGGATGTTCACGATGCCAACTCGTGTCAATCTAAATCACAATGCATGAATACAAACGAGAACCCTAATAGCATATTAGAAAGCAAAAAAGACCCCTAAAAATAAAAACAAACAAACCTATTTAAGGTGGTTCTGGATGATCGGAGAAATATTATGGAAGTTCTTGGGAGTATTATAATTCCGACGAGACGGAGGCGCGGCTCGGCGGAGACGGAGGAGCAGAGGTGCAGCTCGGTGAAGACGGAGGAATAGGAGGCTCGGCAAGGCGGAGACGTACATAGGCGTGACAGAGAGGGAGAGGATTTCTATCGGGTGAGAGGGTGAGAGAAGTGAACGAGCTTTCTATTGGGAGGATTTCTATCGGGTGAGAGGAGAAGTGAACGAGCTTTCTATTGGGACTATTAGGGGTGTGGTGAGGAATATTAGCGACCTGATTTCTATTCAGGTCGCCAATATTCTAATTTGGGTGACCTGAAAGCTATTCAGGTCGCCTAAAATGTAAAAGTGGCGACCTGATTTCTATTCAAGTCGCCAATATTTTAATTTGGGCGATTGAAAGCTATTCAGTCGCCTAAAATGTAAAAGTGGCGACGATTTTCATTCGGTCGCAATATTCTAAAAAATAACTATACGGCGCCAAAGAAATAAGTTTTAGATCAAAAAAGATCCCATGGCGCCAAAATTTATTCTAATTTGGGCGACTTGAATTAAATTTAGGTCACTTAAATTCAAAAATAGGTGACCTGCATTTCTTTCAGGTCGCCAATATTAAAAAAAACCACACAGCGCCAAAGAAATAAATTTTTAGACAAAAAAAAAAAATCCAATTTGGGCGACCTAAATTAAATTGGTCGCCTAAATTCAAAAATAAGCGACCTTAATTGAATTGGGTCGCCTATCCCATGGCGCCAAACAAAAAATTCTCATATGGCTATTAAGGCGCCCTGAAACAAATTTAGGACGACAAAAACCAATTTTATAAGTCCTAAACTATAATTTAGGACGTTTAAGGCTCATTTTCCTTCGATATATTTACAAGATTGCCACTACCTTCATTTTTTACTTCCTATTTTTAAATAAGGACGTTTTTTACGGTAGTGATAACCAATATTTGTAGTAGTGTCTTTATTCTTTCAGATCGCTCGCGAAGCCAACAAACTGATCGATAAATAAATTAAAATCCAATAATTTACACTTGAGAGAATAAAGTAGGGGTATTTTATAAAGAAATTGATAACAATTAAAATTATTTCTTATAACTAGGATCAAAATCAATTCCCAAATATTTTCCTATAATATAATAAAAACCGAGGATTAATTAATTAGATGCCTCAAGATATATGCAACGGACGCTATATGCAGCGGACGTTATTTACTTGTCAATAATATTAAAATATTTGAGAACCTCGAGATATCATAATTAATTAGATACCTTTGTTTCTGCAGATTTATTTTAAGGATGTGTGTAGTATATTACTTGTTACATATATGAACATCATCAGGTGTATTATGTTGCAGAGAATTGTTCCCCGAATCCTTACATGACTATCCAACTATAATTGTTTACTTGTAACTTTGATGCTTCAGTATTTTCATACGGAAGCAATATAATGTTATTCACGCTAAAGTTCTGCAAAATACTTTTCATCATTATACTGCCAGTAACATGCAAATTCATTAAAGCTACAGAAAACTGGTACAGAATTATACATATTTCTCATTGTCTGATGAGTTGTACGGACGCATGTATATATATATGCATGCTTGAGATGAGAAGTTTGACCAATTACGTTAAATTATGATAAAATAATATGCATGAGATGCCCCAAAACGATTGATTAATTATAATGCAGTGTAGCAAACGCTACTTGGTTTTGAAGCAATACAAGAACAATTAAGAACATGACAGCGAAATTAAGTCTTCTATATCTCTATCTCCAGTAACTGTACGTAAGAGATCGATAGAGAGATGACAATAATCTCAAGCAATCTCTTGATGATTTGTGTTATTAATTCACCTGCACTTCAACTTTTTTAAAAGAGAAGCAATTAACTTTGAGTGCTTTAATTGTTATTATTTTCATTTTTCTGCCTGCATTAAAATAAGAAGCTTGAAACATAATCACCTTGCTTGGAGTCGACATTTGTTTGGAGTCGTTATCCATCCTTAACATAATCAACTTGCTTTTGACCGTTGACTGCACCAAACCTTAACTTCTCCTATATCCCCATATATATATATATATAGACACACACATACACACACGTGTGTGTGTGTCTGCATGTATGTCCTACCTACTCGCCTAATTAAATCAAACTTTTCCTCAAAAAATGACATAAAGCAGCTATGTGATAAAAAGACTTCATAACTATAGAAGGCCGTAATCTCCGTTTAAAATTTATAGCTTTTCATTAATTAATTAGTATCCCAATTTTTGCATTTGATCGGGGTTTACAAAAAGGCTTACCCATATATATAGTAATATATTGCATTTGGCGCATAGAATAGTATATAGAGAGATGTTTTCTAAAAAAATATACATATATAGAGTTGCATGATTGTTGAAATTATTTTTTTATATGACTATATCATTGAGTAGTCATGTTAGAACACTGTCTGACCAAATTGATCTCATATATATATTTTTGGGAAAATTCTAAATAAATATCATTTGATTCGAAAAACCCTAAAAAGTCTATTATTATATGAAAATAATAAATTCGTCTCAAGGGATCCGACTAATATGAGATTTTGAAATGCTATACTTTTACCAAAATGCCCTTCAAGTTTTTTTTCCCAATAAAAGGAAGAACATAACCTTCGCTGGTGTCGGAGCTCCGCTGCCAGCTAGAGCTTTGGTGACAATTTGAGTAATGAGATTGACTACATGAGCTCATTAAGCCCTATCAAGCATGACTAACAAAGTTGAATAAAGATAATGACAACTTTAATATTGATAATGACAACTTAAGTATAGCCATTAACAACATTAGGAGTATAAGTTATCAATCGCTATACTCAAGTTGTTATTACCTTTATTAAACATGTCAATGACGCCGAATATGACTTATAGAACTCAAGTAGTCAATCTCATCATTCAATTGTCACTGGAGCTTCGGCAATCAGAGTCCCGCTGGCTGAGGGGCACTAGCACCGGAGCCATGGTTCTTTTTTTTTTTTTACAAAAAAAAAAAAAAAAACTCGAGGGCATTTTTGTAAAAGAATAATATTTCAAAATTTTAGAATAGTCCATTGAGATTTATTTCTCCTTTTCATGTATTAATAGATTTTTTAGGATTTTTTAAATTCAAACGGTATTTATTTAAAATTTTCCCTATATTTTTTGTACTCATACGGATTTGACTTAAAGATGAAACACCATGCTTAAACAATCAAAACACATTTTGCTAAGGCTAAAATTTGCTGAAATTGAATTAACTAGTCATAGTTGGACTTTTTTGGAATAATTAAAAATAGATTTTCTTGTGCATGAGGATAGGTGGAAGGAAGAAATAATTTGTGTTTTACTAGATATGGAATTATAATAATGCATTTCTTAATTTGCTTTATAATATTTTTTCAAGTCATGTATATAAAAAAAAAAAAATACAAAAAACAAATTTTCGGGGTTTCTCGTGCTGTTGACGTCGTTGTTCATGCAAACTCCATCACTGATCCAAAAGCGAGTTATTACCTTGCTGAAAAATGGAGATAAGAAGCCTGAAAGCGAGAAATTACCTTATTAATTCATTATATATCGGATTCATTTTGAACACAAGCGAATGAACACTTACTGTTACTAATTAAGTTAGTTGATTTTAATTTGGTAATAATCTCTGAAATTATAGCTAGCTTGTCCTCCTAAGTTACAATGTCTTGTTCAGGATGCTGGGTAGTGCAATTCATTTCTTGATTTTATTTATTTATTAGTTAAACATGAGTCACATTTAAACAATATTTAATTTGATTAATGTCAGTTAATAGTAACGAAATAGGCAATATAATATTATTCAATCAAAATTGCCCAAATTGGAACTAGTAATGACAAGTGGAGTGAGCAACAATAATTAAGAATTAATTTTCTGCCAATCAAAATTAATTTATTGGAGAATATTTGGTCAAGCACCTTCTTTTAACCTAATAAATAAACAGGTCTGGTCAAAGCTGTTATTATCCACCACACTATCACACAATATACATAGTCCACTTCCTCAAATTGCCCGTTGGCCTCAAATTCTCTCCTCCCAGAAACACACCCAAAAAAGCCCGTGCTCTTTCTCAATTCTCACTCTCTCTTTCCTTTTCTGGGTCTCTTCCCACAATCGTATTAGTGATTTAGTACATATTTCGCAGCTCTAACTGAAGCTTTTTTTTTACAGCCAGAGATTATGGCAAGTTATCTGCAGAATCCCCGGAATTGCTTGTTGTTACTGCTCTGTAGTTTGGCGGTGCTATGGCGTTTTGCTGCCTCGCAGGCTGAAGACGACTTGCAATGCCTTAAAGGCATTAAAAGCTCTTTCAGTGATCCTCAGGGAAAGCTTGCTTCATGGCGGTTCGATAACAGCACCGCCGGTTTCATATGCACCTTCGTCGGCGTTACGTGCTGGAACCCCCAGGAGAATCGGGTCCTGAATCTGGAGCTCCGGGATATGAAACTCTTGGGCCAGGTGCCGGAATCGTTGAAGTATTGTGGTAGGAGTCTGCAGAAACTGGATCTTGGGTCCAACGACGTTTCCGGTATGATCCCTTCTCAGATATGCGATTGGTTGCCATTTCTAGTGACACTGGACTTGTCCGATAATCATCTCTCTGGGCAAATACCTCCTACTCTTGGGAATTGCACTTACTTGAATACCCTAATTCTTTCCAATAACCAACTTTCGGGTGCTGTTCCTTTCGAAATTGGGAGTTTGGCCAGGCTTAGGACATTCTCTGTTGCTAATAATCATCTTACTGGTACTATTCCTTCGTATTTAAGTGGTTATGATAAGGAAGATTTTGCTGGAAATAGTGGACTTTGTGGAGGTCCCCTTGGGTCCAAGTGTGGTGGATTGAGTAAGAAGAATCTTGCTATTATCATCGCTGCTGGTATCTTTGGTGCTGCTGCTTCTTTATTATTGGCTTTTGGATTGTGGTGGTGGTATCATTTGCGGTTGGCTAGGAAGAAGAGAGGATTTGGGGTTGGAACAAGTGATGATTGGGCTGCGAGGTTGAGGGGTCACAGACTTGTTCAAGTTACATTGTTTCAGAAACCACTTGTGAAGGTTAAACTAGGAGATTTGATGGCGGCTACGAATAATTTCAATTCTAAAAATATCATCATGTCTTCAAGAACAGGGACCACCTATAAAGCAGACCTTCCTGATGGATCAACACTTGCAGTTAAGCGGCTTAACACCTGTAAGATTGGAGAAAAGCAGTTTTGCATGGAGATGAGTAGGTTAGGACAAGTCAGGCATCCGAACTTGGCACCCCTTTTAGGCTTCTGTGTGGTTGAAGAGGAAATACTTCTGGTTTATAAGCACATGTCAAATGGTACTCTGTCTTCATTGTTGCATAAAGATGGTACTGGATCGGAATTGGATTGGCCAATGAGATTCAGGATGGGCTTTGGCGCCGCTAGGGGTCTTGCTTATCTGCATCATGGGTGTCATCCTCCAATAAGACACCAAAACATCTGTTCCAATGTGATAGTTGTTGATGAAGATTTCGATGCTCGATTAATGGACTTTGGACTTGCTAGGCTCATGACATCTGATTCCAACGATAGTAGCTTTGTGAGTGGGGACTTGGGCGAACTTGGCTATGTAGCTCCCGAATATCCAAGCACCCTTGTTGCTTCTCTAAAAGGGGATGTGTATGGATTTGGAGTTGTGCTTTTGGAGTTGGTTACTGGTCGCAAACCTCTTGAAGTTGGCAATGGAGAGGAAGAGTTTAAGGGTAACTTGGTTGATTGGGTCAATATATTTTCTAGTTCTGGTCGAGCTAAGGATTGCATTGATAGGGCCATATGTGGAAGAGGGCACGACGAGGAGATTCTGCAGGTTCTGAAAATTGCATGTAATTGTGTGGTTTCTCGCCCAAGGGACAGGTGGTCCATGTACCAGGTTTATCATTCCTTGAAGAGTTTGTCCAAAGACTACAACTTCTCTGAACACGATGATGAATTTCCATTGATTTTTAACAAGCCAGAGTCAGCATAATTCTGATGTAACTTCCCATCATGAATTTCTGTTTATTGTGGAGATTTTCGCATAATTTTTCTTATTGTACATGATTACATGATCATTTCTCTGAGCAGTTCCAATCAAGTATAGTTGTATGATACCAATAAACTCCCTCATTATAGCTTAAGTTCCCTTTCTTCCATGAAATTTGTTTGTTTCGCTTTTGTTGTTTGAAAGCACTATCTGAAATGAGGTCCATGGTATTTGGTAACTAGCCTAACAACTGTACTTCATATATACAAGACCTGAAATATGAAACTATGGAGATTGTACTTTGTGGTTTGTATAATTATCTCATTCAGATGATTTATTACGGCGCTCTGACTTTGACGGTACTGTCAACAGAAAATCAGCTGACCATGCTGAGGAACATTTCTCCATGGATGGTTAAGTAAACCATCTAAGTTAAAATTCAGCAATTAGTGTTCCAAGCAAATGATAAATCATTGGCCACTAGAGTTATTTAAAAGCGTTGCACATTTCAAAATGCTTGAATAATTGAACTGCAATCCTCAGTGGCATGTAAAAAGGGTCCCAACACAACACTGTTCTTCTGCATAGATTCAGAAAAGAGAAGGGACAAATGGCTTTCTAGAGGTCCAACTTAAAATCCAGTCACAATGATAATCTCATAGGCCTTGCTGACACACTTGAAGTTATCCTATTAAAATGATACAGTGAATGTACATAAGAATTCGCCAAGAAATCTAAACGCGTGTACCTTTTATATCAGGTTGAACAAGGACTAAAATATAAGCTAAATTCAAGACATTCGTTATCTGCCCTGTGAGATTATTGTTTCAGTGCTCTCTGCTATATGGTAAACTAAGCACAATCTGAGATGTCCCACTTTTGATAATTGGAGAAACAGAGACACGTAGGACAATTATGAACTGAGGAAGGGTAACTTTGAGCAGAGCCATCTGGGTTTTGCATCTTTCAATATTATTGAAAAAAGAGGAACAGAAACTGTACGGGGTGAGAATCTGTCTCCCATGCAACCAAAGTTTAAAGTTTCATAAATTTGAATCTCACTTTGGACAGAGGCGCCTCATTCTCGAATCTATAGAAATCAGACCAGAAAGAAAAAGCAAAGAGAAAGATAAAGAAAAAGGCATCAGGCAGAGATTGCTCCTTTGCTAGTTTTTGCTTTAGTAGGTTACTTAAAAACACAACCTTTCCTTAAGTAATCTTTCATTTATTTCTCAAGAATTTAAGAAAGATACGCCTAATAGAAGTTGATTGAGACAGAAGAAGAATCTAATGCAGCTTTAGGCCCCCCAACGGAAAAAAATAAAATAAAAAATAAAGCAAGAAATTAGTTATGCAGACGATTCCGACAAGTATAGTAGATACTTTGATGTTTTTGAGGATATTTTATAGTGATTATTGCAATTTTAAGTACAAGAATTGGGCAAGTCGTTATGCAGAATTTTTCTCTGCTAATTTATTGCGGTTAGGTCCACATCCGACATCAAAGGCTACATAATTTATTTAATGCAACGATCAAATCAGGGGAAAAGATCAAAAACAAAAGAATAAACAAAATTGTTCAACTGGGTCCCCTTAAGATTAAGGAAAATTGCTTTGGCTGAACACGAGGCTCTTAAAATGGGTGCCACGAAAACCAAAGTGATCCATTAAGCTTAATTATGTGATTCAAGACTTGGCCTTTTCTTGAATATCGATCCAATTTGTGACTGATTTCTGTATTGTTGTTGGCCCCGCACGGTAAAATTCTTATCCATGAATCTCTCCCTCTCTGGATTTGAGTGGAGAAAAGTATTAGCATTCAAAAGAATAGTCTTTGGCCAAAAGAAATTCAAAAGAACGGTCTTAGGTTCTCGCACGTGCGATTTACAAGATAATCATAATGATGATACATTATTTTTTTAATAAATACCCATAATCTATTTCACAGGTCCTTGCAATTCTGCAGCAATAAATTAGGAATTTGAAGACATACATTACAATTACATTCAAAATTTTGATCACTTCATTACCCAAGCTTTCTTTACATCGCGATCATAGATAAAACTAAAATGAAAAAAAAAAAAAAAAAAAAAAAAAAAAAAACAGAGCACACTTACAATTATCAAGCACAAGCATTACTATGGGATAACAATATCTTCTAGAGAAATACAAGGTGAGTCCTTCCAAATGGGAATAGCAAAAATCTTTAATTTCTTGCGTATCTTCTTGTTTCCTCGTATCATAATATGTGGATCTCTCAGAGAATCCTCAAGTTCGCGTAGGAGGCTGTCTAGAATTCACTGCTCTCCTGAAGTTATAATTTGCTCAGAGAGATATATATATATATTCAGAATATGTCATTTATATAAGAAAAGCATGCACAGCTTAACATTATAAATAGAAACGTCAGAAATCCTAAAAAAGATACAAGGTGTACAATTTTGTTCTCTTTTGGCGTACTAACAAGTGGCAAATCCCACTTAGAACAGAGACGTGCATGAGTGGTGGGTTGTTATTAAATTCAAATGGGGCTAAAAAGTGATTTCACGATCCTTCAATAAATTAATGAAGCTTTCCATTGAAAGTAAAAGGAGCCACACATAATGCTTGTTCCCTCCCTCCAATAACTAAAGTGACACAGTTCTTCCCCCAATGTCTTTTTCTGGTTTCTCATGAAAATAAGAGAAAGATTGGTAGTTAAAGAAGCTTTTAATAAAGAGTGAAAACTATCACTCTCTTCAGTGTTCCCAGTATTAGTCCCTATCCTCCTCTTTCTTTCTTTTTTCTAGTCACCAAACATCATAATACTCTGTACAAGCCTAGGAGGCACCCTAAAGCTAAAGGATAAGTGTGAAAGTGTTTTAAACTTACAAGACTGTCTATTTTCAGTTTTTCCCTCCATCCAATCCCATTCTTAACCTTTAACACACAGTGACCAGGCTGCTGACGCATCTCTCACAATCAAATTGTAAATGAAACAAAGCAGTGTAGCATCTTGGAGCAATTTATTGGACTCACGTTTCCTTAAAAAACAGAGCCAAGTGCATTGAGACAAGTACAAAAAACAGAGCATGCTTATAAGAAATGGCAATTTGAGAGGTAATTAAAAATCTTACTCCTCCCATCTTAATATAAAAAACATATTTAGGGAGTTGATCTTAATCATAAATATAAGATATAATTTTTATATTTATCAATATTTTTATAATTTATCCTTATTAATTCCTCAACAATAATAATAAAGGAGGAAAGTGAATGTGAGAATTAAGGAAAATGACTACGGTGCAGTATTTAAAAAATATATATATTATATAAACTAACTTAATTAACTTCCTTAACCTATGAAATTAAGTAAACATATTTTATATTAATGAGTGGAAGGAGTATTCTCGACAATGGGGACTACATGAACAAACTGAAGGTATGAGTGAAGAAGAGCAGAAGAGAAAGGAGTAGGTAGGCAGGTACCTGTTGTGAATGGGATCAGGTCCATTAGGTACTCTTCTTTTGCTGACGTAAATCAGTCCAGACTTTGGAAGCAAGGCGCGCCTCTCCATGTGAACCAACTTCAAGTGCTTGGAGATTACATTGTATGGAACTAGAACTGTCCTTTTGGTCTGACGGTTGAACGAGATTGCAAGAAACACAAACCAGATGATTCCCACAGAAACCAGAGCTCCAAAAAGAAACCTCCTAGTACTAACCCCACCAATCCCCATAATGTTGTCTTTAGTTCTCTAAGGTTGTCTTCCCTGACAATTGAAGATAAAGACTCGGGAGTTTCTCAATGACACCATTCTAGCATTGACACAGAGGATGAAGAAGAAGAAGAAGAAGAAGAAGGACAAGTTTTAGTGAACTTGTTATGACTTGGCGGGTAATGAGGGAATGGAGAATGATGGATAGAGAGAGAGGGAGAGTGAGAGAGAGGGGGGTTTAGGATTATGAGAGGCTGAGGAGAGAATAAATGAGAATAAAAAGGTCAAGGAATGAGAAAAGTTAGTTATAGGAGGCTCGTTTGGTAATGAGAAAGGGGATGGGGTGGGTCCCACTTGAGGCATATGGCTTTGAGCATTTTCATGCAACGAAGAAAGGGGACCTCACTTTGATCTTCCCCAAATGACTCTCTCTCATATTTTCTGTTGGTGCTTTTATGGATATGGAAACATTTTGGTAAAAACGTAAGTGGCTGTAATAATGTTGATCATGAAAATGAATTCCAGCACAGAAGAAAGTAGAGACAATTTACAATAAAATGCCACTCACCCACTTTCACTAGAAAGAAGAACGCAAGAAGACAACAGCTCACACGAAACACAACAAAAATAAAAATAAAAAATAAAAAAAAAACATTCCCTGAATCCGGCTAGTGGCTTTGTCATTTAATGAAAATCCTATGAATAAATTTAGTGAAGCGGTGTCCGTCGTTTTCTGAGATGACAATGTGTGGTTTTTTATTTTCAACAATGGCCGCTTAATTGAATGTTTCTTATCAGTTTTTAACTTTACAGTCCTTAAAAACTGCTATAGAAGTTGGCCTCCATTCTTCTTATGGGAACATCCTTTGAGAAATTCACGGACTTTGGTTTTCACGTGTCATAATTTTTTTGAATATAGAGGACCTTTTTAGATTAGGATGACCTTTTTCTAATGGAACGAAAACTACTGAACAATTCAAAAGATAATGAAAGGGCTTTGGCCGCTTAGTTGAAATTCGTGCAAACACATAAAATGTTTTTGGGAGAGCTACCCCAGTTAGGCTGAAATAACTAAAACCCATTTTGCGGCAACTGCAACTGCAACTATCCGTCTCTCTGAGTAAAAATTGTTCTTCCCAACTACACTTTCAGCAAAGTTGAGACCTTTTGCTGTATTTCCTGCAAGTCAGTTTATTTTTCAGTTATTATGTCCATTTTCTCAGTGCTTACCTCTAACCTCTCCATTTGGTTCAGCCTTAATGAATGTTCTGCTTCCGTAGAGTCAGAACACACACTAGGCTAGCCCCCATATCCTTTTTACCTTCCTATAACAAAGTTCATACACAAGGAGCTCGATAAGCTTTACTTGGATAAGGTCTTTCAGTTGTTTTATTTTATTTTATTCATGAATCGTTTTTGCCCCCTGTAATTGGCCAAATTAAACTCTCAAGCCTGATAATAGATTTGTTCAATGATTTTCCTGGTGATGGTGATGGAGCTGCAACCTATATGGTACATGTCCTGAACTTTAATCACTGGGCGCTTACATGTTGCTGTGTTATAACCAAGCCTTTTTTCTTCTTCTTTTTTGGTTACTTTTGAATCTGTGTATAGTCTTAAAATGTTTGACGACAGTACGTAGTGATGCTTTCTAAAACCATTCCTGCAACCGTATTCTGAATTTTGGCAGGTGGTGTTCACTTTGATCATGTTTCGTCCATTTGTGGGAGAGACTATTGTCGCCAAACTTTTAACATTTGATTCTGACGGCTTACGCTGTATGGCCAAGATTTTTCTCCAAATTGACTATAATTTCTATTTATATGCGTATTTTGGTTTTGCCCGTTTCTCATTACTAAAGACAAGAATAGTGAGTCTTAAATCTTTTAGGATAAGATCAAACAATCGTTTCTTTTAGGTGCATGCTTCGATTTAGTTCAGTCTATTTTTCTAATACATGGGGCATGGAGCTGATCTCTTAGAATTTTCTTGTGATTCTTGAATGATAAGATCAGTCATTTCAATAAAGTTCTTTGATTGTAAACTTAAAATCTATTTTTGGCAGTATCACTGGGATTCTTCGATGACATATATGTAACTGCACATCACTTGCCAAATCCATCCCAGTTAGAAGCTGAATTAATAAATTGGTGACGCTGCTTTGCTAGATCTTTGGATTGAGCTTTTTGAGCTCGCCACATTGTATCTCCATGCAGTATTTTGTAAAGTTTCATTCCAACCCTTATGCCTTCTATCTGTCTATTAAACAACAAGCTTAATATGCTATTGCTAATTTGACAGCTGAAAAGGCACATGGTTTTGGGATTATATTTTAACGAACAATCTTATCCTATCAATGATAATGAAGAGGTTCACCTCCATCCGATTACCTATGTGCTTGGAAAACAAGAAAATGCTCATTTTTGGTAATGTGACAGATCAAATTTTGAGTTCAAGATGTGACTTACCATTCCGCTAATGGTTTTGTAGCCTAATGGCATCTAAACTTTCCTTGTAAGTACGAGGTTGCGAATTCAATCTCACTTATAACATCAGACAATTAGTAAACCACGCCTTTAATTTTATTTTATTCTCTTAAAAAAAAAAAAAAAAGAGTTAACCTCCAATTCTATTTTTGCTGCCGAAATAATCAAAGTGTTTGCCCCCATGGTGGCTACTGCAAGTATTTTACTGTTCAGTTATACTACTACTTATTCAAAGGAAAAAAATTGTAGGTGGTTTCTTGTATGCTGGGCATATTTGTTTATTTAGGCGGGTAAGACACCATAGAATTGAATATCGTATAATTGTTTCAAAAAAAGAAAAGAAATTGATATTTTGCTTGTGTCGTGCTGAAACATGTCAAGAAGCCCAATCTCAATGAAGTTACTGCCCCAATTCACTTCCATAATCTTGATGCATATAATATAGTAAATCTTAGAAGCCAGCGAAGTGTAAATCCCAAGAAGTTGAAGAGATTTTACCGAACATTTTCTTGCCTGACGGGTCCCAGTGAATGGACATTCGGAGATAAATGTTGGAGAACTAATGTTGGAGATGAGATGAGTTGGAAAATTAGGTGTTATTCGCCACATAGTTTCAAACTGAAGCAATGAATGTACGAACATACAACATAAGTACTGAGCCTCACGCAGAGGATGTTTCTTGCTTTGGTCCTTTAATGTCACCTTCAAATATGCATTGTCCTACTCCTACCTACGTGCAATAGTAATTCTCCAATGCCAGTACCAAGCCACACTCGCGTGGGAATCCAAAATGCTGGCAAGCCGTTTTTTCTCAGGAAATGTAAGCAGTCATTTGCTATAGAGTTGAGTGTTACCATTCAACAGATTCTTCAATCTCTTTACATACTTTATATCATCCTTACCCAGATTAGTGTTAAAAAGTGGAACAATTATATAATACTTGCCGAGAAGAAACTATGAAAATGCTAAATTAATTATATTTTCAGCTCATGGGATTCCACATTATATTTATAATCACCATTAAAGAAAGTTTGTAATGAATCAAGATACTCTGATAAATTTAACGACAGTAAAAAGAGAGAAAAAGAACAAAAAGTAGAATTCACTCAAGTGAGACGCACAATAGCAAGGATTAAATCTGCCTACTACCTATGATCGGTGTGTTGTAGTGGAAGTGGACCATGAACAGAAACAAAGTGCTCACATCACGAGACTGGTAGTTTGGTCCACCATTAGACTGCCACATCATAAATTCTGTCGAACCCACCATGATCAAACCAATTGCCTACCAAATTAACAGCATCCGCATCATGTAAGCTTCTTATCTCTTCTTCTTTTGGGCCCATGTTGGTCCATAAATTGCCAAGAAGGTCCGTCCGAACCGTCTATCAGTTATCTGAGGTTCCATACAAACCCATACACAAACTCAGACTGCGCATTTCATGAAGTCTCACAGCAGAAAGGCAAATTATAAATGCAGTTTTAAGATGGCATTCAAGTTAAGAAATAGGAGTAGTGTGACAATTCGCATACAATTGGAGCATCTTGCGTGTATAATAGAGAAAATCCCAGCTACTGAAATTTTATTATGTGTAGACTGTATTATTAGTTACTTCAATTACCTTCACGAGGCATCCACAAGAATCCAGCATGACAGTTCTTGAAGGATATTCAACTACCTAGACATTGGCAGTATATAGTATAAATTTGGTGAGCAGAAGGCCTTTTCACCAGGAACAAACAAGTTGAAAAACTACAACTTACAATAAAAGTATCTTCTCCAATCAAAACTGATTCTGAAATTTGCCTCATCAGCACCCCATAATCAACTTGCGTATAAGGTGGGGTGACACTAATGTAATTAAAAGGACCGCCGTTACCTGTATGCAGCACATTCAAATTTGCAAGAAAAGAAATGATAACTAGGTGAGTCACTAAGATTCACAGGCTAAAGAGAACACTAAGGATGCAAACTTGAACAGTTAAGAGGATGCTCCAAAGAAAATTTCCCCCTAGATTTCTCATTTCTTAGCAATTTCCTATAGTAGAATATAAGCATGCCACAATTTATCACAGCAGGGGATTCCTAAGATGTTATGTGTCCTTGCATAGACAGATTCAAAAGGGCAAAGGAATACATGCCTACAAATTGCTCTGCACGTTCTATGAAATTTTCCACACGTAAAGTGTGAATGACTGAGGCGTCGAGGAATTCAGTCCACTCTAAATTTGGACGCAAAACATCTGATACGACCCAAGGATCTAACTCAACAAAATGTGCCTGAAAATTTTTCATCACAGAAATGAGACTTCAGATTATTTTTGCAAACTATCATAATCAGTAAGGTAGAGCCATAGAACTGCTCTTTTAAGGTACCTCAGAACACCCCCGGCTGAGTGCTTCAATTCCAACAGAGCCTGTACCACTGTACAAGTCTAACCAGCGTCCTGGCCTCAAGGATGCAGGACAGCCACCAGCCGCCTTAATATTTATAAAGTATAAATGAGAGAGTTGCAGCAAAAAAAAAAAAAAATACAAACCAGACAAATACTACTACAAATAATTCATAATTGAACCAGCGTGCATATATATATATATATATATGACACATGGAATCAGCACCTGTAAAATGTCAAAAGCTGCACCTTTAACCACTTCCATCATGGGCCTTACATCCATGCCCTTTGGTGAGAGCAGCTTCTTTCTTCGAGCCTTTCCTCCAATAACCTGCATTGACATTGGAATTAAAATCTATTTGCATCAATTTTAAAACCATGGATTGCTGCAGGTGTAGACCAAATTACACAACTCTTTTACTCCTTACAAGCTTGAGTTTCAGAAGAGTGAGAGCTGATATTTAAAGATGATGCCAGTGTCAAAGATCCTGAGTTCAAACATGAATTGGTATAGATATTGATTGAAGCCATCCTAAACGTTGCAGGGATGTAACGAACTCATAGTCATAGACAGCCGTGACAATATTCAAGTTTGGATTAAAAAATGCAAGCCAGTCTGGAAACTTTGAATACAATGTCAATGGAAGTGAACTGATAGATTTACACCCATAAACAATATTGGAACTTGTTGCTCATATTTCATAGCTACTCCTAGCAAAATAGGAACCACTTTTGAGATGAACAAGCAGATAAATCATTACATTTTACAAATATCATGGTATCTCTTGGAAGAAAAATAAAACCCCAAGTATTTTATGGCTACTCGCCTTCAAAAAGAACAGTATTTCATGTTTCCAGCATTGGACTCAATTCCTTCTAGTCATTTCCTTAATTCCAATGATGCAATTACATTTACATTTACCCCAAAATGAGCAAGACATTGAACTAATTCCGTCTTCCGTGTAGTTAGACGATAATTATCAATAGTTTAATACTACTCGTATATGATTTAATTCATGTAGTCAACTGCTCGTAACATCAATTATCGATAGTTCAATACCATATGTGATTTGATTTTTCTAAATGACATAGCTGTGATGAATCTTCAATGACAATGTATGTCTTCATGGCCAAAGAAAACAAAAATTACAAGGTTTTCATCCACGCACAAAGTTCAGAGAGTTCCAAGAATAGAGGAAATGTGTACCTGGAGCAACTTATGCGTAGTCCGCGGGGGCTTGGGGTCTTCTGGTGAGCCAGGCTGCCCTCTTCGCGTTTTTGGCTGTTCCTTTTTCTTCTTGAACTAATTAGCCCCGTTTTGAGGAAATGGGAACCAAAGGAACATGAACAAAAATGTCAGATTCATAGAAGAGTAAAAGACGCGAATATCAGGCTTTTTTTTCGGCACAAAATTCGAGAAATAAATAAAACCTTAGGGGAAGCTTGAGATAAGAACTCGTCGGCATCGTAGCCATACCGCTCAAGTAAGATTCTGTTCTCTTCACTCGTCAACCCATTGCCCGATTGTACAACCATTGAAGGAATAGAAGAGCCTAATTAAGGTGTGACATAGAAGTTAATAGAAAACCCCAATCAGAGGTTTTAAAATGAACGGCAAAAACTAACAAAAAAAACAAAAACGAACTTACGATAACATAAGACGACGAGGGCCGATGATAGCCGATTGGTGGGTCTGGAGTAAAATCCACGAAAGGGAGAGATGGAGGAGATAATGAACCAAAATGTGATTTTGTATTTAAAAGTAGTGGTGAGAGTATTGAAGGAGACGAAATCGCCATTTGCAGATTTTGAATCCGATAGCTCTGAAATTTGAGCCGTTATGCAACGGAAGTGTTCAGATAGGGAGTGTTAGACCAGCTTTTGAACTTCAGAGCTGCGATGCGTTGAGGCTATACCTCTTTCAGCCGCGGGAGACGCCCCCGCCATTTCTCTAAGACCGTTTGCCGAAACAAGATAAAACGACATGAAACGACAACCAACACATCACACACGGATCCTTTTTTTTTTTTTTTTTTTTTTTTTTAAAAAAAGCTCGTTTGGTTAGTTCTTCAAAACCAAATAAAACCAAGGTTAATAAACCCAGTAACTGAATCGGCTAGAGTAGTAGGTTAAGGGTTAATAGATTAGATTGGAAGTAAACCGGAGCTAACCCAAGATTGGACCGGTGAAGAAATGAACTTGAATGAAATAATATTTTTTAGAATAATTTTGGAATTTGATAATTTTTTAGAATCAAATAATATTTTTAAGTTATTATTTTTACATTAGAACATAGGTCTTAATTTGCAATTTTTAGAAATATGTAGAATTACATATAAATTTTTAAAATCAAGAAATTTCAAATAAATATTAAACCGATTAAATTGGATCGATTCGATGTTTCATGGCCAAAACGTCCGTCCAATTTTAATAACATGAAATAAAACTGATTGATTGTTTTCCCTTTTTACTTATGAAAGTCCTCGAAATTAATCCAACTGAACTAAATTAAACTTGAAAAATAAATAATTGTAAAATCATATATATAATTTAATGATAAGTTTTTAAAATGCAAAGAAAAAAGTTATACATATAGCGCCAACTATTATGAACTCAGTTTAAACTATAAATTCACATGCGTTTTATGTTTATTTGTCTTTTAACGTAAAATATCATGGGAATAAGTTTTAGGGAGCACACAGATAAATAACATCGGAACTTTAAAATTCTAAATCAATTTTGTTGCCTATAAGAGTGTAGGTGTTGATTAAATTTGTGTAGCAATTGAGAACTCATTTTAGTATGAAATAACTAATTTAAAATTTTTAAAGTTTGATTGGTATTTTTTTATCTTTTTCTTTTTCCTAACGTTTTTTTTTTTTATCTATTATATGTATGAACCACTTAGGGAGACTGATCAAGGAAAAAAAAAAACCACTTAGGATAGGCTAAAGGATTCCTTAGTTCTGATTAGACTGGCCCGTCTCATTGATTGAAACTTGTTTCCTGAATAATTGCTACAAGAACATTAATCTCTCCGTTTGTATTCTCCTTAACATTAAATCATCAATATCTCATTTGTGCTCTCTAGTTTTAAGACCATGATGAAGGTGGCGACCACTATTCTCCCGTCATTTTTTATGAGAAAAAAAAAATGATTTATGCATGAATCAGAAAATTCAAGGGCTAAAACACTTCTGAATTCAAACGATATATATATATATATATATATATATTTTTTCATTGACCAAAATGTCAGCCACAGATTCAAGAAAATTAAAATGATCTAACTGACACGTAAAACATAAACCGGCGCGGAATATCTACCTTTCCTTGTGTATAAACACATATATGTTTACACCATATATGATAACTTTGAAACAGTGGTAAAATTATGCAGAGCAATAACATTGAACTCTGACCACAATTCATGAGTAATCAAATGACAAAGCCTAACAGAGAAAGCTACATAGAAATCTGATGAATCGTACATTTTAATGCACTATATACATGGATTGAATAATATTTAACGCATACATCGCCCAAAAATGGAAGACAAAACTTTTCTGTGCACCTTACCTTCTGATTTAGGTGATAAAGTACTAGAAGATTTGGAGAAATCATCAGTTGAATCGAAAACTTTATTATTATTGATCCTTAACTCATGCGGTTGTGTAAGTGTTTCACTTTCTTCTTCGTATGTATGTATATGGGAGGTTGCAACGTTGTTCTTGGTCTTTGATTCAACGGCGGCCGGAGTCTTCCATGTCCTACCGGAAGAGCCTTGTCGTCGAAATGAATAAGATGATCTCTGCAAAGTAGCCATGCTTCACTTTCTCTCCTCCCTTCTATCCCCTTATCCAATTTCTCTTTTATTAGCCTCCTTTCTGTAAATACTAACCTTACGTATTGAAGTTAGTTATTGTTATGTTTTGATTGGTTCCAACTTACTTAACGAGCATTTGCAATTATAGTAAATACTCACATAAGATTGATTCATTAGTTTAGTGATTAATAAGTATGATCATGTAAGGTGATGCGATACTTACGGTATATAATTAGGATAGCTGTTAATTGCTTATAATTTCAGTTCTATTTCTTTATGTCATGATTTAATTTAGTTTTCGATCAGAAATTGTTGTATCTAATTTTTCTTTGAATCATGCAATTTCGAGTAATTAGAGATGATCTGTTTGATTGATATATCGATGCACTTTTAATCGAGAAAATAACGGTCTCAAGCTAAAATAATTGTTCTCCAGAAAAGGTTTCTAAACCAACAAATTGAAAAGTTTTGAGCAAGGGGTAAGAGATGTTTCCAACTGGCGATCCCTATTAACCTATTTGGAAACCCTTTTTAGAGAATAGTTTTTGAAATTTAGGAGGTAAGTTGTAAGAGGAGTTTTATCTCAACTTACGTAAAATAGCTTTTCAAAAGAGGTTACCAAACAGGTATCGGGGAGTACTCCAGATATAGAGAATAGCTTTTGAAAAACGCCTACGTACAATCCTAGTTCGTTTTATTTAATTTTTCAAAATTGATTTCCTTTGATCATATGCTTAATAAACAGTAACTAATAGTAAGTACTAGAAAGTTATATAATTTATTTTGCGTGAAATTGGGCTTTTCAATAAAAGAAATTCACGCCGCCATAAATTATCTCAATTTTTTTTTTTTTTGAATTAAATGGGCAAAAACCATTGGTCCAGGGTTAAGAGCAGTATCAAACCCAATACGAACAGGATCAAACCAAATACCTCAATTTTTTGAATTAAAAAGGAAAGCACTATCAGTTTGAAGTTACAAGCCGGATCAAATCCAATACAAGTGTGGGATCAAACCAAATAACTCCTCCCAGTTAAAGAGGATCTATCGTGTCACTGGAATATAAGTTCAATGGCCATCAATTATCTTAATCAGTGCACCGTCGTTGGGCAGAGTCCTTTGGGATTCTACGAGGGCGAGGGAAAACACTGCGTAAAAAGCAGGTTCAGGCTGAATAAATAACGGTCAGTGACTGCTAAATAAGTTATTGCCGGGGATGTAAGAGCCCAAAAATGGATGTTTATATACATGTAAAGTGTGTTGGTGAACATATATATATGATAACTCAGCACTCAGGATGTGATGGAGAGCTTCAAACATAAAGAGCTGCCACTAAGAAGAGCAGACGTTGCAACTCTTCCTGCAATATCCCCTGGCTGCATCATTCCCAACCATGTAAACAGGGTTCTTCTCACATTCACCTCTCCTGGCCCATTCTGCGCAACTCTCATGCTCATCCACACATTTTCCAGAACCACTTCCCTTTGTCATTGGTTTATTATAGTCCGCCACATGTATCCACTTTGTTGCCGACCACTTCTCCCCCTCTATTACTGGGCAGCTTCCGTGCAAGCTGCTAAGATCTGTCGTCGCATCCAGATGAAGGCTGAAGAACAGCAAGGCATCCCCCTTTTCAGGTTTCACTGCATTTGTACAAACGCCAAAATATAAGGCAGTATACCCGGTTTGATATGAGTAAGGATAATGTTGTTATCTTACAGGCCATAAATGCTCTTGCAAAATCATTTAGCAAAAGGGTAATCATGCAACATTAAACCCACCTGAAATTATAGCTCTAAAAGCTAAATAACTAACACACTCAACCAGTCCCCTCAAGTCCCACAAGGAGTTTTGAGCTGTTCTTGTTAGAAATGTCCAAAATTAAAACATAATCGTTCTATAACAAGTCCAAATGCATTCATAGTTTGTTGAAACTTCCAAAAAAAAAAAAAAAATTATACCTGCGTAGCCTCTTTGAGCACATTCAGACAAATTCTCATCCTTTGGCTGGGAAGACTTTGCCTACAGACAGATAACAATTTAGTTTCTCTTGCTTAATTTGTGGGGAGTGGGAATACTTATTGAAAGGGACCATCAGGGAATCAAATTAACAAGACCTCCGTACCTCAGAATTGGGAAAAATTGTCTCCCCACCCTTCTCAACATTGGACAGATACATCAGCACAGTGGCCACCCGATGGCCACCCATTTGTTGATTAACCTCATCGTGGAAAAAATCGAAATGCGGCTCATACTTCTGACCATTCTCATAGTGCAATATTTGAATAGGCTCACCATTTTCTGATGACAGAAGTGACTTCAGAACAGGAACCAGATAAAACTAAAATAGAGAGAAAGTAAACCATAAAAATATTATGGCTGAAATAACGGTATTGGATTATTACCTTTCGGAAGGAAGGTCCATGCAGCAAGTCTTTCTTCAATGCGGGAAACTATGTCATCCTTTCAGGTAAGACATCAAAATTCAATAAATTTAACTTTCATTCATCAAATAAGTACTGGAAAATAAAACCCAAAGCTCAGGGAAGCACAGTTACTTTACAACAAAATCTTTTGCAGACATTGTGCCTAATTTTTTCTCAGAATGCAACAGGACTTATATTATGAATAGAAAACAAACAAAGCACCATCAAAATACAGGAGATAAACAATTCACCCATTGCCACAAAACAACAATAGTTTATTAGCAGTTTGCTGAGATTATGCTTGAAATGTTTAATTGTCACTAATTGGTTCATCCAAAAAGCATATCTTCTCTAAGTTCTGAGAACCCATCTTTCTTTTTCCTAAACCATATTATTTTCTCCTGCCATATATTATAATTACAACAGCAACATCAAAGTTTTCTCTTAGTTAGAAAATGAAATATCTTGCTGTTATACAACATAATTATAAGAAGAACAAATCTCCACCTCCTGCACCACGAACAAAACAAAGCACATCTTTAACCAGCTTCGGCTTTAAAAAAGAGGTCCCATAATTAACCATACCTGGGCATATTCAAGGAACATTCCGGAGCTTGTTCTGACTGAACTCTCTACACTTTTGCCCGATTCGTTGTCTGCCACCATAGACTTTTCTAGCTTATCCTTCGCCTAATACCACAAGTTTAAGCATTGAATTTAATCAAAACAAGCATATTTGTCCCAAGGCCTGACGCTTGAGATGAAATAAATAGAAGAAAGACCAGACCAGATTTAAAATTTAGTAAGAGTCTAACCAGAAGGATCAAATGGTCACATTCTTCCTCAGACAAGAATCCCTTGTATAGAGAGGCTCTGAATGACACAATTTAGAAACAAAGTATAATCAGAGCAGCCTACAATCTAATACTGAAGGAAACAAAAGTGGGAAAGGGCAAATACCTAGGATGCCACGAGAGTTGAGTGACCCGAGTGGGATCAACCGCCACTGAAGAACCTCCATTGTTTAATTTAAGCACTGATCCGCGCCTGCAAAAGATACAGGACAAATTGTGACTTTATTCGTCGTGAAAAATCGAAACCTATTGTTTTATTTCGCATGTTTTCGTATGCGCAAGTAGACAAAGAAAGAAAAAGGGTGTGTGAAATTACGTGCTCGTGTCTTCGACCGGCTTCCCCAATCGAATTGACGAAACAAAGAGATCAGGGAGAATACAGAGGAAACCGAGAGAAAGTGCCAGAAACAGCCGATAATCCATGACAAAGAATACAAATTACCTAACCAAATTAGAACTTAGAAGGGAGGTAGATGAAGAGTTCAGCAATGCAATTTGACTAGTATGCGGAAGAAAAGACAACACAAATACAACAAAAGATATAATTAAGCAGGGGAATTTCTCCGCAATTGTTATTCGATGCGATATATGATTTTACAACGTGCCCCACTGAATTTCGATCTTTCTGTTTCTTTGTTGCTGTGAATGGTTACTTTGTGCCAGCTTCCTTGGTCAGAAACGAACAAATAACTTGCTTTCCATTTTTTTTTTTTACTTTTAATCCATTATTTAGCTTGCTTTCAATTTTATTTTTCACTTTTACTCCATTATTTTCCCTCCTAAACCTATCATTATTATTTTCTGTCTTCATAAACAAACTATAACATGTCAATATTTTATTGAAGTCAACTAACTCCAGTTAGGAAGAAGAAAGATAGCTAAGTTCGATTCATTCATGTCATATTGGTCAAAACTCATTCCTTATTCACTATAAAAGTAATCACACTGCTTCAAGCATCAAATATTTAAGCCTAAAATACGGTTCTGTTACCTAATTTACCTAGCAATAAAAATTACCATTAAGAAAAAGAAAGAATTGAATAAATTTGTAGAGCTGGCAATTTTCTTAAAAAAGGAATTTAATGAATTTGAAGTATATGGATGAAGTGACAAGGGAAAAGTCTGGTGAAGTACTGATTTGACATTGCATTGCAGGAGGCTGTTCCTGATTCTATCATCTCACCATCGATTGCTTCTTCTCCAACAGCTAGCGACGAAGGGATTACAATTATTAAAGTGTCATCTTCGTAGTAAGAAAAACCAAAGGCTGTAATTGCAGAGGAATAAAGCAACAGTTGAAACCATTGAAGCAACCATCCCTCTCACTTTTTTCAAGTGAATATACAAGTAAAGTAACATATCAGTGAAATGCACCCATTTCCATCCACCAGACTACTGTAGCTTTATCCATGTGTGTTGTCTAGTTCAATTTTTCCCTTTTTATAAAGTACATCTTTTTTTTTTTTTTTTTGCTAAAAGTTTCATACACTTGCACAAATCTATTCAGTTTTCACTATTTCACGTATCAGACAAACACAAGCAAAAGTTCCCCCTCCTCCTTTTATTTCTACTTTTCTTTTCCTTTCTTTCATTTTCCTCATGCATTGTCAGAAGTGTTTGTGCATGAAGCATATATAACTTTATTACAACACAGAAGAAAGAATCACGTGAAGGCCAGAAAAGACTTGAGGAATGAAACTATTTTTTTTTTTTTTTTTTTTTTTTGGGCTTTGGTGAAAAGAAATGTAACTAAATGAAATACCAACAATATACATCAAAAAAATTCAAACTCCAAGTAAGGACCTGAAGACGTGTTGGAATTATCAGAGTTTCCTTTGTCATTAACAGGCACTGGCATCTTCAAAGTCTCATTCAAAACTGCAAGATCAAGTGGTTTTGGGATCAGTGGTGGCTGGTTACTACGAACAAGAGCCCAATTAACACTTTGAAAGAAAGCATGTTGTTTAATCTCAGAAGCACCTCTCTGAAACCCAAGCCTCTTCTTTGGGTCTTTCACAAGCAACCCTCTTATCAAATCCTTAGCAGCAAAACTTATGTTTGATCCCTCAGGAAACCTAAGAGGCTGCCCAACAATGTTAAATAGTGTCTCTCTGTTTCCAGTACTGCCCTTAAATGGTGTCTTCCCATGCAATAACTCGTACAAGAAAATACCAAATGTCCACCAATCCACCGCACTACCATGACCATCGCCTCTCATAATCTCTGGGGCTAGATATTCATGAGTCCCCACAAATGACATAGAACGAACATTGGTTGGCTCAGCAATAAGCATAGGATATGAATCTGGGCTTGTTGAATTCTGTTTAACAGTCTTTGATTTGTTCTTTTTGGAGCTCAAAACATGGGGTTTGAAGCAAGAAGGCTTCAATTGCAAGCAAGAAGGCTCCACACAAACAGGTAACTTGCAAGATGGGTCTATGCATGAAGATGGTTCAACACAGTAGGAAGAAGAAACTTGACTAGACGATTCTCCGTTGGACTGAACAAGGGTAGGTCTCACACAACATCTTAATGATAGATCAAAATCAGAGAGCATAATATGACCATCCTCACGAACCAGAACATTCTCAGGCTTCAAGTCCCTGTATATCACCCCCATCATGTGGAGATACTCGAGAGCAAGAAGAATTTCAGAAGCATAAAACCTGCAAATACAAAACTTCTTACTCAGAAAACACATCTAAAATTTATTACTCATATAGATTGGTTCTTGTTGTACTGACCTTGCAGCTTGTTCTGTGAAATACTTGCCTGGCTGGCGCTGGCGGAGGACGTGAAGATCACCACCATTACAAAACTCCATAAGCAAGCAAGAGAATTTCTCTGTTTGGAAATGAGAATAAAGGGTGGGAAGAAAAGGGTGGTCCAAGGAACTCAAAATGTCCCTCTCTGTTTGGACTCTGGACATTTTTTTCCTTGCAGTCAACTTTTCCTTATCCATAACCTTCATTGCGAAGAGACAACCTTTACCCTTAAGCTCAGCCAGATACACACTTCCAATGTCCCCAAAACCCAGCTTCTTCAACAGCCTGAAATGTCCCAAACCCAAATCTCCGTACTTGGCTTTCATGAACTGTATTGAATCCCATCGAATATCGTTGCCCTTGTGAGGCTTGCAAGGGAAAAAGCTCCTAAGACCTGAATCATTAGCATCACAACTGTTAGAGTAATTACTCACGCAGCTTGAACTGCTCTTGTGACTTTCATCATAACTGTTGGATTCGATGCTGGTTTGAGACTCTACGTTGCTGTTATTGTTCATCTTGCTAAAGCTGGGATCTTGGCGGGAGCAAACGAGAGAATCAGAGTTGTTGTTCTCGGCATTGTTACCAAGTGGCTTGTCCATGATCCAGAAGAGACTACACTCTACAGGTTCACTGTGTTTGATGAGGGTTTAAATGAAAATGGAGGCGGTCAAGGTGGTCAAAGAGAGAGAAACATGGGCGCCAATGATGCTAGGTGAACATGGGGACCAAGAGGGGGTTTTAAAAACAAAAAAAATTTGAACTCTGATGCACAGAACTCGAACTTTTTGCCCCAAAGATTATTTTATACTGATTTAGGAGAGATTTTTTTATAAAAAAGTTACTTTTTTCAAGAGATGCTAAAAAAACTTATCCAATAAGTGAATATGAAAGAAGAATTGGTGTTGAAATTTGAAAATGGGAGAATGAAGGGGTGATGGACCCAAGGACTCGAGTGTCCAAGAAAATGTTACAGCGTCGTGACAAAACAACACAGAGGACGAGAGAGGGACAACAGGACAAGCAGCAAGAAGAGTCCAAGAGACCAAGAGAGCCCTTAGTTACGAGGACAACCTATGAGAGGCAGAAAGGAGGGGGCTTGTGAATTGTGATTTTCTAAAACAAGCGAATCTCCTTTCTCTAAAACACGACAGATTCTTTAAAATCATGAGAACTATGTCCAAAAGGCTCATATCTATTTGGGGTCATTTTTAGTGGTCTCAATAGTGTTTATATATGTAAATCGAAATAAAATTTATCTTATATATTTACCTCATATATTATAAATTAAGATTAAAAAACTACTTTTAAATGTTACAATCAACAACCCAATTGGATTGACGGGATGCATCATGAGAGGGGAAATAAAGGGTGGCGAGGGATGAAGCCATGAAGGGATACGGTAGGGAGTACACGTAGGGTTTTTTAGGGCAAACTTGTGGTGCCCAGCCGCCATGGGTGGCTTGGGTTTTGAAGAGGTTTTGTAAGCAGAGTGGGAGCTAGCAAGTAAGTATGGTTTACACCATAAATATATCAAAAAAAAGTTTACACCATAATATGATTAATGATATATTTTCCTTATTTGACTCCATGATAGCCTAATGAAATGGATGAAAAGTTTTCTTATAAGCGGAACGTCACATGTTCAATCACACATAACCTCAAGTTGATAGTGCTGATAGGTTATTTGAAAAACCCTTTAAAAAAGGTGCTTACATAGAAGTCGAGATAAAACTCATTTTACATATTTATCTTGTATCACTCTGATTCTATTTATAAGTCCATTTAACCAAATTTAAAATTTGGTCATATTTATAAGTCCGGTTTTATATAATAAATGAGATTGTGACAATTTTACTCATATTAATTGTACCCATAAAGATAGAGCGAGAAGGAAAAGTTTTCACATACCCAATCATATAGGAGGGCAAAGTTGAAATTTACTCCTATATCATTGAGTTAACTACATCTCATTGGTATATGAGATTTGGTCAAAATAGACTTATAAATAGAACCAGAGTGATATGTGGTAAAATCACTTCCAAAAAGCTATTTTATTAAATTTATAGAGAATAAAAAATTAATTGAATTGGTGATTATTTTTTATTTGATCAAGAGTTTCCCTTTTCAAGAAATTTGATATTTATGTTTTTTTCTTTACGAGGTGAAGTCGTTTACCACATCACATAACAGTTTGTTGGTACTTATTTATGAAAAAAAAGTGTATTGATTGTTTAAAAATGTTATTTAATAGTTTGTATTAAAACTACTTCATAAATGAAAGTACTTTGAATGTGCTCATGTAATTAGAAACCGTTTGAAAGGTAAAATGATTAAAGTAAATCCTAAATTTAAAACCGAACGGGATAAAGTTTGTTAATTGTGTCAAAATCAACGTTTCGAGGAACCAAAACGTGGTTTAAAATGCATGTAGTAGCCCTCCCATTTAAGTGTATAGTCTGTTGGTCAAATATGTATTAGGTAAAGATGTAAAAATATACATGTATTTTACTCTGAAGAGCACTCAACACCAAAGGTTTTTTTTTTTTTTTTAATGTGTAAAATTACACATGAACATCTAAAATTGGGACAAAAATACCATCACCGTTAGATTGGCTTAACTCTGTCAGTCACTCGCCTTTGGGTCCCTGAGGTGGTACTAGCGGCAGCAACCTGGAGCATATAAGTGAAGACACTTCTTTTGGGGAAGTGACTTCCATAAAAATGAAGGAAGTGACTTCTATCGGCCCCACGAGGAATTGGGTTCCACTTCCATGTAATGGAAGTCTCTACCTTGACCATTTTACCCATCACCCTCTCTCTAAGAAAAAACCAAGGACGACGGTGGACGATGGGAGATGAAGGTAATGAAGGACAACAGTTGAAGGAGGACATCATAGGAGTGCTTAGATCTGTGACACTGAGCTCCTTCTGAGATGTTACGACCCTCTTTCGTCAAGCCTTGCCACCGCCGACTTCAGATCCAAGCACTCAACTTTTTTCGACTTTAGATCTGACATCATCTACTTCTACTTCGATTTGATTTCTCCAATTTCTATGGTTCAAGATTCTGGTATTTTTCTTCGGTTTTGATTTCTCTGCTTCTGGTGCCTTCGATTTGCAAATATTGCTTAGAATACTATATGCCGCCGCCGATACCGCCTCAAGGACCCAAAGGTGAGCAAGCAACTGATAGGGAAGTGGGCAAGAAAGTAAATTTAAAAAGTTAGGCATTTTTATTTGTTTTAATAATTGGGGTCCACTGAAAAAGTAACAGAGTTAAACAAATCTAACGGTGATGGTATTTTTGTCTCAATTTTGAAAGTTCATATGTAGTTTCGCATCTAAAAAAACCATTTGGTGTTTGGCGCTTCTCAAGATAAAATACATTTGTATTTTTACACCATTACCCAATATGTATTTGTAGAGTCTTTGTCTTATCTGTTGCAAATGGGTGTAGGTGTTAGTGTTACCAACTCCTTCCTACCCCTCTCTCTGCCTTTTCTTGCGGAATCCAACTTCATTTCTATGTCATCCCTTCTACTTTGCTTCTCCAGTGTCCTTCTTTGATTCCCCCAATGAAATAGGAATCAATATGCAGAACTTGAACAGGGTATTTCATACTTAAATGTCTGATTTGTATTTCATTTTTGGATAGTTTCACTTTTACCCTTTCTCATTTGAAACAGATGTGTCCTTCGCTACTGCTCTTCTCATTAATGGTAGATATAGGAACCTACACTTTTGATTCTTAGAGATGTGTCATCTGATTGTTTTGAGAAATATCACCATGATAAATCTATGCTTGTGTTAGATAGTAGAAGAGCTAGTTTCAGTCTTCTTTTACCTTTTTATCCTTCACTGGAGTTTTTTTTTTTTTTTTTTTTTTTTATCAAGGTTTCCTCTTCCGTGAGACCATGACTTAGAGCTTAAAGAGTTTTTGTCTCTTCTAAGAAATGTGACTCCCAGTATTCAATCCCGTGTTTCTCTCCTTAAGAGGGTGAAGTGGTTATGACCTTAGCCAATAGCTTATTAGCAGAGGTCTTCTTCTGTTTATTTGTTGGTGTTTGGGCTTAGCATGCCTTCGTATCCAAAATAAATAAATGAATGAGGGATGGTCCAGTATAACCGTATAGGCATGATGTAGTCAGCTCCATTGGGCTCAGCCTATGTAGGCCTAGAAGCGTCAGGCCCTATTTTCCGTCCTTGATGCTTCTCGGCTACTAACTTTTCTTTCCTTTTTTTTGGGGAATCCCCCTAGTTTTTTTTTTTTTTTTGGTATTTTTTTTTTTTTGCGGTTTTTCTGGGTTAAAACGGCCCCGGCTCTATGAGAAAGAAAATGAGGAGTTACTACGGGCGGAGGGATTGAACCCACGACCATTTTGGATCCTGGGATCCCTTACCATCTTGCCAACTCTTTGGGGATTTCCCCTAGTTGATATTAATTATGGTCACTTTAAAAAAAAAAAAAAAAAAAAAAAAAAAAAAAAAAAAAAAAAAAAAAAAAAGAGGAGTGGTCCAAGTTACGGGAAAAAAAGAGAGGAGTTATAGATGACGCTAGATTTGGATTGTCTGGGAATAGCAGGTCATTGTTCCGTCCTATTTTATATATATAAGAATTTTAGAAAAGGGGTTGGACTCACCCACAATCTAAGGGTAGGACACTTGGAGCCTAGTCTGTAGGATATACTAGGTTAGAGAGTATATATGCCTCCACTTCTTCCCAACATTTCCACTATTTCGTAGACCCCCAGTACCTTGACCAACTCTAGGATCTAACCCTTTCCCTTTAGGTGAGAAAGTTCGACCCCTTCGCCAGTTGAACCCAAGGACGAATTCCTAAGGAATGTAACACAGTAGCTGAATATTTAGCAGGGTTAGCTTACACTGATCCTAATTATAGAATAAAGTTTGTAGTGTGATTTACACTAGAAATTTTATTTTATAATTAGAACTGGAGGGAGTAATATTATAGGGAAATTTACACTCTTGATCACCACCACCCACCTATAAAGAGAAGGCAGTTGTTAATGAATGATGATGGTGTCTTTTCCTGTCTTGGCTGTATTTCTCTCTTGAGTCATTAAGCACTCATTCAGTACGGAAAAGATTTAAAGAGGAAATGAAATATTTTAAGAGATAAGGGAAGATGAATTATTAGATAGGAAAAAAAATGAAGGGTTAACAGTTGAAAAAGAATCAGTCATTAGTTCAAAATAAAAAAGAAATATTTTCTTTCCTTCATAATTTGAATTTGATACGAAATTGCTTGCATCAAATTCGAATTTATGAGTCAGACTTGAATTTTATGGCAGAACATTTATTTCACAATTTTTTTTTTGAGTTTATTCAAATTTGAAATTCTATTTAATTTTCTTATAGAAAATACATATTTATAAGGGATAGATATATCTAAAAACTTCACTGTTTATAGAGAAAACTTAAGTTCCTACCAATTTTGGTGAGCTTCTCACATTTAAAAAAAGATTAGTAAACTCAGAAACTTGAATTCCCCAAAAAAATTAGGCACTAAAAATATACCAAACAAAAAGAAAACTTACTTATCTTTCCTTCCCCTCGCAACTCACCTCTTCCGTGTTAGAAAAGGGCATTGATCAGAAAATCACGTTGCAGTATATATAGACGAAATTAACATACACTTCACTATCAATTAAACATATTTAATTCATTCGGTAATATTCTTTTATATTTAGTTCGTTTCTTGGTCGGCCCATTTCATGTTCTTATATTTGATTTGGTGCTTCATTAGTTGTCGTCCACGGTGGTTTCGAATAAAAAGCATGAAGCAAGCATTATAAAAATATCAAAGAAGAGATCCATTATTCCAGCTTTGGAAGAGACGTTACAGATTTGAAGAGTCGCGCCTTCCTCTGAAGTTTCAGTACCACGCACACAAAGAGAAGACAAAATAGATCGAAGAATACTTACTCCACTGACTCGCAAACAAACAACAAAAAGTCATTCATATATAAAAGCTCTCTCTTTTTGGGGAAGGAGATTTTCTCCTTATCTTGTTTCATTTTTTCTCATTGACCTCATCTAGATCTTTGATTTAGGTAAGTGAGAAAAAAGTGAAAGTAGTATTATATAGATTGGACGGATGTGATTTAAAAATTATGAAGTATGATGAGAGAAACTCAACCCATTTTGTTGTTGTTGGATTTACTACTATTTTTTTTGCCTATGTTGAGAAGGTACTGAATGAAACATGCACTTGACCCTATATATGGTTAGTCAATATGATATGATATGATATTGGGCATGCTTAGCTTGTTAGTAAAATAAAATAATCATTTTTAATTAAATGCTGACAAGACCTTGCTAAAATCTTGTTCCACAAGCAAGTTTATTTTTTCCCACAAGCATGCGCTGTGTAAGAATCTGAAACAAAGACAAAGTTTAGGGCGGCCAAATAAAAAAATAAAAAAATAATGCTAATCTAGATATGTATGGTTGGAAGTGGAACACATGCTAATATAAACCACGTCCTATTGGTATTATAAACTTTACTTTATATTTAGAATTGGAAGAGTACTATCGAGCTTGTAACTTGTAAGGTATGGGACAATTTTTTCCTGCGTGGAAGTGGAAACACACATACAAGAGAAAATAATTACTTCACTTTTTTTTTCTCAAAAGGAAGAAGGCTAGGGGGAAAAAAATCTTCCTTGCTCTTCCTAGTTTCTATGAGCATGGAAAACAGCGAAAGAGGATTCTCTCATTAGTAAATTTTCTCCTCATCTCTCATCATTTAATCCAAGTCATTGATTTTACTTAATAAGATTGTTGATGTGGACAATTTTATCAAATGTATGATTCAGATTTAAAGCTAATGAGAAACAATAAGAAAATGTTATTGAAAGGATCTAGACCTGAAAACAGCAGTAGTAGTCAAAGTATAGTCAGAGACGAATTTCATAATAACCAGAGGAAATAGAAACGAACCTCTCAAAAACCTAATTCGATTCTCTCTTGCTGTGCAGCGGCTAAAGACAAATAGTCTATTAAGGGTATTTTTTCACTAAGTTAAATTTAGTGGTTCACTCATGTTCATGTATCTTTTTCTCCTGTCACTTAGCAGTAGAAGTGAGTCTTGAGGGCTTCTAATCAAGTTTGTATTTGGAAAAAGTTTAAAAACTCTTGAATAAAATGTACGAGTAATAAATTATCACAAACGAATAGAGTATTTAATCACCGGCCAAAAAGGGAGTATTTAATTAATCAATAAGAGTTCATTCTCATCCCTAATAAAATTAGAAGTCTTCCGGCAGAAAAACTTTTGATCTAAGATATAAGAGGTTGACAGACTAATTAAAGATTGTTTTCCACGAGAAAGATAGGTGAAAAATAATAAACATATATTAGGAAATCATCTTCTTTGATAAGAGTAAAATTTTATCAATTTAAAGTATATTAAACGATTTAACTAATATTCAACAATGCCTTATCTTTTGGGTCGAAAATATATATGTCTTGTCGGCTGTAAAGATAATTAAACAAATTGCAAAATATATGAAGTCGATGGAAATGTCGGGGCAATTTCGCTTAATTCATTATTATATATTGCCGACGTCTTTGTGTGTGTGCGTAGCAGCTGCAGAGTGTACGAATGAATTCAAATATCCAGCAGCGAGCAAACAGAGTTGTGTAGTTGTTGGCTTCTAAAGATCAACAAAAATGGAAATAATGGCGAAGATGTGGGGACAACTAGGCTCAATCACGGCCACCGTCATGTTGTTCTACGCCATGTTTGATCGGTTCTTCCCTCCTCCTCTTCGTCAGTACCTCAGAACCTACACCCACAAACTCACCTCCCTCATCAATCCCTATATCTCCATCAAATTCTCCGAGTTCGAAGGCGAACGAATGAAGCGCAGCGAAGCTTACACCGCCATCCAAACATATCTCAGTGCCAACTCTTCCGAACGATGCTCCAGGCTCAAAGCCGAAGTCGTCAAGGACAGCCAGACCCCTCTTGTTCTCAGCATGGACGACAACGAAGAGATCACCGACGAGTTTCAGGGCGTGAAGCTATGGTGGTGCTCTCGTCACCTAGACGTCAAGAACCAGTCCTTCTCCTTTTATCCTGCCTCCGACGAGAAGCGTTTCTACAAGCTCACCTTCCACCGGCGTCATCGGCATGTCGTCACTCGTTCTTATATCAAACACGTACTGGACGAAGGAAAGGCCATCGCAAACCGAAACCGGCAACTGAAGCTGTACACAAACAACCCGAGCAGTAACTGGTATGGTTGGAAGAGAACCAAGTGGAGCCATGTCGTTTTTGAGCATCCTGCGAGTTTTGATACTCTCGCTTTGGACTCTAAGATGAAAGAAGATATTTTGAAGGACCTTGTTAAGTTTCAAAAAGGGAAGGATTACTATGCCAAGGTCGGAAAGGCTTGGAAGAGAGGATATTTGCTTTATGGTCCACCGGGAACAGGCAAGTCTACTATGATCGCCGCCATGGCAAATTTCTTGAACTACGATATCTATGACCTTGAACTGACGGCTGTGAAGGAGAACGTCGAGCTTAGAAAGCTGTTGATAGAAACTTCTAGTAAGTCAATCGTAGTGATCGAAGACATTGATTGCTCTCTTGATCTTACCGGGAAGAGGAAGAAGAAGAAGAAAGACAAAGAGGAGGGATCCAAAGACGCAGTTAAGAAGGCGTTAGATGAAGAGGAAGATAAGGAGAGTAAGGTGACACTTTCAGGACTGTTGAATGTGATTGATGGGATTTGGTCGGCTTGTGGAGGAGAGAGAGTGATTGTGTTCACAACTAATTATGTGGACAAGCTTGATCCTGCTCTTATAAGGAGAGGACGCATGGATAAGCATATTGAATTGTCCTACTGTTGCTATGAAGCGTTCAAGGTTCTTGCGAGGAATTACTTGGATGTTGAGAGCCACCGTTTGTATCCGAGAATTGAGGAATTGTTTCAGGAGACGCAGATGACTCCTGCTGATGTTGCTGATAATCTAATGCCGAAATCAGTGGAGGAAGAGGCGGAGACTTGCTTGGAGAGGTTGATCGAAACACTTGAAACGGCAAAGCTGGAAGCGAGGAAGAAGGCTGAGGAAGAGGCAAAGAAGAAGGCTGAAGAAGAAGAAGCAAAGAAGAAGGCAGAGGAGGAAAAATCAAAGAAGAAGAAGGCAAAGGAGGAAGAATCAAAGAAGAAGAAGGCAGAGGAAGAAGTGAAGGAGAATGGAGAGTTGGCAGAGAAAGAGGAGGAAAATAATAAAAAATCTGGTGCAGGAGTGAAAGAAAATGGTTTCCTTTCATCTGGAAATTAAGGCCAAGACACCATCTTTGGCTGCAATTATCTTATTATCTAGGATTGTAAAATAAGTGTGTGGACATCATTAAATTATTTTTGAATTACTGTGTGTATGAATTCTCGTCCGGTATTATGCTTTAAGATTTGCTGTGTGAATATTGTGTATCAAACTGATCGATAGGATTTACTGTGTTATATGTAAATACCTTGTTGAAAATAATAAATTAGCCTTAACATTCTCTGTTAATCCTAAAATAATTATTTTTTGCTTGGATGACTGTGTTTAGTGATAGAGATTCTCCAAACTATGGTCGGAAAGCAAGCTATGGTCATAAACATACCCAATTTGAAAAATGAAAGCATAGTCAAGTGTCTTGTTTCCAATAATAGAACCCTAGATGGAGAGAGGAGAAATTTAATACAAAATCTTAAATGAAAAAAAGTATGCATATATATACATATATAAAATATTGGAATTCATTTATTTTAAACTGTTTTGGCTAGATACTTTCTCAGATGCTAAATATAATATATAATTTTTGTGGCCTACTACTCTGTCCCTTTTTATAGTAAATATTTTAGAATTCTACACGATACTAGAGATGTTTAAACTTTCAAGTGGGATGGAACCTGGGTTAAGCGTCTGAAAAACAAGGAGCCAGTAAGGGAAACCGTGAGAGGAATTAGCAAACCAAAATCTGCAAGCTGTGCATTTGATAGTACTTCATCCCTCCTTCTAATACTAAATATAATAAGCCAGAATTGATTTTTTTTTTTTTTTTTTTTTGAGAAATTATGAAAGCCGGCTAAATTATTTTAAAATTTTTATATTTGTCATTTTTTCTCCATACTATTTTGGCTAATATATAAATTGCTATATAATATAATGATACACAACATATCATATGATTTAGTAACTTATTTAACTTTCTTAATCTCTCAGAAAAAAGTAAATCATGTCTTATATTTAGGACTGGAGGGAGTATTATAATGAAGAGGACCCACCATTATTTTAAAGTTGATATTGTCACTATTGGGTTGACGAGTTCAGGTCATTAATTGCAGGAAATATATTAATGTTCATGTTTATTACTAGTATTACTGGTCGGCCACATGTGGCCTTTCTTCTGATTTGCCTCTTTCCAAATGTTTCTGATCAAGGCAGACAGACTAGGAGATAGGATGATATAGATATAAGGGCTCAACTTTTGGGTCTTCAAAAACATGAACTTGCAGTTTCTTACCAATATCATCTCAGCACTTCAGAGGTGGGGAGCGAATCCGGAGCCACTGCTCCCTACAAACGCCTTTTCTTCTTCCATAATAATCGACACCCAACTTTTTGAAGATCTATTACTACTTTTGAATTTACAATATTTGTTTATGAACAGCTAGCTTTATGTACATTCTTATTGTGTTTTATCGCCATCTATACAATATGGCCATATGAATGCATGCCCTCTACGAGGGATGGAGCTTGAAAAAAATATTTATGGGGACTAAATGTATACTCATTAACTAATTCAAAAGAAAAAATATTTGGGAGCCAAATGTATAATTTTTTAGGGAAAATATATAAATTTTTGGGCTAAATGTATAAAAAAATTTAATTGTCATTAAATTTTTAAGACAATTGTTTTTTATGGAGGGGCCATGGCCCCCTTGTATGCAAGAAGCTCCGTCACCGCCCTCTACATAATTCTAAATGATGAAAACATTACTACTACTGATAATAATGTTTACTCCCTCCCCGTCCCCTTTTTTAATATAACAATAACCCAATTATGTAAAAAAAAGTTAGTGAAAATTAGTTAAAAATAATAAATATGTAAAAAATATAACTCATTAATATTGTCCAAAAACACCTTTATTTATATAGAAGGGGGGGGGGGGGGGGGGGATGAGTGAAAAAAGTGATGAAAGAGAATAAGTGGGGAAAAGTGAGAAAAAAAGACATAATTAATCACGGGTAAAAAAAAAAAAATGCATTAAAAAGAAAGGAGGGAATACAAATTAAGCGAATTCTTATAATTTTAAGAAAATAATTTATATTGTTGCCCCATAGTGGCAAAGATAAAGTATAGTCACTAGTCACTATTAAATATTTATCTATATTTAACGGTTATTTTTACCTATAATCTGAATGCTAAATATATAGATTTAATTTAACAGTTGTCAATCGTCAAATATAGGGCCATATACTTCACAGTTCTTTAAAGGCAACCGTTATTTATAGGGTCCTATATTTGATGGTTTTTAGCCAATGACTGTTGTATATGGTAGACTGTATTCAACGGTTGTTCACTAAAAACCATGAAATATATTACCTAATACATTACGATTTATATGATGGAGAGTTAAGTATTTAATACCAGTTTTGGTCATCGGTAAATTTAATGCCAGTTTTGGTCATCGGTAAGATGTATATTTGACAGTTGTTGGTAATTAAACATAAAACACACACATACATACACAACGGTTGTTTGAAAAAACTGTGATATATATGTCAACACGAGCGCGCGCGCACACACACAAAATGGTTGTTTGAAAAAACTGTAATATATATGTCAATACACACACTAACACGCACAAACGCACACTCAACGATTGTTTGAAAAAACTGTGATATATATGTCAATGGTTATTAGCTAGTGATATTGAAATACTGTGGACACTTTTTTTTTAACGATATTTGGGGTTCATTTTTTATAAGCCTCCATATGCATATTACATACATATGTATATTATAGGAAACAATTACAAATCCATTACAAAAATTGTAATGGATCAAAAGGGTACATATATAAAACTGTATATTACAGAAACCAAGTTAAGATGTTAGGAAAATAGTTACCATAAACTTTATTACCAAGCTCAAAAGAAGACGGTATATCTTTTTTGCCTTTGATGGTATGATAATAAGGTGATTTGGTCATTCAACAAAGCTATGTATAGCTCCTTCCATTGTATCTTCGTCTAGGGTGGGTATCAGAAAGGCATACTCAGGATCGATGCCTTCTTCAATTCTAACCTAACATGATTATGAGGGAGAGGTGAATTGTGAATCGTATTCTTCCTCAATAAGTTGTACATGGGGCCCTAACAACCGCGTATGCCGCTTAGGGCTATCTACCACACACTCAACATCTATCTCCCCCTGAATAAAGATAACATACACTTAGTATCAAGCATAAATAAATAAAGCATATGCTTTAGACATGAGTCATACTACCTCAAGTAAAGTCTGAGAGGGGAATGTGTAGTTATCTTTGGCACTTGGGGGTATTAGCTATTCCTTGATTCTTCACAGTATCTCGGCTCATTGATTGATCAATAAAAGCTTGTTACCACTCTGGTTCTATTTATAAGTCCACTTTGACCAAATCTCACATACCAAAAAAAGCTAGTTGACACAATGATTATGGGATAAATTTTCAACTTTACCCTAATTTATAATTGGGTATTTTTTAATTGTTTCTTCTCTCTCTATCTTAATGGGTGCAATTAATATGGGTAAAATTGTCACAATCTCATTTATTACATAAAACTAGACTTATTAATAGGACCAAATTTTTATAGTCAAAATGAACTTATAAATAGGATCAGAGTGGTATGCTTTAACTTGCTGCTTGACAACTTCCTTTATCAGCATCGGAATCACCGACTCATCTACAAAGTCAAGTTCTAGCAAATATTTTTTTTGTCACAAACCCTCAAAACGAGCGTAGTACCTTATACCAGCCTTCCCAAGCACATAATCCTTCTTCCTGCCATCTATGTAGAATCTAGACTACAAAATACACAAATCATTGATAGTGTTAAGCTTACCAGTTAACAAGATATATATTATTAACTATGTAGCGTCATGTCATATTGATATTTCATCTCATACATCATTCCTCATTGACTTGGTTTCCTTCTTTTAGTTCTTCAAATTGATAGGCACATTGTTTTTTTTTTTTCAACATATACGAGGTAGCTAATGAACTTGTTAGATTTCACAACTTACCCTTTCTTATTCTATCTCACATTAAGTTTTCTCCCATCTCTCTTTACTTTGTGGACCTCCTTCATTGCAACAAAGCCTTTCCTCAGTGCTCTTTCCTCTTGTTTTATAAGTCGTGCGTCATCCTCATCCTGTTGTGCACTAAAGGGGTTGGCAAGGGGGTTAGGATCCTTAGTGTTTGAATCACCATCGGATGCCGACATTTTAACCTGTAACAACTCTTAAATCATCATTCTAACTTCTCCAACCATAAGCAATTAAAAATTTGAGACAAGAACGTAAACTTCATATCCAATTTGCCACTCATCATCAAAGAGCTTAAACAAGGTTTGTATCAATTTGATTTTTGTTCCCATGATGGGCTTGTAATTAGAAGAATTCATCACAAAGATCAAGCACAAATAAGATAGCATCAAGCATAAATAACTCATCATAGAAATCTCTTCCATTTGAAATACACGGATCAAAGACCAACCTAGTTTGGAGTTTAACAAAAACATGAACCTTAACTAACACCCAAAACAATTATTATTTTACCAACCACAACATAAGCAATGGATGTTAAAGTAGCATAATACCAATAAATCACAGCATAATCATCAAATTCATTCACAGTAGAAAAATAATAAGCTGGATATATTTTGGCTCCAACACACTAGACAAAATCTTATGGCTACTTCGAATTGTTATAACAATGAGACAAAGTTGTAATATTGGGATTTCAATTCAATCAGTCTTGACAAAACAAACGAAAGAACAATTCCTCATAATAGAACCAAATGGCTACTCCACACCCTAAACCCAGAAACCCAGAACGGACCCAAAAGTATTCTAATTGAACAAATCATCTACAAATAGCAATTTAGAGTACGCATTTGGACTTTACAGCAAATTAAGACCACAAAAAACTCACCTTTATGAATGTGCGCCTAAAAAATGGAGATTCGAGGAACGATGAGCGCCGTCACCGACTGCAATGAACACGCAATAGAGGAGAAAGAAAAATTCAGCAACAATAGAGAGCAAAATAGTGGTGGGGATGTCGGACAAGAGTGGTCAGAGCTTAAATGGTGGGAATTTTTAAATCATGACAGAATAGAGTTCATAAAGGGATTTTAAAGATCTATATTTGACGATTCATTTTGAAAAACTGTCAAATAATTAAGTTTAACGGTGTTTTGATATACAACCATCATATTTTGATACATCATATTTTGATAGCCTATATTTAACAGCTTTTATATATAACCGTAAACGGTACCCTTTTTTTCACAAAAAATTTATATACCATGATGGTCATATAAACCATTAAATATTATCTCTTATAGTTAACCTTTGATTTAAATAATTGGTACATATTTCTTTCCTATAATGTCGCCTATTTATATTTAATTGTTTCATAAAAACTGTTAAGTATGGAGCGTCAAATATATGTGATTTTGTAGTAGTGGGTGTATGTAGAGTTGTCAATCAGGGTCGGCCCGGCCCTCCAGGGCCGGCCTGTGAAGGGCCAGGGCCTAACAGGGCTGGCCCTCCAGGGCCCGGAGTAAGAAAAACACCTGTTTTTTAAAGCCCGGCCCGAGAACACCAGGGCCAGGGCCGGCCGCAGGGCCCCGGAAATTACTATTTCAAATTTTAATTATTTTTCCTCCACTTTTTTTAAAGAAATATAATTAGTAAATTATAACAGGAATCATCCAATAAATAACTACAATCACTAATTTATAATCAAAAGCAAACTATCTTCACAAATAACTCACATAAAACATAAAAAAGCATATTATGAATTTCTTCTCCCGCATCATGAACACATCCATAATCTTTATTTGCAACAAATGATAAACCAAATTATAAAATCAGAGTATAGTTATTATATATTTGTAATTAAATGGATAAATAACTTTATAACAAATATAATATATATATAAATTAATAAATTTAAAAAGAAAAAAAGAAAAAGCTACAGTGGAAAAGGGGGCCCGTCTAAGCCCGAGGCCCTTCGTGGCCGGCCCTCCGAGCCAATTTCAAATATTTCGTCTATTTTTCAAGCCCGGCCCTTGAAGGGCCAAGGCTTAAATGGGCCGACCCAATGAGCTCGGCCCGTTTTGACGGCTCCAGGTGTATGATAGTGATTAGAAATTCCAACTTTCCTGGTTAAAATAAATAAACTAACTATAACTGAACTCAAGTACTGCATGATATATATATGGGTATATTGAATAAAATATAGTGCAATTTGTATTATAAACTTTGTCCTATATTTAAGACCATATACATTACTTCCTATGGTTTTTTTTTTGGGGCAATATGTATATAGGCTAAGTTTACTAAAATCTTTATATTTTATAGACTAAAAAAAAGATCTTTATATTTTACATTACTGATGATCAATTGTTATATAGAAAAAAGTAACAGTAAAAAAAAATTTTGCGGTCAATTTTTTTCTCAAATATTACTTATTTATGTCGCTAGATTTTTTCTCCTTCTATTCTTAACGCTTAAGGCTTAGGGATTCAGTGGCACTCGCACGTCTTCGTTGATACTTGATAGTTGAACCTGAGAGAGCGGAAAGCTTTCCCCTTCACCATCTCTTATCTTCACATTTCACACTCTTCAAAATAATTTAAAAGGATTAAAAAGACATTTTATAAAATTAACCAACCAAAATAATAGTTATAACAATATATATATAATTTGATTTTATGTATGATATAATTATATTTTTTATATTTATTGTTTACAATATCTAAAATTCTTATTTTTCACTCATGACAATATGCCATAACTTTAAAAACCATAAAAATTACTTTTCGAAAATAGGCCATGTGAAATTTCAAATTAATTTACTAACCATAAATTAGAACAATAATCAAGGGGGTTTTTCAAAACTACTCATATAATAGTACTCTATATAACAATTTTTTTATCCACCTCAATATAGTAGTACTATATTATTACAACTTTAATTTAACTCCAAAGCGTCCTGTTATTAGATTGTAAGTGAGTCCAACCTCTCTCCTAAAATTTTTATATATATAAAAAAAAGTTTAATTTCATGTCCACCCAGAAAGGGTCTATATTGGTTAGTTTATTGGTCCTCCTATCTATACTGGTCAAAATAAATAAACTAACTATATCGGTCAGAGATGGCAGGCTATTAATATATCCATGAAAGGGTCCACACAGCAAGGGTATTTAAAATTAATACGTTCCCAAAGGGAGTAAAACCAATCTCAAGACGTTGTTGTTGTTTAAAAAAATACTTGAAATAAAATTTATCTTATACATTACTTTTTTTTTCTTCTGTAAATTGTATATCACGTTAAAAAAAGAGTTTTTACTATTAACTCAAATAGGTACTTAGTTAGCAAAAGAAAATCTCAACACGTTTAATCATACAAAAAAAAGTTACTTGATGTTGGCGTTTATTCTTTTAAGTATAAATAGGTTTAGGTGAGTTAGATTTGAGGGCTCATCGTGGTCAGAATATATCTTTAGGCTCAAAAAGCACTTACAGATTGCCTACCAAGAAAATTATTACATCAGTGTGATTTGAATCCATGACCTTATGGAACTTTTACCTACTAAACCAATTTTTATTGGATGTTGGGCTTCCACTTAATTGGTGAGTAAAATACTTTAACCTTCCTTACATTTTGTCTTAATTATATAGACATTCCTTCTATTTTAAAAATATACATTTAAGTCCAAATCGTTAACTCCGTTAAGGATTTTTATTTTTTTAATTAAAATTAAAATAAATTTTATTTACTAATTTACCCTTCATCATTAGTAATTCCCTAATTTTGGCTAAAATTGTTCAAGTAATTTGATTAATATTTTTATTTCATTTTTATTAATTTATTTTTAGTTTTGCAAATAATTATCTGTTAATTTTTTTCATATTGAGGTAGATACATAATTAATGCAAACATAGAAAAATTAATTAAAATAAGATTAATTCTTCTAACTGATCCATACTTAAACAAACATGTTTATAAATGTTTGTGAAAAAATGTATTTAAAAATTAAAATTTTAAATAAATATAAGTTATATAGTATATCAAATTTACATTATTAATAACATATTGTGATTAAAAATATGCCTTCTAAATATGTTTTCAATTATGGTGTCATTGCAAAGAAAGAAAGAAAGAAAGAAAATAATGATAATATATATATATATATATATATATATTTAGTCATTTAAAAGAATATTAAATAAATAAATTTCAATAAATATGATAAAAATTTTATATTTTATAATATAATAAATTTTATAATGTATTGGAAATTGTGAACATATATGTGTTAGAATTATTTTTTGTTTGCATAAAATTTATTTTTAGGCAAATATAAAGAGTAATTCATTTGTTAAAAAGGGATATTTTGGTCAAAGAAAATGTTTAGTAGTCAAACTTAAAATAACTAACGGTTGGATGGATGGAAATGAAATCTCAAATATGTAAAGGAGGTTTCTATACGATGCATTTTAATTTCGAGAGGTCTACATATTTTTTCAAAATAGATGAAAGATTTGTGTAATTTAGATAAAATAGAGAGTTGTCAATGCATTTTACTCTTAATTGGTTGATCTTCATCGAGATCTCCGTTCATGAACCAGGATTCTACTAAGTTTATAGAGATTTAGGCCCAATTTGGACTTACTTATTCATCCCAAAATTATTGTTATTAATTTCACAATTTTTTCTATTCCTATTTCAATACTACTTTTATACAACACAAAATAATTAATTAACTCAAATTTTAATAAGTATAAATTAGTAAATTAAGTAAGCATTTATATCCTAAATCTAGAGGATGGTTTAGGCGCTAGTTGACGCAATAAACAAAGAAATACTCCCATAATCTTATTTATAGGGCACAGAGAAAAGCTTTTCTAGATCCTATTTATAAGGAATTTTATTAAAATTTTGAGGTGAAAGTAGAATTTAACCCTTTATTTGTTATTGATGTTGTTTTCATTTGGCATTATGTATGTTAAGTAAATATAAAGTTAGTATGTTGTTGAATTTTATGACAAAATTATGTTTAAGGTTTTCCTTAATTTGTGTGAAAAATGTTGCAAGGTAATAAATTTAAAATGATCCCATAGACCACTATTTTTTGTCACTACCAATGTTACTACCACTTTTTCACCGTTAGATTAGAATCTCATCCATCTTTATAATTTCTCTCTCCTATTAAATTTTTGATCTAACGGTGAAAAATGGTAATAACAATATCTTATCCCTTGTTTTATAATCATAAGATTATGGGTTCAAAAATATCCTACCGATATAAAGATTTTATTAGTTTCTTTCCTTGCTTCCTTTTCATAATCTCTCATCAGCTTTAAATCTTGATCTTACATAATTACATTATGTAAAGAAAGTCACATCATTTAGCTTCCCTCATGAAAATTAAGTCGGATCAGGTTTAAATGAGCCTATAAGAGATTATAAGAAAATAAAATTATAAGAGAATCTTCTAAATGAGCGATTTGTAAGCATCAAACCACTTTTTAGCACCTAACCTTTTTTCGTGTTAAAAAAAGGACCCGTAGATCTAATCAAGGACAAGTCAATGCGCGTGCTCGTGTTCACACAGTACCCTATTGCCCTTAAATAACATACTAAGCCCAATGGCCCCAAAGGCGAGTTAATCAACAACATTTCTTGTTGAACTGAGATATCATCGGAGATAGAGAGCGATAGAGAGAGAGAGAGACGAACAGGTCAGGCAAGAAGATGGAGATGACGACGGTATGGGCTCAACTAGGCTCAGTGACGGCCACCGTCATGTTCCTCTACGCCATGTTTGACAAGTTCTTCCCTCCGCCGCTTCGCGACCACCTCCGATCTTACACCAACAAACTCACCACCCTCGTCTCTCCCTATGTCCACATCACCTTCCACGAATTCACGGGCGAACGCCTCAAGCGCAGCGAAGCTTTCACCGCCATCCAAACCTATCTCAGCGGCAACTCCTCGCAACGAGCCAATAGGCTCAAAGCCGAAGTCATCAAGGACAGCCAAACCCCTCTCATGCTTAGCCTCGACGACAACGAAGAAATCACCGACGAGTTTCAGGGGATTAAACTCTGGTGGATCTCCAGGAAGTCCACCCCTAAATCTCAGTCCTTCTCCTTCTACCCTGCTGCCGATGACCGGAGATTCATCACTCTCACTTTCCACCGCCGTCATCGCGATCTCATCACTACGAAATACCTTAGACACGTGTTAGATGAAGGTAAGGCCATTGGCTCCAGAAACAGACAACTCAGGCTTTATACAAACAATCCAAGCAGTGGCTGGCATGGCTATAAAAGCACCAAGTGGAGTCATGTCGTTTTTGAGCACCCTGCAACTTTTGAAACACTCGCTTTACATCCAAAGAAGAAGGACGAGATTCTCAAGGATCTTGTCAAGTTCCAAAATGCGAAGAATTATTATGCGAAGATCGGCAAGGCGTGGAAGCGTGGATATTTACTCTATGGTCCTCCGGGGACCGGTAAGTCAACGATGATCGCAGCGATGGCTAATTTCTTGAACTACGATATCTATGATGTGGAATTGACGGCGGTGAAGGACAACTCGGAGCTCAGGAAGTTATTGATCGAAACTCCGAGTAAGTCGATTATGGTGATCGAAGACATTGATTGCTCCCTTGATCTTACCGGTCAAAGGAAGAAGAAGCCAAAAGAAACAGAGGATGACGATAAGCCCAAAGACCCGGTCAAGAAGGAGGAGGAAGAAGAGAAAACGATGAGTAAGGTGACTCTATCTGGGTTGTTAAATTTCATTGACGGGATTTGGTCTTCTTGTGGAGGAGAGAGGATAATTGTGTTCACAACTAATTTTGTGGATAAGCTTGATCCTGCTCTCATTAGGACAGGACGCATGGATAAGCACATTGAATTGTCTTATTGTTGCTTTGAAGCATTCAAGTTGCTTGCGAGGAATTACTTGGATGTCGAAACTCACGATTTGTTTCCCAGAATTGAGGAATTGTTGAAGGAGACGGAGATGACGCCTGCTGATGTAGCTGAGAATCTGATGCCCAAGTCAATGGAGGAAGATGAACAGAGTTGCTTGCAGAGGTTGATTGAAGCACTGGAAACAGCCAAGCAGGAAGCACAGAAGAAGGCAGAAGAAGAAGAAGAAGCGAAGAAGAAGGCAGGGGAGGAAGCAAAGAAGAAGGAAGAGGAGAAAGCGAAGAAGAAAGCAGGGGAAGAAACCAAGGAGAAGGATCAGTCTGCTGAGCAAGAGGGGAAAGGGAATGAGAATTCAGGGGAAGGAGTGACGGAAAATGGTTTCCATTGATCAGAAGGAAAAATAGCATTTAAGCAGAACCTAATTAAGTTTGTGGGCTTTGTATTTTTTATTTAGCGACTTGGCGTAATAAGAATCCTGCATTTTGTGATGTTTAACTTTTGTGGTCATTAATCATTAATACCAGCCATCTCAGGGACTACTGGCGCTTCAATCATCTAGAACCTAACATCTTTATACTAGTGGTACTAGTTGAGCAGCAAGTATCATTATCTGTTCTTTGTCGTTTCATGGGCTATAAGACACTTCACCCGGTCAATTCATGAATTCATTCAAGTTACAACTTACAAATGTTTTTTTACACATGACCCACGCATCCCTTACATTCTCATACACAGGGCGGAACTAGCAATAGATTCTCATCCACAGGACGGAACTAGGGGCTGGTCCCATTATATATATAAAATAAAATGGCATTTTGGTAATTAAACTCTATATTTCAATTAGGTCCTCCAGAGTCCAGATCATTCCTCCAACCCTCACCTTCTTAGTTCTCACCCAAGTTGCGGCGTCCGTTTGTGTGCTCAGGGGAACTCGTCTTGCGGTCTCGCCGTCAGAAGTTCTCCATTAAGGTGAGCTTCTCTCCGTTGGCGGCAATCCATCGGGTGTCTTCTATCATTGCTGTTGCTCCTCATCCGTCATTACTTATTATATAAAGCTTGTTGTCTTTTGGTTACTTTGTATTGTAATATTGTCGTCACTAATTGGAATTTGGCATTTTAAACGTTGCATTTGACTATCTGTTTATCTTTTTTGCCTCTCAATTGTTCGCCATTCAGATTGAGGGCTACAATGGAAGTTGAAACTTTTAAGCCTCTGGTTAAATCTAATGCAACTCCTGAAAGAAATGTTTTTTGGTGGTTAATGCGGACTTTGCTTGCAAGGAATACAAAGTTTAACAAAGCTCCAATTCATATCAATCGAATTTTTTTCTTCCCTCTTTATCTATTAAATGCCATAAACATAAAAATTAACGCATATTTTTAATAGTGGTTTGATATTAATAATATTTTTAAAATCATATTTGGTCATAAAATATTTCATGCTCTTTATAGGTGATTATTATGGGGAAGAATGTTACCGTTGATACTTATTTTAAGAGAAATAATAGTGAGTTGTTGCCCTCGTCTAGTCCTAATATTGAATTATCAAATTTCGATACTCCTCCTTCAAAGTCTCCTAGAATTGAAAATAAAGAGGTAGCTAAAAAAGTTGATCTTGCTTTATTGGAAAGAGATAATGCACCACGCCCTCTAATATGGAAATATTCTATCAATCAACAAGATGAAATTCGTCGTGCTTATCTTAAACTTGGTTTATTTCAATGCAAGCTTCAAAAGTATCCTTTTTTCTGGGCAAATGAACAATCGACATCATTTTTGCTTTTCTTGGTTTGATTTGTTTTCATCTTGGTTAGAGTATTCTCCAAGTAAAAAAGGCTGCATTTTCTTTACCTTGTTATTTATTTAGTAAGCCAGGAGGCAGTGGTCATTTTGGACTTAATACATTTGTTGTTGATGGATTTAGAAATTGGAAAAAAGGTTAATGATGGATAAAATTGTGTTTTTCTACGTCCTGTTAGGAAAAATGCTATCTCAATGCATAAAAATGTTGTGAGTTCATGTAGTGATCTTATGAACCAATCTCAACATATTGAGATATTGGTTGGAAAACTTACTTTTTAGGATATTACAACTAATTGTTTGAGACTACAAGTTTCTGTTGACGTGACAAGATGACTTACTCTTCAAGGATGTGCATTTTGAGGTTATGATGAAAACTTAGACTCACTTAATCAAAGTAATTTTCTTGAGATGATAAAGTTTTTAGATTCCTATAATCAAGAAGTTGCAGCAGTTGTTTTAGAAAAAGCTCCTCAAAATGCATCTTGTAGATCCCCTTGAATTCAAAAGGAAATTCTTCATGTTTTCTCTCACAAGGTAAAGAACACAATACGGGAAGAAATTTCATATGCCAAGTTTTGTCTTATTGTTGATGAAGCTAGCGATGTATCTAAAAAAAAACATATGGCTATTGTTGAGATACATCGATAAAGATGGTTTTATATTGGAAAGGTTTTTCGGTCTTGTACATGTGGAAGATACAAGTGCTAAGACTTTGAAACAATGAATATTCAACACTGTTCATCACTATAATCTTGACGTTCAAAATATTTGAGGACAAGGCTATGATGAAGCTAGCAATATGCGAGGTGAATGGAATGGATTGCAGACTTTAATTTGCGCTAAGTGCCCATATGCTTATTATGTCCATTGCTTAGCTCATCGCCTTCATCTTGCGTTGGTTGCTTGCATCTCATGAAGTAAAACATGTTCATCAGTTTTTTGAAAAATTAAACTTCATAATTAATATTGCTACTTCTTTCTTGTAAGCGTAATGATGAGTTAAGGGTTGCCTGAACAAATGAAATTGCAAGAATGATTGCTATTGATGATGAACTCAAATCAAGAGTTGGTCTTAATCGGATTCGGTCTTTGCATTGAGTGGAGCTACTCGTTGAAGTTCTCATTATAATTTCATATGCAGTTTGCTTAAAATGTTTCAACCCACATGTGAAGTTTTTGACAATATTTCTGATGAAGACAACATCATATCGTGGAGATGCAGATAATTCATACTCATCATTGATATCTTTTGCTTTTGTCATCATATTGCACCTTATGAAAGAAATTATGGGTATTACTGAAGTCCTTTGTCAAACTTTGCAACGAGAGTCTCAAGATATTTCAATTGCTTTACATCCGATTTCAACTACAAAAGAGTTACTTCAGAAATTAAGAGAAACAGGTTGTGATGCTTTGTTGGTTCATGTTCAAGAATTTTGCATAAAACATATCATTGACATTCCAGATATGAGTGCAAAATATATTGGAAGGAGAGGTCGTGCTCAAAGTGAATAAGGTGATTTTTCTACTAAAAAACTTATAGGGTAAATATCTTTTGTGCTACAATTGATTATCAATTGCAAAAATTAAATAGCAGGTTCAATGATAATATTGTTGAATTACTTGCCGTTATTAATTGCAAGAATTAAATAGCAGGTTCAATGATAATATTGTTGAATTACTTGCATTTTGAGTATGACTTTAAATCTAAGAAATAGGTACAAGTCATTTAAAAGTGATGATATTTACAAACTTATTGATAAATTTCAATATGGTGATGAGTCATACAGTGTTCGGACTCACAATATCATACCTTGAACAATAGTTTTATATTTTAGGGATAACAATTTTCATTCCTTACATTTTCTTTTATTTGATAATATTAAGTAAGATAATAAATTTAGATGATTTTAACGAAATTTCAAAAAATTACATTTGGAATTTGGAAGATCCGATGGACTTTAATTTTGAGGAAAAAAATTATGTGTTTTTTCTAAGAAAAATTTATTATAAAGAAAAAATGAAGTATATATATATAAAAAAAAAAGATGCAATATGCTCGCATGCTCTAGCCCAAAACATCTTAGGCCCGTTTGCTTTAAGGAAAATTGGGGAAGGAAATGGAAAATGGGCATTTTCCATTGGGTGATGGCTACGGTTCACATTTTCACGGGAAAAAGTTTTCCAGAGACGAGCCATTTTTCCTTAAACATGGGAAAATCGATTCCCACCTATTTTGGTGGGAATCCATTTTCCGGCCGATGAAGAAAATGGGAGAAGACCAACTTAGCCGATGAAGAAAATGGGAGAAGAACAACTTACTCTTTTTTCCCGAGGGAGAGGAAGAGAGTGACACCGGGGAAATATTGTAGAAGGAGGAGGAAGAAGCCGATGGTAGGCTCTTTTTGCCATGATGGTGTAGATCCGTTAATGACCTCACCGCCGCAGCAGATCTGTCACTAACGGAGGTGACGGAGATGGAAGAGAGTCAACGACGCTTTGACAAAGGAGGGAGGAAGAGAAGTGCACACTCAGGTGGTCGTGCGAGTATGCACACCCTAGTGTGCACTGCGTGGTTTTGTGTGGTTTAAAATAATATTTTATTCTTAGGGGCAAAATGGTATTCTGCCTCATTTTCCTACCTTATTTTCTTTCAACCAAACAAAAATTTTCCTATCAACCCATTTTTCTTTTTCAGTGCGAACCAAATACATCGAGGAAAATATTTTCTATTCTATTCCATTCTTTTTATTTCCCTTCCTTTTCATTCTACCTTTTCTTCAAGCCAAATGGGCCCTTAGGAATATAGAGTTACAACTTACAAGGAAATGTGTTTTTCTTGAACCCCAAAGTAGAAGCAGACTTTGTTAATAAATGATAAATCAGAATAAATTCTTGTAAATTGGATTTGGATAGGAGCTTTTTCAAAATAAAAGGCAGTGAAACTGGATTCACAAAAGCATCGCAACTCTTTGTCCCTCGAAGAAGATAGTAAAATTCGTAGCCCGGGGCTTCCCTTCAAGTAGTACACCACTCTCATGGCTGCAACCATGTGAGATTGTTGCGGCTCTTACATAAACTGACTTAACACGTGCATAGAGAAACCGAATCATAGTAAGATAAAGGAGTCTAGCTACCAACCAACAGTCTATACATTTCATGTTCATCTAAAGTAGGATCAATCTCCTTCTTTCACTGCCCCCCCCCCCCCCCCTTCTTTTTTTTTTTCTCTTCTCTTCTTCTTTAATTTCTAGTGTCCGGAACCTGACATAAATTCTAATTTTCTCTCATTGGAGTCAACTCTGGTTTAGCCGCACTCAATCATGTGTCTTTTAACAAGTCCAAGACATACGATCCTTTGATTTAAGATAATCCCTTGTTCAGATTTTACCACGTCTAGCCCCAGGAAATATTTTAATGATCTTATATCCTTGATTCTAAAGGTTTTATGAAGATGCTCCTTTATAGCGTCAGTGTCTTCTAAATTATTCTTGGTAATCAAAAGGTCATCTACATATACTAGTACAATTATAAATCGTGCTCCCACTTCTTTGATAAAGAGGGAATAGTCATATTTGCTCCAACGAAACCCTCTACCAAGAAGTGCTTGTGTAAGCTTAATATTCTATTGTCAGGAAACTTGTTTCAGCCCATAAAGGGACTTCACTAGCTCTCACACCTTATTAGCATCAACTCCTTTAAAGCCTTGTGTTGCTTGCATATATATAGACATCTTTGTCCAAGTCCCCTTGGAGAAACTCATTACGTACATCCATTTGAAAATAAGGCCACTTATTCATTGAAGCTAATTTACGCACTACTCTAACCATTACCATCTTGATGACTACTGGAGAGAATGCCTCATAGTAGTCCACTCTTTTTCTTTGGTTATACCCCTTTGCTACAAGTTGAGCCATGAACTTGTCAATATAGTGCTCCTATCAATATTTCATCTTGTAAACCCATTTGCATCCAATTGGTTGTCTTTTCCCATGTAGTAGGTCTACGATATCCCATGTGTGGTTTGTTTCCAACGCTCAAATTTCTTCTTGCATGGCCTTGACCCACCTTGCATCTTGCATCTTGGATGGCCTCATCATCATATGTCACTAGCTCAAAAATAGCATCCGTGCATGACAAATAATATTTATAAGATGGAGAAATATGACGATAACATAAGTAATGCTGAATTGGATAAAGGAGATTTCTTCCGATGGCTATTTCTTATGATCTACAGCATTTACATCATCAATTCTTGGTGTGTTTGTGTTATGCTAAGTTCTAATCCTTTCTAAATTTTGATTCTTTCGAGATACATGCAAAGCTTCATGTGACATGCTTATTTGCTGTGAACATATAAAATCTACGGAGAATGACAGAAAAATATCATTTAAATTTTAAAATCCTGTTAAAAAAAAAGAAACTATAATGGGATTAATAACTCATTTTGTTGTAAAATCATCTATCTGTCATTTTGAATTTTTGTGGGATTTTCCCTAAAATATATTATTGATTCTACCCAGGGACCTAGGGGACTAGGGTGGGCCCCGCCCCTAAAATTTAAAAGAAACAAAAAATATTAGAAATGGGAACAGCTGGTTTCTGTCTAATGGAATGGGAATTCCGAGGTTCTGCATTCCCGCAAGAATTCATGGTGAGGAGGATGATGGAATTGCTCCTGATCATGGGCCATCTTCTTCTGCTTCTCCTAATTCTCATCACTGAAACTGCGCATTGTTGTTTAGTGCTCCATCCTTATCCATCAGGTACTCATCACTTCACTGAATACCCATTTCTCTTTTGGGTGAAAGATTTCAAAGACTGAAAAAAAAATGGATTTCAAAGACTGAAAAAAAAAATGGAATAGGGAGCTGAGGGAGTTAGGGACCACTTCGTTTGATTTGTGCAAAGATGGCATCTTTGGCTTTGATTGGAACAAATATTAAATAGTATTATTCCTCTATACAATTTCCCATGCAAAACTGCAAACTTACACAATTTTTCACCTCCATCATTGTGAGCAGGAGTATACTCTATGTCTCTAACAACAAACATTTTGAGCTTGACATTCTTAAACATTTAGATTTGATTAATTGATCAACTACATCTTAATTATGTCAAAGTGCTAGCAAAAACTAAAAGTCTATCATTTACCCTCTTATTGATAGAGTGATTAGACTTGTACTTACTCTTTCAGTTTCTACAAAGAACTATTGGAAAGATCTTTTTGCTATGAAGATAATCAAGAATAGGCTTCGAAATATAATGAAAGACCAATTTTTTGATTCTTTAATTATATACATTGAAAAAAAAATTGTTTTAAGTTTTAGCACGGATTTAATTGTAGATGAGTTTAACAATATGAAAACACGTAAAATAAGAGTTAAGTGAAGTCGTCTTAATTTCTATAATAGATTTTTTCAATTTTTTGTATATTAAGTTTGCATTTGTATTTCAAGTACTTTTATTTATAATATAGTATTTTTTATTTCACCATGTCATTAAAATTTCTAGGTCCGTCACTGATTTTACCAATCTCTATAACCTTCCCACTCGAGATTAATTTCCTGCAGATTACAAAACTTGGGATGGAATGATATACCACACAATTATTGTTTAAGGTTAATTGAGACACATAAATCAAATTGAAGCATAAACTGGGGGCATACAAAACATTCTTAGGGGTTAAATAATTGCAAACCTTTAAATCCCCTAGCTATATGTGTGACAGTGAGCCATTGGAAATTAGGAATCCGAATCTTCTTAATATCTCCACTATATGGTTTTATGGGATCTAGCAGCTTGAACTCACTAACTACATGAGTGGAAGCTGCTGAATCTAATAGGCATGCATTTTTAAATAATACAGAAGAGTTAGAAGTTTGCAAACCTGAGGTATGTTGCCACCTACTCCCCACGGTTCCTTTACTGGCCGGAATTCTTGTTCTTGTCTTTCTTCAACAATTGGATAATTTACTGTTCATGGGTCAAGATTTGATCTAGTCTACGCATACCAGCAGAGGCGGTGCTTGTATGGAATTTGAGATTAATATCATATATATTATTAGTGCGTGTGACATAAATTTCATGAATACAATAATGATGATTACGAGAGAAAGGTTGAAAGAGAGAAGTTAACAACAAATGATCTAGTCTTGTTTAGATTGTTGTCTGACTTTTGTGGTTAAGAAATTTCAGTACTAAAAAAAGGAAAAGTAATAGAAAATGGGAGCCGGCAAGGCGGGAACGTACGCAAGAATCTAAAAACAGTATGTCGGCTATTAAAAATAAAATAAGCAATAAAAGTTAGAAAGAGGGCAGGGAAGGTTAAGATTATTATAATAATCCTCGTTATTCTAACCCATCTGTTTTAATATACTCTACATCGTTTTGATTATAAGTTTTTTATCAAATAAACTAAGACTGACAGGTAGTTTAATATGATAGTAGTCTATTAGTCTTATTATATATATATATATATATATATATCTCCTATCCGGTTTCAAACTTTTGCCCAACTAATCCGGATTTTGCCTCGCATTGGGCCTATGATCGTAGGAGAAGAGTTCCCAATACCATTTTTACCATTTCCACACTTCGAACCGAGGACATAATAGTGAGAAAGCAAATCCCTTACCATATACTTCCATTTCTTTTTATTTCATATAAATCTATCACTATGTTATACATTTAGCTAGGCCCAGATCAGATCGACATACTAATGGTGGAAATGTCTAGAAAGAACGGTTAAAAAAAAAAGTAGCATACATCAGATTCTACGTCATTCAGATAACGTCAGCCGGATACATATAAGAATATGAGAACAGCATAGAAGTCCGTGATAGTAAGATTGTTCGTAAATTCTTTGAAAATGGATCAAAAATGGCTTATTCGTTCAGATTTACTTTTTGTTGGTGGCCCCACGTTATTATTATCTTTTGCTGAAGGAAACTTCACTTGTTTTCTTTGAAAAATGGAGTCTGATGTTGTCGATCCGTTTAAATTTTTACCCTTTAAGCTCTTAAAAAATGCGAGATATTTGAAATTAGTCTGGAGGGTCGGGGTGCAAAAGTGTCCGCCTTTTTACCGTAGCTTTTTCTTTTTTTCCTTTTTAAATTTATTAATTTATATATATTTTGTATTTGTTATAGAGTTATTTATCCATTTAACTACAAATACATAATAACTATACTCTAATTTTATGATTTGATTTATTATTTGTTGCAAATAAAGATTATGGATGTGTTCATGATGCGGGAGAAGAATTTCATGATATTCTTACTCATGAGCCAGAGGCTACTACTCAAAGTGAAGAATAATTAAATGTCGTTAAAATTGATAATAGTGACGAAGATGACGACAAATAATAGTCATCGTACTAACGTCGCTTAGTGATATGCTTTTTTATGTTTTATGTGAGTTATTTGTGAACATAGTTTGCTTTTGATTTTGAATTAGTAATGTGCTTATTTATTGGATGATCCGTGTTGTAATTTACTAATTATATTTTTTTAAAAAAAGTGGAGAAAAAATAGTTAAAATCAGTAATAGTAATTTCCGGACCTCATGGCGGGCCACAGCCTGGTGCTCTCGGACCGGGCTTTAAAAACAGTGTTTTTTTTAACTAGGCCCCGCTCGGGCGGCCCTGTTAGGCCACGGCCCTTCACGGAGCCGGCCACGATTGCCGCTCTAGTTGTGGCAGCTCAAAATGCAAGGGGTGCAAAGTGTTCGTATATCTCCAAACCACTTTCGGTGTCTATTTTTTACCCATCTCATCTGAACCATTTAAATAAAATTTGAAGGATCCAAATTTGATTTTTTAAAACTAGTGATTTTTGAATAAAAAACTCATTTTTTTTTTAAAAAAATGTTAGTTAAGATATTATATTTGTTTTAAATTTTCTACCTATTAAAATAATTTTTTTAAGAAAATTAAAAATAAAATAAAAATCAAATTTAGACGTCTATATCTCATTTAATCAATCCAGATAAGATAAATAAATAGTGCGTATACAAAAACCCATCCCCCCTTCTAATGCCCCTAATGCCCCTCATATCTATGCAATTTATTGACCATAATAAGAAGAACGTTTGGGTGAGGTTATTGATAAATTGGATTAAAATATGCAATTTATTGAAAAAATATAAGGTTATTTATTTTGTAAAAATATATATGTGTTTTATCCCAACATCAAGCGCAAGTGTTTTTTTTAGGTGTAAAAGTGCACACGTAGTTATAAATTAGGTGCAAAAATATCGTTTGACAGTTAAGTTGAACTATTTTTGCTAATTAGACGATGATGGGCTTTCAAAAGTGCAAAAATATATATGTAATTTGGCTAAAAGAGTGCCCAACACCAAGTTCTTTTTTTAATTTAATGATTTTATTTCAATTAAAGAAAAAATATTATTTCTCTAGGTATGATTCCTCGAAGCCAAGTTTTTTCTTCTGATTTATCATTTTGGGAAGGAGGATTTATTCAATGGGTAAAAACGGTAAAAATTTTACTTTCATAATTTATTTTTTAAAATCCTTAATAAATTTTCTAATTAATAATTGATAAATGAGTATTTATGCATTTGAAATTCGATATTATAAATAATATATTTACTTAAAAATAATTTTAATTTTTTAAAAATAATTAGTTAAAGAAATAATTCATTTATTCTATAAAAAAAATTCATTTACTTTAAAAAATTCAACTTTATAACTATAAGTCTATAATATTCCTTGATTTACTTTCACTCATCATATAAATAGAAATAAATCATTTAGAGGTGCAAACGTTTATATTGCATATTTCTAATGCAATAAAAATTAAATAATATTGTTCGGTTTTGATTGAAAAATTATTTAAATAATTTCTGGTCTTATTTGTTAGATCAAAAAATTAAAATTATTTTTAATTAAATATAGTATTTATAATATCAAATTTCAAATGCATAAATTTTCATTTATTAATTAGAAAATTTAATAAATATTTAAAAAATAAAATAAATTATGGAAATAAAAAATGTGGTCTTTCAGGAATTATACTTAAAGAAATAATAATTTCCCTTTAATAGATATAAAAATATTAAATTAAAAAAAAACTTAGTATTGGACGCTCTTTTTTGCCAAACCACATATGTATTTTTGTACTTTTGAAAGTCATGTCATCGTCCAGTAAGAAAAAAAAGTCAAATTTAACGATCAAATGATATTTTTACATCTAATTTGTAACTACGTGTGTACTTTTGCACCTAAAAAAATATTTGGTGTGGAGTGCGTTTCTCGATGTAAAACACATGTGTATTTTTACACCTTAACCCTTGATAAATTATTTATAGGTCTTGGGGGATAATTAAATATATTCTTTTCTATCTATAATATAGGATAATCTAACTAATTCACAAGAAATAAAAAATGACAATTAATTCATTAAATATGTCATAAATTAATATATATATTTTTACTTTTATCCTTGTTAAAATATATATTTAAAAATCTAATAATGGGTAAAACTGAAAATGAGTATTAATTACAGAGATAAAGCTAAAAATATGAGCATGAATTATCTTATATATTAAACAAAGTTATTTTCCTGAAATCGCCCTATTTTGTAAATGGAGGGAGGGAGTACATACATAACCCCGATTTTTTTGTGTGAATGATATTGCTCAACTTATAAATATAAAATTTTGATTTATGAACTCATATTCTTAGTCCCCGCTGGAGACAGAGACGATGACGGGGCAGCCGGGTGCACAACTGGCCTCGTTAACGGCTAATCATAGTCACTTGCACCAAAATAGCCATTTACCACACACTTATATTGTAAATTTGTAATTAACGATCTAATCACAGTGACTATGATACAAATAACTCAAGTTCTATGCTAACACTCGGGATAGGTGGAGCCATGTCGGTTTTGAGCATCCTGCAACTTTTCAAATTCTGGCTTTGAAGCCAGAGAAAGAGGAGATCATAAAGGACCTTTTTCGTCTCAAGACTACTGGTAAGGTACGATTGGGAAGGCTTAGAAGAGATGGCATCAGGAAACCAGAAGAAGAAGTGTTTGATCAGCTTCCGGGGGAGAGATAGTGTTTGTGTTTTGCAGCTAATTTTGTGGATAAGCTCAGTCCTGCTCTTACGAGGAGAGCACTCACCATTTGTGTTCCAGAATTGAGAATTTGTTTAAGAAGACAGAGATGACACCTACTGCTGCTAAGTCAATGAGTGAGGAAGTTGAAACTTGCTTGAATAGGTTGATTTGAAGCTCTTGAGACAGCCAAGTTAGAGGCAGAGGAGGAAGCAAACAAAATGGCAGAGAAATAAAAGGAGCAACTGAAACAGCAAGAGGTGAAGTATAGTGAAAAATCTGGGGAAGGAGAGACATGGATTCTTGGTGATTATGGAGAGTAACAGGTCTGAAAAGTTTGACTGAGTTTGAGCCACGTACTGTCTCCCATCATCACCACGGACGAATCTCTACAACATAAAAGAAGGAGAGAGAAAGCGACAGAGTGATGAGAGAATACCCATGTGAAGTGGGCCTTCAAAGTTAGAAGAAGAACAGTATGAGAGAATTTGAAATGTGAAGTCTTCAGTTTCGGCCAAGGGCCCCCACATGAGCTATTTTCACTCCTGAGAGACCCCACCTAGTCAAACTAATACTTCTCCGTGATTAATATGAACTATATTTATCTAATATTATTGATTAGATTAAGGAAGTTAAGATAGTTAGTTAATATGACATCTATTTTTTAAAACACCCTATTTATCTTTCTTAATTCTCTCATTCCCTCTCCTCCTCATTATTACAAGGAATGTAAGGATTATTTAGGGGAAAAAAAGGTTTACACTTCTCATGTTGCATGAGAAGAAAAAAATTCATACTCATATAAAATAGTGGGACCCACATCTTTTTTATATTAAAGAAATTCAAACACGGAAATGGTGGGACCTACATTTTTTTTGTATCTATAATATGAGGTTATACTTCTCCTATAATATAAGATGTGTATTCCCTAAAAAAAAAAAAAGACAAATATAAAAAATATATTAGCACTTAACTCGGAAAATTGGGAATGGCACAATGATTGAGGCAGACAGGGAGAAGCTGCACTTCAAATGCCACCGTTTTTTTGCTTTTTCCCTCAACACACACCTGGTTCCATAAAAAAATAAAAATCAAAAATCAAAAATTCAGGGCAGATAATTAAGGATATTGAATAGTATTAAAAAATTCTTCATGATGTTGAAAAAATATGTCAAGCAATAAAAAAGGATACCGATGACTTGAAAAAACAATTCATAATCTTAAAAAATTATTTAAGGATCTTGCAAAAATATCTTAAACTATATTTTTAATAGCATTCTATACCTGAAATAATTTTTCAAGATCCTAAAATAATTTCTTAAGATTATAAATTATTTTTTCAGTACCATTCAGTATCCTTTTAGTACCAACCTGCCCTTAAATATTTTTTTCAAGATCCTTAAATAATTTTTCAAGATCATAAAGATTTTTTTAGTACCATTTAGTATCCTAAATTATCTTTTTACTATTCGGCAGTGCCATAATTTTTTTTTTTTTAATAAAAAAAGGGTAACCAGGTGTGTGTATTTTGAGGGAAAAAGTAAAAAACGGTGGCGTTTGAATTGCAGCGGACGGGATGTGAAAAGGATACTTGCCAAATCCGAGAAGAGAACAGGGTTGGCACGAGAATTAGGAAGCAAAGAGAACGTGTGTTTGTTTAGTTAGATGCTATAAATGGAGACTTGTGTGGCAGAGAGCATCAATCCTTCTAACATACAAATACTGATGAGCCAAGAGCTGAAAAAGCAGGGGAGGGACTTCTGTCGCAGTAGAGATGACACTTACTGTTACTAATGGAACTTTGCAAGCCAACTGGATCAGTACTTGTCATCTCCCCTGCACAGAAGCCCCTCCTCTTTCTTTCATTGTTATCCCCTAAACTCTGCTATATCAGATATTCACACTTACACACACTTGCTACTTCTTCTTCTTCTTCTTCTTTCTGTTAGATGAAATGACCACTCCCTAGATTTGACGCAGAACAGGGAAGGAAATATTCTTTAGCGTGATGGAAATCAACCTTCCGTTGCAGTGCGGGTCTTGCAATATAGAAATGGGTATTTGGTAATATTTGGGCCTCTCACTGGCCTTGTTCTCTCTCTGTGGCTATTACTTTGCCTGTGTTGTAGCTTAGCTCTTCTTGATCGTATCTCTGTTTTTCCTTGAAAACCAAGAAAAGAAACCAGGGAAAATAAAATTCATGAAATAAAATTCATGCATTTATGATTCCGTTCTCAATCTCTCTTGACATCTTCAAAACAGAGTTGTTGGATCTGTTTCGAAACTACATGACACAGGTTTAAGCACTCGATTTTTTTTTAATTATTATTATTATTATTATTATTTTTTTTGCCTTTGGATGCCCTTGCCAAATTAAGGACGAATTGTGTACGAGACTTGGTCCCTGAGGTGCATATTTAACCCAATATAAAGACAACGGGAAATCATCATTCTGGACCTAGCATGCAGGAGTCTGGTTTCTCTTCTTATCACCTCTCTGTCCATCTCTTATCATCTATAAATTTTGGCTATCGAAATCTTGATCCACGAGTTCAGAATAATTTTTAAAAAAAGTTGTTATGGTTTTTTTTTTTAAAAATTATTCTAGGATCTTTGGATCAAGAGATTTGACAACCAAAATCAAAGATGAGAAGAGATGAAGATATCTACTTCCAGTATGCAGGCTACAGGAGGCTAAGTTTTGAGTTTGCACATCCACACACATATGTATTTGTGCATATTGTTAATTTAAGTTTCATGTTATTAAATGCATTGAGTTATGACCTAAACCATCAAAAGCATCTAGATCTATGTCTAGCTTATGTTATTTATGCTTTCCTAGTAATTCTCGAATTAAATTTCATCTCTTACCCATTAAGATACAAGTGTGTGATGATGAGTCAAACAGTCAATTCTCCGATTTAGAAATGCATTTTTTTGTGGGCCAAGGATTTATAAATGTTAACCCTAGTTGAGTCAACAAGTTGCATCAAATTTCTTTTCTGTCCTTTGGTTCAGCAAATCAATATACCAGCTGGGACTTGGGTTTCAAATTCTAAATATGATGTCTTTTCGGGGGGCCGACGTCCCTCGTCGTGAAGCTTAGCAAAAACGTTTTTTATTTCGACATTTATTTTTTTGGTCAACCTGATTCGGACAATTATCAAGAACCTATTAACATAGGCTTCAATGTAGTGGTCAAATGAAAATGTCGCAACCAATCCCATATGCCCGTCACTTTCAGAATAGAATTTCTGTTTCCTTTGGTATTTGGAATGTTTTTTATGCATGTCAGGCCCCTCTTTCCCTCTACACGTGGATAAGAATTTGGTTAACGCGATCATGCATTTGGTTTAACTTAAACGACTGCATACAGAATTAATCAATAACAATACACATAGCTGTTTATAAAACATATAAAATCAAGTTCTCTCTCCTCTTTCTTTTTTTTTTTTTGAAAAAAAAATTGGGGCTCAATCACCTAATTACTTCACTGACATGAATCAAAATCTAGACGTAGGTAAATAACTCTCACTATATCCTATATAGAAATTTTGTTGCCACCGTTGGAGGAGAATAAAAAATAATAAAATCATCATTACAATTAAACTTATACTTAGTGACCAATAATTACAAAGATTATCTTATCACAAAATATGGGAAAAATAAATTCGTAGCTTCTTGTTGTTGTCTCGTAACCATAGATTCAGATTTCTGTCTTTAACCCTTCCGTGGATCCAAACTTCCTGAATTATGTGTAAAGCCATAGTTAAGTCTCCCTCCACAATGATCTTGTTGAAGCCCAGATCATGTGTCATTCTAAGGCCCTACACAACCCCCCAAATTTTAACAATTAAAGCCTCAGAACATCCTAACTTCCTATTAAACCCTCAAATCCATCTATCATTACTCTTTTACCCCTCCACAACTTGCCAAGCTTAGACATCCTTTAACAACACCATCAAAATTCAGTTACATCCTCCCCTCCTCCTGGAAATCCTATTTAACTTCCCTTGTTCCTTTCTTAACCCAAAGTCATCAAATCTTTTTGACTAGCTAGGTAATACAATCTCTAGCATAATTTTGGATAACAAAGTTTAGGACGTATAGGCATATTAAAACCTTCTTCAAATAATAATTTGTTCCTCCATCCCAAGTCATCCAGCTACATACCGAAAATAAAATACTTCATTCCTTTCAAGTTTGCAAATTATTTAAAAACCAACATTTCATGTGTTCTATAAAAAAGTTTGGACGTACCTTTAACACCTTTAGAGCCAACCATATCTGACGAGATTCAGGGCAGCTTCCTAAAATATGGTCAAGGTCCTCAACTCCTCCACCATACCTACTACAAGTAGGCACACCTCCTAGGATATGTACTCTTCTAGCTGTTGTGAGAAGTCGATAATGTACTACCAACCACACAAGTACTTAAATCCTTCTAGTGGTTTTCACTTTCCAAAAGGCCCTACCCCCATATTCACATCTCCTCTCAATTGCTGATACATTTGAGATACCAAAAACATATCTCCATATCCCCCACTCCACACAACCATGTTGTCAATATCCTCAAGACACGGTGGGGGAATAGCTTTTATTAATTGAAAAACCTCATATGGCAAAACCCCCTCAAGCCATGCCTAGTTCCAACTCCCTTCCTCGTTTAAGGTTTGACTCACAGCTAGAGCTGGATTTAATAGTACCAACTCCCCTACATAATAGTTCCCCAATTTTCAACCCCATTCAACCATCTATCCTCCCAAAATTTCACACTCCTTCCATCCCTTACTTCCCAACCAATACCCTGAATAACTTAAGACCATAATCTAGCAACATTTTTTCATAAGAATGAATCATGTTGTTTCACAATGCACTCAACTAGCCAATTAGCACCCCTTCCATATTTAGCTTTAAGGACTTTAGAACACAATTCTTTCGATTTGGCTAGTAGATTTTATCTAATTTTTCCTATTAGAGCATCATTCATCCCTTTCAATCTCCTTATACTCATACCTCCTTCCTCTTTAAGACTACACACTCCTTCCCCGCTAACCACATGATTATTTTCTTCTCCCCATCCAAACCCCAAATGACGAATGAAATTCCTTTGAAGTTTTTCAAATCAAGTTCTCTTTTATTTTGTTTAGGCCTAAGGTCAATGGACGGCTAGAGCACAACAAAAACTAGGCATCAAGTATTGTAAAATTACACTCAATCTTGCCAAGTGGAGTCTTCCGAAATCATGAGTAGAATAATAATGAATTCCTTACAATCCACGATTGCTAAATTATATAATATTTAACACAAGGATATTGCATCTTTAGAACATATATCTTCACTTAACATTAAAAACCTTGGGACCAACGGACTACAATCACGTTTTAGCATAACAACATATTTAACGTGTTAAAGAATTGGTCTGCTTGACGATACTTTACAAGACCTACAGATACTAGAAAAAAAAACACAAGCACATAAGAGCAACAATCAATTGAAAAGCATATGCTATATAGAAGTAAATAATTCAATTTAATTTAATTTCGTCAACGTACACTTTTCAGCCACTCCTCTTCTACTCCCCCTCTTCTATTTTCCCCTTTATATACAATCAACATCAAGTTCGCCACCATGTTACTAGATCAAGTGTTCTAGCTCGGCACTATGGGCAGTCTAACTTGACCGGATGTGCCTATCTTCTCATTATAAAAGATGATGCCTATACTCCCAATACCTCTTTTCCAACCCAAAGGAAACTAACTACATTTGCTAACACTACGGCTAATAGGAGAGAAATAAATTAAAGAGGGCCCACGTTGATTATTGTCATTTACACTGCCTTGGTCGAAATTTTTCTTTTGACAACAATGAGGTGATTAAAGCTTCTAGCCTTCTTGAGCCAGGGCTAGGCTTCAGGACAGTAGTATCACCTACAACAGAGCAGGGATCAGCTCCATTATCCCTGCTTCCTATGCACCAGCCACCAGGAACAACCCTGCCAGGACCTCTTGATAACAGGTCAGCATCAATTTTGTCCAGTACCGGATCGTCTCTAGGGAACTTCCTCGCAAAAGGAGCATTGCTATCAACCATCTTTTGCATGTCTTTAAGATTAAGGTAGTGAGGATGTTGCTTGGGGGGATTGTCCCAGGAAATAAAATGGAGATCACTATTAACGGTTGTGTTCTTGAACTCTTCAGCATTACAAATGACAGAGTGGAAATATCCTTCAGGGGAAGATATGAAATTTGTATAGTACATGAGAACAGTCCGAGGTAGGTTGTCCCATCCCCATATGCAGTAATCAATGAAAGATCTTGAGAGTGCCATCCAAGCCGAACCTATAAAGAGAGGGAACGTAAGGTAACCATCTCAAAAGAAGAAGTAAATCCTCTTGCATAATATATTGAACTATTAACTTTCAAATTTTAGTTTTCCTTCAACAAGTGGAAAAAATAGATGCCACCATCATCTGCACCTTTTCTTCCTATATTACACCATGCATAAGGTCAAGAATAGATCCATGTGAGAAACAAACAGGACAGTATATGCTACTACATCAATACGCACCCAGGTCCAAGAACATTATTTGGTTAAGTGCTTTTTTTTTTTTTTTTTTGGCCCGCAGTTCAGTGCTTTTAGATTTTGTAGAATCAGGGTCAGTCATTCACATGCCATAGTTTAAATGTGTAATCCTCAACCTAGTTCAACACCTACATCTGCAGTGCCAACTCTTGTATGCTGATCACTGGACATGGAATAAGCATTCTTCAGGCAGATGAAAGCCATAGTAAATAAAAATCTTGAAACAGTTATGAGAAACTGAAAGAGCGCAACTTGAAGTCTAGACTACATTGACAAAAATAAGGTAATCGATCATTAAAAAATGACAAGTGCTACAGATATTTTAAAAAACATTGATCGAAAGTGAAACAAATATAATCATGCCATACTTTGATGTGCCCAGTCTACAAGCTACCAAGAGTTCAATCCATGTGATAATATTAAATGATACTGGAATCAACAAGCAACCAGAACCAAATTATGTTTTGCATATTTAATGCAAATCTAGACCTGATATATACTAATGACATGTCGAGGGTAATTTATTGTCATGCCCAATTACTAGATACGCAACAATTAATTGAACCGCTCCTAACCATGAAGGCCACAAAAGTCATTTAAGCTACAATGTTACTAGAGAGAAAAGGAACATAATTTGAACATCTCTATATGAAAGGACCCAGAGGAACAAACTTTGATTAGAAAGAGATCGTATGGCAACTGGCAAGGACAAGAAGTCAGACCTCAGTTTATGATATTTGATGTATCACATTTCTTTGACCTTTACAAGATCATTTTAATTTTCGGTGCAATTTTTTTAAATGCACACAGCACAGCAAAGTACAGAATAGGCTCTCTCAAGATTAATAAAGATCCTGAAACATTACATAGCCAAATCTCAAATCAGGACCGATTACGTTCTATGACCTCAACTCTCAGTAAAAGTTTACGGATAATGTGCATCCTATAGGTATTCACGTTTCAACTAGAATGGTCAAAGCTTTTCGGTTAATTTCTAAGGCTTCAATTAAGAAGCAAATATTACCAGAATCGACCTTTACAAAAAACTCTCAGTCTCACTATTCAATCAAGGTAGAATTATCCACAATTTCGCGCCACAGGGAGTGTAGAAAAGCTTTGAAGCACTCTTCCAAGAATTCTGAACCCATGTGAACCGATGATAATAAAAAACAGATATACGATTGACTTTGTCTTTGAGTTTAATTGGATCATTAATTTTTCGAAGAAAACTTCTTGGATATAGAGTATCCCAGGAAAGCTAGCACCCAACTAAGAAGCACTGGAATAACTACATGCACAAAAAGAAGAGGGCAGGAATATAGAGTTAAAAGCTATGAACAAACAAGCAAATGATCTCACCTGTGAAAAGTTTGAAGGCAGTTGGCCTACTCCTCCGCTGGGTAACCCAGAACACATCTTGTTTCTTATTCATGTACAAGCCTGGATCAATGATTATTGGTCTGGCCCTTTGTCCACTGAGTCGCAAAGAACCAATAAGAAAATCTTCCTCACGAAAATAGAAGAAAACAACAAGGGATGAATATCACTTACTCTTTCCACCCAATGTTACTGGTATGATCAACGAAATTCAGATCACGAGGCAAGTAGGAAAAGGCATGCAGCAGATCTAGTTAATTCAACAGAACAGTTAGTGGGGCAAAAAAAATCGTGCCAAAAAATTTACCTCATGATGCGGCGTCAAAACAACTAACCATCTTGGGTAACAAGTGGGTAATCTGAAGCACTTAGATTTATGAACCAATCCCAATCACCTACATTCCTCAACAAGATGGCCGCCGCGTGAAGTGTGTTTGAAACCATCGTGGGGCCTCGATATGTGACCAGATTGGCCTTCGTAATCATGTCCACATTCCCAAACCTCTGGAACAGAGGATGCTCTTTGACGAACTTATGCAGATCCAATCGCTCTTCCACCGAAGATGCACGGTCCAAATGTACGAGATAACGATTGTGCGGATGGTAGAGTGCTAAAAGTGTGCGCTTAAGCGTGTTTCCATCACCATTGGAACCAGATATGAAATAAGCGATACGCGGTGGAGGAGGAAGAGACGAAACAGGTATTGGATGTAGCTTGGACTCCACAAAAACGGAGTAGGAAGCGGTCAGAGAACGGTAAAAGGGAAGGAGATGCGTGCTAGCGGGAGAAGTAAGAGTCGCAAGGCAGAGAACAAAGAGAAAGAGTACAGAACCGATGACGATAGGGAAAATCCACCGGCGTTGGAATGCGTGGTGGTGCCTGAGGTGCATGTAATAGCTCTTCAATTTCTTCATTTTCGGAGGTAATGAAGAAGAAAGTATATATTAGGGAGGAACAGAGATTCAAGCGAAGCTGAAATCAGGGAAGACAAAAGAGGGAAACAATTTGTAGGTGGTGATGATAAAGAGACGATGACCGAACAAAAACAAGAGCAACGACATCAAATGAAGCCTCGGTACCTTCTCTTCATCTCTGACTCCGGCGAGCTTCGTTCCTCTCACTCTGTCATCTAACCCTCACCAACTGGGTGGCCACTTTGTTTTAGAACTTTGGATTAAAAGTACAAAGCTATTTATACAAAGCCCAGTTTCCTTCCATATCTATCAACTGCTTTCATCTTCTTTGATCGTTTTTTAATATAAAATATATTTATCTAATTTAACTATATTTAAAAATTTAATTAATTATTTTCCTCTCTGTTATTTTATTATAATTAAAGGATATCAATAAAAGTAAATTGAAAAAGATTAACATACATAAAAATTAATATATATATTTAGAGTCAAAATCAATTCTACAATTAGATTTTATATTAAGAAGGGGGAGGGCATCATTTTTACAAAATTCTTTACATATTTTATTTTAATTTTCCATAATTATTTCCAGGGTATAATTATTCTAATTTATTTACATGCCCTAACAATCTAACGAACAAATCGTGAAAAGATTTCTTTCTTAGCTTTGTAGTTCTAGAAGCGCCATGTTCTCGATCTGAACAATATATATAATATAGGGACATTTAATATTTTTTTTGTCAAAAAACATAGTATTGAAAATGTCTTGGAATACGGTTAGGTTTCTCAATCAAAATAAATTCAGTTAGGTTCCAAAAATAAATTAATGCAATTGAATGGAACTCGCTTTCAAGAATGACATTGATGCGGCTGTAAAAAATGACAAGAAAAATAAGCATAACATGTCAATAAAAGGATGATAGATGAAGACATTAGCACTTGAATTACGTTCGTTAATTTTCAATATCCCATTAAGTAAACCATTTTCGGTCAAAAATAAATATTAAACCTGTGGATTAAAAGGGACCCATATATTTTTGTTTTGCCTCGTGGATATTTTTGTAATATCATATAAATGTTTTTATTCCATATTATATGAGTTGAATCTAATAAATATGTTATATTTAATGAAAATACATTATACAAATAGTGTGGACATTGTTGTTAAACTCATAGATTGATTATTTGAATTTACATTTTTTATATTTTCAACTCACAAGATCGAATCAAGTCATAGATAAAATCGTGATCGTTGTAAATTTGGTTAAATCATAAGTTATTTTATGTTTCTAACTTACAAAACTATATTAATTAACTCGCCCTTAAACTTATATTAACTTTTTCAATTTAATCATGTTCAAAGTGACTTTTATATATATATATATATTTTTGTTAAATATGATAAATCATGAATGTTGATGAATTTAATTTTAATTATTTAGACATAAAATATATGTAAATGAAATTGTTGTCATTTTTTATAATTTAAATATTTAATTATGCACTATTATGAGTTTACGAATAAAAAATTGTGTAGGGTAAAAGTAAACTCTTACGAGTTTACGATTTGAATTCACAATGCAAGTTTATGTCATTATCACAAATTTACTTAAACTTATAAGTTTGACGGCCTTAAATATGGATCATGAAAACAATTATGCTTAATAGACGTTATATTTAAAAAAAAAAATGCATACTTTTAAAATTAAAAAAGGAATCTTGTGTCTATTAGGAAGAAATATATGATGAGGTTTCTAGTACGCCATATCTTATAAAATCAGAATAAGCCTGATAGATGCACTGATTGATGAATTCATTACTTATCCATGTCCAAGGAGAGTTATTAAAATGCATTATAGATACACTAATGATAATTTGATTGTTTATACATTTCTCCCGCTGACTCATCTATTATCTATGTGATGAAGTATATACATCGTTGTCAAACTCACGAGTTGACTCTTTAAATTTAACATTTTTATGTTTTTAGCTTATAAAATTAAGTCGAGTTATTGGTAAACTCGTGATCATTGTAAACTCAGTTAAACTCACGAGTTTATATAGTGAGGTTCTTGTTTGTATGTTTCCAACTTACAAAACCATGTTAACTTACCCTTAAACTCTTGTTAACTTTTTCGATTTGAACATGTTCGTGAGTTTTAAATATAAATTTTATAAAATTTTTTTGTTAAATATGACAAATTGTGAATGTTGATTGATTTAATTTCAATTATTTATATTTAAATCAAATTATTGTTATTTTTTATATTTTAATTATTTAATTATATATTATAAACATCTCTTTAATGGAAAAAGTAAGGTTTTTAAATTCGAGTTCACGATACAAGTTTTTTTATTATCATGAGTTTATTTAAATTCGTGAGTTTGATAATTTTAAATATATATCACTGATAATAAATTGATTGTTTGTATTAAAAACCTTGCTAGATACGCTCATGATAAATTAATTACTTACACATTTCTGGTGTTGTATTGATTCATCTAGATTATGAATTATAGATGCACTGATGATGAAATGGTTGCTTAAATATAAATTTCTCATGCTGATTCATCTAGATGATAAATCTTATACATTTGTTATGATGTGATGATTCATACAGATATGATAATGAATTGATTGCTCATACTTAATTGCTTATATATATCTCTTATGCTGATTCATCTATATATTATATCAAGAAGTTAATACAATATTTCATCGTTATTAAGTTGTCCTCATTTTGATTTTAACCTATATGCAGTTTTAAATTATATGTTTTGGTCCGTTAAATTTTAATCTATCTTAAACATTAGTTCTTATATATTTTAATTATTTTGTTCTTTGAGGAACCAAATCTATAGTTTGAAATTATATGAACTAAAATTCAAACAAGGACAAATTACCAAGGCCAAATAATATATTAACCCTAACAATAGAAATGGGACAAAAAAAAGTATAGTGGAGGGACACCATATGATCTTGACTCCCAAATTTTAGGACACGGGTAATTTATAAGTATTTTAATCCCATCATACATTATTTATCAAATTCAATTTTATTTGACGTGAGACTTTCCACTTTAAATTCAAGTCTACCCACACACTTGAATATACAGATAGTATGTTAAGTAAAAGGTAAATATTTTTAAACAACTATATTACACCTGCCCCGTCAATCCATAACAGTGCATTGTATCTAAGTAAATTGTCTTCCATTTGAAACTGAATGAAAATGGGGGAAAATTACTACTGCGCTATAGGTCGCCCATGTATATTTTCTAATTTTTTTTTTTTTTAATCATCAGCACAATTTAAATCTACCTTCATCCTGCCTGCTAACCTCCTTTTTGTTACCCAACCTAACACTACTACATAATCACATATATTTGATGTTCCATATTTAACGGTTTTCATGAAATCGGTAAATATAAAGAGACGAATTATGAGAAAGAAATATATAACGGTTATTTAAAATCACTGTAAAGTATATGCCACAATATTTGACAGTTTTGTATGACCATCGTGATGTATAAGTTTGTTTGTTTTTTTTTTTTTCGGAAAAAAGGTATTATTTACTTGATGGTTATATATATATATATATATATATATATAAACTATTAAATATGGACTATCAATATATGAAAGTTTTTCTTTTTTTATCAAAAGTATATGAAACTTATATATTTCACTTTTTTTTTAAAAAAAAATAAACCATCAAAATATAGATCTTTGAAATCCCTTTCTAAACCCTATTATATTGCGATTTCAAATTCTCCACCATTTCTTTGACGCTCAGAACAGCTTTGACCACTCTTTTTCAGCATCCTCACCAGTATGTCGCTCTTTGTTGTTGCTGGACTTTCCAATAAATACCGGATGGTTCTTGAGGCACACGATAGCGTAGAGCTGGGAATCAGGGCCGGCCCGGCCGGACAGGGTCATGGCCTAACAGGGTCTGGGGTAAGGAAAACATCTATTTTTCAAAGCCCTGTCCGATAGATAGTACAGGGGACCCTACAGGGCCTGAAAATTACTATTCCAAATTTTAATATTTTTCCTTCGATTTTTTTAAAGAAATATAATTAGTAAATTGCGACCATTAAAGTTCTAATCTATCAAATAAATGTTATCAATATTAATATCTAAACACTATAAATCATTCAACAAATAAACACATTCATTAATTCGTAATAAAAAACAAATAAACACAAAGAATATGTTTTTTTTTTCCTTTTTTTAAAAAAAATATTAAACAAAGGAATTGCTTTATGTATGCCCATGACAAAATGCCTTTCCCTCTCGTAATTTTGTGTGTGTTTGCAGATTCTTTCGGTTCATACATGATTTTTCGACGGGTAAAAATAATTATACTTATTTTACACATAATATATTTATAATTTATTACTTATATAATATTGTAATATCAAAGTATGCGTTTATTTAATATGAAAACATCCTTCTTTAAAATTTATAATAACTAATTATGTGTTTTAATACAAAATAATAATAAACATAAAAAAAAGGGATATAGTTTAAACTAAAAAAAACTAAGTAATTACAAATAAACACATTCATTAAGTGGAAGTCTAAGTAATTAATTTTGTTTTTTTTTTATAAAAAAGCTATAGTTAAACAGGTCTAACGAGCCGGCCCGATTAAGCTTGAGACCCTATAGGGCCAATTTCAAATTTCTGACCTATTTTTCAAACCCAAGCCTTACAGGCCGGGGCTTAAACGGGCCGCCCGGCTCTACATAGTGTAGTCGCCAAAATAGACTGAGCGAGAAGAGTACACCAAACAAGTCCCCTTTAAGCAAGATATGTATGGGGAAATAGGTGTGATTAACTCTATCAATCGACTGTTAGTCAAATAGATCGTCATAGGTGATATGACTAATTCAAGTGCTTGTAACTTTTATATCTGGTATTTCTTATACTTTGAATGAATACTTAGCTACTCATAGCATTTATATATATTGATTTTCTTATTTTTATATGTAAAGGTACCTTCACAAGAAGCACGTAACCCGTAATGGCCTATTGGAGACGTTCCTATTCCTCAACCCCCACCTTTATTCAGGAATGTTGGTCGTAGGTAAGCTAGATTTTGTGGAGAGCAAAGCGAGGGAAGTGGCGGATATGGTCATTAGAAAGGCACTAAAGAAGAAGGACAATTTCTTCTTGGTGATGTACTGCCATGGGTAAGTATATTCCTTCATTAAATTGGATGGTCATTATGTTTTTTCTTAGTTTTGTTCTCATTATACTTATTATACTTAGGGGTTATTGGATACTCATCCTGCAAAATCCCTTCAAGCAAAGGATTTGGTTCATGGGGATGTGGACAATCGACCACAGATGATCAAGCTTTTCAATAAGTAAGTTGATGAATTTAAATTTACTACTTTAATTTCTTATTGTCCTGTCATAGTTTATTATAAATTTGGTGCTTTAATTTTTTATTATGATCTCGTCATAGTTGTTTACTATTACGCCACGATCGAAGGCCTCGACTACCCCTTGTTAAAAGGCAATTACATTGCATTCACTTATAAATAGAAGAGAGTACTGATAATTCACCAATATTTACCATTTTGTGTTAGACTTGTCAGAATTGGTTTTTTGTGTTGGATTGATAAATTTCATTTATTTGTTTATAGTATCTACAGCAACTAGATCAAAGCTCTTATTATGGGTACAGTGTCATAAGTTCATAGTTACTTACAATCCCGACTCAATTAATTCTAAGGTGTGTGTCTATATATGTGTGTGTGCGCGTGTGCATGTTTAAGTTACAAATCATATATATTTTAACATGCTTTGTTTTTTGTACAGTACTTTGAGAAAAGTTATTCTAAGCAATATTCACTCGGACAAATTGAAGAAGTCATTAAAGAATTGGCCATGACAGTTTATTGTCAATGGATGGGAGCATAACAGAATTTATTTTGTTTTGTTTTCTCTTTTGCTCTAACTAATTTGCTTTTGATTAGTAATTTATATTAGCTTTTGGTTTATTTAATATACAGTTTTATATAATTAAGTACTTTTTGATGACTACATGGAATGGATCTGTTTAATTAGTTTATGTAATGGATCTATAATTGGTTTCTGTAATGTACATATGTATGTAATATGCATATGGCAGCTTATCGAAAATGAACCACTTTTAAAAAAAAAAAAAAAAAAATTAAACACAGTACTTCACTGTTATTAGCTAATAACAGTCATATATTGACATATATCTCACAATTTTTTTCAAATAACCGTTAAGTATATACATATATTTTACGGTTAGTTACCAACAACTGTTAAATATACATCTTACTGATGACCAAAACTGGTGTCAAATACTTAAGAAAATGAAATCCACTTTTTTTTTTAAAAAAAAAAAAAAATAAACACAGCCACTTCATTGTTATTAGCTAATAACAGTCATATATCATTATATTGATATATATCTCACAATTTTTTCAAATAACCGTTAAGTATATACATATATTTTATGGTTAGTTATCACACAAGTGCAAAAAAGGGTTTTAAGACCGGACAAAAGAGGCATCGTAAGACCGGACCTGCGACCGGTCTTGTTCCAGGCGGTATTAAAAGTCTAACATTTAAGACCGGACTCAAACCAGTCTTAAAGAAACTCTTTTAGACTGGAAATTTAAAACATTAGGTCTTAAAAGTCATACTAAATAAACCTGAAATATTTTTTGTTTGGTCCTAAACTCAACTTTTAAGACCGGACAAAAACTAGTCCGCTCTTAAAAGATCGAAATTTTAAGACCGGACAAAAACAAATCCGCTCTCTAAAGATCGGAATTTATATGTTCGGTCTTAACAGTTGAACGTTTAAGACCGGAGTATTTATTTTCGGTCTAAATTTTCCTGAATTTTTTCCCTGTTCTGTTCTTCCTGATCATATATATACACAAATCCACCATCTAATCCAACACATAAAAGTTGATACTTTAAGCTACAAGCTATGAACAACTATGAATAAATTGAATTAGGAAAAATAATACATATATTATTCACCATGAGTTATGTGGCCTCTTAATTAATGATTATACTATGACTACAACACCTAAATTAATTTATAGAATAAAATAATTTACTTACAAATACAATGAGTTACAAATACAGCACGTAAATCAACATACATGCCCAATATAATATTCACCATGTCTTTATCTGATTCCCACCAAACAACGTAACATCCTCTTTTATAACATGCCCCTTTGAATCGGATCCTGCCACAAAAATAAAATAAGAACAAACTTCATAGTAAGTGACATTGTTTAAAAACATAGAAGGAATATAATATAGTTAAAAACATTGACACCTTCTTCCCACAACTCCTTTAAGTCTTCGATCAAGGGCTGAAGGTAAACATGAATGTCGTTTTCGGGTTGTTTTGGTCCCGAAATCAACATGGACAGCATGATGTACTTTCGTTTCATACATAACATAGGAGATAAGTTGTAAATAATTAGGAGTATATCCATGTGATTGAGCAAAAGCCTCTTCTCCTACATCACGAATAATGTCCTCTATGCGATCATCCATATCCGTGTCATTATCATCAAAGGCCACTTTCCCATGTTGAGACCCACTTGGCATTTTTTCACCATGTCATACCCATACTGTATAAGTCTTACAAAATCCTTCACAAATTAAATGTGTGTGTATAACTTCAGGACTTAGTCGTCTCTCATTCAAACATTTTACACAAGGGCAATAAAACTTCCCACTATGCATATTTATGCTCAATGTCAGTTATGTCTTTTTTTTTTCTTTTTTTTTTTTTACGGAGAAACTTGCTCATTAAATGCATAACAAAGAATCACTTTTGGTCATAAATGTATCACAGTGAATCCAAGAAGCAAAATAAATGCATGATGGAGAAATTAAATGCATCGTATGAAGGTCTTGTGGACTCACCTATAGCATATAAATTCAAATGTGTTTCGAGTCTTTCTTCTCCCGCAGGAACTTTGATGTTGCGGGCAAAGAAGAGTAACCTAAAAACATTTGTTGGTCGGTTGGATAGGTCTAAAGTGCAAATATAATATTCAAAATACAATATTCATTCACAACACAAAAGCCCACAAGAACATTTCATCGATTTCGTTCAACTCATGAAAAACCCAAAACGATAAGCAGGAAAATCATAAAGTTATATAACCGAAACACCTCTTATAGCTTGGTCTATAGACGTTTAGCTAAGGAACTAGAAAGTGATTGTCGAGAGAGAAACGTGAAGTAGCGACGAAGCAACACACAAACACTGGAGACAGAACCAAAGTAATCACTTTCGACATGACAAGAGACTTTCAGAGAGGGAAATTTAATTTTCCGTCTGGGAGAGACATGTTTAAGTATTTATTATTTTATTAAGACCGGTGAATTATAAAGTAGTCGGTCCTAAATATATAATGAAATTTTTAAGACCGGAGGTTTATCAGACTCCGGTCCTAACTTTTTATTTTTCCATTTAATTTTAAGATCGGAATTTTATAAAACATCCGGTCCTAAAGAGGAATTAATAAAGGCAGAGAGCAGGAGAGATACGGAATTGATGACTACTTTAAGAGCGGATTTTATAAATATGCGGTCCTAAAATTCCATTATTTTTTTTCAATTCAATTATATATATCTCGGTCTTAAAATTTTAATATTTATTTTTTAATCAATTCATTTACTTTTAAGACCGACCTTTTATCTTGTATCCGGTCCTAAAATTCATTTATGTTTTTTCAATTCAATTTTTTTTAAAGTAAATAATTTTTTCTTAAAAAATATTATTTTTAAGAACGGATCTTTTACAATATCCGATATTAAAAGTTTAATCTTTTCAAAACGCGAGTTGTATCCTTATACTGTTTAAATGAATGATTCGAGTCTCTTTGGCTTCCGAGATAAGCTTCCCAACTAGGCGTATCCTCGTATTCCGATGAACTATGCGTCTCCTCATTAAAGTTTCCAGGCGTTTCACAAATTGTTTAGGATGGTTCTCTATTTAAACCCGTTGTTACTTTACTTTCTTCACATTCTTCTCCATCACTTTTACAACCTCCACCGTAATGACTGCTCCACGACCACGAGGTCCTCAACCACCACCAGGTCCTCCTTTTCCTATTAATCCTCTTCCTCCTCCATACCCTCCTCCGCTGCCTCCGGACCCGACCTTTAGACAGATGATGCAGCACCTCCTGGCCTGCGTCGATCATATAGACCGACGCTTGGGCCAACTCTTTCAGGTCTATCACGTCGTCAACAACAAGCTAACCGCGGTACTTGACGCCCATGACGTTGAGTACCATCTTTCAGATGACGACGTCTCCACCGACTCCCTCCCCTCCGACAATGATGGAGAGGAGTAGATTTTTTTGTTCGTACCGCTCTTTTGCCCCTCACCGGCAAAGCATTAAAAAAATGATAAATAATTTTTTTCCATATTCGATCGTCTTGTCTTTTTTATTATGTTTTCTTTTTTTTTTCCGACAAAAAGGAAACAAACAAAACATTGTCCTCGTGTGATCAACATTAAAAATTTGCAGAATACAGTTAAGACCATACAAAACAAAAAACGAAAAACATTGTTTACCTTATTCGAATAAAAACAAACACAGTGACAATTCTTCTTAAAGTTGGACCGTCGTTGTCGTCGGTTTTACCTCGCCCTGATTTGAATATTTTCAGTGTCCTTTTCATTATCTTCCTTCTTTTTCGACAAAAAGAAAAAAGACAAAGAAAAGGAAAACCGATAATCTTTGTTCAAAACTAGGAGAGGTAAAAACGACGACAACGAAGGACCTAGCTTGAGCGTAACGCCGTAACTTTGGTTGTCTTGAACCCTAAAGATTTGTCTGAAAAGCAAGTCAACATTTTTATTTAAAGGAATACTAAGACCAGAGATTTAACAATTATAATATTTCACTTTTAAGACCTGGATAAATAAAGAGACAGTCTTAATATTTAACATTTAAGACCGGACAAATTAAAAGCCGGTCTTAAAAGTTACCCTTTAAGATCGGTCTTAAAATTAATTAATTTTTATTTAATCTTTCTCTATATTTTGTACCCAGTAAGTAATTTATGTCCGATCTTAAAAGAAAATTTTTAAGACCGGATACTAAATATGTTCGGTCTTAAAACTTTATTACCTTTATATTTAAATTTTTCCTTATTATTTTGGTCCATGAGAAAATATTAGTCCATTTGTATGAGATTTCTCCATAAAGTAATTGATATTTCAATTTTTTTAATAACATTTTAAAGACAGGTTGTTTTTTAACGGGTATGAATAATATATTTAAGACCTATGAAAAAATGATCCAAGTATAAGAAGTTCTTTATATTTACAAAGCGCCACCGGTCATACCTTTAAACCGGTCGTGGATAGTCCGGTTTAAATGAGGCGGTCTTAAAACCCTTTTTTGCACTAGTTCCAACAACCGTTAAATATACATCTTACTGATGATCAAAACTGGTGTAATACTTAAAAAAATGAACCCCAATTTTTTTTTATTAAATAAACACAGCACTTCACTGTTATTAGCTAATAGCAGTCATATATTGACATATTTCTCACAATTTTTTCAAATGACCGTTAAGTATATACATATATTTTATGGTTAGTTACCAACAACCGTTAAATATACATCTTACTGATGACTAAAACTAGTGTCCAATACTTAAGAAAATGAACCCCAATTTTTTTTTTAAAAAAAATTAAACACAGCACTTCACTGTTATTAGCTAATAACAGTTATATATTGATATATATCTCACAATTTTTTCAAATAACCGTTAAGTATATACATATATTTTATGGTTAGTTACCAACAACCGTTAAATATACATCTTACTGATGACCAAAATTGGTGTCAAATACTTAACTATTCATCGCATGAACCGTAATGTATTTTGTTGAATATAGCTTGCCATATGTAATATTTATTGACTAAAAACCATCAAATATAGGGTCATATAAATAACAGTTTTCTTTAAAAATTGTCTTTAAACAACCGTTAAATATATATATTTAGCACTTGGATATGTAACAGTTGAAAATCGTTAAATATAGATAAATATGTAGTAGTCAATGGCGGACCTTAGGATAAATATTTGAGGGAGTTAAATATATATTCATTAACTTATTAAAAAAATTTGGGGGCCAAATGTAAAATAAAAATATTTTAACAAGTCTAATATATGAGATAACACACTTTTTTACATTATATTAAATTTTTTAAAAATTTCCAAACATTTTTTTTGGGGGGGGGGGGGGGATGGCCCCCATTGTCCCTTCTAAGGTCCGCCACTGGTAGTAGTTCCAATTGACTTCAAGGAGCTAATTTTATTTTGATACTCCTTCCATTCCTAAATATAATGTATAATTGTTTTTTTTATCCTTTATATAAATATAATACCTATATAATTCATAATTTTGTGATGTTTCAAATTAAAAAGGCATGTTAAAAAATATCCTATTTAATATATTTTTTCTCAATACTTAATAATTAATCTCCTAAAAAAAAAACCTATTTAATTAGTGATGGTTTGAAAAGAATAAAAAATAATTTAGAAATAAATAAGCTCTTTAATCTACGTAATATTAATTAATAACTCTGTATTTTATTTAGATACAGATCGAGGAGTGTCTTAAATAATTGCAGTGAGATATACTCCAACATCATCACTAACTAATACAAATATTAAGGAATAAGGCATGGTCAGATCTGGTGTGTCTGTCATGCTTTTGAACACAAACTGCGTAATGTTGAATGAGAATCTTCTACAATCTCTATTATCAATTAGATTTTAGTTCCCTTCGTATACCAGTGATGATAAGTTTTTCTTTGAAGGACCAGAACGTGATTAAGTTAATAATTATAACTAGTCAACGTTTTCAAGTTGCAATTGTACGTGAAATCCTTTACTTTTTCATCAATTTACGTTAATAACTGACATGCATCTTTCTTTCTTTTTCTTTTTTTTTTTTTTTTTTGGTGAGATAATTGGTGACATCTTTAACAACTTTAAGTGACACCTTTTATAAGTAATGTTTTCATTTAAAGACTATAATAACATTTTGCTCAACTAAAGATTGGCTATACTAATATTTACAGTATATACTACTATTAAAAATGGTGTTTACCTTCCTTAATAGATGTCCCTTTTTGGAAAAGGGAAGTAAAAAATAAAGACGGTAGCATTCTTGTAATTGTGTGGAGGATTTTAACGTCCTAACTCGTAATAGAACTTATGACATCCCAAAATTATATTTGGGACAACTTAATTGCTGTTTAAGGCGTCTTTTAATTTTTGGGGACTCCATAACTCTCTCTTTTACTACGTTCCTCTAAAAGGTGTCCATCTCTAAAGGGAAATTAATTGTGTTAAAAAAACGGATATTAAAAACCTCTGTTGGAGTAGTGATAATTAGTTGACTTGAAAGCATAATTCTAAAATCAGTTTTAAAAATCTGGTTAAAACAATTTAGTCTTGAAAAGAAAAACTAACCTTACATTTGTATAAAATTCGTAGAATGATTTATATACTTATATTCTACTTGATTGATATGGATATTGGATAAGTCTTCTTTAAGAAAACTAGCCTAAATAAATATTAATAATGCCTCAAAAATCTTTGACCACAAATTTAAAAATACTTAAGAATTTATAATAAATATAATATTATGTATTACTATCATCATGTGACAGTATTAATCAACTGATTAAAAAGAGAAAATTAAAGTTTGAGAGCAAGTGCAAATCTATGTCACCTCTAGTTAAGATTAAGATTCTCGTTCCATAAAAGATAGTGATTGATAACCAAGGTGGCCTTTTGAGTTGTAATACTATTTTTTGACTTAGTCAATGAATTAAATTTAGTTCGATAATTTTATATTTTTTTATCATACTATTATTATATTTATAATGTTTAACTCTAATTTTATTTCACATTTAATATCCTCATTAAAATATATTTTTTTATAAAAATTTACAATTTTTTAATATTAATTAATTAATTAATTTTTTTTTATATAAATTAGCTAATAGTTAATTATCTCTTATATATCATGAATCAGAGAAAATACCAACAACAATATTCCAGTTTACTTAAAATGTTAAAGTTTTTATTGAAAGGACAATTAATTAAGCATTAATAATGTCATGATGTAGCTTTGTACGTATTTGCTAATGATGGGAGTGTGGTATTTTGATGTATAACGAAAAACTTTACTTATATATCATATGAAGAATATGGAGTATGCAGTAAAACTTTTATTAGCACTAAAAAACACACTATATTTTCAAAGACAATGTGGGGTACTTCCTTCGTGCAATATAGGAAGTTGGTTACCAAAAAGTGGGGAAACGTGGTTAAAAGGGGAATATTAAGAAATTTGCATTTTTATTTTTTATTTTTATTTTCTCTAAATCTATCCCTAACTAAATAAAAGTACTTAAAAAAAAAAACTCATTTAATGGAGGTATTTTTTAAAGAACAAATTAAACTTATATACTTCAATTTACTTTTATTTATCATTAGGTTATGTTTTTCCATCACACTTGTTATTTTGTTATTGTTATGTTATTAATAAAACGAGTTTAGAAACCCGCACGATGCAACCCAAAAATTTAACGTAGTGATAAAATAATATAATGTTATAGTCAATAATTACATAAGATAACTAATAATAATTAATGTTAGATAAATATGATATCCAAATATGGGGTATTATATCCCATTCAACACATCAAAACAGTTTCATAAAATTCCTCATGCGTGGGAGTTATATTTACTTAAAATTCTTTTAAGTTATCATGTGTAATAATAATAATAATAATAATAATAATAATAATAATAATAATATAGCTGCATATATAACTTCCCGGAGGATCGTTTCATTGAAGCAACATCACAAGCGGTCTTATGTTTGAAATATCTTCTAATTTATAAAAATGATTTATGGGTCAATTGTTTGAAATATAAAAAATAATTTCTAATTTTTAAAAATGATTATAAAAGTAATTTCTAATTTTAAAATGATTGATCGGATAGGGTAGAGGGATCAAAAGGATGCAACGTGATATTTGATACGTTGTAGTAAATAATAGATAATAGATATTTTTATATTTTAAAAACTAAAATATACATGCAAATAATAAGTTTATTTGAATGCGGAATCTTTTGTTCCCAACATTGTGATCAGTCATAACCGAGACATTAAAAAATATATTATTATTGATTAAATAAAAATAACTTCTAATTTCTAAAAATGATTTATCATGAGTCAAGTTGTTATGAAATATAAAAATAAATTATTTATAGGGAAAGTGATGTATCTCTTTATTTTTAATATATTTATTTTAAAAATATTTTTATATTAAACTATGGGAATAACATATATGCTTTTATTGTAGAAAAATTATTCTACAAGTAAGCCAAAAACTACGTAGTTTCAATTTTTTTTTTTTTGGGCATTGTGTGGATGGAGAGTGAGACGCACACACACTCTTCAATTTTTGTCCTCTGTTTTATAGTTGTACTCTGCTTTCCGAAACCGCACTAATGTCCCCTGAATCGGATTCTATGGCTCAACCTAGACCTAGGCCTAGACATAGCAATGGGAATGCAGATCTTGCATCTCGATCTGCGCAAGTTGATACGACTAATCGCAATTCAGATTCTCATCCCTTGCAGCCTAATAATCATGGTAAAAGCAATGGTGTGGAAGGTCAAATTTGGCCGGCGGTGGGGCATACAAAGGTTACTCGCCGATACTAAATAATCGTCAGAGGCTTTTGGTAATGTTACAGTTTCATGGTACCAACAGGGGATGAAAGGAGAAGATGAAACTACGTAGTTTTTGGTTTGCTGTAGAATAATTTTTCTATAGTAAAAGCAGATATGTTATTCCCTTAAACTATTTGCAATTTCTAACTATCTTCTCATCATCTCTTTAATTTATCTTTTTTTGCATATTTTTTTTTTTTTCTTTACTGTTAGGATATATCATTTGAGATTAGGCGTACCGGATGTACACTTATGAATTCATTTATGAACCCACTTGTAACTTTTTGTATCCGCCCTTAATTATAATATAAATTAGAAAATCTTCATGTCATCGAAAAAAATTAATTAGAAAATTTTCATTTGTACACTTGTACACTTTTAAATGCTCCAATGAATTGGAACCAAGGGATATAAACAAAGCAACTTATTTGTCCTTATTAAAAAGACATTTTAAAGATAATCATTTTAAAGATAATCAATCTCGTAAGCTGGTTAATAATATATAAGTTGGATTTGTTAGAATCCTACCTAGTTATAAATCCCTAATACGTATATCTTCCCAAAATGGTAGGAGAATAAATTTCTAAGGGCAGTTAAAAATGCATTAGTTCACCGTGAAAGGAAGTTAACCTGTTTGATGGGTCGATAATTAAACTCAAGCCATATAACAATTATAAAATAATGTTATAACAATTATAAAATAATGTTATAAAATAACACATGGTGACAATTGAAACAATTTACTACTCATCAATGGCTCTGGTTGCCCGCCATATCTTTTAATCACCTATATTATTAATCATCCTCCTTTCATCTAGTTTGGACTGCTGCTGCATTTGAGTTTATGCTTCGGCCAGGCTTAATGCGAAACTTGTTCCTTTTAATGATAAGTCTTTACTGTTTTAAAGGAGAATAATGCATATTTATGAGTAAAATTAAGTTGGGTGATAAAAATAAAATTAAAAAATATAAAAAATATCAAATTGAAATCGACCTAATAGGTCTGCCGCCCCTTCGCCAAGATTTGAGACCTGCAATTGCTCGCCCTCAAATCTACCGCAGAACTTGAAGGGGACTAAAAGAGAGAGAATGATATTGAAATCAACATACGCATCTCAGTTTAATTCACATGGTTGTTTTTTATATTCCATGAGTGATGGCTTGTCATCAAACATTTCATTAAAAGGATTTAAATCGTCACATTCAACTGTGTCCAGTACTTCACGGTTATTAGCTGATAACAGTTATATATTGACATATATCTCATTTTTTTTTTTTTTTTTTTTTTTTTTAAAAATAACCGTTAAGTATATACATATATTTTGCCGTTAGTTACCAACAACGGTCAAATATACATCTTACTGATGACTAAAATTGGTGTCAAATACTTAATTGTTCATCATATGAACAATATAATAATGTATTTTGTTGAATATAATCTACCATATGTAATAGTCATTGACTATAAAAACTGTCAACCGTTAAATATATATATTTAGCACTTATATATGTAACAGTTGAAAATGTTAAATATAGACAAATATGTAGTAGTAGCAATTGACTTCAAGGAGCTAATTTTACTTTGATACTCTTTCCATTCCTAAATATAATGTATAATTGTTTAGTTTTTTATCCTTTATATAAATATAATACATAACTCATAATTTTGTGATTTCAAAAAGGCATATTAAAAAATCTCCTATTTAATAATTTTTCTCAATACTTAAGAATTTATCTCCTAAAAAAACCCTATGGAATCAGAGATGGGTTTGAATAGAATAAAAAATAATTTAGAAATAAATAAGCTCTTTAACCTACGTAATTTTAATTAATAACTCTGTATTCTATTTAGATACAGATCGAGGAGTGTCCTAAATAATTGCAGTGAGATATACTCCAACTGCAGTTTGAATGAGAATATTCTACAGGCACTATTATCATCAATTATATATTTAGTTCCCTTAGCTTCGTATACCTGTGATGATATATTTTTCTTTGAAGGACAGAACGTGATGATAAGTTAATAATTATAACTAGTCAACGTTTTCAAGTTGCAATTGTACGTGAAATCCTTTACTTTTTCATCAATTTACGTTAATTGGTAAGATAATTGGTGACATCTTTAACAACTTTAAGTCACACCATTTATAAGTAATGTTTTCAATTAAAGACTATAATAACATTTTGCTCAACTAAAAAGACTGGCTATATAGTAATATATATAATTAGTTGACTTGAAAGTATAATTCTAAAATCAGTTTTGAAAATCTGGTTAAAACAATTTAGTTTTTAAAAGAAAAACTAAAATGAATTGAATTGTAACCTTCCATTTGTATAAAATTCGTAGAATGAGTTATATAAAGGAACTTGATTGATGGAAAGTCTTCTTTAAGAAAACTAGCCTAAAATTTAAGTCAAAATCTTTCACAAATTTAAAAATACTTGATCAGTATTAATTAACTGGTTAAAAAGAGAAAATTAAAGTTTGAGAGCACGTGCAAATCTATGTCACCTCTAGTTAAGATTAAGGACCCATTTGTTATAAAGAATTGGTAGGGAGAGAAAGGAATGGAAAGGAAAGGAAATGAAGATTTGAAAATGAGGGAAGATGGCTTGAATTGTTTGGTATAGGAAGAAAATGAAGAGGTGGTAGTTGGTAAAGAATTAGGAAATGTCTATTTTACCCTTAAAAGAAATTAATTCAAAATAAAAAAGAAAAATATTTTTTTTGCTAAAAATATATTTTAAAAAAATATATTTTTGTTAAGTTCGAACTCGTGAGCCAAAAAAATTTCGCTAAGTTCGAATTTTCCGCCAAGTTTGAGCGTTGGAACTTCCCGCCAAAGTTTGAATTTCGGGGGTAAATTTGTCAAAAAATCACTTTCCTGGGAAGATTGCAGCTTTTCTTCCATTTTCGGATGGAAAGCATCTTCCCTCAAATAAGGAAAATGAGTACTCATTGGAAGATCTTGTTGGACTTTTCTGCATGACAAAACACCTAAAATCCATGGAAAGATTGAGATCTTCCCTTTCCCTCCCCATACTTTCTTTGTAATAAACGGGTCATAAGATTCTCCTTCTATAAAAGATAGTGATTGATAACCAAGGTGGCCTTTTGAGTTATAATACTATTATTTGACTTAGTCAATGAATTAAATTTAGTTCGATGATAGATATAGAACATTAATCCGTCTCTCTAATTTAATATTTTTTTCTCATACTATTATTATATTTATAATTTTTAACTCTAATTTTATTTCACATTTAATATCCTCATTAAAATATATTTTTTTATAAAAATTAACAATAAATTAAAAAATAATAATAAATAAATAAACTTGATTTATTTTTTATTTTTTTATATTAGTTAATAGTTAATTATATCTTATATCATGAATCAGAGAAAATACTAACAATAATATAATATTCCAGGTTACTTAAAATGTTAGAGTTTTTATTGAAAGGCGCCCTTAACAATTAATTAAGCATTAATAATGCCATGTTCATATGATGAGGCCTTGAAATTTCAGTCAGCTTTGTATTTGTCTCCTCATGATGGGAGTGTGGTATTTTGATGTATGAGGCCAACGAATGACTTTACTTATATATCAAATGAAGAATATGGAGTATGCAGTGAAACTTTTATTAGCACTAAAAAACACACTATATTTTCAAAGAAAATGTGCAATATAGCAAGTTGGTTGCAAAAACGTGGAAAATGTGGTTAAAAGGGGCACATTAAGAAATTTGCATTTGTTTAATTTTTTTTCTCTAAATCTATCCCTGACTAAATAAGAGTATTTAAAAAATATAAAAACCTTATTTAATTAATGGAGGTATTTTTTTGAAAGAACAAATTAAACCTACTTTAATTTACTTATATTTATCATTAGGTTATGTTTTTCAGTCACACTTGTTATTTTGTTATTGTTATGTTATTAATAAAACGATTTTAGAAACCCGCACAACGCGTGAATTGTTATGTTATTTTGTTATGTTTTTATATTTCTTAAATAAGAGTATTTAAAAAGTATAAAAAACCTCATTTAATTAATGGAGGTTTTTTTTTTTTTTTTGAAAGAACAAATTAAACCTACTTTAATTTAATTATATTCATCATTAGGTTATGTTTTTCAGTCACAATTGTTATTTTGTTATTGTTATGTTATTAATAAAACGATTTTAGAAACCCGCACAATGCGTGAATTAGTTGCAACCCAAAAATTTAATTTAATGATTAGATAATGTAATGTTATAGTCAATAATTAACTGACAATAATTAATATTAGACAAATATGATATACAAATATGGGGTATCCCATTCAACACATCTAAACAGTTTCATAAAATTCGTCATGCGTGGGAGTTATATTTACTGAAAATTCTTTTAAGCTATCGTGTGTGTAAAAATTGTAGAATAGAATATCGCTAAGAGGGGGTGAATTAGGGATATGAAAATTCTTTTCAAATACCCCTAAAATAGATATACTATAACAGAGAGAGATAGACAGGTTCGGTCTCAACTTTTAACTTACATCCAGTACCCAGACACTCTGGGATTATCACTATCACTTCAATCGATTATACACTCTGTACTCAAAAGTAATCATCTCACTAGGATTCGCTCCTCTTTACAAATTATAATCAAATATCTCAATCTCAAAGTCTCAATATTTTGAGATTTTTACAATGATTTATAATCAGAAATGACTCTCTAAAAGAGCAGATAAATAAATACCGAAGATATTACACAAGTGGAAGAAACAGTAGATGCATAATGATCGATTTTGCGTTTTTGTTTATGGGTCGTTGAAACGAACTGAATGCTTCAGCTTATATATGATGAGGGCAATTAATGACCGTTGGAAGCCTTCAATGCACCGTTGAGAGTAATGAATATAACCGTTGGATGTTGGAGTTCTTTCATTAATCTCAACTTTGATTCGTTCACTGATCGCCGATATTCTTCGTTGACATTCCTTAAGATTTTCCCGTTTGATGATCTGGCATCCAAAAGAGGAAAGAACCCATTAATGCCTTTGGAATGTATAGAGAATGATCGACCAAATTTGTGCTTCATTTTTGGAGACACATTTAATGTAGGTGATGTAATCATTTGCTTTTTGATTAATCTGCATTTAATCATTTATCTAATCATCTGAAACTCATTAACTAACTGATTAAACATAGTTACAAACAACAATGAGTGATGATGTGAAGTATATAAATCACACTCAAAGATTTAGCATTTATGAAGATGGTGATTGTAAAGCAGAGATAGTTTGTGCTCGAGTTGAATTCAACCAAATTGGAGCAGATGAATCGAGTTAAGAATTCTATGCTCGAGTCACTGGATCATCTTCTTTAAAAATAAGTTTGAAGTTTAAATGAAGATGTCTCTATATGACTTAGACTCGAGTTTCAAATGTTTGACTCAAGTGCAAGAGTCGAGTCAATCAAGGTTAGCTCGACTCAAGTTCTTTTTTCACAAATGAACTTTAAAATAGCATTTTGAAAATGATTTAAAATCGCGTAAGCTCAAGTCATTAAGTGAAAAACTCGAGTTAACTAATTCATTTGATGAAAATATGTTTCAAAAACTATACTCGAGTTATAGAGCACTAACTTGAGTCAGAGGCTTCTGTATCTCAAAAATAAGTTTACATGCATCCTCAAAGTATGATTTGAGTCAAATGGCATAGGCTCGAGTTAACTTCATTTCATAAAATATTTCATAAGAGTTTATGACTCGAGTTAATTAAGTATAACTGGCTTGAGTCAATATAAGTTTAAAATACTTTGATAGCTCTCTGTCTTGCATTGACTTGAGTTTTAGAACCAAAAACTTAGGTTTAGTTGGGTTCAATTATTTTGACAACTCTTTGTCTTATGTTGACTCAAGTTTTACAAATCTAAACTCGAGTCAAGTTTGACAGTATATTACTGGTTAAGTTTGAACAAGTTAAAACATTTTTAACTTAAACCATTACCTTCATTTTGTTTACAATTGTCTGTTATCATCAAAACATATAGAGAGTTGACAAAAATAATAATAAAGGATAGGATATTGTCACTACCAATTTTAGTCACTACCAATATCACTACCATTTTTTCACGCGGTTAGATCAGAATATCATCTATCTTTATCATTTCTCTTTCCTATTGAGATTCCGATCTAACGATTAAAAAAATGGTAATGACTAAAATTGGTAGTGACAATATCTTATCTCTAATAATAATGATGAAAGTTATAATAATAGTAATAATAATATAGCTGCATAACTTCCCTAAGGATCGTTTCATTGAAGCATCATTACAAGCGGTCTTACGCCCAGGCATCATCATAAGATGGATGACTCGAATGTAAATGCACCAATGCAACTTTGCCAGCATCAAACATAGTGTAAGCCATAGCAAGAGATCAGAGAGATTCAGGTTTGTAAACACTGGATTAAGACAATATAATGAATGCAATAAAAGCAATGAGAGCAATAAATATAGAGTTAAGAAAGCCAATGAATACAGTAAAAGCAAACTCACCACCTTGATAATCTATAGCATAAATTCATGAGGTTGTGCCCTCATCACGTCACCGTTGATGGCAAAAAACACGAGAGATGGGACGTGAGGTGAAAGGATTCAGCTGGGGCTAAGCACAATCTGGAGAGTATCAGCAGTGGCGGAGCCACACTTGTGTTTATGGGTGCAAGTGCACCCACAAAATTTTGAAATATATATGGACCCATGGCTCAGTGGTAGAGTATTGGATAATAGATAATGAGGTCATTGGTTCGAATCGATTGGGGTCTTTTCATTTCTTGCTCTTTTCATTTCTTTTCTCGGGTTTTGTTCGCGGCTTTGGGTCATTCTTCATTGATTATTGGGGTATTTATACTCCCTCATCCCTAAACCAAAAAAAAAAAAAACCCCTTTTTCATTTCTTATTATTTTTTCAAGTTTTTACTCCTTATGAAAAACACATGTAGTAATAGTTTTATCGTGATTTCAAAACAATGAGAAAGATGTATTTTTTATAACCTTGACTATACTAGAAACGGTAGAAAGATTTTTGTGATTTGGTTAAACTTGCTAGGATAGTTTCTTTAATCCATAAATCATTGAGTAGTCCAATTTCATTGATTAGCTTTATTTAAAATTGTAATGAGTTTGGTGGTTGAAACTTTTGTTTTATGTAAAATTCTCCAATTTTTGGCTTACAGAAGTGTGATGGATAGTTTATGCCTCTTGACATCGGATGAAATTTGTTAGGATTTAGAAAATTCATAGTTTATTGCTAATTTGATGGTAGATGCTGATCCTATTTTAGGCACATATGATTTACTTAGAACCCATTGAAAGGAGCTTTCTTTTCTTATCTTATCTATATTCATTTAATTTTTAATGCATTTAAATTTTTTTTAAAAAAAAAAAATCAGGGGCAACGTCCCCGAACCCCCAAATCCCTTCATAAAATATGCACCCATAAATATAAATTCCTAGCTCCATGGCATGAGTATCAAGTAACCACATCGACATGTCTTGAAGGCCAACGGCGTCGAGGGTCAAAAACATGAAAGATGGGGAGTGGGATAAAAGGAATCCGTGCGGGAGAAGCACAATTGGAAAAGGGAGGGAAAAAAGTCTCTGGTCCTAATTAAAAGACTAAATTAACTTTTTTAGAACGATTAAGGAAGTAGTTAAATTATTTTAGAAGTATTTTTATTTTTATTTTTTTCTTCAAACTAATTAGTTTGACTAATAAATTAATATATAATCTAATAATACATAATATATGATATGATTAAGTAACTTATTTAACTTCCTTTAATTTCTCTATAAAAAAAGTCAACATAGTCTTATTATTATTATTAGGACCTGGAGGGAGTATTTTATTGATTAAATAAAAATATCTTCTAATTTGTAAAAATGATTTATGGGCCAATTTGTTTGAAATATAAAAATAATTTCCGATTTTTAAAAATGATTATAAGATAATTTCTAATTTCTAGAATGATTGATCAGATTGAGAAGAAGGATCAAAAGGGATGCAAGTTGTAGTATATAATAGATTATGGATATTTTTATATTTTAAAAACTAAAATATACATGCAAATAATAAGTTTATTTGAATGTGGAATCTTTTGTTCCCAACGTTGGGATCTGTCATAACCAATATAGTTTTATTGATTAAATAAAAATAACTTATAATTTCTAAAAATGATTTATCATGAGTCAATTTGTTATTAAATATAAAAATAAATTATTTATAAGGGGAGTAATGTATCTCTTTATTTTTAATATATTTATTTTATAATTTTTTATTATCCCCGATCATCTCTTTAATTTATTTTTTGTGCATATTTTATTTTTTATCTATATTATCTGAGCTGTTACGATATCCCTATATTTGAGATGACTAGGAGTTATAAATTCATTTATGAACCCACTTGTAGCTTTTTGTATCGGCCATTATAATATAAATTAGAAAATCTTTATATCATACAAAAAAAATTAGAAAATTTTCATTTGTACACTTGTATGCACCAGTGAATTGGAACTAAAGATATAAACAAGCAACTTGTATTATTAAAAAAAAAAAGACGTTTTAAAAATAATTAATCTCATAAGCTTGTAAATTATTCCTCCGGTTCTAATTATAGGAATGCAATTTACTTTCTTAATTAAGAAAGTGTTCTATAATTAAGAAGCGGAGATAATAATATATATAAGTTGGATTCGTTAAAAATGCAATGTGGAAGGATAATCACAATAAAATAACATAAGTAATAAAAAAATTAAACTCAAACAACATAACAATTACAAAATAAAATAACACAACTGATTAAAAAAGCTCTAATGATCCGCTCGCCATATCTCTGAATCACCCATATTACTAATCATCATCCTTTAATACTAGTTGGACCGCTGCTGCATTTGAGTTTAGCCTTCAGGGTTACTCGCCTTCAGGGTTACTCGCTTCTTTTAACGATAATTCCTTACTGTTAAAGGAGGATAATGTATATTTATGAGTTTCAAAAATTAAGTTGGGCGATAAAAAATAAAATTGAAACTATAGGGCAACTAATACAAAAGGCTGGGTATTGACGCCGTGAAAAAAAAAAAAAAAAAAAAAAAAACTAGACAATGATATTGAAATCAACATACCCACCTCAAATGGTTGTTCTTTGTATTCCATGTATTCCATAAGTGATGGATTGTCATCAAACATTTCATTATAAGGATTTAAATCTTCACATCCAATTGTGTCCACCATTTCTGGTTCTATTTCTGGTTGATGGTTAACTGTGAAATGAGACGATTGTGCAGTCATGTGGTTGATGGATGGTTGAAAACCAAATCCTTCATTTCTGCCGCTACCTCCATCAAATCTAATAACTCCATCGTTATCATATTGTAAGTGGTTTGTTGATTCATATTGTAAGTGGTTTGACATGGGCAAGGGATCTGTACTAACAGGCATAAATTCCATTGACATGGAAGTAGAAATTTTCTGGGAAATTTGATAATGATATTGTTGCCTGTAAACGGAAAGTCTTAGATTAACATATCTCAGCTCTTCCATGGCAGCAAGTACAAGCTTATTATAGTTACATATGATTCCTAAACATCCCATAACAGGATACTGTTCTCGCATATCAGATTCAAAGATAATCGATGTCATAGCTTCGTCTCTGAGTCTAGGCTGTACCTGATCCAGAATCTTCTTGATGTTGGCGACTCCAAACAAACGGTGAGCGTTAATGAATTTTTTTGGTTGATCGCAAGGAAAATAAGCAGCCAGAGCGCAGTCCTTTGAACATCTTCTTCTCTGATATTTGCATGCAGCGCAGGCCTTGTTGGACCCTCCTTTAATTGGCATCATCATTAGACCGACAACCATTCATAAAATATATATAGCAGGAGATTTTTTTTAAGCATATGAAATGATACGTTAAATATATATAATAGGAGATTTTACTTTTGAATTGGGATCCACGACTATGTATATAAAACATTTTACCGATTCAAATGAAGGTTTTTCTTTCTTTTTTTTTTTTTTTTAAGAAAAAACTATTATGGATTCACACGCCAGAATAAATTTTTACTGTATATGTATTTACCATGTTCTCATATTTTTTATTTCAAAAATAATATTGGCTAAGGACTCATTCAGTTGAGTAATCAATTTTGTTGTCAACATTTGAATTTAGTCAGATTCACATGTTTGAGTAGTTCAGATCTAAAATCTATAAACAATAATTATTAAATAAAAAATATTTTTTTTTTGAAAAACTAACGTTATCTTTATCTCAGATTTTATACATATTAAAGTAATTTTTATTTTAAAAAATAAAAATAAAAAATCCGTTTAAACCATCCTAATTAGATGTGGATGTTGGGTATAGTAATAGAGCTCTTGGTAATGAACTCTCTCTGTTGTTTTTTTTGGGAACACTTGGTAATGAGCTCTTGTTTGACCAAAAAATAGCTATTTAAGTATATCTAGCCTTATAGTCAATTTGGATTATCTGAAATCTGAATCATAAGTTTTTATATAATTTTCATTTATACTTTCGTGGTTACAAAAGCAAAATCTTCAAATCATATCTTGTTTCAAGATAAAAAAAAATAAAATAAAAATTATATCTTGTTTCTTCAAACTAACACATATATTCTTTCTGAATTATTAATTTGAATTTTATTTTTTAATTATTTTGAGAATATATTAACCATGCATAGTTTATTTTGTTTCATCTCATTTTATTTTCAATTTATTTTAGAGTAAAACATTTTGATCCACTTCGTTCATATGGGGATTTTTGAAAACATGTACCATTATCCAATATGTCAAAGTTATTAGGATATATGTTCACATAAAATAATTATTCTTTGAAATTCAAGATGCATATGATTCTGATGTTTCAAATATTATAAATATGAATATTCTAGACTATAATACTAACTGCAATTAATTTGAATGATTGTTAAAAAATTACATAATGAAACCAAACCACTTACATACACTTTGATTAATTTAAAATTTTATAAAATATTCATTTTTAAAAATTAAAATATCCAAATCATTCGTTTTAACATTCCTGTCAATCAAATAATTAAATTTAAAATAAAATTGTATAATATTTTAATAATTTATGATTGTTGCATTCATGCTACCCTTATCTTTATCTCATTCTCGACCCATTAAAATAAATATTATTTTAAAAATTAAAGTAAAAAAATTAGTTTGAAGTTGGAACAATTCAAATTAGATCACCATGCATTTTCATTAGTTTGAAGTTCGATAATAAGGACCCGTTTAATACGTGGAAGATAGACGGGAGGAAAGAGAAGATTGCAGATCTTCCGTCACAGGACACGTTTGACAGCACCGACTTCTAGGAAACCATCCTCCAACAACCTTCGATTTTCCTTTATTCATGGGAAGACTACTTCTCTCCATTTTCAGTGGGAACTTGATCTTCCCTCGGGAAGAAATTTTCAAATGACAATCTTCTCCTCCTTCAATCTATTTGTCTTCAATGCCTCCGACGCCGATGCCACCTCGCTTCCTCCTCCTTCTGCGTTGACGGGCTGCAGGGATGCGAAAGAGGAGATTTGAAGCTTTTTTTTGTGTGCTATCAGTCGAGACGTCAGGAATGAAGAAGAAGGGACAACAGCGGGAGAGGGAAAACGTCAGAACCTGCGATCTCCACGACCACCATTTGGAAGACGCGACTGGATTTGATGCTTTTTTCTTTTTCTGTTGGCTCTCAGTCGGGTAGAGATGAAGAAGGAGGAGGGTTTTTTTAAAAAAAAATAAATAAATGTATAGGGTATTTTGGACATTTTAAATGTCATATGTTAATTTTAATTTTTTAAAAATTATCATCTTGCATCTCAATTTCCATTCTATCAAATAGAACACTCTTTTAAGTTCCCTCCCAATCTTAATTTTTTTTCTATTCCCTTCCTTTTCTTTCATTCTTCAAACTTTTTTTGTACCAAATAGGGCCTACATGTGGATACATGTGGATAAATAAATAAAAAAAATTAAAGTTATTTAGTCAAGTTTAAGTTGGGCCTGATTGAATATAGGAAAAATTCAACCACACACTTTTGAAAAATTGCTAGGCACGCCGAGGCATGATTAAGGACTTTTTTAATATTGTTAAAAGTCTAGAAGGTGGCTTTATAGTTAAAAGGGTTAAGCTGCATTCAACATCTTGTAATATTTTTTTCAAATGAATCTAATGCTCCAAAGTATCTTATGATATATCCATCAATCTGAAGTATTTTTTAGAGGTGTCCATCACCCTAAAGTACTTTTTTGTACAATTTTATACTTAACAATTTAGACAATATAAAGTGTTCAATGAAGATGAAATGTCATCTAGATGGGTGAATAGGTGATTACAAAAATTCTTTCGCTAAGTAATCAAGAGCACCAAAGATAGAGACAGAGAGAAGAACAAAAAGACACAAGATATTATCCTGATTCTGTCTAACTCTTCGACCTACGTCTAGTCCCAAGAACAACTGGGATTTCCACTATCTTTCACAATTACAATTACACACTGTACTCGGATGATCCTCTCACTACACTACTAGAAAATGCTAAAATAGCGGCGGAATTTGTGACGGAAAAAAATCCGTCGCAAAATTTTGCAACGAAATTTAAAATCCGTCGCAATTTGCTGCGGAAAACAAATTCTGTCGCAAAAATCCAAAAAAATAAATTTGAGAAAATTACCTCTGGAGGGAAAAGGCCCGTCAATTTGCGACAAAAAAATTTTGCGACAGAAAAAAAAATCCGTCGCAAATTTTTGGGACGGAAAATGAATTCCATCGCAAATTGCGACGGATTTTAAATTCCATCACAAAAATCCAAAAAAAATAAATTCCAGAAAATTACCTCTGGAGGGAAAAGGCCCGCCAATTTGCGACGAAAAAATTTTCTGCCAAAAAACGAATTCGGTCGCAATTTGAGACGGAAAAAAAATCCGTCGCAAAAATCCAAAAAAATAAATTCAAGAAAATTACCTTTAGAGGGAAAAGGCCCGCCAATTTGCGACGGAAAAATTATTTCGTCCCAAAATTTTGTGACGAAAAATGAATTCCGTCAGAATTTGTGACAGAAAAGCAAATCCGTCGCAAATTTTTGCTACGGATTTTAAATTCCGTCGAAAAATCGAAAAAAAATAAATCCCCTTCTTCGTTCCTTCCTTTTTTCCTTCATACTTCCTTCCTCCACCTCATCCGCGTCTCCTGCACTCCGACTCGCCTGTTGTGACCTCCGGCCCTCCCACCTTGCTACGCCGTTCCGTCGCATCCCGCCGTGCCATCCTTACCGTTGACCAGGTTAGATAGTGTTTAAACGTGGATTTTTAATGTTTTTCCTCAGTGGAATTGAGTATAGTGCATTATATTTTCTGCTAGTTATAGATGAGGAATGAACATTAGTTTTGTGGGATTTATTCATGCATATTTAGGTTATATCTGTTAGAAGGCACATATTATTCACTGCACTTGTTAAATTATGCCGAGAGTTGAAAATGTAAATACGGAGAGTTTTCTGGGATTAACTCTTATGCTCCGTCATTGCTTAATTATGCGTTTAAGCCTTTTTGCTTAATTAAGTTTAAGGGTGAGCTGTACGTGTACCCAAGAATTACAACTATCATATATTAATTGGACAACCCTACACTAAATATATATTCTGGTTTCAAAGATTTGTATATGATTCTAAAGATATGCAGGTTTAAAGGTTGCATATAAGTTGTGAGAAATGAAATTTTTAGAGTTAGTTATTGAAAATTAGAAAAATTGATGAAAAATCTTTGTATGAAACTTTTATTAGACAATAGAGCATGAATTTGATCCAATATTTTTATTTTTATATTTAAAATCCCGTTTTTCTGTATATAAAAATATATTAGGTCCATTTGGTCAAATGGGAAAGAAGGTAATTCTGGTAGATGGCTTAATTATGGATTTTCAATAACCCGGAGAATTCCTCAATGTGAAGGTGATTATTCTACTCCTCTCAATCCATGAAGCACTGATATGGATAATTTCTGTTTATGCCATAACCGCATTAGCAATGCAGGACACTAATTTGGTTTGCTCAATATAATGCAGGTAATTATTTTTAATTAAACATAGGGGTTTAAACTTCTCATATTGCATGAGAAGAAGAAGATTCCTACACACATGAAATAGTGGGACCTACATATATATATAATGCTAATTATATATATATGTGGGTCCTACCATTTTATGTGTGTGTGACATGAGAAAACACTTCTCCTACAACATGAGAAGTGTTTTTCCCTTAAACATATATGTAGCGGATTTTTTTCTAATTTGTACTTTGTCGAACCTTATTTTTTCCTTGTTATATGTTAAATTTCTGTATAATATATAATCTTGGTAGTTAGAGATATTTTAGGATCTAATCGGATTTATGGAATTTGAATTTTGTAATTGCTTTTCTGTCTTATAATTCCTAGATATTAGGATCTGCCTTTTATAATTCTTAGATATTAGGATTTGTCTTTTATAATCTTAGATATTAGGATCGTAGATTATAGAATTTGAATTTTGTAATTGCTTTTCTGTTTTATAATTCCTAGATATTAGGATCTGCCTCTTATAATCCTAGATATTAGGACCGGCCTAAACCGATCAGTAGAGCATCTACGTGTGTAAAATCCTGAAGGCATATGAATAAAAATAAAAATAAAAAACTCAAAGGATTTTATACATTTCTTTTTTATTTTATAATTTTTTATATATTTTTTTGGAATCGAGTTTTGCGACGGAATGACCATACTAGTGCATTAGATAGAGGAGATGATGAAGCATATGCAGATTCTACTTCAATCCCTAATGAAGGACAAGGTGTGGGGTCGGTTCGGTGATGATGATGACCATACTCGCATTGCTAGTTTAGACTTTTTTTTTAGTACATATTGTTCACAACATTATTATTTATATTTTGTTTTCTCTATGTAAACTCTTTATGATTGTTACTATATATTTTATGATATGCAAGTTTTTGCTATTTCGTAATTTTCTATGTAATTTTTTATGCAATTATATATATATATATATATATATTTTATTTCTTTAATAAAATTAAATTTGCGAACAAAATCCTGAAATTTGCGATAGAATTCAAATCCGTCGCAAATTTAGGGAATTTGTGACAGATTTTTTTTCCATCCCAAATTCTGAAATTTGCGACGCAATTCTTGTTTTCCGTCGCAATTCCGACGGACAAATTCCGTTGCAAATTCCGTCACAAACGATTTTTGCAACGGAAAAATGCCTTTTTTGCTATGAAATTTTTCCGTCCCAAAAATGACTTTTTTTGTAGTGTTAGGACTCACTCCCCCTTACAAGCTGTAATTGTACACCCACACTTAAGGTTCCACAACCTTAAAATTTTACAAAACAATAATCAAATAAGTGTTCAAAAACTCCTCACGAGTAAATAAAAGATAAACACTGAAGTACAGAAAATATCCGAAGATATTAGCAAAGTTAATGAAACAGTAGATTGCAATAAATTCGAATTGAATGCATATTGTTTCGGTAGTTGGCGAAATTAATGCTTCCGGTATTTATAGATGTTGCAATTAATGACCGTTGGTGAAGCTTGAATGAATCTGTTGTGATTCTTGAATATAGCCGTTAGATAGATGAAGCTTTGTTGGTCACTTTCACCGTTAATGATTTTGGTCTTCACAAACATTCTTCATTCCTTTTTTTTGCTCGTTGAGAAATAGCATTTAATGCGCGAGCGGAATATCAATAAATGTTTTACATTGATCAGAGAAATGGGTGTCGAGGATATAACTGGTTTTGGCAACTGCAAATGCAAATGCGTTTTGACACACAAATTGCTTTACAAAAATTTGTTGTTAATCAGGGATTTAATCATTTGAAACTCATTTAGCAAACTGATTAAAAGCATTTAAGAATAGTAATGAGTAATATTTGAAGAAATAAAATCATAATCAGTTGATTTAGATTTTCCGGAGACAGTGATTTGAAAAATAGAAAGATATGACTCTAGTTAAAAAGAGGTTGCCTAGAGGTATGTGACTAAAGGCAACTATATAAGAAGCTAGATTAGAAGAAGAGAGTCTGGCTTGAGTCAATTATTTGATGCCTTGAGTTAACATGACTAGAGGCAATAACTTTTTGACTAGAGGCAAATACGATATTAGCGTGATAACAAGCAACAGGATAATTTGCCTTGAGTCAATTATTTATTGCCTTGAGTTATGTGACTTGAAGTAAATAATAAATGACTAGAGGCATAGATTTTGACAGATAGAAATGGCCCAGTGTTGACTTGACTGGAGGCATAAATAAGGTGTCTTGAGTCAAGTTGCCTAGAGGCAACCATTAGATGACTTGAGGAAAACCACGTAAAAGTCGTTAGTTGAGAAAAATGTTAAAAAGAGGTTTTGCCTTGAGTCATGTAATAGGTGCCTTGAGTCATATTGCCTTGAAGCAAGTCACCAAATGATTAGAGGCAAAAAGTGGATTTCAGCATAATTATGATTTTGCCATTAGATGATATTTCGAAACAGAAAGCCATATGCATGGAGTGAAAAGAAATGCCTTGAGGCACTTAATTATTAAGTGACCTGAGACAAAACTTTATTTTGGAAAAAATAATGAGATTGCCATTAGTGAATTTGTTACACCTCTACCGGCCTCGCCCTTTCAGGTGGTGGGTTAGAGGGATTCCTTTTAAAGATTACCTTTCCCTTATTATTAGTCCATTTAAAGTTAGATCAGAGTACGCGTAGCGAGCACAGATCGGTTTGGACAAACTAAATCGGTAAAAAGTAAAAATCAACAAAAAGTAAAGTCCGGAGGGTTAGGTTCTGATCATCGACGTAAGTATCCAGATAATAAGTACAGACATCCAAAATATAAAATACAAAACACGATAGAGCATCCCCTATCCTTCATCTGTCCGGTCAACACTACCTTTGCAAAAAGGCCTTTATCAATCAGGCACGACGCCCTGTGTCACCAAATGCTCCTAAGGTCCAATAGTGGCCCCCAGAGTAACCGTCAATACTCATGCACTATATGTGATATGTGTATGCATGCAACCACATGAATATGTAAACATGGATAAACGTGCCAAACATGCCACAATATGCAAACAGACATACACACAACAACACGTCTTCGCACCGTTGGGTCGCCTTACCAAGGCAGACCCCGGAATTACCGGAATCATCAGCCCGTCTCCGTTGAGTCACCACGTAGGTCGACCCCGGCAGGCACCCTCAGCGCTAGGGACACATCACAAACATGATCTGTATGCATATTTGGCAAACAATACAAAAACACACATATGGCAAACAAGTACATAAATCAAACAAATAAGAGTGCCGGAGTAAAGAGGTTACTACCCTGGTGTGGTGGATACCGTTTTCACTACCTTTTGCTCTGTGGCCCCTCTAAAAGTACCTTTTTGACCTAAAACATTAAAACACACCTTTTTAAAAGTATTACAAAAATGCCCTTACATCACATTTTTGCTAAATCCGAGCCCCTCATAGAATTTCCAGAAATTCACTGTTTCTGTCCCAACTTCCTGGATTTTTAATAAATTCCACAAAAATCATATTGACATGAGACCAGCTCCATCTGATCCTTTAATAAGTATATTTTCCAGTAAAAATATACCTAAGCCATAAAAGTACAAATATTTTGGCGTGTTTCTTGTTTTATATCCTCTGGTCCAGATTCACGTCACTGTCTTAACCTCTTTTTCAACTATTTATTTCACCTGGTAAATATTGTCTAAATCCACCATATTATATATGTAAACTCATGCCCCAGATGTCTAGTTTCTCCATCAAAAAATTTCAGATAAAAAAGACTTCATTTACCCCTTCAAAAACGCGTTAGAAGGGTCGCTGTCCAGATTCACTGAAGCTGGCAGCAAGCCCTCTCAAGGGGTTTTCGGTGTTTTCGGCTTCGGAAACTTTAACCATGGCTATACCCTATACAAAACTTCATTCCAGATCCTTTGAAGACCTTAAAAATGCAAAAATCCAACCCCAAAACCATGCTTCTATTATTTGCACGAATTTTCCTTTCATAAGAACTCAAGAGAAGAAGTTGTCGGGGTTACCTGAAATCGGAAGACCGGTGAATGAACTTGGGAGCTTGAGCTTGGATCCCTAGCTATGGTGGCTGATGGGTTTCTGTTGGATTATCTGGAAATTTCGTGGCTAAGGGTGAAAAATGAGGTTAAAACACCTTTTTAATAAAGGTGAATTTGATCCGGTTGAACTGGAATTAACTGGCATAAGTTTCTGGCTGATAGGGGGTAATTTGGATATGTAATTTTTGACTTAACCTCCAAGTTTTTCTAGAAAATTCCAGGGGAGTCCAGCAGCTGCCATGTGTCGAAATTTACTTGAAAATATCTAGATATTTACCTGCTTTTGGGGCAAATTACGCATTTGGCCCGAAACTTTCGAAAATTACGATTTTGGCCCAAAACTTTGTAATAATTAACAACTTTTCCCCACCTTTTTGTCTGCCCTTTTTGACTCATGGAACGCCACTTTGGGCCCACACACATGCCCAAACCAAATTTTTACCTATTTATCCCTATTTTGCCCCCGTTCTCCAAATGTGGGTCCCGTTGTTTGACTTTCACACCGACTTTTCTTCCTTTTCCTTCAGGTAAATATTTTCAATGATTAAAGGGAGTGTGTGACGCCTAAGAGGCTCCACACATTGGGTCTCCGACATTTAATTCATTTTTCCCTCACTTTTAGGCGGTTCAGCTTCCCGCTCTATCGGACCGTGGGTCTCGCCGGCCATCAGAGTGGTTCCTTTTGCACTTTTCTTTATCTTTTCTAGACTTTTCCTTTTCAATAGACATTACTCTTCAAACTTCCTGGAGTGGCCCCACACTTGACCTACTGGTCCCCAGAACCCCATTCGATCCCCGTACCCCGTTTCGTCGTCAATCGCCTGTGGGACCTACATTTCAAGTTTGGGCTTGAGTATGACTTAAATCACCTGGTTTTATCTTCTTTCTCATGGGGACAAAATTCAACATTAAAAGGACAAAGAATTGACCATTTTGCCCTTGCTTCTTCTATTTTCCTCTAAAACACAGAGGATCCTCATTTGTCCAGGAAATGTCACACTTCCTGAACCAAGCTTGGTAGTCTGCCTAACTTAGGCTTATTCTCAATCCTCAAGGTCCAAAAATTCAGGATATTACAGAATTGATGCCTTGAGGTATTTATGAGAAATGCCTAGAGTCAAGTGCCTTGAGTCAATTACTTATTGCCTAGAGGCAAGGGTTTATCGCGAGAAGAGAACGTTCTCTGGAGGAGTTGCCTAGAGTCATCATGACTAGCCTTGAGTCATGTGACTTGAGGCATTTATAAAATGTCTTGAGGCATGCAATTCACGGACCAAAAATAATTTGAGCAATAAACCAGTTACCTTGAGGCATTTAAATAAATGACTCGAGGCACCTCATGGTGCGAAGACAAGATTTGAAACATTTGAAATGGATAACTCGAGGCATGTTAATTTTACTTAGAGGCAAGCCTTTTCAACACTTATTAACTTCAAGTCAAGATATATTTACCTCGAGGTAGCAAAGAGAAAAACATTTGAATTTGAAGCATATAACTTGAGACATTAATTATTTGACTTGAGGCAAATTGAAACTTAAATTTTTATCAAAAATTAAGATTTAATTACATTATAATTGTTATCATAAAATAATAATAATAATAATAAGAACTAACATTCAATACACTTGAAAATTTACTTTAAGGTGTTAGATATATCAAAAAATAGTTTATGGTGGACAAACATAAAAAAAATAGTTTAGTGTGCTAAGTGCACTAGATAAATACTTCAGGTGATTAGTGCACTACAGAATATTTGAAGACATTGGATGTCCTTTGAAAAATATTTACTATTACATAAATCGCGATACATGACGGTTATTAACTGCCATATATAATGGTTCCCAACCATCATATATGCTGGTGCTATAAAAGCTCGGCATAGATTCATTATGGTTCCTTGAAATCACCAAATTACACAGAAGTTTCTAGGGACTTTTTTGATATTATTTGTATTAGCAACAGGAAATGTCATATTTACAACAAAAAGTGCTATATTTACAACAAAATTTAAAAATCTGATCATTTACAACAGAAAAAGTCATATTTACAACAACATTTAAACACCTGAATTCTCAAACTCAAGTCCCTAAACGTACATAGATCGTTTACAACAGAAAAATGCTAGATTTACAACAGGAAGTGCTATATTTACAGCAAAATTTAAAATCTAGCTATTTACAACAGAAAATATCATATTTACAATAAAATTTTAAAACCTAGATTTTGTTTCCATACAAATAATATCAAATAATTTCTATTGGGACTTTTTTGCTATTTTTTATAGTCCTTGGGTCCTGGGTGTAATTTTCCCAAATTTCTTTCATCTTATTCCTAAATCACATCATTAAATTATGATGAACGCACAGTTTTATATGTTTCATTTATTATTATATAGGTTTATGGGTATAATGTATATTTAATGATTGTAAATTTAGAAAAGTGTTAAATTTTAAGGTAGAGTTAATGTTTTTCTTGATTAGATGTTGGAAGTGATTTACCTACCGGATTAGAAGAATATGTTAAATAACCTTCAAGTTCAATTTTTTCTTTTTTCTTTTTGCCATAGAGTTCAAAATTTATTTATTACATACTTTTAGTTAGGGGTGAAAACTAGCTAAACCTTTATTAGGGGTCTACGACTTAGCCTACTTAAAATCTAATCTAGCCTGTTTAATAAATAGGTTGTTCTTCTCTAACTTGAAGAGCAGCAAACCACCCTTCCTCTAATGGCATGGTCTTCCTTCATCATTCCACGAAACTTCAAAATGAATTTCTTTTACTACACTAAAACCCCATCTTAAAAAGGGGCACTCAAGCTTGAACTTATTCTTTTCAACGGCATCTTCCTTGTCTGCTTCTACAGATGTGTTAGTGGCTGCTTTTTCTGATTTCTAAGATTCTGCGGATTCAAATGCGTATGTTATGTATGATTCAGTGGATGAAAGATCGGATTATTCTTATTCTGTTTAAGCGCATCTGCATTTTCTTGTCAATCATTTTTATTGACTCAGCCTTAAGCTTATTGTCAAGCTATTTTAGATAAACAGGTCATGCTTATTTTCATAAAGTCTAGCCTACAAGCTTATTGGCCTGGCCTATTAGTTTTTTTTTTTTTTTTTTTTTTAAATTTATTATTATGTATAATTATATATAATTTTATCTCATTTAATTTTGTAAATTATTTATAAAATTAATAACTTAGTCTTAACTATAAGTTTTATATTTCATCTTTTATCCATAAACTTAACATTTTCATTTATCAATTAATCACATATATTTCTCTCTTCTTTTTATCGCTCAAGATGACAATGCTAGCTCACTACCTCTCCCTCGATTTGTGTCATTTGATACAACATAATAGTAGTAAGTTTATTTTAGTGATGCCCAAATAAAAATGGACCAAATATGAGGAGTTTGTCTTATTTTAAAGAAAAACAATAGGTAAAATCTAGTTTTACATATTACTTATCGTGCTTAGTTAATTTTAAAAAATGTATCTTCCTAATCAATAGATGATTAATTTTTCTTATTCCTAATTACTCGAGACAATTGTTATTACTTGATGTTATTTTCTTTCTCTTACTAACTCTTTTATTTCATATGAGAATGAATCACTAAACTTTTAAGCAAAACATAGGCTTTTAAACAGGCTTGACAAATTATATGTGAATTTAGATGCATAGGCTTTAAACATATTTAAACACCTACATTTTAAGTATGTCTTTAAAAAAGCTTCAAGCCTTGTCAGACTTTTTGAAAGCTCAAGGCAATTACTTAAAAAAAAAACCTACATACGCATCTCACTTTGGATCTCCATTACAAACCCAAACCTATTTAACTAAAACATATTCTAGCCTAACCTATTTTCATCCTACTTCAGTTATTAATATGTAAATTTTTGTCTAGTGAAAAAATTGAATTAACTCTTTTTAAATTGGATTAGATAAGGCGCGCACTATTGATGTTACCGGGAAAAACGTTAGCATGAGAAAAAAAGTGAGTTTGCACAGGAAGAGTCCCAGGTTGCCACAAACTAGGAAGTAACTACGAGCCTCACGTTTCATGTCACAGACAGAGCTGGCTACCATCTCCGTTCGAAAAAAAAAACTGTTTGTTGCTGGCAAAACTTAAATGGAATTTCACATTTTGTAATTCTTTTAAGTTTATCCCATTTTCTCTGATCCGGATCCGAGAAATGGAGATCTTCCAAAGGGCCAACGTGGTGCGTTTGAGGAGCCACCACGACAAATACCTGATTGCCGACGACGACGAAGACACTGTTCGTCAAGATCGTAATGGCTGCTACAAGAACGCTAAATGGAACGTCGAGATCATCGAGAATTCCAATTTCGTACGATTCAAGAGTTGTTACGGTAAATACCTAACCGCCTCCAATATGCCCTTCATATTTGGATCTGGAGGCAAGAAAGTGCTCCAAACTGTTCCCAGAAGATTAGACTCCTCCCTCGAATGGGAACCCATCCGAGAGGGCGTTCAGGTGAGACTCAGGACCCGTTACGGCCAATTCCTCCGTGCCAACGGCGGACTACCTCCTTGGAGAAACTCCGTCACCCACGATATCCCTTACAGAAACTCCACACAAGATTGGATTCTCTGGGACGTCGATGTCGTAGAGATTCGTCCACAACAACAGCAACGTCCCAAACAGCGACCTCGTCCCAAGCCTATCGCCCCGCCCAATCGTTCCCTGGATCCACCCGTAACCGACTCGTCTGATTCTGTTACGAATGACGACAACTTTTCCAAAATTGAACTCAGGTCTCCAAAAGGAACAGAGGTTTGTTTGTTTCTTTGAAAGGATATGCGCCCCTTCAAGCATAATGTGAGACATTGATTGGGAATTTTGAGGTTTTAATTACTTGTCACTTGCAGGTGAATAATAATTTGGAGGAATACGCACTATCGCCGAAGAAAGAAGGGAGGACAATATTTTATGAAGTCGGGGATGAGAACGGAGATGTTGAGTCTGGAAAGGAGAAGTTCTTCACGTTCAAGGGAAGTTCTTTGAATGAGTTGAAGGAAAAACTCAAGGAAGAAACGAGACAGGTTGATATTCTTGTGTGTTCCCGTAATCCTTTGAACGGGAACCTATATCCCCTTCGCTTACACCTACCACCTCACAATTCTGATATGCATGTCATCATCGTCCCTTCCACATTCCAAGGTGATGATAAGCTCTTTTCGGAGAAATTGTATCCATTCTGAATTTAAAAGTCTGTGACATTATTTGATTATGTTCTAACATGGATTGCTTTGCTTAGTGTAATTGCTTATCAGATAAATTGTACGTCAAAGCCCAAGGATGGCGGGAGGCTCATCAGAAATGCTATCTATATATATAGATCGATGTCTGCAGCTCATTTGATCAGAAGTTGAAATGTGACATTTTCCAGATGATGAAAAACTGCGAGGTAACTGATCTGATATTCAAAGCATAGAGCATATTAAACAAGATCATTTGAGATGCAATGCACAGTGATATATTTTATGTATTTATCTTTCTTCTCAGATTCTGTACTTAAGAAGACAAAAAAGGAAAAGGAAAAATATATATTCCATTGAGTTTTCTCACATGATAATTTTTACTACTCATTTTATTCCCTGAGATGTGTAACCGAGAAAGCACAGACCGGTCGGCGTAAGTGAAATTGTTGCCACAAAATGATGTTAGCACTTGGTAGATGAAAACAGAAAAGGCGGGTTATTTGTGTACGACATTTAAGATATGTATATAAACGTCTCTGACGTATGTTCTGTTACAAACTCAATTGATTCAATTTACGTCTACGAACTGATGGGAAACAGAGATAATGAGCGTGGGATACAATTTACAAAATTTCTGTAACTTTAAACAACAGACAATACTATCCTGAAAAGGAAGAGAGGCATCTACAAGGAAGCATCTACTTGGAACCATATTTTCATCCACCGATGCTTATTATATATTTGAGGTTTACTTTGATTCTAAATATAAAATAAAGTTTTTATATTTATCAATCTTTTTTAAATTTACTCATATTGATACTCTCTCAACAATAATTAAGGAAGAGAGAGATAGAGATAATTAAGGAATATGACTAGATGTTTTCGAAAATACATATCATATTAACCAACTTCTTTAATTTAATTAAATTAGGTAAATATGTCTTATATTAAGGATGTGAGGAGCAATAAAGTTTACAGAGGATGAGGAGTTTTATTTTGATCAAATACTTCCTTAGCTCCTAAATATAGAATAAAATTTATATTATAATTTATATTATAAACTTTTTTCTATATTTAAAACCGGGAGAGAGTGCCCCTCGAACAAGGGATCAGAAAAGCACCAATATAGGAACTTTTACAAAAATTATACCCAATTAGAGCAGATGGAAAAAGATTTACCGAAGTAGGGCAGTTAGTGGCGTCCTGTCAGGCGACGCCACCTGTAGCGTTAGGGTACACGATGCCACTACTCAATGGCGTTGTACTGTCTGACGCCACTAGTGCACCCGCCCTAAGCGTCTGGTTTTGGCGTCAATTTAACCCATTGGTGTCAGACAGTACGACACCACTGAGTAGTAGCGTCGCATTCTATGACGCCACCGCTCGTGTCGTCGTGGACCCTGACGCCACTAACTGTCCTAGTTTGGTAAATCTTTTTCCATCTGTTCTAATTGGGTACAATTTTTGCAAAAAATTCATATATTGGTACTTTTCCCCTTTGAACAACGTCCAAAACGTTGCATTCTTCATACATCACCATAAGCCCAATTTGAGCATAACTGTAGATCGGCAGTCGCACGAGCCAGAATAGGGATGTCCAAAAAATCCGGTAGTCCAGGTGGTCCGTTTGACCGGTCCGACTCCGATCGGTCTCTCGGAAATTTTTTTTGTCCGGGACCATATGAGGCGGATTTGGACCGAATCGGGTTCTGCTGCCGTCGATCAGACTTCGGTCAGGGCTAAGACCCCTTGGACTAGTCCGGTCCGGCCTGATATATATATTTTGAAAAAAGTCACAACTTAACCTAACCCTTTGTCCTTCTTTACGATTCTTCATCACTCATTAGTGAGTCTTCTTCTTGACCAAAAAAATATCCCGAGTCTTCTTCCCTTTCGGTCTTCTTCTTCTTCACCGCCCGATAGAATGTTGTTATTTTGTATTTTTGTTCAATGTTGTTGGAGATTCTTATATGTGTATGATTGGATTTAAGATGTTTGCATGTTTGTATATTTAATTATTGGTCCAAAGAAGTAGGAAAAAACTAAAAAAAAAAATAAAATAGGTCCTGGGATCGCTGGACGACCCAGTGCGATCCAGTGGACCGTGGTCCAGCTTCAAAGCTCGGGTTTCGGCTTCAGGTGCAGACGGACAGTACTGGGTTGACCCCCAACCCGGCCCGCCTAGTCCATGAACATCCCTAAGCCAGAAGATCACAAAATGGAACATGCGGTAAATTTTATTTTAAAATATCAATAATATTAATAACAAAAATTATTATAGGATTGGAATGAAAATTTATAAAAAAAAACTTATATATTTTAATTTAATCCGAAACAACTACTTTACCCATACAAAATTGAGACAATATATTATAAGATGTAGAAAAACAATATAAAAAAAAAAAAAAAAAACATTTGAACTTCAAAATCCTAAATGTCCTGTTACCTACAAAAGTATATGTATTAACTAAACTTATATAACAATTGACCGCTTGTTTTAGTAGAAAATTACTGATTTGAGAATTTGAAATTTAAATGATATTTTTCTATCTTTTTTTTTTTCCGAATATGTATATGATACATTATACATATAAATCTCAATACTTGATGTTCCAACAAATTTTGAATATATTGATGTTGATGGTAGGAATTAATGTTTTTAAAGTTGGATTGAACATAGAGCCAAAGGAGTTAACAGGTCATCGACAGAGCTTGGAATAAATATTTGGGGAGCCAAATGTATACTCATTAACTAATTTTTTTACAAAAATATTTGGGGGGCCAAATCTATAAATTTTTAGATAAAATGTATAAATTTTTTGGCCAAATGTGTAGAACAATCCAATTTCCATCAAATATTTAGGACTTTTTTTGGGGGGGGGGGGTGGGAGGCCTCCATTGTACCAAGGAAGTTCTGTCCTTGGGGTCATGGTTTAAACGGTGAGAATCAATTGGATGGTTTGGTCAGACCAAAGATATTATAATAAAGTAAAACTAATGTTATATATAATCATAAACATAATTTCTCCAATTTATTAAAAATTTAATGAAATTTTACATTTTTGATAAGCATAATATATAATGATAATAAATTAAATATAATATTGTATATTCAATAAATTTGTTGGCCAAGACAAACTCATTGAGCGGCATTAGCAAAAAAAAAAAAAAAAAAATTAGTAAACTTGAAAATATAATAATTCAAAGTAATAATATATTAAGCATATTGCATGTAATACTCCAGATTAATAATAATAATAAAAAAATTAGAATTTAATTGTATTGTTTTATAATTTATTAAGTGGAAATAGTTAAAGAGCCCCGCCCATAGCTAAACCATAAATTTTAATTATAAATTGAGGTCTAGCCGCCTAAATCTAACGAAGGCTCGATACTTTTTTCTTCGCTACCGCATCATCTCTTTGTACTCTCATCAAATTATTTTCCTAGGAGGCTAGAAAAACGGAGACCAAGTAATCCTAATCCCTAGAACAACTTTGCGTCTCATGCTTATTCCTTTCTCTGCATCCTATTTTGCCATTCATGTGTGCGTGCTCCGAGTATATGCTCTTCTTTTCTAATAGATTTTTTTATTTCGCTACGGGTCCCACGCCTTTTATTTTCTCTTTGTTTGACCTTTTGACCAATCCACATATTACACAAGATTATATGATTTCATATCTCCCCTTCTCGAATTGTGCAATGAGTTTTTTCTAAGGGAAAATTAAAATAAATGACCTATAAAAAATAATCTTTATTAAGAATGAACATAAAAAGTATAATTATTAAGAAGGACCAAACGTTAAAACATAAATTTAGAAATACCAAATTACCCCTAAAATATCTAGCATTGGCACTCAACGTCTCCTTCCCAAACTGGCACCACCATCTTCCTCCCTCTTCTATGCCATTTTCACATACAACAAGGAAGGAAGCGGTTTTCCAAATTAGCCCTAAAAAAGCCCTTGTCTCTCGTTTATAAAGGTTTTCTCCCCGAGCGGGGTAAAATGCCGATGGTCGAGTTAGCAAAAGCCATCCTTGTTTCTACGGAACAGAAATGACATCCCCGCATGAAAATTTTCAGAAGGAAGAAGGGCCCGCCCATTTTTTTATCTTCAATTAATCCTTCTTTCTCTCTCTCTCCCCAACCATTTTCTGACCTTCTTCCTCTGCTTCTTAATCTTTTTTTTTTTTGCTCAAATCTGCCTCTTAATATTTGAAGCCGTATTAATGTATGTTTGAGAGAGAGAAGGAGTTCATCTTTTATAACGAGAAACGCATAACATCCTCTTACAACGATCACCGAATTCTCGGCAATTAGGAAGAGGAATTGTCCAAATAGGTGAAAACAAAAACAGTGGGGGCAAACATACAGGTTCAATGATTTATAGGAGGGAGGTGTAACGTCCTCCATTTTACTTAACGAGATTTCAAATTAAGGGTTGATCAACGACTAAGTAATGTTTCATTGCTTGCCAAAATATACAAAATAAATCGAGTATGCAAAATGAGCCCTAACGTGGCAATATACAATCATCCAACGTATACCAAAAGATGGAAGCACTCTTTGCGGAAGGAGTAGCCTAAGCTTCAAGTTTTCCTTGATGGACCGGACGGGAATTATTACCTGGAAAAATGTGGTAACCATCAATCCAACTCATTACGAATACTAATATGTGCTAGTGAGGTGTCATGTGGAACAATTTAAATAACATGGTATTTCTTAAAAAAATATGTATAATTTGCCAATATCCACATCATAAAAATTTCATATCAAAAATTATGTATCACAGGTTTTCATTAACACAATTCCCAAGATACCTCCAACCAATCCAACCGAACCGCCTTATTTCCTCCGACTAGACCCATGGGCTAAGTTACATCCATATTACCGGTTACTCAAAAAGCTCACTTTGGTCATGTGATGAGGACCGCCAAAATCCTCGTAGCACATGTCCTGCACCATGGGTCTTTCCCCGTCATTGAATTAGCGGGGTGTCGTACGCCCTCATTGAACTAGTGGGCCGGTCCTCATTGAACAAAGTGGGACAATATAAAGCCAACCATCATGCATTAATGGAGGCCTCACCACGTGGTGGAATATAATATTTCATTTCCTCCCAATTCAACCCTTCCCATAATTCTCATAATAAATATCATAATATCAAAACTCTCAATTCTCATATATAAATAAATTCATAATTTAAATCACAAGGTTCGCAAGGCAATTTATATATATAAAAAAATTCATAATGATTTCACAAAATACTCACAACAACATATCAATATACATAACAAGTGGAAAGTGGTTACCTCTCACGAAGCTAATTATTATTACACCGCTCCTAATCCAAGAGCTCAAACACACGCCAAAAATCAATCTACCACAACCAATTTACTAATCATTAATAACTCTTCTAAAAATCTACATGATTAAAATTAAAAGTATACAAGTTCTGAACAATAATATATCCGAAATGCTTGAAGTGGGTAAATTATGACGGATGGAAAAATTAAGGAGACCGTTAATTCTCCTTTCGAATTTATTATTTATTAATTATATTATTATTTACTTTATTATTATTATCATTATTATTCTACTATTTATTATTATTTTCATTATAATATAACACACACACCTAACCTAACACCATACACACACACATATAGCTACGTAAACCACTCGTGCAAAACTCATGCACATACACTTTCCTCCACAACCACTCACATGCACTCATACTATTCACCTACACAAAACTTATTACAATACATACTCTTACCACATATTTATGCTTCACTATATATGTATTTATACCAACTTTTACTTCAAAAGTCTCCCTTTTAAAAATAATAATATTTATTATTATTAATTTATTTTATTGCTATTTATTATTATTTCTCTACAATTATTTTAAACTCGTAGAGGCTATCCTAATACTTTAAATTAGGAGTTTAATAATACTACTATTACGTGAAATATGCTTCATATAATTTTGAGTTAAATATTAACACCCATTAAAAATATGACTTAAATATATTAGACATCTAAGTTTCCTCTTTATTTTTCTCCAACTAGATACACGCACACACACAAGGTTATCCAATACCAAAGAATGGATAATAACTATACATTCATTCTCTTAACTCACTTGAATGCACTTTGTTCATTAAAAACTCTAGACGCTCCATATCCAATAAGAAAACAAAATTTGAATACACAGGCTTATTTTCTTAATTTTCTTCATCTCAAAACAATGATTGTCATATCTTGTCATTTGACCACATGTTCAGCAAAACTAATTAGAGACAATCCACCACACACACGTACAACCACTCTTTCCAAGTGGTACTTTATGTATATATATATATATATAAATTTATTCATGATTGCCACCCCTTTTTCTCTTTCACGTGTAGCAAAATATGCCTATATCAGTAAAATCTTCTTTCTCTTTTTACAAGTGCAGTGATATGGGTTTTATTACCATGCAACTACATATATATAACTGTAAAACGAGTTTTTTTCCCCTATTATTTTCATATGCGTTAGTTTCCTTTCCTTCTCTCTTTTTTTTTTTTTTTTTTAATTTGCAGCAAAGTAAATATATATATAAAAACATTAGGCTCCCTTTTTGGTTTCCCGATATACATATATTTATAACAACAAAGCTTTGGGTTCAAGATATATATACACATAGAATAGCAAAGCTTTGGGTTCTATCATTCAAGTTCTTATTATTTTCCCAACGTGGTGATAGCAAATTTATGACAGCAAATGGTTTAAGTTTTCCTATTATTTCCCTGTGAAAGCATGCGAAACTAAAAGGAAGAACAATCCAATGACTTACCTAGGTTGGTTCTTGGCTCAGACGTTTAATCTCCACGGATACCCAACACCCCTGTTTTGATGAGTTTTTGCAGAGGAAAAGTTCACAATAGACTCTCTCTCTCTCTCTCTGCCACGTTCACACTCGGCTTTCTCCTTCTTGGCTCTCAATTCCAGTTGGAACAATGTGGATACCAATATATAATGGACCGAGGGTCCAATCTGAAAGAAAAGCTAAGGGTCCGAGATGAATGAGACGCTGGTTTATGGCGCTAGGCTCAAGAAGCATGGAGGAGGGTCTGAATGCAATGACCATATGACGTGAGAGATAAGGCCATCGGATCTTTCTACGCTCTACATAATAATGCTGAGATTTCCAAAAATCTGATTTTTCCGTGATTGACGCTGTGTTGGAAGCTGGTTTACGTGTTTTGGCTAAATAAATCTGAGAAATAGATATGCTTCTGCTGTTGTGCGTTTTGGGTTGCTGAGATGGGGAGTGTAAGAATATATTGAAATGGAATAATGGGTTTGGGTTTGTAGGCCGTGTGGGTTAAATGAACATGAGGAATGGATTTTAATAATGGTTTGGGGTTGGTTTTTGTTTTGTTGTTCTCAGGTGCTGGGCCAAGAGGGTAACGAGCTGAAGGAGAATAAATATTGAAAGGAGTATGGGCTTGCAGCTACAAATGGTTCCATTGGCGTGATGAGCTAAAGAAGAAATAATGACTGGAGGATGGGTGTTTGCGTTTTTGCTTGACCCATTTAATAATTGATTATTAAATTGAAAAGTTGTGCAAAAGGGGGCCACGTGACTTATTTTCTTTTGTCCAAATAATTCTTTCCCTAATGAATTAATGGAGAAATGAGGGGAGCATGGTCACGTGATGGTTTGCATGAGATTATGGGAGGTGAGTGTTGTGGGACCCATTCAAAAGTCATCCCTTAATACCACAAATTCCATGTTCTCATTTTCTTCCTACTTTTAACTATTAAACTTCAATAATTCTTTTCCCAAAAATTTCAAGGAAAATAGACCTTGACTTCTAATACTTATTTTAGACCATAAGTTATCATTTCTAAATATTCCTTGAATTTATTCTTTTCCCGAAATTTCAAGGAATATAGGTCTTAAATTCCAATAATTATTCTCCTAATTATTTTAAAGCAAAATTTCATATTTAATTTCCATAAAATATTCCAATTTCAAATCCAAAATTTGGGATGTTACAGGAGGGTTTTGTGGGAGTTACATTTATTCCAAAAATGCATAGTTCTACAAAAAAGGAGTGATCCGCGAGATATTAATAATCTATGGTTGGAAGAGAAGAGTTTGGGAGCACATAAGTAGGAGGGAGGTCCATGGAAGAAGGGAGGAAGATACGTAAGCAAGACGATTTGAGCTTTTATTTTGGATTCTTGGGAGCAAAAGGTTTGGAGGGTATTTTAGTATTTTAAAAAATATATTTTGATATTTGGTCCTCGAAATAATTATGATTTTTATGGTCTTTTACCGTAAATATTAATTTTTCTAGGTCCTTCATTCTAATTTTCTTTTTTTTTAAAGTCTTTTGCAAATGAATATCTATGCCTGTACGTACGTGCATTCTTTGGATTTAGGTTTTAGGTGATTGAATATATATATATATATATGTATAATTATTTTCCTCGTCTTGAGTATTAGCTTTTTGCAAAGTCATAAGATGCCTTTACATTTTGGCTCTAGGTTCTATGTTCATTTTCCTTTTGCTTAAAATCCTATCCTATAACCTATTGTGATTATATGTTCGTCAATAAATGAATCAATATCCCCGATTATATATTCTCATGACAACCTTAGAGGAACCCAAGAGTAAAATGGATAATGAGTAGAGCTAAGGATTTAGATTATGGCCATGAGAACTTCTCATAACAACCTTATAGGAACCCATGAGTAAAATGGATAATGAGTAGGGCTAGGGATTTAGATGATGGCCATGAGAATTTCTCATGATAACCTTATAGGAACCCATGAGTAAAATGGATAATGAGTAGAGCTAGGGATTTAGATGATGACCATGAGAATTTCTCATGATAACCTTATAGGAACCCAGGAGTAAAATGGATAATGAGTAGAGCTAGAGATTTAGATAATGGCCATGAGAACTTCTCATGACAACCTTATAGGAACCCATGAGTAAAATGGATAATGAGTAGAGCTAGGGATTTAAGTGATGGTCATGAGAATTTCTCATGACAACCTTATAGGAACCTGCAGTGAGTATTTACTTTATAGTTTAATTGGGGAATTTTATTATGTCTGTATTTAAAATAATTTAATCGTGGGAGGATAGCTTTGGGATGGTACCTTCTAAAGTGATGAACACAATCCATAGGCTTTATACCTCCGATATATTATGTGATGTGAACCGATAGTATCCGTTCTTCCCAAAGTGGTGTCTGGCAGGGTTTCCTGAGACAGTAGTAGCAACTTTGGGAAAAAGTGTGCACACTAGGAATAAATTTTTTATGGCCAATTTGATGATCTGTGACTGGCAGGTTTCCGGGTCACAGGGTAGACTGGCAGGATATCCGGGTCTACCATGGTTCTCTTCCCATTAAGTAAACTTCATAATGAATAACGAACTGACATCTTCTTTTAATTATATGTATGTATGTATGTATGTATGTATGTATGTATGATAAGGAAAAACACTTCTCATGTTGTAGGAGAAGTGTTTTCTCATGTCACACACACATTAAATGGTGGGACCCACATATATATATAATTAGCATTATATATCTATGTGGGTCCCACTATTTCATGTGTGTGTAGGAATCTTCTTCTTCTTATGCAACATGAGAAATTTAAACCCCATATATGATATTATTATTATTATTATGTTTTTCTCTATATCATCTTGTTTTATTAGGATTACTAGCTTTACTGATGTTTGTGTTCATGGGCTGCGATGATCCTTCGGCCCAAGGGAGCAGAATTTCAGTGACACAGGTGCCAAGAGTTGGGGCTAGCAGTGAGAAGTGAGGAAGCACATTCAACTATTTTTTTTATTTTGTTTTGAATAAAACATATTTTTGTTTAAGTTTGGATTTACATTATTGTAATAAGTTAGCCTTTCACTTGTCCCTATATAAGTATGGCGATAACACTTCACAAAGTTGTTTATTTCGAATTTCAGTAATTATTTATAAAAATCATTGAAATTTTATACTATGATAATTGTTAAAAATTTGGGGTGTTACACTACATGTTTAATTATATACCAATTGTGTCAATAAAAAAAATTATGTTGACTATTATAAACAATAACAAAGTAAGGGCCTGTTTTAGATAACGTTAAAAAATTAAGTTCACAAATAAAACTTTTCTTACATACTTACCTCATATAGCATAAATTATGTCGAAAGAACAACTTCTACCATCAATCCAAATATAGACTAACAATACTGAGGAAAAGCACATTAAAAAATGACCAGACTTGAGGTAAATAGATTGAATCCAACTATCTAAGATATAGGTTTAGCAATTTTAGCTTTAATTTGTAGGCTCCGCAACATTTATCGAGACATGTGATGACGCCATGGACACAAGTAGGGATGTCCATGGACCAAATCGGACTAGTTTGGACTCAACCTGAGTCTGGTCCTAATAGGACATCGGGTTGGACAAGTCAGCCTGGGATCTGATTTGATCTAGCACTAGCTCGGCTCGGGCTGGACTAGACCAGTCCAAGTAGTCCAGGACCTGTTTGAATTTTTTTGCCCTTAGGTTCAAATTGAACTTAATAAGATAGGAAACCTAAAGAGAAGGCTACAATGAAGAGGAGCAAGGAGTAGCGGCTAGTATGGGTATTGTTTATTGAGTTCTAGATCGCAATTAGGAAAGCCGCAATCGACACTATTCATCGTCACTTTCACTGGGAGAGGTGAGTCTGGAAGCGGCTAATTTGGAGAGACCGAAGGGAGTTGATTGTGAGAGGCAGCTGGGTTTTAATGTGCTTTATCATCACCATCTTGATTAGTCTGTAAGAGGGAGACAATGTCAGGGTGCGCTGAATCAAAGGTAACACTGGTGCCACCATCACCATAGGGAACTGAGAAGAGGGAGTTCGCTTCACGCTATTGCTTTGTTGAACTTTCCTCTGAGAAATAGGGTCATCAGAACAAGGGTGAGAGTGATCTAAGGACTAGAAGGGAGGCGGCTGTTTTTGGATTTCAATTCTAGGAGGATTGAGGTCGAAGTCGCATATTTGGAGAATTGGAGTCCAGTACAATGGTGACTTGAAAAAAAAAAAAACTTTTTGGCCAGACCATACTAGACCAAGGGGTTTGAGCCCATGGCTTGAAATTCGGTCTAGCTCGAGCATACCAGTTTGGTCCGGTCCGCCCAATACTGTCTCATGCCATTTTTATTAGTGTTGCCGGACTGGGTCAGGTCATACTACTTGGACCACTGGGTTTTTTGGACATCGCTAGACACAAGCATACGTCTTTTCATCTTTCCTCAGTCTGCTAGCTTTTGTGCATTAGGTAGATCAGTATTTTTCTTTTCATTATTTCAAGTTACTCTTGCTTTCTTTCAAGTAAACAATTCTTGAGACACAAAGTGAGGGTGCCGAGTACTTGCTGCTTTCTTCATAGGTTTTGTTGATGAGAAAGGAAAAACGTTGGGCCTGTTTAGATTAACGGTGACAGAAGTGACTTTCTTTTAATCCGGCTTTTACAAATTTAAGACAGGATAAAACTCATATTATAAATGTGATTTATGTTTAGATTGACAGTGGTAGAAGCCACCTACACTGTGAAAAGTAGGTTTTAGTGACTTCTTCTTAAAAGTACCTTTTGACCTAAAAGTCCATTTAAAAAAAATGATAATTTAAACATTTTATTTTACTCCCACCGTGTGCTTTTTTAGCCCTCACCTCCTTTCCAGACGGATGAAACACTTCAAGCTTACTTTTTTTCTTTCTCTCAAATTTCATCTATCTCTTGCCAACTGATTTAGGTAGATGGGGAATGCATTTGTTTTCTTCTTAGATTCTTCCCTTTTCTCCTATTTTCCCCTCCTCCTTCCTCTTTCTTTCTCGCCGTCGACTGAAATCTGAACACTTGCAACTCTGGCGGTTCCCTGAAAGGCACTCTGATTCCCTGCTTAACTCCAATTCATGGCTCAAAAGCTAGTTCCGAACAGCTCAAAACGGCCGAACTCCTCAAGCATAAGCGGATGCACCTATGTGACAAGGGGGGCACGTGCCCCCCTTGATTTTTGTTTTTTTTTTTATAAAAAAAATCAAAATTTTTATTCAAAGATGATCCGGACATATTTTATTCAAAGAAGGGGACACGGCTCACCTTGGACATATTTTATTTAATCAGTTCACCTTGTGGACATATTTTAGCATTTGACCTTTAACTGGGAAAGATCTGCTTCCTTTTTTGAGATACTTTCCTAACATTTTGTTGCCTTTTTCTTTGTATTTTATGTGGATATTCACAACACAAAAAATTGCTTGGAGCATGTAGGTTGCTAATTTTCCGCCGTGGACATTTTATGGCTAACACTTGCTCTTTTTCTTATTGATGATGATCAAACTTGCAACTGATGACAAGTAAAACCTTTTGAATCCTATATTATTTTTTGTGCTTTTGATGACAAGTGGAAAAAAAATTTTGGGGCCCCCGCACCCCCACCAATGGTGCCCCCTTCCATAAATTTCTGGATCCGCCCCTGTCCTCAAGCGGCCCTAAACATAAAAAATGAACTGATGTGTTTCCTTGTTGGCTTAAAACCATTGGTAGGAATAACATTAATTTATTTACAGTTTCATAATAGTAAGTATCTTCTATTTATAAGTTATTTACCATAATATCACATACTAAGGAGAGATAGTTAACTAAGTGATTTTTAAATTTTCAACTTTTTATGATTGTATATTTTTTAACTGTTTTTCCCCTTTTATCTTTATAATTACAATTAACATGAGTAAAATTATTATAATCTTATTTATACATGAAACTGATATTATAAATAGGACTAATTTTTTTTTTTTTTTTTTGGGATCAAAACAAACTTATAAATAATACCTGTATTAATTAATTAATTATCAATCATCAATACAGTTTTTAGAATTTCCCCCGCACTGCCGAGACAGATAAACATGAAAACTTTTGCGGACCTTTCCCGCGAGGGAGAGACTACTGCAAATTTGCAACGCAAACACCGTTTGTTGCGGGGGTCAGGTTTTGGATAAGCAAAGAGCATGGTTACTGACCCAATCCGCCTCGTCACCTCTTCAGGGTTTTCTTCCTTCATTCCAATTAACAGTTGGAAACGCCGCGGACTTGCCTTAAGCGTCTGGAAAAGGAAGTTTTCTGAGCGCATCATTTGTGAAAGTGAAACTAAAAGGGTACTCTTGCTCTTCATTCTCAGGCATTGCTTTTCTTCCTGCCTTTTCTTTGCAGCCACGATATATTAGAGTGTTCTTTGCTGGTAGTCAAGGGAGGAGCTATTGGCGGTGGTTGGGGGCGGAGCAGCTGGGGTTTATGGAGCAATTCGGGCGAAGACGGTGGCCCCCGATCTCAGCGTGGTAATTATTGAGAAAGGAAAGCCTCTTTCCAAGGTATGTGGTTCTTTTTTCATTTGTGTGGATGGAGTATTTTGCACTTCTTCTTTTTTCATTTGTGTGGATGGAGTATTTTGCACTTTTCATATGGTATTTTTGGCAGGTAAAGGTTTCTGGAGGAGGCCGGTGCAATGTGACAAACGGGCATTGTGCTGACAATATGGTAATCTTAGTTATGAAATTTTATTGAGTATGCGACCTATAACAATAGGAAGATATGTTTTGGACAACTGTGATTATATTAATCTTAAATGAAATTGGCAAAGCGGTAGGAATATTTGGTAGTTTGCATTTAAGTGTTATGTCATTCTGAATCCCGATCCTTTATAGACTACGTTATATTAGGGGTCAGATCACTTAAACTTTTTCTGGCTGATTTAATATCGAAAACCTAAACTGAATTGGAAATGTGATCTACAGCATATATCGGAACTGGTTTCTTATTTTATTTTTTTTGCCGGAAAGAAATATTTCATTAGAGAACTAAACATAGCGGTTACAATATAAACCTAAACCTTAAATGCAAGACAATATCATATCCTTTGTCACTACTACTTTTTCACTGTTAGATCAGAATCTCATTAGGAGAGAGAAACAATACAAGTATATGAGATTCTAATCTAACGGTGAAAAAGTGACATTGGTAATGACAATATTCTATCCCTTTTTCATAAAATACAAATTAAAACAAGACACCTAATAGGCCTAAACCCAACACTACACCAACAAACCCTAACCCTAATCAAAGATAAAGGGCCACTTGTGCCTTCGTCGCTGCCGCCGTCACTGTTGGAAAAGGAAAGAGATACCGACAACAATGCCGGAACTAAGGGATGTGGGTTCTATGTTATTGAAGTCGTAAACATAGGTTCTCTTTTACTTGCTTTAAATTAGCATATTAGGCCTCATCATACTGGTCAGATGAAGTTTGAAATATTGACTAGCTTGTAGATTTTGGCAGAAAACTATCCTAGGGGCCATAAAGAATTTAGAGGATCGTTCTTTTATTTGCATGGCCCAGTGGATACCATGTCTTGGTTTTCCTCTCATGGAGTGGAATTGAAGGTAATTCTTGATACTTTTATATTGTCATTGGTTTCTAAATTCATAAATATCTCATTCATTTTTAATTGCCTATAGACTGAGGGCGATGGCAGGGTTTTTCCTGTCAGCAACAGTTCTTCTTCAATAATTGATTGTCTCATGTCTCAAGTAAAGCAAAAGGGAGGTATGTTATATGATGTTTGTCTTTTGCATTGTGTGGAGACTCTTCCTTGTATTTATTGGTCATTCATTGATAGATCAACGTAAGCCATGATTGACTCTTATTTACTACTCCTTAACATTGATTTGTATTGTCCATTACATAAATGCTGAATAGATAATCTTTTCTTATAAAATAATTAATGATCATGTTGACAATTCTGGACTGTATTTTCTGCAATCGGCATCATACTGTAATTCATGAATAACTGATTTGAATTCTTCTCCCTATTTTCCTATTTCTATCTTGGTCCGTTTTACATACATTTGAATGGAGGATTTCCTTATACAATTGTGTATTCTCAAGGCTGAACTCTGTATCCTTTCTCAGTTAGTATGCAGACCAGAAAAGCTGTAACCTCAGTGTCTGTTGCTAATAATGGCAAATTCCTTCTCAATGTTCAGCAGCAGTTAGCTGATAATGATGAACGAGTTGAAGCAGATTACCTATTGATAGCTACTGGTTGTAGCAGGCAGGTTGGGATGAATATATGACTTATTTGAAGCGTCATGGATTTTAGACATATTTTTAATGAAAATTTCTGTGTCATAGGGTTATGCTCTTGCATCTCAGCTTGGTCATACAATCATAGATCCAGTACCTAGCTTGTTTACTTTCAAGATAGAAGATTCACAATTGACAGAGTTAGCTGGGGTAAAGTATTGAGTGAAGTTGTTGCCCTTTGAGTTCTTTTACTTTATTAATATTCTGTATCAAATTTCTTTTCCTTCTGCCTCCAGTTGCATACAAATAAAATCAAGTACCGTTTTTATATAACTAGAAGTTCTATTCAGGAGCATACATGAAGTATATGGTTTCTGTTAATAAGCCTTGTACTTGCCATTCATTAATTAAAATGTGACTTTATGATACTTCAAAGATTGACTTGAGAGTATGAACAATTTTTATGCAAAGATAAAATTACTACAAGTCTAGCCAAATTAGTTATAAATAAAAGTCATGGCTTCAAAGTTCAAACATTAAAGGATTCCTATATTTACTGCGCCTCTATTTATAAGTTTCGATTTAGATTTCCATTTTGTCCCTAAATACAAGTCCTGATCTAAATTTCAAGGTGTAATTATTGTTTGTTTCTAATAATACTCCTAATTTAACTTTTGAAGGTAGTTAAGGTTTAAAATAGTATGACATTAATACATAGATTTTGTCTCCTCCTTGATCTGTGTCTCTTTTCCTATAAGGACTTATAAATAGGGACGTAGGAAGTATCATATAAAAAGATCACCATTTGTAATTGCAATTGCATTTTCCATTCATCCATAAAGCTTGCGCCACCTATGGATAAAATTGATAACATTTTCATTTAGAGGCATATATCCTGTTGTATTTTGGATTTTGATTTTCTTTCAGTCCAGTTGTATCATGTTGAGGACGCAAAACATGCCTTGAGAAGTGAAGATTTTTATTTTAGAAAAAAAAGAATTATTGCTTATTTTGTTTGTTTACTTGCCAGATTTCATTCACAAAAGTTGAAGTGAGACTGAAATTAGATAATGTCCAAAGGAATATACCCCAGCTTACACAGGTATGTTACTTTAACAACCTTTGACCAAATACTCAACTATATGTATGCTGTGCTACCTTAACTTAAAATTTCAGGTTGGTTCCATGTTAGTTACACATTGGGGACTCAGTGGGCCAGCCGTTCTTCGGTTATCTGCTTGGGGAGCTCGTTATCTGTTCAGTTCAGGCTACAAAGGTAAAATATGTGTTTTCTTCCTTCTATATCAGTTTCATTTTAATGACATTTTTTTTTTTTTTTAAGCAACTCTTTTACTGATCTTTGCGTCAATTGGATGCAGGGAAACTGATTGTTGATTTCACTCCAGACTTGCATGAAGAAAATGTGAAGTCTATCCTTTCTCATCACAAGCATCAATTTGCGGTAAGTGTGGAACTGGTGCACTTAGTCAGTATAGCAATATTATGCAATCCATGTTCTTGTGTATGAAAGTTGAAACGGAGGATACGCTTCATTATTTTTTCAGTAGTATTTCTTGGTGCGTTATATAGACCCAATCTTGCTGTTTTGGATCTCGTCTGGAATATCATAATTGTGGCTTGGGTTGATTATTGAAATGTCTGATCTTATTCTACAAAATACCTATAATATTAATTAAGCGTTATGTGTTAAAAGAGCACTAATCTTCCCTTAAATTGTCCCCTTCCACAAGATAATTCTTAAGAACTGAAACTGGCATTACTATGCCTCCTACGACAGCAACATGAGTAATTTGATCACAGGCCTTAGTCATCAAGCAGTTAGTTTCACTGGAACCTTGGAATATTTTTCCATTAATTATTGGATTATAATAAATTTCCTCTGTTTCTCATTGGGTTTCAGAATGACAATACTTAATTGTTTTCCCGTGCCTCTGCAGAAACAAAAAGTGTATAATTCATATCCTTTTGATTTTGGCATATCGAAGAGATTTTGGTGTTATGTGTTGAATCGACAGGTTATGTAGTAATTCCTATTTTTAAAAAATATTTTGACGTTGTAACAAATACTTTGCATTACTAACCACATAAATAATTTCATATACAGGGTTTTGGCGGAGATATCTTGTGGGCTTCCATGTCAAATAATTCATTAATTTCTATTGCTTCTATACTAAAGCATTGTACTTTTGAAGTCGCAGGCAAGGTAGTTTCCACATCATTCCTCTAATTTTTTCCATTGTCATGGCCTCTACCTTTTTTACCCTTACCAAAATTTCCTAACAGATATGACTTTTCTTTTTTCCTTCCAATTAAGGGTCAATTTAAGGAAGAATTTGTTACTGCTGGTGGTGTTTCCTTGTCCGAGGTTCTCTTTCCTTTTCAAGCTTTCTCCTCAGTCTTCACTTCTCTTAATTCGTTAGAAATATAATTTTGCTCATTGCTTTTATTTTTTATTCTTTATTTTTGTGGTAGATCTCATTGAATACAATGGAGAGCAAAATTTGTCCGCGCTTGTTCTTTGCAGGAGAGGTAGGTCTATACTTATTTTCATTGATTCTAGTGGAGAAAGAAGTAATAATCTAGTTTGGCAATCTAAAGTCTAATCCTTTGCAGGTGCTAAATGTTGATGGGATCACCGGTGGTTTCAATTTTCAGGTACAGGAAGCACATTCATTTTCTTTGAGGAGGGAAAAATAAAATTACGGTGGAAAGAAATACATACATCTCATTTTATAAATATGATATGACTTATGATTTTTGGCACTTAATCCCGATTTCTTTAGAAGCTTGGCACATACTTTTGGTTTCTGTCATATCCTGAAATTTTGATTTGTTTTCTTTATGTAACATAATTTTCTTGGTTGAGGCATGCGTGTGTGAAGTCAGATTTGTAGCTAAAATGAACATGAATTTCTTTACATCTAACCCTTCTCAGATTCCATTTTGTGGGAGCTTTGTGAACTGGGCTGTTCTTTAGTTGTAGTTATAATGGGTAGCCAAGTATGAGGTTTGTGTGAGTGCGTACATGGGTGGTATTGCAATTACATTGAATTTAATTGGATAATTATACAAATACTCATTCAACACCCTCTAGTTGTATTATTTTTCCATATAGATAATATGTAACTCTATATAGTGAGTGTGTGTGTTCCCAAATTTAGTTTGGCCAATGGAATGAAAGTGTGTGTGTGAGGTGTAAATGCACAAGAGCCTGTCAATGGGTGTCTTTGTGACAGAGAATCTGAGATTCCTTGTTGTGGAAAATGGAAAATAAGGAAAAGAATTTTGCAAGTGGCAAAGTGGTAGTATATTCATGTCATGGTCCCCCCAAAAAAGTGGTATATTCATTCATGAGATTCAATCATACATTTCTTATGCAGAATGCGTGGTCGGGGGGATACATCGCCGGGACCACTATTGGGAGACTAGCACGCCCAATTTTGGACCATCCTGCTTGATTCTGTCTGCTGAGCCCTGTCTCTTATACTTGGACGCTTGGACTCACCCCTCGATAATTTTTGTTCCTCATGTATTCCTTAAATAAAATACTTTTTTTTTCCAGCCCAAGCAGATTTATCCTTTATCTGATTTATTTTGATGATTTTCAGTACTTGGTTTGGACGACAATATTTTTGCCGGTAGGGCCTGAGGATCCTGCATGTTGAGTGTACTCAACCATCATTCAGTGGATGACTTAAAAACAAGAGCATGCATATATTTATTTATTTTTGGATAATTCGCAAGCTACTCCAAATCTATTAAGATATGGACCCCATGATTGCTACAATAATTACGTAGCGTCTTATCAAGATGCTGAAGTAGGATAGACGATGTGGCTTATCCATATCTGAAAGGCCGAAAGGGTTCGCATATGAATGGGCTGTATGACGTGGTGGAAGGAAGCTGAAGAGAATATGAATTGCGAGTTCAAAGCCAAATAGAAGAGCACTCTTGTGATTTGTAAATGAAAAAGGCATAGCTTGAGAATTGGGAATATATATGGGTTGTGAGCAGACACACGTCAATACTCAATACGTCATTTCTCTATCCATCCCACCCATCGCCACTTTCCTAGTCCACATTATATGCACTTATGTGTTTATATATTTATTGGAGGTATGAATATATTTTTTTAAATTTTTTTATATACTGTATTTATTTAGATTTAAATTATATATTTTTTTTTTTTTTTTCCACCCAGTATCTTAAATTAATTAGTTTTTAGTTTTGCATTCAGAAATATTTATCTGTAACACCAGTATCATAGAAACTAATTAATTTGAGATACTGGGTGTAAAAAACATGTCAGAAAATAACATATAATTTAAATCTAAATAAATATAATATATAAAAAAAATTAAATAAAATATATATATATATATTAGGTATAAACACATAAGATATGTGCATATAATGTGAACTCCACCTTCCATATTGCTATTTTGGCATATTCCCCTACTAACTTAAAGACCCCACACTTTGCAAGATTAATATATTTTTTAAATATATTTGTGCGTTCATTGCCAAGTAAAAGTAAAAGGAACCAACGCACCCATTTAATCTCTAGAAGATCAAATTCGCAATCCCTTGTTTTAGTCAAAGATTTAACCAGATTCTTGGTTTTAGTTGAGCCCAATGAATTTGACAATATTAATATATGTTCTTTATTTATTTTAATAATGACGTGGGCGTGACTATTTTTCTCCATCTTTATTTCATATTCAAATACCTTCTCAATGTCAAACTTGGCTGACATTGTGATATACACTTTCTCGTAAATTAAAATTTGCTTTTTTTCCTTAATATTTTTTCACTTAGATTATATATTAGTTTAAAGTCAAATTAATTAGTTTAAAGAAAAAAATATTTTTCTTAATTTAATTTGTTTTTTAATTTTTTTCTTATATTTAGGAGAAGGAGTAATTGGATAACACTTTCTATTTCTAATTTCTAATATTACTAAAATTTGTAGTAAGTATATACTAATATTTATGAATCTTAAATAATATAACTTTTTCATCAAATACATGCAACTAATCTTGTTCATTTTTGTGGTGCAATTATTCAATAGTATAGTTCATGTATAATTTAAAAACAAAACTATTACTGTGCTGCCTAATAATTTTTCATCTTTGTTGAGCTATCTTGACCGGCTTTATCTATAAAACCAGGGAAAATCCCTCATAGGGCCCAAGTAGATGTTGTCAAAAAAGGCTTAAAGAAAACTTACATATAAAAATAGGCCCCTAGTTATTAATGTGATTTAGTTGTTAGGATATAATTATTAAATACTGATTTAGTTGTTAATGTTGTATTGATATAGCTGTTAACATTTCTGAAATAATACCCAAAAAGGCTATAGGGCTTTTTCTGACATGTAACCTTTTTTTTTGGGTATTTTTTTTACAATATCTTAGTTACTTAGACCCTAGAAGAGATTTTTCCATATAACTATTTATGTGGTCAAAAAGGGAACAGGCAATATCATTACCCACCATCATTAATTTGGTGGAATTAGTTAGTCGTGTCTGGTTCCAGAAAGATATCTTTTTCAGGATTTACTTAATTTTCTTTTTTTATTTCAACGTTGTATTTGGCTTTATAAAAATTAAATTTTTGTACTGATACATTGTATTCTAACATAAGACTTTATTTTATATGTCGTGATAAGAAAATGGTAAATTAATTTTATTGGCATTAAATATATTTTTGCTATTAACTAACTACATTAAATATAATAATTAATGTACTAACGGATCTAAACAGAGATCATGTATTTTTTTTTTTTTTATAAGTAACAATTTTGAATTTTCATTATGGAGATAAAATGATAGTATATCATAAATCTGCAATCATAAAAGAGTAAGATTGCAGAGAGTTAATTACATTATGATTAACATTTATCACCCCACATACCTGTCCAAACTCAAAGATTCAACAATATATACCTATGTGTCCCTGTATAAAATATTTGTTGAGTTCTGTTTTGTTCCATTTGGTGGCAAAATAAGATTAATTATGCAATAGACTTGAAGCTTTCTAGATGAAAAGGTTGAATAAAAAAGGATTTAGAAATCTAGTGCAATGAGATAAAAGACTTCCTAGAAATTCTTCTCCAGATAGAAGTCATTGATCCTTTTTTATAATTTTTCAAGAAAACCTTCCATCCTTAGTCTGGGATTCTGTCAATTGAAATAGGAGGCTGAAGATGTGTTTGTAATCTTATTCTGTTCATAGTTTTGATCCTTAAAAGCCAAAGAAATTGATGATACAGCAGAATCAATTTCTTTAATGACCATGGAAGGATGAACTTATTTGATCTTTTGATGGATGATTTGATTCCTCTTCATCTAAATAACTGATAAAAGTATGACCATCTTCATCATCTCTATGATAAACAGAGACGGTGCAGTTTTTTGTTTGTTTGTTTGTTTGATATAAAAATTTTAGAAAAGAAGTTGGGTTTACTCACGATTTAAAGGCAGAGTGAAATCTCTCTTCTTCCTAGGTGATACTAATATTGGACAGGATTGAGCCATCTATTACCCTCAAGCGTTAACCTAGGCACCTAGAAGTTAGGATGCCTCCCCCAACGTTTTGACCAACTCGAGGATTGAACCCCCTCCCATTGGTGAGAGTGTCCAACCCTTTTACCAATTGAGTCCAAAAACAAGGGGTAACAAAGACCATATAGTTGATCAGCAAAAGAATACCATTTGCCATTGAAAAAAAGAGTAAGACCTGAGAGCCCAGGTAGGCCATTTATTTATAACAACCTCAGACCAAAAAAAATGACGTGTAAATTTGCTCTCGCGTGATAAATGTTTAAGTCATCAGGATTTAGATACCCAAATTGACTATTTTTTATTTATTATTATCTTAAATATAAGATAAAATTGATTTTTTAAAAAAAATTAAAGAAGCGAATTAAATTACTAGTACTTTATAGTAGTATTTCTTTTCTAAATTAATTAGTTTAATTTAAAGATACAAAATATATAATTTGATTAAATAACTTACTTAAATTTTTCTTTAGTCTTAAAAATAATAATAATAATTTTGGTTATATTTTGGAGGAGGAGTATTACCAAATAGTTGTACACTGCGTTCTTTCCCGCATTTTCACTTCGAGAAAGAGACAGAGAAAGACATGTAATAAAGTCAAGTTGGATTCACTGGGATGCGAGTCGAGGAATCGAACTTTTGCCACCTCTTATTTTAAGCCAAAAGTGTACACCACATTCTTCTCAACTGTATATTCCAGAATCACCAAAATGAATTTATAAACGAGCCGAGTTTTGTTTTTTCTTCTGAATTTTTATATCATCACGCATCTCAGTGACTGTTGTCGACGAGGCCCTGAGCTGTGCCATTACTCGCTTTTTATGCACTTTTCATTCTCTTTCCAAATCCATGCTCTAGTATGTCTATTTGAGTCGGCGGCTACCATTGTTTGGCCTTGTTTCCCCTTTTCATTTTCGCCATATTTGCTGGTTTTTTTTGCTTCTTCTGTGCATCTTCAAGACTCATCTTTCTCTTCGTATGCGTGCATTTCTCTTCTGGAATGCGTAGAGGTTTGGCTGAAACGACGGATTGCTGGTGGTGAGTTATACGTGTTTGAGTTTCGACCGCTGGATTAGAGTAGCGGATATCTTGTTCGGCGTCTGGAGTGGAGTTAAAAGGAGTCCGAGTGCGGGATGGGGAAGAAGGGAGAGATGGGAGGTTCTGGGAGGAAGATAACGGTTGGAGTCTGTGTAATGGAAAAGAAGGTGAAATTTGGCCCCGAGGTTATCTCTTCGCATTCACTCCTGTTCTCTTTTGTTTCGAAAACAGAGTCTCGCCTTGAGTTGAAAATCATGTAATTATGTGGCTATGTTCATCGATCCTCATTGATGAGAATGTTCTGTATTGCAGGCTTTCTCGCCGCCTATGGGGCAGATTCTCGAGAGGCTGCAAGCTTTTGGTGAATTTGAGGTAGTCTGTAATAAATGTGCTGAGTAATGAATGTAGCTATTGGTACATGAGTATACTGAAACCAACAAACTAATTTTTCTTTGTTTTTCTTGGTTCTGCCAAATGCAATGAAAATGCAGCCGATGCTGATTAATTTTTTCTTCTTCCCGGTGTAAAATTTGTGTATTTCATCTCACTTTTTTCTTTCGCGGCAGAGCTCGTCCAATTTATTTGTTCTTTTTTAATTATAATCGTGTCGTCTTTGTTTTTGTCTTTATATTTTTTTGTAGATCATATATTTTGGAGATAAGGTCATCCTGGAAGATCCGATAGAGAGGTATGTTGATTTAATGAGTTGGAACTTCTGGAACTGTAAATCTTGCAGGACAATTTTTGTTTATATTTTTAACATGTATTTAATCTGTTAGTTGTTCTGTTTTGTTTTTTGTTTTTTGTTTTGTTTTTTTGGTTCTATTGCAAACATTATTATTTCTGGTTTACTTCTCTCTCTAGACCAATGGATTGAAAGGGGGCACTCATTCCTCAATTGACAAACAGAATTTGTGATCCTTCTGTTTCATGGATTGGTGGGCGGGGGTTGTGATATATAAAGTTTGGAAATGAGAATTGTGGCTGAAAATGTCATTATCATAAAGTCTTTATGTGTCTAGAATTACATTGCTTGGGTACTATAAGTTTGAATTTGTGTCTGTTTCAGCTGGCCAGTATGCGACTGTCTGATTGCTTTCCATTCCTCTGGTTATCCCCTTGAAAAGGCTGAGGCATATGTTGCTTTAAGGAAGTAAGTTTTTATAATTACCAAGTATATTTTATTTGTCACATCTTTTTAGCAGTCATTAGTCCCTTTACAGTGTATACTCTTTTGAGATTGTGACTTTTAAGATGCTTTGGAATACTCTCATGCCCATTGTCAATGACACTTAATATGATAAAATATAACATTGACTGTGCTTACTTGTATACTGTTTCCTTGAACTCTAGAATAAAACCTCTCTTAATAATTGTTAATTGTGATAGGAAGATGATTGATTATATGAAAGGGTGTGTGAATGGTAAACTGTGGCAACAAGAGGGTTAATAGTGGTTAAGTCTTTTATAGTTATTTCTACAATCACAAGGCACAATGAATTCGGCAGTGCTAAGAGTTTCTTATTTCTGTCTCTGCTTTCTATTATTACGTGAAGAAATCACTTTAGGATCTGAAAATGCTCATGCATGTTGATCCAGGCCTTTTTTAGTCAATAAACTGGGACCTCAGCACCTTCTTCATGACCGACGTAAGGTTTATAAGGTGAGAGAGATAAGTTTCACTTTTGTGTGGTTCAGTTCTGTTTCTCAAGCTTCTCTTTTGTTATGACATCTATTAGAGATTGTGAAAATAATTTATGGCTGTATACTTACTTTATTGTCTCGGTGTCCCCTACTTGTTTAAAATTAAGTTTCAACTCAAGATATTATGAGCTTTTCCTTTGTCCAAATTTCAAACCCAGAAGACTATGAGGGGGCATAAAGTTATAATAATTCATGGACCTTCACTTGATAGTTTAAGCTTTGAAGTTGAATTGGCTGGTCCTTCACACTATATAGTGTAAAATGATAACTTTGGTTCATACAATTTTGCCGAGAGAAAAATAGAGCATATATATGGTAATATGCATATTTGATTGTCTTGCTGAATTTGTACAATGGGGTTTGTTCATTTCTAAATTTATTTTACTCCACAAATTAAGGTTTAAGGAAAAATAAACTCCAATTAGGAGATAACAGGGCGTATTTTTTTACTTTCTCTCTACAGAGGCTTGTTGATATTTAAAATTAAGGCCTGGCCTGATGCTGTGTGATTCATCTGAATTCCTAATCAAGTCATGAATAACCCTAATTTAGGTGTTCTTATATTGGAGTGTTTAGAATAAGAAAAAGAAAACTACTTATGTCCAACCGTGTGTTTGAATACCTGCTCTCTGCTCAACCCTTTTTATAACTAAACTGACGATCATACTTCTATTTATGCTCAATTAGTGTCAATGCTCAATGTTATTTGTTTTCTGATATATAGTGATTTTACTGATATTCAATTCTGGGGTGCAAGCATCTTGAATTGTTTGGAATCCCCGTGCCAAGATATGTCCTTGTAAACAGGGAATTTCCATATCAAGACCTGGATTATTTTGTTGAGGAAGAAGATTTCGTTGAGGTTCATGGCATGCGATTTTGGAAGCCATTTGTGGAAAAGCCTGTTGATGGTGAGTTTGCTTCTTGTATCTAAGGGTGAAGCTCTTTCTTGTTGCTAGTTGTTCAGATTTAGTTCAGTAAATCATGTGCGTCAGTGTACCAAGAACCTCTTTAACATGTTCTTGGACTCTTGAAAGCAAATGTAGTTGTTTCATTGAAAAGTCTGCTTCACAAAACAACTAATAGATATGAAATGAAATTTGTATTCTTAATATTCTTAAATTGCCTATTTCCATGTAAGTGATTATGAGAGTTTGCCAAAAAAGCTTGACTAGAATCTATTCAATTAGATCGACATCAACACACTTTATTAAATGTCTATCACCAGAAGATATGAAAAAAAAAAATTTGTTTGTTAAATACATTAGACACCCCAACCAATTTAGAAAAGTCGAGCCCTTAATTTTTACACGCTAACCTAGAGTAGCTTGTCTGATACGTCAGACTCCACCAACAATGTACAGAAAATTGATGTCCTCATTTTGGCACGCTAACTTCTAAGCACTTGGCAGGAGTTTGAATTTCCAACTTGTCCACTGGAATAAACCAATTCATTATTTCCCAAGTGTGTTTTTCTGTGTTTGAAACCCAAATGCATCCATAATGTGCGATCTCATCATAATTGTCTTATGACTTGAAAAATTCTATATCCTGATGCAGTTGGTTGCATGCCTAGCATCCAAAATAGATAGAATCTTTGTTTATGTTCTTCTGCTTGTGTGACAGTTACATGCCTGTAAGAGTATTTATGCTTAGATAAATTTTATTTCACCAACATGATCTGTCCAATGATCCGACTATGTTCTCTGAATTCTGCCTTTGTTCACCATATCAGATTAACTGGATGGGCTTCGGATACTGTTTGTTTTTTAATTTGTAAAATTAAAGATTGTACACATTATTTAATTCTACTCCGTCCCTCAGTGTATATTTATATTGTAACATAAATGCATTGATTTTATTTTTTATTTAGCTGCTTATTTCAAGATGCTCTTATCCTGCAATCATTACTAATACTATGCAGAATGCTATATTAAATATATAGTCATGATTGATCTGTTTCGTTTTGAACTCAAATAATGACCTCTTTCTAGATTTATACCAACTTGCAAATATAATTTCTCAAAAGTGGCATTAACTCTAATCTTTCTGCTTTTTTTAAGGTGATAACCATAGTATAATGATATACTATCCCAGTGCAGCAGGTGGAGGTATGAAGGAATTGTTTAGGAAGGTGAGCTCTAGGATGATATCTTAGGCTCCTTAATCTAGAAGGCTTGCTGTTCTTGCAACATGAAGTGATGTGGAGAGCATTTAAATTCCGTAGGGGTCATTAAGGTGTTGTTGAGCTTGGGACGTTTTATTTGGATTCTGTAGTGTAAATTATAAAAATGTTGGTTTTTATTTGTTGAAGTGCTTGTAAGTCTATTTCTTTTGTTTTTAAGCACATAAGTCAAACTTAGTGGGTATATATAGCTTTTTTGTTTCTTTAATGAATACATATATAACATGTTGTAGACTTGTAGTTGGACAGTGGGCAAGTATACATGATTTTTGAGAGTTATGAATCAAAATGATTCCTCTGCTTTCTCCCAGCATCTTATGTTTTGGAGTAGTTGGCTCATTGACATACTTTTGGTACTTTCTGCATTTCATGCCAAGTTTTACGAGCAACCTTTTTTAATTATACAATCTTAGGTTGGCAACCGATCCAGTGAGTTCCAGCCAGAGGTGAGAAGAGTGAGGCGTGAAGGCTCCTACATATACGAGGAGTTTATGCCAACTGGAGGGACAGATGTTAAGGTTTGGAACCTTGAAGTTTATGTTGTTTTTTCTCCCTAAAAAGTTTTATATTATTTATGTCATTTGGATATTCTTTAACATGTATTTAGTCTTGCTATAATTTTTACACAACTATAGGTGTATACAGTAGGCCCAGAATATGCTCATGCTGAGGCAAGGAAGTCTCCTGTGGTTGATGGCGTTGTTATGAGAAATCCTGATGGGAAGGAAGTAAGTAGCATGCCAAATATTCCAGTCTCTTTCCCCTTATATTTATTTATGACTAGCATTTTTTTTTGCTTGCTCTTTGCTCCATTTGGTATTATTAGACAGTAATTACGTGGATTAGCTGTCAATGCTTCGTCCAGGGCCAGAATTATTTTTTTATTTTTGCCTTTAAGGTGTTAGCTTTTCAAAAACATTCTTACCCTCTTGGTTACTGTTTTGCAACTCTAAAGCATTTTACTGCGTCATTGAACTGCTAGGTTTAAATACATTAATTACATGATTTAAGATTTTGTGCAAAACTCTTCTTAACCGATATGTCTCTTGTCTTTTCATTTCTTCCTGATTGATATAATTAATTTAGAAAGTGTTCAATCTGAATTCTATACCAATCCCTTGTTATTATTTATTTATTTATTTATTTTTTAAAATAATATTCCTCCATTTAATATAAGTACATATTTAGTTGCTATTTTCTTGGTAAACATCCACTGGTTGTCTTGAACTCTTTTTGGTATTTTGGGTTGGCTAACTGATGAAAAAGCCTATACCATTCCAAAGCAAGCATGGATTGCTGGCTTGAAATATAGATTGAAATTTCTTGTTGACCCATATCCATAAATTTTTTGGCAGGTTAGGTATCCTGTGTTATTGACACCTGCTGAAAAGCAAATGGCAAGAGAGGTTTGCATGGCATTCCAGCAAGCGGTATGTTGTCAGATGTGGTGACTGCTTGCCATACAAAGATTCCATTTCTTCTTATATGTCATTACTACTGAAATTAAACTGGCGTCTTCTTATCTTGTTAGATTTATTCTCTCTGTACTTAGAGTGATTAGTAGTCCTGTAATTTGTTGATTCTTTTATCATGTTCTTTCACTTTTGTGTTTTTACTGAAATTTCGTCAGCAGCTTAGGTTATGTTCAAAATGCTGTGACCTATGTATCTTAACAAGTCCTATCATGGAATATTTTATATATTTAAAATGAACTAGTGATTATTGTAGTAGATTTAATTAATTGGATACTCCCTCTGATTCAAAATATAGGAGCCAAACTTGTGAGGGTGTGTGGTTTTTTAAACAAGAGTCACGTTGCTTTTGGCTCATCATTTAATGCTTTTTTTTTTTTTTTTTTTTCCCAATTTTACCCCTAATTAATTATATGTCTCTCTCATATCTATTTCCACTCATTCTCTCTCCCACTCACCCTCTCCTTAAATAGGGACTTTTTAGGAAAGTAATTTATATTTTTTACATATTTGTTGTCTTTAACCAATTTTAACTAACTTTTCGAATTGCATAACTTAGTTATTTGGTTCTTATATTTTGAGCCGGAGGTAGTATATTTTATCTCCTTAACCTATTCTTCCAAAGAATAATTCATTGTGTATTTAATGTTCTGTTTAATTAAATCTGTCCCACCACAGAATTATCATTATGATGGTTAAGTGAGTGTTGTACTTCATGTCCCACCATTAGTTTTTCTTACCGCTTGCAGGTTTGTGGATTTGATCTCTTGAGATGTGAGGGGCGCTCATATGTATGCGATGTGAATGGATGGAGTTTTGTTAAGAACTCACACAAGTAACTTGTTTTTTTATATATATGTATATATATTATCATGCGGTATTTGGTTTAGGGTTTGTGGCTGCCCTTCTCAACACAAGTGTCTACTCTGAAACTTGAACTTGTGACCCACAGGGATCTAGCGGGATTTTGCACTGCTATACCAACTCTATATAATTACATGGTTTTGAACTTTTGATATTGGAAGCATAGTTGAAAATACATTTATAGTGATTACTTTTGCTTCTATTTAATTGAATATCTTAAGATTAAGTTATTTCCCCCGGAATTTCTATTCTGCTGCTTGAAAATTTTAAGCGTTTCATAAGTGATGACTTTTTAACCATTTTTTATAAATGTTATTTGGGCCTTAAATTCTATGACCTGTGTTATCTGATCCAACCTGGTACACCACTCGTTCACTTTCTACCAGTTGCCTTCATAACTAATTAGTGGATGGTCATTCTCTCCTCTAAAACTGTTGCAACTGATGTCTAAAATTGAATAATTTACTAAATTGGATGTTTCGTGTATAATGCTTTCAGATGGGTAATATTTTGATTGAAAAAACACCTATGTATCACAACAAAATATTAAAGCAGATTATATTTCAAAATTGAGGAAAGTGAAATGTTTTATCAACCGAAAGTTTAAAGAATCAATTACATTCAGTAAGTTCATGGGAAAAGAATGATCAAGAAGTTTATAGGCGAATAGAATCATTGGTTCCTTTAACTTTTAGTTTTTGTACTTATGTCAAATTCATGTATAGACAAAGTAGATGTGTTACTTTAAGCTTAAGCTGCATGATATTTATGGTATTTAGTTGCCCCATTACAATATGACTGGATAATAGTTATTCAAACAAAAAAGACATTCTTAATTTGTCAACCTGTTCTATGATGATAGTAATAAATTTTAATGTTAAAAAGTCAGGTTAAAAACTGTTTATGACAAAAATTTGAAACACTTAAAAAAGGTCAACACTGTAGGATAGGGGGCAAAGACTAAACAAATCCAATTTATGACAAATTTTGTGCTTGTTTAAAAATACTCATTTTACATATCTTCTGATGAATATCTGCTTTCCTTGTTTTTCCTCAATGAATCTTACAATTCTGTTTCCATTGCTACTACTGAAGGTATTATGATGATGCTGCATGCGTGCTGCGGAAAATGTTTCTAGATGAAAAAGCACCCCATCTTTCATCAGCAATTCCACCAACTTTACCGTGGAAATTAAATGAACCAGCCCAACCTTCTGAGGGATTAACTCGTCAGGGTAGTGGTATTATAGGAACTTTTGGACAATCTGAAGAACTGCGTTGTGTAATTGCTGTTATTCGTCAGTATGTTCCTTTTCTTTGTTTTCCCTGGATTAGTTATATTAGTTAAATTCCATGTTCTTTATTGTTCACTCATTTGTTTTGGTAGTGGAGATAGAACTCCTAAACAAAAGGTGAAGCTGAAAGTTACTGAGGAAAAGCTGCTAAACATAATGTTGAAATACAATGGAGGACGACCTAGATCAGAGGTAGTACTTTCTTTTCTTCTGATGCTTTCATGATATTCTTAAGTCACTGGATTTATTGATACTCTATTCGTGATCCAATAAGTCCATTATTTGCAGACAAAACTTAAAAGTGCAATACAGCTGCAAGATCTGTTAGATGCTACTCGAATGCTAGTGCCTCGAACTAGGTACATTTATAGTGATTCCTTTTTCTTTGCTGGAGAGATCTTGTATGTCATCAAATAACCAATATTAAAGTTTGACACACTGGCTGTTGTATTCTTCTTTCGTTACTGTTTATGTCTAATAGAAGCTTAGCTAGAGTTTTGGATTAATCCAAGTTATATGCATTGTATAGACTAGATCGAGGAAGTGATAGTGAGGCTGAAGATGTTGAGCATGCTGAAAAGCTTCGTCAAGTTAAAGCAGTTCTTGAGGAGGTTATAATTTTCTTGACAGTGTTTTTTCCCTGTATTATTTATTTCCTATCCATGGAGCATAAATCTAGTCATCCTTCCAAATTTACTGCATTGATGCACTTCTCTTTGATTGCTGGTGTGATAAACATAAGCATGCCTATTGCTAATATTAAGGGAAGGATACTCTTTTACACGTACTTCCGGATCCTGCATAACTGCAGTCTAGATCCTTGTCTCTTGTTTTTTAACTTTCCCTTATTTTCTCAATGATATCAGGGGGGACATTTCTCTGGCATATATAGGAAGGTTCAACTAAAGCCACTAAAGTGGGTCAAAGTCACAAAAAGCAATGGTGAAGGTGAAGAAGAACGACCTGTTGAAGCATTAATGGTTCTTAAATATGGTGGTGTTCTTACACACGCCGGCAGAAAGCAGGTTCTGATCAACAGAAATATTAAACATTTTTTGTTGAGTTTGAATTTGACTGGACTGCTATAGTTCCATTATTTTTTAGGTTAAATATGAATTTATAATATTCAATGGCAGTTCTTTAATTACTATTTTCCCTTTGCAGGCTGAAGAACTGGGAAGATTTTTTCGGAATAATATGTATCCAGGTTATTTGAATTTCTTTGTTAATAGAATTTGATGATGCTATATCGGAAGAGGAGCTAACATACAATAATGAAAATTATTCACAACAACACTAATTTTCCTAATTTAGTATCATAATAAAAGGATGCTTGCCACCCCTTACTGCAGGACTATATATAAGCAACCAAAACAAACTTCAACTGAACTAAAACTTGGAACTCAACTGAACAATCAATGGAAACGTATTATAATACTGCTATGTCATTGCATATCCCTAGGCCTAACACCGTCAAGATAATCCTAATTTACTTATCAAGATTATAAACCACATATTGCCCTAAATTCCTATGTGTAAATCCTACATCCAAAATTGCAGTTGCTTCAAGCAATCTTTTTTCATCTCATAATGCTGTATTAATTGTCAGCCTAGTACTCCATTTCTTTCCAGGCCTGTATGATTTTATTTCTTAGAACATCCTTCTCAACTATATATTTCTGGAGTTTATGCTTGCAGAATTGTGGCACAACCAGTAGACTCTTGGCCATTAGTCATTTATAGTTGTATTGTATGGATTGCTTTCTTTCAGAGAATTTTGGATTGAACATGCTAACTAGTTTAGGTCTTGAGATGCAATGGTCTTGTACCTGACTAATTTCTTTCCAGGCCTGTATGATTCTATTTCTTTGAACATCCTTCTCAGCTATATATTTCTGGAGTTTATGCCTTTATTGTAGCTGTAAAAGTAAAAGTAGAAGTGCAGAATTATGACACAACCAGTAGACTCTTGGCCATTAGTCAGTTATATTTGTATTGTATGGATGGCTTTCTTTCAGTGAATTTTGGATTCAACATGCTAACTAGTTTAGGTCTTGAGCAGTTGAGGTGCAATGGTCTTGTACCTGACTAATTTGTTTTACTTACCTCTTATTGTCCTTTGTATCCAATTTTGAATAGCTATACTTGCCTTCTGATTATGAGCTAACGTGCAAGATTGCTCCTGCTTTTGAATCCATTGTCGTAGGCTTTTAGCTATAGGACCATGATCTTTTGATTAAATGTTTTGATCTTTGATAAATGCAGGGGAAGGTACAGGTCTTCTTCGACTTCATAGTACATATCGTCATGATCTAAAGATTTACAGCTCTGATGAGGGTCGAGTGCAGGTATTACCCTTGTTTGAAACCCCACCCCTATTAAAAGAATCACTAGTTTACTTGGTTATTGCAGTTTATTTATTTATTTTTGATTAATTTAAGAGTATAAAGTCTCTTAATGCTGGTTATATTCATGGTGAGAGGATAATACATAAATAGCATATCAGAATATGTCTACCATTCAATCTCGCAAAATCGGCAATTGTAACAAAGCAGCAAGATCTTAGGAGCTAAATAAGGCATTAAAATTTTTACAAACCCGAGTAAATGAGACTTGACAGAATCAGAATTTAACTAAAGTTGGAAAAAATAAAAACATCAGAAACACCAATGTCTACTAGAATTTAGTTAATTTCTCTTCTCCATTGTATAATTAGTCCTTTTTTCAAAAATTCCTTTTTCAACAGATGTCTGCAGCAGCATTTGCCAAAGGTTTACTTGACCTAGAAGGGCAGCTAACACCAATCCTGGTTTGTGTTCTTTTGCTGAAGTTTTCAGCCTGTTCTTTGGGTTGGACTTTTTTTCCTGACTGAGAGGTTTTCCTATCTTGAAGGTTTCCCTTGTGAGCAAAGACTCCTCCATGTTGGATGGACTTGATAATGCCAGTACTGAAATGGAAGAAGCCAAGGTTGGTAATATGTTTATAGTTTTCCTTCTTTATATTATAGGAATTTTAGTATGTAAACTATTGTAAAGTAACAAACTTCAATTGAGGTCCCTTTAAAGGGCGGCCCAGTGCACAAGGTTCCTACCAAGTGGGGTTTAAGGAAGGTTAGATGTACACAGCCTTACCCTCCTATTGGAAGGGTTGTTTCCAAGATTTGACCTTATGCCAACAAATTGGTTCTTGACCTTAAGTTACTCAATAAAATATTAACTTGAGAAGAACTATGCCATTCACTGTCTAATATGCATAAAAGCTTCTTCTCTTACATTTTAGGGCACGGTTCAATATCTTCTATACTACTTATTTTATCTTTTTTGTATGGGCTGGATTCTTTGTAGGCTCGGTTGAATGAAATCATGACCTCTAGTGCAAAGATGGCTCATAGCAATGGATCATCTGAATTTCCTTGGATGAAAGATGGAGTAGGATTGCCACCCAATGCATCAGAATTACTTGTTAAGCTGGTAATCTTTTGAAATATACAATGCATCCCTTGTTTTGAGAATCAGGGCAGACACAGAGATGCACTATCTGAATTAATGAATATAATGTGTTTCTTTTCAGGTATAAGGATTTTATTATTTGATTTGTTTTTAGCTTTATCATCAATAAATTAGAATGATAATCATGTTACTCCTGCATTTCTTGTATTAGCTTCACTATGAGTTTAGGTATAAATCCCTGTTCATTTTATATTATGGGATATCCAATGATGTGAATTACTGTTATTTAGAGCTAGTTTTGATTTTTTTGACAAGCTGTTGTTACTAGTCCACTGTTTCAAAATTTGAGCTTTTAATATGGAAGGCTCCAGGATATTCTAAAACTTTCATGAAGAACTCCCGTTGTTGTAACCAATGTTAGACTCAAAAAGCCCCTTTTTGCATACCAGCGTAATGAATAGATGGGTTGCACCATTCCAAATGAAATGACAACAATGAGAACAAGAGAAAACTAATGAAAATGTAACAACTTGGGGGAAAACAAAAAATAAATAATAAGACTAGGAATGGAGTGCGAAACTACCACTTCAAGGAACAACAATTTATTTTATTTTATTTTTCAATTGCTGTGAATGGAATTTTCCTGAGAATTTATGTAGCATTTAGCATTGGGCTTTTGGAAATTAAATTTGCATCGAAAATGAGGTGGATGAATGGAAAATTGAATTCATTAGATGAGTCTTAGATTGACTTTAACAATGGGAGGTGAGATTGGTGCCTTGAATCTTTGTGATCTGCAACAAAGGAATATGTATGAAAGTTTTGTCTGAGAAGCTAAGGAAGAAACAAGGAAACCAATTTGACTATGTTCAAGTCAAATTTATAATGACTATTAGGCTGCACGAAGAGCTATAAAGGTAGATTTAGTCATGATTACAGAAAATTAACTTGAATTGAGGGAAGACCCACATGCTATTCTTTAGAGTCTATTGTCTTCCAAGATAAAATTGTTTCTAAATTATTGTTCATGGGTGTTTCTAAATTATTGCTCATAGGTTTCCTCTGTAACATCTATTATTGGGTATTTGTCTAGAGATAGGCTAGTGATGTGCGCAACTTGAAATCATTATCATCATTCTTTTGGTAATTCCCATGTGTATCTGTTCAGGTGAAATTGATTAAGAAGGTCACTGAACAAGTAAGACTACTTGCTATGGATGAAGATGAGAAACTTTCAGAAACAAGCTCATATGATGTAATTCCTCCTTACGACCAAGCAAAGGCACTTGGCAAGACAAATATTGACATTGATCGCATAGCTGCTGGACTCCCTTGTGGAAGTGAGGGGTTCCTTTTGATGTATGCCCGCTGGAAAAAGCTTGAAAGGGAATTGTATAATGAACGGAAGGAGTATGTATTTGCTATATTTTTTTTAAATTTTTTTTGCTCTCCTTCTGTATTTTTCTTTCTGATTCTAGAAACTTACAGAGCTAAGATAAAGGAATGCTACTTATGTATTTGAATATTTAAATCACATAAATGAACAGAAAATGTCACATCTGGAGTTTCTAAAATCTAGTTAGTTGTAGGGTACTCATTAATACCCCTTGCATTCATATGAACATGATTGTGTCTTTCATCAATGGATTTTTTTTTTTTTTTTTTTTTTTTCGAATTAAATACATCTCATAAATTAATTTTCCTTCCTGTTATTCTTTATGCTTTGTTGCCTATGCACTTCTATAATTTTGTTTTCTAGTGTGGAAAAATGGTTTTCAGACCCTGATATTGTGTTTTCTTGCAGCCGCTTTGATATCACTCAAATTCCTGATGTTTATGATTCATGCAAGTAAGTATCTCCTAAAAGTGTAGGCTTTAATGCTAAGATACTGTCTTCTCTAGCCCATCTGGAGAAACAAGATTCTCTTTGAATCTTCTCACTGTCTGAATGTAATCTGAACAATAAGTATTGTGATAATGTTTTAGGAAGTTATTAATAGATTTTAATGCAAACTTATATTTGATTTTAATTTTTAAAACCTTGTAATACTGATATTAACTTATTTAATTGATTTCTCTTACTCTTATCTTACATCTTCTCTTTGTTAAAATTTTATAACCCCACTTCTTCAATTTTTTATAATCTATTTCCATCATACCAGACAGATAAAGTTCGATTAAGGAATGAGCACAGGTTGAGGAAATATTAAACTATTCCACGTTCATGTCTCTTTCCTCTGTCATGCAATTTTCTGATTAAACCGACCGATATGCAATTTTATGTGTTAGAAGACAAGTCTGGTGTTTTTAAATTCTCTAGGTCTTTTATTTTCTTCTTCAAGTCATAAATTTGACTTACATTTATACCCTACAGGTATGATCTCTTGCACAATGCTCATCTTAATCTGGAAGGACTGGATGAGCTTTTCAAAGTTGCTCAGGTACTTAAAAGCACATTAAGATATTTCAATGCTTTTCAAAGTGGATTTAGTGGATTACAAGTTTCTTCTCCTATTTGGAACTTGAATGCCTATTTAATTTTTTGTACTGCACTCATATCCTTTCTGAAACAAAACTACATACTTCTTGCTCAACGTCCAAGTTTGAGCACCAATCTCTGCAAGTCTATTCCCTGCAAAATTTTGAACTGTGCTTACAGCTAAATATCTTTTTCCCCCTTTTCATTAAAGAGGAAAAACTGATCGAGCTGTTTCTGAAAGTTGTCTCTGTAGAAATGAACAGCTATAAAAAAATGATCGTTCCCTTTTTGTCTTATTGATGGTGTTATTTTTTTTTTTTTCAGGCACTAGCTGATGGTGTTATTCCTAATGAATATGGAATTAATCCAAAGCAGAAGTTAAAAATTGGCTCGAAGGTGTAACCTTGCTTTAAGACATCAGATTGCCCTTTTGTGTTACAAATCTTTGATCCATTTCTTTATTCCTCGCTTAAATTTTGCTTTCAACTATAATAACTGTGATGTCAACTCTTGTGATTGCTTCTGATTTGAGCGAATACTATGTTTTAACCCCAAAGAAGTAAACTACTAATGAAATGTGAGTTATGAAAGACTGAACTGTGTGCAAATTCACCCTTAGCATTTTGTCTCGAGTTTCATAACTGGATATTGCTTCAGTTAATATCACTCAATTAAATGCATTTTTGTTATGTGTTTATTTGTAACTGTAGCCCCTATTTACCCTAATTTGTGCTGTTTCAATTCAGATTGCACGTCGTTTATTGGGAAAAATTTTAATAGACTTGAGGAATACTCGTGAGGAAGCCATTAGTGTTGCTGAGTTAAAGAGTAACCAAGACCTTGATTCGTCAACTTTAAAAACTGAACTGGATGATATAGAGTCCAATTCAAAACTTTTGAATAAGAATGATGAACCAAGAAGATCCAACACTTTCAGTGATATTTCATTGGATCAAGATGATGATGACGATAAAGAAACAAAATATCGTTTAGATCCAAAGTGAGTATCAGAACACACATAGATTTTGTACATTATTGTTGTTGTTGTTGTTGTTGTTATTATGTTGTGTTTTAATTATCTTATCTCCCATCAGGTATGCAAATGTAAAGACACCTGAGCGTCATGTGCGAACAAGACTGTACTTCACATCAGTGAGTGCTTTATTGCATTATTTTTGCATCATGATGGCAGGGATTGGATTGTTAAAAATTTAGATTTTTTACCTTGTACTTTCCAATTGATATAAGAGATCAGTCAATGACCTTCTAGTTTGCTATTTAATTGTTCCATTGCCATTATTAATTGGTCGTCAGGTTTACTTTCTCGTATAAATTCAATATTTTGTTTTGGTTTTGATTTCTTAAATAACATCTTTTTAAAACAGAGAAACGATGATACATTAGAAAAGAATTTATGTAATCAAATTATTTGTAGAGCTCACTCATTAATATCTCTGTAAATTCATTCATCCGAACTGACTGTATATTTTGTCTGTTTTTAGAACAAAATTTTTCTATTCTGATTCCTCTACTTTTTTCCGACAATTATTTTTATTGGCAGGAATCACACATCCATTCCCTCATGAATGTAATTCGTTACTGTAATTTGGATGAATCTCTTCAAGATGAAGATAGTCTGGCTTGCCTTCATGCGCTAGAGCGCCTATATAAAACAAGGGAGCTTGACTATATGAGCTACTTTGTGCTGAGGATGTTTGAGAACACAGACGTGAGGATCATTTTAGGCATTTCTCTGTCACTGTTTCTCTTTTTTCTTTAAATAACTGTCAGAATAAAAATATGGTTCCTTAGTGCTCTACATTCCATTACTTGATGATTTGACTCATTGTTTCCCTATTCCTTTGGCGGTTACAACTGTCAAGGCTTGGATTGATGTGTTAGGCGCTGGTTGCATGTTGTTGTTATATTCAACCTTTTGCCTGTGAAACTGCAGGTGACTTTAGACGATCCGAAAAGATTTCGCATGGAGCTGACCTTTAGTCGTGGTGCTGATTTGTCCCCCTTAGAGGTAATGATCGCTTGTCAATATAGCTTGCCAAAAAATATATATGAATTATGAAGCAACAGTTTGTATTCCTTCCATTTGCTGTTAATCTTTATTGTTTGCGTGGTATGCAATCAAATATTAAGTGTTCATTAAGTTTGAGGATGCTTATGGTTCCATCTATGAAACCAAATTGACCAAAAGCTTCTATGATATAACAAAGGGTGTATATTGTGTTCGGCAGAAGAATGATCGTGAGGCAGCTTCATTGCATCAAGAGCACACCTTACCAATTATGGGACCTGAAAGGCTGCAAGAAGTAGGATCGTTTCTGTCGTTGGAAAAAGTGGAGAAGATGTTTCGTCCATTTGCTATGCCTGCAGAAGACTTCCCTCCCCCAGAGGCACCTGCTGAGTTCCCTACCTATTTTCCTAAAAGCATGCTTGAGCGCCTGGTCCATTTCTGGCCTTTCCACAAACAGGCCAACAATTCTAATGGCAAGTAGCTACTTGGAAAATCCCCTTTTTTCCCTTTATTCTTTTAATTTTACAATGTCTGAATGGCCCCTTTTTTTCCCGGTAAGGGGCTTTTACTGTAGAAATCGAAATTGAAGAAGGGCGCATTTTATCAACATCTACGGGGAACAAACTGAGGTCTCAATTTTTTTACATCTTTATAATTTGATTTTATGTTTAAATTTTAATTTAATATAGTTTTCAAATAAGAGTAGAAATATTTAATTTATGTAAATAAAAAATTTAACAAAATAAAATTAAATTGGTTTCCCTACTGTTTTGCTATCGTTCTTGATGGACTAAAGTCATTTAAGACATTGTGCGTGTGATTTTGTTATCGTTGTTGTTATATTTGATTAAAGCTATTCCCTTTTAAAGCTTAGAACACAAATGATTTTAGCCTCTCTCAATAAGTGTTTCTCAAAATTTGAACTTGTGTTTTCTTTCTTATAAGAATGAAACGGCTTACCTCAACCACCAACTTGGTATTATACTGAAATTTCTTATTTATGAAATAGTCTAGCTTTACTAGAGTTTCATTTGAGTGAATTACTCTAATTCATACACTAAATGGGGTTTTTTTTTTGGGGGGGGGGGGGGGGGGGGTTAGTTCACGGAGTGGAGTGGGGTACCAACAATGTAAATAAATGGTATATAAATATATATATATATATATATATATATATATATAAAATAAGTAAAAGGCAATTTACCCAAAATCAGGTTCCTTCTTGATTGGACGTGACCGATGACTTCTAGATATACTTCAGCCGGTTTCACTTTTCAACTATTGCAGTATTGCTTTAGCAAACCTGTTCTCTTTATGAAATCAAAAATAAAGTTAATAAAAGACGATTGGAAAGTTGCTTACAAGTCATAATAGTTGGAGTAAAAGGCTCGTTCTTCTTGATATGTGTTGGAAGACTCAATCTGAATAAGTGTGTCCCAGTATTCACACGACAGAGAGAAAAATATACTTCACATTCATGAATAATCAGTCTTTACACCACTGACTCAACAATATCTGTGTAGGCCTATTTATATACAACTGTTGATGCACCTGAGATATTAGATAAAACTATCTAACCACAATAACTAACCACAGTAACTAATTACACTTGTACTTGTTTATTTACAATTTATATTTATATTTCTAACACTCTCCCTCAAGTTTGGGGCGAAAACATATTAACAGTCCCTAACTTGCTCAACAGTGTGCGCTGAACATCCCCGGAGACTGGTTTTGTTAACAGATCAGCTTCTTGTTAATGGGACCTGACATGTTGAAGATCTATTACTTTCTCTCGCCATTTTTCACGAACAGAATGACAGTCGACCTCAAAATGTTAGAAATATAAATATAAATTGTAAATAAACAAGTACAAGTGTAATTAGATTTATGTCTCATCAAGAATATCCATGTAGCTCTTGAATAGTCATCTACTACAGTGAGAAAATATTGAAATCCTTGATGAGTGGGTGTCCTATATGGTCCCCATATATCTAAATGTATAAGGTCAAAACACTGTTTAGTCTTAATGCAAGAAGATGAAAATGGAAATTTGGTCTGCTTGGATTGAACACATATGTCACATTTATCATTTATTAATTCTGCATCATCAAATTCAAAATTTAAACGTTTGAGTACAGAAAAGGGGGCATGGCCTAATCTCCTATGCCACAAACATACATCAGATGATTTTAGGGTGCTATTGTGTGTCTGTGTGGTATCACTATGTTTTTGTGTGATGTTCAATACATGTGAGGTTTTGGGAACCCTAAGAATGTATAATCCATCTAGCATTCTACCAGTCAGCCTCGTCCTTCCACCCTGAAGGTCCTATATAACACAGAAATCAGGAAAAAGACAAGCCATACAATCTAATTCTTTAGTGACCTTAGAGATTGCTATCAGATTGAATTTCAATTTGGGAGAATACAATACATTATTTAATCTGATGCGAGGCGCTATATTGATGGAACCTATGTGTGTAACAGGCACTCCTTGCCCATCTAGAATTTTAATAGATTTAATAGGCCCATTATATTCAACATGGTGATCTAACAGCGAAAGATCTCCTATCATGTGAGTAGTGGCTCCTGAGTCTAAAATCCAGCAACAATCAATTAAATTAATAGGAGGTGAAATAGCCAAACTTGTACCGGTTAAAGCATGAACGGTGGATTCTGCATCCTTCTGTAAAATATGAAGAATGCGTTCATATTGATCCTGAGTGAAGGACGGAGTTACTGTGCTGGTAGTGTTCATGTGGTGGTCTGGTTCCGATATGGACTCCATCCCCAATTGGCCAGATTCTTTCGTCTGCCTTGGTTTGGTGGGTCCCTTAAATGTTGGTGGATACCCAACTAGTTGAAAATAGTTCTCTCGCAGATGACCCTTCTTTAAGCAGCGTGTGCATTCTATATAGGAATCACTACGATTCCTTCCCCTTCCACGACCACGAGTCCTTGTAACCATGGCTATCCCTTCTGTTGGATGACTATGGTCAGAGATGGATCGTTGAGTCTCATCCTGAATCACCATAGAATAGGCCTCATTCACTGATGGCAACGGATTCATGAGGAGAATTTGCCCTTTGGCTTGATGATAGGATTCATTTAATCCAATAAGGAATTGCGAAGTTTGTTCTTGCATCAAAACCGAGTATGCTTTGGATGTATTGCAAGTGCACGATGGAAGCTGAACGAGAGCAGACTGCTCTTCCCATAGTTCTTTAAGTTTCGAAAAATACACAGAGATAGAGGCAGAACCTTGATGATGAGATGTCAGCTCACGATGCAAAGAAAAGATTCTGGCTCCATTTTTCTTGTCAAATCGTTCTTTGAGATCAGTCCAGACAAGGTGTGCGTTCTGAAAGAAAATCATACCATTGGCCAACTCCTTGGAAAGCGAATTGAGAAGCCAGGATAGCACAACAGCGTTGCATCTTTCCCACTGAGCATGGAGTACCGGGTCTTGATCCTCTTTTCGGCAAGTGCCATCAACTAGACCAAGTTTATGCTTTCCCAGTAGAGCGATGCGCATAGCTCTACTCCATACAGTATAGTTTTCAGTTCCAGTGAGAGTTTGTGCCACAATGGAGATCCCTTGAGTGTTTGACGGATGCAGAAATAAAGGATGAGAAAAGGAAATAGAATCTGAGCAGATCGACTTATCCTTTGTTTGGGAAGAGGTCTTATCGGAATCCTTGTCTGCCATGGGAAGTATCTAGGGCTCAGGTGAGCTGTGGCGACGGCGGAGATCGGAAGCGGCGGCGGAAGCAATACTTCAACAGAGAGGGAGAAAAGCTTCGGTAAAAGGAGAAGGTAAAATCTTGCAAAAATGCCGTGAGAGCTAGGGTTCAAGAACCTTCAAGAATCCCTTTGGGAAGACGCTCGTATCACAACAATTGAGAAAAAATAGGTGGATCGGGAGCCATCGGTGCTCCACTGTACTCGATTTTTTTTTTGGTTGCCCACCCGGTTCACCGGGGCTTTGCCCCAACTAATCCGGATCCGACCCGGGCCGTGCACCTAACTGTGGTGGGTGAGTCTCCCAGCGGTCCACTGTACTCGCTTTTGGAGAAAGAAAATAGAAGAACCCGATCTTGGATGAGAAAAACAATGGGCTCGCGGAACTTGCTTCTTGGATACAAAAAGAAAGCCAATCTTGGGCCAAATCTTGACTTGTGGGCCGTAGATGACTTAGGAAGCAAAGGAAATCATGGAGAGGTTGAGTGGCTCTGGTACCATGTTGGAAGACTCAATCTGAATAAGTGTGTCCCAGTATTCACACGACAGAGAGAAAAATGTACTTCACATTCATGAATAATAATTCTTTACACCACTGACTCAACAATACCTATGTAGGCCTATTTATATACAACTGTTGATGCACCTGAGATATTAGATAAAACTATCTAACCACAATAACTAACCACAGTAACTAATTACACTTGTACTTGTTTATTTACAATTTATATTTATATTTCTAATAATATGTATGTATCAGTGTCATCAAATTGGATGGACGCTCATCATATACATGTAATCTATATCCTAAAAATTATTAGATATTTTAAGCGTTCCATTATAGATTCACTAAAATATTTTTTCATCTCTTTATACTTTCTGTTCTGGCATTATGTAATAATCTTTCTAAAATGTTTACCAAGTCACGACAAGCTATGGAATATGGATCGGATATATAGCCATTAAATTCCATATAAATATATGACAAAATTAAAATATACATAATTATTCCTAATTAATCCTATATCCCTACCTTCGCTATCTTTTCATACACTGCTATTTGCTCTTGACTAAATTTGAAAATACACCAAGAAGATAAATTCCACTCAAATATTATCACTGATTGGGAAAAAAAAAAGGGGGGGGGGGGGGGGAAAAATTTCCCTTAACAACTAATGTCATAACTATTTGTTTTGTTGAATGATGAGAGAAAAAATAGTATCTTGGGAGTTTAAACAACAATTACATCATAAAACCCAACAAACGTCTAAAAAGCTAACGCTAGTAAGTAAAAAAGTCAGCCGGAAATTGAGCGAGACAAAAATCTGGAGGCTCGAGGAGAATGTCATAACTATGCTGCTATCAAGATAATTCCCATCTTTTATATTAAAATATGATTATAGTATTTGATTATATTTTCTAAGAAACTACCAGGCATGCAACTGGCTTAGATGACGTCGTGTAGAATTCAATAAAATATCTGTATACTGAATATGGATGTTCAAAGACTGGGTTAAAAGTCAACCCGAGGTCTAGTCCAATAGGACTCAGGCTAGACAAGTCAGCTCGAGGTTCGGTTCGGTCTAGTACCAACCGAGGTCAGGCTGGACCAGATTTGCCTGGTCTAGGCAGTTCAGTTTTAGTTTTTCTAGTTTTTTTTTTTTTTTTTGGCCTTCTTGTGAGGCAATATTTTAGTTCTAGTTTCACCTCACTTCTGAAAGTAATAAAAAGTGACTGAGTGAAAAATGATTCTTATACAAAATCTATGAGTGGTTGAGCGCAGAGTGTAGTGGTGATTTACGGAAAAAAAAAAAAAAAAAAAGAGGTCAGATCGGATCAGTTTAAGGGGTCTAAGCCTCCGGACTGAAGTCCGGTTTAACCCGAGCAGTCTAATCCAGTCAAATTATCTTGGACCAATTTTTTTTTTTTACCTTGGACCAACCAGACCGCCAAGATTTTTGGACAACCCACTGAACACATAAAAAAGAAGAAAGAATCTACTACTACGCATATTTTTCTTCAAAACACAGGAACAATAAATCGTAAAACTCCGAAAGAATTGTGGGCCCACAATATAAAAATGGACATGCGTTAGATTTAGTTAATGACAATGCTAAGTTTGTTACTTCTTAAAAAAGTTAGGGGACTTGCTTCCTGAAAAGATCCTTTTTTACTAAACAACAATTAATTATAATGTTTTTTTAAAATCAGATTAGTAGGTAATTATGGAAAACCTTCATTTTCACATCTCGGGTTTAGGGCACAAATTTCGCCCACAAACCCACAACAGAAAATCCATAACTCAGGGCACAATTATCAAACCGGAGATTTTATATCCCTCAATTCATACAACATGAACCTCATAACAAAGGGTCTTCATAAACAATGTTACACAAATTAGGAAAGTGGATCCACTATAATTTGATAGTATATAAAATAAAGCCTTCAACAGTCATCCAAAAGTAGTTAAGGTAGTATTTCAAAAATATGAGGGCCCTATGATGACAATATGTAATTCAATACAACACTAGTACCAAAAAGAAGCCTACAAGTTTCACGATGTCTATGCTTCTAGCTGCTTCCCTTGCCCTCTAGTAGGGTTAGAGGTCTCGCATGAAAAATTTAATAATGACGGGTGAGACATAAAGTCCACGTAACCGAAATTAATTTATCAAATATACAGGAAATGACTGCAAGTCAGAGAAGCAGGTTTATTAACATAATAATAATATTATTTAATAAATAAAATTTTATATAATAATAATAAACAATGATTAGAAAAGATAATACACAATAGTCCAAAACAATTAGAATCACCCCCTCCCGTCCATCCTACTCCTCCTTATTTTCTCAGGACATGGTACAGCCTATCAGGGCTAGTATATCTGGCCAAGGTTAGCTAGTCACTTCAAGAATATTGTCTCCTTCCATGTCACCACCAATATACCGTAATAAGGAGGTGTCTACCCAAAACACTCAACTCAAATTCCGGACCAGGAATAAGAGAGCCGATGGACACAATTTCACCCTCAATCTCTTCCACACAACCCAACATATCCCAACAGAAGAAATAACATAATACTAAAATTTTCAACAACATTTTATTAAACTATTATTCCATACACATCATCTCACAACAAACATTATAACCATCACAACAATAACAATCCCAATAATAATAATTACATAAAAACATAGATTGGAAAACACACTGCTTCACTGAATTAATTTTATATTCAAACCTACACAAAATTTTTCAAAACACGTGCAAGTAGTATATATAAAAATTAAGCTTAGAAAAATACCTCAAAGTCCAAAACAAGCATATAAAATAAATTAACCCCGGTTACCTCAATTCCAAAGTTAATCTTAGCTTGATGAGTACCACCCGCACAGTTACCGGTCACAAAAGGCTCTACATTATCACAAATATAACTTATAATTTCCTATAACTTAAAATAAAAATTCTAATAATAATATATATTATTATAACAAAAACTGAAAATGGCATTTTGGTCCCACAAATTCCACAAATTACAGTTTTGCCATAAAATTCCAGAAAATTGCAAATTTCCAGAAATTACACTTTCGCCCCCAAATTTCCAGAAATTACACAAATTTCAATTCCCAGTTTGGTCCCAAATTTCTGGAATTTCTAGAAAATTACCCCCAAACAGAAATTACACTTTTACCCCCAAATTTTGCAGTTTTGCCCCAAAATTCCAGAAATTGCAGTTTGGTCCCAAAATTCCAGAAATTTAAGTTTGTCCCAAAATTCCAGAAATTACATTTTTTTCCTTCATATATAAAATCTAAATTGAGTAAATCCCAATAATATCTCCCTAACCTCAAATAAATTATTTTCATAACATTTATTTGGTAAAAACATTTTTTTATAGGATATAAAACCTAAACTTCATAGATAGAAGAATTCAGTTTAAATTTCTAAAACAACCTAACAATAAATCTAAACCGATGAACATTTACTATTAATCATCAACTACATAGATATAATTTTCTATTGTCAAAACTCAACTTTTCCAAAATCTTTATCCCAAAATCTTCACTAACCAACATAATGATACCCCCATTAGAAAGATAAAAATATATAGAATAACTTTTATGAAGAAAGTTTCTTGAAAAGAAGCTAGTTTGGCTACCTAAATAATCTTATAAGATAAAAAGACATACCTTAAAATGACATCCACCTCTTCTCTATTTCTCTCCTTCTCTACTCACACTCTCCTTCGTCACTCCCCTTTGCTGGAACCGAATGTGTGTGTGTGTGTGTGTTATGTGTAGGTGTGTTGAATAAATAGAAGGGGAAGGAAGTGGAACCACTCCTTCACAAAATCACACAATTAGATATGGGGGCACTTGCCCCCTGACACGCAGCAACACTTTTTTTTTTTCTCTTTTTTTTCCTCTCGATTTTTGCTGATGCAATTTTTTTTTTTCAGATTTCTTTCTTTCCCTTTTCTCTCTTTTCCAACAAATACATAATGAATACATTTATCATACATAATTACTTTACAATTTTATAATTAAATCCTAAATTAAAAAAATTAGGATGTTACACTTTCCCACCACCATGTCCTCGGTTTGAGGCATGGAAATGGTGAAAATAGTGTTGGGAGTTCTTTCCCTATGACTATGAGCCCAACGTGGGGCGAAATCCGGATTAGTCGGAACCAAAGGTTCCAATGAACCGGGTGGGATACCAAAAATAACAATGCTAAGTCTGTTACTTCTTAAAAAAGTTGGGGAGGGGTGGAAGCAGATACTCTCAGTATTCATTCCCTCAATATCTCACAGAATCTTTATATCTTAGCTATCCAATATTGATTCAAGCATTCAGAGAGAGCTACATCATCTTTTTCAAATTATCTCACGATGTAAAAATTACCTCATGTGGTGGAAATGAAATTTTAAAAAGTATATGATGTGACTTTTTTTGGACGCTTGGATCAATATTGGACAGTCGGGATCTAAAGTTACTGAAGGATACTGAGGGATATGCAAATTCAAGTGAAATTACTCTTTTACCCTTATTTTTAAATAAATTAAAAAAAAATAAAAATCACCCTCGCCGGAGGGCCGGCGGCGGTCGGGCGTTGACCACTGGCCACCAGCAATCATTGAAAGTGTGGGAGGTGGGGTTCGAACCCCCTACCCCCATACCTCCATGAGCCCGTTCCTTTAATATATATATGCATGAACAAATATATAAATTCTTCTTGATATTTTTTCAACGATAGTTACAAAACTTTCAACAGAAGTTACAAATCTTTCAACGGCATTTACAGCTTTTTTTTTTTTTTTAGGTTTACTTTTTTTGCCTCTCCGAGGGAAAAACAAAAAACTAATGCATTATTACAAATCTTTCAATGACATTTACCACTTTTTTTTAGGTTGACCTTTTTTGCCTCCGAGGGAAAAACAAAAAAAATAATGCATTATCAAAAATCTTTCAACAAAGATAGTTATAAATCTTTCAATGGAATTTACAAAATTTTCAACGGCATTTACAACTTTTTTTATTTTTCCCTCAGAGGCAAAAAAAGGTAAACCTCAAAAAAAAGTTGTAAATGCCGTTGAAAATTTTGTTAATCCTATTGAAAGATTTATGATAATGCATTAGTTTTTTGTTTTTCCTTCAGAGGCAAAAAAGGTAAACCTAAAAAAAAGTTGTAAATGCCATTAAAAATTTTGTAAATGCCGTTGAAAGATTTATAACTACCGTTGAAAGATTTGTACATAATACATTTGTTTTTTTTTTTTTTCCCCTCGAGGCAAAAAAGGTCAACCTTAAAAAAAAGTTGTAAATGCTGTTGAAAGATTTGTAACTACCGTTGAAAGATTTGTGATAATGCATTAGTTTTTTGTTTTTCCCCTCAGAGGCAAAAAAAAGTTGTAAATACCGTTGAAAGATTTGTAACTACAATTGAATTTTTTTAAAGAAGAATATATATATTTGTTAATGCATATATATAGTAAAGGAGCCAAATGGCCCAGTGGTTGGGCCACTTAACCCTATGGAGGTGTGAGGGGTGGGGGGTTTGAACCCCACCTCTACACTTTCAACCATTGCTGGTGGCCGGTGGTCAGCGCCCGACCGCCGCCGGCCCTCCGACGAGGGTGATTTTTTTTTAAATTTATTTAAAACTAAGTGTAAGAGAGTAATTTCACCTGAATTTGTATATCCCTCATAGGTCCTTGTCACTTCTTAGTCTTTTTACAAATTCGGGGGACTTATGAGAGTTTTACAAATTTAAATGGTATTTATATAGGATTTTCCCTTAAAAATATGAGGAGTAATAAAAAAATGTAGTAGTGTTGTACTAGTATGCTCTCTCTATATATAATACATAGTACTATTCACTAGACTAATACTAGTAAATAGGGTAAAGGCGCAAATTTAGTAATGAAGTTTTTTGCTACAAGTATTCAGTACAATTATGTTTTGTTGGGTATAAAAATAGACATTATCATTTTAGAAGTCAAAAAGTAGGCATAATCATTTTAAGGGGAGCAAATTTAATATTTTATAAAACTATGATTATATGATTATAGTGTCTTATAATTTTTTTAATAAATTTTGTTTATATTGCAGTTATGAATTGTGTAGATTATGTTTTAACCATTTAATTTTATTTATTTATGTTTAAAATAATAGTTTTATAAAATATTAAATCCGGACTATCTATTTTTAAAAATTTGAAGGTATAGATAGCATTTTAAGCAAAAAAGGGGAAAAATTATGAGAGAAAATAAATCCTATAAATAGGCAAACAAGGGGCCGACTCTCCGTTTTAAAATTTGGTAAGTTAAAAGATGTCTCAGATTTAAATCGAATATCTGTTGGCGCTTAAATTCAAAGGAGAATCCTATATAAAGACGGTTGAAATAGAAAAATCCTATATAAAGCTAGTAAACTTAACAAATATTAAATTTGGTCAAGAACCAATTTAGAATATTTAAATATTGATTATTTTTCAATAATACCCCTAACCCATAATTAAAAGAAAAGAGAGCACCTATGAGAGATTAGCCCTAGTGTGGGAGTGAATTAGAACACCTTCGAGAGATTAGCCCTAGTGAAAGCTTTTTGGCTATGGTGGAGATGGAGGCGAGACGGCGAGGAAAGTGTGTGAGAAAAGGAAGAAGAATATAGTAGAAGCAAAAGCTAGAATGGATAAAGGACAAGCAAAGACTTTTGGCCAATAAGTATATATATATGGTTTGCTGTATATCGTCCAATGATCTTTTCTCATTGAGAAAGCGTAATACCATTTTAATTAATTAATTTTTTTTGTCTCATTGTTTTGTGTGCATTTATCACCTCCATCATCCGTATCCTCTCCGGCCACCGAGCATGCTGAAGATTGCTAGGCTTTCTTTCTTCCGGTTTTTTTCTTCATACCAAAGCTTACAAATGATAGATTAAAATACAACTAATGATGTTCTTGTAATTGAGGGCAATTTTTCTCAATTCTAAACGTGAGACACACCATGAAATTGATAGATAAAAATGACCCTGACAAATATCCGAAAAGCAAAGAACACGCTGTGAAAATTTCAAGTTGTCAGAAATTAATTTATCGTAGCTTTCTTTATCGATTTTTTGATGGTGTTGAGACCTCCAAAAAAAATTTCTTTCATTAGGGTTTTTAGCAGTGCGTAAATAATATTATTCGGTCTCTAACTTTTTTTTTTTTTTGTAATAACAAAGGGATATAGAGTTAATTTGGCCCAAATTCTAAATCCCTAATTGTGTTACATAACTTAATTAATAATTTATTAAATTTAGTAACCCAAATTAAAATTTAGGTAATTCAACCGTCTTTATATAAGATTCTCCCTAAATTCAAATATTAAAAAAAAAAAAAACAGAGAGAGGCTCAAACTCAAAACACGTGATTCCTTAGGAAGCAGATACTCTCGGCATTTTTCTGTCGGTTTTTTGAAAAAAAATTCTAGACCCTTGGATCAAGATTTGGACGGTCGAGATCTAAAAATAAAGAGGGATGGAAAAAAAAGTGCTGGAAAGAGAAACCAGACCAGATTCCTCATTCCCATTTAGCTGTTGCCCACCTCCTGTGTGTCCGTTTCGTCCCCAAACTCCCCGCCATCTCCACCTGAACCCCGCACTTCTGCTTCCTCCACCGACTCTAAGACCCACCTTTTTCTGGAAACCCAAGAACCCACATCCCTACTAGCCCCAGGTCGGCCATGCATGCCCATTCAACGTTTAATTTGGCCCATTCCCAATCTTGAAACCTCCATCTCGGAATATCTGACACATCTCCGTCAATGTGCACCGGCGGAACATTTTTCTTCCTCTTTCTCTCTGATTTTCCTTTCTCTTGGTGACAGTGACTGCCTCTAGATTCTTCGATTGGAACTGCTTCAACGGCCTAGCAAATGATTATGATGATAATACTTGGCGCGAAACTGATCTCCCTTACTGTTATCAGATCATAGTATTGTTTTGAGCGCGAGGCTTAATGAACTGAAGTAGTTAGGATTATGATACTATTTGACCTTTTTTTTATGTGGATGAACTCTGACACTTAAAAAATTTGGTTGCGTATGTAAACTGAGCTTTGGTTTTACATCGCAAGCTGTCTGACCGTTTTCAAAAAAAAATCTGTACTTGAATTTTATTAATAGGTATTATTATAGTTTTTTTAGACTCAATTATTGAATGCTTATTTGTTAAAAGTATTATTTGTATTGTATTGTTTTTAAATTTATGAAGAGATTTCATAACGACTAGCGTGGCATTTTTCTCTCCTATCAGAGCTTTTGCCTTTTGGTACATTATCCAGCTATTGGTTATGTCCATTTTCATGTTTTCTTAGATTAATATGCCTCCATTTTCTTAGGAGGAAGGCGGTGGCGGAACAAGTCCGGGTTAAAAAATAAACATATTAAACTACTCTCTTTAGTTCTTATTATAAGGCATCAATTAACAAGTATATTTAATCATTTTTATAAGGCACTTGTTTGTTTCTGAATAGCATTAAATATTTTTTCTCATGTATACCTATAATTAAAAAGGTAGTGAGAGAGAGTAATAATTAATAAAAATTAATTATTACTCTTTTTTAGAACAAAAAGAGTAATAATTAATATGATATTAGAGTTTTGTGTAATTGATAGAGATAATATTAAAAATTACTTAAATTTTAGAACAAATTTAATGGCTTTAACTGTTTTTATTGACTTGTGAGAATTATTAATTGATTCCTTAAATAAGGACCCGATGAAGTATTTATTAAATAATATTAAATAACCTTGAAAATAAAAATAAATAATAATCGATAATTATAAATCAAAACAATATATAAGATGATACTAACCTTTTTGGTATCTCAAACAAGAATTTTACTTTCCTCTCACAGCCCAATGAGTAATAAAACAAACATTATTTTTATAGAGAAAATAAAAAATTAGTTGGGACCAAATTTATGGCCAAATAAAATATCATATAATAAATACATATATATACTAATAAATTTTATAAGATTAGCCGGGGCCAGCTGGGGCTTGACCATCACTATGGTCCGCCATTGGGCGGAGGGTATCATTGTCCTCATAATCACCTTTCTTTCGGGGTCACTGTTATTAACATTATCAATTCATTTGATTATTTGATATTTGATTTGATTAAATTTATGTTTGTTGTTTTATTCAGGAATCTAAGAGATGATGCAAAGCTGCTCCCTATGTCTATGTTGAGCCTTTAGAACTCCATGGCGAAGTTCTAAGGTGCAATCCTGAAGCATTTGAATGCAATGCTGCAGGCAAACACAGTGCTTGGTCTCTTTCCTGCATATCTCCTATGTAAAGGTATTCAAATCTTAAGGCTAATAAATGCTTGGTGTCTTTGGATGAGACTTTTGGAAAAAATGGTCTAAGTAATATGTATAAATTCGAAGCAGACTGAAGAAACTGAAAATGGCTGAGAACTAATTTAGGTTACTTAGTCTGCAATGCTTATCTTCCACCGGAGGTTATTTTATTTTCTCGTGCACTGCTTGATCTTGTGCTAGTTTCATAGTTTAATTGCCGCTTCATCATCCTTTTATCTTCCCATTACATGGCTGTGAAGGAAAATGTCTCTTTACCAATAACGTTGTAGAGCTACTTTCTCAAAAATTACACTATCTTTACCAACAGCTATTCAATGTCTTTTTACCAATAACATTCTGAAAAAAAATAGTCTCTTTACCAATAACTATTCAATTTATAGTATTGCTTGTATTATTATTATTATTTTTTGTTTCTTCTGTTATTTCTTTTTTAAGGATGTCTTGTAATCCAATATATTATCCTTATTTCTCTTCAACAAAATTTATTCTTTCAATAAAAAACAAAAGTTTGTTACTGTTATAGGCTGGATTCAGTGGAAAATTGAGATGCTCTTTAGCTTGTTGGCCTAAATACTTTTTCTTTGTAACAGGTGCCTCTGCTTGGTGAGCAAGAGAGGTGGAAAAGGGGCTGGTGTAGTTGTACATCTTATTGTCGTTGTGGCACCACCACAAATTGACTTGAGCCGCCACCCAAAGATGCTAGAGAGATTTCTGTTGTCTCTAGTATAATGAGTAGGTAGAAATTGAATATAAAGTACACAGAATATCAAAACACGAATCTGTATTTATTAAATAGAGCATACGGTGAACATTCACTTAGTCTCGTATAAAGTAAAAAGTCAAAACGAACTCACAAGACTGGCGATATGGAATGGAAAAATGCGAAATCCGGGCCCAACTTTCGTTGTGTCCTTAAGACAATTTTGCTCCTCAATACGGATCGAAGGTTTTCGAGCAATTGCCTCCCGGGATAGAGCGGATTATTCGTCTCCGAAAGATGGCTCTGCTGTCCGAAGCCCAAGCGAAGCCAATGAGTCGGGCTTTCGGAACGCACGAGTGTTTATGCGAGAATGCAGAGAGTATGCGAGAAATTGTGTGTCTAAACCGTGACTAGGGCGCCCTATTTATAGACTCGAAAGACCACGATCGAGATGGACAAGTCTGGCTGCGAACCGGGTGCGTTGTGCAAACAGACGCACCGTAACGAACGAACGAGGTGACCGCGTCCTTCACAGCGAATTGGTGCGTCTTGACGAATAAGTCACACCGTAACGAAGCGAACGGAGGCGACCCGCACTGCATTCACGGCGAAAGGGTGTGTCTTCACGAATGTACGCAGAATGAAGCGAACGGATCGCAAAAACGCCGCCATTTGGAAAAGTCGGAGAGGCACAACGGGAGGATCTAAACGTTCGGAAATTCAAAAAAATAATTTAATAAAAAATTATTTTTAAATCCGAAAAATAATTTAATAAAAAATTAATATTTTATTTCACACGCGGACGGGACGACCGGGCATAGCGGGGCGCGACCGACGAACCGAGCCGGACTGGACGGCGGCGCATACAGCGTGTGGTGGACCAAGGGTCACCTAAGTCCTCACCCCTCCACAAAGGTGGGTTGGCCCAAGGGCCCAATTAGTAGGAGCCAAGTTGGGGCTTATATACCCTCCAACTTCTCTCCAACTAAAGAATGGGACTATTCTCTCACATACATTCCTTCTTCCTTTTTCCTCTTCTTTTCCATCCTTCTTCTTATTCATAACCCATGGGATTTTATCCAAAATTCCAACAATTTCAAGAAAAGAGCTACTTGGGTAGTTCGCGCTTCCCTTTGAGGATGAGAATCAGTTTCGAGACCCTCAAGCGGCATAAACACACCAGGTTGTCTCTTTCCTTTCATGCTCTTTTCTTACTTGCATTAACTGTGAGAGCTATTTATTTATGTTTTATTTTTTTTGGAAAGGACCAGGTGTGGGGGAGGGATTATTGGTAGTTAATAGTCTTCCTTTCCTTTTGTTATTTTTATTTCCCTTTCTCTTGCTAGATAGTTGTCTTCCTCTCTCCATAACCTCCCTTATTTTATTTTTGAAGCCATCGCTTAAATCTTTAGTTTGTGTTGCATTAAGGATAGTGTAAGAGTGAAGTGTTGGGGGAGTGATTTAGAAACTTCGTGCCTTTTCAAAACTGTCTTCCCCCTTCTAATAAAAATGTTCTTGGAAGGAAGAGGGGCATTTTGTCTTGATTTTGAGATTGTGGGATTTGAATAAGTGTAGCTTAGTGGCTGGTTGCATGAAGAGAAGTTGATTGCAGATATCGAGATTTGTATGATGATGCATCGTTTAGCTTGATTGAATTGGGTGAGATAGTTTAGCCCTATTGGAAGGAATTTTGAGCCTGGACATTCAATTTTAGTGTGATTTTTCATCTATCTCAACTCGCTCTTCAGAATTTGTCCTAGTTCTTTTTGGGGCTACCTTGAGCATGTGCAACTCTTTAATATGATAGAGGCATTCATTTTGCTAGCCAGTTAGACCAAATGACCTACCCTTCAATTAATATATCCTTTGCTACCCCTTTGAGCTTACGGGCCTTTTCATTCCATTATTCATTGCCTACCCCTTTCAATAAGAGAGTGCATAAATTATTTGAACCCATCCCACTTGGAGCATGATCAGTTATGTAACATGGATTGACATTGCACAGTTCGCTATCTTTATCATCATTTATACGCATGTTAATAGTCAGGGTGCAAGGAGGCAAAAGCAAGAAAAAAGAAAAAGCGAAAAAAGAAAAGATTCCGCTCCATTGGTTTAAGCTGGCTTAGTAATCGGGGGTCTTCATCACCAATGTTGATATTCGCGTCAAACGGCCAGTAAGATCTATGAGAGTGCTAGTAGCATCTTGGTGCCATTGAGTTATTAGCGCTTGAGTAACCGGGCCTTTGTATCACCAATATGAAGGCTCGCATCAAAAGAGCATATGCGTAACGGCCCAGGAAAGTTTGGAAGGAAAAAGGAAAAGAGAGCGAAGAGAAAGGGAAAAAATTCCGCTCCGTTGGTTAAAGCTGGCTTAGCCACCGATGGTCTTTGTCACTAATGTTGATCTTCACGTCGGACAATCAGTAAGAGCTATGAGGGTGCTAGTAGCATCTTGGTGCCATTGAGTTATTAGCGCTTGACTTTGTATCACCAATATGAAGGCTCGCATCAAAAGAGCATATGCGTAATGGCCCAGGAAAGTTGGAAGGAAAAAGGAAAAGAGAGCGAAGAGAAAGGGAAAAATCGTGGTTTCACCGGTGGTTTTCGTCACTAATGTTGATCTTCACGTCGGACAATCAATAAGAGCTATGAGCGTGCTAGTAGCATCTTGGTGCCATTGAGTTATCGTCAAGGTCCTGAAACTTGGATCAGTCAGTGAACTAGTGGGGTACGGGTCAAGGGTCAATGGATTAGACCAATATTAATTAAAATAGATAAAAATATTTATATTTTTAATAATAATAATAAATATTTTGTGGTTAAATATAAGAGGATGTGATGTGATATGTGTAATATTATATTATTATTTTTTTAAAAAGGAGATCTTTGAAGATCTCTTATCTGATGGAGTCAGTAACCTACTAATCTTCACTCTCTCTCTCTCTCTCTCACGGGTGTCAAACTTATGTGGTGTATTGCTTTATTTCACTCTCTCACTCCCTCTCTCTTCATCCGTTCTTCATCTTCTCTTCTAGTCCTCCCTCAAACGGCAAAGTTGGTGTTACTGCCAGAGAAAGATGGGGATGGAAACATGTTCAGTACTGGAGGGCCATTGCTAGTCAAAGGTCGTAGATTAAAGCGGGGCGGAGGTTAAAGAAGATAGAGGAACGTCGTTGGAAGAGGTCTGTCGCTGAAGGAGGTCATTCGTTGTTGTCATGGTGGAGGACCTTTGCCACAGATGGAGGATTTGGTTGCCGATCTTTGACCTTCAACGAATCCATCGCTGACACTCTCCTCTCTTCTCGTTTAGTTTAATTTTTTTAAAAATCTTTTTGGCTCTAACTCTGCCAACTCGGCCAGTTCAGGCCGGCCGAGTTGATCGGGTCAACTCGGAACCCTAGTTTTGACCCTAACTTGGACCGATTTTCCCGGTTCACCGATTTTCGGTCCGGTCCGGGTTTCAAAACCTTGGTTATCGTCACTTGAGTAACCGGGCATTTGTATCACCAATATGAAGGTTCGCATCAAAAGAGCATATGCATAACGGCCCAAGAAAGTTGGGGGTGGAAAAAGGACAAGAGAGAGAAGAGAAAAAAATGCAAAAGGAAAAAAGAAGAAAGGCCCCTGCACCACCCCATTGCTTGATAAGAAGGTCGAACATCATTAAACGCTCGGTGATTCCGTCAAAAAAGAAAAACGCCAGGCACACTCTTGAGCTCTAGGTTGCCCTGAATTAACTTCCCTATTCCATGCATTCTTGAGCACTTCATTCCACACCCTTACACTACAAGCCACAAAGACCTCTTGAATTTTGAGTGCATCATGTAATCAATGACTCAGATAGATTAATGAGAGATAATGAGAAAACTGGATGAGGAGAGGATCTGCTTCCATAAATTTGTTGATAATGTTAATTATGTTTGCTCAGGGTAAGACGTGGGGCATTATTATGTAAACAATGTAACCAATATAAAACAACTAACGGGTGTATGTGTGGTAGTAGTTGGTTTGTTTTATTTAGAAGAAAATAAAAATAAAGCTGGGGTTCGTCTTATTTTGGTTAATACACAATTTTTAATTGATATGGGTCTGTTCGTTTGCGTTCAAACTCTGGAATGTCGTAAAGAATTGTTGCAAATGTGATCAGGGAATTGAATGAATATTTATTACCTCACGTCCTAAATATAACATCTAATTAACTGTTTTTTTAGATATTAAGAAAGTTAAATAAATTAGTTAATTATTAAATAAGCCAGTTTACGAAAAAAATGATTATGAATATTTTAATTATATTATCTTTTTTGGAGAGATTTAATTAAATTATTTTAAAGTATTTTTATTTTTATCTTTTTCTTTCAATCAGTTTAATAAACTAATATATAATAAAAAAAATGATAAATACCAATACTTTAAAGTAATTTAATTAGTTTATTTAATCTTTCTAAGAAATTAAATGAGTCCTATATTTAGATCGGATGTTTTAATAAGATAATTAAGTTGATGCCTAAGTACGAATTAGGTACAATATGACGCAAGAGTTGAAGCATGCGCGTCTTCTTAGGAAGGGGACATGGACACCCCACCTTATAGACTCTCAATTCCACGTGTCTATTATGTTTAAGTTGCTGTTTTGAATCAAAAGTAAGAAAATTTTTGTGGAAAAAGAGAGGAGTATAGTACCAGATAAAAATAAAAGTCATCGCTGAAGTTGAATGAGTGTGATAATGGGTTGGTAATATACTTGATTGTGATATTATGGAGCCATAATTTGTCTTTTCTGAGAGAAATGAATGTCTCTGTAGTCTGGACCACCATTAGGCATTCTGCAGTCAAACTGTATTTATATATCGAGCATACCCCAGAACGTGGCACAACAAAACAACACACGAGTGTTAGGTATGCTGCAGTCAAACTGGATTTTTCTATCGAGCAAACACCCGAACGTGGCACAACAAAACAAACACGAGTGATGAGTGAGTGAGTGACGTTTAAAATCGGGGGGAGAGAGAGCGAGAGAAGAACGTATACTAGTATGGTAAGTAAGAAATGGACGCAGGGTCAAAAAATGAGGATGCGTATCATGTATGGAATGTTTGTATTCGAGAGGGTTCTTAGCTTCCAGCTTCCTGGAATCATATTCCTAAAAGTGACGCACAACAACCAAATGGCAATCTTCCACGTTACTACCCCACAAATCATATCACATCTCTTGAGCTTTATCTACCACCACCTGGAACCCTGCACACCCATATAATACACTACTATATGTGGGTGGGGTCATCCACTCGCCTCCTCTTCTACTGATATGTCGACGTATAAGTATTACACACACATATGGCCCTTTTTTCACGTGAATTTTTTTCTTTTTTCTTTTTTTTAAAAGAAAAAATGATCATTGTGTGTGTGGCGCTTATACGTCGACGTATAAATCGAAGAGGATGGCAATGAACCATAAGGGCAGTGGACGCTAGCCACTCCTATGTGGGTGTGTGTGTGTGTGTTTTTTTTTTTTTTGGTGGTATATATTTGATACTATTGGGTCTTAAATATAAAACTTATTCAACTTTGTTATAAGATTAAAAAAGCAAATTAAATTATTTATATTGATTATTTTTGTAGCTACTTTATCTGACTTATAAATTGATACTCCTTCGATCCTAATTATAAGAGCTAGTTGACTTTTTGGAGAGATTAAGGAAACTAATTAAATTACTTTAAAGTATTTTTATTTTTTTTTTTTCAAAGTAATTAGTTTGACTAATAAACTAATATATAATTTAAGAATACATAACATATGAAATGATTAAGTATCTTATTTAGCTTCCTTAATCTCTCCAAAAAAGTCAACTAGGTCTTATAATTAAGACCGGAGGTAGTATATAATTTAGTCATATACAACATATAATATAATTAAGTAAATTGTTTAATTTATTTAATCTCTAAAAAAATAATTATGGCATATATTAACGACAGGAGGGATTATGCCTTTTATTTCACTCCCACCTCCTTGTTTTGATTGCGAGGGATCATCCATTCAATTCCACTGTCCAATTTATTGCCATTTCTACTGGTTTCTCAATACAATAATCTTTTTTTTTTTTTTAAGGATAAATATCCTCCTATTAAAGACAATCACATTCAAATATTGTCAAACAATAAATATAAGCACCTTTCTCAATGGAGATTAATCTTCTTCTTTTTTGCTGGACACAGATATCCTTCTATTGAAGGCGATAAGGCCTATAGAATAATTATTACCCCAATGTTTTCCCATTTTAATTATGCCCAATAACATACTCGCACATTTTTATACATTAATTTACAACAATCACGTTTTCTTATGTGTTGGACTTCTTCTGTCTCTAAATACAACTCCAAATTCGTACTTTTTTCCCTAAATATAAGTATTAATGCAAATTTCTGTATAATTAACTAACATGTATCTATAAGAAATATAATTAGTATTTATTTGCAGGTAGTTGAAGTTTAAACTATCTAATATTAAATAGTAGCCGATTGAAATGAAGGAAAAAGATATTTTTACACAATACATAGATTTTGGTGTCTTATTTGATTTGTGGTGTTTGCTATATTATGATTAGAGAAGGAAGAAGTGTCCTTTTTTGACTAAAGAAGAAGAATTGTAGATCATTATAGGCAACAGAGAAACAGGTTCGGATTGGTCATTTTCGTAATGATTTAAAATAAACTGTATAAATACATATAATTTAATTTTAATATTTTAATTTTATTACATGTTTTATTAGATATAATAAAATTTTGGCTATATTAAAATTAAATTCCTTAAATATATTTACTTAATTTTTCACGAAACAATTGTATTATGTTTACTTAATTTTAAATTCTTATTGACTCGATTAAAACTGTAATTTGCATTAAATGAGTTAAGATTCATAATAATTAATAATTTAATTTTAGCAGAAACAAACAGATTGTCCCAGACAAGTACCACAATGGATCTGACTGAGCAGAGGGCTACCATAAAACTGCCACTTTGTGAATTACAACATACCCAAGGGAAACTCAGCCATCATTTGCATATATAGCGATCAATATATCTAAAAATATAAGTTTTATTTTATATTCATCTAAATATTTATTTAATACTCCTACAATCTTTAATATAATGAATATTTAAGAGTTGATATAAATCCTAAACATAAGACTTAGTATTTTTATATTTATCAATTTTTTTTAATTTGACCTTATTGATGTTCTACCAACCGTAATTAAAGAAGATAGGTGAATGAGACAATTAAAAAAATTAGTAGAGTATTTAAGAAAATATATATAATATTAACTAATTTAATTAATTTTCTCATTATAATAAGTAAATATATCTTATATTAAGAATCGAAACACTAACACCTCCCTCATTGCCTAAAGTTAAAAAATAATTTATTACATTTATTATCAAATGTATTACTATAATGTTAAGTCTTATTTTTTATTACCACAAATCCCTTATTTGAAGGGAAGGAGGGAGTATTATTTGCTATAACCTTATAAGTCTTATATTATTTATAATCTTTATTCTAAAATTTATGATATATATACGTAGTATTTTAATGGCAAAAAATATAAGCAGCATAGTCATTGATGCATAAAAAAAAGGCATTCAATGCAAACTTACACTATAACTTATGGCCAAAAAATACTACTCCTCATGTCTTAAATATAGGATATAGTTTATAGTACAATATATATTATATATTTAAGATTTAAGATCGGAGGCCATAGTTTGTAGTGTGATAAAAAAAAAAAAAAAAAAGACACTGAAATATATTTTTTATCTTTTAAATTTGATAAAAAAGACAGTTTTTGAAATATATTTTTTGTCTTTAAAAATTAATTTTTAGTGTTTTAGAAAAAAATTAACGACAAGTTAGATGATAATTACGCAATACTGACGAAATAAGCTAACCACTTACAATACAACACCTTTAATTCTACGTGACCACTTCCCTTAATCCCTCTTCATCTTCCTCATACGTTCTTCCTATTCTAGATGTATTTTGATTCGATTTTTATATCAACTTGTCCACTGGTTGTCACAAAGAACCTGAATCAAATTGAACGAGTTTTTCCTAATATTCGCAAAGTATATACTGAATCGAAGACAGAACTATATGATAATTGATTCTATTACTGAATCGAAGATGATGATAGGATTACAAATAATTCTGTTTTTCCATTTTTGTTTTTGATAAACCAGAATTCAACAACAACAACAAAAAACCAGAGAGAACAGCTAGCCCATGGCTGGAGAGAAACATGCAATCCTATTAACATCTCCGATCATCAATCTGAAAACCAAATCAACATACATTGTGCCTTAAGGCTAAGGTTCGACAATGAAGAAAGAAGAAAGAAAAGGATGAAAAAATTTATTTAAATTATATTTTTATTTTAAAAGTAAAATACTTGAGTAAATGTCATGTAAAATTAAATAAAATAAGTTGTTGTATTATAAGTAGCCATCTTACTTTGTTAGTATTGCATAGTCATCATTAACTTTATTTGGTCGATATTTTTCGTTAGTAACATTAATCGTATTAAATTTTAAAACTGAAAATATAAAAATTTAGTTTATAAATTTAAATGACTAAAACGATAGCTCAGATAAATTCAAAGGACAAATTACACTGTCACCTAAAAAAGAATAACTTTTGAAGAACTGGAAACGTGGAAAGACGAAACAGAGACGGAGAGCGAGCACTGTTTAGTGCTTTTCTTTTATTCGGGGTATTTTGATGATCATATAAAGTGAACTTCGTCGCTATCGTAGTGTACCTAAACACAGACACTCAGTTCTTGTTGAGATGGCTGACAAAGACGAAACCTTGAAGGCGGTGCTGAAGGAAGCTGTGGACTTGGTACGCAAAAAACAGAGCAATCCCCTTCTCTGTCTGTAACCCATGTTTCTATGAATTGCTTCAAAGAAATTTTTTATGCTTGTGTACTGTTTTTATTTTTGTGTTTTTATCGTTCTTATGCTTTTTGTTGGTGAGGGCTCTTTTTCTTTTCTTGTTCTTTGCGTTGGGATTATCAAGTTCTGTTCCCTCTAAGCTTTTCTTCTCTTTTCTCTGTTTTCCTCTGCTGTGTGAGGCTCTGCTTCTGAGATCTCCTTTGGCTGTGATTTCGTTGCAGGAAAACGTACCGATCGAGGAGGTTTTTGAGACACTGAGGTGTGATCGAAATGGGCTCACAACGGCAGCTTCTCAAGAGAGGTTGGCCATTTTTGGACACAACAAACTTGAGGAGAAGGAGGTCTTAATTTTCTCTTGAATTTGTCGTCTCTGTTTTTCCCTCCATATTTCTTTTCGCTAATAGACCAGAAGGAATGATTTCCTTTCTTTCTTTCTCAATTCTTGATGAAACAAATATTATTTCTTTGTCAGAGAATTTTAAGTGAGCTAAGTCTAGCTAGAAATAGAGTTGGCGGCCAAATTCCTTCATCTTTTTTTTTTTTTTTTTTTTTTTTTTTTTTTTTTTTTTTTTTTTTTTTTTTTTCCTTTTTAACTTGGGATTGTGCAGGAAAGCAAGGTTCTGAAATTCTTAGGATTCATGTGGAATCCTCTTTCATGGGTCATGGAAGCTGCAGCAATCATGGCCATTGCGTTGGCCAACGGAGGGGTAAGCTTCTTCTCTCTCAGTTTCTTATTCTTTCTGTGAAGGAAACTGTTATTAATATTATATTCAAGTTCTTCTAGAAGAATCTTCTGATAAGGTTGCAATATTATTCATGTGTTGCACAATTCTTGATTGTAACACTCAGGGGAAACCTCCCGATTGGCAAGACTTTGTTGGAATCATCATACTCTTGCTGATCAATTCGACCATAAGTTTCATAGAGGAGAACAATGCAGGTAATGCTGCTGCAGCTCTCATGGCTCGGCTAGCACCCAAAGCTAAGGTACTAATTAATTACAAAAAACTTATATTTGATTCCAGCACTTGTATGTTTCTGGATTCAGGTGTAGGTTCTGGTTAAAACGGTTTAATACTTCTCTGTTCTCAAGTACTTTTGATATGATTCCTGATAAAATTATTTAGGTCCTTCGAGATGGGAAATGGGCTGAGGAGGATGCAAGTATTCTTGTTCCTGGTGACATAATTAGTGTGAAGCTAGGAGATATTATTCCAGCTGATGCTCGTCTGCTTGATGGTGATCCGTTGAAGATTGATCAGGTGCATTTTGTAACCTCTGTTTTTCTTTGTATTGAGAAGTTGAAATCAAGATTATCAACTGAGTTATTACATGCACAAAACTTGGGTTGCAGTCTGCACTCACAGGAGAATCGCTTCCCGTGACGAAGGGACCCGGAGATACTGTTTATTCAGGCTCTACATGCAAACAGGGCGAGATAGAAGCAGTTGTTTTTGCTACAGGAGTTCATACCTTCTTTGGCAAGGCAGCTCATCTTGTAGATTCAACAAATCAAGTGGGACATTTTCAAAAGGTACTTGGGGCAAAAAAATAAAAATAATAAAACAGATCAATTTCGACTTTGCTGCTTGGAACATCTTTTTTGTTTGCAAATGCATAGTTGATGACTTGATGAGAAGCTTTTGATTGTTTATGACTATCTGTCCTTCCTTGGTCCCGTTTCCTTATTACTTAATTCATTTGTATTTCTTATTCCATCAACAGGTCTTGACTGCTATTGGGAATTTTTGCATATGTTCAATTGCTGTGGGAATGATAATAGAGATCATTGTCATGTACCCAATTCAACGTAGAGAGTATCGTCCTGGAATTGACAATCTGTTGGTGCTTCTCATTGGAGGAATCCCCATAGCAATGCCTACTGTTTTGTCAGTGACAATGGCTATCGGATCCCATCGTTTAGCTCAGCAGGTAGCTCGAGTAGTAGTCCTGCAAATTTGTTGTTCAAAGTTTAAACCTTTTAAGATGCCAGCCACTAAGTAGTAATTCCCTTTGGGCAACGTTTTGCACAATTATATTTCAGGGCGCTATTACTAAAAGAATGACAGCAATAGAAGAAATGGCAGGCATGGATGTATTATGCAGTGACAAAACAGGAACTTTAACATTGAACAAGTTATCAGTTGACAAAAATCTTATTGAGGTGAGTAACGTTGAGCTCTGTGTGGTGTTGATTTCTGTGTTTTTTTTTTTCCCAAAAAAAATAAAATAAAATTCCAAACTCTTTTCTGCAGGTTTTTACAAAAGGAGTTGACACAGATACTGTTGTTCTCATGGCAGCTCGAGCCTCTAGAGTGGAAAACCAAGATGCAATAGATGCTGCTATTGTAGGGATGCTGAGTGATCCAAAAGAGGTATATGAATTGATTGGGAAATATCTTACGCTCATTGTTGAAAAATGCAAGCTTGATTCATGTTTCTGACTCAATATAGTTTTCATGGTTGGTTTTCTTCCCAAAAGGCAAGGGCTGGTATTCAAGAGGTTCACTTCCTTCCATTCAATCCAACTGATAAACGGACAGCTCTGACTTACATAGATGGCGACGGTAAAATGCATCGTGTCAGCAAAGGTGCACCGGAGCAGGTATACTCATGAGCTACACCTGAATATTCCCTCCCTATGCATGATATTTGAAGTGATTCATGCCTTCAATTTCTTTGTTAGATTTTGAATCTTGCACCCAATAAATCGGAGATAGAACGTAGAGTTCATACTGTCATTGATAAATTCGCAGAAAGAGGATTACGATCTCTTGCAGTAGCCTACCAGGTAATTGAGATTGATGATTTTTTGTTTTAAAGGGGTTAGGGAGGGAAAAATATATTGAGGTCAAGGTCATATTGTATATTGCTTGTTTCATTATGTAACAGGAAGTTCCTGATGGAAGGAAAGAGAGCCCAGGAGGGGCCTGGCAATTTATTGGCCTCATGCCTCTGTTTGATCCACCTAGGCATGACAGTGCAGAGACAATCCGAAGAGCATTGAATCTTGGAGTCAACGTTAAAATGATAACAGGTGAATCTTTGCTACATGATGTTGACATTTATGTTTTACTATCTCCGGTCTTTAATACAAGACCAATTGGAACAACAACAATATTGTAGTTTCTTTCAATTCCTTGCTTTTGTGTTGAGCATTATCATCATCTATCTTGCTTGCATGAGACAGTTTGATTCTTTTTTTAAAAAAAATATTTTTTTCATTTTTTTTGCCAATGATATCTGAATGTATACCAATTTGCTGTAGGCGATCAACTAGCAATAGCAAAAGAAACAGGACGCCGTCTGGGGATGGGAATCAACATGTACCCTTCAGCGGCTTTATTGGGACAAAATAAGGATCCAGCAATTGATACGTTGCCAGTTGATGAACTGATTGAAAAAGCTGATGGTTTTGCTGGTGTCTTCCCTGGTACAGTATACTTTTCTATTCCTAGAATTTGTCAAAATCCAATAGGAAACATAACATTAGTAGCTTTGATATAGTAGCAGCAATCTGGATTCCTTCTTCTACCTATTATGAGGTGCCGTGAACTATGACTTATTTATTTGAGTTGAATTGACCATATGATTTTATTTGACAGAGCACAAATATGAAATTGTGAAGCGCTTACAAGCTAGGAAACACATATGTGGAATGACCGGTGATGGTGTTAACGATGCCCCGGCTCTTAAAAAAGCAGATATTGGAATAGCTGTTGCTGATGCAACTGATGCAGCTCGTGGCGCTTCTGACATTGTTCTCACAGAACCAGGTCTGAGCGTAATCATAAGCGCCGTCTTGACCAGTCGAGCAATATTCCAGAGGATGAAGAATTACACGGTAAGTACTATCAATTTAACTCAGGAATTCTGATTGAACCATGAGTCATTCCAAATGGAGGCTATAGAGTCTGTTATAGATTTTGTCTTGTTATCCATAATGTGATGGCTTTTATATCAGCCACTCTGACTGTTACAATTAAATTCCTGATATTCACTATGATATATATATTTTTCTATTTTAAATTAATTGACCTTTTCTTATTTTTCCTCGGCACAGATCTATGCTGTCTCCATCACAATCCGTATTGTGGTAAGTTATTGTCTGTAACTTGGATATTAGCTTTTATTCCTGCAGACATTATTCTGATTACTAATTTAGAGTCCCTTTTTCTATGACAGCTTGGTTTCATGTTATTGGCCCTCATATGGCAATTTGATTTCCCACCATTCATGGTGCTGATTATTGCTATCCTCAATGACGGTTTGTCATCTTTCTTTTTTCTACACTGATAATCTAATAATGCCACAAAATTAAGATTCTGTCGATGATATGTTAATTATATATTCCAGGAACCATTATGACAATATCAAAGGATAGGGTGAAACCATCTCCATATCCAGATAGCTGGAAACTGGCAGAGATATTTACTACTGGGATTATTCTTGGTGGTTATTTGGCTATGATGACTGTCATCTTCTTTTGGGCTGCATATAAAACAGATTTCTTCCCTGTAAGAGCATTTAAGATGTTTCAGTTTTGAGAAATGTGTCTTCACTTTTTTTCTTCCTTCCACTATTGACACTCGTTATGCTTATTTTCAGCGTACATTTGGGGTTTCAAGCCTTCATCAGCAGGATGTGGATAACCGTAGAAAGCTTGCCTCAGCAATATACCTACAAGTCAGTATAATTAGTCAGGCCCTCATATTTGTTACCCGAGCTCGGAGTTGGTCTTTCATTGAGCGTCCGGGTTTGTTACTTGCAACAGCTTTTGTTGTTGCTCAGCTGGTGAGTGATATTTGACTAATATCCTTCTTCTTTTGGCACTCTTAATCTTAACCTCGTGAATTTTAAAGTTATAAGGGACTGGTCACTGTTACTTCATGTGCAGATAGCTACACTGATTGCTGTATATGCAAATTGGAGTTTTTCTGCGATTGAAGGGGTTGGATGGGGTTGGGCTGGTGTTGTTTGGCTTTATAACCTCATCTTCTATTTCCCACTTGATTTCATCAAGTTTGTGATTCGGTACGCCTTAAGTGGCAGGGCTTGGGATCTTGTTATTGAGAAAAAGGTAAAATGAACTCTAGTTCTAAATTGAGACTCGGGCAAAAATTCTATATATATATATATATATATATATGTATATATGTATATTGGGAAAAGTATTTCTCTAGTTGATAAGTTATCTCCAGTGACCTCTAAAACTACGTCGTTTTGGATTAATGAAGAGTGTATTTGTAATTTTAGGTAAATGAATGAAAGATGCAAAATTACGGAAACACCTTTCATTAACCCTACACGACGTAGTTTGGGGGTCACTGAAGATAACTTATCTCCAATGACTGGAGAAATCTTTTACGGCCCACACACACAATATATATATCTGTTGCTTACAGTTCTGGTGGAATGAAATGTGTTTGCTGGCAGATTGCGTTTACGAGGAAGAAGGATTTTGGGAAGGAAGAACGTGAACTTAGATGGGCACATGCACAGAGGACCCTCCATGGACTTCACCCACCTGACACCAAAATGTTCGGTGAGCGTACGAGTTATGCAGAACTCAATACGATGGCTGAAGATGCTAAGAGACGAGCTGAGATTGCCAGGTATCCTCAATACATGACATGCTATTTATTACTAGTCTCAATCATTGGATAGCATCCTAAAATGCTAATGGTTGTCTGTTGGTATTTGGTTTGTTTCAGACTTAGAGAGCTGCGTACACTGAAAGGCCACGTAGAGTCAGTTGTTAAATTGAAGGGCCTTGACATCGATACTATTCAACAATCATACACTGTCTAAGATTCACACGTCGTTATGTCAATGCTTGAAGGATGAGTAATAACTTGTAACGTCACTTTACTGTAAAAATGAATGGTTAGTCCCAGTTTTGGGGGACAAAATGCCCACTGTTGTAGATATTTAACAGGAAAAAAAAAACATTGGGGGTGTTTTCAGTAGTTCATCAGCAGTTATGCGTTTAAATAAAATAATGATAAGCTCATTGCGTGAATTTAAGATTGTTCTTTGCCGCTATTGGGGGCGTTAGTAACTTGTGTTGTTCTGCGTTTTTCAATCTTCTCCTTCCTCACTCCAACCATTTTATTTATCTCTTTTTGTTTCTTCTTCAACGCAAATGTATCTGGAATTTCTGAGCCACGTCCTAATGTGTCTCCCCTGAGAAAAAAGGGGAAGAACGAAAGGACAAAGCTATGGCTAAGTGGAAAACAATGCGCGATAAAGATTGAAACAATAAACAAAAACTGGAATTCTGAATACCATTATGCATAGCCTCAGTAAAATGTTAACGGCAAAATATGGATATGTCATACATGCTACGTATAAAATAAGTTTTTGTTTCTTACAAAATTATTTTTTGGACGAAAAGCATTTTTCTGGATTTTTATTCTGCTCGAATTTTGTAATAAAAGACCATTTATTAGAGGTTTCCTATTTTTAGAGGTTTCCTATTTTTGGGCCAATCTTGTAGCCCTAGTGTTTCCTATTTATAGCTTATATTAGATGGCTAAAAAAAAAAAAAAAAAAAGGTTCTCGTAATGAAAAAGCATACTTTTATTCAACAAGATTGCATGGGGTGTGAAAAAATAGTCAGTATTCAAATGTAGAGATGTACATAGATCAGTAAAATTATTTCTTACTCCATCCTCAACACTTTTTCTTTTTAAATTGAAAGAGAGGGTGAGGCTACTCAAAGTTAATTAACAATACATTAACTAAGAATACATGTGAGAATTAATCTCAAATACATCAGTAAAATAATGCCTGTTCCTAGCAGCAGCAGTAAAACGAGCTAAAGCATCCACTGGTGCATTGTGCTCTCACGGAAAGGTTCTTGAACAATTATCCCAAGGTTTGACTTTCCATTGGAGAATCCCACGGAAATCAATCCTAAACCCTGTTATTGCGGCTTGTAAGAGTTGTTTATCTTCTAACGTAAATACAAACATTTTCCCCAAGTCTAACAGAAGACAAACAAATTTCTATCTTTTGTTTTTTTGACAATGTTTCAAGAAGAATAACTACTGGCATCAAGACGCCGCTTGGCAGGGTACGGGGACCCATCACGACCAGAATGAATACTTCTTCTTTTTTTCTTTTTTTGAACCAGAGACCAGAGTGAACGCCAACTCTTGGCTTGACAATAACTGAAGAGAAGAGCGGATGAGTTTGGTCTCCCAGTTCCCCATGGTTATCTCCCATTTTATTGAAATGGAACTGGAACCCCCTGCTTCTTGTTCACAATAGCCATGGCCAAATAACGAGTGCCCATGCCAATTGGAACAGAATCATCAGGTCCTTCCCAGAAGGGGGCTTCGCCATCACCCACAAGACGCCAATATCCTGATTTTAAAGATTCAGCTTGTTCATCTGAGCAGTTCTGAAGCAGCGCTTCTACACGGAAATTTATTCCAAGAGAACCCAGGAGTTGAGATTGAGTAATTGGCCCATGGACAGACACATCTCCTGCATAAATGTTATATTAGTTTGACCTCTCATTCCCTGTTTAAATTTCATCAACCTATCACACAGTATTATTGTTTGCAGCACAAGGACAAGCACCTGAAGCTTCCTCAGCAGAGTGTCTGATGGAAGCAAAGTCAACGTATGCACTGAGATCAGCTGATCCTGGATTGTCAAGAATGTCGACAAACTTGTGTTTTCTGATTGCCTGTACATATGAGATAGTCATAAAACAATCAAGATTTTCCAAAACAATCATCTTACGGATATCTAAAATCTGCATAGTATAATTCATGTAACTTTTTATTTTTGGCCTAATAGGCCTGAAAGTGAACCAATCTGCAGCAAACAGCGATCAAATCTACTAGCCATCAACTTGGAAAGTGGACACAAAGCACCTAAGCACAAGTTTTCTCCTCTGTGAGAGTGTCAGTTGAAAAACTAGACATAAAACAAAGCCCCTGGCCATGACCGCCCAATGATAGGAGACATTAAGGGATTAAGGGCTTGTTTGGTACAGCATGGGAATGACAAAGCTTTCTTCCATACACATGGAAAACTAGGAAAGCTCTCTTTCCAAGAAAGCCATTTTGCCATCTACCGAACACAATAAAAGCATTATCTCACACATTTTTCCTTTACTCAAATTCTTTTCCATATACCAAACACAGCCTTTAAAAAAAAAAAAACAGAGATGCTTCAAGGTTAAGCTACAGACCTGGAGACTGTCCGAGACAACTCCATTCAAGCCATAGTCAATAATTAGAGCCCCACCTCCATCAGAACTTATCCTTTTTGCAATAGTTTGAGTCAACTCCATAGCTTTGGGGCAAACTTCAATTTGATTAAGTTTTGCTATCTCCTCATTTGCAGCCCACTTAAACCTCTTCAATAGATAGAGAGTTGCAGGTGTCGGCTGAGAAGATAGAACAAAGCGAAACCTGAGCAATAATATAAGCAAGCATTAGCTAAGCTATGCAAAAATACAATTTAAAGCAGAAAGACAGAATACATTGTAATACTTACGATGAGTCCTCTGGCACATCAACCATTTTCTCACACCAGCCACGAGACACTTTCTTCATACAGGAAACAACACAATTATACATAAATTTAATGTACCAATAATGATACAGGAAAAAAAGTGAACACAGAAATTTCATTTTCTGTGACAACTAATGCTTGATGTAACACAACTAAACTTATTTAGGAACTACTAGAGTGTTGGCAAAGTGTGATCTTGGACTCATTCAAAGCGAGATGACAAGCAACCATTGGGGCTTACAATATGTCACTATCGATGTTATGAACATCTCTCACATAACATGATTATAAATCAGATAGACTGACGTTATGAGACAAAGTACCAGTCTAGCATGACTTTATCACATGGAAAAGAATCACTGCTATTCTAATTATAGTTAAAAGATTGCTCTGTAATTTTTTGTTTTTCTTCCTGCCGTAAAAAAGGCAAGCCATCATCATGGCACCTAAAAAAAGAAAAGAAAAGGACAAACTATCATAATCATGGAAAGAATAATGAATGAAGAAAGCTAGAGGATAAACAGCGAAGGCACTGAATATACTGTAGGAAAAGTTATGCTTCATAATTTCATTAAATTAGCACCTAAATAGATATCTCAAAATTCAATTCTGCAAAGCAGCACAAGCATATTATCATCTATGGTTCAATTGTTCACAACAGCTATATACTCATTGCAGTGTCCCAGCAAAGTGATCCGCTGTGAGACAAAATCAAGCAGACAAACCTGAAATTGATGAATAGGTAGAGCATCAAAGAATTCATGCGCTATGATGATTGTTGGCGCTGGAGAGTAAATCAGAGAGAACTTAGTCAGACAGTTGCTCTGATAATGAGATTTCTTCTATCTATGCACTACAACATGCATAATTCAAACTCAGACCTTGATATATTTTGTTGGCCACTTTGCTTCACCATAACTGATTAATAAGGGAAAAATCCCTTCACCTCTTTAAAAGGGAAGTAACAACTAGCCGAAAATATTTTCCGTTTTGTCTTATAGCATGTAAATAAATTAATAAGTATTAAAATAACACTGAAAACAAGCAGAATGCTTGTCTTGCCATGCTTACTTTGATGAAAAAACTATATTCAGAGAAATCAACAGGAAGAAAAGAGACTTCGTACTAATGCATGCACATAACGAGAAAATGGAATGTAGTAAGGCGTACAATGATATATAAAGATAATATGCATTTAGGCTATGAGTGTGAATACATTGTGAGAGAGCCATAGGAGCTCTCTTCTTCTCTTCTAATCCCTTTCTTGTGTCTTTCTACTCCTACTCTTGTGTCTTTCTGTCCTATGCTCTATTCTTGATCTAATAACCATAACATACAATATGTACAATATGGTGACTGACTGCCAATTCAAAATGAGATTACGGTCCTCATTTGTTTTCTCAGACTTGTTTATCTGTTTTATGGCATGGTTTCAGTAATTAAACTCCTAATTCATCCAGGCATAGAAGGACAAGGAGAGAAAAAATAAAGCTACACTACTTGAACAATAGTGTCTAAACAGCCTTTGTACATCGGGTAGCAATACATACATCCTGAAGGAACCTGCTCTAGTGTAGCATGCCACGATACAGGGGTACCAGCCAAAGAGCTTACAGTTCTTTTCTCAGCACTTTCAGCTGCATTATCTTGATCAATGCATTTCAAGTTTTGGTGCTGAAGCTTCTGCAGCGTTGGACTACACTCCACCAGGTGTATGTGCAATGACTCAATGAACTTCTTGAATTTGGAAGCACCCTATGTGAAGTTACAATTTTTCATTTATCATAATATTGAGATGCTTTGTGAATACTTAATTGACAAGGTAAAGAAGTCATCAAGGATCAAAACTTTGGCCAGAAATTGCAGAATTTTAATAGAAAAAAATGATTGTGGTATCATACACGAAGAAGGTCAGCAGCAAGAGTTCCTCGCCCTGGGCCTAGCTCAATTAGATTCACTCTTTGTGGTTGTCCCATTTGCTCCCATAGACACATCACCCATACACCAATCATCTAAATTCACATAAACAAGCCTTCAGAATCCTTCTTTCATTAACAAACTTTGAAGCGCAAACACAGAAATGCAATTAGTCCATGACTCAGATGAAATTAAAAGAATAATAGCTAATTTACCTCACCAAACATCTGGCTTACTTCAGGAGATGTTATAAAATCGCCTTCAGCCCCAAAAACATCCCGATTGATGTAGAAACCGGCTCTAGGATTAGTTAAAACTTCTTCCATATACTCAGCTACGGAGATTGGACCTCCACGAAACTGAGAATTCCATACAATAAGTATCTTCTGAGCATATACGTATTATCCACAGACCTCAGAATACATTTAGGTATAATATTATATCTGAAGTTGCTTCGTAACAAATTGATCAGTACTTAATCGATTCATCAGCCAAGTGTATTCACATAATAGAGGGATAGTACAAACTAACTAAAAATGGACTCCAAATCACAAAAGCAACGACACCTTCAAAAATTGTCTTGGAAAAATTGCACGCAACGAACCTTGATGATCCCTTTGAGATGCTTGACAAGCTCGGAATCCAAATTTGGCTCATGAGAATGCTCTGCAACACAAAATAATGAAAAAAATTCACAAGCTGATTAGGACTACAGAAAATAAAACATGGAGCCAAGTAAAGAAAGAAAATTTAAGCAGCTAACCAGGCGGGTTGTACAAGCCAGAACGGTCGATAGAAATTGTAGCGGCAGCGGGCGGAAACTGAGAGTCATCTACATGGTCCAACTGTTCGATAGAAGGCCCGTCAGGATGATGGGACGACGAATGAGTAGAAAAGGGAGACAAAAGCCTAGAAGCCACCGACGGTGCCGCGAGTTGCGAAGTCACATAGGCATTGGAGAGTCGACGATGAAATACCAAGGATTGAGGCAGCAGTTTCCTCAGCATTCTGTTAAAGTGTAACTATTACTGCAAAGCCCGGCAACGTTGAAGGATGAACTTGAACCGCGATGACCTTCGTCCTAAACGGAAAAGGAGGAATCTTAGTTCCGCTCGACTGGAACTACAAGTAGGCACTGGCTTAGGTACTAGCTCTTGTGCTTCTTTCAGCCGGTCGTGTAAATCCTTGTTCTTTTTCTTCTGGAAAGCCCAGGATTTTCTGACCTGCATCATCTTCTGACTTCTAACTACTGAACTGTTTGTTTTTCATGTTCTATATTAATTTAAAAAACAGTTTACAAAATGGGGATGTAGCTCAGATGGTAGAGCGCTCGCTTAGCATGCGAGAGGTACGGGGATCGATACCCCGCATCTCCACATCTTATTTTTATTATTTTATGAAAAAAATAAAATACCAAAATCTTAAAACGGCACATCTTATTTTTATTATTAAAAAAAAACAAAAACACAAATGTTGAAATAGGTACATTACATAAGTTTATATTCGATATTCCCACGATACAGAGAGTTGAATATGATAACAGCATAATAAGAAGGAAAAAGGAATAGATTTTCATTTGGATAACCATATAGCTAATTAGTCACTCTAACAAAAGAACCAGCAAAAGATTAAGCAAGAGGCTTAGACTTTATCTACAGACGCCAGAGGAGGCTTCTTTTCCTGTTCTTGGGCGTCGGCAACCTTATTAGTTTTTGGGCTCTTCTCTTTCCCATCCCAAATGAAGTAGAGATAGAAAAGGAAAGAGTTGCCACAGAGTACGATAGAAAAGAAGATGATAGACATAGCTCGGCTCGTAAAAGTGGAGATCTCATAAGCAAAACCAAGCATGATAGAGCTAAGCAAGAGCCATATGCCAATCTTCAGGTAATGGCGCTGCAAGGAATTCTTAGTTGGGGACAGCTCACGGTACAATCGGAACCAATATTCGAGCAAGAAGGTGCCGAAGAAGACGTAAGTGATGAACACTACCATTGCAATGTCTCCATTTATGTATGCGCGGTAGATTGTTGTGGAGCAGCTAATTATCATGTTGATCAAACCAAAAATTGGGAGCACACTGCGAACTTTGATTATTTCCGAATCCGAATTGGTGGTGGGCAGAGGAGATGAGCTCTTTTGCTCAACCATTGTCGTCGTCTTTGTTTCTGTGTCTCTGAAACCTGCAATTTCTCTTCTCAAGGGGAGTGGATTGAGGCTGGTGAGAGATAGTTAGGATGGCTCAGTGAGGTTTAAGGACGAGCTCATTGCTTTTAGAGCCCCATTTTTACGCTGGGGGGTTCAAAGAAGATGCCTGGAAATTGCAACGAAACTTACGCCCACTATCTCTTCAGAACACTGAAACGTCTCAGAAAATGATTTGCTGCTTTTAAGGAATTTTCTTGTACATTTACTCGCAAAATGAATGAAGACTTGCGTCTTTTTTGGCTAATAGAAGACTTTCATCCTAAAAAGACACGGCATCTGATGACACTGGACCCACTATGAAGCTTCCCGGAAATTTCCAGTTTGACGTGAGGGCTCGAGGATGGCCCACCAAGAATATTTCGAACAAGGGGACAGCGGTAGGCCCAATGTGATGACAAAACCACTAATTGAGACCCAAGTAATAATAATAAAAGGGTTAATTATGGTTTAGTTGATTTTGGCTTTCATCTTTATAGTTTTAAACTGTACTGCAGCTTTTAGTCTCTGGGGAAAAATCTTCCATATCAGTGTTAAAATATATGAACTATTGTTTCAAACAAAATAAAATTTAATAAATCAAAACCTATGATTTAAAATTATATCGATTAAAAGGTTTTTTTTTTTCAATAAAAAGAAGTTTACTATCAAAACATTATGCATCTAGTAAAAATTTAAAACTCTTCAAGTAAATTTATGAACAAGTGGAATCCTCTTATGTATATTTTATTTTTAGTGGTCAAAACTCAGCCGGTTGGCGCCAGAGCTTTGATGGTCGGCCAACGGCTACTCTAACCTAGTGAAGGCGGTAGACAAGTCACGTAGAAGCTCCAGAACAATCAAACCATTTTTTTAAAAAATAATAATAAAACAAGGGCATTATTATCTTTTTACCTACAAAATTTATTTTCATTTTGGTCATTGGTCTTGCCGTGAAATTTCAGAATGTTTTGATCTTTAACTAAAATAAATTTGCTACTGTGGTCTTTTAATGAAATTTCCAATTTAATATTCTTATGTCCTTAATATAAATTTCGTTGACTTTTTTAGAGATATTAAGGAAGGTAAATAAATTCATTAACAATAGTATATGTTATATATCATTATATAATATATCTGTTTATAAATTAGACAAATTAATTTAGGAAAGAACAAAAGTATTTATTTAGTTTTTGTGTCTCAAAAAAGTTCAATTGAGTCTATAGGGTTAAGGCGTAAATATGATAACAAAGTTTTGGTTAAGGGACATATGTCACGATCAGCATTTAGAGAAAATCTTACGAAAATATTACTTGAATTTTAAAATTTTAAATAGGTGATTTCTCTATAAAATGAATTATTAATTACTTTATTGTCCTTATTAATCCTATTACCATTATTATCAACAAAATTTTAAAATTTAAGTGGTATTTTTTCCCCTAACATTTACTTGAGTTTAAAAATATACACAAAGTATATTAGAGTGAGAAAAATACCATATTTTTAACTTCCTCTAAACAATGGCTTGTCAAATTCTCTTTTGTAGACCCCACTTCCTATATCCTCATCCTCACCTTCACAGCCCACACCACATTGCAAGATGCCGCTTCATCAAAACTCGGTTGACAATAGTTGCACCTTAACCCTATATCATTTGCCCCTTAGATGGATGGGAGAAAATGATAGAAGAAAATTGAAGAGGAAAATAGGGAGAGAAGGGTGTTTTCCCCTCATTAACAAAGAAAAATGGGAGAAAATAAAAGATTAGGAGAAAACGGGGCGTGAGACCCACATCATTTTTTTTTCAAACTTTTCTCTCCATATATAGAGAGAAAATGAGAATGAAATTATTTTACATTATTTGCTCTTACACACATTAATAAAACTCATTAATGAATGCTATGCATGCATGCATTTATCCTTTATTTATTTATTTATACTTTATTATATTAATTTTAAAAAATTCAAAAAGAACTATCTACTTATTATTTTATCCATTTTTTATTTATTTATAAATTTCTTTTTTATTAATTTTAAGGAAAAAATTAAAAAAATATTTTTATTTTTTTACTTATTATTTTGTAATAAAAAAAATACTCCATCGACGCAGTTGACTTTTTTAAATATAAGCTAATTAAATTACTTTAAGTATTTTTATTTTTTTTTTTTTTTTCAAACTAATTAATTTGACTAACAAACTAAATATAATCTAAGGATACACAACCAATGAAATAATTTTTATTTTTATTTTTATCCAAACTAATTAGTTTGATTAATGAAGGTAGATATATAACTAAGAATACATAATGTATTATATGATTAAGTATAACTTATTTAGTTTATTAATTTTTTCAAAAAAAGTCAACTTTGTATTATATTTAAGACAATAGTGAGTATATTTTTTATGAAATAATTTCTCAAGATATTATATTCCATTATAACCATTTGACTTTTTATTAATAATGTTAGGTAATGTATAATTTTTTTATTTCCTATTATTTTATTTTATTTAAGAAAATTATCCACTTTTCTTACCTTAAAAAATAATTTCATAAAACTATTTAGTTTAAAATATAATAACATGAAAATATATCTTACCAGATAATTTGGTTTTAAATTATATGATTATGCTAATATTAATATGATGCATTGTGATATTTAATTATATATGATCTTAAATATGATATATTTTAACATAAAAGGGTATTTTAGTCATTCAAATACTTACTCATTTTCTTTTCTCTCATTGCTTTCTCATCCGAACAGCGAGTATGATAATATTTTCTTCCTAATTTTCTCCTCTCTATTTAGTCTCCACTCAACTTTTCTTCACATCGGAATGGACCATTAATGACTATAGCACTTCAAGCGAATAATCGTCATGCATGATCTATTATTACAACACGCATTTCACAGGGCGCTGAAACTGAATCACATAAATAAGGCAAAAAATCTTTTCGACGATGCATATTCTTCGCCTCAAATGGTGGGCGAGACACAAGTATATATCTTGTGCTCTCTTTCAATAAAAACTTGTCCTGAACTCCCTGCCTCGTTACATCAACAATCGAGCGCAAAGCCTTTCTTGAAGCTTCCTCCACCCACAGTCGCATCATCCTTTCTCCCACTCCTTCCTCGTTTGGTGGTGACTTCCAGATGATAACAACAACAACAGGGTAATTCTGGAGTCCCACCAATCTGATTCGAACGGAGCTCCATTAATTTCAGTTATGGAAGTCGAGAGGATGAGGCAATTGATGCTCCTATGGTGTAGAATTCGTGCTACCCGGTTAGCTCTTGCGGGTGGAAACCACACCGCCGCTAGGTTTTGCACTCGCTAATATAAGTTTCCCTTTCCAACATCTTTGTGTTGTCTTTTTTTTCCTTCCACCTCATACCAATCATCATCTCTTCTCTGCATCTCGGTCGTCTTCGTTTTGGTGCAATTGTGAAAAGGGTTAAGAAAGAATATGGATTTGAGTCGTGGGTTTTTTGAATCCGCCAACAAAAGTAATGTCAAGCACTTGCGTGGTGGTGGAATTGCTCTGTATACCGATTCTGCGCAGGGGATTAAGATTTCTGGTGCATCGTTCTTCTTCATTCTGTCTCGGGCAATTCTTATGGCTCTGGTTTTTGTGATGTTGCCTTCTTTGGGATCCATCCTTAAGGAGGGATTTTCATCAAGTTCACAGAATTTAATTTATTCGGGAATTGAAACTGCTACGACTGGTTTGTTCAATGCTCAAATGCTGAATTTGCTTCTGCATGATTTAGCAGAGGAAGGCCTTATCAGAAAGGACGATAAGGGTCTTATTGTGAACCCTTCTAATGGCTTTGAGGGTGTTATCACTTTTACGGACAATGAATTTGACGGGGTTTGGATTCTGATTTAGGACACGAAGCTTGTTTTCAGATGAGTCCTATGATTTCGTGTTCACATCCAGCCCTGAAGATGTCAAATTTGTAGATCGCATTCTGAAAAATGGTGGCATTCTGGCTTTCCCTTTAGGCTTTAACCCATCCATTTCTTTCAAACAACAAACTAATTACAGAGCTGTGTATCTTCGACGATACAGTTCTATAATCGTTGGGTTAAAGAAAACCAACCCTGATAATAAAATAGTAGAATCCTCAACAAGGAGAAAGCTTTTCCAATTGGAATCAGCTGATGAGGAGGCTAAGAAAGTGGCGTTAAGGGGGCTTGAAGATGTACTCCTGGAGCCACCGAAACCTGCTTTAGCAAAATCAAAAATACACATGAGAAGTTTCAAGTACCTACCTGACTTAACAGGTGATTCTCTTGAAGGATATAAAAGAAGAGTCTTCGTTGTGGTAGGCTCATCACCTGAAGAAAACAGAGGTGTGATTGAATGGTTCCAGAAGAACTACCCAAAGAAGAACAAGAAATTTTCAATTCACAATATCCAGGACAAGCCCTACACAGATGTTTCTTCGTGGTTATTGAAACGTGTGAAGAAGGAGGACTATGTTGTGATGAAAGTAGAAGCAAGTGAGGTGGAAAATATGATAAAGAAGAGAGCAATTTCGTTAGTGGATGAACTGTTTTTAGAGTGCAAAAATGAATGGTGGCAAGAAGGGAAGAGGAAGAAGAAAGGCCGAGCGTATTGGGAGTGCTTGGCGTTGTATGGAAGATTGAGGGATAAAGGAGTTGCAGTGCACCAATGGTGGGGTTTACCCAGAGATAACTAGACAGACCTGCAGTCTGCAGATATTTTATATTAAGGGTCTCACAAGCATTGCTTTGTTTCTCTTTAATTTGTCAACTTCTTAAGAATTTAAGAGATTCAATTTCAGCTTAAATATGTAATCCTAGGTGCTATATATATTGTGATCATGCGTCATCTTGTACTCTCTGACATAAGATATATTTGGAGAATTGCGGATTTTGGTCCTTATTTTAAAATATATTTTTCATATTTAGCAATCTTTTTTTAGTTTATCCTTTATTGTCTCCTTCAAATATTTTAAGAGGGGATGAGAATTGATGAAAATGACTGAAGTATTTTAGAAAATATATGGAATATTAACTAATTTTACTAACTTCCTTAATCTAATCAAATTAAATAAATATATTCAATATTAAAGACCAAAGGAGCAAAATGTTAGCAGCGAAGATATATATTTATTTATTTATTGAGGTTGATATTCATCTGAGAGTTCTGTATTTTGATTCATTTGTTGATATAATCTGTATTTTGATTTCGAATTGAAGATATTGATGTTCAATGAACCTAGATAACTATGCTGGTGTTCATGTGGTTAATTGCATATCAGATCTTTGGCCCTCCAAAAAAAAGTTGCATATCAGATAAAGTAGAAAAAAGTATTCAACCAAAATGTTTACTCTTCGAACAGTAATGTACATGGATGAACCTAAAACTTTTTTTTTTTTTTTTTTTTGTTGGAAGGGCATTAAAAATGAATTAACACATTCATATATACAGAAATATTTTATGTTAATCGAAAGATGTGTGTGTATTCGCCAAATTTTTCATCAATGTTTCTTTTATAGCTAGTAACTATGGAATTTGCAAGAAATCAAAGCTACAAAGAAAAAATATATATATATATATCAGTCTATACATAATGGAATTTCAATTAATGTTTCTATTTTGGCGAGAAGCAAAAGATATGATAAATTGATGAAATAATTTACTTTTGGAGAGATTTATTTATCACCTTAAATATTTTTTGGGAGTTATTACAAAGTATTATAAATTTTTTAATAAAATTACTTGTATTTCCAAAATAACAAAAAAGAAATGTGAGGGTCCAATTGGCTCTCATGTATGCTTCACTGTTGATATGTATGAGTTTGGCTAACACAAGAAACTGCCATCTCTTGCAATGAAAATCAAAAGCATAAATTATTTAATTTTATGTATTCAATAACAAGTACTATACAAATTAAACAGTACTACTGTGAAATGCTTAGTATACATAATTTTTTAAGAAAAATCAAAGGAAGAATAGACTCACGACTTCCATGTTAGTTGATCAATATATCTGACTGATAATTCCTGGAGTTTGAGGATTCAGTGCAATTACGTTACCTGCTTCCCTTACATTGAAAGAGTCTATTACTTCTTCTTCACAATAAATGAACAGATAAACTACTTCAAAAAAAATACCTATAACACCACACCGCCACATTTAGATCTCCATAGGTAGATACGGTTTAAAAAGTATGGCTAGTAGCATTTTTATAAATATCGATATAACTTAACATTGTTTATGCTTTTATGCGGTTTAAATAATATTTTCCAGACTGATTGTAAATTAATGCAGTGTCAAAAAGTATTAAATATTAACAAAATTATTTTTTTTTTTATATTGGACGCTTATACATCCGATGTTAATATCATTTTAGATGCCATGTTTTTTATAACCGATCTTAAATGTTTTAGACTTTTAAGTTTCCAAAGTAAACTTTTCAATTATGCGTTTCTTTGAAATCTGAGGCTATTTCAATAAATGTAATAATTTTCATCTGTCTTATCTATTTAAACTCTTCATTGCTTTTGTTTCTTCATATTCAGCTCTTCTTCCTTTAATCTCTAGCTAGAATATTAATATAACGATGCACAGGAGGACTAATTCTATTCGTCCTCCTTTTCCTCCTCCTCTTCCACAACCACCTCCACTGCCACCTTCAGCCAAATAGCTTCTTTAGCAACTCCATGTGAGAGTGGATCATATAGATAGATGCCTTGGAAAACTCATTACATTGCTCTAGCCATGAGGAGGAAGATTGATGAGTTTTTTTTATCATGTAAAATATTTTTTTTTTAATCTATGTACTAATGTTGCCCTTGATCAGGCAACATAAAAAAAATATATTATTAATGAAAAAATATTTTGATTTCTAATCTTTATCTTATTCAATCTTGATCTTGATCACGTCTCTTTTATCTTTGTTCTGCTGTTTTTTAATTATATAATTTTAATATATCTAATTTCTAATATATATTCTAAAATTTAGTTATATTCATGTATTCTTATATTAGTTTATTACTCAAACTAATTAGTTTGAAGAAAAATAAAAAGATTCTAAAGTAATTTAATTAGCTTCCTTTAAATATATAATTTAATTATATATTCAAAGCGGTCGTAATGACACAAGGTATAAATATGTTAATCTGAACTGTCGTTTAAGTTTTGACAAGTGTAAATGTTATTTATTTTTCTAACATTCACTTTTTATTTACGCCCGATAAGATAAGCATCCAATTTTGTAATTATTATTTAGACAGCATTTCAAATATGATAGTGTGAATACGTAACATTTTAACTTTCAACACCTAATATAATTTAAATTATCCGAACATAAGTCTAGTTTATAAATACCCAATAGGGTTTATGTTAAACAAAATAAATCGTACATTTAAAAAAAAAAATGCCCACTTTTAGATCGGTATGAAATTATCCAATCTAAAATTAAATGTGGGCATTTTTTTTTAAATAATAAATTGAAATTTTTTAACACCGGTCATCTAACCAACCGGTCTAAAAGGGTAACTTTTACAACTAGATATAAGTTAGATCTTAATAATAACAGACTTTTTAAATCAGTTGATACAAAACCAGATCTAAACTAAATCTAAAAAGCCAATTGAACGGTCTTAAAACCATTTTTTTCCTAGTAGTTATAAGAAATTTGGAACCATATCTCATCCATAAAATAAATGGAAAAAAGCGCAAGAGTCAAATATTGTTCAACAGACAAATCGACAATATGATATTCTTAAAATGCTGTATTTCTGAGTAAAAGTTAATTATCATTGTTAAACAAAGTACTTAATTAGATAAGAAGTTGAACTACCAGTACTTCTGAGGGCTGCACCATATCCTCCATACCTAGTAATGTGCCGCTACATCATCTATAAAAGGCCCCCATCTATAATCGCCTCAAAAATCACAATCACAACTCCACAAGAACATCATCAGAAATATTTGGAAGTCTGAGTAATTAAGAAGTTGCCAACTCCAACATGTCTTCTCCCATTTTATCATCCATTTTATTACCACTTCTGCTTCTGAGTTTCTCTCCAATCACCAGCCATTATGTAATGGTTGAAGCAGCAAGAATTCTTCTTGAATCATCTTTGCCACAGCCAAAATTACCCGAGTTGCCTCCACTTCCTAAGCCTGAGTTGCCCCATGTGCCTAAGGTTGAGTTGCCACCGATTCCAAAGCCAGAAGTACCTAAAGTCCCAGAAATTCCCAAGCCACAATTGCCTAAAGTCCCTGAAATTCCTAAGCCTGAATTACCAAAAGTCCCTGAAATCCCAAAGCCAGATCTTAAAGTTCCAGAAATTCCCAAACCAAAGTTGCCCGAGATGCCAAAGCCAGAAGTACCTAAAATCCCAGAAATTCCCAAGCCAGAGTTACCAAAAATCCCTGAGGTCCCTAAACCAGAGATGCCTACAGTTCCAGAAATTCCTAAACCAGAGTTGCCTCAACTTCCCAAGGTTGAGCTACCACCACTGTCAAAGCCTGAAGTGCCTCAAGTTGGTGACATTCCAATGCCTCATCACTAAACTGCTTGCACTGTTTGCTCATTGTGCTGTCTGAGATGATAATGGGCAGCTATCTAATAGCTTATTGGCTTATACTATATGATGGATTTAATTTGTAGTAGTTATGTGATTATTTATTCTGCCGATCTCATTTTGGCTCTATATTGATCTCTATTTGTACTATATATGTCGTCACATTACACGTACGTTATGTTCCGTTTGAGATTGTTTCAGTACATTTTATTGTAATATGTTGATTGCGAATTTGTGATTCATAATAAAGCGGACTATGCAGTCTTTGGTGTAGTCAAGTTCAATTCAAAGAGTTAAATTTCGTATTAATTTTGAACTTCCCCTAAGCCTACAATTTTGAAGTGTGGATTTCACCTCCTATTTAGCTCATGCTAAATAAACTACTACAAAACATAGTTTGTAATACAATTTGCACTATAGTATTTAATTAAAGTACATTGATGTATCTCTTTTTCAAAATGGTTGCTGCCTGATAACATGGACATTAAATTTTTGTTACTTTCTTAAAATTTTCAGGGAAGCTTGTCCCAAAATTTATACGAGAAACAATAATATCTATTTTTATTTAAAGAAAATCGGCTATTAATTCTCCTTGGAAACTACTATATGGATTTAATGAAAGCTTGAGATGGGACAGAATTATAATGACTGATTAAAATATTGAATAAGGCTAATCAGGATTGAGGCATTAAATCTTTTGATCTTGTAGGCCTTGTAATACAACTTCCCTCGGGTAGTCCACCATATATAAAAGTCATTTTAACTAATTTACCAAGAAAAAAAAGAAAATGATAGTTAACTTGTTAACCATCCCTTAATTAAATTAAAAAAATATCAACTTTATCCATATTATGGCTCTAAATGAGAAAGAAAAATATAAGAAGACACATTTAAACATTAATTACATGGCCAAAACTGACAAATAAATATTAATTATTCTTCAAGTGATTTATATTATAAACAAAGAATTAAATTTTTTTAGAAGTGACTTATATTATAAATTGAAAGAAGTATATACCTTCAGGTCAAAGGACAAAAACTATGTATGGACCACTACAAAATTCTTTTGCAGTTATCCGCCATGCTCCGTCCCGTCTAAAATATAAGATGTTGTTAAAAAAAATACCTGTTTTAATTTACCATTATTAAATAATGTTATTTCCAAATATACATTTATTATCTGTCACATCTCTCTTCTTTTTCTTCAAGGTGTAAAACTGGAAAAAAAAAAAATTTAATTAATCAATCTGCTAACATCTTATATTTTAGACAAAAATTTCCTGCTATAAAACTTCTTGTAGTTCGGACAAGAGGGAGTAGCCGTTTTGATTCGAGTTGGCTTCTCTCCTTCGCTTATTCTCTCCATTGCTATCCTCCACCCCAAACACTGCGTTCTGTCCAAAATAAGCCACTGTAACAAAAGCGCAGCATCATTTTCCTTTATCAATGGAAGGGAAAATTCCATTCGATGGCCCAACTTAATAAAATTTATTTAAAAAAAATAAAATTCAATAATAATTTAAGTCAAACACATTTTTGTATGATATTTTTGGGACCCAAGTACACATTTTTTAAGGTTAAAATACATTATATAAAATCAAGAGATTAAAATAAAACTTTGTACCATGATAAAGAATTAAAGTATACTTTTTCTTAAATTATCATAACATTAAGAAGTTGTAATATTTTTTACTGGGAGATTATTATTTTGGACAAAAACGGCAGTGTTTGAGGCGAAGGACAGCAATGTAGAGAATTAGCAGAGAAGCCAACTCCGTTTTGATTAGTGGTAGGTTTATGTAGATGAATATGCATTTAATTTGTACGTGTCTGAGTCAATATAAAATGTGTACGGATAGAATGCATGCACATGTATAGATGCTTTTGAATTTAAATAAAAAAATCAAATTAAAGTATCAGCTGATGAATACAAAAATGATGGAGGGTATATAAAACATTATAATAAACTTGACAGATGAACCTACCCAATCACCGGGTCTAAAAAACTTTGGTTCGCGAGGATAACCGGTTTTATTTATACTACTCCTTTTGACTTTTGTAACTATAAGACACTTTTTTCATGATTTTTAATGAGTTTCTACATTCTACCAATATTTCTTACTACCATAAGACAATAGATCGAATGAGAAAGAGAAAATATTTGTTGGAACCCCCTTTTTTTAAAAAAATAGGTAATCTCCTAATAGAGCGAATCCTATTTGAGGTAATATCCGACACTAAATATGGATACATCTCTCAAGTAAAATTTGAACATTGATTTGTCACGTTGTGAGAGATTAGGGCGCCCCTTTCATTAAACACAACCCTATTGGATGGAGCCTCCTTTTGTCTCCACCTATAAAAGAAATTAAACTGGGTCAAAGGTGGCAGTTTAACCACGAGACAAGATCAAAGATTGCGGGCGGGGCATATTCATATGGACATCATCAGGACAGATCAAATGTAGGTAGATCCTTCCAGTTCCAACGTATTCCTCTTTCATCATGCATGCGAACGTAGAGTCGAGAAGTTGTACAAGTTAAATTAAAGGTCAAGACTGTTCAACTACTACACAAACCCATTATCTGATTTTCATCATGCATGCGAACGTACGTAATCTCAATTGCTTCCATACCGATATCTAATTATTGACTTTGCTATTTAATTTCAAAATACAAGTTTTCCAAAATCTATAATCATAAGCCGATTCGGTATTTTGAAAAGGCTACACTTGTAAGTTTATGGATAATATGTTCAAAGAATATTTAGGTGAGAAGTTAAGCTAACAGCTTGACACAATTTGGAGTTACCAACTCATACTCATCCTTCATAGCTATCCACGTGTGCTGCTACTGCATCTATAAAAGGTCCTCATATACCGTTCCAAAACCAAAATCACAAGCGCAGCAAAACACCAAAACCAATTGGAGTAACAAGTTGGAAAACCGATTACAATGGCTTCCCACATTTTTTCTTCACTCACTTTATTATTGCCCCTTCTGCTTTTGAGTTTCTCTGCAATAACCAGCCACGTAAAGGTTGAAGGGATAAGAGTTCTTCTTGAGTCATCTTTGCCAGAGCCAAAATTACCTGAGTTGCCTCCACTCCCTAAGCCTGAGGTGCCTCAAGTTCCTGAACTGCCTAAAGTCCCAGAAATTCCCAAGCCACAATTGCCAAAAGTCCCTGAAATTCCTAAGCCTGAGTTACCAAAAGTTCCAGAAATTCCCAAGCCAGAAATGCCTAAAGTTCCAGAAATTCCAAAGCCAGAGTTGCCTGAGGTGCCAAAGATAAAAGTACCAGAAGCTCCTAAACCAGAGTTGCCCAACGTGCCAAAGCCAGAAGTACCTAAAATCCCAGAAATTCCCAAGCCAGAATTGCCTAAGGTCCCTGAAATTCCCAAGCCTGAGTTACCAAAAGTCCCTGAAATTCCCAAGCCTGAGTTACCAAAAGTCCCAGAAATTCCCAAGCCTGAGTTACCAAAAGTCCCAGAAATTCCCAAGCCCGAGATGCCTAAAGTCCCAGAAATTCCAAAGCCTGAGTTTCCCGCTGTGCCAAAGCTTGAAGTTCCTAAGGTCCCTGAAATTCCAAAGCCCCACTAAATTAAACCATTATTAGCGTATTACTTATTCGCTTTCCTGGCTTGTATTGTCTGATGTAATAAAAAGGTTTATACTGTTCTTGATGTAATGGGTTTATACTGTTCTTGTTGTCATTTTAGTAATATCTCTTCAGTATAATTTGTTGTCACACATCTTCTCACAGTGGTCATGTGTTGTAGTTAACTTGTCATCGTTATTCCACCTAGTGGCCTTAGCCTTTATGCACTGGCCCGTGTTTTATTGGAGTTTGGTTGAGTCAATGTTACTACTTACTAGCTTCTTGCTCCTGCTACGTGTGTTATATTGTTTTAGTTTATATCTGTAAAGTCGAAAGAGAACTATATACTAATTTATTGAATATATTAAATAATAACTGTTAAATATTTAAAAATTATTATTAAATATAATATTTAATCATCTTATAATTAAATATAATCATGAAAATGCAAACAGCCTTACTAAATTATATTCTACCCTTTTGGTGATTATACATGTAGGAGTGATTTTAACAAATGTAATTCAAACATAATTAATGAAAATTCTCAAAATCACTTGTAAAAAATATCAAATCATAAATCATGATTATGCAGGGTCACAATCACTCCAAACAAGTGTCACTTATAAAAATCATTGTTTACTACTAATCCAAACAAGTACTTAATAATCCGAATAAACAAATTTTGTATAGATAATTATATAATCTCTAATTTTTTCTCTCTTTTTTTGAGATAATTTCTAATTATTCTATTCACCTTAATATTAGATAATTATCTATACAAAATTTAATTATTTGGATTGTTAAAAAATTAGGTAAAGTTATCATATTTATGAGAAAATTTATTAAGTTATCACGGGTGTACATGAGGCTTCAATATTTAAATTTTTTTTTGTAATATTTTAAATTATCTATATATGTACACTTATGCTACATAAGTAATAGATGTTATACTATTTAATTATTGAAACTAATTATTTATTATTTTCCGTTCACACTCAGACATTGCGCGGGTTATGATGAACTCCTTATCTCTAGTTTTCTTAAACATTGGCCAAAAGTTCAATTCCCATAGAAACCAGATTATTTAATAACTACACCATCACACGCGTTGGGGACTCCAATCACCCTTGGGGACAAAATTAATCCAATTTGATAAATTTTGGATAGTCAGAGTCTAGTTTAGCATTTGATGGATGGTTAATTTTTCTTCTATCTGTACTTACCGGTAGAAGACAATTCCTTCTTTGTCATTCCCTTTCGAGCGTGAAAATGTAACATGCATATATACTAAGAACCGACCGGTCACGTACGTAAGGACTACTATAAACTAAAACAAATGTGGGGACCTTATCCATGATAAATTTTAAGCCAACAAAAATAATTAGTAACACCCTTCTAATGCTCCATCTATAATTAGGATTTCTATAATTGATTTTCAAAAAACCGCGATTAATTAATAAGGAAAGCAAAGAGCCTGTTAGCTCCATAAAAGAAATGATCAGATTAACAGCAACGGAGGCATGGGAAAATAAGATAATGGCAGAAAGTAAAGCTAGAGTTATGCTCCTGTTAATGGCTACCTTAGCCATTGCAGTTCCATGCCTCGTCAACGCTAACATCGGAGAGTTCGACGATTATCTCCTCGAAAAAGCCAAGGAGGCCCGAAGAATGGCTCTTGAAGCATACGATCCAGACCCTTTGAACGTCACTCATGAACTCAACATGCACGTTCATCTGTACGTAACTTCTTGTACGTAATTGGTTTTGAAAATGGAACTTTAGGGTTTGCTTTCAGTTTTCACAGTAATACGTAATGAATGGATGATGCAGGGCGATGGATGAAGCCAACATTATCATCAACAACCATACTAGAGGGAGGGACCTTGGGGAAGGGAAGAAGAGAGGACCGTGCATGACCACCAACCCAATCGATCGATGCTGGAGATGCGACAGAAACTGGGAGATGAATCGCTTTAAGTTAGCCACATGTGCGAAGGGCTTCGGCCACAAAACCACCGGCGGATTGGGCGGTAAGATCTACGTCGTGACGGATCCTTCCGACCTGACGTGCTTAACCCGAAACCCGGAACTCTGAGGTACGGAGCGATTCAGAACGAGCCATTGTGGATCATATTCGCGCACAGTATGGTGATCAAGTTGCAACAGGAGTTGCTGATTAATTCCCACAAGACGATCGACGGACGGGGAGCCAATATTCAGATAAAGAGCGGCGGCGGCCTCACTCTGCAATTCGTTAAGAACGTCATTATCCACAACCTTCGCATTCGCAATATCAAAGCTAAGAAGGGTGGTATGATAAGGGACGCCCCGAACCATATTGGGCTGAGAACCAGAAGCGACGGTGACGCCATCAGTATCTTCGGTTCCACCAACATCTGGATCGATCACATTTCCATGTCCAACGCCGACGATGGGCTGATCGACGCCATCATGGGTTCTACCGCCATTACCATATCAAATTGCCACATGACCAGACACAACGATGTACGTAACTGATTTTCAATTAGATCAAAAGAAGTTTGGTAAAATTCATCTGCCAACCTAAACCCTAAACCCTAAAGTATTTTTTCAAGTTCATTGGTCGAAAACATTTTGTGGCTCACTCAAGTATTTTTTCAAAATCGTCCATCACTCTAAAATATTTTTTTGTGCAATTTTACAATGACAATTTAGATAATTTGGGTATTGAATACACCTAAAAAATACTATAAGTGTTGGATGCACAAACACAAAAAAAAAGTTTATATATGATTCTAAACGCACTTAAAAGAATACTTTTACATGCTAGATGCATTAGAAAAAATACTTGACGGTGATGGTGCTAATACACCACAAAATACTTTAGAGCATTCAATGTTAATGAAAAAATAATGCAGTGTAATGGATGGACCCTAGCGGTGAGAAATTAAGGAAACGCATTAAGAAGGTGAAAGAAATAAACGCAGGTGATGCTGTTCGGAGCCGGGGACGTGTATGTACAGGACAAGTTGATGCAAATAACGGTGGCGTTCAACCACTTCGGGAACGGACTGATACAGAGGATGCCGAGATGCAGACATGGGTGGTTCCATGTGGTGAACAACGACTACCATAACTGGATAATGTATGCCATCGGAGGAACGGCGAATCCAACCATACTTAGCCAAGGAAACCGATTCAGTGGTCCGAACAATGAGGCAGCGAAGCAGGTTACGAACAGAGTGGGTGCGCCACCATTTTTGTGGAAAAACTGGCGGTGGCAGTCGGTGGGAGACGAGTTTGTGAACGGAGCTTTTTTTCTACAATCGGGAATACCTATAACTTCAACTGCAACTAACTTCGGTAAAGAGAATTTGATACAACCCAGACCTGGGAACGAAGCTCCCCTATTGTCCCGCTATTCGGGTCAACTCAATTGCCGGGCCGGCAAGCCTTGTTAGTATAATTAATCATCTTTGTTTTAGCAAAATCAACAAACTGATCATTAGATTAATCCTTTTGCTACGACCAATGGGAGCTTTTAGACTCTTCATCACTCACTCAATAGTAGTGCGTACGTAGTTGAAGTTTTGCTTTTTTCAAAAAAAATCTGTTTTATTTGTCTATTTTTGCAAGAACATGTTTATTTATTTTATTTACATGGACGTGATGATGTTGTAATTCTAGCATGTGTTTCCACGCGCTTTGTACGCTGCAAGTCCAATTCGTGATTCTTGTAAGTAATTGTAGATTGTATTTGCTAAAAATTTCTTTATTGATTTTAATTTTTTCGATTCAATTTAATAAATGAACCAAATACAACATTTATCGCTCATTCAACTATATTCAGGCGTATATAAAAATTATAAGAGAATTCTTTCCAAAAAGTTCCTTCTTCAAACAATATTATCATTTTGTGTTGCTAAAAAAAAGGTAATACCATTTAGGTGCTACGTAGTAAATGTAAATGTAGACATAAAATATGACAAAAAGGTGGATTTAATTATTTTTATAAAAAAAGGTGAATTTTACTGTCAATATCATTAATATTTAATATAAAATATGTTACCATATATTTTATGTTTGTGTGGGAGTGAATTGGAAGGGATATGATTTGTGGTGGGAGTACTTAATGAATAGATATTCTGTATCTAACATTTGCTTACACATAGGTAACAAATTACGTTATATATCAACAATGCTTTTAACTTTTCAGCATAAATAACAGTATGCATGAACTCTAGCTACTTCCCTTCTGTGGAAGTTTATTTACCAAAATATATAGACCTCTTAAAGTTGAGAGAAGCTAAGTAATAGTATAAATTACATTTTATTTTAATCTATATGTTTTTTCCTCTCCTGTTGTACCATATTATCATTTCTTAGATATTTAATTTCTACCCCATAGCATTTTTTTTTTAAAGGAATATAAGCGAGTAACAACATCCAACAACATCCATTAATCATCTCTATATATATATCTCCCTCCTGGGGGAGATTTTCTCCCTCTTTTTTAATTAAAGGTTATACACAAGAAAAATAGACCCCACAAATTAAAGTCAAGGAGCAAGGTACTCCTCTGGTCCTAATTATAAGATCAAATTTGGTCTTATAATTAGAACATACTGGAGGGAGTAATTAGTATATAAAGTTCATTAATTTTATTGTGTCATTTTTCTCTCTAATTCTGTAACATCATTTGAGTTTTCCGAAAGAAAATAGAAATTACATATTTGCACATTTGAATGATTTTGAGGAGTCCATTTTTTTTTTGATACACATAGTAGGGGAGGGGGGCAGGGTTCGAATCCTGGACATGGGGGAAGGGAGTCAAGCTCCTATGCCACTGCGCTACTAAGGCTCTGGCTGAGGAGTCCATTTCTTCCATGCGGCAGCTATGACTGAAAAAAGTGAAAATTAGAAGGGGAAAAAACTGCCTTAGAATCCTTGCTCCAAAGACTGTCTAAACAAATCACAATAACATTAATTCCTATAATAGAAGATTATCTCTTATCTAAACAAATTAATTCAAACATATTTGTCTAAATTTAGAAAACTTGGTACTTGAAATTCCCCTTTGTTAGTCCATCGGCAAGTTGACAGAGAGTGGCTCATGTAAGTGGAAGAGGATATATGTGTGTGTGTGTTCATTACTTTCGAACAGAATTAACGGATAATATTATTTGAAGCAGTTGATCGCATTGAACTTATGGTAACTGAACCAAGAGAGAATCAGCTGGTATCTCAAACACTATATTCCAGCGGAAGCAGTTTCCTGTTAATTAAGTAAAACTGTTCAGTATTATTTGGATGGTTTAAATTTTCGTTTCTTTTTTTCAAATGATGATTTTTAAATTAAAAAAAATTCTTAAAAAATAATAATTAAAGGGTTAAATACTTAATTTGCCATGGAAGTTTTAAGGAAGTGCCCAAAGACCGGAAGTTTTTAGGGTACCAAATTTGCCCCGGAAGTATGAAAAAGGTAGCAAATTTGCCCCTCCATTAATTTTGACCGTTACGTTTAACTGAGTACACACGTGGCATGCCACATCATCAATCAAAAATATCATTTTTGTCCTGGAAGTTTTCTTTGAGGAGCAATTTTGCCCTGGAAGTTTTCATTGAGGAGCAATTTTGCTCCGGAAGTTTACAAAAGTAGCAATTTTGCCCTTCTTTCTCCTAATATTAAATTTGACTATTAGATTAGTCAAAAACCACACATATCATGCCTTGAAAATGTCGAATTTGGAGTTAGAGAAGGAGATCCATGACATGTTGAGCTCAAAAGCGCATGAATTTGTGAAGCCGAACTAGTTATAGGGACTAGAGCCGGGAAATCCGGCCGGGCCCGTCGGGCCGGCCCGTTTAAGCCATGGCCCCGCAGGGCTCGGGCTTGAAAAATAAGCCAGAAATTTTAAATTGGCCCTACAGGGCTTCAGGCTTAATCGGCCGGCCCTGCAATTTGTATAGATTGATCATTTGTTTAGATCATAAGTGATGCTTCCCGTGACCAGTTCGGCTTCACAAATTTCGTACAAGCGTTGAGCTCAACATCTCAAGGATCTCCTTCTCTGACTCCAAGTTCGACCTTTTCAAGGCATGACATGTGTGGTCTTTGACGATTTAATAGTCAAATTTAATATGCGGGAAAGAAGGGCAAAATTAATACGTTTTGTAAACTTCCGAGGTAAAATTGCTCCTTAGTGAAAACTTCCGAGGCAAAAAGGATACTTAACTCTTATTGGGTTGATGAGGTGGCATGCCACGTGTACACTCAGTTAAACTTAACGGTCAAAATTAACGGATGGGCAAATTTGCTACATTTTTCATACTTCCGGGGTAAATTTGGTACCTTTTTCATACTTTCGGGGCAAATTTGATACCCAAAAACTTGGGTGTTGGACGCTCCCTCAAGCAAAACTTCCATGACAAATTAGGCCTTTAACCCATAATTAAAAGATTATTCTTTTGAATTCTATTCTTCTTAAAATAAATTTTTTAAAAATTAAATCTAGACTGTTTGATCTAAACTGTCCATATCCTGTCGCTCTCCAATTCCAAGTGTTGGGAGGGAAAGGGGTGGAACAAGTAGCTATAAGATATACACTTGTCTAATGTCTATGTCAAATGCACAATTACCACCTTCCGTTTTAAATATAAGATCTAATTAATTATTTTTAAAGAAATTAATAAAACTAATTAAATTACTTTAAAATAGTTATATTTATCATTTTTTTCTTTAAACTAATTCTTCTAACTTATAAACTACTATAATTCAATTATACACAACATATAATATAATTAAATATCTTATTTAGCTTTTTAATCTCTTCCAAAAAAATATGAACTAGGTCTTATATTTAGGACGAGGTGGTACAATACTCCTTTTGGTCCTTTTTAAAAGAGCCCAAAATTTAAATTACCTTAATCTTTTTATATGACTACAAAAATTATTTGAACATTTAATGAGTTTTTTCCATTTTTCACCTCATTCATTATATGAATCGTATCAATTAAAAAGTTGATTATACATATATTTACTCTATTTCTTTCTTTTACTTACCCGTCATAAATAAGGGTATACTAGGAAAGGAAGGTTTGTTTTAAACATATTTATTGTTTTTAACTAATTTTAAACTGTGTAATTCGATTATCAGACTCTTATAAAAAGAATAAGGAGTACCATTTACCAAGAAAATAAAAAATAAAAACTACAATGCCACTGCTCCAACTGAAAATAACAATATTACAGATCAAGAGTTTTCAATCGTTGCATCAGAGGCACTTGTCTATTTTTCCTACAAAGTCTATAAATAATAGTAGAAAAATTCTGGGAAACAATTATTCCGAAATGATTAAAGAACCGACCAACGGCGAGAGCCAAGGCCGGCCAATTCGTATGCCTTTTATCTATTTTCATACACACACATATATCATGCCTTTGCATCTCTCTCTCTTTTTATTTTTTGGCTAGTACCTTTGCATCTCATATTTATAATTTAGATTTATGATGAATGATATATTATTTTATATATAGAATTAAATTTACAAATTAATTTAATAATCCTCGGTCCTTAATATGAGACATATTTATGGAGTTGATTTTGATTCTAAATATAAAACAAATTTTTCTTAATTTACCTATATTTATACTCCCTCAACAATAATTAATGAGGAGAGAGAGAAAAGAAATTAGAGAAGGTGGCCAAGGCTTTTAAGAAAATACATGTCATATTAACTAACTTTTTTAATCTAATTAAATTAACTAAATATGTCTTATATTAATGACTAAAAATTGGAGAGATCAAGTAGCTATTTTTTCAAACGATAGTATATATTACTAACATTCCTGGTGGACTCTAGAACCAATTTCCTAGGGGAGCTCAGCCCATCAAGGTCGTCTAAATAAGATATGAACAGTTCAGATTTAAATTTTTTTTTTTATCTAGTGAATCTTAAATGAAAAAATATAGTTAAAAGATTGTCTTTATATGTATCTATTAAAATATTTTTTTCTAAAAAAAAAAAGAAAACAAAGTAAAGAAAATTAAATGTGGGCAGTCTAGATCTCATTTGGACAATATGGGTCAAGCTCTCCCAACCGATTGGCAGGAAACTGTTCCGGTGGACTCTAGCTAGGTGAAAAATCTCTGTCTACTTGGACTGTTTTGGACGCCGAGAGAATGTTGGAATACGATGAAGAAATAACCACTCCTTTCTTCTGACTTTGTGAGAGTGAAAATAAACCTTTCATCTGTCTTTTCCCATCTTCATCATCTATGTGTATCAGTGTATATATAGATATTTCCTCTTTAGACAAACAAAAGTTTTACTTAACAAAACAATTGTGAGGACCATAGCCATCCAAGCTTTTAAGCCAACTAAAAAATAGTCAGGCCTTCCCTCCCACACTCTATAAATACAGATTAATAATTACACTTGCATGGGCAGAAACAACAATCAAGGAAGCTCATAGCAGAGAACCCCTTATTAGAACTATACATATATAGATTATTAATTTTTTTAAATAATAATAATAATAATAAACAATACATGCAAAAAGAAATGTCCCTCGTTAGAATGGCGTTGTTTGTAATCGCCCTGGCCATTACAGTTCCATGCCTCGAGGCTAACATCGGAGAGCTTGACGAGTACCTCCAAGAAAGAGCAAAGCAAGCCCACCGAGCAGCTCTCGAAGCCTACGAGCCCGATCCTTTAAATGTCACGTCGGAGCTCAACTTCCATGTTCACCTGTACGTAATCAACCTCTTAATTTATTATTCAATTCTGCGAAGAATTTTGGATCTGTATTTCTCACATGATTAACTTTCAATTACTCTGTTGAATGTGCAGTGCGATGGACGAGGTCAACACTAACAGCACTAGAGGGAGGGATCTGAGGGAGAAAAAGAATCGCAAAAAAAGATGCCAAGCCACCAACCCAATCGACCGGTGCTGGAGATGCGATCCCAATTGGGAGAAGAATCGCTTTAAGTTAGCCAGCTGCGCCATGGGTTTCGGCCGCAAGGCCACCGGAGGTTTGGGTGGTAAGATCTACGTCGTCACAGATAGTTCCGACGACGACGTGGTGAACCCGAAACCCGGAACTCTGAGGCACGGAGTGATCCAGAAGGGGCCTCTGTGGATCATATTCGCCCGCAGTATGGTGATCAAGTTGAAGGAGGAGTTGCTGGTGTCATCGGACAAGACAATTGACGGTCGTGGAGCCAATGTCGTTATCAGAAACGGCGCCGGCATCTCTTTGCAGTTCGTCAATAACGTCATCATCCACAATCTTCGCATTCGCAACATCAAACCGAAGAACGGGGGTATAATTAGGGATTCCGTCGACCACCTTTCGCTTCGAACCAGAAGTGACGGCGACGCCATCGGCCTCTTTGGTGCTACCAATATTTGGATCGATCATATCTCCCTCGCCAATGCGGAGGACGGCCTCATCGATGTCATCATGGCTTCCACCGGCGTGACCATCTCAAATTGCCACATGACCAAACACAACGATGTACGCGCGTAGTTAATTAATCAAATCAATTGCTTGATGATTACTGTTATTAATCATAGTAATTAACGGGACGAGAAATTATAAAGCGCAGGTGATGCTGTTCGGAGGTGGTGAGGTGTATCGTCAGGACAAGGTGATGCAGGTAACGGTGGCGTTCAACCACTTTGGGAACGGACTGATACAGAGGATGCCGAGATGCAGGTATGGGTTCTTCCACGTGGTGAATAACGATTATACTCACTGGATAATGTACGCCATTGGAGGAAGCTCGGCGCCGACGATACTGAGCCAAGGAAACCGATTCATTGCTCCGAACAACAACGTGACGAAGCTGATCACGAACAGGGTGGGGACGCAACCGTCGGCGTGGAAAGACTGGCAATGGCAATCGGAGATGGATCAGTTGGATAACGGAGCCGTTTTTGTTCAATCAGGAAGTCCGATAACCTCAGTGGACAGAAGCAGTTTGATCCCACCAAGACATGGGATTGAAGCTCCATTGCTGGCAAGATATTCGGGTGCGCTCGCATGCTGGGCTGGCAAGCGTTGTTAGTCTATAGTTAATTGTTTGATGTTTTTTTTTTTAAAAGGGTGAAAACAAGAAGAAAATAGTTAGATGAATCCTCTAGCAAGCTTCGATTTTGTCGATCACTTTGAAGATGATCGATCGATGACAACGTCTTTGTTTAGCAGTTCCTTTAGACTGATATAGCACTTCAAGCACCTCATTTTTAGCAGGATGTCATATATCAGTTGTTGTATAGTTATGTAAGATATTGAATTTGTTCAATAACAACTGCTTTTAAAAGTCTGATTTCACTTTTGTATGTTACTTAATATATAATAGTTATCATTCTTGTGTAATCATCCAGTCTCGTTGGTAGTGTTAAGGCACGCACTTGGGGTTTTTACCGTGAATGTCGTTTCTGCTTTTGGTGGCATGAAGTGACATTTCTCCTTTGTGCAATTGCAGTTACCTTTTCCACACAAGTCACTTTGGTCAATACCGTAAGAGTCATCGAAGATATCATTAAGATCATTCTCGGCGTAGTACGTACAGCTTCCGGAGCTTATACATGCGATTTCAAGCAGCAAAGCGTAAAACCATCTTGACGCTCGGAAAAGTTAATGTGGTTTCGAGATCATGATTGCCGTGCTCTGAAATTTTTTTTCTAAGGAACTAGAAGATAGCGGAGAAACTTCTTCGAATTAGTATTTTCAAAACCAGAAGGTAAGGTGGCTTTGGAACTTGGAAGTGTTTGTGGGGACGAATGGGTAATATTCATATATTGCATCTTTCATTCTGACTTGTATAACTAGATCATATTCAACAATTAATTAATTTCGTGTGTGAATCGAATGTGATTTTAGATAGCAGTGAAACGACGAAGATGGCTGACCTCATTACAAAGATGGAATTTGCAGAGAAGTACTTGGAAGGGTGAGGCATGATGAGGGTCTGTTGGGTCCAAGAGGATTACATGCAGATGGAGGTAGAGAAGACTCATTGTTTACACTTGAATGTTGTCTTTTTTTTTCTTTTTTCTTTTTTTCTTTTTTACCATAATTAAGGATAAACCTAATAACGAAGTTTTTTTTTTTTTTTTTACCATATTCCTCAAGAGGCTGCCGTAACTCAAGGCCTAAAAATCTCCACTACCACACACCTCACACCGGTTCCTTGTTGGGCTCCATATTGGCCTTAAGGCCATCAGGTCCACCAACTCCTTAGGATCAATCCGGTGTCAATCTCGCGGAGATCATCGGGCCACACATTAGGTAATTCGGAAAAACAAATATAAAGCTAGCGTGTATAAATATAGTACAAATATAATTAGTTGATTCAACAACCTCATGTCGTGTATAAATATAATTAGTGTTCAGAATTTCTACTGTTAATACTTCCGCCGATAGCCTGCTGTTTGAGAGGATAAAAGCTTTGCTGAGCATGAGTTGGCAAGTTCAGATCCATCATATACCACGAGAGTGTAACAGATTTGCAGATGGAATGGCAAAAATGGGATTCTCGAAGACTGAGATTTTTGGTACTTGCCCTCCTTCCTTAAGGAGCTGGCTTGAGGTTGATTTGGGATTAATTTCCCCAGTGTTTTAATTATTCTGTTTGTAATTTTGGCTTTTTGAGCCTTCTCTAGTATCAAAAACAACCTCATGTCATGTTCGCAAATTTGCCTTTATTCTTTATATCCGATCTGAGTGAGCCACATTGAATTTGCTGGGCAGCACCAACAGACAAAATATATATATATATATATATAGGAGTGAATAAATTGAGGTTCCAAGGTAAGGAAGAAATCAATGTCAGGCTATCATATTGATATGAAATCTCAAGCACTCGTGGGTGATTTAGATTTATCAGTGACAAGTTTATCCTAATCTGTCATTTGACAAGCCAATGTACAATAATAACAAATCAAGAAGCCACTAATGACAAGTTAGGATGCTTCAAGTGATAAGTCTTAATAACAAGTGATGACATGACAAATCAATGTATCACTAAAACAAGTTAGGACGCCGCAATTAACAAGTCAAGTACCATTAGTTACAAGTCAGGTAAACTTGTCTTTCCACAATTTCAATAAATCTCCCATAAGCCCATCAGGACTTTATATCAATTTGATGATTTCATGGGATTGATAATAATAATTTGTCTAACTTGAGGCCAGGGTGAAATTCCTCCAAAATATAAATGATTGAGATAGGATTTAAGAATAGAAATGATTGCTAATAACTGGACCAGGGTGAAATTCCTCCAAAATATAAATGATTGAGATAGGATTTAAGAATAGAAATGATTGCTAATAACTGGACTAAGGTATTATGCATTTGCTAATAAGGAAAAGCTGCACTCCAACAGGAACGTTTTCACATTGCATATACAATTACATCAAGCACTATCAGATTCATTTCCTGAGTCTACGTTCATAGGTTGCGGATTCTTGTACCCACTGATCTCATCCTTGTAACGTTTTTTATCTGCACGAGCTTTTGCTTCATATGGTTCCTTCTCCTCCACTGCAAAATTCAGCCAAAAAATGAAAAGAAAGAAAGCTTTGCTTAGTCGCAAAACATAGTATCTTATCATCATAAGATGAGATGCCACTATTGGAATCTCATGGAATAATTGACTGGGCAATCAAACCGTACCTGACATCTTCTTCCATTTCTCTCCAAGTACTCTTCCCACATCCGTAAATGAAATTCCAGGATTACTTTTCTTCAGATTCTGTAGGGAAAAAAAAAACAACTATTCTGTGGGGAAAAAAGATACAACTATTCTTGGAAAGAACTCAACGACCACCAATATAAATTTCCGTATCTTCCAAAGCAGATTTTAAAAAATTTATAATCAACATCGTTTATTGCTACGGTCAAGACCATCATGAATCCCCCACACATTAAAACAGTATCAAGTTGCCACAGATGATCTGAAGAATACCTAGGAAGTGTCCTTCAAGAGTTGAAGGAATCACCATGAACCCAAACTGAGAACCTTGTCCCCCTAGCCCTATTGTTACCTTGTCCCCCAATGTACTTAGTTCTAAGCTTACAGTAGGCATTTCAATAGTTCTAAGCTTACAGTAGGCATTTCAATATCAACATATCTAGGTCACAGATATCCAAAAAAATCAACTACTAGAACTGTTCAAAGACCACAAACTCAGAAGGGTACGCAGTAGGCACCACAACATCCCAAATTCAAAGAAAGCAAACTACTACTGCCAAGGTCATAAGGGAACAAAGAACGAACCTCTCTCTCCATTTGGGAGAAGAACATGAAACCAGACAATGCCCTCTTTGGTGCATTAGGATCCTTTTTCTTCTTCTGTTTTTTCTTCTTTCCATCTTCATCTCCATCTTTAGATCTCTTCTTAGAAGTAGATGCCTTAGAAGACAGTTCCTTCTTTGATTCCTTTTTGACGGGCTTCTGAGAATAAGCATTGAGGAACCAGGTGCATCAAAACTTATAACAAAATCAGGGGATATCACAAGACTGAGAAGGCAGATAAGAACAACTCTTTTACCTCTTTCCCACCACCTTCACTTGCATCAGACTCGTCTGCACCAGAATCGTCTGTTGAAGAACCGCCATCATCCTCATCGGCAACAAAATCCTCATCCTGTAGGTATTTACCACTCAATAAGATATTGCATATCGAAGCAAACAAAGACCAAAACAGAATAAAAGTATAAAATATAGGAATATAGGTGCACGCACTGAATGAAAGGGCATTTGCCAAATATGAGCACACAAAGATAACAAAAAAGTGAGCAAAACAGGTGACAATAAGAAAAGTTAACAAGTACTTTCGAGAAGAATTTAGAGCCAAATAATATTCTTTGAAGTGCCCAAACATTTTCAGCTACCAGATACCATTAGGCATTTCTTACAGAGGAAAAGACGTAAATTGACAAAACACTAAATGATTAACTAGGGATAAAAAGAATAATAAGAACGAGACCTCTTCATCACTATCATCTCCACCTGCTGCATTTTTTATGCGCTCAAGATGAGGATCAACAGCATCATCATCATCTTCTTGAAGAACAGCAGCAACACCATCAGTGGCTTGGCTACCTCTAAGGTTCATAATTTTCAAGCCCTTTGAACTGCATTTACAGGCCAAGACTGAATATAAAATTATTTATTACTCTCTACTAAAAGATATGGAAGACAAATTTACCTGATAAAGTCAAAAAGATTGTGGTATTCATTTCTCTGAATATTACGGAATAGATGCTCTTGCTCAGTTTTTAGTCTAATAAGAAGGTCAAAATAATGCATATTTGAACCCCCAGCAGTATGCCTCTCAAATTCCACATAGTCAATCTAGTCAAGGGAATAAAATAAAATGATCAGCTTCAATTTTATAATCTCATGCAAATCAACAGATAGCTATACTGATAATCTGTAAATCAACTGAACTTTACCTCTTCATGAAGAATGAGTGTAGGCGGTTTAGGTAAAAAGAAGAAGCTCTTCTCAAGGGGATACAAAATTCCATCTTCAGCTTTCAAAGACGATTTCACTGCATAACCATCTTGACAGCTCCTGAATTTTCCTGGTTTGGTAACTTTGGCACCAGACAATCCACGCAATATTGTTGTGAAAACTTCATGGATAAGCCCCTAAATTGGTTTGAGAATCGAACATCAATTATAGCATAGAATACGCATGGTAATAAAGCAATTAAGGTAGTGTGTGTGTAAAGCAAAAAAAGATTAGAAGAAAATTTTCAGCCAATTTTGGTGAAATTAAATTCCTCCAAAATTAATTACTTCAGCAATTACTCACCAAAAAATAGTCTAGGTAATTAGATTTTCATCAACACAAAATATTTAAAAAGAAGAGAGCGCCACTATTTAGAAGCAGTGAACATGCAGCTCATCTCAAACCCCATGCAAATATGTGAGACCACTATAGTTCCCTTCTCAATCCAAAAAATAAATTTCTAATTAATTTATTCAAACAAAGCAGTTTAAATGTAAAAAGCACCAGAACCTTCCAGCTCCCCTCACTTCAAGGCACTAAAAAGGCATAATGAATCAGAAGGCAAAATCAACAACTGACAATGTGCTACATAAATGGAGACATGAGAATAATTGTGACACCATCGGTAATAATCATGAAGAAGCAGTGCATAATCAAGTCATCAGCTCATTATCAGGTTATGACGTTTACCCTAAAATCCAAAAAGATGTTGGAGGCTGGCAGGCAGCTATGCATTAATGGATTAACAAAAGATGAAGTGCTCACAGTCCAAAAATTCAAGGGCTTTACAGTTTTCATATGCTTAAAATAATGGTTTTAACTAACATGAGTGATGAGGTGGACAAGTGACATGTATCTATATCAATCAAACCAATAAACACAAGGCGCATGAGGGAGGGGCAAAAGGTAACTACCTTGTATGAAAGCTCCAACTTGTCCTTGTACCTGCTGTTGTAAAGATCTTCACCCATGGACAAGGTGTTTTGGACTACAAAATCAGTTTCAAACTGCAAACAAATCAGAAAAAGATGTTAGGCACATAATTGAACTCCACCCTATAACCCAGCAATATCAATGAGCAAGCACCAAAAATACCTGCATCACAATGTGTGGGTACAAAGTTTGTCCTTTACGAATAGGTGGATCAAGACTAATAACGACAAAGGTATGTGGCTGATTTGACTGCAGATACATATAGAGAGTTGACGTGAGAATTTTTCATCATTATTAAAGAGGACAATTAAGAACCTGAAGCAACAACTGCTGCTGCTCTCCCCCAATCTATCTCTCTGGGTGTGATACAACACCCGTGCTAAGAAGACAATGGATAAGTAAAGAAACCTTGGGAAGTAAAAATAGGCGAACTACACTGCTATACTGGATTTTGAAATCATTGGCCATCCCTTGAAGCCGCAAGAATGACAGATGCAATTCAACACTGTACCGACCCCTACATAAAAGGACTTTCTTCTATTAATAAATATTATTAATAATTATTTTTCCTAAAACAAGGGTATGAATGCAAGCATCACACAAGATATTAGCAAGTAGCAACAAAAACATTCATGGTTATGTCATGCATCTTAGAATTTTCTATGCATTTTTAAGGCATCACCTTGGTGTTAGAATAGCAATACCCTCAAATGTAACAACAGCATCTTCGCCTCCAGCACCAACGTCTGCCATAGACATGATTTTATCACGGAAAACCTGATTAAAAATTTGATACTTGATCAAATATCTATGATGACCTCCACAGGATATATTTACTATTAATTGTGGGAATTTGAAGGATTCAAGTTGAGGGAAAATAAGGCCTCTGCATATTATTAATCCTTGGATCAATAAGAGTACAAGTAAGAGCCTTTATATAGGCAAACCATAAGCTAATAGGCTAACCATAGAATCTAATCTAATCTAATTAAATTATAATATCTCCAATTTATACTTCTAAGATCTATATAGAAAATATTAATGTAGGATATAATATCTATATCTAAATATCTAATCCTAAGATATAATAAATATCAAACCTAATAATATTAATTAATTAACATTTTTAATACTAAACTTGCTGCTCTTGACATTGATACTTGATAAACAAGCTTACCTGAGCAGGAGGAGTATTTTCATCACCAACAAATTGAGTGTTGGAGTTTGGTACGTGAAAGCTTATCTCCATCAAAGAATCTTTCTGAAACCAAGACAAAACTGACATTAGACATCCAAAGTGCAAACCATAATATAATGTACAGTTCAATGCTAATCTTGCATAAGAAAGGATGCTTGTAAATTGCCGGAAGTCAATGTCAACTATGATTCTTCATAATAGGTAATTAGGTATGTAAATACCTCATTAGCTCCAGTTGTATCATCCACATGAAACTCCAAGGTCACCTCATTTTTCCCTTGAAGCTGTGTTTGAGAGACATCTGCTAAAGAAACCTCAAAAGCTTGCTTGGAGCCAACCATGAAAGCCAGCATATTTCCTAAAAAGGAAAAGGCGGTTAAGAAACACACAGTAGTCAACTCAATTCAAAGATCCAAGCCCTAATATAATGGCAAAAGCAGCATTTGTTTGAAGGAGAAATTATGAATATGAAATATTGAACGTTTTCCTTCCTATAATATCTTTCTCTTCATACGACCCAAGCATAAGATAAGTTTTCACTTTGGACTATACAAAAAAAGAAAGATAAAACAATTGTCCACTAAAGATTCTACCACATGTATTAATAAATTTTAGATAGTGGACTTAAATCACAAGAAACTTAAAAAAAAAAAAAAAAAAACCCAAAAACTTATCTAGACTGCAAATAATAATAAAAATGTCAATAAGTTTACAGTACTTCTCCACATTCAAAACAAACTGCAATAAACCAAAGATGTATCACATTTCACCAAATAAAATGGAAGGAGAGGAGGGCTCACAATGTCACACAGAGTCATGCATGCTTCCACTAAAATCCAACAAAATGTACAAAATTTAAAATTCAGGAAGCATTGCATTTAAGATTTGATAAAGAGTTGTCTAAAAAATGCACAGCGCATTCTCTGAAGAATATCAATCAGAACACCTAAGTTGGTTATGTAAATATCACATACCATTTAGATCAACGTCTCCCCAATTACGCCCACTAACAGAAAGATGTTTTTCATCTGGTGTAATCCCACAAGTATTTTGGAAAAAGCTATTCAAATTTGCCACATCCTACAAATGATTATGAGAGAAGAACAAAAATGGTAGTTAGCATATGCAAACACTCCAATTCTAGTCATGCCCTGGAAAAACATTTGATAAGTACAGATACAAACATGGTGAGTAGCTTGATCAACGTTAAAAACACAGTTGCAAATATGAACATTCATTTGGCATAAGAACAAGGCACTTATATAATTAGATCAAACAAACCAAAAAATTAAAAGCACAAAACTGTAAGGTAAAGAGAGAAACCTGGTCACGGAACCCCGTGAACTTGTAGGACAATCCATCTTTTGTTCGAACACCAAGTTGATTGCTTCTTGGGACCTTCATCCAAGTCACTCCCATTATGTCAGCTTTATCAACCTCAATTGCTTTACCACCCCCCTGTCTTTTCCATGAAATCCCTCCAGAATATATTCTCATCGGTCCTTGATTCTGCAACCCCAACATATCAGAAGAAGTGCCATATGTACTTTCAGTTGTATATTCATGAATTTAGCGGAAATTATGAAAAAGAGTGTTCTAACTTTCATTTCAGACTCAATAGACCAAAATTTCATATGAACCAGCATATGCCAACCATGCATGGGACATATTGCTCAGATTCGTCGATGATAAATAAGTTAAGGAAGACACCACATTAAATCAAGTAACCACTTTCGTTTGATTCCAGATGGAGGTCAGGCATACAAACAAAACAACAACGAACAAAAATAGAAATGGACTGTCTTACTCATTTACTCCCCATTCCCACTCCAGAATTTACCAACGATCGGTGGCCTTCTTTTTTTTTTTTTAAAAAAAAAAAAAAAAAAAAAAAAAAATGACATGACATGACATCCCTATCCTAAACAGCTGATTTCCCTTCTAACTCGTCAACAACAAAATGAATAATTTTATATCGACTCGCCAAATTTTCATCAAATTTATCGTAGACACTGCTAGGTTTTTTAAAAAATCAACGAGATGTCAAATTTGAGACACTCAGCTTTACGCTAGAAATCAAAGACCCCAGAAAAAGAATTGGGAGAAATATAATAGGGCTCATTGAACTGAAAGAATATTAGGGTTTCCAGAAAGCATAAAAAACAATAGCTTAAGCAGAACCCATGTAAAACTGGATAAATATATGAAGAGAAAATCCAGCTAAAGACGAGAGATCGCATGACCAATAAGTGATGAGGGTGAAGAATGAGAACTTACGGTGCCCCCACGCCCACTGAGAGCGATGTTGTTAAAGAGATGACCGTCTGCCATGGCTGAGAAAGTGTGCTAAACTTGGAGCTTGGGGAGAGAGCCGAAAGCTTTATAGTGGAGCATTTATAAGATGCAAAACGATGCGCGATGCGCATACAGGATTAAGGCGCGAACCGCCAATCTTGTATTAGCCACGTTAGAGTTGAAGAAGCTTCTTCTTTTCACAATTCAAAATTCAAGACTCGTCTCACATAATCATACTCCCCTCAATTTTAATTATAAGATATATTTAATTGATTTTAGAAGAATTAAATAAAGGAGTTAAATTAGTTAATTTCATTCATTTTTCAAAAATTATTTTTACATAAATTTAAATTAACATAAGTAAAATAAATCAACAGTCCTCTCATATACCTTTCCGACCTAAAATTTTCCTTTTCACACACTTTCTAAGTGAAGTAATGGTCTTATTATATATACATATATGTGTGTACAGGGGCGGAGCCACACTAGTGTTTATAGGCGCAAGTGAACCCACAAAGTTTTTAAAATATATATGTATTGTGAGGGATTTTATCACAACTTCTTGAGTAGTGCACTTGGTTATCACATCGGTCATTTACAGCAGAAGTCCCCAGTTCGAACCTGAGCCAGACAACATTCTTTTTATTTAATCCATTGCACTGGTTCCATCGCACAGCCTGAATTGGTTTGGTGGTTGTTCAATATCTTGCTCCTTTCTTTGCCCTTTGGCCAATAGTAAAACAATCTCTTGTATTGATAACTTAGTAAGTTCACATTTACTCTAAGAATTTGAGGTATCACAATTTTTTGAATTTAAAGTATCATGCTTTAGGTGCCTCAGTGCCCACTATCCATAATGTAACAGGCTATAAAAATAAAAAGTACATGAATGTTCCTGCTTACTAGTGCTCTTAACCTTTAGTTTAAGTAATATCATTTAGAAGCAAAGATATGGCTATAACTTGTGCATTTGGCTGTAAGGCTCATTTGAGATTGCCTTATTTTGATTACTGTAAGGATTTAGAGCCAGTATAGTGCAATATGGTATATCTTAGCATGATTGACATCCAAAGAAAGTGGTGAATTCTTGAGCACTTCAGAGTGAGATGCTTTGAGATTTTCCGAAATCATCGGTTGTGGGTAAATTTGTATCAACTATGAACTATTGAGTATTGAGGATTTTGTATTTTTGGCTTTGGAATCTATTAAGCTCCCATGAGTTTAAATTATTCACAAGGATGACAATCTTATAATCAACAATATTTTTTAAGCATTTAAAATTTTCCTAAAAAAAAAAATCGGGGGCACTACCCCCAAACCCCCGGATCCCCCATTAATTATGCACCCACAAACTTAGAATCTTGGCTCCGCCACTGTGTATGTATATGTATACATATTGATCTATACACACACATATATGTTTATATATGTGTGTGTTTATGTTTGTCTGCACACACAAACATTGTGGGTATATGTGTATCTACATATATATTGACAAACACATACATATACACACACATATATACATATATGTATACACACACCCATACACAGGTATACATATATATAGGGTTAAATAGCAAATTTGCTTAGTTGACTGTTAGAGTTGTTAACGGAGGGGCAAAATTGCTCCAAAAAAACTTTCGTGGCAAAATTGAACTCAAAAAACTTTCAGGGCAAAATTACTCTTGGGGTGTACTTCCGGAACAAAAATGCTACTTAACCCTTTTTTATATTTAATATTTAATTTTGCAATAATAACTCATTAATGAAAATGCAACCCTTTTTTATCTCTACTTTCGCTAATTTATGTAATTCGGTCTGTTTAAACTAGGCCTATTTTTGGCCTATTTGAAGTAGACCTGTTTTGCAGTGAGCTTGTGGCCTGTTAGTCTAATTATAAAATTTTTAAAAATATAGGCCTCCTTAACAGGGTATAGGCCAGGCTCAGGCTGAAAAAATGGCTTCTAATAGGCCAGGCTCAGGCCATTTTGTTGCCGAACATGACCTGTTAAGGGTGAAGCTTGGGCTAGCTTGGCCTGTTTCCACTACTAAATATTATATAAATAAGAATTAAAAATATATTATATCATAAATAGCAGTTTAATATTTTTTTTGAGTTAAGTAGCGGTTTTACTCAGGAAGTTTTTTTTTTTTAGTAATGTTGCCCTCCGTTAACGACCCCAACATTGCTCCCAAAAAAAAAATCGGGGTAAAATTGAATCCAAAAAAACTTTCAGGGTAAAATTGCTCTTAGGGGGTACACTTCCAGGAACAAAATTACTACTTAGCCTATATATGTATACACACACACATGTGTGTGTGTCTATATATATTTGTGTGTAGACACACACATATATACGAAAAAATATATATAGTATGTGTGTGTGTTTGTATGTATATATTTGTAAATTAACGTTAGCTAATCAATAACTAAATTAAAATCTAATAATTTAAAAGTTTCATTAATCGGAAGAGTCTACGCACCTCCATAATATATTCACCAAAAACCAAACACATTTGAGAGAATAAAATAGGGTTATTTTAGGAAGAAATTGATAAAAATTAAAATGTTGTCCTATACATATACATATTTATATTATATATTTTTTTTTTGGCTCAAAGACATATAAACATGTTCGGATGATACTGGTCCAATGACTTAATGGAAATTTTTCTCAGTCCCCAAGATTTACCTTAATTTTTTAATTAGTCTATGACTTACAATTAATCCATGTTTAAGGGATAAGATATTATAACTACTAATTTTATGTCACTACTAAGTCATTACCACCTTTTCACCATTAGATCAAAATCTTATACCTTTATAATTTGTCTCTCCTATTGAGATTCTGATCTAACGGTGAAAATGTGGTAGTGACATAAAATTGGTAGTGACAATATCCTATCCCTTAAAAAAATAGTTAAAATTACTCTATTCGGATTCCCTGGACGCGATTAATATTCTCTATCCCTTAGGGATTTGAAGCTAAAAAAATAGTTAAAATAATAAGACTCTTATGTCGTGATATGGTTTTGAAATAACCTTTTTTTTTACTTTGTTATGCAAAAAAAAAAAAAAAAAATAGTTAAAATAATAAGTATGTTTGAAATAATTTTTTTTACCAAATATGCCCTTATTTACAAAGGGTAAATAAGAGAGAGAAATAAATTAAAGTAAATAAAGTATTACCAACCTTTTACTTAATGCAATACAAATATTAATGAAGAGCAAAAATTGAAAAATCTCATTAAATATTTAGATAATTCTTGTCTGGCTTTATAAAAGGGTTAGGGTTCTTTCAAAATCTTTTGCCTCATTTTCTTCTCAAACCTTATCTTCACTTTCAGATTAAAAAAAAAAAAATTAGATAGTTGATTTCATATTCTATAAAACTATTATTTTAAACATAAATAAATAAAATTTTAAATACACAATTAATAACTGCAACACAAACACAATTTTAAAAAATAAATAAATTATAAAATGCTATAATAGTACTTTTAGAAAATGTTAAACTTGAATAATCCATTTTATAATATGAAGGTGGAGGTGTAATTCTAAGAAGAAAAGGAGAAAAATAACTATGAAAGTATCATCTTCCTTATAAAAAGGACTATAACAATTCACATTTTGGGCTTTTATAAAATGAACATAATGGAATATCTTCTAACATTAAAGTGAATAAAAGGATAATTTAATTAATCAACCATGGTATTAAGTACTCCAAGTATGCCATATAAAGTTAATTCAATTATTCGTGTCCAGGTATGGCCAGGTAGTTTATTTTCAGAGAGAACAATTAGTTGCCTTACAAAGAAATTCGAGAAAATTTCTTTAAGGTCTTAAGGGATAAAAAAATATTTAAAAAGTCTCATAGAAAATTTTAATTAATATAAAAAAGATTTTAAAGGGTTGTTAAAAAATTGTTAATCACCTAATAAAAGAATTGTCAATAAAAATTTTTTACTATCAGGATTTTGGGTGAGATGTTTTTGACATTTTTTGGTGTACACCTTACACCTTAAAAAGATTTTCCCAAGAAATTATGAACACTTTGTACCTACTTTTGGAAAAAAGGTTATTAATGAATCTAGATTCTTTCAAAATCTCTCTTCTTAGTATACTTCAGTATCTATGCATCATGATCGTCCAAAAATTGATCTAAGCGTCTAGAAAGAGATACCTAGCTTGAAGTATCTCTCTTTAGATGTTTAGATCAATTTTTGGATGGTCGGGTATATAAATCCTAAGAAAATATTGGGGGAAGAGATTATAAGAGAATCAGTCCATGCAACATCTATTGATCGATGGATTCATCTTTTGAAAGCCTGTGTAGAAGTCTTGATTGAATGGCACTTTTCATTGTTAAGTTTATCCAGTTCCTAATCCTTTCATTTTAAATATTTTTGCAAATAGTTGTTGTAGTATTTTCTACCAGACGTTGTATTACTGTTATCTTATTAGTAATATCTTTTTTGTTTTTTATCAAAAAAAAAAAAAAAAAAAAAAAAAAAAAAAAAAAAAAAAAGGAATGGCACTTTTCATTTTCAAAGAGGCTGTACTTAATTAAACATAATGAACAAATTTTGCAAACTAAATTAAACATAATGAACAAATTTTGTACAAACTAGACCACAGCTGTACTCTAAGATTTGCAAAGACTCTATTCTACGAACACTTTTTAATATTGACCCCTTCTTAATAAAATAGAGAAATTTGGGCGATACAAATTTAATTGGTGAGGAAGACCTAATAAATTTTTAAACACACTGAAGACACTGAGAAATTTTTAACATCAGAGTTTCAGTATCATTCCCTGTTTTAGTTATATTAAATACTTTTCTCCTGTTCAATTCCTAAAGGCCAAAGGCCTTTATCGTTATTTAAGCTCTTTTGTTTCTCTCAGGTTCACAACAAGTATAAAAATGCCAAGCTTTTCAGCTGTCAAGTTATAAGACGAGTGGAATGATTATTTTATGCATTATTTTTCATCGTAAGCACCGTCCATACATGAAGGGAGGAAGCAAATTATAAGTGGGAAGTCAGAGTAACAGAATATCACCACTTCAAGTCAATATCAAAAGAAAACAAAGAGTGGTATATAGCAGCAGCAGGTGATGAATCCAATACCAATAAAACACCAATCTGCAAAAAGATAATGATGTTACATATCAAACCTTTTGTTGCTTGTCCTGATAAAAAATGGGCTTACTTCCTAAGCAAGCCATTTGGAAATTTTTCTACAAGTTCTGTGTAAGTACATAAATTTAGTCGGCATTGATAAGCCTTAAAAAGTCATTTTCAAGAATTTCTTCTACAGACATTTAATATAACAATAATATATCATATTTGCAATCACTATGGGAAGCTCGCCAAGAAACATTTATATCAGTTAGTTAAGCTCGCAAAAACCAGAAGTGAAAAAAAAAAAATTAAACTCTCATGGAGGATAGCCATCTTAGCTCATCAAGTTGGCTACAATGGTATTGTCCATCATCCTCCTACCTCTTGACCATGAGTTAAGCACTTAGCTTATGATTGATACTTAATGACAATGATGAAGACTTGAAACTAATTTCTCAACTAGTATTACTATCATCGAAGTAATAATTGCCTAAAGAAAAAATACAGCATCGGTTAACTTTGATTTGAGACACATGTTGAAGATTATCCTGACTTCTTTTACAGTTGGTATCGATCTGTACAATTGTCAGTGAATACATCAACTGGTGGAGTAACTAATATTATGTGCAAATGAATGTTTGGACTCTTCATAATAATACAGTATTATCATTTTAAAGGTTTGGCATTGGACAGCTGTAATGACACCTCTCTTAATTATCTTTATTATATGTATGAAAAACCGCAATTAAATAAGAACACAACCAACAATGTGAAACGAATTCAAAATGTTCGGAATTCAAGTTTCCCTGTTATTACCGTCCCCCTTGTAACAACATGAGCCATGTTTATAACAATAAAAAAAAAACATAATAGAGCCAAAAAGAAGTGAACAGTATAAAAAGAACCCATAGCTTACAAACATCTCTCACCAAGGCAACCATTTACAGAAGGAGAAGAGTGTATCTAAAGACCTAGAGGAGGACATTATGATACAGAAAATGGAAATGATAATGCAAAATGAAGAGAGAATAGGAAGAAGTAGGATGTGCATGGAAGGATGTGACTTCCAAGGAACTCGTAGCGTCAAGAGACGGAGAAGAGAGCATGAAGAAGCATCACTTAACTGTGATGATAATCTGAGTCAGAAGAGACAGCAAGTTGATCAAAATTCTATTACCCATACTGTGAAGAGAAGTTCAAGATTTCGAGGTGTCAGCAGGTAATAAGGAGGATTTTCTTGCTCTATTTATAGTTTCAAACAATCATTAAGTTCCATACTATTCCATTGTTCTTGTCAATTTTCTAATCTGTTTCAAAACTGTATATAAACAGACACAAGTGGACTGGTCGGTATGAGGCTCACCTCTGGGACAAGCTGTCTTGGAATGTAACGCAGAAGAAGAAAGGGAAGCAAGGTAGAGTTCTTCTTTTTTTTTTCATCTTTTATCAAATTGACAAGAATTTCTTGCGTTATTTCATATTTTTCATCGTTTATTTGTTCTTCCTTTCTAATATACCTATGTGATTCATCTATTTCATTCTCTGGGAACGTGGATTGGAACTAGCAGTTTACCTTGGTGAGTACGGACTAACCTTCATTATAAAGTCAAGACTGGTCTAATCCCTCCGTTGATATTCATGAGATGATCAAATAACTTTCAATGTTTGCAGGAGCTTATGATGAAGAAGAGTCTGCAGCCAGAGCATATGATTTAGCTGCACTGAAATACTGGGGAACATCAACTTCCACCAATTTTCCGGTATGTTGTTGGTTATGATTTATCACCTATGAAAAGAATTATCTTTATCTTTGCTTGGATGTTGATCACCTCTTGCTCCTTATACTCCCAACAGATATCAGATTACATGAAAGAGATAGAGATAATGCAGACTATGACAAAAGAGGAGTATTTGGCCACTTTAAGAAGGTAGGGTATCTTCACTGTTAGTACTTGCAAAAAGTAAACTAGAAATCACAAGATAGGTTTTAATAGCACTACCACAGTGAGTACACGGTATACGGAAAAACAAAACGATTCTTACTGGTTTTTCTTTGACAGAAAAAGTAGTGGCTTTTCAAGAGGCGTGTCAAAGTACAGGGGTGTTGCAAGGTGATAATCCTTATGAATGTGTAATGGCTAGTGAAATATCATTGTTGGAGATGATTCAGAGTTACAAAAATGAAATTGTTGCAGGCACCACCAAAATGGGAGATGGGAGGCAAGGATAGGGAGGGTTTATGGGAACAAATATCTCTACCTTGGCACTTACAGTAAGTTTAACTTCGAAAATCACAACCCATCATAGGACTAAAACAATAAGTCAAGAACATCTTATTCGCTTCTCATGCATAAACTCCTTGAGCTTATCAAAGCAATGCATGTTTCCCATCAGGCACCCAGGAGGAAGCTGCTCGTGCTTACGACATTGCGGCCATTGAGTTCAGAGGGATTCATGCTATAACCAACTTTGATTTGAGCAATTACATAACACACTTAAGACCTGCCAGAGGAAATATCCAAGAACCAACACTTGAATCACAGATTGTACCAGAGGTTCAAACAATGACACCTCCTTTTAATTATACTTCAACAGAGGAGTCCAAAACCTTGGCCCTTGACGGCAATTTTTTCAGCACAGATTACCTGAGGTTTTCACCAAAGCAAGAGGTTCTTGAGAAGGAAACTGCTTTTATATCAAGCAGTAAATCATCTTCACCTACTGCTCTTGGCATTCTTCTCCGTTCTTCAATTTTCAGGGAATTAGTGGAAAAGAATTTGAATATGTTTGGAGATGAAGTTGATGTGGAAGACGCAAAGGATCAACAACCACATATATCAGGTGATGATGAGTTGAGTAGAATATTCTACGATAGTATCGGTGATACACCATTTGCCAATGATCCTGAAAGATACAATTTTGTAAGAGATCTCCACGGTTTTATGAATGGAGAAACACAGAATTTCTAATGAGCAATGTAATGCTAGGGTGCCCCTTGAGATCCCAAAAGGTTGCAAGAGGCCTCTATTCCATTTTCTAGTTCTTGTTTGCCTCTGCTTAAAAAGGAGGACTTATGCGTTGAGATAAAACTGATCTCACATATTTATTCCTTACAATGCAAAATCACTTAAAAATAACTGAAACCAAACTCCTCATAAACGTAAAATTTTCCAAGAGGAACATATTGACAGGGTATGAATTTATATCCTAGAGAATCCAGTCTCGGGAGAAAATAATGATGCATACTATTGCATAACTAACAGGCTTCTTTGCAGAGAAAGATAAATAGGTATGGAAGCCATTGTTTACACGTTTTTTTTTTTGAAATCCATTTACAACGTTTTAAAGCTAACTCATGCTGACATATTGGGACCAGTAAATAAAAAGTTGTGACATTTGCGGCAATGCGCCAGAAGATCTAGACCATGTTCTCCGCCACTGCACTCTGGCACGCACATGCTGGCAATCCGTTATATAGCCGGAGAAGCTTAATCATTTTTGTAATTGCCCTCTAGATGAATGGTTTGTGGATAACTTAGCGCCCTCTATAGACAATCCCTCTTGGCATATTATCTTTGGAATATTATGCTGGAAGTTCGGGAGTGCCAGGAATGGGGCAATGTTCAACCAAGAGCAGATGCCAGTCCACAGAATTATTAATGAATCACTCTCTCTGACAGAACATACTTTGCGAGCCTCTGAATTTTTGAAGTCCGGTTCTTCACCTACTCTTTTGTAATTTAGCTGCCTATTGATTCCTATACTATGACATTCGCTTTGTAAATGTTTCTTCAGTAATATATTCATTATTCCACTCAGAAAGTTATCCAAAACACAAAGAAAACTCCGGGGGCACTGCCTGCAGCAAGATCACCACAAGCTTTGCCTAGTCCAAGAAAAGGAAGTTGTTGCCCCTGCAATAGGTCAGATTCAATTATTCTGCCCTATATAGAGATGACATCTTGAAGAATGGCCCAAATGGAGTCTGCCCTATACTCCATGTATAATCCACCACCACAGTATAATTGTGTCTGGGACCCCATGACCATTAAGTTGGTGAAACTCCCCACATGCTCTGAAGAATCGACCCAACAAGTGGTCGTTCAAGTTCCCTTGTATCTTGTGAATACAGTATGACCATTGCAGCTATAAAAGCCTATAACCACTAACAGTCTGACGGTTCTTTGTCCTAACTGCAATAACCATGTGCCTCAAAGTCAAAAACATACGGTTCTTTGTCCTAACTGCAATAACCATGTCCCTCAAAGTCAAAAACATACACAGGAGTAGTCCGACCCAAATCTTCTTCAATTACTCTTGCTGCTTTCCTGAACTCATTGGCGGATTCAGATAATATCTGACGCAGAAGCTTAGAATCCAAGTGTTCGCTCACGATAATAGTAGAGTTGTGAAGCATATACTTAAAAGTACACGATTTTTATTTTATTTTTGGTAAAAATGCAGGCGTAGCCTTTAAATTAAAGTAGAGAAGGTGGGGAATTGAATCCCATACAATCTTGTAAAACCAAGCTCCTTAAGGAAGGAGGACACAAATCGAGAAAATTGGACTGTAAACAACAATCCTTTGCCAGAAGGTCAGCAACTCTGTTCTGAAGACGAGAAATAAGGATGAATTGAAGATCCATGAACGCTTAGAAAAACCTTTAATTTGCAAGACCAGTGAACTCAACTCTCCTCATAAAAAGTACACGAATTAAGTAGCCTCGAAATAGCAAACGAAGAAATTGGGTAGGCAGTCAAAGTATTTAATTTCACAGGCCTTAAAACTCGATGACTGGCCACGTAACAAGAGCCCACTATCATCAACCTCGTCCCTGAAGCACTTTTCAATTAATTCCCAGACAAGATCATAGGATTCCTTCCCTCCAAATCCATACGCATGTATGAACTGAGCAACCAAAGGATTTTCATGAGAAGCAGAAATTCTCAAAGAACGCACAAGAAAAGCCTAGTAAGCACTCCAAATTAACGAGGCCAAGTCCGCAAGCAATGCCTTCCCGGACTTGGGTCGACCATGGAGTGCTCCCAACGGAGGAAACTCGCCCCTAGGCAAAACCTAATCTCCTGTATAAGCCGGCCCGTAATGTACAGATCCTACGCTCAAATCAATCCAAACATACCTCTCAAGGAAGGAAGTCTGGGGTTCGATAAGCGTTTGACTACTTCAGATTTGATTGTATCAGATAGAACGTAAGCTGAAGAGGGAGTATGAATAAAGTTTATATTCATTTGTTAATGCAGGAATAACTTCATTCAGAGAAGAGGTTGGAATAAATTTATTTCAAATCAATAAATATAAAATATCAAAAATATATACAAAAAATAAAAATGCACATCATTCAAAAGTCATTAACTTATTCTCAAACTCAATGTGATATACAAGAGCTTTATCTACTTCATCATAAGAAACACAACAACAATAATGGAAAAAACCATAAAACTTAACATCTTCAAGACTGATAACACAGTTGACGGAATTGAACAACAATCTTCACTCTAGCTCGTAATTGAATATGAATCTTCCCTCCAGATTGTAGATCTTATCAGCGTAAAGTTATAGTTCAAACATTATTCTGAACAGCGCCATAGACCAATTGACAACTCCTCATATTGAAATGTGGAGGTTGATTTATACACAATTATCCCAAAAGGGAATAAAAATGTAACTATTTTTAGAGAGGTGTAATTCAGCCTAGAATATGAAGACAACACTGTCATGGACTCTTGACTTTTGATTCTGAGCCACGCATTCAGAAATCCACATTAGGTTCCTAATCTCTTGCTCCCTTAATCTCATATATGCGAAGAACACAGCATAATGGAACTGCATAAAGAAAAAGGAAGCTTAGAAAGACAAAACATATAAAGAGAGTTAAGCCAAGGTATGCAATTTTCTTCCTATGATCTGACTCCACTAACTATTTCATACACGACTCAGTGAAAGACATAAGGCAGCCCCTCCAGTTTTAGTTAACTTTCTACTGGGACCAGAAATAATGAAAAAACAGCAGTCAAATATAAACCTGTTGCTCAAACGCTAAGCAAAGCCTCTTCACTTCCTCCTCATAGAAAGCCTTGTCAAGCATCTGGCTCTCTCCATAAGATAATTTAGCAAAAATAGACTGATATGGAGGATATTTTTCCATAGCGGCACGAACCTGAATGAGAACCATTTAAGGTCCAAACAGCAATATTAAAAGTATTCAAATACAAATAGAAGTTAGAACAACAGACCAACAAGTAGCCAACAGATTTACAGCTTAAACTCAATGATGCAGAAAGAATAGACATGGACAACCGAGACAGCACATATTTTTTTTTAGGGACAAGTGACCAGAGTGTTCACTGGCAATATGTTTCACATTGACATGGTTATTAAACACAATTGACTATCCAAAGGGGCATAATCTAACAGGGCCTAAGAGACAGATAAACCAAAAAAAGCGAATAAACTTTTATCAAGTTATATCCAACAAAGAAACTAATCAACGAGACATCATTGAGAAGCAAAATAAGACATACCTGATCGATGTCCTCGCAAACAGCCAGCTCCTCATGGCCATAAGGATAACTGTTCGGGATAAGTAAACAATTACTTAAAAAAGACATTCCAAAGCAGCATAGAAATATTGCAATAGACACTTACAGTAAACCAAAATTAGAGTACAATTTTCTGCGATCATCTCTGGTGAGCTCAGTACCAATGCTGTTCAAAGCAGAAATCATCATTTCAATTCTACATATGTCTAGAAAAACAGAAAGTTACGCAAAATCTTCTTAGCTTCAAGCCTTCAACACACCTATTTATGGTAATATTTACAGCCCTTCTATCAGCCTCAAAAGCTAAAAGGTCAGACATGATCTCAGCAGTGGCACCACCAAGTTTCTGTTTAATAATTAACATGGTGAAAACCAGGAAAAAGGCGAGAATAAATACTCATAAGGACAAATATTTCAGTGAAATCACCTGACAAAATCTGTAGAAGTCCTCAAGGTATGCCTTGTAAAGAGTGTTCCTCATTATTTCAATGTTCATATCATCCAAGTCCTAGGAAAGGGGAAAAATAGTAATGAACAGTAGAACACCAAGATCAGAGGCTGTAGAATGGAATCACAGGCATAAGTCTAATAAGACGAGTATTTCCAATAGAAACATTTGAGTCTGCTAAGATGAAACTGTCAAGATCTAAGTCATCGATGCTGATACTGTAAAAGTTTGCTTCCAATTTATATCTATTCAGAACCAAATGTAAAGCTGAAAATCTATTCATATACTAGTTGCCGCTAATCTCTTGATTTTCTAAATATTGTAAGCACTAAGCACACTCAATACCTTTAGCAAGAAAGAAATTTCAAGTAGATTGATTAAGGGCCTAAAACCCCATAACAAAATTAAGGAACATAAAAGAAAATTAGGTTAGAAGGAATACATCTGATGTAATGCACTCTGAGAAGTATGGTGCTAGAGGCGTGTCAACAAGTACTAGTCTGTAAAGCTCCCTCATATTCTGAGCAACAGCCAGAGTAGCAATGCTGAGCAGAACCGAAAAAACTTCAAAATTCTATATCCTTAAAGTCATCATGTCAAAAAAATGCAGGAATAACTATACCTGTCAAACATGCCCAGCGGATGACATTTTTCTAATAGTTCTTGAACATCTCTCTCATGCAAGGTGCCAGTGACAATAAGAACAACATTATCAATCATGTGGCCGTATCTGCCAGATTGGGGGAAATGGAAGAGAAAGTTATTGACGTCAGGTTGCACCTTTTGCTCTGCCTTACCTAGGCTAAATTCCCCGGAAACTAAAAGATGGATAGAAAATCTTGGCCCAAGCTAAGCATAGTTTAATCAAACTTTCCTCCAGAAAATCGGAGTTGCTAAGTAATTAAAGTGCAAACAATTTGATGCTACGGAAGAGGTCTGCTTAGTAATAACGATGTTCTCTCCTTATGTCCTTAACTAAGCATACATGTTCGCAATGAAGTTCATAAGAACAAAGAAAATAATATATACAATGAGCTAACGATCAGAAAAGTAAGACTTTGCATACGTGATATACTCCAAAAATGTTGACAAGGGCTCTGTGGCTTGGCATAACATGTGCTTATAGTCATCAACAAGCTTAAGAGTGCATTTCTCAACTATGGTTGTTGTATGCAATGGAGAAGGTTCTGCAATAGGTAGATTCACAGCATAAATTGATTAAGCTGTGGAAAATAGACATCTAATTGATAAGCAATCTCCAAAACCCATATAGAGCAATTTTCAACGACCACTAAATAGTCCAGGATCCAAAAGACAGCCAGCCATACTAATCATTTAACAGAGAAATAATCAAGTTCTAAACTGAAGAATTAGCACAGGGTGTCAATTCACTTCAAAAGATTAACACTCCAATAGCGTTTGGCGTCAAATTAAATCAGGTTCCGATTTTAAAGATTTGACATGTGAATGAACCTAATCCTTGATCCAGCGATGTAAAGAAAAAAAACTAAACCAAATCGAAGAACGCACCATTTTGCAGGTAAGGGCCGTACTCAGTGGCCGAAAGGTGCATCTTAATGTCATCGAGGTTTTCGCATTGGCACAAATTGTTATAATCGGCTGCTGTGAGCAGCCCGCCTCGGTGCCCACGCACGATGGCCTCCAGGTAACCACCATGGATGTTGAACGTAAGGGCTTCGAAGCCGTACATCGTTTTCCGAGGACGATCCCAGGATCTGCAGGATGCAGATCTAGATGAATTATTGAACAGAACAGGGGTCTGGTGAATGATCAAGAATGATTTTAAAAAACTTTCTATTCAATCATGAAATATATTAGATCTGTGACATCTGTCCACAGTACATTATCAGATATGTTTTTTTTTTTTTTTTTTTTTTTTACCGCCAAAAAAATGCCAAATCAAGATTAACTGTTTAAGAATAACATGCCTTTTCTCAAGAAGAGAGAGCAAATGCAGCTGAGGAGAAAATGGCGAGAACTAGAAAGGACTTCAGGCCCATAAATTGCGGAATGCAGATTGTGGGTATTGGGCCGAAGTGGGCTTTCTTTTACCTTTTTATGAGCAATGTCTTAAAAATCTAAAGTATCTTTGTAGTTATAGAAAAAGGATTTTTATTTTTTGGTAAATTTAGATAAGATTAAAATTATATTTCACCTTCATTAAAGAATATATTACAAAAATTATATGAATATGGTAGAATAAAAATTTGTATTATACTCCCTCCGACCTTAAATATAAGATAAATTTGATTTTTTTTAAAAGATATTAAGAAAGCTAATTAAATTAATTTAAAATATTTATATTTATTTTTTCTAAACTATGTTTCCTAACATATAAATTGATATATAATCTAATGATACACAAATATATTATATGATTAAGTAACTTATTTAATCTTTATCTATATAAAAAAGTCAACATTATGTTATATTTAGAATTGAGGGGGTATATAAATATTCACATAGTCTTTCTTTCTTATTTTCTGTTGTTCGGACAATAAGTATAAAAAGAGAAAACCACTCTCCCCACTTTTCCTTTATCTCTATATTTTTTATCCGCCAAACAGAAGGTTACTGTTTAAAATTACAAATAGAATGATTTGACAATATATGTTGGAGAATTGGGAGACACCATTTTGCAAAGATGACCAGGACGTGAAAAGTCCGTGATTCATCACAGCCTAGCTACAATCAAAGTTTATGAGCTGAAATGGTGTTATAAGTAGTCAAAGGGCTCCCACTTATAGATGAAGTGGTCCATTAAAATCTTACGTGGCGCATTGCTGAAAATAATCAAAATTCAATCTTTTACGCCCTATAGTTTTCACCAAGAGGTTAACATAATCATATGGAGCCAAAATTCCATACGTGGTACCGTATTATTTAGCTCTAATATAAGATAATCACAGATTATTCTAACCTAGCTAATTACTTATTAAGAATTTAAGATAGTATATTACTTTAAAATATAATATTAGAAATACATTATTTTCACATAATATTAAGAAATTGAAATCTTAAAACCTTTATGATAATCAACTATACATTATTTTGTTGCTAACCAACATAACTAATGAAGATTTTTATTATATTTAAAAGTTAAAGAGCTTAAAGATAATCAAAGAATAATTTTGAGAGAGAGTTAAGAGATAAAATGCGTGTTTTTTTTCCCTCATGGTGATCATAAAATAAAATCATAAAGATAATATATATAGATATGATGAAACATAATCCTATAAAATCACTTGATATTCACGAAAATAAGAATAAAGAAAGCTAAAATATATGTAACACAAGCTGGTGCATTACTTGGGATGAGTTGACGACGACAACCTCAAATGACAGCACCTTGTTTTAGTTCCCGGCTAATCATAACCTCGTACTGTCATGCATGTTGGGTCCCATCGGGGATCATCGACATTGCCCTAGACGAACATGTTCATAATGGACATCACTGGCGCATATGTAGGAAAACGTACCCAGATCAATTCATAACAATATTTCAATATCACACACCACGAGATTCAGTAGCCAACTTCTTAGGTCAAAGACCTATGCATATATACAAGCAAAGTTCGCGTTCATGTCCAAAACAGTTTACTGGTTTGTCGTGGTGATCTGCTCGTATTAAATAAAACGCGCGCATGCATGTGTGAGGATTTGCCCAAGATTATGTACTTGTTTTATCCAAGGAATAGATAATTATGTTGAGTACACAATGTGGCAACTGGAATTTAAGATCTTCTGGGAAATTTCTATTCCGTCGCAATCAAGGCGATATCGAGAGGGGTCCACCAACTTTATATCTTTGTTCATAGGTCTGTAAACAAATTAAAAGGCACCCGAAGCGAGATGCGCCCTACACTTGGAATCTTTCAAAACAAGTTTGTTTACGAGGACTACCGAATATTCACTGTGATACGCTCAGAGGAATATAAATAGATAATAATTTTGAACGTGCCACACCAATTTGCATCACCTTCTAGGAATTTTTTATATTAGGGTTAAGTATCAAATCCGTTCCGTAAATATAGGTTCAGAAGTAATATTGTCCGAAAAGTTTTTTTCGTTTTAATGTTATATCATAATTTTCAAAACATAGCATTTGTGTCTTATTCTATTAAAAAACTAATTCTGACGGTCAAAAAATTGACTTTGACCGCTAACTTTTTGAAGGAAATGGGCAACATTACTATGTTTTAAATCTTCTGGGATAACATGAGACACAAAAATATATTATAGGACAACATTGCTCCTCAGTAAAAACTTTCGGGATAAATTTATTACTCAAAGCTTTATATTACAGACAATGGACTGTGTAAGTCTTCTCAGTAATTAATCTTTTTTCCTTCCATTGTTTGGTTGGTCACCATACTTGCAATCCATTTTCTGATACATGTTTCCATACTTTTATAATAATTAACATATAGCTAGGCCGCAAGTGGTAAAGGTTTCCACTAAAAATTAATAAAATAACGACGAGACTTAATAAGTAATTTATAATTCATAAGAAATGTCTTATTTAAAATTTTGTAATTTTAAAGTTATTTTTCTACCATTCTCCCTTAATAAAAATAACATTATTTTGTTATTTATTTTTTAATATAAGAAAAATACTTGTCAAAACCCTGATTTAAAAAAAGTAGTACTAACGGGTATTGATCCTGCGGAATTATTCTGATCGAAGCTATCTACAACAATGTCAAATCTGAAATAGTATTTAATTTGATTGATGTATTTATATATGGCGACTTGACGTATTTTGAATTAAAGAACTATTATTAATTAATTACGCCTATTACAGACAAATAAAGGCGCACCTCTACTCCCTTCATCACCTGGTAAAGCCAACTTCATATATATGCAATGCCTTATCGGAATACTACGTAAGTACGAACGCAAACATAAACGTAACGAGCGATGAGTCATTTAGAGATGGTGGCCTTTTTGTTGTATTTGTACTTTAGAAAACACAAAAGTCTATCTTCTGGTTTCTTTTTGATAAACTATATATATTATATATGTGATCCACGCACCAATAAAGTTAATAAATAATAAGGACAGATCTACACAACCATGAAAGTCCTCCTGCCTTCATATAATTAAAAATATTATTGAAATTGAGTTCTTTTTGTAATTTGTATTAGAGTTTGAGTCTTAAAGCGCGTGATCGTACAAAGAAAACCTTATCCAGACCAAAGAAATTCTAAATTTATGGCTAGTTTAAGTAGCATAGTTATTATATGTATAAAAAAATCTTTGATTGCAAAGAAATTCTAAATTATGGTGAGTTTGGATCGAATCATCTCGCAGGTCATATCTCATAGACACTAATGAATTGGAAAGAAATACAAACGAAGAGACACGAAACAATAAATATATATATATATATATATATATAGTGAAGACAAAGAGTAAGTAGTTTATTTGATTATTGCATGTTCCGCTTATATACGTTGATCATCGAGACCTCTGCTGCACCGATCTGTACTTGAAATTCTGATTTTTACATATAATTATCTGCTTTCCTGCGATATATAAAAAATCCAATCAATTATTAATTCTAAGATTTAAGAAAGAAAGAATGTTATAAGTACCATGGTAGACATGGCTGGCGAGTCTTGGTAGTCGAACAGTTAATAATATATAAGGAAGCGTTATAGTTTACAAAACTCTGAAACAAAATTGTATTCTACACGAGTTATGAAAAATATAATTCATTTTTAAAATTTTATGCAATATAAAAATTGTGAATCGGTTTTTGTGAATGTTAAAATAACTACTTATATAACTGACACAGATCTCATAAAACAAATGTAATGAATCAAAAAAATAATAAGAATTTTACTCTAGTTTTTTCTCCATAAGCTCATTTATTCTTTTAATGGACTGTTTATATATAATATACAAGTTATAAATAATGAACAATAACATCCATCTTGATTTTTGTGACACTAGCATTAAGCTTATACCATGTGAGTCCATGAGGACACATCACGCATGGATATGTTTTGATTCTTGACATGTCTTTATCTATTTTTATTTTTTTTTAGTTTCAAATTGTGGGTCGGGCTTTTAAGAAAAATAAATATACAACATATATTTTTTTTTTTTTGGTTCAGATTATACAACATATTCATCTTACATAATTAGATATTATGATATTTAATGGCACACCCTTAAGTTAAAAGGTATAAATATGTTTTGATTATACATTTTCTTTGCTTAGTTTCATATTGTAGCTAGGCTTGCATTCCAAAAAAGCAAAAACACGACTCATATAAGAGATTATAATCTTCAATGGCGCCCACTCTTAAGATGTAGTGTGTAGAGAGGTTTTGATTCCTGGCATGTCTTAATTGTACTTTTCTTTGCACAACTTATAAATTAAACTGTGCAAACAAAAACACAGGCATGCCTCTTAAAATGCAAGCCTGTGGGTTTGTATTCTAAAAAACAAAAACACAATTTATATCGAATATCACGGTCTTTAATGGCCCACTCTTATATAAGATGTGACAGATAAAGGTATTTTGATTCCTGACACGTCTTAATTATACATTTTCTTTATACAATTTCATTCCGTAAGCTTGTATTCCAAAAAGCTAAAATACAATATTATGATCTTTAATGGCCCACCCTTAAGGTGTAACCGTATGTATAGAGATGTTTTGATTGGATACAACTTAATTATATACTCCTCTAGTCTTTATTATAAGGCACCAACTAACTTTTCTCACAAACTAATAAAAACAGTTAAAGTCAATAAAGTTACTTTACAATTTAAGTAACTTTCAATATCACCCCTACTAATTGGACTAAACTTTAATATTATATTAATTATTACTCACACACACTATCTCATTAATTATGGACAGACATAGAAACAAATAATTAATGTTCATCGGGAATAAGCAAGTGCCTTATAAAAAGGACCGAATAAACTTACTAGTTGGTGCCTTATAATAAGGAGCAGAGGGAGTATTACATTTGCATAGTCTCATACCACAGGCTTGCATTTCAAGAGGCAAAAAACACAACTCATATAATACATTATGATCTTCAATGGCCCACTCTTAAGGTATAACATATAGAGATGTTTTGATTCCTGATATGTCTTAATTATGCATTTTCTTTGAACAATTTCATACTGTGGGCTTGTACTCCAAAGAAAGCATAAATACAATTCATCATCTCAGATATTATGATCTTTAATATTTCACTCTTAAGTTGTAACGTCTGAAGAAGTTTTGATTCCCGCGGCATACCTTAATCATACATTTTCTTTAAACAGTTTCATATTGAAAACTTGTATTCCAAAAAAACAAAAATACAACTCACCTTAGATATTATGATGTTTCATGGCCGACCCTTAAATGTGTAATGTTTAAAGATGTTTTGATTCCTAATATTTACTGAAATACTGACTACACATTTTCTTTGCACAGTTTTATACTGAGTTTGTATTCTAAAAAACAAAAACGCAACTTATATCAAATATAATGGCTCACTTTTAAGGTGTGATATACGATAGGGCGAACTCCTAGTTTTCGGATACTATGGAGGCATTTGTATTTTGATTCCTGACATGACTTAATCATACATGCATTCTATTTACAAATATAGTTTCGTATTGTAGACTTTTGTATTCTTAAAAAAAAAAAAAAAAAAAAAAAAAAAAAAAAACTAAAATTCAACTTACCTCATATCAGAGACGGGCTTTTCACAGACATGGCCCCCAAAAAGAAAAATTGTCCCAAAAATTTAATGAAAATTAGATTTTTTTTTTATACATTTGGCCCCCGTAATATTTTTTTTTTAAATTGGTTAGTAAGTCTATATTTGGCTATTCTAAGTCTTTATCTCAAGCTCAGTCCTTGCCTCAATATGATCTATAATTGCCCATCCTTAAAATGTAACATGTAAAGATGTTTTGATTCCTGACATGCATGTACGTTTTCTTTTCATGGTTTCACATTGTGGGCTGGTATTCCAATATGTGAAATGATATCATGTAAAAGATAGGCTTAATTACAATCTAATTTTCACAACAAAAGTTGCAACACTTTGATTTTTTTCAAATGAATAATTTTTTTTACCTGAGTTAACCTTAACCTGCGGCTTAACCCATTGTATTATTGAATGGATTAAATCAACTTGATACCAAGACATAAAATTACACACTAGCTAGCTAACAAAATGTAAACTTGAAACCACTAAAACATTATGGATTTAACCATTGGTTTGTTGCGTTCAACCCATTCAATGGCTACATATGTACAGTTTCAATTTTTTAATTTGTATAAAATATGGACATCTAAAAACCAGACCAAATTTTTTAAAGCTTATTAGTTTCATATTAAAAAATTATCAATGCTCTCCTCCAATCGGCACATCCTACTTTAGTAAATAGTTCATAGGACCTTACAAAACGAACTCATCAAAACATTACTTTTAAGCTAAAGTATTGCAGTGCTCACAAGAGTTATGAGTTGAAGAATTAATTGTAAAGATCTTGTTTAATAAAATTGAATTTAAAAATAAGTAAATTTAAATGCATATACCACAGGTTAAAAAATTCTCACCAAATCAACTGGCTGATTCGAAAATTGCTGATTCAGTCGATCTCAAAATCGCAAAAGAATCGGTGAATTAATGTTTTAACTCTGCTAATGATCCAGTAAAAACCAGACGAGCCATAATCCCTCTAATCTAACTTTGATGATGTTTTTACTAAGCCATTGTTAAGAGAGGAAGCTCCAAATTAAAGAAAGGTTAGTGACGTTATTATTGTTTAGTCACAAGTAATTAAGAAGTAAAGTTTAGGAATATTGAGTTAGATATTTTTATTAAGTTCGTATATTTTCATAAGAGGTATAGGCTATTGTAGTCTATATGTCACACTCTATCAATTAAAGAATCAAGCTAGCTAAGTTTCATGCTGGTTTTCTCCATACATTTTTTCCCCACTCACTGATCCTATCTTTATCAAAGACAAAAAAATCCGCTATAGCACACAGGAATTCCAAGCATGGCCCCTGGTTTTCACTTTCTCAAACCAACTGTGTATTTCTCTTTCAGCTTATCCTTCTCCTTCTACTATTCTTTTATATATCTCTCTCCATTCTCTTTCTTCATCACCAATATTTACTTCCTTTTTTCTCTTATATTACCGGGCATTTGGTAGAGTCTCTCTCTCTGTGACTTTTTTCCCCCGTAGTTTTCTGCAATACCCAGTACAGTTACTGTTGCCAAATTCTCTGTGGTCCCTTGTTTTATTCATTATGTCTATAGAGGCATTATTTCAGAGTGTCTCCTTGTTTCGATTTTCAGATATATAGTAATTATGCATTACAGTGGTATGCTAATTAAGGTTTGTTTGTTTGTTTTTTTTTCCGGTGAATTTCAACATCTTGGTTATTGAGAGAAGGTTGGCTGATAGGAGAGAGAGAAAATTTTCCGAGTTATTAATTACCCGAAGAGATGAACAACAACAACAACAGATCAACGCAGAGCCGGCGACGTCAGAAGAAGATGACTTCGGTTCAAAAACTATTCAAGACATGCAAGGAAGTGTTTGCCTCTGGTGGGACAGGGATTATTCCTCCCCCTCGAGACATTGAAAAGCTTCGCTCTATTTTAGGTATGTACTTCAATTATTTACCCGAATTACCGTCCACAATGTATTGTACGTGTATTATCGGCTATAACAAGCATCTCAGTGTTTTGTTTATACTTTTTAGAAGCATTCAAGATCAGGAAATTTGTTTGAAAAATCACTTTTTTGAGGTTGCTGACTATAGATATGGGGCTGCATTCTTCTTACGGGAAAATTAGACAAAATGAACCTCTTTGTGGCGATTTGCCGGGTTGCTGATCAATTTCATGTGATTTCAGCTGAATTTTCCCTTTTATTCTAACAACAGCTAAATGCACTGCATTATTCCTTACTTGGGGGAAGCTGTGCAGTTTGTTATAAAGTTCATATTTTTATGTCGATATACGTACCGATGATATTGAAATTGATATTATGTATCACCTTGAAAATACTTCAGTTCACTTCGGGTGATGGGTCGTTCTCTCTTCTCTGTGCAAGTGTTCTATGTTTCCAAGACATGCTTTTGTGTTTGACACGCACGTGTGTGTATAATTATTCCAAGTTGTTCAACTATTGATCGATCATATGTATAGTAAATAGTTGTCCGTGCTTCTTGTTACAAAGAGATGACATCTACAGTGCAGGTTTCAGTATGCTGTGAACTGCTCAGAACGTGGTTTGGTTCGACCAAATATTTAGTTTATGTTGTGTATGAGTCAGTCCCTATATATTACTTTAATAGCTGGACCACCGTAGAGTAACGAGTTAGAGTCGTCTTTTGTGCAGATAGAATAAGGCCAGAAGATGTTGGCCTGGAACCTGAAATGCCATATTTCCGGACAAGCCGTGCTCGAAGAAGAATGCCAAAAATTACATACCTGCATATCTATGAGTGCGAAACATTCTCTGTAAGCAAAGTTATTTTCTACTGCAAATAATTAATCTGATGGTTACTGGAACATATGATGTTTTGTTGGTCATAATATTCTATACATCTAACGCAGATGGGAATATTTTGCTTGCCACCTTCTGGTGTTATTCCTCTTCACAATCACCCAGGAATGACGGTTTTCAGTAAACTTCTCTTTGGGACCATGCACATCAAATCATATGACTGGGTCACCGACTTGCCCCCCCAGAATCCCACCAGTTTCAAACCAAATGAAAGTAAGTTTCCCAACTTATTTAGCATTATAAACAGATTTAGATATATCAGAAGTTCCCCTAATATGTCTATTATTTATTTGAATTATGCAGTCGAGAGTTCAGAGGTGCGGTTGGCTAAAGTGAAGGTTGATGCTAATTTCACAGCTCCTTGTACCCCCTCGATCCTTTATCCAGCGGACGGGGGAAACATGCACTGTTTCACTGCGGTGACAGCCTGTGCTGTTCTCGATGTTCTTGGCCCTCCATACTCTGATCCTCAAGGCAGGCCCTGCACTTACTACCATAATTACCCTTTTTCCAGCTTCTCAGGTGTATATACATATATACTACCTCCAGTTCTTAGTAGTATATGAGTTAGTTGGGAATTAGATTTTGTCCTAAACAAAATACTCTAATCTGATCCACTATATATCTCCCAAATTTATAATTTTACCGTAAAATATTTCTATTGATTGCATATATTAAAGAATTTTTATCCAAAGTTAGTCATGATAGAAAGGATTGGGGATGTTAGTTGTGCCTTCTAAGCTACGCTCCCTGCTCCCCCTCAATTTTGAGAAACTTCTCAAATGTTTTTTGTGTTTTTTTTTTTATCAGTATATTCTATATGAAATGAGTGATATTTTGATATTTTATAATCAAGATAGAGTTGTTTTTAAATTTTTATGATTTTTCAATTATTTGAGACTCTAAATTAAAAAGAAACTTCACAATTTTGGAGTCTTAAATCTTTAAATAATCATAAGAAATTGAAAACAACTTTTTTTATTATAGTAAAATATCAAAATGTCATTCATTTCATATAGAATCTAATAATCGAAAGGAAAAAAAAAAAACATTTTGAAATGACTCCAAAATTGAGGGAAAGCAGTGGGTGCAGAGCTGACGCCCTAGTCGGATGAAAGATGGTATAATGGGAATATCTACCTATATTTGTTATAAATAATTAACATAATTAACTTTTTTAATTTATCGAAATTAATATAAACTAACTATTATATTAAAGACGATAAGTAGTATTATTTTGCCACCGACACTTTTTTCTTACTTTCTCAATGATTATTATTCCACAACTAGAATCATAATCGTGTGTTATATATTTGCTTTTGAAACTGCAAGTTGATGGAATTTCCATAGCAGAAGATCAGGAAGAGAAGGCTTACGAGTGGCTTCAGGAGAGGGATAAACCTGAGGGCTTACAGGTAGTTGGAACCATGTATGGAGGCCCAAAGATTGTCGTGGAGCACTGAACGCGTCATGTTCCTCTCAGCAGGTCCCTTTTAGTCTTTTTGATCACAGGTTCTGAGTGTGCTGACATATTTTCTATTACTGAAGGAAGCTGATATTGGACGCCATCCTTATCTGAACGGCCGGTGAAGAGCTTTTGTTGAGATTTTTCTTTTTCTTTATGCCCTTTTTCCTAGTTTTATCTTCCTATCTTTATAGAATCTTTAAGCAGGCACCTAGTAATGCGGTTTTTTTTCAGATGACAGTAGTTCTATTATTGAATGATGTACAGAACCAAAAAAAAACAGTAAATGATAAAAAGAGATTTACAGCACCAGAAATTGATATTATATATTGGGATGATGGATATATTGAAGATGTTTGGCTAAATTTCATTTCGAGGAGTCTCACTTCAATAAAGTGTAGTCTCCTAGAATCATCAAAATTCAATTTTATTTTGAAAGCAGTCAACTTCAATCTTCCATGGACAATATTCTTGTCAATCTGCTTATCATAAAATATTACCAAGTGGCGTACTCATAAAAACTATTTTTTTTATAATGTAATTATGTCTATTAATTATAATATAGATTTGTTAATGGGGCGATCAAGTTGTTAACTGGTGATTTAGTTGTTAGATGAAATTTGATTTAGTTGTTAAAATTTTTTATTTTTTTAGTGTACTCATTGTGGCGTTCAGGAACTTATTCATTCGTGATTTGCCCATTGCTAGTGTTAGATCCTAGACAATATTGTTCAATAAAGTGTAGCGAGGAAAGTATTCGCTGGCAATAGTACATGACTTTTCTTAACTATTTATATATAATAACAGTAGAAATATTGGTATGTATCGGTGTGCGCCATGACATGGGAAGATTCTGAGATTTGTTTAGTCCAAGGAGAAAGATATAATAATGATATTGAGCATGTTGCCATATAATACCAGATTATTAAGATAATGTTGCCAGAAATTTCCTTGTTGCTTCGGATGATCATCAGGTATTATTTCACCAGGTCTACCTATATATCTACCTACAAGCATGATTGGTAGTGGCTTATCTCATTTTCTTTTCTCACGCACTATCATCCTATACCTCCTTCATGATCAAAATTTAATGACCTACATTTAATATTTTCTTCAATCTTTCTCTTCATTGTAATAATATTTTTATAAAATATTAAAATGGATCATGAGATCTTGATCCAATGGTTATGAAGGTGTAAAAGATGGGAGTCGGCGAAAAAAATTAAAGAAAATGAGAAAAATCAAATCCGGATTAGTACAAAGGGATTAGTGGAGGGGAAGAGATGAGAAATTTTTATAAGTTGGATTTAGAAAATTGTGGAGTTGGGGTTAAAAATTTTTAAGTATTTTTTTTTCTCACTATTTTATCATATATCTCATCTTTATTAAAATTTTATAACCCTACTTCTTTAATTTTTTTAAAATCTGGCTCCAAAAAATTTCCACTCAGCTACTTTCCCTCCCTCCCCCATCGTACCAAACAGCCCTTTCCGGTGTTAGAAACAAATTTAATTAAATTTAAAAACACTTGTATGATGAGTGGTTTGGTTCAATTGACACTTGCGCCTTCTTAAATTTTGTTTAAGCACGAGTTTGCTTGTTGTTGGGCTCCCTATGAGTTCTTGAGTTCCTTCTCCAGTGTAAAGAATGACAACAAAAATTTAAATTTAACCTCTTGCATAGAGCAGGATTGCAAGAAAACCAAAATACTTCATCCAATCCTTAATATATTTTCCATTCTATGGTTTAATTTTTTCCTAAAGTAAGTTTTATATTGAGGGCAGAGATAGTACGTATCTATTTTGAATCTTTGACAGCTCTTCATATATTTTTCCCTTTAATCGTTTATATAAAATACACTTTAATGAATAAATTGAATTACAAAGTGAATTTTATATCAAGAAAGAGAGGTAATATTGCTTTTTACAATTATTCCCGGCGCACAATTCATTTTACTTCTCTAAATGCAAAATTAAAGGTAAAAATATAGTCTTATATTATGAGCTGTCTGATGTTCGGGCACAATTCATTTTGAAGACAATAACATAAAAAATGTTGAGATGGTCCTCGTTTTTTATACGATATCCAATTTTCTAATACGAAAAAACATATCATCGTACTAATAAATTCACGTATACGCAAAACTTCGCATAAAATATGCAGAAACAATAATGTTGAATCTAGCTATGATGATACCAGGCTCTTGACTTTAGAATCTTTTTGGTTTTTTAATTTGCTTCGAAATGATAAGTTACATTAATACACAACACATGTCTGTGTAACTTGACGGGGGCACAGCTATTTGCTGTCACTCCATTTATTTTTTGAAAAAAAAAAAAAACACAGGTTGACACAAAAAGAGAGTAATGCATGTGAAGTTTTTATTTATTTCAAATAGAAAGCCCTAGTTTTTCATTTTCAAAATGAATTAAAAAATATTGGTCAAGGATAAGCCAAGTAGCCAACATTAACTATTAGTGTAATATAAAAAGATCTGTTAATTAACTTTATAAAACAAACTAGACACTTTAAAAGGGTTAAAGGGGTAAAAAAAAAAAAAAATCAAACGTAATTCCTTGTGTTTCATTATTAAAATTTGAACTTTAAGTAATCAGTATGCAAATTTCTAAATTAAAATTCAATATATTTACACATAATTTAAATGAAAAAATGTCACATATACACAGACACATATATTACATAAGCTAATTTAATTACTTTAGAGTATTTTTATAATGAAATGATTAAGTCGCTTCTTTAATTTCCAAACAAAGTTAACTAAATTTTATAATTAGGACCAATATACAATAATAATGTGTCGTTTAAGAAATTAATAAAACAATAAAAATATAAATAAGCAGCGTTAAGAAGCTACGGATCCGACAATGTCAAATCTCAGATATTCTGCATTTTTTTTTGGTTTTCCCATTGGTTTGGATTCCACTTGTTTATGATTTATGTTGAGAGACTCATAAGCCTTTAATCTTCATTATTCGATCCGATCCGATCCGCCTTCATGGCATTGTAAAGCCAAATTAATGTCCATTTGAGTTGACGTAGAAAATCACATTTATGTAAGTTAGGATAAAACCATTCTCACATATTTAACTTGTAAATAATAAATCATATTGAAAAAATAGTTCAGACGCTAATCGAAACCGACAATTAATTTAATTGGATGGCTAGCTTATCAGTGTGAATTTGGGATTGATTATTTTATCAATAATTTATGAAAATGAGTGGTGGGTCCCCTTGCTGGAGGATAGTGATGATCTTCATATTGTCTTGTGCGCTTTGGGAAACACACAAGTCCTCAACATTTTTCTCATCTCATTTCGGTAGCCACCATCACTATCTATCTTTCTTCTCTGCTCCTACCCATACCAATGGATAACGACATATTCACACCAAATCAAGAAATAGCAGCATTTTTCTTTTTTATCTTTCAAAAAATTAACTCACGGTGTTGCTGAATTTGGACTTCTTTAATTTTGTGCAGTACTATTTTCGGCTTCTACGTACCTACCTACCTAAAATGATCCATAAAATGCAAATATATAAAGCAAATATTCTCATTCCCTCCTCGTCGTCTATGAGATCAATATTAAGACCCCATTGTTCCATCTCCATCGTAGACAGGTCACTTCTTGATTCTTTGTGAATTGTAAAGAACACAGCCTATGTGTTGAACTGAAACGTAAATGCCAAGAGACAATAAGCATAAATAATTTATTGCACCTAACAAATGCAAGTTCCTCTCACGTTGAAAGCGAACCGTTTTGATTTATTTTTAATTTTTTATGGTTCACACACATCTTAGCCTGTATATACATAATTAAATAATTAATAAAAAGCTTTTGGGTCGGTTAGCCAATTAAGCATATAATATATTAGTACTTAATTATATCTTCAATTTAATTGATTTACTTCCCCTCTATTAATCAATTCTCCAGTGGGATATATCCGCTTTATATTGCGTATTATAGATGCACGTCTCTTAGCTTATTATATTAATGCCCAATGCAAATGTAATGGTCGCCGGTAACATTTGTCATCCTGAAACTGGCTATATATATATATATATTTATATATAGAATATATATATATATATATAGAACAACCTGGGACTTAAAACAACCTGGGACTTGGGGATATCATATTTTTTGTAACCCACTTACATTTGCATACACAAAATTTATATATTTATTTTGAAATAAAATCCGGAAAATTGTTTTTTCTGAACCTACAAAATTTCCGACGCAATCAATATCCGAGGTTACAGAGCTTCATGGGAAATGGGAGCTGCGCGAGCTCGATCGCTGCGGCTTCTAGAAGCACGTAGACTTCTTCATGCGCTACATAGAACTTACAGCCTTGGACTTGTCAACATATGCGTTCCTGACGTCATGCTCAGATAATTAGCTGTTTAATCGCCGAGGTGCTCTATAAAAAACCTTAAAAACCAGCTTCACGGGGGAAAACCTGAAAAACCTGGCAATTTACACGATAAAATTATCTATATGTTTTTAATGATTTCATTCCAATTATCGTGAACATAGAGCTCTAGATATATTAATTTAACGTAAAACAATTCATATGAGTTTAAGATTTTGGTTAGAATTATACTGTAATTAGGAATAATATTTGAAACTAAAGAATATCAAAAGAAAATAAACAACAATTTTGATGATTTGTTTGGGAAACAAGAAGACAAAGAAACGGAAGCAGAAGATTGCGTTGATTATGAAAGTATATTAAACAGCTAATTACGGCATAATTATACATTGAATGAGCGTTGTGGCGGAACCACTTCCTGACCAAGGCCCCAGCTAGGTGTGGGAATAAGTCAGACTCCTATTAAGCGGCCTGTAGCTTAGCATATTTAGGATCTGGTCTGACCTGATCTGTTTATTAAAAGGTCAGGCCAAGACTTATTTAAAAGCCTAAATGTATAAATAGGTCAGACCTATTTTGTTAAAGTCTGTTTACACATTAAATAAATGTAATTATATTTATATAATATAAATAACATAATATTTATTTATTTTTAATTCTTGTATTCTAATTTTAAAGTGTACAAAGTCTATTTTTGATCTTCAATGCTTGCAATATAATAAAGTCTTCTTAAAGGCTTACTAAGGCTTCAAACTCAACTAAGCCTGCATTACAGGCTCAGGTTTAGGCATTTTGCCCTCATGACAGGCTCAGGCCTGTTTAGCCAAAGTTTAGTCTAGCCTGGCCTGTTTCCATGCCTAGCCCCACCTGACCTTCTGAAATTTGTTAGTAGACATATGTAATTATTATATGATATTTTATTTTGACTAATAATATAGCCCCAGTTAAACTCTTATTTTCTCTATAATAACAATGTTTGGTTTATTACTCATTGGGCTGTGAGAGAAAAGTAAAACTCTTGTTTGAGATACCTACTAGAAAGATTAGCATCATCATCTTATATTTATTTGTATTTTTTGATTTATAATTAGTTGACTTTCGGCTAAATAAATTACTTTATTATTTATTTTTATTTTCAATGTTATGTGATATTATTTATTTAAATTGTTCTTATATGTTTATTTAATAAATTATTTTATTTATTTTTTGACCTGGAGTAGAGATATTTTCTGATTCTGCCACTGAATTGAATGAGCGTATTACGGCTTACTTTGAATGAAAACGTACGTAGTACGGCATAATTATACTTTGAATGAAAACGTATCTATACGCATAAAAAAGCTGCGTTATTTGAACAAATAATGACTACGTACTTATCCCTTGTATTAATGAAATACCTGATGTGTTGGACACGGATGAGAATTGGATAGGAGACTCTGACTAGGATGTGGATTAGCAGAGGACACAGTCAATAAAGATTAAAGAAGATGATGAAACGAGAGAAAGATATTCATATAATGATATAAATACTCACTCACAGGTACCGCGTAGAAAGAATAACTACAAATTAAAAATTATGAAATCACAAAAAAAGAAAAATACTCACGGATACCAAATACCAATTCACAAGTGTGTGTATACGTAGATGGGGACGGATTTTAATTTGAAGGCGGCAAGTTATCAAATTCTATTCTAAAGTCGATCTCTTTGATTAGGAGAGAGGTGGCAGCTATCCCTGTTTTCATGCACGTAGGTCCCTCCTCCACCAAATAAACCACTACCAAACAAAAAGGTAGGAATGAATATATATAATTCATTCTCATTCTTTATACAAAAAGAATTATACAAATTATCAATATAAAGTTGCATTGATTGTTTAAAATAACTTATAAATAGTACTTATACCAATTTTTATGAAAATAAATGAAATAATTGTTGAAAATAAGATGATATATATAATTTTTTGATTTCTTTTTTTTTTTTTTTTTTTAAAAAAAAGGAAATTTTGGAACGAATGTCACTCGATGGATAGACAAATAATGGATGCAAAAAAGATTGTACCTTTCATGAGAAAACATGCTTTACTAACTATTTCTGAGAGTACAGGTGTGTCCAAAGTGTTATAGGATATAGATATATATATATATATATATATAGGTTATTATTTGTTATATCACAGATATAAGTTATATCAAATCCTTTTTAAAAACTACGTCGTTTTGAAGTTAATTAATTAACTCCAAAACGACGTCGTTTTTTGGAAGTTGGGGAAATTAATAAAGGATATTTTTGTTTTTGTATTTATTGCATAAATTTTACTAAAACACCCTTCATTAATTTCCCAACTCCCAAAACAACGTCGTTGTGGAGTTAGGAGAATTAATGAATTCCTAAAACGACGTAATTTTGAGGTGACTTGACATAACAAACGATAAACTCATATATATATATATATATATATATGCAATTGCATGGCTTCACCTTTATGTTTTTTGGAGTTTCGAGAAATGAGAATATATGTGGCGGATTGTATTGCATTATATGTTTAACATTAAAAATCACTGATTCCACTCTTCTTTTCACCAGCCTGGTGTAGCAACTTGGCAAATGGCAAGTGTATATATCTAATGGCACCTGATTCATTAATGCAGCAGAAAATATTATTGCCTGATTTCCACCGGCAGCACTGTTTGTATATGGCTGTGTGTATGTTGTGTCACTCTCTAATATTTGGAATGCTGTCCTTTGTCACAAATCCACCCTACTGTCCTCGTCCTTTGTCTTCCCTTCCCTTATATCTGTACCTTCAGCACTAACTTGTTGATTTCCTCCTTTGACTTTCTTCACCCATCGACTCCTCTTTCCCCATTCAGATCACTTGATTTTGACAAGTATATCAGCCTTCCTTTGCTTTTTATTTTTATTTTTATTCTAATCTTTTTAGTTTCCTCTCTTCTGCAATAACAAGAGAATGTCACAAAGTTAAGCCTTGTTTAATTCATATATAGCAGCTGTTTGGTTATAAATATCAATTCAGAAAAATAGAGGGGGCACATGCTTAACTTGCTCAGGTCAAACACAACGACACATGCTGCTATCTTTTCATCATAGCTGATGAATAATTGTACTCTTCATATATTTATATATTTCAAAGTTTCAACTAGTACTTCTATTATTCATTATAAAAACACTTTGTTCGATTATTTCAACGATAGTTACACAATTTTCAAATGCAGTCGCGTCAATTTGATCATGATGGATGGGGGGGACATGATGAGGTAAAATGAAGATAGAGCATATTGTGAATATATATGGAGTAAATAAACTTTCTAGTTATTATGACTAGCAAATATATGGGTTTATTAATTTATAAAAAATAAAAACTATAAAATGAACCAACTATCAAGTTATATTCGATTATTGTTTAAAATAAAAATTGATGCAATCAATTTAAGTTGGTGCGAGGCCATAAGAGCCAAGAGGAAAGGAGAGACTCTTATTTCTAAATTATAAGTAGGCAGCGATTGGGGATCTAATTCAACTTTGAAAAACACATATTAAGATGTTTCTCCTCCATCCTTTATATAAAACACATTTATATAATTTGATTAGATTAATAAAATTAGTTAAATTCATTAATATAAAATCTATTGTCTAAAACATCCTACTCATCTCTTTTAATTCTCTCTTCTTCTTATTATCGTTGAGGAAGCATCAATGAGAGTAAATTAGGAAAATATTGATAAATATAAATATTATGTATTATATATTTATCACTAAGATCAATTATTTAAATATATATTATATTAAGGATAGGAAGAATATTTTGTTTTGTGTGAAAAGTTGCCTACTAGGAGTCCCACCTTGAGAGGGTTATCTGGAATGAGGGGCCTCATAAAAGGCTTAGGTTCCCTAATTCCAATAAGTAGCTTTTGGACGTGATTCTCTCAATAATTTGTAGCCGTTACAATGGTCCGTCTTGATGTGGTACATGAGTACATCACTACATTTAGTTATGAGAGAAAAATAATGCTTATTATTTAACATAATTAAAATTAAAAATATATTTATAATAGGAATGAGCTCAATTTTGTCATAGAATTTGTGATAGAACGGAATTACCAACAAAATTTGTTTCGTAGTTACTTACGGACAAAATCTCAATTTTGTCAAATTGCCGATAGACTTTTTCGTGGATAAATTCATTAATGGAATTTCAACAAATTTGAAACAAAAAATTTACCTGGGTAATTATCAATTTTTTCTAGTGAAAATTGTGAAGATATTATCAGTAATATGGCCAAACTACATTTTTATTCTCTGATAGGTGGCATCATTCATTGATCCATGCAAATAAATTATGCTCCCCTTATACGAGAAAGGCATAAAATCTCATGGCAACTTAAATCATGTGCGTTAAATATATATTAACATACATAATAAATTTTTTAAATCCTTTTTTATACACTTTAAGACAATAGATTCACTTTTTATAGTATAATGACAATTGGAAGATTACTTTTATTTTGAATTTAAAATGTTGATTTTAAAAAAATATTATTAGCTAGCTGCAATATTTGACTAAGTTTGTTTTCAGATAAAAATGAAATCAGTTAAATTTCCACGACACAATAAAAATATAATAACCACATAATTCAAAGAGTATTAGTTTACTAATAAAATCATCGTATTGGCTCTTTTAGGCTCGTCTTAACAAAAATTCAAGCTTGAATTAATCGTAGATTGAGAAAAATCTAGTGATAAATTCCTCTCTTAGAATATTGGATGCTTACTTAGGGGGAAAAAAAATACCATAACAACAATTCAGGCCTTGTAAATATGGATCCAGTTCGTATCATTTGGTTGACAAGTTGGTATAATAGACGTTCACCGGGTAGGTAGAGGTTTTTGCGTCTTGTATCCCAAATAAATAAAAGAATAAGTGTTCCCGAGACATTATACTATAGCTTTTTTAGTCTAGAGCTAGCCTTGACAAGAATTGAAGTTTGGATACATGGTAAATTGAGAAGTCTCATAATCAATTCCTCTCTTAGAACATTGAATATTTATTTTGAAAGAAGTACTATAACAATTCTCATACATTGTAATATGAATCCAGTTCTTATCATTTGGACTGAGGAATTAGTAGAATAAGCATTCCCAAGACATCGCAATAGCTCTTTTAGTTTGGCCTTGACAAAAATTGAAGTTTGAATTAATGGTAACTTGAGAAATTAATCTTATAATCAATTCCTCCTTTAAAACATTGAATACTATGTTTAGGAAAAAGTACCATATTGGCAATTCATGCATTGTAGTATGGATCCAATTCTTATCACTTGGGCTGACGTGTTGGTGGAATAACCATTCCCACAACATCATACTAGGTCTTTTAGTCTAGCCTTGACAAAAATTGAAGTTTGAATTAATGGTAAATTGAGGAATCTCATAATCATTTTCTCTCTTAAAATACTGAATTACTTATTTAGGAAAAATTATCATATCGACAATGCATGCATTGTAATGTGGATCCAAGACGAGTTGGTAGAATAAGCGTTCTCATGACATCATACTAGTTATCTTGGTGGTCTTGACAAAAATTGAAGTTTTAATTAATGGTAAATTAAGAAATCTTATAATGAATTTTTCTTTTAGAACATTGAACACTTATTTAGAAAAAATTACCATATCGACAATTCTAACATTATACTATGATATCGATTCTCATCATTTGAACTGACGAGTTGGTAGAATAAGCGTTTGCATGACATCATACTGGCTCTTTTAGTCTGGCCTTGACAAAAATTGAAGTTTGAATTAATGGTAAATTAAGAAATCTCATAATCAATTCCTCTCTTAGAATAGTGAACACTTATTTAGAAAAAAAAATTACCATATAGACAATTCTAACATTATACCATGGTACTGATTCTCATCATTTGGATTGAAGAGTTGGTAGAATAAGCATTTTCACGACATCCATCATACTAGCTCTTTTAGTCTGGCCTTGACAAAAATTGAAGTTTGAATTAATGGTAAATTGAGAAATCTCATAATCAATTCCTCTCTTATAACATCAAATACTTATTTAGGAAAAGTTAAAGTACCGTATCGACTATTCATGCATTGTAATATGATCCAATCCTTATCACTTGGACTGATAAGTTGGCAGAATAAGTACTCTAACAACATTATGTTAGCTCTTTTAGTCTAACCCTAGCTTAACAAAACTTTAAGTTTGAATTGATGGTAATTTGAGAAATCTAATAATGAACTCTTCTCTTATTAGAACATCAAATACTTATTTTGGAAAAAATATCATATCGACAATTTTGATATTATACTATGGTACCAATTCTTATCATTTGGACAAACAAATTGGTAGAATAAGTGTTTCCACGACATCATATTAGCTCTTTCGATCTGGCCTTAACAAAAGTCCAAGTGTGAGTTAATGTTAAATTGAGAAATCTAACACTCGATCAACTCCTCCCTTAGAACATTGAATACTTATTCAAGAAGAAACAAAATTCCTTGTGGACAATACTGACATTGTAATATGGTGTCAATTCTTATCATTTGGACTGACAAGTTGATAGAATATGCGCTCCTACGACATCATGTTAGCTCTTTTAGTTTGATCTTAATGTAACAACACTTAGAATTGATGGTAATTTGATGAATCTAATAATGAACCATTCTCTTATGACATCAAATACTTATTTAGGAGAAGATACATTATCGACAATTCTGACATTAATTATACTACGGTACTAATTCTTACCATTTAAACTAACAAGTTAGTAGAATAAGCGTCGTCAATAAAATCAAACTAGTCACAAAAGAACTTTCATACCATTAGGTTACACATGTGGATTGACAATTTTAAAAAGATGCTATATTTTGTGGGTGGGGGAGGAGGGGCCGGCAGGTGAGGACAGTATAAATGCGGGGCAAGACTCGAGCAAGAAAGACCAAAAAAGGCGGAATGAGAGATTATATATATAAATAAACAATTAGTATTTTGATTGGACAAAAATCCGCTGTTGGAACAGCCCACTGGAATTCCAAGCATGGCCCCTGGTTTTCACTTCCTCAAACCAACTGTTTTTTCTCTCAGCTAATCTCTCTTCTTCTACCTCTTTTATAACTCTCTACTTCTTCGTTTTCTTTCTTCACCCATCACCTTCACATATTTTCCCCAATTCCATTTTTTCACATCTTACTCCTCCTTTTACCCCTCCACCTCTCTATCTCTACGACTCTACACCTGGCCCGCTTCGTACTCTCTTTCTTCCTCCTATTTCCCGGTATTTGGGGTTTGATGGTCTCACTGCATTTTTTCACAGTTTTCTGGCACTCCCATTTTTTGTTACCCAATTCTCTACGGTCCCCTGTTCTGTAATAACTCAGCGTAGCCCTTTGAAAGTAGAAGCATTTCGCGGCGACATTGATACAGGCATCTCCTTGTTTCGATGTTCGTATCGTAATTCTGCATTAAAGTGGTAGTGAGATTGGTTTTTGTTCTGAATTTGAATTGAATGGGGATTGGGAGGACGGTGGCTGATAAGAAAGGCAAGAACATTTCTGAATCACCCGAAGAGACGAATACCAACAGCAAATCAAAGAAGAGCCGGCGGCGACAGAAGAAGATGTCGCCGGTTCAAGAACTATTCAAGACATGCAAGGAAGTGTTTGCCTCTGGTGGCCCTGGGATTGTTCCGCCCCCTCAAGACATTGAGAAGCTGCGGGCTGTTTTGGGTATGTACCTTAAATTATTTATATAAATTATTGTCTCCAAAATATTTTATACTATTACTGCCTAGTTTTCCTAACCAGGTATGCTACTCGTGTGAAAACCAGATCGCAATGAACGTTTTTGTGCGATTTTCTCAGGTTGCTGAATCAACATGTGGATTCGGCTTCATTTTCTCTTTCCCTTTCCCTTGGAAATATTAATCAATTGGTTTGTTTGCTAATAGGACTGGTCTTTCTTAGGGAAATTAAGCTATATATCCAATTTAATTAGCGATTTCAATTATAGTTGGATTGTGCTTCAATTGTACCTTTTGCACCAATCTTATCGATTGCCTTAGAAATTCTTTAAATTATTTCGAGTGGTGTGGTGTAATGTAACTCCCTGCTTTATGTACTATGTTTGTGCCCCTAGGCGTTGGACATGCCTCTGTGTCTCCTGTTTAACCCTAACGAATGTATTTATTATTCCAAGGTGTTCAACTAGCAAATAAAAAATTGTTGTTATCATGTGCTTCTCATTACCAAGAGACTTTTACTACAGTGCAGGTTTCAGCTTGCGGTGTAATGTCAAGTTTGTGTGATGGAATATGAAATTTGAATAAGAAATCGAGCATATTACACTCAATGATGGCATCAAATAAAATACTTTTGCCATCTCTCTTCTTGTCTTGTTTATCTTATCGAGGAATTGTACTGCCTATGTTGATAATTTGGATTAGATATGCCTAAAATTGAGGATCATTTGATTACAATTAGCCAAAAGAACTAGTTTATTAGGGTCATGAAGTCCCTATTATTAGTTCGATCACTGTCAATCGACGAGCTTAACAGAAAACTGCAATTTTTTTTTCTTTGATGGATATTGTCTTTTGCGGCAGGCAATTAGGCATAATACCCTGGACGTTAGGACCCAGCTTTAAACTCAACAACTGCAAGTAGTTAAGATATAGCTGTAAAAATATCTCTGCCTGCAAAATCTGGTGAATTGTTTTACAGGGAACCATTGGAATCCTAACACCGGCAGTTGCATGCCTTGACCTCATCACCGTTTTTTATTTTTAATTTCTGTCTGGGCTGACTTGACCTTGTCGCCTTTGCAGCAGCAATGATACTTAGAATCCTTTTCCCAATTTTCCTTTCCACTTGTCAGTTGTTTAACTGTTTTTTTTTTCCCCTTGCTAATAGAAACGATGCAACTTTGCCTCTTTTATGCAGATGCAATTACACCAGAAGATGTTGGCTTGATGCCTGATATGCCATATTTCAGGACAAACACCATCCAAAGTTTCCCGAGAATTACGTACCTGCATATCTTTGAATGTCCAGAGTTCTCAGTAAGCAAGTGACCTTGAATTGGTAATTGGCTGTTTATAGTGGGGCATGCTGTTTCGTTGATTGTAACTGTATTTCTATATTGAATGCAGATGGGAATATTTTGCTTGCCGCCTTCTGGTGTTATTCCTCTTCATAATCACCCTGGAATGACTGTTTTCAGTAAACTACTTTTTGGGACTATGCACATCAAATCTTATGATTGGGTGGTTGACTTGCCCCCTCAAACTCCCACCAGTCTCCAACCAATGGAAAGTGAGTATTTCATTTTTTTTGAAAAAATAATATTGCATTAATGTGAAGGTTTCCTATTTTTCTACCTGATGTTTTGACAGGGATGTGAAACAGAGAGTTTGAATTAAGGATAAAAAAAACACAAATGGAAGCTGTGTATTTTGTTCCTTCTATATCTTCTGTCTTTCTAAAATGGTTCTCTTGTGAAAACTGTTAGGATTTATGTAGAGCAGCATCGAGCATTGGCATCCACTTGTAGAGCATCCTGTTAGGGGGAATAGGAATGGAAAAAGAGTTAGGTGCAGACTTTTGACAATTTGCACGTTTTGCCATCAGGTTCTCTTATAAAAACATGGAAACTTTTTGATAGAAAAAATGGCAACTAAATAGCTTTTACAATTTGAATTCATGTGATCGTGTCTTTTAGGAGTTTAGTTTACATGTTATAAGCTTATTGGAAAACCCCATAGTTGGACAAAACTTGTTACATGAGTGTTATTATGCACTTTATTTGGCAATCTCTTCAGAATGCTCAAATTTGAGTCTGGTTTCTCCTGTTGCTATCAGAACATAGTCTGACATAATCTGAGACGTGCAACTCCCTGTTGCACATCAGTACTTTCTTGGACTACAATATATTGCTTGTGGCCTCGTTCCACCTATTTATTTGTGCATTTAAAAGCTAAATTGAAGATATTTGGTTTAAAAAATCTGTCATCACTGTCTGTATTGTATTTTAAGATAATCTTTATTTAGACTTCTGTTACGTGTGTGGAGAAGGTTGAGCGGTAATATTTTGATGGAGCTGGCATTATTGGTCATGCTTTTGCAATCTTAAATCTCCTCTACAAGTACCATTTCCTTTCCCTACTATAAACCAAACAAAAAGTATGAAAGAGACTAATATGCGAATTTCAATTGTCCAGTTCAGAGTGCAGAGGTGCGGTTGGCTAAAGTGAAGGTTGATGCTGACTTCACTGCTCCTTGCAGCCCCTCCATCCTTTATCCGGCCGATGGAGGAAACATGCATTGCTTCACGGCTGTAACAGCATGTGCAGTTCTCGATGTCCTTGGCCCTCCATACTCCGACCCAGATGGCAGGCACTGCTCTTACTACCTTAATTATCCTTTTTCCCACTTTTCAGGTATTGTGCCACTAACACTGTTTGTATTTATTTCCCTTAAATTGATTGTATGCTATTTTGTTCATTTCACTTGCTTGATAATTTATTTTTGGAAACTTCAGTTGATGGAATATGCACAGCAGAAGAGGAAAAGAAGATTCATGAGTGGCTTCAAGAGAAGGAGAAACCTGAGGATTTAGAAGTAGTTGGACACCATTTGTCACTCATATGAACCATTGTCATGTCGGTTGCTCTGATGCAATGCCAGCCTTATCTGAACCGGCGGTGAAACTCATGTTGATCTTTGTTCATGATGTCCTTTTTCCCACCTTCTAGTTTTTAATTTTTCAGATGATCTTGAAAGAATACGAGGCATCTAGTGACGTTTTCAGCCCGACCGTTTTATTAATCATTGATGTACAGATGATGAAAACAGGAAACGATAAAAAGAGGTATACAGCACCGGAAATTGATATTGGGAGGTGCAATGGCCTTGATGCCTGAAATTGATGAGCTGTTAAATTCACTGAGTCTTCCTTGGAGTTATTTAGAGATAATAAACAATCAATATTGGGATTAAATATGATTCTGCTTCTATTTCACCCCCAATTCCTGGGCTACTTTTCACCCCATTATTTCACGCCTTCCAATGTTGGTGGAGCGATTCCTCTTATCCTGGGGTTCTCTATTAATATTTTATACAGGTTTCTTTTTTTTCTTTTTTTTTGTTAAGTTTTTTATTCGTTATATGAACTTAAAAAAAAAAAGTTTTTTCTCCAAGTGTCTGGTCTCTATCATCGTTGTCAGGCAAAAAAAAAAAAAAAAACAAAAAACAAAAAAACGGCCTTTCACCCAGTACAATTGACAATTCGGGTGTTACTTGTGAACGAGTTGTGGGATACTACGTAGTATGCACGTAGCGGACTCGGCCGTTGTCCTTGTATCAACCCATGGACACGTGGCCTCCTTGGTAACGTTTCCACTGATGAACCAACCTCTTTGCTTATTCTTTTTTTGGGGCTGAAAAGCACCAAGCTTTTATCGATTTATGGCAAAAGGAAAAGAAATAACAAAATAAACAGTAGATTTATCGTTTACCATGTCCATTGTATCTAAAACTTTTGTCCATTTCAATTATTAGGATATGAACTCATCAAATATATTTTCTGGGCCAACGGTTATGAAATAGTACTAAATTAAGGGTGCTTGTAGTAAATATGCAGTCAAGCTGAGGTTTGCATGGTAGAATTGTACTTGTAACGCGTCTGCATGGAGTTCATGGACATTGCATACTTCATTGTTGATACTTGATATGAAGCTCAAGTTCCGACTTACCCCCACATATTTCACCAGCAATCTGAAGATCTCTCTCTCTCTCTCTCTCTCTCTCGCGCACACGATTTGATGATAGGCTACCCAGGGCTTCTCTGAAGAAAGATAAGTGGTGCAATGCAACTGCATGTAATTCAAGAGATATATAATGTAATGTTGAGAAAAGGAAAATAAACGATCGAGGGAAGAGTTGAGAAAAGAGAAGTTTTAGATCTTTTATTTCAAAGCTTTTCATTCGGACATGTTTTATTTGTTTTGGAGTTGGTGCTGTCAGTGTCTGATGAGATGACAATGACACTATTCACACGTCGCATGCAGTGGCTGATTGTGAAAAACTAAGGCATATATAGTCAGAAAAATATTTGATTTTGGGTCGGAGCAGATTACAAATTCTGAAGCCTCATCAGTATGTTTTGGGCCTGTATAGGCATTTTAGTTTTAGTTTTTTTGGGGCGAGACATTTCATAGCTCAAAACCTACGACCAGGTTTTAGCTTTCCAAAAATGACGTGCCTTTTCTTCTTCCCTATTTGCTCCGGCGACTGGACAACACATAGCCTGGAGCAAAGGAAGGTATTACAACCATCGGTGCGTACTTCAGGCGTGCGTTGCAGCGGTAGGTAAAGTACCGTTTGCTCTATGCACTATGCACTACGTACGTTTTCGTTCATGCAGAAGCTATTTACACAATGTGATGAATATTTGACGTATACAGATATTTTAAATTAAAGTTCCCTAATGTTTTATTTTGGGTGGGTTCTTTTTCTAATTAAATCACATTCATATTATTTATGTGTCATACCATTATTTAGAGTTGTGCGTTATGATTTTTTTTGTTTGAAGAAGAGAACTTATGTAGTGCACAGAATTTAATATCAAATTTATTTTTCCCCATCTACTCTCTCTTTTTCTTCTTTATGTCTATGACGAACTTTATGAGACTTTATATATAAACAATTTTAGTACGTCAGAACTCATGTGTGCAGAAAGAGAAATGCGCACGTACATTGCAAATGACAATATTTCAGAACCTATATTCTGGGGCCTTTTTTTTTTTTTTCCTTTCTTTTCTCTAATACCGTCTTCAAACCAAAAGAGAAAACATTAGTTCATGTAAAATATTAACATAAATAATGCATCTTATTCATTGAACTTCATCTTTATAAAGGCTGGCTTACTTAAGAGTTGAATAGCAAGAAAGCAAGAAGTGAGCGACAGGAGTCACCATATTTTTGCTGTCATAAATCTCAGCACGTACTGGAGTCGATATTTCATTTTAGTAAAATTACTTCAAAATAACATTATTAGTTATTAAAATAGTGCCGCAATGAGCTTCATATAAAGCCAGTTGTATTAATTACCCTGAAAAAAGTCGTACCGTTGGATCTTATAATATCTAATTAACAAAAATATATAGTGTGGAGTCTGATGCAGGAGAACGTTGGTCGTTAATTAAAAAGACATGCGTAATGCCCAAATCATATGTTTAGCTTATTAGCTGGTCACTTAATTAATTCAAAGGTTAATCCAAAACAAACCATTGACCTACTTCATTAAACTAAACCTCAACTTGCCCTCAAAAGTCTCAGCTCCACATTTAACAAAGACAAAAAATTCATGAGGTCTCTATAGACTGACGCAATTGGACCACCCAATTTTTTTTTTTTTTTTAAAACCCTGATTATCTCTCCTCCATCTTAATCAGATATATAATTGTTCTATGAATTATTAAACACAAAGTTCCTATTGATTACGTAAGCCATGCAACCTCTTCAAGCTTTGCAGAATAATTAAGTCGCACTAATTAAATTAAACATAGATATCGGTTAATTAGATAGTAAAGCCATGTATAGGTAATGCATGTTTACTTTTGGACGCAATATAGAAAGGCTACGAGCTAGCTTGCCAACCGATAGACTGAAAAATGTTTTCGTACGAAAACGCTTTGAATAATAGGACCGCTTCAACATAAATTAATTGAACATATTATACCGTCTTTTATATAAGACCCATTTAATTTTTTGTTTTTGGAAGTATTAAAGAAGCATAATAAATTACTTAATTATAGTGTATATTTTGTATTATTAGATTATATATCAGTTTATAAGTTAAATTAGTTTGAAGAAAAACAATAAATATATATACTTTAATCTAATTTATATTATCATCACTGGAGCTCTATCTGTGAAGAATGAGGTCGAAAGAGGCCTTGCCAAACTAGTTAGAGAGGTTAATATGACTCTTATATGCCATGGATAGGAGATTTTGACAAACAATCATGCCAAAGGCCAATATATAATATTCTTGTGAATATAAATTATGGGTTGGGATCTGTTTGCTTATAATTTAATCTTAGCGTTAAAACCTCGGGTTATTATTACTTGTGGCCAAGTGACACAAGTGTAAAGGGGGCTTCACCCAACTAGTCGTGTTTCTAAAGAATTAAATTAAAATATATGTATGTGTGAGTATATAATGTTCATAATTAATGACCCTATTGACACTATCATGGTTTTTTTAATCCAAGTGACGACGTTCAAGAATCCAAAAGAGTATTTTAATATTTAAACAATTGCTTAAGTTTCAAATGGATGAGATTGTTATATAGAACTCAGATCCCGATCGAGGCCGGCATGTACTTTGTATCGATTACCGAGAGAACTATCATGTTTAATTATTGGCTTCTTCGATTCAAATGTTTGAAATTTCTGAATAATATTGAGGTCATTGAATCAAACCATTGGTCTTTAGCCATCCAAGTTTGCAACTTGCGAGCAATTCATGTTTGGCACGCCTAACTGAAAAGGTTGGAATTTGTAAAACTCATATTTGATGACTTTGGACCATCAGTGTGAAAACTGAAAACTAGTGATTTACAACGATCCGATCCTTGTTTTGTAAACTGAGAGAAACAAATACTTGGTTTGAGAATTTGAAACGAACGATTTAGACTTCATCAACTACCCCAATCTAATCGTATTAATATTATAGTATTCTTTTTCCACAAGTTATATATCTTTTATATTCAGTAAATAGACTTGTTGCGTTACTAAAAGCGTGCAAACTTTTCATACCTAATTCAAATACAGCAAACTTAATAAGGCTAAGAGGAACCTCTAGAGAAGACTTGTGAACTAGTATTTTATTATGATCCCTAATTAACAATAATAAATTCCTTTTTACACGTACGTGGAGCGAGATAAAGAATCTTCATTTTATGAATAACTATAAAAAAACAAGGACATATATTAATTAGGAAATAATGCATAAGATATAAGAAATAAAGTCAATGCATGGGAGTGGACAGAAGTGCAAGTGCAAGAGAGAGCACAAAAGGCGTTTGGACCGCAGAGCTGAGAGCGAAACAAGGTTACACCATTGACAAAGACATACATACAGATCATAAGAGTTCAGTCGCCGCCTTGGCCAACCCATGTATTATTACATATTGCTACTTTGACTCTTCAGCCATGTGACGTCTTCTCATCTGTACGAAGCTTCAACTGCTATATTGTATACCAAGCTAAGTAAATGATATACATATACAATTTGTATTCTCTCTCTCTCTCTCTCTCTCGATGAATAATGACTTAGAATTCGGAGATAATTATTTTACTCTTGCAAATATATAAAGACAGGAATGAGCTTGGCAGAAATATGTTGACCTTTCAGAGCTGTGGCTGCGTAATGGCAGGAAGATGAGCACTCGGATCTGTATTTATTTATTTCCTTAGTTTATAGGAGATATAGTTTGATTGGTTTGTGAGGGTATATATACATATATAGCTATATTATGGAGTGTATTTACGAGGTAAGAGAAAAGGTCAGCTTCTGAAATGTCAGTGGAGACCATGGCAAAAATGTCTGGTAGTGCTCGTGGTCTAGAGACTGGAAAGAAGAGGACAATTTCCGTTTGCCTTGAAGAAGATTGCTGTGTTCAAGAGGTTAGGAACTATACAATCCTTTGCATCTTCTGTAATATAATTCTTTGTTCTTTAGGAACTCTTATTGCTTTTTATGATTTTTGTTATCTTGACTTTAACTTCAAGTGTTATCAAAATGTGTTTAGATAACGCACACTTATGCATCAGGTATCATATATATATATATATATATATAACAGCCTAAATTTTGTTGGCGAAACACAAGTGCTGCATAGTTCATATACTTAATTTGAATGATCCATCAGAGTTACTCCGATGAATTGAATACGACCCCACTGCTTTTCTTATAATTTATAGCAATGATTCAGATATTCAGGTCAAAAGCTAATTGATTGTATGTTGTTACGTATTTTCCAATGAAGAATGATGAACTCAAGTCTGGTAAAGAAGAGATGGGTGGAGAGAGAGAAGAAAATGAAGAAAGGTTGAAGATGAAGGATTACCAGTCCCTCCAACTGCGTTTCTTTGATATCTTGCGAAGAGAAGCTTCTGAAAAAGTTATAGCAGATTCAGCTAATTCCCATGATGAAACTGAAGAGCCTGAGCTCCTGTCACTTTGCCTGGGAAGAAGTCCAAGGGGCCCCAAAAAAGAAACAAGAATCGGAAACACTGCTAAAGATAAAGAAAGTGAAGATCTGGAGGCTTGCCTTACCCTTGGATTAGACTCCAATTGTGAGTTATCAATGGAGACGGTGTCTGATCAGAGCCCAGGAAACAGCCCAGGGGAAACTAAGGAAGCAGAAATAGAGGGAACATGGCAATCAAATAAATCTGTCAAGGCCAAAAATGGGGAAGATCATGAAATTTCAGAGCAGATACCTGCTAAGAAAGCGAGAGTTTCTGTGAGAGCAAGATGTGACACCCCCACGGTTTGTATTTGTTAAGGTTTATATATTTGCAGATTTTACCTTTTCAAAAGTCAACTTCAATTTCCATGTTTAATGGTTTTTTGTCTAATGACAATTGAAATGGCTTTCATAAACAGATGAGTGATGGATGCCAGTGGAGAAAATATGGACAGAAGATAGCCAAAGGGAATCCTTGTCCACGTGCATACTATCGGTGCACGGTTGCTCCATCATGTCCAGTCAGAAAACAGGTCAGCATTATAATGCAACTGTCTAAATTTTTTTGAAGTTTTTTCAGAGATACAGATATATTTCCATAAACTAATTTCAGACTAGAGTAAGCCTAACGAAATGACTGACTTTAATTAGGTGCAAAGATGTGCTGAGGACATGTCTATCTTAATCACTACATATGAAGGGACCCACAACCACCCACTTCCAGTTTCCGCCACAGCCATGGCTTCCACTACTTCAGCTGCTGCCTCCATGTTATTGTCAGGTTCTTCAACATCTCAGCCGGCAGATAACAGTTTTGCATCATTCACAAATGCTCCTACACTGCTTAATGGCCAAAACCTCGGACATTTTGATCTATCAAGATCACAAGAGGTCTTTTTGCCCAACCCTGCCTCACCTTTGTTCCCAACAATCACTCTAGACTTAACTTCTGGTTCATCCTCATCAACCCATGTAAATAATTTTCTCCCTTCAAGCTTTGCTTTAAACCCAAGATTTCCTCCAACAAGTCTAAGTTTTTGCTCAAAGGAGCCCAACATTCAACAAGCAGTTTGGAGTAATGGAATTCTTAATAAAGAGAATACCCACATGAGGTCAGTTGACCTGGGAACTCAATTTCAACAACAGTTCCATCAAAACTGCCTGCAAAACCAAGCTCCTCCTTCACAAGAGGCTTTAGCAGAAACCTTAACCAGAGCAATCAGCACGGATCCTAGACTTCGATCAGTAATAGCTGCAGCAGTTTCATCTATAGTGGGTCAAGGATCCACCAATGCGAACCAAGCACGGGGAGGGGAAATTTTAGAGTTAGGGTTGAACTTGAAACTAGGGGAGCATTCTCAATTTGCTTCTTCTAATCTGTTGACCCAAAATGGGAAAGGATGCTTGCCAGGTTATTTCAACAGATTGTCATCAAATTCCTATGCCGGAAACTTCATGCCTCTACAACCTCCAGTTCCATTTTCTGTCTCTAAGAGAAAATTGCCTCCTACCATTAGTGATCAGATCAATCATTAAGTTCTCAAGAACAACTGACAGCAGCTTTAGATTCTCTTTCTTAACCGTGTATGGAGTGCGGGAAACAATTCTGCCTAACTCAAGGTGCGCTGAAATTACCTTTGGTAAGAGATCCTATCATCTAAAAGGATCTCAAAATAAATATAGCAGGTAAGATACAAAAGATGGAAATCAGAGGCTGAAGAACAGCAGGAAATGAATCTTGTCATCTGACACAGAATGGATTTAAATTTCCTGCTGCGGCTAAATCCATGTAATACTTTTAAGTACAGTGTAAAAATATTTGTTATTTTTATACTTATGTTTTACTTATAACATTTCCCCTTCCCATTTTCCAATACACTACATTTGAACAGTTGTAAAATCCAAGTTTTTCAGGGAAACCGAATCCAACATGGGACACCAATAACTTAGAAGAGTACATGATTTTTTAGCACTATCTGTCGTTGTGTGCATTTTATCTTTTAGATTCTTGTGAATTCAGTGAACGGAATGAGGCAATAGACAGCAGTCACAGCAGCATTCCGCTGGCTTGTAGAAGTAACAACACCCCCACATTATTGTAGTTTCTGCCTTTTTTTAAGTGAATACTGAAGAGTTCAGTTCGAATGATAAAATGCCCTTGCTTGACTATTGATCAAAGAAAATTCAAAGATATCGATAGCTGTGCTTTTCCCCCCTCATAAAACATGCTCTTAACGTGCAAGGTGAACTTTAGAAGAGCAAGAACGTGTTGCGATAGAATTTAGACATGGCCGATTCCATTTCTTAATGTAGAAACAGATAACAAATCATAAAATGAGAAACAAGTTTGAGAGGATACTTAAATTGCCAAACCAACCAAAAAATACGGGGAAAAAAACATAAGACGACAGAATAAGAAGCAAAACCGAATGCCTGCATTGCACAAGTGCAAAGCAACAAGCAGCAACAGAAATTGTATAATTGGAAAAAAAAGTTATGTTTATTAAAGAATTTTTCTTTCCAAATTGTCACTATATATCAAACTGAGCGGCCCTCGAGCACTTGTATTATGTACAACAGATTATCGTTAAAATGAACTATAAGACAACAATCCTGCCTCCTACCCCTATCATTTCCGGAAAGAAATCAGCCTCTGGTATCCAGATCCCAATAAATAACAATACACAAATTAACACCAATTCAAATATAATAAAGAAATTTAGCAACATTATTAATGAGATTAGACAGCTGCTTAGGAGCCTCCCTTGCAACAAGCATGCAGCTCTCACCGTTTCTTTTATCCTTTTACGCAGCCCTCTTTCCCTTGTATCGTCTTAGAATTATGTCAGGGCATTGAAATCCCAAACCTACAGAACAGAAACAGAAGTAAAACGGGGGGAGAAAATTCAGTTACTTAATAAACCAATTAAAAAAGCCTAACACTTGTTTTGAATTGCTTTTGAGCTAGATGCTCAATGATAATGAATCACATGTGAAACCTTTTAGCTTGCCGCAAGCGCACGGGTAGCAAGTAATAGTATAGTGATAAAAAGAGTTTCGTTCTACAAGAACCATGACAAAAGTGAGCTAATTATTGTAACCACGTTCTTAACTAGGTTGAATGAAAACATTTAAAATTGAGCAAGTCAAATAAGCAATTTTGATGAAAACAATAAAGTAAACAATGGCAATTGGAAAATTGATTCTACTTCAAAAGATTAAAGCGTTAGGATTACTTCTTCCCCTATTGTATTTCATGAAACTATGCAATTAAATCACTTATGCTAGTTGAATGAGTCTATATGCTAATCAAAGATTCTAAAATATCAACCAAGCTCTCTAAAGTCAAGATTGATTTTAAATCTTCATTAAAAATATTCAATCTCTTGTTTATAATTAGTGAAAACCATCTTTCCAAAATAATTCTTCATTAGACTATGCTAGGTTTTTAGATATATCTCTATTATAACATCAAACCATCCATTTAATCTATAAACTTCAAGTCTACATGATTTTCTCAAATTCTACAACCAAAATAGCCCTCTCAAGCATCATTCAATTGAAATAATCTAATCATGTGGTGATCAAGCACAAGATAGTCATTAAGCATAAAAAAAAAATCAGCATATATTCTCAATAACTAGCAAAAGCAAGAAAATTTAGTAGTTCCAATCCATACAACGGGTAAAAGTAGTTCTAAATAACAAATTTAGCTAGACATAATGTGAAATGAACTAAAGATAACAATAAAACTCATGTCCGTACCAAGTTGTGGAAAAACGGTTTTGAGTAAAAACGTAAAAAACGCCGTGAAAAACGTAAAAGCGTAAAAAGCGAGTTTTTCCAAAAACGCAGTTTTTACTAAGGGACTTAAGTGAAAGTTTTAAAAGTTCTGGAGAGGGACTAAAGTGAGAATTTTCAAACTATTTTGGGGCAGAACCGAAATTTCAAAAATATTTGGCTCCTTTTCTCGTAATTAATAAATAAACATCATTTTACCCCTAATTACACTTAATTCAATACAAATGTTCCTAACTCAACTTAGTACTTAATCATACAATAATGTCCTTAAAATGCATTAAAAATCCCAATTTAATCATGTAAAATCATATAAAAAATATGGTTTGATCAATGACAATGTTAGACATTTTGATTAATATTCATGATTAGTATATGTGTGTATGATGACAGGTACCTTACTTTTCTCGAATTTTTTTTATATACATATGCAGGTAAAAACTTCGTTTTATTTTACGATTTTACATTTTACGATTTTTCATTCTCCTTCCGCTTTTACGTAAAAACTACGTTTTTACTACCATGCTAAAGATAACAATAAAATTCAGTAGAAATTAGAGAAAAATGGAGGTGGAGAAAACCAAAGAAAGCTCTTAAAATCTTCAAGATTTTTCCTCCAAGCTCCCAAATTTTTCTCTATGCTCTCTTCCAAGGTGTTTTCTCTTGTGCCCAGCCTCTCTTGAGTCCCGAATTAGCAATTTCGGCGCCCGCTCTTAGGGGTCCAGCCTCAAAAAATTTGTTAGAATTCAGTCATATAGTCACTAACACTGTGTTATTTGAGTTCTAACTTCCTCAATACACTTTAATTCTATTAGGAAATATATTAATGTAAATATATTATAATTAGTATCGCATATAATCAGGGATTATAGAGATTAGGGAATCAATCATCATAATGAGTCATTAACTCTCTCGTGTATAAATACCCCTACTATATACATGAATAGACATACATTTGAGAATATATTTATTTCTTTCTCTTTCTGACTCTACATGGTACCAGAGCTTAGGTTTTTACTTCTTCAATTTTTTTCCCCACAGCATACATAGTGCGACACATTGAGAAAGAGAATGCAAGAAAGGGTTCCGTGATTGGTGCTTTACAGATACACATGCCCCACCACTGGCTTCTCCTTCTGCCAATCGGCGTTTCCCTGGTGGTCCAGTCCTGTTTTGACCGACGCATGATCCTCACGCACTGTCGTCAGTTTCGTCGTTTCTCCATGCCCCTACGCGTGACGTCACTTTCCAACGAGTTCTCGGCGTTTTCTTCCCTTTCCAGTGTCGACTTGCTTTTCCTGGCCTTGCTTTGCTATCTAGTGGTGTGGGTCTTTACGGTTATGCACTAATAGAGGCCCTTGTGCCGTTTCTTCTGCTTTTTTTTGGGTCTATGTTGCCACCTCGTGGTAGTTGTGTTTGTTGTTTCATCGTCGGTGTGGTTGGTGGAATTTACCTTCTTCCTAGGTGGTTCTTCAACTCTAATCTTCCTCTAGTAGGTGGTTTTTTGGGTTCTCTGATTTGTTGTTTGGTGATTTGGTATCTTTGGTGTGATTTGTTTGTTGTCTACTGCCTTGTGCATTTGTTTTTTGGCTGGGATTGCTTTTTAACGCCCAGTTTTGGTATTTTTTGGTGTGGCTTTTCTTGCGTTGTTTGGTCCAATAAGAGCTATTGAGTGTTTGGTTGTTGTTCTCTTTGGTTTCTTGTGCTGTCCTTTTTGGTGAGGTTTTCTGCTCACTGTTGGGAATAATATTCTTTGCATTAGTCTTCTTAGTTGCTGGTGATCTTGCTCGAAGAGTTTGTTATAAGGCTCAACTTGCTTATGGTGAGGATTGAGGCTGAATTTACGTCTAGTTCTTCAATTGCTCTTGTTATAGGGAATATTGCTTCTAGTCTTGATACTTCTTCCTCGAAGTGGATCATCAATTCCGGTGCTACTGATCATATGACAGGTAACCACCATTTGTTTACCTCGTATGCGCCTTATGCCAATCCCTCTAGTATAAGAATTACCAAGTTTCTTATTCTCGTGTTCTTGGCTCTGGCATTATCCCATGTTCTTAATGTCCTTGACCTTACATTTAATCTTTTGTTGTCTAACAAGCTCACTTGACAATCAAACTGTTTCATCACTCTCTTCCCCAACCATTGTTTGATTCAAGATCTCACAACGAAGCAAGTTATTTGTAGGGGCTATGAATCTGGTAGCCATTACTTCCTTGAGGATCAGGTACCGCGTTCAGTTGCTTGCTCTGGTGATTCGTCCCCTTTTGACATTCATTGTCGTTTAAGTCATGTGTCTTTGTCTTCTTTGAAGAGGATGTATCCAATTCCATCATTAGTCGTCTTTAGAATGTGAGTCATGTCAGTTTGCTACACATCATCGTGTTCGCTTAGCACCTCGAGTTAATAAACGAGATGCATCTCTCTATGATTTAGTTCATTTTGATGTTTGGAGACCGTGTCTTGTCAAGTCCACGCCTGGTTTTAGGTACTTTGTTACGTTTGTTGATGATTTCTCTCGTACCACCTAGTTCTATTTCATGAAAACTCATTCCGAGTTGTTTTCTCACACTCGCAATTTCTGTGCTGAAATCAAAACTCAATATGGTGTATCTATAAAAACCTTACGGAGTGACCATGCTAAAAAATATTTTTCTACCCAATTTCAAACCTATATGCTCTAGCATGTCATGCTTCATAAGTCCTCCTGTCCAAATACACCGGCTCAAAATGGTATTGTAGAACGTAAGAACCAACACTTATTAAAAGTCGCTCGAGCTCTCATGTTCCAATTGAATGTTCCCAAGCTTTTTTGGGCTGACGTCGTGTCTACTGCATGCTTTCTTATTAATCATATGCCATCTCTCCTTAATGGTGTCACTCTCTACACAACCTTGTTTCCTTCCAAACCCTTATTTCCTATTGACTCTAAAATCTTTGGTTGTGTCTGTTTTGTTCGTGATGTTTGTCCCACTGTTACCAAACTTGATCCCAAGTCTCTTAAGTGTGTCTTCCTTGGGTATTCTAGGGTTCAGAAAGGTTCTCGGTGTTATTCTCCCACTTTTCGGCGTTATCTTATATCTACAGATGTCACATTCCATGAGTTAACCTCATTCTTTCCTATCTCTACTCCAACTACATTTCCTGTCTCTGCAAATGACACCACCGAAAGTCTAGATGATCTCTTGGTCTACATGGTTCAGTTACCACCAGTGCAAGCATCTAACCCGGCACCTGCTAAACCCCATATCTATCATGTTTATCAGAAATGTCCCAAGGTGAGTAATGTTGTCGATCAAGTTCATGACCCACCTGTGCCAGCTTCAGTGTCTGCTCTGGAATTAGTTATTTCTGCTCTTGCTGCTGAACTAGCAACAGTACCTAATATTTCTAATACTCCTGATACTTGCGCTCTTGCCTTTGAACCACACACAATGCCTGATACTTTTGATATTTCAGATGACTTGCCCATTGCCTTACGCAAAGGTAAACCTACTTGCACCTATCGTATTTCTTCCTTTGTTTCCTATAATTATTTGTCTCCTCCATCCTGTTCCTTTATAGTATCCTTAGACTCTCTCATTGTTCCCACCACTCTCAAACAAGCCTTGACCTATCCCAGTTGGCGTGGTACGATGGAAGAAATGGTGGCCCTTGATACAGCCGGTACTTGGAATCTAGTTGATTTACCTCTTGGCAAGAAGGCTATCGGGGTAAGTGGGTATTCACGATCAAAACAAAAGCTGATGGCACCTTGAAACGTTTGAATGCTCAACCGGTTGCTAAGGGATATGCTCAGACCTATAGTGTTGACTATTCATAAACATTCTCCCCTATGGCAAAATTATCCTTTGTTCGCCTCTTCATTTGCCATGGCAGCTAATGATGGTTGGGATCTTCATCAGTTGGATCTTAAAAATGCGTTTTTGAATAGTGATCTTCTTGAGGAAGTATACATGGAGCAATCACCTGGTTTTGTTGCTCAAGAGGAGCATGGGAAGGTATGCCATCTTCAAAAGTCTTTATATGGCTAGAAACAAACCTTCGTGCTTGGTTTGACAGGTTTAGCTCGTGGTTAAGAAGTTTGGTCTGAGTCAAAGTAAGTGTGATCATTCTATGTTTTATCAGCAGATAGATGCTAGCATGATTCTCTTAGTGGTATATGTTGATGATATTGTTATTACGGGTAGCAATGCTTCAGGAATCTCATCCCTAAAGGCCTTCTTAATTCTCATTTTCAAACAAAAGATTTGGGTCGGTTAAAGTACTTTCTTGGGATAAAGGTTATGAGAAGTAAGAAAGGCATCCTTCTGACACAGAGGAAATATGTTCTTGATCTGCTAAAAAAAGCGGGAAACTCAGAGCAGCACCAAGTAGCTTTCCTATGATTCCTAATCTCTTCTTGGACCTTGATGACAGCATACTGTTTGATGAGCTACCTAGGATGTAAGAAAGAAAGTTGACCGGAAGAAGATCAAGCCGTTTGCTTATCCTAAGAGATACCGTAGATTAATTGTCAAATTGAACTATCTCATGGTGACTTGCCCTGATGTGACCTTTCCAGTTAGTTTACTTAGCCAATTCATGATTGCATCAACTTTTGCTCAATGGGAAGCTTTAGAGCATGTCTTACATTACTTGAAGGGCTCACCTGGTCGTGGTATACTCTATACGAATCATAGCCACAACAAAATTGAATGCTTTTGTGATGTAGATCATACGGGGTCAAAGGCTACCAAAAGATCCACCATAGTATATTGTGTGTTTGTAGGTGGAAATTTAGCAACATGTGGTTTCTCGGTCGAGTGCAGAAGAAAAGTATAGAGCCATGGCTCAGTCAGTACAGGAAATTGTGTGGATTCACCCGTTAATGAAGGAGGTTGATCTTGCCACGTCATTGCTTACAAAAATGTGGTGTGGTAATAAAGTAGCTCTACACATAGCCTCCAACTTTGTGTTTCATGAACGTACGAAACACACTGAAATTGATTATCACTTTATACGGGGTAAGATCAAGGAGAACTTTATTTCTACAGGGCATGTGCGGTCTAGTGACCAATTGGGCAATCTTCTGACTAAGGCCTTAAATGGGACTTGTGTTGATTATCTTTATAACAAGTTGGGCTTGATTAACATCTACACTCCAACGTGAGGGGGAGTATTAGGAAATATATTAATGTAAATATATTATAATTAGTATCGCATATAATCAAGGATTATAGAGATTAGGAAATCAATCATCATAATGAGTTATTAACTCTCTTGTCTCCTCTCTTGTGTATAAATACCCCTATTACGTACATGAATAGACATACATTTAAGAATATATTTCTTTCTCACTCTCTTTTTGACTCTACAAATTCCACTGGAGTCTAAAAGGGAAAGTATAAGTTCTTACCAATATCTAACATGCTATCAGTTTCTGACATGGCTGTTATGAAACTTTCAATAATTCATGGAATGCCTCTTGTGGTATATCAACAGAACCAACTCGTTTCATTCTCTTCTTTCCTTCTTTTTGCTTCTCCAATAGCTTCCTCTTCCGAGTAACATCACCACCATAACACTTGGCAAGAACATTTTTCCTCATTGCTGAAATCCTGAAAAATTGTAAAGAGCATCAGCAGGGATCAGAAAGAGAAAAGTCACTTCAATCTCCCAATGCATGCGAATCAATGACTTGATCCTCCATCCTATATTTTGGGCAGAGGCTCAGATTCCATTTGCTTAACAGCTATTGAACATGAAAAAATTTATAGATGATGAAATTTCCGATCAAGATCAATAACTGCGTAACAAAGACACAGTTTCATACCAACCACTACTGAATCAGTCACTCGCAAAAACACATTAGCATAATAGAAAACTTACGTCTCCCTTGCTATAACTTTTGACCCAATAGCAGCTTGTAAGCTTATCTCAAACATTTGCCTGCACAGATTTTAGAAAATATTGCTATTAATAAAGCTAAAGCAGAAGTTTGAAACTAATACTCTTTTTATATGTCAAAGGAAAACCTGTCTATAACTTTCTTCAATTTATCCACCAGTTCACGCCCTACTCGATATGCTTTCAACTTATGAACAATGGTTGCCATTGCATCAACTGGTTGTCCATTCAAGAGAATGTCAAGTTTCACCAGATCAGATTCCTGATAACTGCAACAAAGCCCGTCAAATGCATCATAGGGGAGGAAATATGCCATACCAAATTTAATTTTACTTGCTTATAATATTTGATTACAAGCAACAGCCAACAAGTACATGAAGATAACTTGCAAATTAGAACACTCCTTTCCATCAGGTGTTGTAGGCTTTTACACTTTTTTAGATTAACAAAAATCACATTACTGTGCTGAATACAAATTCATGGCCGCATGTCATCATTGTAAAGAAGTAGATATGAACAATGCACAATATTAATCATGCCAAAGAAACAGGGAAAAATAAACAGGTACTTACTCAGCATCCTCATAATCGAATGAAGCATAGCCTGATGTAAGACTCTTTAATTCATTGTAAAAGTCGACAACAATTTCCCTCAAAGGCAATCGATACTTCATGAATGCCCTTTGACTGCAGAAGTGAAACTAAAATTATCATAGCTTCAGCCACAGATAGGGAGGTCAAGTGCACACTAAAAACCCAAACTTTCAAGAAAAAACAAAACTGAAAAAAAGGTGTAATATCTTCCCCTCATTAATGGCAACAGTAGAAACACACACAGAGATACCTGTCAATGAATGAGTACTCCAATTGCTGGCCTCTTCTCTCAGCGCAAAGGGTAATAACAGATCCCACATACCTTTGGTCAGCAACAAATTAGATAGTAAATATTATTTTTGTAAGCATCAAATTAAAATTTCTCCAGGGGTTGCAAGAACCTACTGACTAGGAATGATAATTGTAGCCATCACTGTTGGTTCCCAACAGGCTGTCACTCGTTGCTTGGGATTAGAGGGTAATGCAGCAGGATTCTCAACTTGCAATTTGCTGGAAAGGCAAAGCAATTATATTACTAAACAATAGAGGGAATTTAGCCTGACATACCCAACTTCATTACCTACCTTCCATCAGAATACTCAAATATATATGGTACAGTTGGAACAGTTGAGATAACATGTGCTCCATACTCCTATTAGTTCACCATAAATAGGTAGAATTTATCAGCATAGCAAGAAATGACACACAAAAATTAATGATAATCGAGAAAACCAACCATCAGCTTTTCCAAATTCATAACATCGATGCAGATTTATAGCTAGGTGAGTTGCAAGACAAACCACACTTACAATGTGTGGAGCACACATAAAATAGAGAAATTTGGCACATATTTCATTTCACAAAAGAAATACTGACCGTCAGCCTGAAACTATTATTTGGATCCCATAAGGAGATATGTCGTTACCTGTTCAAGCCGCTGATGAAAAACATCCATGTGTAGCAAGCCTAAGAAACCACACCTGCTTTTAGATCAGCAGAAACATAAGAAAATTATCCCACTCAAAGCCAACAACATGCATATTATGGTAGAAAAACAGTCTCCATTCTTTTAAAAGTATATACTAGACCTGAATCCCAGACCTAGGGCTGTGCTACTTTCTTTGGTAATAGAGACGCTAGCATCATTACATGTCAGCCTTTCTATTGCATGATTGAGGGCTTCAAAATCAGATCCATCCGCTGGATAAAGACCAGAGAATACCATATGTTTTGCTGGCTTAAAGCCTACAATTTGAAATCATCGAAACTATATTTAGTATAAGGATATTTCGGATAAGGAAGACAGGTACACGCCAAAACAAACTATAAGTGATATGTACCTACACACACACAGAGAAGAATAACACTTGATGTCAAATCAATTCGATTACTTACATATTTTTCAAAAGTAAAGAAAAGTTTTCAGAAGAATAATATGAACTCAGGCCATTTACAGCAACCCTAAAAATAATCGAAATGCATGGAACTCACAACCCACCATCTGAACTGACAGAAAATGAATTTATATATAGTTCCTTCATCAAAAAGTTACCAACTAATGTCAGAAGATGGAAGACAAAGAATGGCAGCTATACCTGGAAGAGGCTCTACAGTGCTTCGAGTATGGAAAAGTGTATCTCCAACACGTGCCTCTTTGGTTGAACGCATGCCACTAACAACATAACCAACTTGTCCAGTAAGTAGCATTCCAGTAGATTTGAGTTCAGGATGCATGATGCCTACATCCAAAGCTTCATAAGTCTGTCCAGTTGCAGCAGATGAAATTTTATCCCCTTTGCGCAGGGCACCATCAACTACAGCAACATGGCATATAACTCCTTTGTATTCATCATAATAAGAATCGAGCAAAAGCACACGCAGGGAAGAATCACTCTTCCCAGGAGGTGGAGGTATGCGCTCTATGACAGCAGGAAGGACTTGCTCAAGGCCCTGTCCTGTTTTAGCAGATGTTAAAAGTGCGTCACTTGGGTCAAGATCAAACATTGATTTTAGTTGCGCTTTAACACTATCAGGATCAGCAGTTGGCTGGTCTATTTTGTTTATGACAGGAATAATTGTTAGGTTGGATTCAAAAGCAAGATAAAAATTAGCAACAGTTTGCGCTTGCACTCCTTGAGCAGCATCAACAACCAAAAGAACACCCTGACAAGCTGCCAGTGACCTCGAAACTTCGTAACTGAAGTCTACGTGCCCGGGAGTATCAATAAGATTTAGCAGAAAGTTAGCTGGACCTTGGTCGTCACTACATGAGGCTTCCTGAACGCTGTGCTTATAGAACATTGTTGCTGTCTGGGCTTTAACTGTGATGCCCCTTTCTCTTTCTACCTACGACATTTCTAACTTCAGCAGATAAGTGGCATTATGGAATATGAGATTAAAAACAAGGAAAATAATTTCACCTAGCATGTAGAACATTACTGCAAGGCAAATGTTACATGAAGACAAAGGGGCTGCTAATTCGAAGCAACAATTTTAGAGAATGCCCTTTGTTGTAAATGACACTCTTATGTAACATAAAACTGAATAAAAGATGATGATGCACTTTGGTGTACCTGCAACTTGTCAAGATACTGAGGCTGACCATGCCCCTTCTTAATAGTCCCTGTAAGCTCGAGCAGCCGATCAGCAAGAGTGGACTTGCCATGATCTATATGTGCAATTATAGAGAAGTTCCTTATTAGCTCTGGAGGGTATTGAGTCAAATCTATGCGACTGTTTTCTCTGCTGTTTTGGCGCGGTTGAGAACAGAACAATGCACGGCTCAGAGCAGTACGACGGGAAATTAGTCTACTTTCTAATTCTGGTGATTTGCCTCCATAAATATCCGACAATGAGGAGGAATTAAATAACAGGGACAAGTACCTAGATTGCCTTAGCCTCTTCGAAGCTATACTAAGGGAACCCATTTCGGGGTTTCAGGTTTCGGAACTGTTCGCTCAGAACAGAGGCGAGAGAGAACAGAGCGAAGCCAGCAAGCGACGTCGTCGGGGCGTCTCATCTCAGGGGTCATCAACGGCTTGAGACATGGGCTTGAAGCTTTGTTGATTGTGGATCCAAAGGTAACAGCAAATGACCATCAGTTGTTTAAGGAAGATCTGGGCCCAGATGCTTCTTTTTCTTAACGGGTGAAGTCAAACCCTTTTGAAACTCATGAGTTTGTCCCAATAATGTATGTCAACGCACCTCTAACCCTATTGGTAATGGCATTTTTAGTTGACTTTGAATAACCGAACAGATATCTAACCAATTTCGTACTCCTATCTCCCTATTTCATGGTAATAATTTTTTTATTATAAGATCAAAAACTGGATTATTATGTATATATTTATTAAACATAGAGAATCAATTTAATTAGTTTGTCCTACCTATATAGTAACGGATCACTTACAAATATGTAATTTTAATTCATTCTAGTCTACAAATTTCTTAACTAATTATAACCATGAACGCCCTTTTGTAGTTTTTATCTGCCACAGTGGCTTTGAAATTTTTAATTATCGTAGAAGTACAATAATAACTATTATTTCGGTTTTAATTATAAAAATATTTTGTAATGTATAAATTACACTATAAAAGTGTTCTTATAATTAGGATCGAAGAAAGTATTTTCGTTTCATCTTTTTTGTTGTTGTTGTGAAAGTACTCCTGTTAGAGGTATTTATACCACCAAAAGAAATAAGTAAGAATTGTTGGTCCCAATAGGATTGAATGTCATTATTTATTCAACAGAACAAGGGGCCATGAGGTAGGTTGCCGTCGGCTTGCACGCGCATTCATAATATAGGTAAGATATTTAATAATATCTCCAGTTCTAATTATAAAACTTAATTGATTTTTTTTGAAGAGATTAAGGAAGTTAAATAAGTTAGTTAATAATTTTATATGTTGTGTATCCTTAAATTATATATTAGTTTATTAGTTAAATTAATTAGTTTGAAAAAAAAAAAAATAAATACTTTAAAGTAATTTAATTAGCTTCCTTAATCTCTCCAAAAAAAAGTTAACTAGGTCTTATAATTAAAATCAGAGGGAGTAAGAGAAATAATTGGCTTTGTGAGCCCTTAATATTGAAGATAAAGATGAGTGGATGACTGAACCTCAAACTTCAAACATTACTAATTGCTATACTTTGGGATACAGATGAGTAAAGTAGCTTTTTTTTTTTTTTTTTTTTTTTTTTGTAATATGATTTGTACAAACCTAAGTTTAGGTAAAAGTCAGATTGTATAATATCATTTATGCTCAGATTGACGATTGTAGAAGTGTTTTTATGAAATTGAAACTTATTTAAATTAACGGTAGTATAAGTGACTTTTATGATAAGTATAAAGGTCAAAATAATTATTTATTTTTGGAGTGTATACCTTGCTTTGCCTAATATCAAAGTAAAAAGAGAGAGAGTAATGGTATGGCACTATAGGCTTTTTTCCCAATTTCTCCCTTATTAAATAATTAATTTACCATTTTGCCCCTATTTCCAAACTATTTCCCAATGTGCCTCTGTTTAGTCGACTAACCCCTCATGTAATCGACTAAAACGTGGGGTCATATTTTTTTAATATCCCGTAATTTAGTCGACTAAGCCACAGTGCTTAGTCGACTAAATCGCGACAGGGGGTTTTTAAAAAACCCCAATCGCGGCATTTGGAACCCTAATCGACTACAAAATCTCCCCAAACCGACATTTGGAACCCTAATCGACTATAAAATTCTCCCCAAACCTCTCCCCCTCTGTTTTTTTTCACCAAATCCTTGCTGAATTCGTTGGTGGGTAACGAAGGAAACTTCATTCTAGCGTCATTTGCGTCGATTTCGATGACGTTCTCATCTCCATTTCAAATTTCCGTTGTTATTCTTTCGTTTATGCGAACCCCCATTTCCCTAGAAGGTAGACAAATTAATTAAAAGTAAAAATGAGTTTTATATTTAAAATCAAAGTTCACCCAAGATCGGTGAGGATCGAGGACATTACTAAAATCTAACGAGAATGAAGTACGCCAAAAAGAAATCCACTTCTAAGTTGATTTGAAATCTTAAATGATAAAAAATGTTTATAGTTTAAATATTATGATTCATAGGTCAACAAAGAAGACATTTTCAGGTTTAAAACTTATATGATTGCACGAAAATTTGTTTGACTAAAATATACTTAGGGACATAAAAAATGACCCTAGACCCTAAACCCTCACGTGCTTTAAATTTTTTCAATTTTTAAAGTCAAATATATATATATATATATATATATATAAACTATAAATAGACATTCGAACGTACAAGTATAAATCATTTTCTATTTTTATGAAAATATAATTTTGTTCAAATATTACAAGTGATAGGTTAAATTTATTACAAGTGGCCCCCTAAATTATTAACCATTGTTATTATTCCCTCCCGTTATTAATATATAAGTAATTATGAATACTTAGCGGAGGTAGGTTGAGTACCTCAAGAAGTTGTTGTTGATGAGTTTGAAAATGAAGACATCATTAGAGATTTTCATATCTATTTTAAATCAGCATCTTAACTAATCAATTTGATATTTTGAATGTAATCAATATAAATTATAAATTTTGAAAAATATTTCTTCATATCAGGTTTAAGAAACCATAAAATTAATTTTCTTATTAAGATTTTATATTGGGGATTTTTTGTTAGGATTCTTAGTCATGTCCTCGATCCTCACCGATCTTGGTGAACTTTGATTTTAAATATAAAACTCATTTTTACTTTTAATTAATTTGTCTACCTTCTAGGAAAATGGGGGTTCGCATAAACGAAAGAACAACGGCGGAAATTCGAAATGGAGATGAGAACATACCGAAATCGACGCAAATGACGCTAGAATGAAGTTTCCTTCGCTACCACCAACGGATTCGGCAAGGATTTGGTAAAAAAACGGGGGGAGAGGTTTGGGTAGGTTTTGTGGTCGATTAGAATTCCAAATACCGCAATTGAGGTTTTTAAAAAAACCCACATTGCGATTTAGTCGACTAAGCATCGTGGCTTAGTCGACTAAATCACGGGGATATTAAAAAAAAAATGATCCCGCGTTTTAGTCGACTACATAAGGGGTTAGTCGACTAAACAGAGGCACATTGAAAAATAGTTTGGAAACGGGGACAAAATGGTAATTAGTTATTTAATAAGGGACAAATTGGGAAAAAGCCTGACACTATGGCATGAGTTGGAAGGAAGGAGTACGTGTGGATTGGGGGTTGTGGGGTCCACGAGAAACCATGTAGATAAATCATAGTTTGTGGCTTATGAAAATAAGCTATTTAATATCTATACGTCCAATTATCAGAAAACTTTCCCAAATAAAACAGAAAAAGTCAAATTCAGCACAGAGGAATAATTTGGAGATGGGTTATTTTTATCAGCAAAGGATCGTTGACTTCCTATACAAGCAAGGATCTCTTGGAGCTCATAGCTCCTCAAATTAATTCTTTCTACTTGCTAGAGCAACCACCCAAACCCATATGGCACCTCCTACATACACCCTGATTCTATTTCTTTGCTTGATTTTATTTTGTCCTCTCGCTGCACTCTCTCAGGTATAATCATGCCTTTTTAATTATAATTAACGTTTTGAGGTGTATAACAATTGTTGTATCTTGTTCACCATGTTGCGTAGGCCTGTCGGGGGCATGGTTGAATCATGGTGGGGACTTGTTCAACGAAGATTCGCCTCAAGGAACATATCATCACCGCCAAACAAGTACATAAACTTGCTCGAAATGGAAATTCTACACAAGCGACGATGTTTTGACCACTCGGCCATCTTCAACGGAACCATTTATTTCGAGCAAGAATGGTAACATCTACGCAGTGAAAGAGGCTAACGGGTCTCTTGTTTGGGAGCAGAACGTGAGTAAAATAACAGGGATCAATGGTACTGGGAATTCAACAGCAAATAACTGGGCTTTCTCTCGGTCAACTCCCACCATAGTCCCTGATGCTGATTTAGTTATTGTTGGAATATACGGCCCTTCTGTTGTAATGGCTCTTAGAAGAACAACGGTCGGCTCATCTCATCCGGTTGACTCGCTTTGGATCCTCACCCCATTCTTTGTCATCACCATGTCCGAACATACTACAATGGGTTAGTCAAGTTTATTACTCTGTTAGTTTAGTACAGTTGTTGTTGGTCTTTGCAAATTGATCAAATTTTAGTTTTAGTCTGTACTGTACAGTTAGTTTACGAGTTATTATGCTTTAATTTAGACCAACTCTTTATAAAACTAAGACCAACAATTTAAAATTCAATCAAACCTAGAAAACTAGCAATGATATTAATACTAAAGGAAATAAAATTATTGTTGATTTCATTTGCTTCTGGTCGTTCTTCACAGGAGTTTCTATGTTGGTGTATCTTCTGTGGAAGAGAGTTATAGCACTGATCGATGCTGTGTATTTCGAGGGAGCTTTGTGAAGCTAGATGCTCAAAGCGGTCGAGTCTTATGGCAGATCTATATGCTTCCTGATAACCATAACGAGAGAGAAGACTATGCAGGAGCAGCTATTTGGGGAAGCAGCCCCTCCATTGATCCATTTCGAAACCATGTCTATATTGCCACCGGAAACCTATACTCTGCCCCTGATCGGATCATTCAGTGTCAAAAAAGGCAAATAAATCAAACTGTGCCTATCGAACCAGACCCATGTATTGAGCCTGAGAATCACTCTAACTCAATGTTGGCCCTTGATTTGGATCGCGGGAACATCACATGGTATCATCAATTGGGAGGCTATGATGTTAGTAGTAACGACTGTTTGAATGCTTCAGCTGCTCCTCCTTCTTGTCCTCCCCGAGGTGATGACCCAGATACTGATTTTGGGGAGGCACCCATGGTTCTCACTGTACCTCATGCTAATGGAACCACACAAGACATTTTTGTGGCCATCCAAAAGAGCGGTATTGCATGGGCTCTCGATCGAGACGATGGAAATCTCGTCTGGTCAACGGTGAATAATTAACTTTAATACTCCTTCCGCTAGCCAGTTGATTTTTTTTTTTTTTAAGAGACTGGGGTTAAATAAGTTATATAAAAGTCTTCATATTTATTTTATTTTTTAAAATTAATTTTCTTGACTTCTAAATTGATATACTGACCTACGGTTCATAATATAAGTTACTTCTAGAAGAATACACTTGGTATGTAATACAAGTCCTTGGAAAATAATTAATCCTAGTACTTATTTGTCAATTTTACTCATATAGTTAATGGTGAAATAATGTAACTTTTTGTAGGTTCTCTCTCATTCAAAACTCAATTTAAATATTTAATATGGATAAAGTAGAAAAAAAAATCAATTTTAAACGTATTTAATGACTTAACTATCATTTTTTAGTTTTGATGAATTACTTAAAGTGTTTTATATTATGGGTGATAAAGTATAATTTAATGATACATAGTATATGACTAAATAACTTATCTAACTTTCTCAAGCAATCCCAAAAAATTCAACTAACTCTTAACTTTTAGTAAGGACTAAACTGATTATATGTATAGCCTGAAATTAGCTGTAGGAATTAAGTTATGTGCATTGTTGATGCATGCAGCAAGCGGGACCCGGTGGTTATCTAGGAGGAGGAATGTGGGGTTCGGCGACGGACGGAGCAAGGGTTTACACCAACATAGTGAACATATACGGCAAGAACTTCACTTTGATGCCATCAAACAAGACTACAAACGGCGGTGGGTGGGTGGCGATGGAGCCGAGCAACGGCAAAATCTTATGGTCGACGGCGAACCCTCAGAACTTGTCGATTGGCCCAGTGAGTGTGGCGAATGGTGTTGTGTTTGCGGGAGCGGCAACCTCAGACGGACCTATTTATGGGATCGATGCAAAGAGTGGTCAAATTCTATGGTCTTACAAAACCAACGCCACTGTCTATGGAGGCGTGTCCATCAACAATGGTTGCGTCTACGTTGGTCATGGCTATCGCGACTTCACCAACTTTACCCAAGGAACCCATCTATTTGCCTTCTGCCTCTACCTTCTCATTGTGTAAATTTCTCGACTTATATCAGAGACTTTGATATAAAATAAATAAATAATGCTTATATATGGATTCCCCCTAATTTTTAGTACTGATTTTATGTTATTAAATGACAATAAAGCCTAGCGATGGAATCATTACATGGATTGCATGACGTCATTGTGTTTTATAAAAAACCAGCTCTTTAAATATATTATTAACTAATAGATCTAGTTCTATAACCTCAACAAGTGTTTACTTCAGTTTTCTTCTACTCTTTTTAGAGGACTCCATATTACTTGATTGACGCTCATCTCTAACGCACCTAATGGCCTTTTTTGAATGTGTTCAAACCACCTCAAACAATTTTCTATCATTTTCTCTTTAATAAGTGCCACTCCAACTCGTTCGCATATAAAGTCATTACGAATTTTATTTTTTATTATATGACATTACATCAATCTCAACATTCACCTCTTTCCTGGACTAACATTTAATTCTCACGGCCTCTAGTTCATTGAATAAAGAGGGCCGTTTAATTCTCATGAGCCTGTAACAATTCTTACTTCTTCTTCTTTACTTCCCCCCCCCTCTTTTTTTGCCTGTTTTCGTAAAAATAACTCCAAATCACTATTTGTAATGTATCTGGAAACTCTGTAATACTAATTTTTTCTGATTTTTTTTTTTATACACATAGTAGGGGGAGGGGGATAGGGTTGAACCCCGGACATAGACGAGGGGAGCCAAGCTCCCATCCTCATCCTGCGCTACTAAAGGCGCCGACAATTTTTTTTCGACTTAAATATAAGACTCAGTTATTTTTTTGGAAAGATTAAAAAAACTAATTAAATTACTTTAAAATATTCATATCTATCATTTATTTTTTTCAAATTAATTTGATTGACTTATAAATTAATATATAATTTAATCCTACACAATATATATGATTAAATAACTTATCTAACTTTCTGGATCTCTCTAAAAAAAGCTAACTACTAAGTTTCATATTTAGAATCGGATGTAGCATGTTTTACGGCCCCCTCACCTCTTCTTTCCTTCTCAAAGGATCCACAAATATCATAGATAAGACAATAAATCCACAAACCTGATTTTCCGGCTCCTACTAGTAAGGTTAAGTGATTAAGAAGCTTATAAGTATTTATGCATCTAAATTGAGATAACACTCCTCTCACATACTTACCTGCATTCAGTAAATTACAATTAAAAAACTGATTTTGAACACTCCAATTCAATTCCAAACCAGTATGTATTTGTCGCCATAATTTGGCGAATTGAGAAAATTATTTAGTCCCCAGGGGCCGGTCCTTCTCATTTTCGCATTTTTATCTTGCCTTGTCCGAGCGTTTCCAATCATTTCACTTCCTTTTGAGGTCAAACAAAAATCATTTAATTTACCTTAGCAAGGTTTTGGACCGCGTAGGCATCGCAGGCGGAATAGACCAGTGACTTCTCCCCATAATCTGGCGAATTGAGCGGCACTATGCTTTTTATAATCCCTCAAGAACTTCTTACTACTTCTGACTAGTGAGTCTTGGAACAGTGTCTCTTTCTTTCGGTCTCGTTTTTCATTCGAAAATGTCCAAGATCTCTGTGCTCCTATGTCTCTTCTTCTTGACTGCTTCAGGATTTGTTAATGGATCTGTCGAGAAGAAGATTTGGATTTATGAACTCAAGAAAGGTGATGTTTCTTTGAAGGTCACTAACTGGGGTGCTTCCATTTTGTCTCTCCTACTACCTGATAAGAACGGTACTCCCTCTATTCAATTTTCAAATGTTCAAACATCCCAACTTCTAAGCCTTCGTTTTCTTTCTAATTTTGTTTCCTCCTCTCTGATTCGTCTTCAGGAAAGCTGGGCGATATTGTTCTTGAGTATTATTCAACCAAGGATTACACTGTATGTTTTCTCTACTTATTTCTTCTTTGCTTGGATTTATTCCTACAAGAGGTCTAAATCAAGATATAAACAAACTAAAAACACTGTGCGTGCAAACACCAACATTATGCAGACAAATACAACAAACTTTGGTGCCACCGTTGGTCGGGTTGCTAATAGAATTAGAGGAGCTCAGTTCACGCTTAATGGAACAGTTTGCAAACTAGTTCCTAATAATGGAAACAATTCAATTCATGATATGTGTAGATCGCTTTTCCTCCTCACAAAGTGCATATTTTAATTATTTCAATAGGACACGGGGCATGAGGTAGGTTGCCGTCGGCTTGCACGCATTCATAATATAGGTAAAATGTTTAATTAGAGAAATAATTGGCCCTGTGAGCCCTTAATACTGAAGATAAGGATGAGTGAATAACTGAACATCAAACTTCAAACATTAAGAATTGCTAGCTAATGTATGGAAGGCACTAATATCATTTAATATCTATAAGCTCAGTTGTCAAAACGTTCCCTCAAATAAAGCAGAAAAAGTCAAAAGCTATGAATCTTACTTTTATCTCTTGAATTGCGCGCGCAATTAAGAGGCTCAAAAGCCATACCAAGCACACACGCAAGTTTGTAGTGATTTTTAATTTTCAGTCTGATATTCAAAGTCAACAATAGAGGAATAATTTGGAGATGGGTTTTTTTTTAATCAGCAAAGGATCATTGAGTTCCTATACAAGCAAGGGTGTCTTGGAGCTCATAGTTCCTCAAATTTAATTCTTTCTGCTTGCCAGAGCAACCACCCAAACCCATATGGCGCCTCCTACATACACCCTGATTCTATTTCTTAGCTTGATTTTATTTTGTCCTCTCGCTGCACTCTCTCAGGTATAATCATGCCTTTTTAATTATAATTACCGTTTTGAGGTGTGTAACAATTGTTGTAACTTGTTCACCATGTTGCAGGGCCTGTCTGGGGCATGGTTGAATCATGGAGGGGACTTGTTCAACAGAAGATTCGCCTCCAAGGAACATATCATCAGCCGCCAAACAGTTCACAAACTTGCTCTGAAATGGAAATTCTACACAGGCGACGATGTTTCAGCCACTCCGGCCATCTTCAACGGAACCATTTATTTCCCGAGCAGGAATGGTAACATCTACGCAGTGAAAGAGGCTAACGGGTCTCTTGTTTGGGAGCAGAACGTGAGTAAAATAACAGGGATCAATGGTCTTTGGGAATTCAAAAAGCAAATAACTGGGCTTTCTCTCGGTCAACTCCCACCATAGTCCCTGATGCTGATCTAGTTATTGTTGGGATATACGGCCCTTCTGTTGTAATGGCTCTTAGAAGAACAACGGGTCAGCTCATCTGGTTGACTCGCCTGGATCCTCACCCCGCTGCTGTCATCACCATGTCCGGAACATACTACAATGGGTTAGTCAAGTTTGTTACTCTGATAGTTTACTACTATTGTTGATCCTTACAGTTTGATCAAATTTTAGTTTTAGTCTGTATAAGGAGTTAGTTTATGGGTCATTATGTTTAAATTTAGACCAACTCTTTATGAAACTATATGAACCAAGACCAACAATTTAATTCAATCAGACAGTAAAAACTAGCAATGATATTAACACTAAAGGAAATAAAATTGTTGTTGAGTTCATTTGCATCTGGCCGTCTTCTTCACAGGAGTTTCTATGTTGGTGTATCTTCTGTGGAAGAGAGTTATAGCATTGATCGATGCTGTGTATTTCGGGGGAGCTTTGTGAAGCTAGATGCTCAAAGTGGTCGAGTCTTATGGCAGACCTATATGCTTCCAGATAACCACAACGAAAGAGGAGACTATGCAGGAGCAGCTATTTGGGGAAGCAGCCCCTCCATTGATCCATTTCGAAACCATGTCTATATTGCCACCGGAAACCTATACTCTGCCCCTGATCGGATCATTCAGTGTCGGAAAAGGCAAATAAATCAAACTGTGCCTATTGAACCAGACCCATGTGTTGAGCCTGAGAATCACTCTAACTCAATGTTGGCCCTTGATTTGGATAGCGGGAACATCTCATGGTACCATCAATTAGGAGGCTATGATGTTTTTAGGGTAGTCTGTTTCAATGCTTCAGCTTTTCCTTCTTGCCCTCCTCCAGGTGATGACCCTGATACTGATTTTGGGGAGGCACCCATGGTTCTCACTGTATCTCATCCTAATGGAACTACACAAGACATTGTCGTGGCCGTCCAAAAGAGCGGTATTGCATGGGCTCTCGATCGAGACGATGGAAATCTCGTCTGGTCAACGGTGAATAATTAACTTTAATACTCCTTCCGCTAGCCAGTTGATTTTTTTTTTTAAGAGACTGAGGTTAAATAAGTTACATAAAAGTATTTATATTTATTTTTTAAAATTAATTTTCTTGACTTCTAAACCGATATACAACCTCTCGATTCATAATATAAGTTACTTCTAGAAAAATACATTGATCCCTAATATAAGTCACTTGGAAAATAATTAATTCCAGTACTTATTTGTCAATTTTACTCATATAATTAATGGTGAAATAATATAACTTTTTGTAGGTTCTCTCTCATTTGAAACTTAATTTAAATATTTAATATGGATAAAGTTGGAAAAAAAATCAATTTTAAACGTATTTAATGAATTAACTACCATTTCTTAGTTTTGATGAATTATTTGAAGTGCCTTATATTATGGACTGATAAAGTATAATCTAATGATACATAACGTATATTATAACTAAATAACTTATCTAACTCTCTTAAGCTTTTCCAAAAAATTCAACTGGACTTGACTGATTATATGTATAGCCTGAAATTAGTCGTAGGAATTAAGTTATGTGCATTGTTGATGCATGCAGCAAGCGGGACCCGGTGGTTATCTAGGAGGAGGAATGTGGGGTTCGGCGACGGACGGAGCAAGGGTTTACACCAACATAGTGAACATATACGGCAAGAACTTCACTTTGTTGCCATCAAACAAGACTACAAGCGGCAGTGGGTGGGTAGCGATGGAGCAGAGCAACGGCAAAATCTTATGGTCGACTGCGAACCCTCAGGGCTTGTCGATTGGTCCAGTGAGTGTGGCGAAAGGTGTTGTGTTTGCGGGAGCGGCAACCTCAGACGGACCTATTTATGGGATTGATGCAAAGAGTGGTCAAATTCTATGGTCTTACAAAACCAACGCCACTGTCTGTCGAGGCGTGTCCATCAACAATGGTTGCGTCTACGTTGGTCATGGCTGTCGCAGCGTCGCCAGATTTACCCAAGGAACCCATCTCTTTGCCTTCTGCCTTTGAACTATACATCATCACCCTCCTGTGTTTGGATATAGAATAATATTTACCTTCTCATTGTGTAAATTTCTCGCCTTATATCCGAGACTTTGATATAAAATAAATACATAGTGCTTATATATGGATTTTTTTCCCTTCTATTTTTTAATACTGATTTTATGTTATTAAATAACAATAAAGCCTTATCTCGTCAGATAGGATCAGCTATGGATCGTACGACATAATTATGTTCTATAAAAAACCAGCTCTTTAGATACTACTCTGGTCCTATTTATAAGTCCCCTTTTGACCAAATCACACATACCAAGGAGAGCTAGTTAGCTCAATGATTATGAGGTGAATTTTCAACTTTACCCTCATTTGTGATTGGTTACCTTCAACTTTTTCTTCTCTCTCTATTTTCATTAGTACAATTAATATGGGTAAAAGTGTCACAATCTCATTTATTTGGTCAAAGGGGACTTATAAATAGGACCAAATTTTTTTGGTCAAAGGGGACTTATAAATAGGACCAGAGTGGTATATTATTAATCAATAGATCTCGTTCTATAACCTCATTGAATGTTTACTTCGGTTTTCCTCTACCTCTTTTTAGAGGACTCCATATTGCTTGATCAACCTTCATCTCCGGCGTATCTAATGGCCTTTTTTGAATGCATTCCAAACCACCTCAAACCGTTTTCTACCATTTTCTCTTTAATAGATGCCACTTCAACTCATTCCGCATATAAAATCATTACAAATTTTTTTTTCCTCACATGACCGCACATCTACCAGCATTCACCTCGTTTCTTGGACTAACATTTAATTCTCACGGCCTCTGGTTCATTAAATTAAAAGGGCCGTCTAATTCTCATGAGCTTGTAACAATTCTTACTTGTTCTTCTTATCTTTTTTTTGTTTTTGTTTTTGCCTGTTTTCGTAGAAATAGCTCCAAATCACTATTCGAAATGTATTTGGACAATCTGTAATACTAGTCTTTTCTATCTTAAATATAAAATTCAATTATTTTTTTAGAAAGATTAAGAAAACTAATTAAATTATTTTAAAATATTCACATCTATAATTTATTTTTTCAAATTAACTTGACTAATTTATAAATTAATATATAATTTAATCCTAAATAATAATATGATTAAGTAACTTATTTAGTTTTTTGGATCTTTCTAAAAAAGTTAACTACAATATTTTATATTTAGAACCGGATGTAGTATGTTTTAAGGCCCCCCTCACCTCTTCTTTCCTTATCGAAGGATCCACAAATATCATACTTCTTTAGGTCCTAATTATAAGAGCAAATTACCAGAATTTGAAGGGATTAAAGAAAGAAATTAAATTAGTTAATTATGTATATTTTCCTAAAATACCCTTATCTAAAATTTAAAATGACATTAATTAATCATTTTTGCTATCGGCACGTTTCATGCATATATAATAGATTACCCATATCGTAAGGTCATTTATTTTACCTATATTTTACTTATCGTGCATAATAATGTATTATAATGTGTCTATGGCATAAAATTAATTGTAATAAAAGAAGAAACAATGTTAATTAATAGAATAAAATTAGTTAAAAAAATATTCTTAAAGGAATATTAAAATTATTTTATTTAAAAATAAAAAATAAAGTAGAATATCTCACTTAATAGAATATAAGCGTGTTGTTAAATTAATTATTGTGGAAGAAGTATTATTAGGAGTGATATGACAAAAATATGACAAAAATTGCTCAAAATTATTTTATATAAAAAAGTATAATTTAGATGTATATAACATTAATGAGTTACAAACATTATTTACTTTATAAAATATATAGGTGTATTATTAAATTATTATTGTCTTTAATTATTATTGAGAAAGTATATATAGGGGTATTATAGGAAAAAATTGACAAAAGTTAAAATTTGCTCTTATAATTAGGACCAAACCAACTCCAAAATTTGCTCCTATAATTAGGACTGGAGGGAGTATAAGACAATAAATCCGCAAACCTGATTTTCCCCTGCTGGCTCCTTCTAGTAAGGTTAAGCAATTGAGAGGTTCATAAGTATTTATGTACTTAAGTTGAGATAACACTCCTCTCACATACTTACCTTGTATTCAGCAAATTACAATTAAAAAACTGATTTTGAACGCTCCAATAATCACTGTTCCAAACGGGTACGCCATAATTTGGCGAATTGAGAAAATTATTTAGTCCCCAGGGGCCGGTCTTTCTCACTTTGGCATTTTTATCTTGCCTTGTCCGAGCGTTTCCAGTCATTTCACTGAGGTCAAACAAAAATCATTTAATTTCCCTTAGCAAGGTTTTGGACCGTGTAGGCATCGCAGGTGGAATAGACCAGTGACTTCTCCCCATAATCTGGCGAATTGAGCGGCACTATGCTTTTTATAATCCCTCAAGCACTTCTGACTAGTGAGTCTTGGAACAGTGTCTCTTTCTTTCTGTCTCGTTTTTCATACGAAAATGTCCAAGATCTCTGTGCTCCTATGTCTCCTCTTCTTGACTGCTTCAGGGTTTGTTAATGGATCTGTCGAGAAGAAGATTCGGATTTATGAACTCAAGAAAGGTGATGTTTCTTTGAAGGTCACTAACTGGGGTGCTTCCATTTTGTCTCTCCTGCTACCTGATAAGAACGGTACTCCCTCTATTCAATTTTCAAATGTTCAAATATCCCAACTTCTAAGCCTTCGTTTTCTTTCTAATTTTGTTTCCTCCTCTGTGATTCGTCTCGTCTTCAGGAAAGCTGGGCGATATTGTTCTCGAGTATTATTCAATCAAGGATTACACTGTATGTTTTCTCTACTTATTTCTTCTTTGCTTGGATTGATTCCTACAAGAGGTCTAAATCAAGATACAAACAAACTAAAAACACTGTGCGTGCAAACACCAACATTATGCAGACAAATACAACAAACTTTGGTGCCACCGTTGGTCGGGTTGCTAATAGAATTAGAGGAGCTCAGTTCACGCTTAATGGAACAGTTTACAAACTAGTTCCTAATAATGGAAACAATTCAATTCATGGTATGTGTAGATCGCTTTTCCTCCTCACAAAGTGCATTTTTTACCCTGATAATTGTTTGGTAATTTATTTAGTCTCCCATATCTCACATATGAAGAGACATGCCTAAATGATTAGGTGGAGCCAGAGGTTTTGCTGATGTTATCTGGAATGTGGAAAGGTATCAAAGAGAGGGTAACAGTCCAAGCATCACCTTCAGCTACCACAGTGTTGATGGTGAACAAGGTAAATTCTGCTGCACTTTGAAACCTCTGTTACTGTCAAAACATAGAACTGTGAACAATGCGTGCGATTTGAATCCAAAAAAATGGTCTAGCAGGCCAAAGCACAGAATGAATCTTCTAATTCTTGTATAAATGTTCTGTATGTAACTCATATGAGAGGTAGATTAGTTGAAGTATTCATATCAGTTGACAGATTAATACACGGGTAGAAGAGTACTAGTATATACTATGAAGATGAATTTTTCTGTAACTCAATTGAAGTATCCATGTGACTTGTATATTTGAATGGTGTGGTGCAGGATTTCCTGGTGACCTCATAGCAACAGCAAGCTACACTCTACTTGGGGAAAACCAGTTGAGTATAACCATGAAAGCAAGAGCCTTAAACAAGGCCACACCAGTGAACCTGGTGAACCACGCGTTTTGGAACCTGGGGAATCATAACAGTGGGGATATTCTGGGCGAAGTAGTGCAGATATTTGGGTCCAAAATCACAGCTGTTGATAGCGAAAACGTTCCCACAGGGGAATTCACACCAGTGAAAGGAACACCATATGATTTCCTGGAACCACGAACTGTTGGAAGCAGGATCAACCAGTTGCCCAAAGGTTATGACATAAATTATGTGCTTGATGGTGAGAAGGGGAAAATGAAATTGGCAGCTACAGTTCATGATAACAAGTCAGGGAGAGTGATGAAGGTGTTCACAAATGCTCCTGGTGTGCAGTTTTATACTGCAAATGGCCTCAAGGACGTGAAAGGGAAAGGTGGGGTTTTGTATCAAGCTCATGATGCACTGTGTGTGGAGACTCAAGCCTTCCCTGACTCAGTGAATCATCCTAATTTCCCTTCAACAATTGTGACCCCAGAAAAGCCTTACCGGCATTATATGCATTTCAAGTTTTCCACCATGCCTCTCCATCATCAGCTGTCTCCACATGACTAGGCTCTTCAAGATTCTCTCTTTCCAGATGTACGTAACTCATTATTCGGCGTACTTAAAGCATTCAGCTCTTAATTGGTTCACCTAAACTGTGGTCTTTAAAATGAATAATAAGAACCTACTTTGTGGTTTGTTCTTTAAAATGAATAATAAAACTATGCTGTGGTCTTGGGGACACTCCTTCACAACTGTTGGCGTTTCATCAGCTTCAAGTTACTGCATTAACAAAGAGGCCTAAGAGACCTGCAGCCTCAGGTCTGTGTAGAGCCACTTATGGAGTATTTTCATCAACATAACTTCAAATAAATCTGAAATATAATTTTAAAGCCCATCAAAATCACCTCAGCAAATACCTAAACCATTAAAACCATTACAATCCTGAATAGCAACTCCTCTAGATCCTCTGAAAGCTGATAAAATTCATGTAACCTTGTCCTATTTCCAATCATTTCTATGCTAAGTAATCCGTTGCATGATTGCAAGCTCGAGGCACATATGTAATTCTTGTTGTCCAGTCCCTCCCCAATAGCTTTTTAACTTCCATAAGAAGATTAGCATCCCTGTGGACCAGTTCATGGAGAATTAGTTTAAAGCATTCCGTGGAATATCCGTTTCAACCCAAACTTTCCTAAAACTCATAGCCCATGCCATTTTCAAACCAAGAAGGCAAGCCCAAATTTCTGCAGGTAGCTCATTCCCATTATCAATTTGATAAAAGAAACCTTTCCGAAATCTTGCTGAAGAATCTCAAAAAAGTCCTCCACAGACACTTTTAGTAGAAGTGGCTGAATATGCACCATCAACATTCACCTTCACCCAATCCTCCTCTGGTGGTCACCATGGGCCAAAGTAGCCCCTCGTATCTCCGTCCCTATGAGACGATCCTTTGTGGTTGCCATGCTTCCCACTGTTGCGCTTGTACTAGCGAGAAGACTATCGTTGGAGATCCATTTCTTCTCAAACACAAGCAAATCACAACTCTATTCGACTTGTTAATAATTTGTATATATTGTGATTTTTCATATGACTTCATAATCATTTGCCACAAAATAATCAGGTCAAAATCACATCCGTCAAGTATTTTGACCAAAAAAAAAAAATCTGGAATAAGATACTCTAATGATCATTTGGTTTTGTTTTAATTACACTGACATCCCCTCTATTTTAAAAATATACATTTTAGTCCAAACTTTTAACACAACTAAATAATATTCTAAAAGGATTCTTGAAGTATATTTTAAAATTAAAAACTATATTAGAATAAAATTTGTTTAATGAAATATATTGTCACTTTTACACCCAAAAAATCACTTGGTGTTAGGTGCACTTTTGATAAAATCACATGTATATTTTTGCACTTTAACCCAAATATTTTAGACAATATATGTATTATTTTTTTTGTCAATGGACAATATATGTATTTAAAAGATTACATTGTAAGTAAGTTTTAATAAATAAATGAGATTAAATATTTAAATTATTAAAAAAATTAAAATTTATGATTATAAAATCAATTAAATTTGTAATATAGTAATCAAATTAATGGTATGAAAATAAAAATAAAAATATATATTATGATTATTTTTTAAATTTCGGATCAAGATATATATTAAATGATTATTAAGTAATATGCATGTTAAGGAGAGGTATTTTGGTGAAAATCATCAATGCTGTAATTTAATGTTCCCCTAATAGTTAGGTGGACGGTAAGTTGAATATCACCACCAAAAATGAGGCTTATGGAAGATTCTTAAATACTACTTTCTCGATCCTAATTATAGGAGCAAATTACCAAAATTTAAAGGGATTAAGGAGGAAAGTTAAATTAGTTAATTATATATATTTTCCTAAAATACCCTTACCTAAAATTTAAAATGACATTAAGAAACGCTCGTTCAATCGTTAGCCCCACACATGTCCATACTATTCAGCTCTGGGGAGATAGCCGAATTGGTGGAAGTAGTTCTTGAGCTCCAATATACCATTGATTTGGCTGCCTCTATCTGCGTGTAGCAATCTAGAGAAATTGTGCCACGTAGCGTTATGACTGTGATCTTCCGCGGTTATTACTGTGCCCCGTTGATTTAAAAATATTTTTAAAGGAATATTAAAATTATTTTATTTAAAAATAAAAAATAAAGTAGAATCTCTCACTTGATAGAATATAAGCGTATTGTAAATTAATTATTGTGGAAGAAGTATTAGTAGGGGTGATATAAGAAAAATATGACAAAAATTGCTCAAAATTAATTTATATAAAAAAGTATAATTTAGGTGTATATGACATTAATGAGTTGTAAACATTATTTACTTTATAAAATATATAGGTGTATTATTAAATTATTATTGTCTTTAATTATTATTGAGAAAGTATAAATAGGGGTATTATAGGAAAAAAATGACAAAAGTTAAAACTTGCTCTTATAATTAGAACAAAAAATAACTCCAAAATTTGCTCATATAATTAGGACCGGAGGGAGTAATACTAATACTTAATTTAGTCTTTATTATAAGATATCAACTAACAAGTGTATTTAATCCTTTTTATAACGCATTTGTTTGTTTCTAAGGAGCATTTATTGTTTTTTTTTATGTACGCCCATAATTAATAAAGGTAGTGGGTGAGAGTAATAATTAATATAATATTAAAGTTTAGTGCAATTAATAAGGGTAATATTGAAAATTACTTAAATTTTATGACAACGTTATTGACTTTAACTATTTATTATTGATTTATGAAAATTACTAGTTAGTGCCTTGTAAAGATTAGAGGAAGTACATACAATACACATGACATTAAGATGCCCATTCTCTAAAATTAATGAATTTTGAAGTATTTGATATATGTGATGTGAATGTTTCAGTATTTAATATTAGTAGGCTAATTCTTGAATGAAGGAAGAATTGTGATTTTTTTTTTTTTTTCCCAGAAAAAGGATGACTTAAGATTGAATGAGTAAATAGGTAATTAATTTTTTTTCATAAAAAGTGAAACAAAATTTTGTTAATTAACATCTCAAATTGGGCCTTTATTTATAAATCAAATAATATATTAAACAGATTTTTTAAATTGAGATGTCTTTTTTGAAAAAATCCCTAATAAAGAATTTTAAAAATTCTAAAAGACAAAAAAGTGTTTTGAATATCCATAAACCTATAAAGATGTTAGGCTTATATTGTCTTTTTTGAAATTACAAATAAATAACTAAATTGCCCATAAATACTTTTTTGTTTTAAAAAAATATTACTCCCACTAATAGACCGCTGTCATCGACCACCATTGCTGATGGCGGAGTTTTTGGTGGCTTGGTTCGGAGTTCTTGCAAGAATATTCGATTGGAGGGAATATATCGATGGGAATAAATATTCTCAAAGTGCCAAAGGTGAGATTTGAACCACCGCCACTTGGTTTGCAAACCAATGCTTTTCAATATATATTGTGTGAGCAAATATATATAAACTAACTCTTTAACTTTGATTCTTACTCATTCACAAGTTTTTAAGGGATTCATAATATTTCATTAGGTTTTACCAATTTTTGTTTACATGGTAAAAAAGTTTACATTATCAGTTCATTCACAAATTTTATAAAGGAATTCACAATATTTCATTAGGTTTTACAAATTTACGTTTACCCAATGAGAAAATTTACACTATCGGCTCATTCACAAATTTTGTTAAGGAATTCACAATTTTTCATTAGGTTTTAACAATTTTTGTTTACCCAATAAAAAATTCACATAATGAGGTCATTTACAAGTTTTGTTAAAGGATTCACAAATTTTATCGGTTTTAACAAAATAAATTTTTTTACTGGGCGAACGGAAATTAGTAAAACGGTATGAAATTTTGTGAATTCGTTAAAAAAAAATTGTAAATAGCTTGATAGTGTAAACTTTTTTACTAGATAAATGCAAATTGGTAAAACCTAATCAAATATTGTGAATTCCTTAACAAAATTTGTGAATGCTGCTGATAATGTAAACTTTTTTAATAGGTAAACACAAATTGATAAAACCTAATGAAATGCAAATTCCTTAACAAAACTTATGAATAAGTTAAAGTCAAAGTTAAGGAATTAACTTATATATCTATATATATATATATATATATTCAAAAGCATTAGTTTGCAAATCAAGTGGTGGGGATTCAAATCCTACCTTTGACATTTTTAGAATATTTATTCCCATCAAAATATTCGCTCCCACCGGAATATTCTGTCAAAACTCCGGTAGTTGGGAGGGGTGGTTGTTGGTGGTAGCCGACGATAATATTTTTTTGGGAGAATTACGCACAGGTCTCAAGGAACAAACATAATTACGCACAGGTCCCTTCAAATGGCAAAATTACACAGAAGTCCCTAGGGACTTCGTGTAATTATGTCATATGAGTAAAAGACCTTATTGCCCATTCTCCTTCTTCCTTTGGATTTTTTTGCCTATCACTTCCAGAGGCTATTTACAACAACAAATGCATGTAATAACAATAGAAAATACATATAATAACAACAACTTTTCAAAACCTGGATTTTTTCGCCCTATCACTTCCAGAGAGGCTATTTACAACAACAAATACATGTAATAACAACAGGAAATGCATATAATAAGAACAACTTTTCAAAACCTGGATTTTTTCGCCTATCACTTCCAGAGGCTATTTACAACAACAAATACATGTAATAACAACAGGAAATGCATATAATAAGAACAACTTTTCAAAACCTGGATTTTTTCGCCTATCACTTCCAGAGGCTATTTACAACAATAAATGCATGTAATAACAAAAAATGCATATAATAACAACAACTTTTCAAAACCTGGATTTTTTAGCCTATCACTTCCGGAGGCTATTTACAACAACAAATGCATGTAATAACAACAGGAAATGCATATAATAACAACAACTTTTCAAAACCTGGATTTTTTCGCCTAGCACTTCCAGAGGCTATTTACAACAACAAATGCATGTAATAACAACAGAAAATGCATATAATAACAAAAAATTTTCAAAACCTGGATTTTTTTCTTCTATCACTTCCAGAAGCTATTTACAACAACAAATGCATGTAATAGCAACAGAAAATGCATATAATAACAACAACTTTTCAAAACCTGGATTTTTTTTCGCCTATCACTTCCGAGGCTATTTACAACAACAAATGCATGTAATAACAACAGAAAATGTATATAATAGCAACAACTTTTCAAAACCTGGACTTTTTCACCTATTACTTCCAGAGGCTATTTACAACAACAAATGCATGTAATAACAACGAAAATGCATATATTTACAATAAATGCTACATACTTTTGCGATTCCCCAACCTTTATTTACAACAACAAATGCTCTCTTTTCTCTACTGTTTCCCGTCGTTCTCCATTAAAGGGGTGGGACGGAGAGGAGCAAGAAAGTAGAGTTCTACTATGGACCTTGAAGTCTTGGACGCAGAACAAGGGTCCCTCTCAAGTCTCCAAATGCGAGAGCCAATTGGGACGATCTTCCACCGGAACTTTGGCCCAGGATCGGAAAATCTCTCCACCACCACGTTGCCCTTCTCCGATTTCGCAGCGTCTGCAACTCATGGCGATCCTCAAGAGAGCGACTAAGGAGATTTGAAAGGACCGTGCGTAATTATGTCTGTTCCTTGGAACCTGTGCGTAATTCTCCCTATTTTTTTAAAAAAGTATATCTAAGGATAATTTAATCATTTCCTTATAATTTAAAAAACAATTTAAACTCCACATCTTTTTGATTATGAAAACACGTTTTTTTTTCCTTTTAAAATTCTTTATTAAGGGTTTTTCCTCTCTTTTTTGCTCGAATGAATTGAGTCTCGACACCTTGTACTGAAAGGTAAATAAAATAATAAGACAAATTACAAGATGATTTATTACCTGGCCCTGTTTGGTACAAAAAATTGGTAAGGAGGAAAAGGAACTTTGAGGAGGGAAAGGAAGATTTGAAAGATGAGGGAAGATGACTTGAAAAAAGATGAGTTATTTAGTAGGAAGAAAATAAAGGGATGGTAGTTGGTAAAGAATTAAGAAATGTCTATTTTACCCTCAAAAGAAATTAATTCAAAATAAAAAAGGAAAATATTTTTTTTTGCTAAAATATATTTTAAAAAAAATATGCTCTTGTTAAGTTCAACTCGTGTAAAAACAATTTCCACCAAATTCAAACTTTCCCCGCCAAGTTTGAATTTTCCCACCAAGTTCAAACTTCCCGCCAAGTTTAAATTTCAGGGGTAATCTATCAAAAAGTGTGAACAGTAACATGGGAACTTGAGATTCCACCAATTTTGGTGGGATATAATCTTTCCATATATGAGGGAAGATTGGGGGTCCGGTGTGGACCCGAAAACTTGGGTTCCTAAAAAGATTGGTGCAAAATGTCTACTAAATAAAAGAACTTGTCAAAATTCCTTCCCTTCTTACCAATTCTTTATACCAAATGGGCCCTAAAAGTATATGGTATAGTAGAAGAAAGTCCTCCCCATGGGCCAATGTGTTAAAGAATATTCAAGAAGCGTCAAACAACGGTGAAAATAAACCAGCACTACTAGTAGTGCAGTGGTATTGGGATTCATTTTCCCCTTCCCGGTTCTGGGTTCGATCCCCCCTCCCCTATTGCCTTGGATAAAAAAAAAAAAAAAAACGGTGAAAATAAAGGCCCATATCCCGCGAGAACCTCCCCTCGTTGTCAAATCTGAGCGTTTCCAATCATTTCACCACCTTTTGAGTGTAAACGAAAGATCATTTCATTAGCAAATTTGGGATCACGTGGGCATGGCGGGCGGAATAGACCGACAACTTCTCCCAATAATGTGGCCGCTTCAGCGGCACTCTGCTTTTTATAATGCCTCAAGCACTTCTGACTTGTGATCAGTCTTCAAACCCCGTCTCTTTCTTTCTGTCTGGTTTTGTCTTTCATATGAAGATGTACAAGATCTCTGTCCTCCTATGTCTCCTCTTCTTGACTTCTTCTGGGTTTGTTAATGGATCTGACGAGAAGAAGATTCGAATTTATGAGCTCAAGAAAGGTGATGTTTCTATGAAGGTCACTAACTGGGGTGCCTCCCTTTTGTCTCTCCTACTTCCTGATAAGAACGGTACTCCCCCTATTCAATTCGCAAATGTTCAAATATCCCAACCTCTAGGCCTTCGTCTAATTTTGTTTCTTCCTCTGTCACTGTGATTCGTCTTCAGGAAAGCTGGGCGATATTGTTCTTGAATATTATTCAATCAAGGATTACACTGTATGTTTGCTCTACCCATTTCTTCTTTGCAATTTTAATTTCTTCTGGTTCTCAAATTCTTCTTGTACTGATTCCTTCAAGAGGTCGAGATCAAGATACAGATACGACATTTGTGAATTGAATCTTGTTTTCATTCCCATCAATAGCATTCATTTCGTTTTACTAATGACATTGTGAGCGCGAACACCAAAATTATGCAGACAAACACAACAAACTTTGGTGCCACCGTTGGTCGGGTTGCAAACAGAATCAGGGGAGCTCAGTTCATGCTTAATGGAACAGTTTACAAACTAGTTCCTAATTATGGGAAAACAGTAAAAAATAGTACAATTCATGGTATGTGTGTAGATTGTTCTCTCTCCTCACAAAGTACATATTTTATCAGTTCCCTATATCTCATATATGAAGATACATGCCTTAATGATTAGGTGGAGCCAGAGGTTTTGCTGATGTCATTTGGAACGTGGAAAGGTATCAAAGAGAAGGTAACAGGCCAAGCATCACCTTCAGCTACCACAGTTTTGACGGTGAACAAGGTAAATACAGCTGCACTCTGAAACCTCTGTTACTGTCAAGGTATACAACTGTGAATAATGCATGTGACTTCAATCCAAGGAATTGATCTGGCAATATAGTCTGATTCTAGCATAAACGGTAGAGAAGTTGAAGTATTCATATCAGTTGTCAGACACTAGTATATATTATGAAGATTAATTCTTTGTAACTCAAATGAAAAATCCACGTGATTTGTATATACATGAATGGTATGTGTTGCAGGATTTCCCGGTGACCTCATAGCAACAGCAACCTACACTCTACTTGGGAAAAACCAGTTGGGTTTAACCATGAAGGCAAGAGCTTTAAACAAGGCCACACCAGTGAACCTGGTGAACCACGCGTACTGGAACCTGGGGAATCATAACAGTGGAGATATTCTGGGCGAAGACGTACAGATCTTTGGGTCCCAAATCACAGCCGTAGATAGCGAAAACATTCCCACAGGAGAATTCACACCAGTGAAAGGAACACCATATGATTTCCTGGAACCACGCACTATTGGGAGCAGGATCAACCAGTTGGCAACAGGCTATGACATAAATTATGTGCTTGATGGTGAAAAGGGGAAGATGAAATTGGCAGCTAAAGTGCATGATAATAAGTCAGGGAGGGTGATGAAGGTGTTTACAAATGCTCCTGGTATGCAGTTTTATACTGCAAATAGCCTCAAGGATATGAAAGGGAAAGGTGGGGTTTTGTATCAAGCTCATGATGCACTGTGTGTGGAGACTCAAGCCTTTCCTGACTCAGTGAATCATCCTAATTTCCCTTCAACAATTGTGACACCTGACAAGCCTTATTATCATCACACGATTTTCAAGTTTTCCACTAAGCCATGTTCATCAGGTGTCTCCACATGACTAGGGTTTTCAGAATTTCAAGATTCTCTCTTTCCATATATGTAACTTTCTTAATCCGTTTGCTTAAGCATTCAACTCTTGATTAGTTCACAGAAACTGTGGTTCTTTCGAATGAATAATAAGAAAATACTTTGTGGTTAGTTCTTTAACATGAATAATATAACTACGCTGTGGTATTGTGGGCATGCCTTCAGAACTGGTTTCATCAGCTTCAAGCTACTGCATCAACTACGACTTGCTTCAAATAGAGACGCCCAAGAGGAAACATCCTTAATTTCTAACTTTATACAAGGTTCTTCAATGGCCAATTTTTTCTGCTAATTATTTTTTTGGGAAAATTAATCATTTGGTACCGTTATAATTTGGTTCATGAATTTTGATTCACTGCGGTCACTCACCATGACACCATTGATATATGGTAGATGGTAAAATATGCTCCTACGTGTTAATGTGAAAATCATATGGGTTAAGGTGCATTTTTACCAACAAACTATTACAAGAAGAGCATCTAGCACAAATATTTATTAAGGGTATCTTAAATACCAAAAAACATTTAAAAGGGGTTGAAAAACACAATGGCCGTTAGTTTTTTTTTTTTTAGGGACGTTTAACTTATGGGATATGATGATGTGGCAAGATTGTGTGTCAGAAAAAATTGACTGGCTTATTTTTGCTCAGACTCTCAAGAAAGAAAGATAGGAAGCAAATGCCAAAATGAAAACGCGTGATATCGGAAAAGCAAAGCAAGCTGAGAAAAAGAAAGAGAATCAAAGGAAGATTGTATGCCAAACGATGAAGCTATCACGAGCTTCATTCCAGGACACAATCGTGTTAGTCACCGGGTCCTCGACCATCTCGAACGTCTTCTTGAGGAACGGCGGTGGGCCAACCTCGTGCAACCCTTCCATCGGCTTTGGAAAGGAGAACGGCGACAAATAAGATGACCTATTAACTCCAGCACCGCCATCAACCTCATCTACCGCTCCACGGTTCTTCGAGCTTGACGTGAACCGGTGGAACCAGTTCAATAAGCTCCTCATCCATCACTTGTGAGCTCTTCCTTTCCGAATCCTCACGAAAACGATGTTGTTTGGTTCACCTTCAACATCGCAAAGATCCACCGAACTCGAACGAGCTTCATTCCAGACACAATCGTGTTAGTCACCGGGTCCTCGACCATCTCGAACGTCTTCTTGAGGAACGGCGGTGGGCCAACCTCGTGCAACCCTTCCATCGGCTTTGGAAAGGAGAACGGCGACAAATAAGATGACCTATTAACTCCAGCACCGCCATCAACCTCATCTACCGCTCCACTCGGTTCTTCGAGCTTGACGTGAACCGGTGGAACCAGTTCAATAAGCTCCTCATCCATCACTTGTGAGCTCTTCCTTTCCGAATCCTCACTGAAAACGATGTTGTTTGGTTCACCTTCAACATCGCAGCATCCACCGGAACTCGAACAACCGGTGTCGTCATCGGACACCAATACTTGCTCTTGTTTTACACGTCCTACTCTTGCCATAGCTTCCTTCAACATAACTGTAGAAATGGATTTTGACCTTCTACCGCCGCTAATTCCGCCGGATCCACCGTGAGCAAGTACCATTTTGCCAGGGTGTTATCGCTTGAAAGTGCCAGGTGTTGGGGGTGTAGAGAGAGTGTGAGAGAGAGAAATGGCTATCTTTGTTTTGCGAAAAGAGAAGATAATAAGTCGTGCACTTTTTCAACTTTATTTTCCCTTTATAGACAGGTGATGAATAATCAACTATTTTCTATTTTTTGGATTAAAACACAATGTTGGTGTTCCGATCCTCCCCTGCTGCCGTCAACGTTGGTGTTCCCGTTCATAAGTCCTCCTAGATACCGCGGACTTTTACGTAGCGTCAATCTCAAGTACGTCAAGCTCGGCTACCATTACTTGATGACCCATTTGTTGACCCTCCTGTTGATCCCGTTCGTCGCCGTCATTTTTGTCCAAGCTTCTCAAACCAACCCCAACGACCTTCGCAACCTTTCACTTCACCTCCAATACAACCTCGTCGCCGTCGTTGTTTGCTCTGTTTTTCTCATTTTCGGATCCACCGTCTACATCATGACGCGCCCCAGACCCGTTTACCTTGTGGATTTCTCCTGCTACCTCCCTCATCCTCATCTCCAGGCCAAATTCTCCGATTTCATGGAACACTCGAGGCTCACCGGCGATTTCAAGGAGTCTTCCCTTGAGTTTCAGCAGATTCTAGAACGTTCTGGGTTAGGGGAAGAAACGTGTGTTCCATATGCATAAGTTAGTCTCTCTCGATGGCTCGAACACGAGATAAGGCAAAGTGAAATTTTTCGATACGCTTTTTCCACATCTTCGCCACATCATCAAATAACCCACCATTAAAAAAAAAAAAAAAAAAAACTAAACGGCTGTTGTGTGCTTTGACCCTTTTTAATTGTTTTTTGGTATTTAAGATGAGATAGGATATTGTCACTACCTTTCACCGTTAGATTAGAATCTCATCTACCTTTATCATTTCTCTCTCCTATTGAGATTCTGATCTAACGGTGAAAAAGTGGTAGTGACATAAAATTGATAGTGACAATATCCTATCTTATTTAAGATACCCTTAATAAATATTTATGACAGATACTCTTTTTATAATAGTCAGTGAAAATAAAAAGGAAAACCATATTAATGTTTCCGTGAAAATAAAAAATGAAAACCATATTGATGTGAAAAGTGAAAACCACCTGGATGTGCTGCAGTGCGGGCCAGTTCTCTGTTGCTGATGTGGAAGCCTATCACTGGCTATTGACAAAAGGAAAAATGCGCGAATCGATTTACCGATTCCCTCATCGGGGAACAACAACACTACCACAGAGGATGTTGCCGCTCTGGAATCCGTCATTAACTTCCAGAACGAGCTGCCTTGCTTCATTTCAAGCTCAGGTTCGCTCCTTGCAACTCTCATGCTTCTAAGGTTCTTGATTATTGCAAGGGTATAATCAGTTTTGTTCACATTGATGGTTATCAGCAAAAATTTGGACCTTAAGTAGAAGAAACCCTTGGCAAAACTTCGATTCTCTGAGTTCTATTCGTTCCGAGAAAACCCATTTGCGGTATACTCGTTGTTTGTCAATGGCTTCCCCCTCCGAGATGTCTTCGTTTGGCACCGGAAAAAAATCGAAGAGAGTATGGATATGGACGAAAAACAAGCAGGTCATGACGGCTGCCGTCGAAAGAGGATGGGATACTTTCATTTTCTCGCCACAGCATCGACAGCTTGCCACTGACTGGTCATGTATGTACTCTGCGTTCTTAATCTTTCGCTTCGTTATCTAGAAGAGCGAACTCCTTTTACCCATTTGTTATTTTGGGTCTCTTGAAAGATGAATCACCATGTCAGCGAAGTTGAATATGTGTGTTGAATACCAAAATTTTGTTCATGACGCGTACAGCTATTGCGGTAATAAGCCCTCTCTTCATTGGCGAGGGAGAGATTTTGGATGGCCAGAGTAACAGGGTTGCTACGGTTTTTGATGTTTCAACTCCTGATGAGTTAGAGCGACTTAGACCTGAGGACGAGCATGCAGAAAATATTGTTGTTAACTTATTAGATTGGCAGGTATGCCCATTGCTCACTGCACTAACGTTTCACGTGAGATGAGGTGTTTGCTTTGCGTTATGATTAACTTGTCTATCATTGACATGAAATGTCGTTAACATGGGAGATTTTGTTACGTCATGCTAGTTCTGGCTCATCGTTTTATTTAGCTGTGAGATCTAAGTTGTGAATCGCCATTTGCAATCAATAATTTGTTGATGCGTTTTATAACTCTGGCAATTTCTATTTGCTTTGAATTTTTGTGGTTGGTTGATTCTTAGATATGCTTAGTTCTACGATTAATCTATTGGGATATTGTTATAACTTCTATACTTGGTGTTGGATACTTGCAGCTCTTGAGTTTCCCAGTCATCATATGGGCATATATTTGTCTTATGCAAAATTATGTTTAGATTCTGATCACCTTTTGTAAATCTCATTGACTTCAACTGTAGCATGATCTGTTTTCCAAATCAAGTTGGCATCATCACGTTTATCAACTATTGTTTTTCTCTCTTCACATTGCTGACTTCAATTTGTTATCACAAAAGTTAGGTCTGTCTTTTAAAGGTATAATAATCATTTGTTAGATAATTGGCATTTATAATCTTGAGTAATATTATATAAAATTCTAACTCTCTTTGTATGGCTTTGCTTAGGTGATACCAGCAGAAAATATAATTGCAGTATTTCATAGCAGCCAAAAGACGGTGTTTGCTATCTCCAACAATCCATCTGAAGCTCAAATTTTTCTTGAGGTATATGATTGGACTAATAAAAATGTTAAACTTTCAACTAGTCGAAGCTCTGTAAGCTGGACATAGTAATTTGTAGTCCTTTTTCACAGTTAACTTCTCTGTTGCAATTGCTCCTTTCGGATTTTGTAGGCACTGGAACATGGGCTAGGTGGCATAGTTCTGAAAGTAGAAGACGTCGAACCTCTTCTTGAGTTAAAGGTAAATCTGTAGCTGGTGAAACCTCTCTAGTAATGAGGCCTGGCCTCTTATTTCACTATGGAACTTTCAGGAATATTTTGACAGAAGAAAAGAAGAGAGTAATCTACTGAACCTGACCAAAGCCAGTGTCACGCGTGTGCATGTGGCTGGAATGGGTGATCGTGTTTGTGTTGATCTCTGTAGCCTTATGAGACCGGGTGAAGGACTTTTAGTATGCGTCCAATTCCTCCTTTAACAATTATCCCTCAGCTAATTTAGTGAAAAGCCATTTTTATATGCAAATGCTTTTCACAGGTTGGGTCTTTCGCTAGAGGACTATTTCTTGTCCACTCAGAATGTTTGGAGTCAAATTACATTGCAAGCAGGCCTTTCCGGGTGAATGCAGTAAGTTCTACACTCTTTAGGGTTTAGAGTTTAGGGTTAGAGGTGTTCCAGAAATGTCTGCAAATGTTTGCAATCGAGTAAATAGCTTGGATCGGTTGTCTAAACTCAAAACTGCTTAAAATATGTATTTTCATAGTCAAATGTCCCAACTCTGCTCCTTTATTTGTCGGCCTATCCACAAGCTAGGGATGTGTGTGTGTATTAAATCTTTCTATTTCTCTCCTGTATCATATATTTTGGAATTAAAAATCTGTAAGTTAATATTATGGTGGGGAAAGTTGGGGTGGATCCTTTTAGCAAATTACTGTTTAGTCACCCCACTTGCTGTTCAATTTCTCCACAACCATACAAACCGGATTGACCGAGCACGTTTCATAATAGGGGCCTGTGCATGCCTATGTTGCTGTTCCAGGAGGAAAAACATGCTACCTGTCAGAATTAAAAGCGGGGAAAGAAGTGATAGTGGTGAATCAGCAGGGTCAACCACGAATTGCTATTGTTGGGCGAGTGAAGATTGAGACAAGACAATTAATCCTTGTAGAGGCCAAGGTTTGTGCATGTGGAGATGGAAATACTAATTGATAAAACTGTTTCTGCAAATGAGTAGACAAGAACTTCTGCAAGTAATGTCGTTCCTTTTGCAGGGCCATTCTGATGATGAGACTATCTACAGTATCTTTCTGCAGAATGCAGAAACAGTGGCCTTAGTTGGTCCCTCCGAAGGTAATAAATTTTACATTTACTATTTCCTGCAAGTTTGAGTTATTTCTGTGTGATTCCTTAATTCTTAATTGTCTTTCAGGAAATACAAAATCGAAAACTGCTGTTCCTGTGACCTCTCTTAAAGTCGGAGATGAAGTTTTGTTGAGAGTACAAGGTGGGGCTCGCCACACAGGGATTGAAATTCAAGAATTTATTGTTGAGAACTGAACTGATACCACTCCATGTTTATATGTTAAAAATATAAATAAATATTCTTTTTTTATTTCTAACAATATTGTAAAACTTTCAATCTAGTCCTCTCTAGAATTTCAACCTTTTCAATTTATAAAGTTTCTCACTTTTTCTCCCAATCCAAGACACAACCAACTTGGCAATTTCCCATTTTCAAAGCTGCATAAAAAGTAAAAACTCAAAGAAATGTAAGAGACTTTGATGCATGCACGTATGAGAAAATAGTAATTGTAACTGGAAAATCTACTTTGTGTGAGGTTGCAGAGTATGGAAGCCATGGTAGAGAAGCAAATCGTGTGGGTTTGCTGTAATTTTGCGGATGCGTTGAAGTCAGAAGCCAAAGCCATCAACGAGTGCATAGTACCCCTCCTGGGCATGGGCTTTAAATGTTAAATTGAATAGTGAATTACTGAATTTGACCAAGCTGACATAGCTCACATAATGCGTGATGTGCTATTTGGAATATCAACTTCAAAATTATGTAACTTTTTTCAGATGAAATGTGTCAAGAGCTCTTACAACTTCCCAAAATTTGGGTAAATTTTGCATTACATATATATTTTAATGTCAGCTCCCTCTTAACTAAATCCGGACAGTATGAACTTAACATGCCAAGGCTTTACTGCGAAGTCATCGAACACATGATTCCTTAATTTTCGCATGAACATTAAATATATGTCAGAAGATGAATCTTAAAAATGACAGCAGATGAAAAAAAAAAAAAAAAAAAAAAAAAAAGTGCAAAAAACAACAAATATACCAATAGAATCAAATCCCAACTTGTGTTGTTGCCTGTAAATCTCAATTCTGACCATTCATCTAAGGTCATGGGCTACGTGAAAAAAGAAAACACACACACACACCATGGTGACATTTCCAAGTTTATTAAATATAATATTTTAAAGTTTTGCGTGTTCATTGTGTAGATACACAAATGATTGAGGATAGGATTTTATTAAAAATATAATAAAGTACATTAACGTGGATGAGCTCAATCATGTCATGTCATTCATTCCCTTTAATCTGCAATTATTGAAAAGAGCATCAACATCCGATTCTTCTGTTTGATGGCCACTTGATACTGTCCTCTCACTTATCACTCTATCCTCAACTGTTTGCGTTACTCTTTCAATCTCCCTTTGACTTTTCTTATCGCATGAAGCAAGACAAGACTTCACCATACACTCACTATTCTCTGCTTCCAAATAATTCTCCCAAATAGCTTCCCCTTCATTCAAATCACATGTATATTGAGAGATCAAAACTTAAATATCTTCAACTCATTCATTTCAAGGATATAAACACTGGCTAAAGTGATGCATAAATAATTATAAATCGGCCAAAGTGAAACAAAATTCGCTTTTATATATAGAGGATGTTGCATCTAATTGCAAAATCCTTTGAATTAAAAGACTATCCCAAGCCTTTTCCCCTTGTTCATTGAGTTATTGACAGTGCTTCTGAGCAAAAAAAAGTTATTGACAGTGCTACTAGCTACCTATATCCTATATATGTATATATATCACACTGCACAGTGGCTTACGTATGAATATATGGCCGGGCATATTTGTCTTTAACATGGATGTTACCAAACGTCGAGGGCCTACTTTTGTACATGGAGAGAATTTTTTTGTTAAAAAACTGTAAATCAATTAACAATGCAGTCCTTGTTGTACCGTGTTGAATTTTCCCCCTCAAAAGAAATACCGTTCTAAATAGCTTCTAGTTACGTACAACGAATACTTCGTTTCGATTTGAGGATATTTGGGTTTGTATTTTCACTCCAATTTGTTGTTCTATTACATCACCCTTACGGATATCGAATTTCAACCAAAATATTCTAAGCTAGATAAATTGACGTACTCATATTTGGAAAATCAATACAGATAATATATATATATATACACACACACATGTAACAACATTTAAAAAATTGAGCACATATAAATGTTCTATTAAATTAATTTTTTAATTATTGTGGAACTAAATTTACCTAGAAGTATTCCTCCAGATATCAATCTTCTCTGATTAATTATTTGAAATGCCTTATGTTTATTATCATATATATTAATATATAATATAAAATTTACAATTATTCACAAATCATGATAGATATAAAATTTTACAAGTTAAAATGGAAAACATTTCTAATTTTAGTCATATAACAGGATAAGTTGGCAGACTCACTAGCTAGCCAACCAAAACTTCCACACAATATGTCATCATAGATTTCACTCCAAAAAGACAAACGGGTAGTAACATACTAACATGCATGCATGTTATCAGTAATCAATAATTAACGAGTAAATCTTACTGTGACCGAAAAAATTTCAAGTCTTATCGAATATCATGATATAGTTTGGTTGGGATTAATTAATGATGCTGAGAGAACTGAGAAGGGGACTACACACACACACACACACATATATAGAAAGGTTGGTGAAGCATATGAAATAATGATGTTCGCGTCGCTAGCTTCATAATGGTTAATTGATTGTAAGGAAAGGAGGGTCTAACTATTTAAACCGTATCCTGTTTCAACTTTCTGGCAGATACCTACAAATTCACTTTACTCAGTAACGTAACTCTGTGTGAGAGAGAGTGTGTGTTTTTGCTTTGGCAGTGGCTCACATGGCATCTTCTTCAGGTTTCAGAGTTAATTAGTTTCCCTTGTCAGACTTATATTGGCAAACGTCGCCTTCGTTTCTCACCAGCGCCATCATCATTCCAACTCCTTTTTATTATTACTGAATCAATGAATTTTTTTGTACTGTTCACTTCACACTCGTCCCAACCCCACCACCCTCCTTTCTCTTTTATAAAGTCCCACCCACATTTGGCTCTTCCTCCAATAACGACATGCTTCCTCTCCCTCCTCTTACCTCATCTTTCTTCAACCTGATATCATCGATCTGATCATGATTCCAAAGCACCAGCATGAAAACTATTATTTATATTTTTTGTACTCTAACATTGCTAGCACTGAATCCCATTTCTAATTATGCTCCCATACTTGATGCCAGACCTGGAAATCCACTAAGGGCCACATGTGCCTTAGCTTGACTTGAACTTGTCATTTTTTCATATTTCTAGTAAAAAAATAAAAAAGAGCAACTCAATGCATAAGGCTTCATAGCTGGTAGGGTTTTAGAAGTGATAGATGTACGTAATCTTAACCCACAAGTAAAGATATTGTTTTCAAGATTTGAACCATGACCTATAACTCACATAACAACAACCTTATTGTGGCGCTAAGTCTCACCACTCTTTTTTTTTTTTTTTTTTTTATTTCTAGCATAAGTGTGTGTGTGTGTGGGGTAATTTTCTAGCTCATGGTATGGGAAATAAGTTGCACTGACTACTCAAAAGTCCACCAATTCCTCACATGATGATGATAAAAGTAGATAGATATATGTTCAAATTTTATACACCATTACGAAGATCTACTACTTGAGAAACGTAAATTCAAACCGAGACAGAGGAAAAAAAAAAAAACCTACCTTTTTTTCCCAACAGAATCATTTGAAGGTTCAATGAAAATGGTGGTGGTGCTCGTGAGGCCAGGTCCAGAAGTTGTGCTGCTGATTATGACCGTCATCGATAGTAGCAGTGTTGGTGGTGTTGAACATGTTGGAGAAGGTTTCGTCTTGGAGGTCCGATCTTGTTGAGAACTGGAGGAGTTGTGTTATGCTGGTGGGCTTTAGATTATTATTAGAGCCTGCTACGAGCTGATGCCTTTTACCAACAGGACTGTCTCTAAGTGGTGTTTTTGAAAGGTCCAAATTGATGTCTGAACTGTTGTCACTTCCATTATTATTGCTCCATGAACCCTCCGTTTCTTTCTTCACCAGCCTCACTACTGTTCCTCCTTCACACTGATGATCTCTTCCTTTCAGAGCTTGTAACTGCCAACACAACACAGTAATCAAAATCCAAACACTTGGCATTTTTTCTTCTATGTGGATATCATCTCAGAGACCCAAAAGCCCACAAAAAATGGGAAAAAGAATAACAATATATTATTATTTGAAAGATGGAGTTTAGATTTTATTTTATTTTAATTAGTTCTATTCTGTCATATACTGACACTTCACAAGAATGATCAGATTGATTAATCAAGAAAAAAATAAAGTTAATGAGGGAATCGATGACTTCAAAAGTCACTGATACATGTGGGATTAATAACTAAGTCAACGAAATAATGGAGGTTTAAAAGTAAATGTGAAATCACCAAAGTTCAAACAAGAAAAAGCACTTCCTTCTACAATAAACAACAAACCGTTCAATGATGCTACTGTTCGGTTCTACACTTCTAAACACGAAGATATACATCAAAAATTCAACATCCAATTTTTTGGGTAGAAATGCTTTATCCACATTGATATGTATACCTATAGAACTGAGAAAAACTGTCCAGCGGCAAGTTTGGAAGAAAAAGAACAAAGATTAAGAACTCAAAATCCTAGTACCGATCGCAAGATCAGTGAAGAAGAACATGTGTAGTTGTGTCTGGGGAAGAGATTCAAGTTCCCACTTGTCCAAAAGAATGAAAATCATGACCATGGCCATAGAATTGATGTTAGAGATGGGAGGGAAATTGAAAAAGGCGATACCTCAGCATGAAGTTTCTGGTTCTGAAGGTTAAGAGCATCGTTATCGGCCTTGAGAGCTTCAAACTGTTTCTTGAGGGACTCATATTCTTTCTCGAGGTTCTTGGTCTTCCATCGGGCTCTTCTGTTCTGAAACCAAATGGCGATCTGACGTGGCTGCAGCCCCAAAGCCTTAGCCAGCTCCAGTTTCCTCTCTGGCTCAAGCTTGTTCCCAACCTCAAAGCTCTTCTCAAGTGCCTTCACCTGCTCCATGTTCAGCCTCTTCTTCTTCTCCCCTATCTGCATCGACCCATCGTCCGACAAATCGTCATCGCCTCCGTTCAGGGCCTCCATGTCGTACTTGCTCTCTACCCCTGAAAACGACATCGATCTTTTCACCATGAAGGGTGCACTATTCCCTGCGTTTTCACCAACAAAAAAGATTACTTTTTTTCTTTAAAAGAAAGTGGGATTAGTAAATTAAACGATGAACCTCCTTCAAGAGGGAGAGAAAAAAGAGGATCGCGCGTACGAGTTTGAAAGTGTTGGGGTGGTAATGGAGGGAAAGATTTGAGAGATGGTGATGAAGAGAGGTGGGGGTCGTGATGATGGTGATGATCTTCATGGGAGTGATTGGTGTGAAACATGAAAGTGTGAGAAGGAGGGAAGGCCATAGTTACAAAAAACTGGGAATTGATCAGAAGGAATATAATGAAACGGAGAAGTGGGGGTTTATTATGGTGAGGCTTTTGTGTATAACAATTTAAGGGGGTGGCGATGATCACAGTTTTTGGCTCTCACTCTCATGGTGGCAGAGTTTCCAGATTCAGAGAAAGTGAGGATAATGCTAATGGATGCACACAGACTCAGACAGACTGTGAGAGAGAGAAAGCGAAAGGTGTAATTTTTGTTAAAAGTATAATCAAAGTTTGGAGCTTTCCTGGACCCCCGCGCACCCTCTCTCTCTCTATATTCTACTACAGTATAATTAGTAAGTGTATAACAAATCGATGACCTCGCAATAAATCAATGATTCCAGAATTAACTTCTGGTCCCAACAAAACCATTCTTATTTATGCATATTTTGGCTTTATATTGCTCACCAGGGCTGGTTGATCCCTGACCACAACAAAAATTAAATAAAATAAGAAGGAAAAAAGCCAAGCGAGCTTCCTTATTATCATTATTATTTGGTGGGGAGAAATCTTGAAGTTACTTAATTAGTTGGGTATATATATGTGAGTACGTAATATATCCTGGAGCGGTAACAAAGTTGAGGGGTTTATATATACACACACGCATATATATAAATATAATGGAGAGAACTAGAGAAGTCAGATGAAGGGAAGGGGGAGATAGAGGACAAATGATGACAACATTGACAACTTTAGGTGGAATCTTGCATATGTTGCAGAGGCCAAACAATAGCCACTTGATTTTTATGTGCTCAGAGGGGTAAGTTGTTAGGTCATGTGTGACGAGGAAACACTGCCATTCCGAACATGAAAATCCAGAATCCAAGGAGATGTATATGCTTATTATATTATTTTCATATCAGTGGTGGAAACTTGCACTTGCAAATTTTAATTTATTAAACTGCTTCATGAGATCTCTGGCGTCGCCTCCATATATATATTTTGCTATTTTGTATTGCAGATACTCTCATTGGGATTTTCAAATAATATATACTATACTATATTAACTCCTTGTATGTAAACATGTTTGCTTTATTTCTATTATTATTGGCTGCTAATATATATAAACTTAATATATTAGAACCCAGAAAGATGCATAAGCTAGCCTCCTGGAACCAGCAGCAGCTCGCCCCCCACTTTTTTCCCTCATTGATTATCATTTTAATATTCTTAGTGTGATTTAAGTACAAAACCCTTTTAAAAATAAACTTTTGAGAAAAAAGCAGGATTCTGGCAGGCATTCAGTCAAGTTTTGTGGTGAGCTAATTAAATGTGATATTATTATGTATGATCCATGCCTGAAGTGTTTTTATTTTAGGTTGTTCTAATTTACAATTTATAGAATGAAAAGAAATAAAATCAACATAATAAGGAATGTATGAAACAAAATAATAAACTGAATTTTATAAAATTGAATATGAAAATTGACGAAGATCGGTCATATGTGTATTAATTGTAAGAATAATTAGACAAGTTGATAATGTTGATAACTATGTTTGATTTTGTGTGTGTGTGTGTGTGTTTTTTTTTTTTTTTGGGGGGGGGGGGTATGTAATATTGAAAAGATTTTATTTTTTTTGGTAAATTTTCATTCTTGAAATTTTTGCCTTGCTTATGATTGAACATAACTTTGACCCTTCCCCATCTTAAAGAATGTTATTGAATCAAAATTTGAAATAGAAAAAAAAATGTTTCAATTAAAATAGAATACGGTGAGTTTGTAATATGATGGAAATATAATTAGTTTATGAATATTTTGCCACTTAATTTCTTTAGAAATTTGATGATGACCCTTGTTGGTTAAGCAAAGCTTCTATTTAGGGAAATAACTCAAGTACAAAAAAAGAATAAGAATCACAACTCCAATAACTTTTTTAGACCTAATTTAGTAACTGGGGCACTTCATCACCAATGTTAGTATTCACGTCAAACGGTAAAGTCAAAGAAAGCTATGAGTTGGGCTAAAAGTCTCTTAAGATATCTGGAGTAACTAGGTAACCTGCATTACCTATAGGCAGAGTCACGGCAAAAAGGGATCTACAACAACTTAAGATTAGGGGGAAAAAAAGAAAGAAAAGAATCAATTTTCTACTTGAGGATCCAAATTGAATTAAATGAAAAGCTTGGTTAAATGGGCCATTTGAGGTTTTTAAAGGAGTTAAGTAGCTTAATATTCCTTTACTAATCCTATTGTTGCACTTGTTACTTCTAATCCTTTAATTTTATCATTCTGACATTAACAGATTATTATAATTGATTAAGGTTGTTGGCTTAGTAATTTATTCTTATACGACATTAACTTGAACAAAATTTGATAATGTGATCTAAGTGTGGTGATAGTGTGATCTAGGTGTGGTGGTGTGCTCTGCTCCCTATTTAGGAATTTTAATTTATAAGCAATTTCTTCTTGTTCGGATAATAAATTTTGTTTCTTTCGCTTAAGGATCAACAAGCAAATGTTTAGGTGTTGGAGATTTTGATAAGTATATATTTTATAATTAAATCATTGTAGTATACATATATTAAATTTATTTATATTTTATATTTATTTAATTAACTTTTATATATTTTCTATTATTTAATTATGGGATAGGATATCGTCACCATCATTTTTTGTCATTACCAACTTTTTCACGTTTTTTCATAAAGCGAGAGAAATGATAAAATCTCAATGAGATTATGATCTAACGGTGAAAATTAGTAATAACATTAGTAATGACAAAAAATGGTGGTGACAATATCCTATCCCTTTAATTAATTAAAAGATAAAAGGATATTTTGATATAAAATCTACTCATCATATTCTAATTTATTTTGGAAGGGATATTATAAGATTCAAATGTGAACAAAATATCAATATAATATATCTATATTATATGATAGTCGATAAAGAGAGAGAGAGAGAGAGAGATAAACCAAGATATTGTGATAGATACACAAGCAAAGAGGCAATATAGACCTATATATATGCTAGACATAGTAAGAGGGAGAAACAATACTATTTTCCAGGTTGGTGATAGCTAGCAAGGCAAGAGCTTTAATGGAGGGAGATTAAAGTTTGTAGATGCAAAAGATAAGTTGACAACACTTGGATGAAAATGGGACTATTTTGGTATTCTAAATCGAGTTTTTGTTTCTCTTCTTTCTTTTGCCTTTTTTATCTTTTCTTTAGTTAGCTATTATTTTGATCATGAGAATGTTTAGTTTGTGTAGTTAAACCTTGGTTTTAAATTATTTAGTTTGATTATGGATTAGTGGATGATAATTGTTGTCATTAATTACTTTAATATTATATTAATTGATTTAATTGTAAGCTTGATTATCCTGAAAATAGAGAAATTTGATTGGGACTATTCTGGCATTTTAAAGGAGCCTAGGGATAGGGAATTTAGACTAGACCCTCAATTAAAGCGTGTAGGATTAAGTTTTCAAATTTTAAAATGCTTGTAAGATAGATATATATATATATATACCTACCCCCTACCGCACGACATGACCTTATTTTCTGTTGCATGCGAAATGATTTTTAGTCTAAGTTTCAAAATTAGACTCCAAAAGTCATGCTTTTGGAGTCTAAGTTTGAATCTTAGACCTATATAGTTTTATTAGGTAGGATTGTTTTCAAATTTTAAAACTTGTTAAATTAATCAAATTAAGTACTAATCAAATTAAGTACTAATTGCCTAAGAAATTAGGAATTAACATAATTGAAATGTATTTTAGTGGATCGAAAGACACTCTTAGGTAACTAAGAGTCATAGACTAGCAAATAAATGCAATTAAGGGAATTGAAGGGGGAAATTAGACAATAAGAAGTAATCAAAACTATAATAATTCAAGTCACTTCTTAAGATCTAGAATCACTCTTAGCTTTCACAATATAGTTAGATTTGTCTTCTTCTTTTCTCCAGTTAGCTTTTATTCATAGTTTTAAATTTTGTTGACTCAACTTAAGAAAAAGTATAAATTAAAGTCATTGTTCAACTACATTATTGGTACTTGGTACCAAGTTTTTATGGGAATGATATGATATCTTACTCTTTCTTTATTACTTGATATGATCCACACACTTGCGGAGTCTTAAACTCTATATTTTACCCCTATCGATGAAAAGTATAGACGAGTATATCAGGAACCAAATTAAAGAATAATATACACTGTCATTAAGAAATTGAAATGGCATGCACACATGCAAGGAATGCAAACTTAAAGAGAGGGTAAAAATGACAAATGAAAATCAGATTTATAAAATGAGAGGGAAACACACACATGATCATCATGATAAAATTATAGAGCTTGCAGGATTTAAAAGATAAAAATGCATCATTAATCAGTATTTAAAATTTAACACGGGATGGAGAGATGGAATATAAGTTGGTATGTAAATAATATGTTTCATTTCACTAATTTTTTTAATTTAATTTTTTTAAATTATTTTTTCTTCTTCTATGTCTTCCTCAACACCGCTCACTTTTTGGTAATATCTGGTCATTTATTTACATGAAACTCTCATTCATAACACGTTAAAATTGACACCTTAGTAACATGAGAAATCACATAATGACATCATTATACATACTACTTGTGCATGTGTTTGAGAGGGAGGGAGGGAGATATATAGGGACATATTTTAGAAGGGGTGGTTGCGTAGAGCGATGAATGAATAGATGAAATAGGGATGTGTTTTTATCCAAGCAAGAACATGTCATTGGGCGCCTTCCCTTTTCCAATGCTCACCGTATCTATGGCAACTCCTGCCCCACTTTGCTTTCTCCACTCCTAACCCCTAACCTAATTCAAACCTCTCCTCTATTTTATCATCCTTTAAGGGATCCAGCTTGCCTGCCTATAGAAAGGCTAGACAGGGAAAGTTTAGCTCCTTTGGATCGTTCATTGTGTAGATCGGATCTAAAGGTTTATATCTTATTTTTTACTTTATATTTTTTTATAAAAATTATTTTAATGAGTAAAGAATCTAAAATAAAAATAATCTATTTACTAACATTTTTTTAAGGTAATATTTTTTTTAAGAAAAAATCACCAAAAAAAAAAAAATCTGGACAATCCAGGGGAGTCGAGCTCCACCTTCCTATCCAAAGAATAGGCAGGGAAACTAGGTCCTTCTTCAAGGGACATGGACATATATATAATGAAAACTCCCTCTTATATGCTACCCTTCCCATTTTAAATATAAGATGGAGTTAACTTTTTTTAGAGGTTAAGGAAGCTAAATAAGTTATTGAATCATATCATATCACTACTACAAAAAAGGGTAACTACTTCCCTAAAAGACTTCCTTATTTTTAAAAAGGATGTTAAAAGTGATCGTAGTGGCATTTTTGTAAAATAAATACGATATTATCAAATTTTGCGTCCTAAAACCAGTTTAAGATCGTTTAAAATAAATAAAGGTGTCCTACAATAATTTCAGGACGCTTAAATTAAAATTTTTTCCGCCAAAAATTAATGTTTTAGCGCGCCTTGGCGCCATTTCACAAATTTTTTGGCGCCAGCATCAGAAGAATGATGAGGAATTAATTTTTTATTTGTTTAATAAGTTTTAAGGCGTCCTGATAGAAGATCAGGACGCTTTTAAATAATTAAAGGCGCCCTGATTCAACATGAGGACACCTTAAAAGCATTAAAGGCGCCCTGAGTCAACTTCAGGACGCCTTTAATGTTATTAAAGGCGCCCTGATTCAACTTCAGGACGCCTTTAATGAATTAAAGGCGCCCTGATTGTACTTCAGGACGCCTTTAATTCTTTTAAGGCGCCCTGAATATGATTTCAGGACGCCTTTATTGCAAAATAAACCCTATTTTGCACACGCGTATCCCTCATTCTCGTTTCATTCGATTCCCTCAACCCTACTTTCTTCTCTCGATCATTTGTGCGCCGTTTCCTCCTCCGTGTCTTTCGGGCCTTCGCGATAGTCGACCGCACTCTCCTACCTCGTTCTCATCGAGCCCTCAACCCTTCCTCTCACATTTGCGCTGTTTGTGCGTCGCCGTCTCTTCCCATCGCGACAGTCCCGTCGGTGTGCGTGGGTCTCGTTCTCTCTTTTCGTCTTGCTCTCCGGCGGTGTTCTCTGTCAGCTCTTCACGGTGGCCGTTGTTCTCACATTGTGCGCTCTCATTGGGTAAGTCCATCGGTCCACCCCATTCTTCTAACTACGTACTGATGTGTTGATTATTTGGGCGTTGAAAACATTGGAAATTTCATATGTGATGACACTTTTTTAGTTAGGGATTATAGGGATTGTTATTCATATTTGATATTGAAAATCAAATTTTTGAGATTGGCCCTTGCTTTCATGATATTAAAAATCTGTTTTGGTTGATTTCTTTTCTTTGGGATTTTGGCATGTATAGACCATGAGTTGCTAAAAACTCTCATTTAGGATTACTTTTCTCCATTGTATGAATTCAAACTACTAGATATGAAATTGAAAATCAAATGGTTGATTTTTTTAGCTGGGATTTTGGTATGTATAGACCATGAGTGGCTAAAAACTCTCATTTAGGATTACTTTTCTCCATTGTATGAGATTGGCCCTTGCTTTCATGATATTGAAAATCAAATGGTTGATTTTTTTTTTTTTTTGGGATTTTGGCATGTATAGACCATAAGTGGCTAAAAACTCTCATTTAGGATTGCTTTTCTCCATTGTATGAATTCAAACTACTAGATTATCTTGGTTTTGTCGGTTGATGAGTATATAAGTTGATTTTTCTTTGTGCTCAATGCTATGTTGTACTTGATCACCACATGATTAGAGTAGTTTAATTGGAAGATGCTTGAGAGAGCCATTTTGATTGTAGAAATTAAGAAAAATCTTGTTAGTGATTAAATGGATGGTTTGTTGTTAGAATAGAAATATATCTAACAACCTAGCATAGTATATTGAAGGATTGCTTTGGAAATATGGTTTTCATTAATTATAAACAGGACATTTAATAATTTTAATGAAAATGAAAAATCGTCTTAACTTGAGAGAGTTTAGTTAATGATTTTAGAACCTTTGACTATCATGAATGATTTCTTGTAATCCTTGATACGTACGCCTTAGGTTACCGAATGCATGATTAAGTGAGCAAAACAAGAAATTATTGGTTTTTCTTTGCCCCATTCCGTGTGATGATTTGTTTGTGATGACCTTGTATATTGTAGGAAATGCTAAGGTGTTGATTTGATTCATTGAGCCGCAAGGCAATGTGTGATTGTGGCCCATTCTCTTCTCTCCCGTGAGTCCCCTCTCCCCTCTACACTCGTCCAGCTCTCTTCCTTCCTCCGAGGCTTCTCAGGCTCCAACTCCGGTTCTTCATCCACGGTCCACCTCTGTTCCTTCAACTCCGGCGATTTCGAACCAACTGATCGAGCGACGAGCGATTGTGGTTTGTCTCTCCTTTTCTATTTTGATTTTACCAATTTTTGTAGATCCGTGTCTCTCTTATCCCGTAAATGTAATGTATAGCCTCGACTTGTTCCTTTTCCTCCCAAATCGAATCAAATTCCCTCTTCCCATAATCCCATCGCCCATTTGCTCGACTTTGACTTGTACGGGCTTTGGTGATGATGATTTCTTCGTTTATTTCTGTTTTAAATTGTTTCTTGTGTTACTATCTAGTTATTTATGCATCTATGTTAATCCTTTAAATGCACGTGCAATCGTTTTTTGCCCAAGATCCAGAATTTAAAGGTAGACAAGTAGTTACTTTCCACAACTAGAGAGACTTCATATTCTTTAGCATTATCGGTATGTATCCACAAGACTTGAATCATTAATCCACATTTATATGTTTATGAATTTTCTTTCTTTCAATATTGTTATGCTCGGCTTTGCTTTCTTTATGTTTTGTTGGTTTTCGATCTGTACTCGTAATTTTAATTTTTACAATTTCCCATATTGGTAGGGTTCTTTGTATGTTATTTTGATTAGCATAATGCCAGAAGAGCATAGTCTATCAATTTCAGCCCTTTTTTGCATTTTATAGTGTAGTTACTCAACCCTTTATCAATTCTATTTTGTAATGATGAAATTGATGCATTTAATGGATGATATTGTTCTGAATCACCTTGAATTAAGCCGAAATTGTTTGTTGTTGAAAATTTGGGATGCATTACTTTTAAGGGGAAATGTTTGCCGAAATTTTTTAAAAGATAGAGAAAAAAGCATGTCGTTTTGTTTTTTGTTATATAAACTTGAGTGTTGGTGGAAATATCGTAGGTGGTATTAAAATGGGGCATGGTTGGATGAATGCTTTGAGAACTAGTGAAGAATATGAGAATGAGGTGGAAGAGTTTATTGAATTTGCTAGAAGGAATGTGGCTACAAAAAAAAAGGATGTATTATTGTCCATGTGTTAATTGCTTAAATGGGGTTCGACGGGATATTCCTACTATAAGGGATCACCTAATTTGTGATGGAATAAACCTTCGATACACAACGTGGATATGGCATGGTGAGGAGGTAATAAGTACCGGTGTGTCGGACGAAAATGAAGTTGAGGAAGATGACGATGGAATGGAGAGAATGATTCATGATGTTGAGGTCGAATCTTTTGCACAACCGCATGAATATGATAGCGTGCGGAGTGATGCGAGAGACACCGTTGTTCCCTGGGTGTACTAAGTATACACGGTTAATGGGACCTTACATTTGATCAACTTAAAGGCAACTTGTGGGTGGACCGATAGTAGTTTCACGTCCCTGCTTCAATTGTTGTGTGATATGTTGCTAGACGATAATGTACTTCCAAATCGTATGTATGAGGCCAAGAAAATCTTGTCTTCGATGGGTATGGAGTATAAAAAGATACACAGTTGCCCTAATGACCGCATATTGTACAGAAATGAGTATGAAGGCTTGAGTAATTGTCCGAAGTGTAAAACTTCACGATACAAAGTGAAGAAAGGTGGTGGTTCGGGAGATGATGAGACAACAAAAAGGCAACCCGTGAAGGCATTGTGGTATCTTCCAATAATACCGCGGTTTAAGCGTCTCTTTACTAGTGAAGCCACGGCGAAGCATTGAGATGACATTCGATGAGAGAATTCCGATGGAAAATATCTCAAGACCGGTACGACTCTCTCGCAATGAAAGAAAATAGATGAAATGTTCCCTCAATTTGGCAAAGTGAGCCAAGAAATCTTCGTCTGGGGCTTTGTACAGATGGCTTCAATCCGTATCGGACTCTTAGCAAAGACCCATAGTGCATGGCCGGTTCTCCTTGTAATATACAACTTACCTCCCGGCTATGTATGAAACGCAAGTATGTGATACTCTCTATGATGATTTTCGGACCAAAACAGCCCAGGAACAATATCGATGTGTACTTGGCGCCCTTGGTTGAGGATTTGAAGAAATTGTGGGAGGAAGGCGTAGATGTGTTTGATGCATATAAGAAGGAGTCCTTCAAGATGCGTGCAATGATTTTTACCACGATAAATGACTTTCCCGCATATGGAAATTTGTCGTGGTACAAAGTGTCAAGGGTCATAAAGCATGTCCAATATGTGAAGCGGACACAAACTTCCATCAACTAAAGCATGGAAAAAAATGGTCTATCTCGGTCACGGGAGGTTTCTTGATCGGTTCCACCCATATCGTAAGTTAAGAAAGCGTTTCAACGGCTTACCGGGAGCATAGAACGGCTCCAAAGGCATTAAGGAGAGGATGTTTATGTCGGGTGAAACATATCAATGTCATATTGAGTAAGCGGCGAAAGATTGTGGGTGAGAAGAATATATGGAAGAAGAGATCAATTTTTATTGATCTTCCATATTGGCGTAGTCTTGATGTGAGACACAGTCTTGATGTGATGCATGTGGAGAAAAACGTTTGTGATAGTCTTGTCAGTACTCTTTTGCACATACCAGGAAAGACTAAGGATGGAATTAGTGCGAGACTAGACATGGTTGATATGGGAATAAGAGAACGGTTACATCCACAAGTAAAAGAAGATGGTAAGAAGGCATATATGGAGCCAGCAGCCCATACACTATCAAAAGCCGAGAAAAAAAGTTTGTGTGGGTGTTTATATGACATTAAGGTTCCACAAGGATATTCTTCAAATTTGAGAAGGTGTGTTTCAATGGACGATCTGAAGTTAGTGGGGATGAAGTCCCATGATTATCATGTCTTGATGCAACAACTATTGCCCGTATCTATTAGGGGCATTATGAAAGATGAAGTGCGAACCACTATAACAAAATTGTGTATTTTCTTTAATGCTATCGTAACAAAGTCATTGACATTGAAAAGTTGGATGAATTGGAAAATGAGGGTTATATTATTTTGTCTCAACTAGAGATGCATTTTCCTCCCGCATTTTTCGATATAATGGTGCACCCGATAGTGCACTTGGTAAGGGAGGTCGCTCTGCGGTCCGTTTACCTAAGGTGGATGTACCCTTTCGAGCGATACATGAAGATCTTAAAAGGGTATTCTAAAAATCCTTATCGCCCGGAAGCCTCAATAGTTGAGAGATATGTAGTTGAAGAGGCTATGGACTTTTGTAAAGATTATCTATCAAGGACGATGATACGATCTCAGCATGACAAGGGGATAACCGAGGGAACTCGAGGGATCAAACTAAAGAATAAGGGTCGTGAAGAGGTGTTGCAAGCACACCTGTACATCTTGAATAATATGGAAGAAGTTCAACCATACATTGATGATCACAGAAAGAGTTTGAAGAATAAGAATCCAAGGAAGAATGACATGCAAATAGCTCATGAGCAAAAGAAGACGTCCATAAAGTGGTTTGAGGAGAAGGTATCGCACGAGACCGAGAGTGTCGGATACAATCGAGTGGTTGGCCGGGGGCCTTCTTTTCAGGTCATCACTTGGCAAGGTTATGAAATAAACGGGTATACCTTCTACACAAAAGGCCAAGACGAGTAAGTTCTCAGTGCAAAATAGTGGGGTGATGGTTGAAGCTGAATCCATGCACTTTGCGAGTACGAAAGACAAAAACCCGGTATTAGCATCAATGGCTTATTATGGAGTTATTGAAGAAATATGGGAGATGAGTTACAACAAGTTCAAAGTTGCTCTATTGAAATGTGAGTGGGTTAGCAATAATGCTTTGTTGTAATAGATCCACAATTTGGAGTTGTCTCGTTGATCTTCACGAGTTGGTCATAGAGATGAGCCATTCATTCTAGCAAGCGAAACAAGTGTTTTATGTTACGACCGCAAATAAAAAAATGTCCATTGTACTTCAAAGTAAAAAACGAAGTATGGTGAAGAATCCTTCGACCTTGAAGATACACCCCCTTTCACAACAAATCCCCCTACAACGCGTGATGTGGAATTGGTAGATGATGAAGAAGATGCTTGCAAGAAAAGATCATTGTGAAGGAATATGGGAAACCATATAAAGTAAGATCTTAAGTTATGATATAGTAATATGTCATAACTTAAGATGGTTTAACATTTTAGTTTATTTTATTAATTTGTTTACTATTTAATAACCTATCTAACATTGATTTGTCTTTGATGAACAGGGAACATGTCTAGCTCTAGCTCGATGAGTCGGGAGGTGAGAGAGGTGGCGAGCCCGTTGTGAGAAGGGGTAGAGGTTGCACACGAGATGAGTGCGCTAGTGGCCCGTCGTGACAATCAAAAAAAGAGGCTGCATGTGGACTTTGATGACAAGTTGAATCCAATTGGCCCGGAGGAAGACAATTTCATTAGCTATGTAGGCTATTTGGCTCGAAGCAAAGTTCGCATTGTGATCTCGCTTGGAAGTTCGTTCGGAGAAAACGAAGTAGTTGATTTGGGCACAACTTTTGGTTCGTCACTTTCAATATATTTGCATTTGTATCATTTGGCTTGTTACTTGAAATTTAATTATCTTTCCTTTTACCTTAAAAGCAAACGTACGACGTCCCTAACACTAAGGAAATGGAAAAGCATTGGATGGGGAAGTCCGTATACGTTGGAAAGACTTCAAGAATAAGCCGACTAAAAAGTTTGTTCGAGGGCAAAGGAGGAACGAGGATCCATGTCGAAATATCCTTATATTTCTCCGGAGGATTGGAGGGAGTTTGTGGCGTCACGGCAAAATCCGAGTTTATTGTAAAATTAAAATTTCTTTCATTTCATATCATTTCATTTATTTCACAACTTAGTTTTAATTGTTTTTGTGTCATAGGAAATGAGTCAAGCCAATAAAGAGAGACAAGCGGCAAATAAGTATCCGCATTGTATGTCTCGTGGTGGGTATGCAAAGCCGGAACGGAGAATGATGGAAGAGCAGTTAGAGAGAATGAAGGAAGCTTCGAATCCGATCCTTCCACCGTTGTCCAGCCCCTCGAACCTCCTCCTCGTCACAAGAAATGGAAAGTCGCGAGGATGAGGGGCGACACATACATAAATGCAGATGTTGCCGAGGTTGCCTCCAAGATTGTAAGTAGTTAAATTAGACGTTTTAAATAGCCTCGTTTTTTCATATTATAGGGTTTAGTTGTTATTTATGAAACATCTTATGATACGGGATGCACTTGAGGAGCGAGTTCCCAAGGTTCATTTACGGGTTCACGGATGGACATTTTGTCAACGGCGATTGGGAAGCTGGATTACCCCGACAACATTCGAGGGGAGACTAGGGGAGTTACAGCCGCAAAATATTTTGGACGGCGTTCACGGTTCTATGACGATAACAACCCTAGTCCTCAGCTTGTAGCCAAAATTCGGGCGGGACTATTTGATGAAATCATGCAACAAGTACGATCCGAAGTGAAAACCATGATGGATTCGAGGGACAATACGGAACATACAACTCGTGAATCCCGGCCTTCCCCTGCCAGTAAAGAGAGTTTTCACCCTCCCGGATGTTGATCTCGGCGAACCTTCTCACACGCCACGAGAGGACAACCTTGCACTCTCTATTTGGATGTCCCACACCGGCGTATTGTTGCCGATGCTCTTATTTACACGGATCACACCATCCACCATAATATTGAAATTCCAAAAGACCTACGTAGGGTGACTGTGAAATGTGTTCGAGAGGGGGAAGACAAAACAGACATCCCGATTCAAGATGACGAGGTTCTCGATTTAGGCCGGCCATAGGATCGTTCATCCTTTGGCCGAATCATCTTATTCGGATGGCGGCGCGACACCTCCAATGGTAGGAAATACATTACTAGAACTTGCTTTTCATTGGTAACTCACTCATAATATGTTTGTTTATGTTTTGATAGAATGAAGTGGATGAGGGCAAATTTCCACACTTAGCACCGCCGCGATCCATGTACAAGGACATTAGCTATCTCTCCTTCAAGATGCAACCTGGCATTGTCGGCGTAGACAAGACCTATGAGTTTACGGTTGACCAAAAAGATCTTGTCGAATTTTTGCATATGGAGGATTTAGATTTAGTCGTTCTTGAAGTGCGATAATGTAAGTTTTTTCCCCCTTTGATTATTGCATTGATCTTTTTTGTTTGCTATACTTAACAACGTTTATCATTTTATTTCGATCATAGTGTCTGCTACGACATATGCGTCCAGAAAGGCTGAAAGGATTTGTATGGATTCTTAAGTCCAATAAAACACGGCGGCTCGCAAGTAGTGTGTTAACCAAAAGGACGCTTTATGTTGGTGCTACATTGTCCAGCAAGATGATCGTTGTTATCTAGCCCCAATACTTGAAGGGTACGTAATTTAGTTGTCTATTTAAGATTTTTAAGAATAAATTCCTTTCTTAATTAATATTATAATGTGTTTGTTGTAGTGGTCATTGGACCTCGTGTGTTGTTTGTCCCTCCAAGAACGCATGTTATTGGTTTGATCCCTTAAGATGTGGCAAGCCGAACGATGAAATCAAATCTATGTTTGCCAAGTAAGTAAATTTTTGTCTAAATCATTGATTCTTCATTTATATGATCTGTTTTCATGTCTCGTTAATTTCCATTTTAATGTAGTGCATTATGCTAGATCGATTCTTTGGAGCACCGGAAAGCGGGTATGACCGAAGTGGTTTTATCCGAAAGTAAGTAGTTTCAATTCAAGTTATTTCATTGACACAATGGTAGCTTTCGATATGCCTTTATCCGTTTTAACAATTTTCTTTTGATTTATAGTGCCCAAAACAACCAGGGAACTCGAGTGCGGATACTTCGTTATGTTTTATATGCATACCATCGTTATTGGGGCGTACTCAGGTTTTCAAAACGCACGTGATCGCTCTCTCTGTTTCTCAAATGATAATATTTTTTGTTCTACTTGAGTTAATTATTTTATTCGCTTCATTGGTTTAACTTATACGTTGTTTTCCAATTTATAGCTTTTTGATAGTCGGATCCGTGCTCGGAGGAAGAGATTGATCTGATTCGAGACGCTTTGGCCGCAAATTTTCTTCAACGCATATAGATATGTACATCATGTGTTGCCTTGTTCGCCTTTAATAGTCTTGGTTTTCGTGGAATTGGTAACTCGATTTGTAAATAGCCCCGAAAATTAAATCATATCAATCATTTAGAGTTTTGTTGTTCTTGTGATCTTTGTTCGTATTGGAATTGAAACTCGGAGTGAAAGTTGAATTTTTGGTCAGTTTAAGTAATAGTTTGTTGTTGTTGTTGTTGGTCACTTGCTATTGTTGTTGTTGTTGGTCTTGTGGTTGCCAAGTGCTTTTTGGTCTAAACTGATCTATCTTATTGAGTCTTAAAAGTTTTGGTCACTTAGCTTGTGTTGTTTGTTTGTTGTTGTTGTTGGTCTTCTTGTACGCCAAGTGCCTTGTTTTGTTGTTGGTCTTGCTAGTTGCCAAGTGCGTTTTGGTCTAAACTGATCTATCTTATTGGGTCTTAAAAGTTTTGGTCACTTAGCTTCTTGTTGTTTGTTTGTTCTTTGTTGTTGGTTTTTGCATCTCATATATATGCATTTTTTAAGTTTGCCAAGTGCCTTGTTCTTTGTTGTTGGTCTTGTTGGTTGCCAAAGTGCCTTGTTTTGTTGTTGGTTTTTGATGTTGTTGTCATGTCAGTACGTTGTTGGTCTTATTTGCATTGTTCTATTGCACGGGTTTGGTTTTATATCAATGCAAAAGGGGACATTTTTTTTTTTTAAAATATTATAATATAAGGCGTCGATTTCAAATCGGGACGCCCAAATCTGTAGAGTCGGGCGCCTTTTTTACCAAAAAGGCGTCCGTTTTGATTGTAGGACGCCTAAAAAAGGCGTCCTAAATGAATTGTAGGACGCCTAAAAAAGGCGTCCTGTTTTTTAACATAGGACGCCTAAAAAAAGGCGTCCTATATCTATTGTAGGGGCCGCCTAAAAAAGGCGTCCTATTTTTAACGAGGACGCCTTATAAACTATTTTTTCAACTACCCTAGTCAAACGTCCTTCACAAAAAGGACGTTAATTGCCTCTAATTCGGGACGTTTTTGACGTTTTTTGTAGTAGTGTATGTTGTGTATCCTTAAATTATATATCATTTTATTAGTCAAACTAATTAGTTTTAAGAGAAAAAATACGAATACTCTAAAGTAATTTAATTAACTTCCTTAATTCATCCAAAAAAGTCAACTTTATCTTATATTTAAGAACCGGTGGGAGTATCTTCATTCTTAAACATAAGTCTGAGTTGACTTTTTTTGTAAATATTGAGGAAGCTAATTAAATTAATTTAAAATCATTTTTTAATTTCTCTAAACAAATTTGTCTAACTTATAAAATGATATATAATTTAATGAAATACAACATATGACATGATTAAGTAAATTATGTAGCTTCCTTTATCTTTCTAGAGAAAAGTCAATTATATCTTATATTTAAAACTAAAATAGTATTAAAAATTTACCCCTCTAGTTATGAATGCAGGATTTAATTTATAGTATGAATTGCATTATAAAATAAATGTTACATTTAACATGGGTAATAATAGTTATCTTTTAGTATAATATTTCGCACTATATTATTAAAAAGTATTAGTGATTTATTAATTGATGGTCATATAACTTTTTGAAAACCAGAAGGTGGCCTATTCTGCTCCATCTAACTACCCTGTTCTCTCTTCCCCTATCTCCCCCATGTGCCTTTGCCTTCCTTCCTCCAAGATCCTTTCTCTTCTCCTCTCATTTATATTTATTTAAGCACTAGCTCTCTTGCTTCATCTTCATATATATATATATATATATATACATACATACTGTTTTCTTCTAAATAATGAAATCTTGGGAGGATTATTCTTTATTATTGCCACCTAGCTAGTTCTTCTATTCCCCTAACCATACGTTATAGTATTTTATTGTATATGTTCATGCTATGTTGTTTGCATCTTCTTGATGGTTCAATCTGGTATCTGATGTCCTACTCGATCGCTCGTGCCTTGTTTCCCAGATACTCCTACTTTACTCAACGCCCTTCCCCATAAGACATTCATATCCAGCTACTGCCCCATCCCATTTTTCTTTCATTAACTCCTACAATTGTCAAACCTCTGACTCATCTTTAACGTTAATCAATCACTTCTTTCTTTACTTTTTTTTCCCGGCCTCGTCTTTTTGCTAGCTTGATCTCTTGGTAATTTTATCCACACAAAGTATGTTTAGACTTTAGACCGATGTTTGTGGTCTTATTTGAACGGAGCAGGTAGTGTTGACAACTTAATCAAGCGATGTCGTAAGATAATGAGTCTTGAATATAATTAATCACGTGTTTTCTAGATGATAACGTACTTTATAATGACGTACTGGAACATTGCATGATGTTTGATTTATTTTGGTGAGGGGAAAAAAATAGTAAAGAACTGAAATGATCTTATGATAATGACTTTTGTTTGTGAAGAGTTAAATAATTAAAGAAGAAAATGATTAGGAACGTAACTTAAATATGAGCGCACCCAAAAAAAAATAACATATTTGAGTGATCTGATGATATAAGGAAATGGAGTTATAAATAATTAAAATCATATTCTTATAAATAAGGGTTAGCGATTTACCAACAAACTATTATTTCGTGAGCTTCCAATACAAATAACTTTTAAATGGATAAAAAATACCAAAAAACTTTTAAAAACATGCGGTCAAGACAAAAAATAGAGTAAAACTTTTTTTTACTTGAAGCGCTCACTAAGCAAAACTTTTTTATCCGACTACGTATTTTTAAAAGTTTTTTTAGTATTTTTGGTCCCCTTAAAATTATTTGTCTTAGGTGCTTTCCCGAGTTAATAGTTAGTTGTCAAATTGATCCTTAACCTTATAAATAAAAGCTAGTTGTCCAACATTATTTTCTAAAAAACAAAAAAAATAAAAATAAATCTGAAAGTAGCTAGCTACACAAACATTGGCCCTTTTGGAGGGAGAGAGTTAGGGTAACTTTAAGTTTTTTTTTTCTTTAAAAAAAAAGCCCAAAAAAAAAAAAAAAAGTCTTAAGTGAAGTATTTGGGAAGAACTTTAAGTCCACTAGGCTTTTTTTTATTTTTTTTAAAAAAAACTCCTAAAAATCAGTTTAGAAAAAAGTTTTATGAGGTAGCTTTTAAAAAAAAAAAAAACTCTCAACTTTTTGACGCGAACACTTGTACTATTATCAATTTAAACATAAATCATATTTATAAATCTGACCTATTTTTTATCAGACTTCTACAAAAATCAGATAAAAAATAAGCCACAGTTAATCCAAACACGACATAGAGGACAATGGAATTGGTATGATAAAATAAGGGAAATGAAGAAACAAAAGTGATATTATTATTATTATTATATAGGAAAATCGAAACATTCTTTGAAACAGTAATATTGGAGGATTATTATGATTGTAAAATGATGTGAGTGAGGAGGTGGTCTCTGTCGTGAATGACTATGCCTACAGAGAGAGAGAGAGAGATTAGGAGAAGTAGGGTGAAGAGGGTAGGGTAGAGTTAGAGGGTAGGGATCTAGAAATAGTAGAAGAAGCGCACTTCATGGCAACCAATTCAAAGAATCCAACATCAGTGTTTCCTGCCGCCCCCACATCGTACTATCTGCCAAACCTCACTGTTCTTCCCATCCCATCCCACACTATTCCATTTTCACCCACATTTTTATTTCTCCATTTTCCTCCCACCTAACGACTTCATCTTCGCCTTAATAACATTCCACTATTTCATATCTTGTGTTACTGCCTCGATCGATCCCTTTGAAAGAAGGGAAAATCCATCTCACGGATCAAATTAACAACAACAAATAAAAAAAATCTAAGAAAAAATCACATGTCAAAAAAAAGTTTTATGGCCTTTTTGGGTATTATTTCATTTGTTGTTAACGCCTACTGATATAGTTGTTAATGGATACTAATTTAGTTGTTAGGATATTATTGTTAATGCTACTGATTATTAGTTGTTAACGGGTACTGATATAGTTGTTAATGGTACTGATTTACTCCTTCTGGCTCTTATCAACTATTAAATATATTAGGTCCTTTTTGTAAGCCACTTACTTGTTCCGAAGGCACATTAATTTTTTTTCTATGTATGCCCATAATTAATAAGAGTAGTGGGTGAGAGTAATAATTAATATAAAATTAGAGTTTAGTGCAATTTGTAGGGGTAATATTAGAAGTTATTTAAATAGTAGGATAATATTATTGATTTTAACTGTTTTTTTATTAGTTTGTGATAATTGATAGTTGAGTACCTTATAATAAAGATCAAATGGAGTAGTTGTTAACGTTTATGAAATAATACTAAAAAAAGTCATGGAGTTTTTTTTTGACATGTAGCTTTTTAAAACCTTTTTTAATATTTTTTTACTATTTTGGACCTTGCCGTAGATTTTTCCCTTGAAAGAAAGGGAATCATGTGGAGATAATGAGGGTTGTGCGTGTAAGACACGTGGACGACATATCATTTCATTTGACGTCACATGTCCCCTGCGACGATTTTTTCTGAGCCAGCACGCTCTCAAATGATTAAACATTTTTCCTATTTTGGGCATCTTGACGTCACTGTTTCAGGCTCATAATTAATTAATTAACTAATCAATTGATTATGAAATGGTTAGGAAAAAGGCGTGATTATGTTTACGCGGAGATCCAAACTTGAGTACAGGCATCAGCTTTTGCCCTACACCTTCTCTCATCTCTCAACATGTTATACCTCACCCCTCTTTTTATAAGGAAGGGTGGGTGGATGGGTCCCATTCGATATTTCAGCTGAGGGGCCGTTAAGTGGTCTAAAGTCTAAACCGAATAAAAAGACACCCCAGAAATTATGCGTCTTGGCAAATCACCTTTTCTCTTGAATCGTTTGATCAAAGAGTGTTTAGGTCTTTCCGGGACAAGTGGTGAATGAGAATATTCTACTCTTTCTCTCTAATTCCAAATATAAGATATAATTAACACTTTTTTATGACATTAAAGAAGTTAAATAAGTCACTTAGTTATATTATAAATTGTTTATCCTTATATTATATAATTTATTAATTAAACTAATTAATTTGAAAGAAAAAATACTATAAAATAATTTTATATTACATTTAATCAGAAGAATATTATATATCCGTGGCCCTTGGCCTGCAAAGGGAGCCCCACCCCTTTAAGAAAAAAAGGGGCCAGAGTTGTACTTGTACTAATGTTTTTTTTTTTGGGGTAAAGTACTTGTACTAGTGACAGTGCTGAAGCAGAGCACACAGTACTCCATTTGGACTTTGTTTTCTTTCATGCATGTTTGGGCTCACGACATTTAACCTCTCGGGATTTAAGCTTTTTTCCCCAATAAATTGCAAGTTGGGCTTTGATCCAAGGCGTCCGAACCTTTTCGCATCATAATTTGGCAAGCCCAAATTTGGGTGGAAACACATGCACGAATGTTGATTATATCATAAGCAGTTGGGTAACTAACAGGAATTAGTATAAGTGGTAAGCGGTTTGTGTCGCTTAAGTAAAGTTTTAAGTTAAGCCTTATAAATACAGAAAAGCCCCGTTAAGAGATTCTCTCATCATAATCAGGTGTACGACATGGGTTGAATCCGGATTAATCAGGACGAATCTCTACATACCGGATTGGAAAAAAAAAAAAAAAACAGTTGGGTGCAAATGAGGAGGATGATTGATGAGTTTATATGAGATCATGAAATGAAAACGTTGCGTGTGGCATTGTAATATAGGAACATTTAATTTGGAAAAAAAGGATGAGATAATAATGAGACACTGGGCATGGTGGATGAGGGGAAAGAAACGGTACAGGATCCAATAAGCACCGGACAGCGTAACTTGGAAATAATAATCAAAAGGAGCACGTGGCTCTCAGAGGTTGGGTATTGATGAGATGGACCAATCCCCATGCATTCCCTCTTCCACGTGTATCATATCCAGTGGCGGAACTAGGAAATTATTTTAGCTCGTGCCAAAAACTAAATATATTGAACTATTTACTAAATAATATTGCATAATATTAAAAATGCAAATAAATAATAACCGACAATTTAAATCAAAAGAAACAAAATTCTATGATGTTCGGAAGGAGACTTGTTACAAAATGCATCACTTTTTAAAGTTATTTTGTTCTTCTTAAAGAACACATCTATGCTTTTCTATTATCCTTACTCATCTTTTTTAACTTACAACAAATTTAATGACCCAGAATATATATTGATATCAGTATTAATTTGTATCTTTTGTCAAAACCCATAAATCCAAACCGATTAAAATTAATCATTAATCATTCTTCACATATATATAGTCATCTATTGTCAAAATTCAAGACTCTCTTAAAATCATAACCCAAAAATTTTCACTAGTCAACACAATATTACCCTCATTAGAAAGAGAAAAATACATAGCATAACTTTCATAAAGTGAGTGAGGTGAAAAGAAGTGATTTTGAGTACCTATTTAGTCCTTAAAGATGAACAAGGCGCCGAGATATAAGATGATACTAACTTTTTCGAAAAGTATCTCAAACAAGAATTTTACTTACCTCTCACAACCCAATAAATAATGAACCAAACATTGTCCTAATAATAAAAAAAGTATAATTATAGAAAAATAAGATATTAGCTGGGGCCAAATTAATGGCCAAAATAAAATATTATATAATACATACATATAAGATAAGAGAAGGCCAACAGGGCCAAGGCCCAACTGGCCATCACATAGTTCCTCCACTGAATTCATATCCCTTCCCCCACCCCCACATCAGCATTTTGACCATTTTACCCCTTATTAATTAATTAATAATCATTTTGCCCCGTTCGAAAACTATACACCAATCTACCATTATTTAGTCTATTACATAGTTTTTTTTTTTAGTAAACCATGTAATTGATTACATCATTAAAAAAAATTAGGTTAAAACTTCGGAAGGCCATAACTTCTAGCTTGGGAGTCCGAATTAGGTGATTCTTTTTTTTTTTTATTCCACATAACTTTTTGAGATCTATGCACTGACATAAAAATTAACTTCTAGATTTAATGAAGAGACAGGAGGAAGAACACAAATTAGCTTTTCAGCCAGCTGTTGTAACATGAGAGACTGAAGGTTGCACCTCGAGATAGAATAGCCTTGGTTGCCGTCAGAATCCGTTTTAGCGCTGCTCTCCGTTCTGCGTCTCGTCTTCCCCTGCTTCTTGAATTGCATCACTTCGCGTTCGTTTTTTCCTTTTCTTTGTCGTCCAATTCGTGTCCCCTTACGTCTCTGATCTTTTTATATATAACTTAGGTTTGGGTCGTGCAATCTCTGATTCTTGCTTTTATCTCAATGATTAATGCTTGGCTTGTGTCCCACATCTTTGATTTTAATATATATATATATATATATATATAATGAATTGTTTCCTTTTATTTGATGTTTTCTTTTTCATTTTATCACATAATATCTCCCGTAAAATAAAAATAGGATATGAATATATTTTATGTCGAATTATACTTTGATCCTATATTTAATTTAATGATAGAATAGTATATAAAATATAACTAAATAGGTATATAATATTAACAAATCCAACTAATTATATCATAAAATATACACCTATTTAATTATAAAATATATACTTATCAATTTTGCATATTTTGTTTTTGTGGATGATGTTATTTAATTATAAAATATATACTTAACATTTTTTTATTGTTATTTTTGCTTTTCAAAAATAACAAATAATCATTTCAATGTGTGGATTTTGAAAAGTTATGTGGAATTAAAAAAAAAACCACTTTGATTCAGACGCGAGTCGAAATTATGACCTTCCGAAGTTTTAACCTAATTTTTTTAATGATGTAATCAATTACATCATGTAATCGACTAAAAAGGCCATGTAATCGACTAAATAGGCATATTGGTGTATGATTTTTGAACAGGGGAAAAATGGTTATTAATTAATTAATAAGGGATAAAATGGTCAAAATCCCCCCCCCCCCAACATCTCTCTTTTCATTTTGTGTATCATAGACCACCCTCTTTAATTAATACAAAGAACAAGTTTTTTTTTTTTTCAGAGATTAAAAAAATTATATGAGTTATTTAATATTATGTATCATTAAATTATATATTAATTTATAAGTCATGCAAATTAGTTTAGAAAATAACGATAAATATAAATATTTTACTATGATTTATTTAGCTTCATTAATTTTTTTTAAAAGATCAATTTACTTTTATATTAAGCGTGGGAGGTTGTATCACCTACATCCACTTCCCACATGCTACGTTCTCACCTCTGGTCCGCAATTCATTACATGAAGTTTTTCCTTCTTGGGCACTATTTATATATTTAAAAATTAGTTAAGTTAATTATATAATTATGTTAGCTAGTTTTTCTAAAAGGTTAATATCAGCCATCTTTGGCCCGTCAAATTTACTTTCATTTGGATTTTAGTTCCTCAAGTTTTAAGCCATTAGTTTGAATTCCTATAGAGGCAAAATGACATATTTTTATTGAATCATATGAATCAACACTGTAAACAAAAATACAATTTGAGGATCAAAACCTAAGATTTGAAACTTGAAGAATTAAAATCAAAATGGGGATATATTTAAAGGACCAAAGATTATATTAACCATTTTCTAAAATATACTCTTTATTTCTTTTCTTTTCTTTTTTTTTTTTTCGGTTAGGGATTTGAGTGAGAACATACTGCTATATTCCCTAAATCAAGTGTCATGTTGGTGACAAATTTCATTCCCCACTTCCATCGCTCTTTCTATATTTCTCTTCAAGTTTCGTTCCCCAGTTCAATTTTAAGCCTTCCTTCCTATTCCTATTCCACGGAAAGTTGCATCCCCGTGTCTCACAAACATTTCTATTTTTTTAAAAAAAAAAAACCTTTATTTTTCAGGAAATTAAAAGGGCTTTTTATTTTATTAAATAAGTTCGTTGCAACATCATTTCCTTGACTCTGACTTCTTCCCTTCTTTAACCTTCCCTTTCATACATACAATTCATTTCTTTTCAACTGCTTTCTTTCTTTTTTTAAAAAACAAAAAGTACCGAGACCAAAACCATTTTTTCCATATTTAATGGAAGCACACCGTTTTGCTCTTCTACTCAACCTCACCCATTAGTTTGATAGAATCTCCTCAGGATATGATTCTGGATAATTTTGCGTTCTTGTCTTCAATTGATCATACTGTATATCCCAAGTCCCGTCCATTGAACCTGCAATTAAAAATAAAATTGTTACCATTTACGGCTCCTAAATCATAGCCCTTTTCATATTTGTGTGTGTCTCTATTCATTTTGATATGCACATATACATCACCCAACTAAATGATACATTCACCCCAAGTTAAGAAATAAATTTATCATTTTTCAACTTTATAAAAGATTCATCTTTAGCTATAGCACTAGTGTAAAAAAGGCTTTAAGATTGCCTCATTTAGACCGGATTATAGAGGATTCCTAAAAAGTATGATCGGTGGCAGTTTCATAAATATAAGGAACTTTTTGATTTGGATTATAAAGGATCTCGGGTGTTAAAAGTATGACCGTGGCAATTTCGTAAATATATAGAACACTTTTAATACCGGATTATAAAGGATTGATCTTAAAAATATGACCGTGGCAATTTCGTAAATATATAGAACACTTTTAAGATTGGTTGTTTCATACAACTGGTCTTAAAAGTGTTTTAAAAAATATATGACCTAAGTGACAATTTCGTAAATATATAAAACACTTTTAAGACCGGTTGTTCCAAAAAATAGGTCTTAAAAGTATACTTTTAAGACCGGTTGTTTCAAACAACCGGTCTTAAAAGTGTAAAAAAAAAAAAAAAATGACCGATGAGAATTTCGTAAATATATACAACACTTTTAAAACCGGTTGTTTCAAAAAATCGGTCTTAAAAGTGTTATATGACCGTGGCAATTTCGTAAATATATAGAATACTTTTAAGACCGGTTGTTTCAAAAAAACGGTCTTAAAAGTGTTTAAAAAAAAAAAGCTAAATTTGCTATACCTGTTAAGTCCGAGAGTCTGCTTTATCTTCTTGGTGATATAACTTTTACTTAGTTATAGATTCAACGAGTGTCCCAAAAACCTCACAAGTTAAATCCTCAGTAAGAATGTCATCCTCTTCCTCCAACCTACTCGCAATCTTCGTAAGTCATTCCAAGAGCCACACAATCAAATCCTTAGCAACGTTGGTGGTGAGATGCTTCGAGGGTTTTAGATGGCGTCAACTCCAATCCTCAGCCACAGTGAAAGCGTACTACTTTGAGGATTCCGGACGACGGCGCGGCTCCTTCCTCTTCGATCTATGGCTCCTCTCACGCCTTCTTCGCACGTACTCCGGCTTAAAATCAAACCCAGATCTCTTCTTGCATAAGTCCGTTTATTCCTACTTTGACCGCTCCCCGGTCGATCGGACTTCGATTTTGGTTGCTTAAAGTTTTGCTAGCATCGACAAGAGGATCCCGTCGGATTTAGTTGCTTTAAGCTTGTGATTTTTTTGTAGATCCGGACTTCAATTTCACCTCGATTTTATATTGATTTAAATTCGATTTCTATAGTGAATTATTTTCGCTTTCTTGTTATTTTTTCTTATTTCTAGATTTTGTAATAATCCTTTCGTTTTTCTTGTTGTTGTTGCTTCCAATCTTTTCTTGGTTCTTCGTGGTCGATGACGTAAGGACATTCAAAATGTTGTTAGATCTGGTGATTTAGGACCGATTGTTTCATTTGGGGTTTTTTTTTTAATTATTCTGAAATACTTTTAAGACTGGATATTTCAAAAGTTCGGTCTAGAAATGATTTTTTTTAAGACCGGTCGTTTACCATATTTTTAATACCGCCTAGAACGAGACCGGTTCCAGATCCGGTCTTACTGAGGTGTCTTTTGTCCTATCTTAAAAGACTTTTTGTACTAGTGTAACCTCATCACGTGGAACTCCCACCAATATCTGAGTACGCTTAATTAATCTTATGAGGCGCCAATTATTATGCCAAAAGGTTAAACTGATCATGATCATGAAAAATCGCACCACATATTAAACATGTCCCAGAAACCCCCTAATCTTCCCCTAATATGTGGGACTGTCACGGCTAAACCGTGACAAACGGCTTCTGATATATAACGCCCATTTTTCCAACCTCCACCTACTCTCACCCTTTTGTTCCCAGTATCGTAAGAGTTTCATCAGTATATACGTGTTAGTTACTATATCAACTCAATAAAAATATTAATTAAATGTTGAGAATCTCTCGATTTATTCATCACATTTGAAAATTATATTTAATAATTCACACAAGTCTGTGTCTGAAGCTACTAATTAATTCCGTTTGGTGTATTGTTCATCTTTCAATTTCTTAAAACCCACCATCGACGTACAATACCATCAATAATATTAATATTATTTCAATTACTTCATCCATTTTACATCAAAAAATAATTAGGCATGCTATCATATATATAACCCACCAGAAATGTTTTGTACTGGTATTGTATTGTACTTTAATTTCTAGCAAATTTTTCCCCATTAATTAAAGATTTCTCTTTTTTGTCGGCGGGTCCTATTATTGTTGATTGTCACTCTCTTTTGTCTTCAAAGGTATTGCTAATTAAGGTTGTTGTGTGTTCTATGTTTATAACCACATACTCAATGCTTTATACCCTGATTTTTATTTAACACGATATTGATCACATTTGGTCAAAAAATAAATCTGAGCATAAATGTAAAAGTAGCCTTTCATGTGTTTATCTCTATCATCAACTACCATATTTATCAGTAGCGCGTTAGTTAGTTAGTGGATGCCGTTAATTTAAATGATCTCAACCGTATTTTATGCTCGTAAGCTTTTTATGTATATATATCCAGATATTAATCACATATACATGTAATGTAAATAAAATTTATAAAATCCAAATTAGCAGAGATGCCGTGGGTGACGGAAATTGGAACCCCTCACCATCAAATTTAAAATTTTATAAAACTATCATTTTGAACACGAATAAATAAACTTAAACTTTTAAAATATCTACACAATTTAGAACTGCAATATAAACAACATTAACATATATATATATATATATATATTATAAAACACTATAATCCATAATTTAAAAAATTATAAAATCTGAATTATTCATTTTTCATCTAATTGTGAAAATGAGATTATATAAATAAATAAAATAAAATAAAAAGAGTAGAAAAATGGTTCTTCTACTCCCAGTAATCGTTATATTTCATTGTTTGGGCTCCAACACTGCAATAAAAAGAAACGAAAGATTTTTTGAATGGTAAATTAACTAATACATGATATTCCGATCCTGTGGTCCTAATTATATAGAAGTAAATTGTCGAATTTGGAGGGATTAAGGAAGGAAGTTAAATTAAGTAATTATGTTATTTTCCTAAAATACCCTTACCCAAATTTTAAAATGATGTTAATTAATTAAACTCGTACCACTCACTGCGTGTAAAGTGTAAATGTATTTGCTTTTCACGAACGTGTTTTGTATTTGCTTTTTACAGACTTATTTTTGAAAAGGATTAATGTTATCTTTTATTTGTTCGAGTTTGCCATCATTTTAATTTTGAATAATAGTTTGCCATAATTTATATTTTAAAAAATATATTCTTAAAGAAATATTAAAATTATTTTATTTAAAAATAAAAAATAAAGTAGAATATCTCATTTGATAGAATATAAGCGTGTTGTTAAATTAATTATTGTTGAAGAAGTATTAGTAGGGGTGATATGGGAAAAATATGACAAAAATTGTTCAAAATTATTTTATATAAAAATGTATAATTTAGGTGTATATGACATTAATGAGTTGCAAACATTATTTACTTTATAAAATATATATGTGTATTATTAAATGATTATTATCTTTAATTATTATTGAGAAAGTATAAATAGGGGTATTATAGGAAAAAATTGACAAAAGTTAAAACTTACTCTTATAATTAGGACCAAAATCAACTCCAAAATTTGCTCCTATAATAATTACGACCGGAGGAGTACTATCAACTACAAATTTGTGGTTGGGCTGAACAAATTAAAACTTAGATGATTAATTCCAATGTTTAATTAAAGAAATCAAACGTATATATCACAAACCATTGATTGAGGTGATAAATGGTTTGTAAGAAGAATGACACAAATTTGAATACTGACAAGCACATTAGTTGGAAAAAGGCTACAACTAAGTTTTGAGAGGGATTAGTCTCTAACTCAACAAATGAGTTTATTTTTATTAAATAAATTAAGAGAATGCAAATATCTTATATTTGGCGTTTCGTGAATTTCAATATTGAGCATATTTTTGTTAGATAATTATCATCATCAATGGCGAACCCAAAACTAGGAGTATAATAAAAAAATTAATAATTAAAATAGCAAAAATATGACCATTTTTCTACACTAAGATAATGACGCGGTTACAAAGCGTAATAATTATGTGACAGGCAGTTAGTAGAATAGTATTTTACGTACCTGATGAAACAAGTAACAACCAACACAAGTTGGCCCAAAAAAAAAAAAAAAAAAAAAAAAAAAAAGTAACAACCAACACTAATCCTTAAAGAACAAACAAAACAAAAACAAAATATAGCCGATGGTTTTGGCTATGAATCCCAAATTCCCAATTAAGAGGAAGGGCATAACGGTAAATATGATGCATGAGTTGTTGGACGCGCTTTTGAGGAAGTTTTGTATAAGCAAAGGGGTCCAGTTGAGCGCCGCGCGTTAGGCTTATGGAGGGGGCTTTTCCCCTCAATAATGTGAGAGGCACCATACGCGCCAAAAACTGCGAGTGGTGGTGACATAGCAACCTCACAGTAACAGTAACGATACCCCGTTTTGATAGAAGAGAACAAAAACAGAGGTCTCTCGCATGACTCATATAGGACGTGAAGGAAGAAACAGAGTGTTCCGACTATAGATTTGTTTGTGGAAGAGTCATTCAAGCAATGATTTTCGCATTCTTGCCTTACTGATTTTATCTTCTCGTCTGAACCCATATTTTGTTGTTTTATTAAAATCCAAGTCAGGTCAAATTCTTGGGAGAAAACTTGGTAGGCAAATATCGGTCTCTAATTAACAAAATTATTCTGTGTTTTTTTTTTCTTTAGTTTCTTGCTCATGTTTTGAAAGAGAGAATAAGCCAAACCAACCCGTGTGGGATCAGGCTTCAGAGTGCTGTACCACCATTATGCTTACCGATTCATCTCTCGCCCTCGTTGTTTGACTTTTCCTTTTATTCCTTTTTCAATTTTTCAGAGACCACTTCTATTACCCCTTTGGTTCCTCTCTTGCATCATTTCCTCATCAATTCCTCAAAGACTAGTTCAATAATCTTCCCCTTGTGCTTCTCTTGTCCTGAATAGGTCGTCTTTTTCCTCTGCCAGCCTCCTTCATAAAAAAAATTCAGAGCAACGATGAATGAGCTCTGTCATCAATTTTGGCCGTGGACTTTCCACAGTCGCAAAACCTGTATCCTGGAAACAAATTGATCCTAACTCTTTTGTGGGTTTCTTCTGAATTTGATTTATCTTGTGCTTGTCCTTTTGTATTTTAGAATTTTGTGATCATGGGCTGTGCGAGTTCGAAGCAAAAGCGATGTCGGCATTGCAACGCGCCATATTCCCCTGTGCCCAGAAGTTACTCAATGCACGTCCACCACCCACCCCAGCAAGAAGGAGATAGCTACCATGTCGTGGCTCTCACCTCCACCACATTGGGTTCCCTCAAGCTCGATTCTCCTCTCTCAAACCACCAGAAAACACAAAGGCTTTCTGAAATTGGAAGCCAGAATGGTTTCAAGTTTTCCAACAGTAAAGTCAGCGACAGTGATGATTTCATTTTTGGCGACGGCGACAATTCAATTGAAAACCGTCAGAAGAAGAAGAGTGAGGCGTTATCAGAAAGTGAGAGAAAGAATAAGGAATTCTCAACGGGGCTAATCGAGGCCAAAACATGGTCCAATATGGTCGAGCAGAAGCTACCAAAATTGATTCCCAGGACTCCAATCAGAACTCCTTCAGGTGAACCAGAGACAATTAATATGTGGGAATTAATGGAAGGTCTTGAAGATATCAGTCCCTACCGATCACCCAATCACTTCAGGAGCTTCTCTTTCGATCAATCTGTTTCTGCTCCGGCCGATCCACCCAAACCTCTCTGGCTTCAAATGACAGAAGATGACTTAAATCCCAGTATTGCCCCTGCAATTACAGATTTTGATCCTGATGTCATTTCCTCATTCAGAAAGTCGTTACAAGAGCACTCCCCTGTTAAACAACATACCCTTACTGCAGATAACTCCTCTTTTGATGTCACCAAAGAGAAGATAAATGAAGTTGATGATACGGATTTGAAGACTCTTCCATACAAGAAAGATAAGTTAGTTTTGTACTTTACCTCCTTACGCGGTGTAAGGAAGACTTATGAGGATTGTTGCCATGTGAGGCTCATTCTGAAAGGATTAGGTGTCCGTATCGATGATCGAGATGTGTCGATGCATTCGGGGTTTAAGGATGAGCTCAAAGAGCTTTTGGGTGATAGCCTTACTGGGATTGGATTGCCTGCAGTGTTCATTGGGAGTAATTTCATTGGTGGAGCCGAGGAAATTCAAAGATTGCATGAAGATGGTAAGCTACAAAAATTGCTTAATTGTTGTGAAAGAGTTAATGATGAGCATGGATCAATTAATAGTGATATATGTGAAGCTTGTGGGGATATTCGATTTGTGCCCTGTGAAACATGTTCTGGGAGCTGTAAAATTTATCTGGAAGCTGATGAAGAAGAAAATGAAGATGAAGATGGTGAAGTAGGTGGTGACTATGGGTTCCAACGGTGCCCTGACTGTAATGAAAATGGGCTAATCCGCTGCCCGCTGTGTTGCTCATAGATTTCTCTTTCCAGTTACATTTTAACAGAGGTAATTTTTCATTCTTCTGGGTGTTTGTTTTGTAATTTGTGGGTTGTTATTATACAGTGAAATTTTGGTGCCATAGATATTGAGAAAGGGGCATGGGTGAACAAATAGTCTTTCACTCTTTCTGTACAACAAATACAGTTTAAAATGTATACTTTTTGGTTAATTCTTCTTTCCTCTTTTCCTTTAAGAAACGAAATAAAATTTATCACTATTAATTTTTGTGAAAAGTATATATAAAGAATGATTGTAGCATTACATTGTATAATTTATAATTGATTTTGCTTCACTTACTTCCCAGTCTGAAATGTTTAATTAATGATTGATTGCAGTATTACAGTTGTAATGTTCACTGAGATGATTGATTTGAATCCTCTCATTGGCCCAAAAGAATTGATTTAAAGGAACATATATGCATATGGATTATCTAAAGTAACTAAACAGATAATTTTTAATTAATTCAAAGCAACAATAATTTTTCACCACGAAAGAAGAGAATGTATATACAGTCATACAATGATCTAAAATATGATGGAATTGAATGTTTTCTGTGGAGCATAGATTTGTACTTAGACCTGTGCTAATTAGGAAAATATTATTTATAGATAGTGGAATTTATGAGCTCAATGTAAGGCATCATGCCTGCCATGATGATTAATGGTTGTTTCCACAGCCCCAGATTATGGGTTTTATTTATTATTTAATTGGTTACTGAAGGAAGAATTATAGAATTCTTTTAAAAAGGAAAACAATTGTTTAGTGTCATTAAATAAGTCCAAATTGCAGGAAATCCGCATCCATATATTGAATGAATGATTTCAGGTCTTTAGTTAACGCGTTGTGAAAGACTGAAGATATAGATGAGGTCATGCATGAAATGTATTTAAACACAGTAGATTTTTTTTTTAAACAAAAAAAAGCACAAATATAAAACACATATACTTTGGGCAGTTGATTATTGAAGTGAGTTTTTCATGTATTGAGTTCATTTCAGATCTCTCTGACATTATAAGAAAAGGCAAGAAGATTTGAATACAAACACAAAATAGAACATTAAATAATGATAAGCTGTGTAAACGTCGGCGAGAGAGAGCTAGTGACCTGGTCAAATCATATTTCAACCTTATAGACTACTCGTATTTGGTCAAGAAAGCTATACTACGCAAGAGTCCAAAGGCGCAATAATTTTTTTTAGGAAAAAAATGCAAAAAGGAAGGTTAAAGAAGAAGCTGCGACAATTGTTTCCGATGCCACCAGCAACTTTTGAGAGTAAGTGGTAAGGGATTTGTTCTTCTCTTGACCACTTCCTCGTTTGAGGCGTAAGAATGGAGAATATGGTATTAAGAACTCTCCATTTTATGACTGTAGGTCCAACTCGGGTGAATCTAGATTAATTGGAATTGAATCGGGTGAGAAAAAAATTGTTTATGATGCCAGTGAAGTTAATTTGTGTTGGCCTTCCTTATGGTTTTTGGGACGCTATTGAGAGATGGTGCCTGGCTGGGACAAGAAAAATCAGTAATCTTGACTTTGAGGAATGCTCTCTTTTAAAAGGGGAAGAAAGTTTGAAATTTGGAAATAGATAAGAAGGTTCTTTCAACAGAATTATTTGTGATGATGGGGGCGGTGGCATTATTTGATAGGAGGCAAGGCCACGTAATTATTATGTAAAAAAGGAAAATGATTGCGAATTCCATTGTCCATCAATCTCACCCACGATATCTCAACTCCTAAATGATCCAGATGATGTGCATGTAATAACCAAATGTGTATTTTTTTTTTTTTTTTATATACATTAAAGTTTAGGTGGAGTAGATACCGGTACCCCACTCTCCAGGTTCAAAGACCACTTACAGATGTACTTACAGATTGTCGACCAATGAGGCCTTCACATCGACCAGCAGATATCAAACTTTCTTCCTTTTGATGTAAAGGTTGACGCCTTAGCCAACTGTGTCAATCTTCATTAACACCAAATGTGTATTTATTTCTGCTGGTAGCCCACTCATCGTCCTTTTAATTGTGTTCACGTGTTCGGATAGATCCATGAAAATCCCAACGTCCAACATGTTTTATCATAAGTCATCCAACAAAAAGCTTGTCGGTGGGAATTGTCAGTGGTAGATGGCATTTGCTCACTCCAGTTGGGTGATCATTGAAGTCCCAGTTTGCCTGTTCTTCACTCAAATGCTTACCCGTAATCACAATTATATCCTTTTCATGTAAAATCACGCATGAAATTTTTGTACAATAAGTTGTCTCTGTATTTGAATGAAAATCTTGTTGGCAGTCAGCCTAGGAAAGAAAAGAAAAAAGTCAAGGTGGCTACAGTGGCCAAGGCTGTTTCTAACAAAGAGACGCGCTTAATATTTAATAATAATGCATGAGAAAAAAAACAACAACCAGAATTAGAGCAACACATGAACATGGATTAAGTAGAAATTAAAGGGATTACATAAAAGATGCACTTCAGACAGAAAAAGGAGGAGCAATACAGCGAAACAAGCAGGTGGATGTTTGTCTGTGATAATGCAAGACAAGCAAGGCATCTATCAATCTCACTCACTTTTCCTATTCAAACCATTTCTGCTTCCTTCCCATTTATTCAACACACTCGATACCAAAAGTCAAATAATCATACAAATAAAGGCTTCTCATTTATTTGTAATTCTATAATACTAGGCTGGCTAAGGCAGGCACCGCAGCCTCTGGCTTTTCAACATCATTATAAATAGTTTTGTCTCACAGATTAGTTGAGTGGGATGCCTGTAAAGTGTTAACATCTTCTGGTTGGAATCGAATATAGTTAACAAGTAACACTCACATTAAACCATTACAAAGTAATTCACATGTTATTTATGTTCCTTCAGATTTGTAGGTAACAACCGTATGGCACGCGCCCTCATCCATTATTTAATGACACTATCCTTATATTTATATTTAGATGGAGAGAAAATTAGGGTAAAAGAAAACTAGTTGAGAAAACCCCAAAAAATGATAATTTTTTTTACCATTTATGAAAGTTGGGTTAAGGTGCAGATTGACCAACGAACTATTACCTGAGGAGTATTTGGCACAAACATTAATTGAGGGTACCTTAATTATCAATAAACAATTAGAAAGTGAAAATAAGTACCAAATAACAATTAAAAAAAAAACTATAACAATTACGTTAAAATATGAGGAATTGGCGGAGGATGGTGGCGAAGACGTTAGAGAAAAAAGCGGTTATGCCTTCTTGTTGGATAAGGCAAACACTAATAGAGATGAGACTCATGCGAGCCGGCGTTGTGGCAGCGGTGGCTGCTGCTTGTGGCATCTGAGCGACGGAATCAGGGTGCAAGGCGTGTGCCGGTCAAAAGCTATGGACTGCTGAATTTGGTTTCGGTGTATGATTCTTGCCCTAAAGTTGCATACTAACCTTAATGAGTTCAAGAGTGTGAGTGGAATACTTAGCAACAATAGAAGCTTTGGAGACGCCAATGTCGCCGACACTGTGATGGTCAATGGAAGACGGAAACACCAAGTACAATATCCTGAATTTTGGACCTAGAGACTTGGGAATAAGCCTATAAAAGGCAGGCAACTAAACCCAGTTCGAGCATAGTCCCAAGAATGTCGAGGGATAGGAGGTCTCTCAGGGGACTAAGTAACTCGGTTATACAGGTTAGTGGACTTAATATGTATAAGCCGGGGAATTAAAGTGCTAGTGAAAAAGGGGCACAGAAGACCCATACGGTGTAATCCACTTGGAAAAATGCCACCCAACTATGTCATGAGGTATAGGACAATTAGTTCAGCAAAAATATGCTGGTATAAGTAAGAATACAGCATTTTCAGGGTAGTGAGGTATGACCTGCGTTTTTTGAGAGGTGGCATGAGAAGATAATAGAAAGCTCAAGAAGATATCTAGAACATGGCCACATGTCTTCTTATGAATTAAAGATTAGTTGAAGGGGACACATGTACACCTTCATCTACTAAAAAATTAAAGAAATGGACACATGGAAGGGTGAATAATCATGAAAGGGACACCTAAGTGGACACATGGAAAGTAGGTAATTATGTGAGGGACACTTAAGCACATATGTGGCAATTTAATATTTGAAAAAGAAAAGTTGAGGACACATAAACATATTCAATTAATTAAGGGGACGCCTAAGGGGACACCTAAGCTATTGAGGTGTCACATAAGATTTAAAGGGGAAAAGATAAGGGACACATGTGCATATTTTATTGCTAATTTATGCCACCTACTCATCTTAACCATTAAGCAAATCTTTTCCACCACAAAATAAGACATGACTAGAGAGATATTATGGGCCAAGAAGGTGCAAAGTGGCATGAAATATGAGGAGGAGAGGGAATATTCTTGGTACCTCAATTTCTATAAATAAGACCTCACTCTCCTCATTTTTGGAAAGCAAGAGGCACCACCCACACTAAAGAAAACAGAGTGTTGTGAGAATCACAAGCAAGGAGAAATTCAAGAGAAGCAAAAACGAAATAGAGAAAGAGAAGGAGAAGAAAGGGTCCGATTTCACCCCCGATTTGGTGTGTTTAGCTCCCGGGGCATTCTCCACTGTTGTTCCTTTTGGCGAAAGCAATCTTTCTATGGTTTTGGATTCTTGATATGAGGTGTTTGGTGCCGTTTACATGGTGGAGATGCTGTTAGATCTCCAAACCAATCACAGAATCGAGGTAAGTAGGACTTGGATTCTTGCTCTACTCCCTTTAATCTTCATAAACATTCCTAAGACCTTGATGAATGATTCTTGCGTGGTGTTTTGATGTCTTGACTGAAAGTACAAGGGAGTTCAAGGAGGAAAGATTTCAAGGAAAAGCTAAGATCAAAGACAAGAAGTATCGTTATTCGAAGCTTTAAGGAATCTTGGGAGTTGATTATCAATCTAAGAATTTACCAGGTAATAACCTTAATCCTCATATGCTTTGTATGTCTCTGTATGTATGCTTTACCATGATTGTGTATGCATTCGGTGTTGTTATTTGCCAAGCGCTTTGGTACCGAAACCGCTGTGTGCGACCCGCTATGTGCAACTAGGGCCTTGTTGTGCCCTGCAGTCTATGCTATGTGCTATAGAGACTGATTGTTCCGGATTAGGCTTTGTGCCTCGCTGTGTGCGATTTACTGAATGTTGTGGTTTGTATCTATGGTTTTCTTACATACCTTGAATATACTTTGTGTATGAGATTAACGGTTACTCTGGATCCTTCGGGATTCCGGTCGTATTGCTAATCGTGTATTACGGCTGACTGTTGGAAGTATCTCTCGGGATAAAGTGGTGGATGCTAGCACATGAAGGTGCCGGATGGGTTTCAAATCATTGGAGGAAGATTTATAGATATTTTATGTATTTATGTTTGAGATTTGTAACCAAGACTCGTAATATCTTACCAGTTTTCTATGCCCAAAGCGAAGGTATGCTCTGCTATGTAATTTACTCTGATACATATTATTAAGTAATATAATATAAGAATTAAGAGGTATCACACTACCCACTATCCGAAAAGGTGAGGCCAGTAGGGGTGTAACACCAAGACAGTGACGGGGTAGTTTAACGACATTGTGTTTTTTTTTTTCCACTTTTTAATTGTTGGTTGATAATTAAAGTACCCTTAATTAATGTTTGTGTCAGATGCTCCTGGATAAATAGCTCATTAGCCAATCTGCACCTTAATCCATGAAAGTTTTCAAATCTATTATTTTCTTCCCCTACCCTCTCCTCACTTTTCTCCTCATCCAAACATAGCATACATTTCTACCTGAAATATTTAAAACAATATTCTCTTCTTGTTTTCTCATTATTGTGTGTCTTGTTTGACCACTTGTTTCACAATTCAATTCCTTGAGAGTCTAATCACGGGCGTCATCTTACATATTTTGCCTAAACGCGTTTAAAAAGTCAGACATCAGTTCAAGTTTAGATACTCAGGGTTATATCCCAATATTATACAAATTATTTATGTAATACAAAACCAAAATATATGAAGATAACCATATCATTGTCCTGTTGACAACAGGAAGATTGAGTACTTACAAGTAAGCTGCTGATCAGGGGTCCCCCAAATCTGATGTTCCCGAAATCGGCAGACAATCCAATATTTTTTATTTTAACACGTGAACATATACACCAGATCAATGGCTTGTGGCTCAATCACCATCCCATAATCAGCACTTAATTACTTATACAGATCGATTGACACACTTGACAACTGCGCAAGGTTCCTGAGAAATTCTTTTACAGTATACTAAAACCAACCTTAGAATACAGCAATTTCAGTTTGGAGTTTCATTTGTTGTCGCGCTGACCCAAGTCAGCGGCAGCCTTTCCAGCGTGAGACAACTTATCTGAAACCCAGAGAGCTCCCTTTGCAAAGTAACTGCTGTTGACGACGGCCTTACCAGCCGCCATTGCTGCCCTCCCTGTAACTGTAGCCAATGCTATAGCCGCTGTCCCTGTAACTGTTGCAGCTGATTTGGTGATATCGGTAACATGATACTTCTCGTCCACCGATTTGAAAGTTTCCCGGCTGGAATTAATTGTATCAGTCAACCCAATTTTTTTGCTAAGCTCTGCAACTCTGGCTGCCGCTGTCGATGATACTTGGTAAGATTCGTCAAGATCTTTTGCCTTGATCAATGCATCTTTTCCCAGCACATATCCCTTGGCTACCATTGTTTTCACGACCTCCTGCGCCATAGTTACTGCCTCCGCCGGGGTGGAAGCAAATTTCTGTATATGAATGTCCTGTAAAAGAAAATGATGTTCCTTTATTCAATAATAGAAAGAAACGGACTTGTACAGTTAGTATTAATTACTTTTCCTTTTTAACAGGAAATAGCAATGAAAAATCTCGTGTTAAACTGAGTTCTGTTTCCACGATTCAATAACAATGATCTGAGCCTTCACAGCTTTGATTTACATTTATGTCCTTCAGATATTTCCCCGCTCAGAAGTACAAGGTTGTGCATTGTGCCTGTAGAATAGAAGGTCTCCAACAGACAAGAAATACGGGTAGTTTATTCAAAGTATCCAGCCTTCTAAAACATTAATTCATAACGTTCTAAAATTGTAAACTATGATATTACAAAAAAAAAAAAAAAAAAAAAAAAAAAAAAAAAAAAAAAAAAAAAAAGGAATATTCATCAAATTTGAATGGATTTTTAGTTTCTTCATAAACAATAACATGCTTATTTTTAGAACACCACAAAACATTAGTTCGTTTAATGAAAGGTTATTTTATTACTTTGTTCAATTAAAGCAAATAAGCTTTCTAAGGAAGAGTTTCAAGCATACTGATGAACTTGTACTATCTTCAGGCCTTGATGCAAGGCTACTCCTGTAATCACAGTCATCTACTGAATCTTCCCAGCAAGAAATGCATATTGGTTGATCAACAATCACAGATCCCTGAGATAGGTTGGATTGAAACACAATTGAGAAATATAATAATGATCAATACCAGAATATTGGATATGTAATGGTCAACAACAAAACACGAGCTATTCAGAAACAGACTGATGAAGGAGTTAATATTGAAATCATACGAGGGTATATTGTCATATTTCTATTGTAAAAGAAAGTTCTCGTGTCTCCTGTTCTAAATGTTCCACCAGTGTACAGTGTTACTAAGTAATATTTTTCCTTCCATCTTTGTTATTCTTTGTCCTTATCCTCTTCACGTAATACTTATTCCTCACATAGGCGAATTCAATCATCAATGTAGATGTTCAGATGAAATCACTCGAGTTTCTTGTATTCATAAAAGGATTTTCTAGGTTTCCCGTATGCCAATGGGGATGGACTTGGCCCTTAGGCCTCACTTGTTGACATATTCTGGGAGAAAGAGGGTGAGAGATGGGCCTTTTTTTGACCTACCTATTTGGGAAACTATCAAATCATGGTTTTAGAAGCCCTTTTTCTACAAGCGAAGATAAAACTCCTTTCACATACTTACCTCAAACGCCGTAATAGTAATTCTAAAAAGCTAAAACAAGCAGACATTGAACTAGGAAAAGTAAGAGTAAGAAAGAAGAGGGTCCGTGTCAGTCTTTAGATGGTAAAGGAGGAATTGTAAACCTCTGGCCGGCAGACGAGATAGAACAGTGAATGTAATGGGAGGACAGGAAGGGTAGAAGCAAGTGGATTGTGAGTAGAATTCCTATACCTCTCTAATGCCTATGAACCTGGGTATTTTTCTTTGTTTTCTTCTTGCTTTTTCCACCTGTTTTAGCCAATCCTATGAGTCTTAAACTCTGACAGGATCTTTGTGCATAAACAACATTATTCTGGAGTAGAATCCATCCTACATTAAAATTGAAAAAGGACTACTGACGAGCATTGATATTTATCTAGCGTGCAATTAAGCAAAGAATGATAAACTTCTTTAAGAAGACAAATGTAGATGACATCAATCTATGATAACCAACATTTAGAAAACAAGGAGGCAAGATGGATTAGCATCAACACACATTCAGCAACAAGGCAGTTTCCAGAGCATAAGCATCCCTAAAAGTCACATATGCGATATTCGCATCTTCATCAGATCTGCATCATGACAAAAGGGAAATTATATAAACAAGCGTCTGTCAGCCCAAGCCCAGCAAGCATATAAAATTTCTATATAACAGCAACAGGAAATAAAATGTATTAAATGAAACTATCAATACTCAGTAGAATTGAAAAGGCGCTAATGTACTAGCATTTTAATCAATATTTGTTCTGGTATATATAAGCATTTTAAGAAGAGAACATCATAACTTCATTAATCGGCAGAAGTTTAAGGACGTAGAGATAAAAATAAAACATGGGATGGTACTATAGCAATCTATGATAAGAATATGTAAAGGATTCCCAATTCCTTTCATCTTATAGTTTTTAATTTAGTTTTGTTCAAGCAAAATTATTAAGAGGGAAATGATCATTACACACACACACACATATCCTTTCTGCATGTCATTACATTAATATTAAAGTCTATAGATTTGACAGAGGGATATCCATTAAAAAAAAAAAAAAAAAAATTGACATACAATTGGGATATTAAACAAGATTGGCTATTAAAAATCTCCCATATTTGCCATCTCTTGTCTTCAAGAAGTAAAGACCAAATAAGCATTGCATCAAAATTTCATAAATGAAAATCATATGTTGAACATATACTTAGTTTAGTTTAACTACAGGATTAAAAATTGCAATCAGTAAATAAGATAGCACAAAATTACCCGATGATTTCAATATGCTCAATGACACCAGAGTAGGCAAAAAAATTGTGCACATCCTTCTCTGCTGCTCGAGGGGATAATTTGGTGACTACAGCAGTGAAACCACCGGAGCTCATTATCGAGCAGTGACTGAAGCCTCAACTGGGAAATTTGGAATGAATGTAACAATGGAAAGCAGAGGAAATCAAATTCCACCGAACAAAAGAAGATGACCTGTAGGAAATCTCTCAGTCGCTCCAGAAATCGCTAATCAGAACGCATAGCGAAGCCACCCTTTTTCCTTTCATTACTCCATTCATAAGGCCATGTGTAATTAGGATAAAAAATGAATATAATAACCACGCCGTTCAAGGTACCAAGATATTATCTATCAATTCGGAGTATGCTTACTTCCTTTGCCCATATCGAATCCATTCCAAAACATTCAATAGGTATCAGCATTGACACTCATGACATTACGTGCCAAATTAAAAGTATCTTATTTATTTTTCTTTGGTACTCGTCCGATGCTTCAGAAAAAGTTCATTTTTTTTTTTCCCAGAAGGAAACAATAGAATAAGAAGGAGGAAGAGTGGATTTCATAGTTAAAACAACCACAGTTTTAGGGGAGAAAGGTCACGCCTACTTCATAGAAATAGATAAGAGAAACGGATTTTTTTTTTCTTTTTTAATACCGGGTTTCAATTGACGGCAAGCTCATATTCAACCGACAAAACAGATAGAAAACTGATTTGAAATACATACCGAACAAAAAAAGCATAGAGAAGGGAGTAATGAAGTAAAATCACCTGAAGGCTGTAGCAGAAACCCAAAAGATGAGTGATTGTTGCAACAGAATTGAAACTTAGAAGAAAGGAGGGGCTGAAGATCCGAGTGGATCCTTGAGCAAATAGAAAATTGAGACGAAGCACAGTATCTGACGAAGTATAGCGCTTGACCAATCCAAAACTTTTTTTTTTTTTTTTTTTTTTTTTTGATATAAATAAAAGTTTTGGAGGGGTTCAACATCGATCCCCTATCGTCGCAAGACGACCCCGAACTTACATGAATACTTATCGGACTTACGAGATCGCTTTACCAAAGAGTCCCAATGACTGCAGAGAGGATCGAATCCACGATCATTTGCGTCTAGATCCTTACCATCTACGTCAACTCATTGACGACCAACCCAAAACTTGGAGCAAGCAAGGGTGATTCCGATCCCACGCGCACGCCATTTATCTCTTTGAAATATTGGGCTGTAGTAATAGTAATTCATAACTTACTCATCGTTACAGGGAGCGTGATGCCCACTATCCTTCAAGAAGCAAAATGCGCAACAGATACATTCCCAAATAAAAATCCATATATAAATTATATTTGTCTTGTTGTTTTTGTTTTACTCCTTTCTTAAATATAAGTCACATTTTAAAGATGTTAAATAAGTTACTTTATCATATTTTATATATATATATATATATTATTTTATACCTTAGAAAAAATAATTTAGAGAAAAATAATAAATATAAATATTTTAAAGTAATTTAATTAACTTTCTTAATATCTCTGAAAAAAGTCAAGTTTATCTTATATTTAGAATCGTAATATAATATAAAATTTCTGCAAAGTCCTTAGTAAGTTACCAAGATTAAAAAATAAAATAAAATTAGAGTTAAGGTGCAACTAACACTCAGAAGTATTTTTTCAGATTCATTCAGTATTATAAAATATTTGTGGTTCACACAGCATCCTAAAATATTTTTTTAATGTGCGTTTATCACCTAAAATATTTTTTTCTTACAATTTTGTATTTAATAATTTAGATAATTAGAGTATTGGATATGCTTGAAAAGATAGTTTAAAATGTTGAATGTACCAAAGAATTGTTTGTAGCATTGGACGTACATGGGAAAAATATTTGAGGGTCGTAAGTGCACCAAAAAATACTTTATAGTATTAGGTGCATTATAAAATACTTTAGGATACTAGATACACCTAAAAAAATAAGTCATGACGCTGAATTCACCTTAAATATTTTTTCCCGTTTTATATTGCTATTATAATAACTCAACACTACTTACTCATTCTTAATCCTTTTTTTTTTTTAATTTAAGGGCTTAGTAAACACCTTGTATTCTCAAAATCGTTCATCAATTTCATATGTTTTTCTTTTTTTGATTTCGCAACATCTTATATGCACAAAATCGCTCCCTCAATCATGCTCTACGGGCATTGTAACCATTGTATGCCATCATTTTCTTTCTTGGGCTGTATTTTTGGCTAAACGAGAAATAAATAATACAAATTGGAAGAAGGAGTTGGGTTGAAATGGATTGGGCCAAGAACCCAAATCACATTTATTTTGTTACCAGCCCTCTCATTTGACTCAAACCCAGCAAACCTAGAGCAAAAGGGGCTAGTTCCAAGGTAAATAAAGATTTGAATTCTTACTGGAAGATTTATCCTTAGTGTCTTATAGGGCCCGTTTGGTATAAAGATTCCATAGGAAAGGAAAGGAAAATTAGAATTTTCCTTTGTTTGGTATTCATTTTGGATCAATCTTCTCGAAAAATTATCTTCCCGGGCCAACCAATCTTCCCACATATGTGGGAAGATCAAATCCCTCCAAATTTGGAAGGATTTCATCTTTCCCATGTCACTATTCACCCTTTTGACAAATTTGCCCCGGGCCCACCTTCTTTTTTATTTTAAATTATTACTTTTGAGGGTAAAATAGACATTTCTTAATTCTTTATCAACTACCACCCCTTCATTTTCTTCTTACCAAACAACTCATCTTCCCTCAAACCATCTTCCATCATTTTTCAAAATCTTCCCTTCCCTTCCTTTCTTTCCTCTAAATTCCTTTTCTCCTTAAATTTTCCACGTACCAAACGGACCATAGTGTTTTGAACTGAATTGCCTACAATAAAACGACAAACATGCCAAGGAAAAAAAAAAAAAAGGAGAAAGTATTACTCAGGTTTCAAGAAGAGAAAAAATATATATATAAAACCCCAAATCTCCTATAAAAAAAGTCCCTATAGATTTTTTTTATATTAATTATTTAAATTCCAATATCAAAAAAATCTCGTTGTCAAAATAGTTTTTCATATTGTTAAAATAAGTTTTTCTTGTTGTTAAAAATTTTCCTATGAAAAAATTGTTGTTAAAATGGCTTTTGATGTTTTTAAAATAACTTTTCCTATTGTTAAAAATTTTCCAAGTTGAGGAAAAACTCGAAAAAAATTTAGTAACAGGAAAGACTATTTTGACAACATGAAAAGTCATTTTGACAACAATTTTTTCATAGATAAATTTTTACAACAGGAAAAAGTTATTTTTAACATAAAAAATTTTGACAATGAGACTTTTTTAATATTTTTTCTCCGTAATTAATATCAAATAGGGGATTTGGGGTTGAGACTTTTTTTTATATTTTTTTCTCTCTTTCTTGGGTATTCCCCCCCCCCCCCCCCCCCCCCCAAAAAAAAAACCCGCGACCCTCTATGTATGTTTTCATAATATAAATTTCAGCAACTGTCTTTTAGAAATTTAAAATGAACACAAACAGCTTTTTAATTTCTAAAGTGAATATTAAAATCCCTGCACCGCCAAAAAAATCACATAACGAGTAACTGTGCATAATTCATTCATGTGGAGAAGATAGAGTGGGCTGTGTTCCCCCTAAAAAAACAAGAAGAAGATAGAGGATTGTCATTATAAGGCAGTCATTTGCTCTTGCATTTACACACACAAGATTGGTATATTATATTGCATCATTGTTTGCCATATATAAGTTGATTATATTGGCATATAGGTTGGAGGGAGGAGTGTTGTTTAGTGAAGGTTAAGGGGAAGATATTTGTGGTGGAGGATATGATGTAGGGTGAGTGACCACAAAAGCTCATGCATCGTTTTCACTTTCCAAGTGCAGGCGATGGAGACGAACGTATGGATATGATTATATGGGTCGGGTTACTACGTTATGTTACGTCCCTTTCCGCTGTTGTCGGTTACAAACATGAATCTGCAGGAGTTGTTAATTCTTTCCTCTCAACTTGCTCTGTAAAGTCAAACTTTGTTAGCTGCTTGTAGATATATAGATATATATATATATATAGCCCCCCTGCTGTTTCCCCCATTTGTCCATCACCTAACTAGCTATGTTCCTAGCTTGCTTGCTTGCTGCTTCAGCTCCTCCTTATAAATTCAATTATGGCCACGCTAGCTACCACGTTTCTTGGTCAATATATCACTTTTTCTCTCGATTCAGCTTTTGCATGTTTAGTTATTGTTACTTGGCAGGCCATTCTGCTAAAATGCCAATTCTCATTCAATGTGCGTAACCACACATTCTGTACACAACACTAACTATAACTCAAGCATAGTTAGTATATTGGCTATTTATGTTTAGCGTCTGTTTAATTATATTGTTTTACCTTTACGTTCAAACACAAGTTCACATAATTCAACGCGTGAATCAGTACTTGAATGTATTCTAAAAAACAAGAAACATTGACTGCTGATAAGAATAATGTAGTCTCTAAAGTGTCAGAATAGAGTAATGTTGCTCATAGCATTAAAAATGTTACCATTCAATGTTAATTTTTTAATGGTGTAACACTTCGCTGCATTTTGAAATTTTCATGACAACATTGAACAAAAAAAAAACTTTTGAAGCAATATTGCTATTATGAGTAAAAACTTCCAAGTAAATTTGCTATCTTAATTCTATTCGATCTCTCGAATACTTCTCCTGGTGCTAATTAGTATAAGGTACTTAATTTGATTAGATTAAAGAAATTAATTAAATTATAGTTTATATGACATGTAATTTTTAAAATTCCCTAATCATTTTTCTTAATTCTCTTCTTCACTTTAAGTAAATTAAGAAAATATTGATAATTGTGAGAATTATATATATCTTATATTTAAAACTAAGATCAAATCTTTAAATATGTCTCATACTCCTTCCAATCCTAATTAAATGACAAAGTTTATAGTGTAAATTGCACTAAAAACCTTATACTATAACTAAGACCATTAAGAACCGGAGTAACTACAAACCTTATACTATAATTAAGACCATTAAGAACCGGAGTAAATGATACATAACACATAACCACATTCATGTTGAGTGGGCCTGGGGCATCACCTCATACTAAGATGAACGCTGTAAATGTAAAGTCGTACGTACTTGCTGTTTTACAACTTCTCATCACAGGAAGCAATGAGATAGGTGAAATAAGACTTGCAGACCCTCCTACATGCATATATTCACGAGAAAGATAATTAGAACAGTCAAAGCTAACACTCCATTACCTTCCAAGTAATTAGAAGATTTTAATTTTACTTTTGTAAGAATTAAATAATATTATGTTACTGTCAACCCGGGGGGGGGGGGGGGGAGCACATTGCATTGCATACCCATATATTCATTGGAATGACAACACTGCGCACTGATCATGAGACACAAGTTATAAGACAGTATATAACAAAATATACTAGTATTTTATTAAAAACACTTTACATAAAATATAGACATCACTATATATGTACGAGGCATATGCTAGAGATTCGTTTTAACTATGATATATTTTAATGAAATATAAAATATAAACTTTCATATACAAATGACTTCTGGTATATAAACTAGCTAGTCTCTTTCCTGATGATAAGAACAAATATCGATCTTTTCGGTATCAGTGCCTGTGAGATTTTAATGAAGGAGAGGGGGATAAGCACCAACGTAACACTATATAAGATGGAAAGAAAAAATAAGGAAGAAAAAGGCAATGGTCCCAACTGCCAATGGTATGTAAAGATGGTATATATAATTAGTGGTGGCATCTTCTTAAAAACGAAGATGAGGTACGTACGTACGTAACAGCATACATGGAAGGAAACAGCGATATTTTGAAAGATAGTATCATATATCAAACAGGAAGATTGTAGATGAGCGAACGAGTGGTGATACTTCACATACATATTGTATTAAAATATGAAAACAGTTCACGAAAAAAAGAGATAGGAAAAACATGGCAGTACAAAAAGTCCACAATGATGACAGAAGACCACAGTCGATCAATGAAGCGATGGCATCAAGATGACTGACTAGAATGGCATTTTCTAGAAATCTTGTCAATTAATTATGTCATCACTCGACATTAGGGGTCACGTACGTTTGTGAATGTTGGAGGTAGGATACATCTGAATTATTATGATAATAAATACTAGTAATATAATATATATATATATATATATAACAAAAGATGATGAAGAAATTATAAATATTGAAAGGTAGTAATAAAAAGGAAACTAAAAGCTCAATTCCTGGAACAACCGTTACATTCCAAATCCTTTTTTTCACCGTGTAACCGATAAAAGAAAGAAGCTTTTCTGTGGGTATCTTTTATAGTTAGTGGTCTCTTTCTTAATACTAGAAAACGAATGGTCTCTACTCTCTAGGCCAAAAAGGACCATCCAACATTTGATCAAATCACGTTCATGTCATACAATTTCGAGTCGGGGCTTTTATATTTTTTAAATATCCACATTGGAGAAACTTGAACCCAACTTTACCGACAATATATCTCCGAGTAAAACACGTCTTCATATTTTTCTTATATTATATTATAGCCTCCATCTACTATTGAACACATCTTCACATAAGCAAACTCTTTAAAAACCGGATATCTTCTCCGCCAAATATGACATATCAAACCTATATGTATTATATAACCCAAGTCATTAAAGTACAGCGCTTGATTTAAAAAAGGCTTAACGAATTAATTAACAAGCACTACATTTTGAGCTCCCGTGGAATATATATAGAGAGAGCTAGCTAGTACAACTTAATTTTATTCCAGAGCCTTTCTTGCAAGAGTCCTACCTACCATAAGGGGTGCCGTACAAAGGGTACACCTCAAACTGCACTCTTGCTTGCTTGGAAAAAACTAGCCCGCCCTAATTAAATGAGAGGGGGAAAAAAGTACACTCTTATATATAATCTTGTTGAAGAAGGAATTAAAAGCGCACACTTAATATAATTGCTTATTGGTTAATTAGGCTCCTAATGATGGAAGCCTCGGCACTATCAGCATCAATGGTGGACAGTAACTGAGAGAGTCGCTCGCTTAAGTCATCCACTTCTCTGTGCAAGTTCCTGATGTAGTTGCAGGTTTCCTGTAGGACCTTGGACGCTGATACCTGCGCAACAAATAAGACTAATAAGCACTCTTAATTACTTACCAGTCACTTTCTTCTACTTATATTGTGCCCTCCTGTGTGTGTGTGCGCCGAACAACAAGTTTCAGGCTCCAGACTCGTTCTCTCAACATATATTGGGATGGCTTAAGTGGTGGCTACTTTAACCGACGTAGTCAGTTAAATATTTTCCTTTTTGGGGCTCTACGTTACTTTTTCTGTAACTTTAAATCCGTTTGAGTAGACCAGTCAAAACGTAAACGCTCTGACGTCTATAGAGATCTGCATATATTTTGGAATTGTATGGAAACTATGCCCTTAATACCTGGGTCAATCTCGGACTGTCGGGACATCGATCTTATTTTTTTATTATAGATAATATAGTTTACATGTGGTTCGCGAGCCACCCCCCATTAAGTTAATTAGATTGTTGGGAGGAACAAGCAACAGCATGTGAAGCCCTTAAGCTAGCTAGCTATATCTTCGTTAGACAAGGGAACTTTTTTGTTTTTTTGCATATATTTTATATAAGGTAGGCTATGGTGCTTGCCTAAGTATGTGACTCTTTATAGGTCAATGAAACCTTTCTTAGATGGGGAAAAATTTAAGCAGTTAGGTGAAGGCTGAAAAACCCACAAAAGTTGTCTAATAGTGAGTGTATGTATAGATGAAGAAGGCACTAGGCATACCTTGCTGGAGCGTCTATCGCGAATCTCAGGAACAAGTTGACGCAACTTGGAAACAAGCTCGATGATTTGGTCATCGGAGATTCTTGTAGAACTTGATTGCTGCCTGGACCTTCTGCTAGACATGTCTGTGAGCTGGAGCTTGTTTCTGGGGGTATTTGAGCAAAATTAATTTCTAAAGCGCGACTGAAAGAGGCTAGCTAGCCAGTTGCAAGAAGCAGAGATAGAAAACAAAACAAGCAGAAAGAGCAGGGAAAGGGAAAAAATTAAAAAGGTATAGGTAGCAGAGAAGAAGGAGAAGGAGAAGAGAGAAAGCAGTAGGTGGTGTGAGCTAGAGGTAAGCTTAGGTATGCAGAAATGAAGAAAGTGATAAGAGAGATTTAAAGAGAGGGGAAGGACCACAAAGGGGGAGAGAGAGTACAATAACAAAGACAGTGATGTTGGACAAGAGGAAAACAAGTGCGTTGGAGAAAGCAGTGGTAGTAGGCTTAGTGTTTTTTTTAATGGAGAGAGAAAAATTAAAAGGGTAGCAAAGGGCTTTCTCTTTCTCTTCCTGTGTTCCCAATTGGGCATCGATACTCAAGTGGATTTATAAGAATGTGTTTGTTTTTAAGCAAACAAAGTGGGCCTTCCTGTACATGTCCCTCTAAGCATCACCATGTGATCCATCATACCAAGACTAAAACTCTCTCTCTCTCTCTGACTGTGGGTGTTTATAATTTCTCCCCGCTAATCACACAACCCCACTACACTAGTACACTCGTAGGACGCCAGTGGCTTCACGAGTCTTGGCTCCCATGTCTCAGGCCTTGTGAGAGTCAAACAACATTGCTTCACAAAGAACTGACATGGCAGCCAATGATTGGTCCAAACCCAAGCCCTTCATTTGACTATTGGATCTGAACTGCCGTAGCCTGTGCGCTTCCTTAATTAATGATGCCTCCCTCAGATGTCGCTACCATAATAATCTTTTTCTTTCATCATTAATGGAGTATTACGAAAAGCAAGAAACAATATACTTGATCTGGGGACTGGGGTTATATATAATATAGTAAGAAAGAACAACTCAACATTTACGCGTTTGATTACATTAGGGAGGGAGCAAAATCTCCATGGAATATTCATGTGGATATTAGTGGTGTATAAAAAATTGAAGGAGAGAAGAGGGATATGATCGAGCTAGGGACAAGGGTACGTGAGGAGGCCTAATCTTAGTGGGGAAATAGGGGCTGAGGGGTCACATGCAATTTCCCTGAAGCACAAGACACGCCACGTGGCATGTGTCCAAACTCATATTATTATATAATGAAGGGCGAAGAGGTTTCCAAAATGAGGCATGGATCAGAAATTTCCATGCTTTTCTCAAGCACCGTCACGTGCACCTTTCAAGCTTAGAGACATTGGACGACCCCTCTCACACCTTACGGGGACCCTCCTCCTTTCTACCTTGTCTCTCCACATCCTTCTCTTCCTTTTTCACATTTTCGCTAATCACCCGCATTCCCTAATTAGCTTCCATTATCATCTTCGTCATTTTTTTTTAATTACAGGGGCAGACACTGACGGTAAGATGTTACAAACACTACTTACAGTTCCTGCTACTAAGTTACAGGGTCATTGACTCTTCCTTTTTCACATTTTCGCTAATCACCCGCATTCCCTTAGCTTCCATTATCATCTTCGTCATTTTTTTTTTTAATTACAGGGGCAGACACTGACGGTAAGATGTTACAAACACTACTTACAGTTCCTGCTACTAAGTTACAGGGTCATTGACATCATATTGATCATCTTCATCTAACTCTCCGCACTTCCACCCTCTAAAACATGCCGGTCCCCATTGTTTCCTACATCACATCATCTTCATGAGCTAGTTTCAAAAAATTTATTTTACTGTTACGTTTGCACTACCACATTAAGAAACGGATATATATAATTATACTTGCAAGGAGTGGACGTATCACGTATCAGTAGATATATACATGCATACATACGTGCATGCTTGGATGTCAACTCAGAAGCTTAAACCACTTGGAGTTGAATATTTTTAAACTTTGGTTTTTGCAAACGGATTTCCAAACATATTCCGTAATGTTATCATACGGAAGGAGCTGGGGTATATACTGTTCATTGGACAGATCGGTGCATGATGAGAAATAATTAATTGGCGTTCTTTAACCGGGAAAAAAAAATTTAATCGGTGTTGCGATAGTATATTCCCATGAGATATTAATGGAGAGCTGTGTGACATGAAGTATTTGATTCGTCAGGGTGATTGGAGTATATATATGGATGTTAGTGCAATGATAAGGGTTCGTGATGGAAACTATACGGCGTTACAATGGCCTGAGGTTCTTTAATACAGCAAGAACGTACACATTAATTAGATGCCCCGTGGCCCATTTCATTTATGACTAGCTAGGGTTTTACTATTGCGACAGGAAGAAATTTCATATACTAGTATATAATAACGATGTTGTATAGATTGTTCATCAGGGCATTTCAAAACGATAATTAAATACGGAAATTTATCGAGGTTAATAGGTGGGATAATTATGAACAAGTTAAATGAACAGTGAACACCATTGTTGTACGCTAATTACCTAATCAAGGTACCATCACTAATCGAATACATATCTCGAACTTTAGGAAGCATTCGTTAATGCGAGTCTAGGAGTATTATTATCTATCCATTATTATTATTATTTTTTTTTACGTGTTCAGGTGAATGCGGTAACAATTTTAAATATTTGATCGAACTTTCTATATTTCTCATCTCCAACCAATCATCCCATCAATATTAATGTATGCCAAGCATATAAATGCGTTGTGTTATCTATTCATGCACATGCACATGCACTTGGGCCTCAAACTTTATTATTATATACCGACTACCAAGAAAAAATAGATATTTGTGGACCTCCTCTATTGATTTATGCTTCTTGCGTTAATGATTTTTGGATATGACTCTGCCTAAGCCGAACACTACTTATGTGTGTGTAGGGATGTGTATATATAAACTCATAAAGTCTCAAATAATTGATTGATCCAGCCTGGTCAAATTGAGCCAATTGTGAAAACCGGATTGAAGCTCGTGCTGTGTGTTCTTAGTATGCGTTTGGTCTTGGCATGAAAACCACTTCTTTCACAAAAATTGTATAGTTTTACAGTCCCCTAACGTAAAATAAGCATAGGCTTAACTCTTAGTCAATCTAGGTTGCAGCCTACAACTACAACAATCAGTGTTGTCAATGACTTTACAAACTAGCTAGTGGCATGAAAACTCACTGATAAATGGCAGGTTACGGATTATATTTGATCATGCTTGTAACCTTGAGTTGTATCGTCTGCCCTTTTAATTTTAAGATGATTGAGGTTGAAAAACTCACATGTCACGCCTTATAAAGGGAATAGTAGTTCATAGGCTTTGCATTTTTGTGTTTCAATGTTCTGCCCCTTCAGCCTGCAGTCACCAGCTGATAGCTAGCGATCGAGGACAAAGATTTTTAATCGACAGTAAACAAGATTCTGAGGGAAAAATCCCAAAACTAAGAATTAATCGATGGCAATGGTCTCCTCGGTGGATTACTCCCTGATTGACATCAACTTCTCAGAAAAGTTGCAAAAATGCTGTAGAATGAGTTCTAACTGCCTCTAAGATATGATAAGAGTCAAACTCTTTTTGTTTCCTTAATTAGTTACAGATAGCCAGCGTTAGGTTAGTGCGGGGTGCCCTTACAACCAGCGTCCGGTCTGTCCATAACTTATTAATACTTCTTAACAACAGCAAGGGGAATCACGCTAAGGTTTTTAAGGAGTGGATTTAATCACCTAAAAATCTAATAATAAAAACTTAAGAGAATGTAATTAATAACAAGTTCTGAAGCTAAAAATGACAACTTGTTTATACTCCTCATTTGTAACTAGATTCTTGGTATAATTAATTATTTTACTTGTGATCTCATAGTAATTATGCCTAAATAAATTCCTCGGTTTTGGCACAACCAATTAACCCGGTTATGTTGCATTGTGGGTTCTGGCTTATTTTTATGCATTACATTTTCATGTAATATAAAATCTATATGACTACATACTCTTGGTCAGTGGTGGAACCAGAAAAAAAATTTAGCCTGAGTAAAAAAAAAAACATATTGAACTACCCCTTTTAGTTCTTATTATAAGATACTAATTAACAAGTGTATTTAGTCCTTTTTATGAAGCACTTACTTATTTCCAAATAGCATTCAATATTTTTTCATGTATACCCATAATTAAAAAGACAGTGAGTGAGAGTAATAATTAATAAAAATTAATTATTACTCTCTTTTATTTGAGAAAAAAAAGAGTAATAATTAATATGATATTAGAGTTTAGTGTAATTAATAGGGATAATATTGAAAATTATTTAAATTTTATGACAAATTTAATGACTTTGAATATTTTTATTGACTTATGAGAATGATTAGTTGACACCTTATATAATAAGGACCGGAGGGAGTATTTACTAAATAATATCACATAACCTTGAAAATACAAATAAATAATAACCAACAATTATAAATCAAAATAATATATAAGATGATACTAACCTTTAAGGTAGGTATCTCAAACAAGAATTTTACTATCTTTCTCACAGCCCAATGAGTAATAAACCAAACATTATCCTTATAGAAAAGATAAAATATTAGTCAAATTTGGGGCCAAATTATTGACCAAATAAAATATCATATAATAAATACATATATATACTAACAAATTTTAAAAAGCCAGTTTAGGCCAGCTCAAGCCAAAGCCCCAGCTAGAGCCACAAGGCAGTTCCACCACTGCTTCTGATGGCTTCCTAAAAATATGGATTAACAGACTCATGGTTTAGAATATTTTTTTGAATAATATTATTTTGTATCATTAATAATCCCAAGAAGACTCCAATAAGGGTTTAAAAACTAAAGATTGAACTCGTCCATATATCCTTATATGACATGCAAAGCACATATCCTTTGTTTTGTTTCTCATTAATTAATCATTAAAAAAGTAATTTTTGTCATTTAAACAAAGAAAAATATTCAAAGTGATGCATATGCACTCCTGCAAAATTTGTGAAAATAAAAGAATTACCGTTTAGAAAAACAACGAACAAATAAAATCTACGTACGACTTGAGAGCATATATTAAGAAAAAGAAATTATAGTATAGTTAATACACTGACCAACGTTAAGAACTTCGTAATCAAAACCTTTTTGTGTAAACATTGTTGAATTGTAATTTTTATTCTAGAAACATAGTCCGGTCCCACCAGCAATTTCCAAGAATAAAATGCATGGTTAACACCAAAATATTCGTATTATTAATTATGATTACTTTTTAAAGTCAAAAAGGGGCATCCACATGATCCTGTAGACTCACACACCTAAACCCGACAAGAAGTTGGAAGTTAGAAATCTGTTGGTATGCATGATGAACAATAAAAGATTCAAAAAGAACAACAGGAAAGTTCAAAAGCACTTTATAAGCACATAGCCTTTGCCTCCTCTTCACAATGCATGCGTAGTTCCTACTTTACTTACTTCAATCTGAAGAAACTCACTCCCCATCTTTTCTAAATCCAAATCCGTTGCAAAAAGAAGTGTAATTAATTAGCTCCACGCTTAAAGACTTTTTTTGATGATTTTGCGACCTCATAATAAGTACATTTATTTTCACTTTATCAGGAGTAAAACTAGGAGATTAAGGAGCACTTCTTTTGAATCTCCGACATTCAGTTAAATTTTGTCTTAAACACATGCGTCAAGGTTGTCGAAGCCAAATTATTATTAATGCACTATATATATATATATATATATATATATATATATCTTTGGGAACACACAACTGTTGATGATGACCCAAGTGGCCACAGTGACTCTTGGGAGAACCTAAAGGATTGAACGGATTTCGTGGAACTAAAGCTGCCCTTGAGCTCCACAAGATACTTATAATGTCGATCCACATATCATTGTCTCTCTGCATTGACCTGACCTGTAGACTTTCCATCTCACCGTTCACGTTAAGTTGAACTTTGATTTTTCAGGTTGAGTTCAAACTTCCCACTTTTCAAAGTCTTTTGCCAAGTTCTCATTTTCCAAAGCCATGCTGTCTGATAAAGAAAGCATCGATCCACGCTGATTTTTTAGACCTAGCACTTTTTTCTTCACGTATATTACTGTTTTGGGACACATATTAAACTGTCTCTGCCTACTTTTCTCATAGTGCTCACTAATCGATGGTTACGTAGATTATAAACTCTTTTGGTAGTTCCTCGCGCAGTACTTGAAAAGAGTACTTGTATAAATAGGTGTATATATATATATATATATCACTTGAAATTAAAATGGCAAGCCCTTACGAATTTGTCCAACTTTCGGCCGAGTTTATGTGTGTTGCACTGCAAGGGTTTCTGCCTGGACCTTACGTGTTTCTTAAGAACCAGATAGGTCCATCAGGCCCAATGGTATTACAGGCCCAATGATGCCCATTGGGCTTCAAGTGAAATCAAGCATCCATATACTCTTGGGCTAGTCTTTGCAATATTCCTCATGCTTTTTTTTTTTTGGTCAAACAATATTCCCTCATGCTTGAGAGAACTGAGCATAGGAGGTTTAATGGAAGAGCACTGTTGAATAAATATTACGGTCGTCATATTGTTATATCAAATTTGGAAAACTCCATATATGTGGAGACAACATATATTATCGTTAAGCTGTTCATTCCAGCAACTAGACGACTTTTGAACAAAATCGAAACTACACGCAATCTTTGCACAAGATTTAACCGACTCAACACGAGGTTCTGCTTATTCTTATGTGTGTGTCATTTTATGAATCTTAAAAATCTTATCTATAAATCCTATAGTGAGTCCCTGTTTAGTACAATTATTGGTCATTCGCTGATAATAGAGAAAGCACATTGGTTCCACCGCTCAATTCATCAGTTCCTATATCATGGTGACATAAAACTGCTCACATTTCATTTGTTCATGAAACAACACTTCGAATACCACTATACCAGTACGTTAAAAAGAAAAAAGATTTTCTCGCATCCCAGTTTGTTCCTTTAGCTTGGAATTGCTGTGTTCACACAGACAATCTACGGTATGGTCAAATTCAAAATTTCTACAAATTTTACCAACTGAAATAATGAGTGCTAAGCAGAGATTTAAAGCAAGCTTTATTACTCACAAGAAAGTGTCAGAGTGAGAGCAGAAGGGTCAGGAAATGAAACTGCAACTTCACGTCAAAAGAAATTATTATGGGTCCCTTTCTGTGACTGGATAATAAGAAAAGCCAAACTGAGGTGAAACCGGTGACCCCAGTGATTTAGTTAGCCAGAATAGTAGTTATTTGTGACTTAAAAGTTTTCTTCAGCCTGCAGTGCAATGGCAGCAAAACTATTCAATTACCAAATCCCAGGCATAGAACAAGAAGAATGGGTATGGCTCAGACTTTCATTTCTATTATTACTACTATTCTTTTCCTTTGTGGCCAAGGTGCTTCAGACATGCATGAGACAGTGGCTTGCTGGAGTCTTCAGAGTCAGACCTTACCGAGACTAATGGTCAAAAATGGTAGACTCAGTTGTCACTACTACCCACATAAAAAGCTGTGTTAAGTTACTGTACATGTACCCTCTGAGAATCTAACTTGAATATGTAGAGGACCCACGCGGACTGCAACTTCCAGTACAACAGCTGAACCATATAATGCCCTTTTGATTCATATGCATCTACCATCTTAAATCCTTCTTCTTAAGCATTAGCTAGTTGTCAAATTACATAATGGGATACCCCTGCATCAACAATGTTGATATATAATGGGCTCTATAACTATCATTTGGCGATTCCATTTGTCATCTAAGCTTATTTTGTTCTCTAGTGTTCTCTCCCTAGCGTGTGATTGAAAGTGTTGAAATATACCTAGTTCACCTTTGGTGGATTAGAGCCCAAGCCCAATTGCAATGGGGTTAAAGTATAAGTAATAGAAAAGTGTGAGTCGATATTTGTGATGTTCCCTAATCATTCTAATTTGAATGATTAAACGGATAGAATATGTGAGGTACATCGATTGAGGAAGGGGCATATGGAATCCTATATATGTATATGATTGTGTAAGAGGTCAGGGTGATTGTATAAGAGTTCAGGGTTATGTAATATGAGACAATGCCAATTCTTTTCCTCTAAGATCTCATTCTCTTCTTCTTCTTATATCCATGGCGTATTTGCTGGGTAATATAATCAGGATCCACATCAATACTCCATTTTCATGTGAGTATTTCAGCGAGTTAGTCGGATTCTAGGGGGAAGATTGGCATTGCAACTATGCCTTAGGATTTATAAACCTGAAATTGCGGGAAGCAGCTGAATATTTGCCCTCCAAGAGAGAGACAATAGGCAGAAAACAAAACTGTACGTTACATGACAGACTGGCGGTTTACTCATTTCCTCAGCTACAGTATTTAACTCAGGTAGATTCCCATCCCTCGAAACATATCAGAGGGAGGACTAGATTCATTTCATCAATTCTGCGTAAAGTTTCATTTTTTTTTTCCCAGCTAATTTAGTGGGAGGATGCTCTTTGGAATGGCCAAAAGCCAAGCAAAAACTTATCATTCGCTTTACGTTGTTCACGTGCCACCTCAGAATTTACCTGTTTGTTGGACATTTATTTACTTGAGAGAATAGCTTTTGTTCGCATATATAATAGTCTTCGCTCATGAAGTGTCTCTGTAAATTACCCTCCTGCATTATGCAGCAAAGTATCAGTACCTACCATGCAGACATGCACGATCTTTTGGTTTGGCATTCAAGACTCTGATGTGATGCTTCAACTCTCTATTTCCTCACCTATCTTTATTACCTTTAATGATTAATCTTTGCTATGTCTTGGTATTTGTATTATTGTTTTGCTTCCCCCTTGAGACACTGGCAATTTTTACATTGGAATGCAAAAAAAACCGAGAGGGCCCAAGTCCTCGTGGAGCTTTCTCCGTTTTCTTTTGGGGCAGAGGAAGAACACACATGGATATGGTAGCATCCATTTCAGTAAAGTGGACAAGAAAATCTGATCAATCTGATAAAGGTTATTCCGTGCTTGTGTAAGAAAGGGGCATACTTATATTCCCCACAAAAACAGAGTGGAAAGAGATAGGGTTAAGTGAGATCTGTTAATTGTGATTATTAAAAAGGTTGCCCCATATAAAATAAGGTTCAAGAAAAGGAAGGCAGAGAAGGGAGAATAACCTTCTAGGCCGCATCAAGTGGGTCACTCCAAAGCCTTCAAAGAACATATAAAATAAGGTTATGTCCATCCCTTGCTTTTCACAATAATTCCGACCATCTGCCTTCACTGATTATGTCTCCTCACTGTTAAAAGGAGCCTCTGCCCCCTGAGGGGCCCTCCACAAAAAATCTGTGCTTATGTTGAATTTAGAGAAAATTATGGGTTACGAACTAAATAAGCTACTTATTGTTAAATGGGTTGGTATTTGAAGTTTAATTCGCCATTTCAATCAAAACAGTTTTTAAGTTTTTAACTCAAGAAGAGGGAGCTGTTCTTGATTATTAATCCCGCTATGAGGAAAGTGCAAAGCATCAGTTGGTGCAAAATGTTCCCAAGAAGTCTCTACCTATTCATTTTTATTGTTTTCCCCTACTAAGATTTGCCTAAATCCACCAAACTTTGAATTGAAAATTTGAAGAAATTCGCCACAAAACATTAAACTTTTTGCTCGAGATATGAAATTCTTATGCCCATATTTGCCATACTTGGTACTACCTCTTGTTCTAAATATCTGTTTTAAATATAAGGCAAAGTTTATAGTACAATTTTACACTATAAATTTTGTCTTATATTTAAAAACCGGAGGAGTATTTTTTTTTTTTTTTTCTGGTCCACATACTTTTTTACACACTCATTTAAAACATCTTTGATGCTTACCTTGTTAATTGAAAAAAAAAAAAAAAAAAAAAAAAAAAAAAAAATGAAATCGACCCCAATGATAACAAGAAGATCAGTAGTTGAAAAAGACACGAGCCCCTTGGCTCAAACCCAAAATTCATTGGTTAATGTGGGGTTCATCTAAGGTGAAATTATATTATTAAAAAAAAAAAAAGTTGTGTTTAATCATGCAGCCAACTAATCTACATAACATGTGGGTGAAGTGAGTAAATTAAAATCCATTCCATCAGAACAATCCAAGAATAAATCAGAGTTACTTTCCAAGTTATCTTATGAGTTGTATCTTTTGACAGAAAATGCTAAGAAGAAAAAAATTCACACGCAAAAGGCAAAAAAGGCAGTCATGACTCCTCAGGGACGCGCATCATGGCAAGCAAAAGTGGGGCATAAGAATGGCTAAAACAGCTAAAAAATTTGATAACTTCTATGCTCTATGATTATATAATACTCGCTGGTTGCTACTCCATTGGAAATAGAACACTCGTGCTTTAGGTACATAGTACAAACTCCAATATCTCACATGATATCTACATCTAAAACAAAATGGAAGTACAAGGGTTAATAATAAGAGATTTATTGGGGACCCAAAACTCTACTCACATGTGATGATTTTGTAGCTGCAAGAGTCTAGAATATGCACTCTCTGGTCTGCTCACAAGTTCTGCATGGCTCCCCTGCTCCACAATTCGCCCATCTTGCACCACTCCGATACTGTCCACCCCTCTAATGGTCGATAAGCGATGAGCCACAAGCACGGTGGTTCGACCCCTCATTAGCCTCTCTAGTGCTTCTTGTAGGACACACTCTGATTCAGCATCAAGTGCACTTGTGGCCTCGTCTAGGAGAAGTATTGTGGGATCCTTAAGAACTGCTCTGGCAATAGCTATCCTCTGTTTTTGCCCACCAGATAATTGAACCCCTCTTTCACCAACTGGTGTCTTGTATCCCTCAGGCAAACTACTAACAAATGAATGAACATTCGCGGCACGAGCAGCTTCGATTACTTCTGCTTCTGTTGCTCCATCTTTGCCATAAGCTATGTTGTCGAAAATGCTTGCTGCAAACAGAGCAGGCTCTTGTTGTACTAAACCAATCTTTAGCCTTAGGGACTTCAAGTTCAATCTTTTAATGTCTTTTCCGTCAACCATGACTTTTCCGGCTACGGGATCATAGAAACGCTCGATCAATGCAATGACAGAACTTTTTCCTGACCCACTGGCTCCCACCAGAGCCTGGCTCTGCCCTGCACGGATTCTGAGATTAAGATCTTTAAACACCATCACGTCTGGTCGTGATGGGTAGGCAAAATCAACATGTCTTAGTTCAATCTCCCCGCGAATGGACTCAACTGGCTCAGCATCGAGGTCGTCTGGGTCAATCCTAGTTTGACGATCGAGAATGGAGAAGACAGAACCGACAGCTTCACCGCCTCTGATTATTTCAGGGGCGAGGCTGACGGTTTCTGCGACGGAATTGGCCGTGATGACTAGGACGACGAAAACTTTTATGACCTTTGAGAAGGTCGACATGCCTTTGCTCACAAGATGAGCGCCGTACCACAGGATGAGTGCTTCGGAGGCATAAAGGGCAAGCTGGGAGATGCCAAATAGGAGGCCGGCGGTTTGGCTCCGGCGTAAACTCCGGCCTTGTGGGACACGAAGCTCGTGGCAGAATAAAGATATGATTTTGTTTTGGGCATTGAACGCAGCGACCGTCCTTATGTTACTGACTCCCTCTCCGGCAATCATACTTGTCTTTGCATGAGCCTTGGCTGTGTCTCCAGCAAACCCTTTTAGAGAGAGTTGCTGTAGAATTCAACCATAGAAAAATTCATTGTTGGCACTCCACAATTAACTCAAAAGAAAAAAGATGTAATCAAGTTATTCTAACTAAAGATAACTCCTGTTTTTGCCAGACTAAAGAATAAAGATAACAGAGTATTAGTACCCCACGAAGGAAATTAATATATATTTAATTTTCATCTATCTAAATCACTAAATATATTCGAGCAGTAAAAGAAAATTTTCGTTGGTAAGACGCAGGGATGTAGTAACTGCAAGTATAGGGGAAAAATTTATTAATTCCGGGAATAACTGCAAGTACTCCTATAACGGTAACTTATTAATTCCGGGAGGATAAGCTTTTGCCACGTATAGGGGAAAAATTTGGTGATGCCCCAACAATTATTGCACTGTTGGACACAATAATATGGTGAAAAAGAATCCAGGAGAAGCGGACCCACAAAAAATGAAGCAGAATAATTTAGTACTACGTAATTTGCAGCTCACTACATTTACAAGAATAATTTGATTTTGAAAAAGATGACAATGATGGATGGAAATTGGCAAGGGACAACCTTGACCGATCAATCTATTTCATGCACTGTTTTTGAGGCATGCGCAAATTTAGAACAGAGTCCATTGCAGGACAAATCATGAATGGTTTGGGAATTTGCTTGAATGCTTTGCAGTACTGTGGTTGTAAAACGAACCCCATTCACAGGAATCCATAAGTGGATTTCAAATCATGAGCCAGAAGGGTAAAAGAAGGACATGCCCAGAAGAAAATAAACAAAGAAGGGCGTGAGGGTGTACTGCACGCCCAACCCCAGACAGCCACAGCAAAAAAGATTATAAAATGTCACGGGTGAAATAACGTGTGAATTCTGTTTGACTTAGATTTCTATTGTGATCTAGGGGCACTGGATTATCAGAATTCATAAACCCTAGTTTCAGTTGATTTGAAATTGATGGATAGTGGGGAAAATATGATATATATAATAAACTTTCGTTATTATTTATTTTCTTTATGAACTTGTAATTATAATATAATGAGGAATTTCCTAGGAGTTAATGCACTGGTGCAAGGTCCAAAAAAAAAAAAAAAAAAAAAATTTGCACTGGTGACTTTACTGGAGGGAAGCATGTGCGCTTTCAGTTAGGACCTTATTGCTTGTCGTTTAATGCCAGTATGTTCATAAAGTTATATTCTAAGAGGAAAAGCAAGTGTAGGGATCTGACACTAGCAAAAAAATCTTGAAAAAATAACCTAGAGGCTAGAGTGTTATTCCAACTCCTAAGTTTTATTCTTGGCCAACACATTTCAAATGAGCCGTTAACAAAGTTGGAGAAAACTCTAGCGGTAAGAGAGATTTGGGATTGAGTTTTATTTTACCTGAGCAAAGTTTGCTAGAACAAGAAGAGGGAAGGTTCCCAGGATGAGCAAGGAAACTCTCCATTCCACAATGAAAGCAACAATGAAAGAAGTGAGAAGAGATGTCATGTTCTGCAAAATCACTGAGATCCTCTCAGCAATAGCAGATTTCACATCAGCAGCATCAGTGGCAAGGCGAGCTGCAACTAGGCTTGAGTTGTGCTCTTCTTCATCGAACCATCCTACTTCATTCCTTAAAATTGCTGACCAAAAAGAAACAAGGAAAAAACACAAATTGTCATGCACTTTTAAGATTTCAACCCAGAGTACCAAGGAGATTGATTAAGTTTTGAATCATACCGGCAAGCATCATTCTTCGAACCCTTGTGGTGAGATTTTCACCCATAATACTGAAGAAGTAATGCTGTATCAAATATGCACCAACGGCATAAAGACCTGCTCCAATGTAGATGAAGACATACTCCTTAGTCTTCCTCTCCATGGATGCATAATTTTTAAAGTAAAACACCTCAATCATATTGCTCATAACAATGGCAAAAGTCGGGCCAATAAAGCCAGAAAGGATAGATCCTACAGCTCCCATTATTGAGTAAGGCCATTCAGGGGCATTTAACTTGAGTAAACGGAAGAAGTATCCATCAGGAGCAGGATTCTTCTTGTCTGTTTCAGCATTTGATATCATCTCAATGCGACCATCCGCCCCAGTGCTGTACTGGTAACTGAGGTTCCTCAGGCTTCCAGACCTGAGGCTTAAAGACTTGGTTGAAAGTGAATGGCTGAGTCGCGATGAACGTGTCCGGTGAGTTGATGGGTTGGAGAAGTCCCTATTTCCAACCATTTCTTGGAACCTTATTAGTGAAGCATAGGTCCCTGCCTTGGCAATAAGGTCTTCATGAGTTCCTGTCTCCACAACTTGCCCTTGCTGTATAACTGCGATGCTGTCAACATTCCTTATGGTGGATAAACGATGGGCTACAACTACAGTTGTACGACCGACCATAAGGCGATCGAGTGCTTCTTGAACAATGCTTTCTGAACCAGCATCAAGAGCACTGGTTGCTTCATCTAAAAGAAGGATCTTGGGGTTTTTCAGCATAGCTCTAGCGATGGCAATTCTCTGTTTTTGACCTCCAGATAACTGGACTCCTCGCTCTCCCACCTGTCGTTTAAATACAAAACAGAATTGATTTATACTCTTGACAAGAACTCAATGCTCAGACTGAGTAATGATAATAGTTATATTTATATACCAACCTGAGTGTTATATCCATTAGGAAGCAAGGTAATAAAGCTATGAGCATTTGCAGCAGAAGCAGCCGCTTCTACTTCAGCCATGGTTGCATCAGGTTTGCCATAGAGTATATTCTCAAGTATGGTGGTTGCAAATAGTGCAGGTTCTTGATTCACCAGCCCAATTTGGTCACGTAACCATTTTAATTGTAGTGTCTTGATGTCTACGTTATCCAATAAAACTTGCCCTGCAAGACCATTAAAGGAAACATGTCAGCAGTAAATTCCTTCAGGAACAAAAGTTGCAATCTTTTAGCAAGAAGAACAAGTATGTCTGGTTTACCTTCATTAGGATCGTAGAACCTTTCTATCAAGGAAACAACGGTGCTTTTCCCCGATCCACTGCCACCAACAACCGCAACAGTTTTGCCAGCAGGAAAAAAGATTGAGAAATTGCGGAAGATGAGGACATCTGGCCTTGATGGATAGCTGAAACTTACATCCTTAAGCTCAATATTTCCATTAATCTCTGACAAGCACTTCCCCTCAGATAGATCTTCCACTATGGTGGGTTTCTGCTTAATGATTTCCATCAGTTTGTATCCTGCTGCTTTGCCTTTACTAAATGCCCCTAAATTTGAAAAAGACTGCCCCAAACTCCTGTACAAGGCAAATATTTTGTAAATTAAAATCATTAAATCAAGGCTTCCAAAGAAATTTAAAAGTCATTAAAATCAGTCATGTGAGGTCTTACATGCCACCAACAATGGCAGAGAAAATAGCAGTGAATGCCTTTCCTCCATCAGTTTGGCCATTCCTGATGAAAACTCCAGCATACCAAAACACTAATGCCCATGACATGCAAGCTATCCCATACGTACATCCCAAGCCTAAACCTTTAGCCATCCCCGCCTTGTATCCGAGCTTCAGTGTGTTTTGTATCAAATCAGAATAAGAATTCAAGGCCTTACTCTCACCAACATACGAGTACACAGTTCGAACTTGAGCGATCGCCTGCATATGTTCAGATTGACAGAAATAGAGATTTATCAAACCTATATAAAACCTGCATCCCAGATTAACAATAACAGGCCATATTTTCCTAGGCAGACATCATCTCGCTAGACAGAAAGAAGAGATGGTAGAACACGAGAGGGTCTCGAAAAGACTTTTCCAATGAGTTTGTTGAATAAAAGGAACATAGTCCTTACCTGCTCGGCGATTATTCCAGCATTCGCATAGGATTCGCGACTCTTTGAGGTGAGGCCTGTGAGTGTGTAAGCATACAACCCACCAGCAAAAGCAATGCCCGGAATCACTGCAACACTGAGAAGGGCTAGCTTCCATGCTGACACAAAACCAACCACCAGACCCGCCAGGAAAGTTGACAAATAATGAATGAAGTTTCCCACCTGCACATTCCCACTTACACATATTAAACCAAAAAAAATAAAAGAGTATCACAGAACTATGAAACAATTCAGTCATCTGCAACCTCTAGCTACAATTTACATCCCCAGCGCACATTAGCATGAAGGCCAGTGGGAGTGCATAATACGGGACCCTCTTTTTATGGGTAACTAAAGACCCAGGAGAGAGCATATTTTGATTTTGGGTTCTGACTTTTAACCCAAGTGGTAGAGGAAAGCTGAAACAGGGAAAAAAATATATATGGAGAGAAAGATGGTAAATTTATAGAACCTTCTCGCTAATGGCATCTTGGACGAGCAGAGTGTCAGTGGATACACTAAAAACGATATCCCCTGTTCTTGCATCTGTGTCAAAGAACCCAACGTCCTGTTTAAGCACCGCCTCCAAGTACTTCTTTCTCAGCGTGCCCACTTGTCTCTCCCCGGTATACATCCAACACGCAATTTCTGGTAAATTTGGTAGGACATAATTCATTACTGGGATATTATAAAGAAGGTCCAAACTTTTTCCATAAGTTGAGAACAGGGCAATTCATCAAGGACAAAACTATGTGCACCACCACAGCCATTAATCACAATAGAATGATGAATGTGCAGGTTAAAAATCGATGTCTTGAGATTAACAAGTGAAAGAAAAGAAGGACATGGCATACCTGCGTAGGATGATATGCAAACAACGAGGCCCAGGTACACAAAATACAGAGCATACTGATCAGAAGAAAGAAAGTAAAGAAATTATCAGATCCAAGATCTGAGAGAAACATGCGTCTAAAGATTGAAGCTTAATAAATTTCGAACCTTTGATACTTCTTCAGTCATTTTCTTCAAATCCATCTGGTTTTTGCCAAACCCATTGACCATCTCACCAAAAAGTAGGAAGAAAACAGGCATGGATGAGCCATGAACAACTGCTCCTAAGCTCCCAGAGATCATAAGGAGCCAGTCATACTTGTCTGCAAAAGAGAAGAGCTGGTAAAATGGCAAACTCTGCTCCTTTTCTTCTCAGCCTCCGGCAATGCTTTAGACTCTGTAGCTTCAGCCATCACCAACCTCACAAATACAAGCTTCCAAAGTGAGTAGTAAAGGGTCTGTAAACTCCAACTAGTGGCTCAATGCCATTAACAAAGAGATCTGGGCAAAGCGGGGAAGTCAATACGGTGTCAATAACTTTTTATTGGCATTGAAGAAAAGAGATCTGAAGAAGCCCTTTTCTCTTTCCTTTGTTTGGAGGAAATGTCAATGTCTTTTAAGCCCAAGACTCCACTAACAGGCAACTTCCTTTGCGGGATATCAAAGCAGAGAGACAGAGCATATATAGAGAAGAGGGGAGTGTGTTTTGTTGGACCAGTGGTCAAAGGAAGTGAGAACTGAGAAGAAGCATGAATTTTGAAAGAGATAGCCAGATAGGTGTGATATTATATAGTAATAATGATCAACTGTGGCTGTGAACTACACCTTCTGATCGGTCTCAAGGCGGGGTAGAAAAGGAATCTGGTTGAAAGTTTTATGGGGCTTTGTGCTGCTGAAAATGCACTGTACTGTATTGATTATTTATTGCATTATTATTATAATATTATAATTATAGGTTGTATATGGCTTGTTAGGATTTGAAAACCGAGGAAGAGAGAATCAGGATAGGAAAATGACGAGGTAGTCAATGGCTTTGGGGAAATCACTGGGGAATGGAGTTGCTCTCGGAAAGATGTTCATGGTAGTGACGGAGAGCGACCGTTTTGTCTTGCAAGTTTCTACTGAGTAATTTTATCACTCTGACCAAAAAAAAAAAAAAAAATGAATAATTTTATCTCAAAAGTTTTTCATGAGAGAATTTTATTTTGGAAGTTTTGATATGGGAGCAATCATACCCTGATCATTATTTCAGTGAATTTTGATTATTGGTTGAATTAATATATTAAGTTTAACAGTTCACATGTAATCCACATCATTTTTATTAAAATTAAAATTTACCTTAAAAATCCATATGTCATCTGCTTTATTTTTTCAAAGTTAAATTTAAAATTTTTTAAGACATATTTACATCTTAACAAAAATGATATAAATAACATGTAAATTGTCAGATCAGCATATTTTATCAACAAAATGTTAAATTAATTGATATAACAGCTAGGACAAAATTACTCCCATTTTAAACATTTTCAGGCAAAATTACCCTTAAACCATTTTTTTTAATTAACGTGCATGCCCTTTTGATGTCCACAATTTGCAGTGGGGCAGGAAGGTAAATTTCTTCTTGAGAGGCTGTGACTTGGGTGAGTATTTGAGTAACTCAAATCAGTGGTTTTAGAAGCCTTTTTGCCACAATCCAAAATAAAAGTCCTCTTATATGATTACCTCAGGTTATTTTTCAAAATTAATTCTAACACACACTAAAAAGAAGACTAAAGAGAAGACCTTAGCTTATGCTCTGAACTGGGACATTTGTTTAATGAAAAGAACACGTTGCTTTATTAATTATTGGTATGAAGCATGCAGTGATGAGAAGGGGCAGCAATAGAATTGGCGTTGATTGTCACCGAGGTGCATTTGCATGTGATTGGTATCGCCACTTAACAGGACATGACATATCAACCAACCATATCATGCATATAATTTTGTGGCGTTCATCTGTCCTTCAATCTCAACGATAAGAATATTATCCCTACCTACAATATTCAACTGTCGTTTATAGTCACTTTTGACGACACTGTACTGAACCATATTGATGCTATGCACTACAAATTTTATCATATACTATGCCGCCGCCCATTCCTTCAATAGTTATAATATTTTTTATTTTTTTAATAGAATAAAAAATTATTATATATATATATATATTTTTTTTTTTTTTTAAGATGGTATTATATATTTTTTTACAACAAATGGCTGTGCAGACCTGCTAGCTAAGCTTAGTTTTATGCAGGAGGAATTATTTGTTTCATTTGTTTCTCCTCCTATGGTTGTTTCTAGATCATTGCATCAGGATGCTATGGGGATTTTGTACTCTCGTTCTATATTGGTGAAGGAATAGAAATGGGCTAAAAGCCCCGTTTTTACCAAAACAAAAAAAATGTAATAATATGATTTCTTTGTTGCTTTCTTACATGATTATGTATTTCAACCCGGAATTTGTTTTTTTTTTTTTTTTTTTTTCACATAGGGTGTGGTAGTTAAATTGCCCCGCCCAAAAATGTTAATTACGCATTTTGTATTTTCCTAAAATAAGGGTCTCCTTGCCCTTTACCCATGAACACCCCTAGTTTATAGTCACTTTTTGACAACAAAGTACAAACTGCAACTTATGAGTAATTGATTTCTGGAAGCTTGACCAACTGCAGTTTGTATTTTTTCCGTCCAAATATCCTTATCCAATGACTACAAACTGCTATGCAACTTGTATTTTTTTCCTGTGTTAATAATGTTATACAAATACAAGTTTATTTTTTTTGTTGGAAAAAAGATAATGAAATTAATGTTTTATTAGGTTATTTTAGGGGGACAATTAATCACTTTGGACGGATAGTTAAAAAAATATTGTTAAAGGAATATTAAAATTATTTACTTTATAAAGTATATAGGTGTATTATTAAATTATTATTGTCTTTATTTATTATTGAGAAAGTATAAATAGGGGTATTATAGGAAAAAATTTGATAAAAGTTAAAACTTGCTCTTATAATTAGGACCAAAACCAACTCCAAAAATTGTTCCTATAATTAGGACCGGAGGGAGTATAAACTTTGTCATATATTATCTCCGGTTTTAATTATATGAACATTTTTATAGTGTAATTTATATTATAAAAGTATTCCTATAATTAGACCGGAGGAAGTATCTAATATTAGAGATAGTATGAATTACGAGTTTCCATTGGTGTGTTTATTGAAAGTTCAAAAAAAAATAACGATTTAATTGTTTTGGTTGCCATTATTTTTTCACGTTATTATTATTACTGTTTTCATTTTTTAAAAAAAATACAAATACTGTGATCTTATCAAAGGATGCAGTAGTAATATTTGCTTTGTGATTTTGATACTTTGGCGAGGTTAATGATCACATTCATGTAATTTTATTCCCCTGGTTCAATTTACCTTTCATGGTTAAAAAAAGTTGAAGGATGTGGGGTACGTAGCTGATCAGTGCAATGTCTATGATTATGCATGTAATCATGGTTTTGAATGCTGATTAATGGCTGTGTACACTAAATGTTGACCAGTGATCTCTGCTTTGATTTACCGCGCAAACACATATTTAAGATAAATTATTGCCAGAATTTCTTTTTATTCGTCTATTTGGAAACTCAAAACTTCCTTTTCAGAACATAAATTATTGAAACTGCAGGTTTATTAGTTTCTTAGTCTGACCTTATCCAATAACAGTCGTCGCTCTTTTTTTCTTTATTTGTTCAAAGGAGGTTACCAATTAGAATTCTCTAACTCTGATTAAGATGTATTCCAACCATGGTGTGGATTACAAAATGGACCATATATATAATCACGCGCGAACAAACAGAAACCAGAAACCAGAAAACACACATATGTTAATAACTTCTGTCCATTATCGATGATTTTGGTGCATACATTTTGTGCAGTTTAATTATCAGCCTGCCTGCCTCCCACATCCATCAAAATGTTGACTTCGATCTCCTCATTTCTTATTCTTCTCAGCACAGCTGTTCGTCTATGTTGACAGTACAGAATTTCAAATTTCAATAATAGGTTCTTAAAATTCCTTAAGAAAAATAATACGTTTATAGCTGTGGGGTGGTCCCAGTAGTGGAAATACTGAGTGATGCTACTTTCCATATAAATGATCATCACAGCCATTCATAAGAGCAAAACAATCATTTTTTCCCACACCAAGCCGCTTGTTTTTGAGTACCCATCAATAGAAATTAACTTTTTCCTCACAACCCAATCATCCAATACAAAATCTTCTGTTTAAAACCAGCAAGGATGTGCATAGTAACTAGATTTTAAAAATAGCCTCCTATTTTCTAAGACTTACAAATAGTGAGTACGTATTAAAATTTTTATATGATGTGTAGATTAAACAGCAAATAAGTTGCTTAGTCATATTAGAGAACAAAAGAAACTTCTCACTGTTGTGTGGGCAGTTTTATCACTGTTGTGTCGTGACTTGTGATCCTCTCTGTAAGCAGTTGAAACTGTCTTTTCCACCCCAGTTTCCGTTGCAAACTTGTATATTTCGCTTCTTATGGAAAATCCCGTTTGGTTACTCCATGCCATTTCTTTTTGCCCAACGGAATTCAGTTTTATTATTTACGTGCCCTAAAATATTATTTTAGCGTGGTACACGAGTGTATTATACTACAGCCAAGTCATAAAGTGAAAACCAGGGGTGTTTATGGGTAGGGCTGAGCAGGGCGAGACCCGTGTCCGATGCTCTGCCTAAAAGATCACTGGACAGTAAAATGCAGCCTAGTGCCCGGTCCTGCCTGATAGAAGCCCTAACATTTTTAGGTAAGGCAATAATGGGTTGGGCAAGGTGGCCCTTCCACGCCCACGTGACGATACCCTGCCACACTTTATTTGAAAAAAAAAACTTAAATAACTGAAAAATTAAATAACATCCATAATTCTACACTTTTAAATATTTCAATAATAGTCTACAAATTTAGTCTTAAAATTAAAAAGACAACATATGTCTTAACAAGGCATAAAAAAAATAGTCCATAATCTATTGAATACAAGGCATCGAAAAATAGAAATTTTTTAGAAATTAAAGCCTTGTAGATATCCAAAACTCCTAGAGGTTGCATCAAGGCCCCAAAATGTCAAAAGGATGAAGCATATAAAATCATCTACAAATAGGTTATATAATTTATAACAAATATATAATACTATTTTATTAAGAAAATAAAAAATATATAATATATACTACCGGGCAGGGCGGCATACCCTGCCCGGTGCCCAACCCAAAAAGAGTTGAACCCATTGTTCTTTGGGTGGCTTTTCCTTGGGGGGAGCAAAGCGATTTTCGGTGGGCGCGGGGCGGCGTACAGGGGTCGTGGGCATCATGAATAGCCCTAGTGAAAACTATGTGTGAAGGCTAATAGAATGAGCTGATTAATAATATTAAAAAATCTTATAAATTATGAATGACAGGTAAAAAAAAAAAAAAAAAATCATTGACAAGTATCACCGATAAGTTATGAGATTGTTCTAATATTATTTCGCTATCTTGGTGTCATTTTTCTTTCTATTTATGGAATGGACGTGCATCATGAAGCAGAAGTTAGCTTAAGCTAAAAATAATAGAGTAATGAGTACAAAAAACTTTACTACAAGAAGAGATGGGGAGGAGGCATGTTAGGTGTCCCAAGTTAGGAGTAGTTAAGGAGGCATAATCAAGTGACATGCTTTGAATTTTGATCCTATGATCCTAAATCTATAACACAACACTTCCCATTAAAAGTAAATGTCCTCTCTGTCCCCATCACCCCCTTGGAACCTCGCCATTTGTCCTCTTCCCTCCTTTCCAAACACATTCCACTTCTTCCTTATTTTCAGGTCACATCACTTCTCTTCCCCTCTCTTCCATCAACTCCACTTGTTGTATATTTTTCTCCCAAAACACTTGCTTTTAAGGCCATCAATGACCTGGACTTGTTCTCCATTCCATTGGGCCTGGGTCCAATCGACCCAACAAATACTTCCTTCCTGGGGGAGTTCCACATATTTAGCGATCCATTTCTTCTAGGCCTGCGCTGGCTCTTCTCAACCAAAAATTATTATTATAAAAAAAAAACCAAAAAATTATTATAATTTCTTATTGGAGTAACCAAATCATTCTGTGCTTAATTGCTTATTATTAGAGTTGATTCAATACCCAGGATTTGGAAATCTAAAATTTTTATGTAAAAAAAAAAAAAAAATTGCTTATTACTGAATTCATCATTCAATAACCAGGATTTGGAAATCATACATTTTTTAAATATATTATGTAGAAAGGAATATTCCTTCGTGGTTTTTTTTTCCTGCCAGTTATAATTAAGCCTACGAAACTAGGAAGGGGTTGGGTGAGGTTTAAAGCTGCCGATGCAAAAGCAGAAAGTGAGAGCGTCATTGCGCCGGCAAGCTATGGGCGCTCAATTATCAACTACAATTACTTAATTAATCTTAAACATGAGTAATCATAAAATAATCCATAATTAGCAATCTGCTTTACAGTGAATGCCACGGAAATATAGGTCATGGAGAAGGACCCTTGTCGGCTAATCCTTAAGCAGTCAAGTATACTTGAAGGGTCTTCGCAAGGGAAGGACCCTAACCCTTCATGTTCATGAGTTCATATTGCACCCTGAAGCTGCAGAGTAATATAGTTTCGATGCACACTTATAATAATGCGCATGATTTAGTGAATAACTTAATACGATCATGGGTGAAAACAATACAGGGTTATATAAAAAACCCAAAGGAAAATACGAAGAAAGCGATGAAGGTGAGTGAGTGGCAGGGGCTGCGTTGTAGCCTTGTAGGAGCTTTTGGGGACAAGAGATCCATTTTGGTAAATTAATGGAGCTGTTGTGTGTATATATATTACGTACAAGCACCACGAATAACTCAGCATGTGATGTGCTTCTAATCAGTACGATAACTTTTGTCTTGAAGCTTAATTTATTATCCTCCAATACTACCTAACCACTATTTAATTGCCGTCTCTTATCTTTTATAATGTACGAATATGCTAAACGAATGATTTACTGAGCCTAAGCAAATAGCGCCAGAGTCCCAAAGTGATGGACCACATTTTAAAGACTGTTGACTCCTACTTCTTAGGCTGGCTGTGCCTATTTTAACCAGCAATTCACACATTTCATAGCCCGTATATCGCTTCTGAGCTCGCATCCCAACCAACCCACTATTTTTATTTTCTTTTATAAGTGGTTTCTTTACACAACATAAAACCGAGCATTTTCTCATTATCCTTTTTCCATCATCTCTTATAATTTCTAAGTTATATCCGTTCAATCAATATAATATTATTTTAATTTTTCTCTCATCTTTCCAGTTAACGACCCAGATTAATAAGGGAAGATAAAAAAAATGGTTAATGAGAGGATCTCCTTCCTAACTAGAACCAGTGCCTCCATCTTCTTACAAGACAAGGATACCCATTTTCTGATATATCAGTTATGAAGCTGTTGAACTGTAAAAGCGTTAGTGTGTTCATGAAGATCGCACTGAGCCATAGACAAAAAAGCTCCATAATGCAGCAGCATAGCATAGGGCATAGGTGGGGTGGCTCAGCTTTTAATGGGACCATGAGACCATCATTTTCCTAATGATTTACACAAACACGCACCTTCCTGTTATCCTATACGTACTTTATATATAGTATATCAGTAAGGCTGTGATTTTGTGGGAGCCATGGGCAAAAAAGAAACTATCTACTGTGGAGCCATAACTGCGAACAATGATGCAAAACAAAGTAGGCTGCTTTTGACATGTGGAATTCTTCTCACGAGTGATCATGAGCTCCTCAAGCCATTCCACATACGCCTGCCTCTTCATAATCACAACAATCTTCAAAAGCAACTGTTTATGAAAATATCCATTTCTCAGCTACGGGAAAAATCAAATCTAGAGCCAATCATAGCTACCATGTATTATAACGTATTTGCAAATTATATTTTGTGTGGATTGAAATTGCATTTCGGACGCTGCCCACATCCCTACCCTATGACCCTATCTTTCTCAGTTAATAGAAACATGTCTGTAACGTCAATAGCGCAATATTATAACTTCATGAAGTATACATTATAACCTTTCAAATTGTTCAGTACTGATATCTGTGTCTTTTACGGCAATTCTGAATTTAGAAATTAAACTGTTAAAATTGTAAATTATAAATCTTAAGTACCCATTTTTCGTTGACAGAAAGCGACAGTTTTTCCTGGAGTCTTGTATTTTTACTGGATTATGGAGCCCAGTGGGCTCCGTGCTCGTAAGCTCAATATTTGGCCCAAGTAGCCCTGCCCTTTATCTGCTGTCATGCATGTGAGCCCAAATCACGGTGAAATCGTTGACATGCTAGATGCTAGTCTTATTTGCTGGTTAAATAAGACCGGGTTAATTCAATATTTAATCTTTTAAATTTTTTCTCTTTTTATTTTATTTAAAATAATGGTCCTTATAATTAAATAATAATCTAGATTGTTTTTTCCTTAAGGGGTCAAAACCAAAATAATAGGACAATTGAGGGATTAAAAATTATATTAGACCATACAATCGAAGTAACATCTAAGGTTTCTTCTTCCACATATACTTTTTCCCGAGCACAAGAGTCGAAAGGGACTTCACTCTTTGACCCGTCTTAGTCTTGCCAAAAATGATGGGACATTGGTATTGATCTAACATGTAATATATACTGAGATGTGCTTGTCTTGTAATAATACCCTGGCTTATATCAAGATCAGATGTAGTACTGCTCCATTCCTATTTTTTCCTTACTATAAATTACTTCGTTAAATCTTTAGTTGGGCCATCCCAGCATTGGGCCTTAATATTGATCCGTAACAGTTCCCCCCAACTCGGTAGGTCAGGCGTCTGAGCTGCCGAGATGTATTTTGCCCCTAGTCGGGGTTATTGCCCGAGCTGGGTTACCGGTACGACTTACTTCAGAGATCCGAGGTGAGGTCTCAGAGATCTCAAGTAATTCCAACTTACTTTTCAGACGGCGTTTCCTTGATGTTGTTTACACCGGAATCCGAGGCGGAGCCTCTAGGGTCCGAGGTATCCTCCCCAAGTTCACGCGTCCGAGGCGACTTTATATAGGTCCGGGGTGTCCCTCTTGTTGGGCCTGTCCAAGCGGTCCGGCTACCCGAGCTGGTTACTGCTGGCTTCGGGCTCTTGCGAAGTAAAGGGCTTTCTGCATTTGCCATCATTGCCCTTTTACAGCTGGCTCTTCTGTATTGGCGAGAGGCTGTGACCGCCGCGTCTATCCACACCCCGATTTTCGTGTGCATTTAATGCTTGTCGTATGTCACGTCTTGGTTCAGGGCGAAAAGTCTCTTTTACCCCTGGCGTTTCGATGTTCCGCAACTTATGAGTGCTAACTTTGCCATTGATTCATATTTCCCTCCATTTCTTGCAAACGAGGTTCTGCTTTTTCTCTCTGTTTCCATTGTTCATCCTTTGCCTTCCTCTTCGACCGTCGTTCCTGCTTGCCTACGGATTTATAGCTCCGTACCTCTTCGACCTTCATTGCTTCATTGTCTTAGGTATAGCCTTATCCTTCATTGTTTTCCTAGTGTGACTTTAAGGTTTTGATTGCTTTATTACTCGATCTTTGTTTCCGCAGCTTCTCTTTCTGGGTAGGCTTCCTTATAGCTTCTGGGTTAGTTCTTGAGTTCCAACTTCCTTTCTGGCACATCCTTATATCCTGAGGTACATTTTGTTCAACCTTCCCCTTACTTTCCTTTCTTCATACGACCTTTTGTGCCTATCTAGGTTTTTGTTTTGGGTGATGGATAGGATTAACCGCTTACCCCCTTCGAATCAACCATTGACTCCTGAGGAAGAAGAAGCCTTACGTGTTGGTTTTCCTCACGCTAGCTATTGGATCTTGGGTTCCCCACTCACGGAAGAGGAAAGGTCGGCCGCTGTTCTTCGGGGAGGATCGGGTGGAAGAAGCACTTCGACGTCTCGTCCTGCCGCTAACCGTTTTCAGAGTGCTACTCCAATCCGTGTTGGATCTCTAGCCGGGGTTCGGGACGAGTCCGGGGCCTTCGTGGTACAGCCTCTTAACTTCTATGAGGCTCCTCCTTTATCTAGTTCGAATACCCTTCCTGAAGGATACCTCGGCCCCTGCTGGGACTGTCTTGCCTCCAGCTCCTATCATATTGCCAATGGTGAAGATTCTCGTGCTAACGCCATCCTAGGTTCTTGTCGTCATCGGTCATCTTCTGTCCCTAGCACGATTTTTGGAAGTCTGCGTCAACCGAGTCTGCCTATTCCTCGCTTTCTGCATGCTAATATGCCTGTGTCAGGTATTCCCACACTTGCTGATCTTAGTATTTTTTGCTTTGTTTATAGGTAAATGGCCTCGGGATCTTCCCCTCACAAACATCCGGTCGAAGTTGGGGAGTCCATTCATCGAGTCCTCCCGAGGCACCGTGTGTAGGAGGTATAAATGGGTGGCTCATGAGGTCTTGAAGACTCTCGTTGATGTCGATATAGATATCGCTCTATTTGGAACTACCAAAGCTGGATGTGTGCGTCGTCGGCCCTCCTGGTGACGAGGAGCCTATTTGCTCTACTCGTGAAGAAGGGTGTACCAATTTTTTCTTCTTCTACCGTGATTGAATGACCCGACTTGGTGTTCGCTTCCCGTTCACCGAGTTCCAGATCGCGGCTTTAAATCATCTCAGCCTTGCACCCTCGCAGCTTCATCCCAACGGGTGGGCTTACTTAGTAGCCTTCGAGCGTTTGTGCTCCTCCTTCCCTCGCCTATTCCTTGTACAACCTCCCTCTTTTTCTACTACTTTTGCCCTTTTACTCCTTGCTCTTCCAAAGTGGACGAGAAATTGAAAGGGTTGACTTCCCTTCGCAGCGATCCGGATAGGAAACTTATGAAAATGTTCTCGGACTCGTTCAAGCATTTCAAAAATGCTTTCTTTAAAGTTCTGAAGCCCGGTCAACAACCCCGGTTTTTGAAGGGGGCCGAGGCTAAGGACGTGGAATGGAGGTTCCCCTATCCGGACCGAAGAACATCATACCTTAGGTTCTTCGACGTCGTACCAGTGGCAACCGATGATCTTCTCGGTGGAGGAGGTCCCATCGATCGATCGATTAACCAATTTTGTCAAGGCGTACGGCGTCAAAAGCGCGACCTTTTTTTATTACCAGGTGATAAATCCATATTTTAATATACTTCATCCCGCCTTAATCATTTATTTTGGGGATTATTTTAGGCTAATTTGGATTTATTAGATAATATTTAGATTGTTAGCCAATTTTAGGAAATAATATAAATCTGAATTAATTATGAGATTATTGAGCTTACATGATTAATATTTTGATTATTATCTTTCGATTAAATAATATTTCTTAAGATATGATAGATTACGATTTTATCATATTAGAAGATCCTATGATGCAGAATTTTTCAGGGAAGCTAAAAGAAGATCCAATGGTGGAATTTTATTAGGCTTATTATATTTTAATGGGCTCAAGTTGGTACTAAAAAAACCCTCTTTTCCTCCCATAAAATTAACCTAGCCGCTACGCCTAGTAGGGCACGTTCTCATTGAGAGCCGCACTCACACACGTTCAGAAAACACAGAGGCAGAGCTGCAATACGCTGCAATAGAGGATTGAATTAATTCATTTGATTCAATCATCCATTCCTTCATTCAATTCACCACGGGCCCACCTGCACAAATCCATCAAGGATTTCAACTCACATATACTTCTCCAGCGCCTTTCTCCAGTGGATGCGCAGTGACCAAGGATATTGATTTAATCATCAATTCTCCTCATTCTTTCCTCATGGCTACGACGGATTGCTTGGAAATTGGAGAAGGAAGTGTTTTCATGGCAGCTTGAGATCTTTAGGAGACAACTTGGGAGGAGCATGGGGGAAGCTAAAGCCTAGGAGCTTGCACTTGAGGACCACAAGGAAGTGTTGTTCTTTTTATCTTTTTAATTCGAGACTTGAGATAGTTTAGTTTTAAATGATTTTAAGTTATGTTAATTGAGAACAATCTAGTTTTAGATTGTAAACATATCATTTTTATTGGATTGGATTAATAATTTGAAGTTTTTATGCTTATTGCTCGATTCTTGTTTCCAACCGTTTGATTGTCAATTATATTAATAATTGAGTTTTCGTTATTAATTTAATTGTCAATTGGGTTTATCGATTTAATTGTTTAATTAGGTTGATAAATTGTTTAGTTGTTTAATTAGATAATTGTGAACAAGATTCCAAAATTATTTAGAAATTAACTATGTTTGGTTTTTAATGAGTTTAATTAGCCACCACTTATTTCACTACGAGTTTTCTAGTGGAATAAGCGTTATTGAACTTGAGGGTTTCCCATGTTTCAATTAGGTAATTAAATTAATTAATTTCAATCTTTCATTAATCCCTTTGGTCAAATTAATTGATTTAGGCTAAGAAAGTTAACTCCATGTGAATCCTAAGTTGTCCCCTTTATTATCCTAACTGAACTAGATTTTCGTTGTTTGATTTGCTTTTATTCAATATTCTTCTTAGGATTTTGATTAGTTTCTCACAACAAAAACCCCCCAAAATTGCATTCCCATCTAGATTAGTTCATTCTCAAATAGGTTTTAGAGTCATTACCATCTTGCATTTAGTTAGTTTAGTTTTATTTTGTTTGCATTTTTTATCACCTAAATTCAACCTAAAGAAAACCCACAGCTTGCTCCTTGGGAGAATGACCTAGGTTGACCCTAAACTGCATAATTAATTAGGACCTAGTTTAATTGATTGCTTTCGCGACAAAAGCAGCGCATCACCAGGCCTGGGGCCGAGCTGGCGCCTGAGGATCGTATGGTCCCTATGTTTATTGATTCTTCGAACTCGTGTATACTTTTATCGTCGTTCGCTTTATCAATGCTTTTAGCTTAGTAGTGTAAATTCTAAGCTCTCCACTTTGTTTTTATTTTGCAACTCAAGATATGTCAGAGCTACCCAGGTATCTGTCCCGCATGAACCCGGACGTGGCTGCGCTGAGTAAGGTGGCTATGCCGAGGGTGAGTAAGAAACGTGCTGCCTCGGATGCCGGGGTGGGTAAAACCAAGGCAGCTTCTGGTTCCACGAGGGCCAAAAAACAAAGGCCTCGGAAGCCCAGGGAATTACTTCTGGTTCCAGGAATCAAAGGCCTCGAAATCTCAGGGAACTATTCGCTCTGCCTTAGCTGGGTCGTCTCCAGGGCCCGGCGTGTCTGGCTTGAAAGGGAAAGGAGATGTCGCTCGGATCGCGCGGCGCTCCTCCGCCCCAGACATCCGTTGCCCGTCTTCCAATCAACAAGATTCCTCGCGGCCTTGCGTGGGAAAAGGGGGTGACTGAGGAATTGGATGTTGCGTTCTTCCCCCCAGCAGTTCATGAGTGGTTTACCTCTAGCCGTCGTAGGTGAGGCAGTGGTCCACGACGCCCAGAAGTACCTATGCAAATCCCTCGGGCTGCACCAGGCGCTACTTCATCTGAAAGGAAAATATGTCGGGGCCGAGGGTCAGATCCGTCATCTGAAGCTGGCCTAGGAGAAAGCTATGGCAGAGAAGGAGGCACTCAAGGCGGAGGTAGATGTCGCTAAGGCCTCGGCTGGGAAAGCGACCGAGGAGCTTCTGATCACTAAAGAGGCGTTAGAGAAGACGACCTCGGAGTGTTCCCGACTGCAGGAGGCTCTTGCCAAGAGTTTGGATGCTGTGAAGGTCCTCCAAAATCAACGCGCTGATCTGGCAACCAAGCTGGGTTCGACCAAGGAAGCACTTGCCGCGGGAAATTACCCACTTGGACGTCGAGTTGTTGAAGGAGGCCGCCCGCATTGCTTCAAGATGGCCTTGGCGCAAATTCAGCATTTGAATCCGACAGTGTCTTTGAACCTCACCGGTATGACTACCGGGCCTATGTGAAGGACGGTGTCCTGGTTCCGCCTCCTTCCACGCCCGATGATGGGTCTTTATCTTCTGAGGTTGAATGATACCGGTCCTCAGAGTTGAGGGTCGAAGTTTTTAGTTTTGTTTAGCCTTTTTGTTGTAGGGCGGCTGTGCCCTTTTAACTTTGTATATTCTCGGCGTTTGTGCCGATTGTAATTTATCACAATCTCTGATTACGTTACCAATTAATTGCCATGTGATTTTGAATTCTAAGCGTTGATAGAAATTTCTTTTTGACCGGGCCAGGGTCTTTTAATATTACGATCTGTGTTTTCTTCCGGCTTGATACTGAAATGAGTGGTAGAGTTTTCTTTTTTAACCACATAGGGTGTTAATTTAAATCGCGTAGGGTTTTTATTATAACTGCACTACCGAGTTCCGGAGCTGTTGGCCGGGACGATAACCAGGATAAGGGCAAATTGTCACATGTCCAGCCGCGGTGTTTGAAACTCAACGTTTAGACATTTTGACCGATCGGGTCGGAATGACAATTCATCTTCTTATCAAGGACGAGCTCGATGCGTCAAATTTGTAAAGGCCAGTAACGGCAGTTTCACGGTGCTCTTAACCGGGGCACGTGGGCCCTGGTGTAAGCCATCTAGATAGGTTCTCTTTGGTACCGGGTTTAGGGACCTCGGTGTAATGCTTAATCTATCAACAATGCACGTCTGTGAATCTCCACTGAGGGATCCTTCATTAAAATAAACTGCTCTAAAGAGCTAACAAGGCGTTCAATGCAATCTTAAAAGGATAAAAAAATAAATTTAAATACTGAAATTAAGAAATAATAGAGCTCCAAACAAGGTGTGTCCGTGCGTCGCGAATTCCCGAGCCGAGATCTAGCTATAGTAGATTTTTAGCTTGTCGGCGTTCCAAGTTCTTTTGATTGGTTTCCTTCCTAGGGTTTCGAGTATATAGGCTCCATTTCCTAGCTTTTCTTTAACCCGGTAAGGACCTTCTCAATTTGCCGCCATTTTTCCATCTCTGTCGTTTTTGTTTTCGATGTCTGCGCGTCGGAGTATTAGGTTGCCCCGGTTGAAAGCGCGGGGCCTGACCTTTCTATTGTACTTAGCTGCGAGTAGCTGTTTGGCGGCTAGGTCTCGGCAGTGTGCTGCGACCCTGACCTCGTCGATCAGGTCCAGCTCTGTTCTTAGGGCGTCGTCGTTTGGTCCCTCTTCGTCCTGAAGAGCTTTGATCTTCCTCCACGACGGCTGTCCTATCTCAACCGGAATCATCGCCTCGCATCCATAAGTCAACCGGAAAGGGGTTTCCTGGGTTGAGGTCTGCATGCTTGTCCTATAGCCTCACAGGACATTGTAGAGTTGTTCGACCCAGTTAGATTCTGCGTCTTCCATCCGCTTCTTTAAGCCGTCGAGCACGATCTTGTTGGCGGCTTCGGCCTGGCCATTAGATTGTGGATGCTCTACCGAGGCAAAGTGCTGCTTAACATCGAGGTCTGTCATCATGTCTTGGAACCCTTTATCCATAAATTGCGTTCTGTTGTCGGTCACTACCTTGGCTGGAATGCCAAAGCGGGAGACAATATTATGGCGAAAGAACTTGCGTATGCACGCCGAGGTTATTGTTGTTAAAGGCTCGGCTTCGATCCACTTCGTGACAATGAGCCACTTAAATTGCCCGAGGGCTGGCTTGAATGGCCTGAGGAGGTCCATCTCCCATTTGTAAAAGGGCCATGGGGCCGAGATGCCTTTCAGTTCCATGGGTGGGGGCTAGATAATTTTAGCATATTTTTGATAGCTATCACATCTTCTGACGACTTCCTTTGAGTCCGCTATCAGGTTGGCCAGTAGTAGCCGGCCCGCAAAACTTTCCTGGTTAGAGCTTTGCCCCCCATGTGGTGGCCGTTGATGCCTTCATGTACCTCGACCAACACGTATTTGGCTTCGGATGGACCTAAGCATCGCATCATTGGAGAATGTAAGCCTTTTCGGTATAGTTGATCATCGACCATTGTGTAGATGGCGGCCTCTCGGATCAATTTTTTGGCATCGGTGGAGTCGGTCGGAATAATGCCTCTCTCCAGATAGTCCTCGATTGGTTTTCTCCAATCTGTGGAGGCCGAGATGGTCATGATGCGGCTCGGCTCTGCGAGGTTTCTTCGGATCACGGCCCCATGGTTGCCGGGGCCTTTCGTACTTGCCGGCTTGGGAGAGGATGTCGGCTCGGCGTTTTCTTCCCTTGGAGTATGAGTCACCTGTCACCTCTTCGAAATCGGCCATGACCTCCTTGACTTTGTTAAGATATTTAGCCAAAAGTGGACCTTTAGTCTGGTAGGAACTTTCAATCTATGCTGACACGAGCTGTGAATTGGTGAAAACTTTTACTTTTTGGGTTTCGTGCTCCCTGGCTTGTAATAATCCGGCCAATAGCGCTTCATACTCGGCCGATTATTGAAGGTCGGGAATTTAAGTTGAAGCGAATGCTCAATTGCAATTCCCTCCGGGCTTTCAACTATGATTCCCGCTCCGCTTCCTTTTGCGTTTGACGAACCGTCGACGTAAACCTTCCAAACTTCATCTTTGCCCGTTTCTCTTTTATCTGCCGGCGTGAGTTCCCTCACGAAATCTGCTAATGCCTGAGATTTGATGGCCGTTGGGCTTCGAAAGTGATGTCGAACTCGGACAGTTCAATTGCCCAGCTGGTCATTCTGTCGGCTAGATTCGGCTTGTGCAACACTTGGCGGATGGGTTGAATAGTTCGTACCACTATTCGATGTCCCTGGAAGTACGGCCGAAGTCTCCTTGCTGTTGTCAAAAGAGCGAACGCCAATTTTTCAAACTTCTGGTACCGTAGTTCCGAGCTCTGTAACGCCTTACTTACAAAATAGGTGAGTGCCTGCCCGACCTCGGTCTCTCTAACCAAGGTCGCACTCACCGCCTCTTCTCCTATAGACAGGTACAGAAAAAGAGACTCACCCGGCTCCGGTTTTGATAGAACTGGGGGAGTTGCTAAACACTGCTTGATTTTTTCAAATGCCGCCTCACAATCCGTATTCCACCCTCCTAGCGTTTCCTTTTTTAACGATGCGAAGAAAGGGAGCGCATTTCCGCAGATCTCGTAAAAATCTAGTGAGGGCGCCAATCGGCCGCTTAATTGTTGGACTTCCTTCTTGGTCCTCGGGACCGCATGTCCAAGCGCCTTTACATTTATTAGGATTCGTCTCGATTTTGCGGTTGGTCAACCTAAAACTTAGGAACTTCCCGGTCGGGACCCCAAAAGCACATTTAGCCGGGTTCAACCGGATCCGGTGTCTTCTTAACTTCTCAAAAGTTTGTTCCAAGTCCCAGATGTGGTCTTCGGGGTCTCTTGACTTCATGATCATGTCGTTGATGTATACTTCTATGTTTCGCCCGATCTGGTCTTCAAAGACTTTATTCATCATTCGCTGATAGGTAGCCCCGACGTTCTTCAATCCGAAGGGCATTACGTTATACCAGTAGTTGGCTTTGTCGGTTATGAAGGCCGTCTTTTCTTGGTTGTCGAGGTGCATGGCTATTTGATTGTAACCGGAGTAGGCGTCCATGAATGACAACAACTGAAAGCCGGCGGAGTTGTCAACCAATTGGTCTATGCTAGGCATTGGGTAGGAATCTTTTGGACAAGCCTTGTTTAAGCTGGTGTAGTCCGTTCATACCCTCCATTTCCCATTTGGTTTTAAGACCATGACCACATTCGAGAGCCACGAGGTGTATTGTATTTCTCTGATGAATCCGGCTTCCAATGATTCCTTAACGTGCTTTTCAAGAGCTTTCTGTCTGTCGACTCCAATGTTTCTCTTCTTCGTGCCATCGGAGTTGACCCCGGCCGAATGGCTAATTTGTGACAACAAAAATCAGGGTCAATTCCAGATATATCAGATGATGTCCAAGCGAAGACATCTTGGTTCTTTCTCAAGAACTCCCTTAATCGGGCTTTCAGATACGGATTCATTGCTCCTCCAATTTTGGTAGTTTTTGAGGGATCCTTCCCAAGGACCAACTCTTGCAATTCGCCTTCTGGTTGTGGACGCGGGACCTCGGGCTTGTCTCTGAGGTCAAGCTCTATCATGCTTACTGGGCGTCGGGATGTCTTGTCCTCTTCAGGTTCTGCTGATCGTTCGCTCCTGCGGGTCCGAGGTGGCGCTGATGGTCTGCCTTCCCCCTCACACACAGTCTCGAAATAACATTGCCGGGATTCCTTCTGGTCCCCGGTGACAACTACCACTTGATTCTTGTTGTTCACCTTTAGCTTTTGATGCTTTGTCGACACTAGCATGTCCCAATTATAGATGGTCGGTCTTCCTAATATGATGTTGTAGGAAGAAGGGAAATCGGCCACTATGAATCTTACCCAGTCTGATTTGAACGCCTCTTTTGTTCCTAATGTTAACCTGAGGTCGATATAACCTTTGGGAGGTGAATGCTCTCTGTTGAATCCTATAAGGGTTGTCTTACAAGGCTTTAAATCCTCCACGTCCATGTTCATTCTCTTGTATGCATCCCAGCTAATGATGTCGGCTGAGCTCCCAACATCTACAAAAATTCTCTTGACCCGGCAATGTACCAAGGTTCCCGTGATTACCAAACCATCCTGATGCCCCGGGACTACATCGTTTAACTCTTCATTAGTAAACACTAATGGTGGAGGTTTCGGTTTGGCCGGGTCGTCCTTGAATTTTGGCAGATTTTTTACAGAGAGGATTTCTCTCAGGTACTTCTTGCGCTAACTTACTGTATCTCCTCCACCGCCGAAGCCTCCGCTGACTCCGTCGTAATGGAACTCGGCTTCTGGGAACTCGGCATCATTGCTAGTTGGTCTTCGTCTTTTCTCATGAGTTTTTGGGTCCGTGGCCGGACTCCAACTTCTGCTGCCTTGTCCGCGCTTGCCATTTTTCTTCCCTTGTGTTTTTATGACGTATTGGCGTAATCTTCCTTCTCTAATGAACCTCTCGATGGCGTTACAAAGTTCATAACACTGATCTGTAGTGTGTCCTGGTCTGTCATGAAACGCACAAAACTTGGATTGATCTGTAGTGGGTCGGTTACGGAGAGGTCGAGGTCTCTCAACCTTTTTCATCTCAGTCTGAGCTACCTTTTTCCAGATCTGTGAGCGAGAGACATTCAAAGGGCGTAGTTATCGTACCTGATCTTTCCTTCAGACCTTTCCCCCCGGGCGCGGGTATCTCGGTTGCACCTGTGGGAGTCTTCTTTTCGCTTGTCGGTCTGGTCTTTTTCATCCGGTGATGTATTTCTCCGCTTCTCGGTTCAACGGCGTTCGTCTCCATTTGTTCCACATCCAAGTACTGTTTCGCCTGGGTATAAAACTCGGTAAGAGTGTAGAACCGGTTCTTACATACATTCTTCGCCAATCGCGATGAGGGATCCAGGCCATCCATGAGGCAGTGGACATGGACCTCCTCCGGAAGCGAGCGTACTTGCAAAGCTACCTCCTTAAACCGGTCCATATATTTTTGCAACGTCTCCCCCTTCTTTTGCTTTATTTTACTCAATGTGAACTGGGACTTCGGCTGCTTCTTACTGGTTGCGAAGTTCAACTCGAACTTCCGTCCGAGGTCTTCAAAATTATGCACGGAGTCGGTTGGTAAAGTATGGAGCCTTTTTGAGCAGGTCCGGTCAGTGTTGCCGCAAAAAGCCATGAGATGACCGGGCCCTTGATTAAACGAACCCACATGAGTAGCTCGAATGTCTCAAGGTGACTGCATGGATCCTGGGTCCCGTCATACTTCAGGAGGTCGGCCAAATCGAAATTCTTTGGATACGGCGCAATGGCTATCTCTTCCAAGAATGGGCTTTCGTCGAGTTCCGTGAGGTACTTCATTTTGTACTCTCTGGGGGAACCTCGAGACCGGGCCGTTTTCTCCGCACCTCGGCTTCTCCCCGCATCTCGGTCTCTTTCGGCACCTCGGTCTTCATCGTCCGAGATACGTTCCAACCGCAGTCTTTTCAAAGTCGAGGTCGATGGGCGAGCTCGTCCTGAACCCATCCCTCGCGCAGTTCCGTCATCATCGCGCCAATCATCCCGTCGTGATGACCTCGGTTCCTGTTTTGTGAGATGGGTTACTGGTATCATGTGCCGTTTTTTCCTTCCCTCCACGTGCATCATCGCGGTCGTCTTTGCGGAGTGGTCTGCTTAAACCGATCTTCTATCATCCGCTGTATGACTCTGAGATCTTCTTGCGCTGGAGTCTATTACGCTTTTCATCGTTCTCCATTCGCTTCAGCATTGACTCCTGTGTTTTCCGTAGAAGGAGCATGTCTGGATTTAGAGCCGAGGTCCCCTCATCAACCACGTCATGCGTTTTAGCTACGACGGGAGGGGAGGACGTAGTGTCAGAAACGTTGTCCTCCGGGACATCCTCATGCTGGTGCTGCTCCTGAGTTTGATGGTGTTGACTTGCCTCGGCCTGTTGTGGATTTCCAGGCTGAGGGTTCTGACTGCTGTTTCTCGTGTTAGCCATCGGTGGTCACGGGGATCAAAATTTAACGTCCCCACAGTCGGCGCCAATGTTCTGGTGTAGAACACAGATGTCCAGCCAGTGGGCTAGTATTTTGATCTTGGATCGATGGGCTCTGCCTGAGTATCTATGGAGGAGATATTCATGAGAGCGTAGGATCAATGTGCACGAATCAGGCTCTCGCCAAAGGAGTGGTGTGTGTGCACAGTGTGACTGAAGGTAAATAGTATGGAGTTAGAACGTGTGCACCTTAGGAATTGGCTTTTGTATTTATAGAGTTTACTGTAGAGAATATCTCGGCCATGCGTGATCCTTGGTGCGAGTATATTGTGCTGATATAAGCCCGGATATTCCTATATTGTTGCTAGACATACTCTCCCTATAATATAGGATCTCCCTATATTATAGGTGAGCAGATATATTTAATATATCTTTAGTTGGGCCATCCCGACATTGAGCCTTAATATTGATCCGTAACATATTAAATTTTAAGACAAAATAAATTTAAGGGTGTTCTCATTTTTGGTGAAACATATTGGATTTATCTTGTAAATAAGAATATAAGATTAAAGTAATATAAATATTATCCCCAAAGGGAGAAAGATCATGTATATATTTTTTGTACATACGAGGGCAAGGCCCAAACATCACAAAATTATTGTATGGGGGATTGGATGCCAAATACTCATTAGTAGCTAAGTTCAGTAAGTTATACCAAAAAAAAAAAAAAAAAATTATATATATATATATATATATATAGGGAAATCGTTTCAGTGTCTGGGACCTAAAGATCTATCCTGTGAACACTGAAACTCTGCCGTTTGGATTAGTATACTGATGCCTCTCGCCTTAATTAAAAAATAAAAACAGAAAAAAAACACACAACCTATGTCGTGCATTCGATCGAGCGCGATCAAATCTGTCGAGAACCATCTAGCTTTTGAGGCGGAGGAGTGGGGTATATTAAAAGGGCTCCATCTAGCTTGGGAGTTGGGCTTCCGACGTGTGATTGTGGAATCGGATGCGCAGGAGGTGATCGACATGCTAAATTGCAGAGATAATTCTTGTGAAGAAGATCTCATTTTCCGGCAGATAAGCAGCTACAGGAGGAAAGATTGGAACATTAGCTTCCACTTTATTTACAGAGAAGGAAACAGCGTGGCTGATCGATTGGCCAAGAGAGGCATCTCTGATTCCTCTTTCTTTGATTCATGCCCTGTTTTCATTCAAGACTTGGTTCACCAAGAGCTTCTGGGAGTAAATTCCCGTTTGTAGTTTCCCTTTTATTTTCTGTTTCATCAGTTCTATAAAAAAAAAAAAAAAAAAAAAAATCTGTCGAGAACCCATATTGTGAGAATCAAGAGCAAATTGTGGATCTGTCCAGAACCTCCAGCTAATGAATTAAAAACTTATATTTAATTTAGAAATCAAATCGGTACTCTTTGTGCCTTGAAGAACCCTTATATTTAAATTAAAACCCTCCAGCCCTAAATTTGCTATAGAAGACGATAAAAGACGAGGCAGAATGGGTTCTTCCTGAATTTGCTATTGATTCTCACAATATGGGTTCTCTACATATAGCTAAAAGAAGAATCGCGCGCAATCCACTGGCGAAGAAGAATCGATCGGAATGCACGACATAGGTTGTGTGTTTTTTTTTGTTTTTATTTTTTAATTAAGGCGAGAGGCATTAGTATACTAATCCAAACGGCAGAGTTTCAGTGTTCACAGGATAGATGCTTAGGTCCAGTCACTGGACAAATGATTTCCCCATATATATATATATATATATAAAAGTTAAGTTCCGTAAGTGTGCTAGACACCACTTAAGGAAGGCAGAACTGAACAGCCCATCTACTACAAGCATATCAACTAGCCTGTTTTGATCTCTTGATATATGTTGAAGAATCAGTTCCCATGGCTGCTTCATTAAATTCTGAATTTGCAAAATCATGAAGCTACATGCTTTATTAGAATGTCCACTTGGCACCACTTTTATCAGATTTTTAGCATCTGATTCAATAACAGGTTTCTTGACTCCATACTTCTGAGCCAATTCAAGACCTTTATGAAGTGCCCATTCCTCTGCCTCATGAGCATTACAAGCTCCAAGAAAATATGTGAATCCCACTACCCATCTTGCATGATGATCATGAATCACTCCTCCCCAACCGGCTTTGCTAGAAGCAGATGTAACAGCTCCATCAATATTTAGAGCCATCCCAAAAGTGGGGGTTAGCAAAGCTCGGCAAACAGGAGAGACATGGGAGAATAAATATCATAACTAGTACAAAACTTTTCCACAGCTGCAAGATTAACATATCAAGATTCCTCGGTTTCTGAAAATTGGCGTAAAAACAGAGCTATTCCTCCATTTCCATAATTTCCAGATTGTGACCACCCATATCAGATCCCAGTTCCCATCACTATTCACACCTAAATCTCAGCTTAAAACTAAAAACAAACTAGTCACGCAAGGATGCAACAAAGAATCGGGAATGGTACCTGAAGTGAATCAGTTTCTCCCACACATTTTTAGCATAAAAGCAATCCCTAAGGATATGCATAACATCATCATCACCAGCATCACAGCAAGGACACACAGATGAAGATGAGGACCATTTACTCCTCCATCGGTTGGTTGGTAGGAGTCTGTTCTTGGGGAGAAAGATCATACGACAAACCGAAACAGTCGTGGGCTTGAGGCCAATCAAAAGCCCAAATCTGCTTTTTTTGCCCTAAAGTGTTCACGAAAACGCGCCGTAGTCTAAACTCTAAACAAAAAAAGCCGCCTTTCTATGTCCGTTTTTCTTCTAAAGCACTTGGTATTTGTACTTCTATTTTCTGCACAACTCTCTTGCACTCTGGAGCTTCTGGTTTTTCTTTCTGACCAAATTGCTCTCATTCGGCCATTTGCTCAAGCATGTCAGCGAAGTGGCGTGCTCTGCAGCACCGCCATCGATACACCTATAGCGCCGTAATTTTTCCTCACTCATACATCGAGTCCTTAAATCAACTGCTGTCCAATGATTCTTGTTCAAACTTTCGCGCCAAGTTGGAAGAATTAATCTCTCTGAATTCCACTTTTGCTCAAGTCAATCATGTCAAAGAGGTAGCTTCGGCTTTTGGGGAATTGTTGCTTCGTGGGGACGAAGCTTCGGTCCGTGACGCTGCTCGGCTGTACCTGCAACTTTTATTTTTCGAAAATTCTGTGCCGTTGCATAGAACTCTGATCTCTGTTTTGGCAAAGAGTCGGACTTTTCATTCTCAGCTTGGTGAGTGCTTTCGGAAGCTCTGCGATGAGCTCAGCGGTGGGCAGGGAAAGGGGAAGCATTTCTGCGTGTCTCGGGCTGCCCTGTCCGTTTTGGGTATGCCTAAGTTGGGTTACCTGGTTGAAGTTGTGGAGGATTGTGCAATATTAGTTGCTTGGGATATAGTTTTTAGTTTGAACAGCGTGGTTTCTCAGACACGTGAATCGGCTCGTCCGTCGCCTATTGTTATGGAACAATGCCAAGAGGCTCTATCTTGCATATATTACTTGCTTCAACGTTTCCCATCTAAGTTCAAGGAATTGACTAGCCATGAGAACGGTTTGATTAAAGAAGAGTCTAATATTATGGAGGGAATTGTCACTGTTATTTTGAGCATATTGAAGTCTCCCACGTTTTCAAGAGATTGCTTTGTAGCTGCGGGGGTGGCCCTCTGTGCGGCTCTGCAAGTTTGTATAAATCCTCAAGAGCTTGGCTTGGTTATGATTCGAGGTATATTTAACTTAAGTACGTCTAATTCAGATGCTGATTGCAATAGTGAGTTTAAAAACGCCATCGCAAAAATTCCTTTTAAAGGAGATGTCTATAGAGAAATTTGCAATCTTTCAGTTCTAAGTAGACTCTGTTTGATTAGAGGAATCCTTACAGCTGTGTCAAGGGACTTGCTTAATACAAATTACAATGTGGCAACCGGTGCTTTGAATGGTTATGAGGCTCATCAAGAAGCTGGACGCCCAATTATGACTATATTATATGATGGAATTTTACCTGAACTATGTAACTACTGTGAGAACCCTATTGATAGCCACTTCAATTTTCATGCCTTAACTGTGATGCAAATCTGTTTACAACAGATAAAAACATCATTGTTATCTAATCTGACCAACCCTCTAGGAAACTATGATCCTATTCCTGATAAAATGGGGATACGATTACTTAGAATTATTTGGAATAACTTGGAAGATCCTTTGAGTCAAACAGTGAAACAAGTTCATCTCATTTTTAATCTTTTCTTGGATATTCAATCTTCGCTCTGTTGGTCAGATGGCGGTGAGAAAATAAGGACATTTTGCCAGAAGATTGGTTCAGATCTTCTTTGCCTGGGGTCTCGATGTAAGGGAAGATATGTTCCTTTAGCATTGCTAACTAAGAGACTGGGTGCTAAGACCATGTTAAACATGAGCCCAAGCCTGCTATATGAAACAATACAGGCATATGTTGATGATGATGTCTGTTGTGCTGCCACATCATTTCTCAAGTGTTTCCTTCAATACTTGCGTGATGAGTGTTGGGGCTCTGATGGCATTGTGGGTGGGTATTCTCTTTACAGAGGATATTGTCTTCCCCCTATACTGTCTGGGCTAACTTCTGGATTCTCAAAGCTCCGCTCCAATTTGAACACTTATGCTCTGCCTGTTTTACTGGAGTTGGATGTGGACAGTATATTTCCGATGCTTTCTTTCATCTCAATTGGGCCTAGCTATGATGAAAGTAGGGTTCTGTATCCTGAACTTGGTTGTGCAAACATAGATCCGAATCTGGAACAGAAAATTGCAGTTCTAGTTTCATTGCTCAAGGTATCTCGGTCACTTGCTTTGATTGAAGGGGACATTGATTGGTGTGAAAATCCTGTTGCTGACGAACAAAAGGGGCTGGGAACAGAAAGTCATGCTCTTGTTTGCATTAAAGGAGTAAAGGTTGAAATCCCTGTTCAGTGGCTGGTAGAGGCATTGACCCATGTGGATGAGTCACTTCGTGTAGATGCTGCTGAGTCTCTCTTTTTAAACCCCAAAACTTCTAGTCTACCTTCCCATTTAGAGCTAACTTTAATGAGGGAAGCTGTGCCTTTGAATATGAGGTGTTGCTCCACAGCTTTCCAGATGAAGTGGGGCAGCTTGTTTCGTAAGTTCTTCTCTAGGGTTCGAACAGCTTTGGAAAGGCAGTTCAAACAAGGAAGTTGGCGTCCTCTTGAGTGTTATAAAAGTAATGAAATGTACCCCTCTAAAGGGAATCAGGAAACGGTCCTTAAAAGGGCTGATGATCTCTTTCACTTTATGAGGTGGTTGAGTGGCTTCTTATTTTTCTCATGCTATCCTTCTGCCCCATATAAGAGAAAAATAATGGCCATGGAGCTCATGTTGATAATGATCAATATTTGGTCTATCAGGCCATCGTTGAGAGAGGAATTTGATTATTCTTCACCAGAAAATAGTCTTTATCCATACAATAAAGGAATCACTTCATCCAGTTCAACTCTACTTTTAGTTGGTTCTATTATTGATAGTTGGGACAGGTTGAGAGAGAGTTCTTTTTGCATATTACTCCATTTTCCAACCCCACTACCTGGAATTTCAAGTGATGACTCGCTGATGAAAGTAGTTGCTTGGGCTAAGAAATTGGTTTGTAGTCCACGTGTAAGGGAGAGTGATGCCGGAGCTCTAACTTTGAGGTTAATCTTTCGGAAGTATGTGTTGGAGCTAGGTTGTCTGATTGAAGTCTCATCTAATGTTGTTCATTTCACCTCAAAGCCTGAACTGGCAAAAGACACTAATCAGTCTGGCTTCAGCGATCCTGTGGTACTGTATATGAAGTCCATGATTGATTGGTTGAGTGTTGCTGTGAGAGATGGAGAAAGAGATCTTTCTACAGCATGCCAAAACAGCTTTGTCCATGGTACATTACTTGCTTTGCGATATACTTTTGAGGAATTGGATTGGAATGCTGACGTCATATTATCTAGCATCTCAGAGTTGAAATATTTGTTGGAAAGGCTTTTGGAGCTTGTCATGCGGATAACTTCATTGGCATTATGGGTGGTTTCTGCGGATGCTTGGTATCTCCCCGAAGATATGGATGAGATGGTTGATGATGATAATCTTTTAACAGAGATGCCAAATCAGGAGCATGAACACATGCCTTCATCCGAACATGAAAGCAATGATTCAAAGCCTTCCAAGGATGTCAGATCATCAGAACAGATTGTCATGGTTGGTTGCTGGCTTGCTATGAAAGAGGTACATAACTTGAACATTGTGCATATAATCAATATATAAATATATGTGTGTGTGTGTGTGTTTTTTATTTATGGTGCCCAGAAATTCTTGTCTAAAGGTTACTGGAGAAAAGAATAGCTCATGGTTCCAAAACAGCATTAATTATTAATAATTTTTGGGTTAAGGTGCATTTTTGCCCTTAAAGTATGCGCCAGGGAGCAATTTTTCCCCGAAGTTTCGGCGTAGCAATGTTGCCCTTTGAAGTTTGCAATGTTGCCCCTCCGTTAAAAACCCTAACAGTCAACGTTAGGGTTTTTAACAGAGGGACGACATTGCTCCGTTTTTAAACTTCAGGGGCAACATTGCTTCAAAAAAAAATAGCAATTTTGCCCCTGAAGTTTAAAACCGGAGCAATGTTGTCCCTCCGTTAGAAACCCTAACGGTCGGATTTCTAACGGAGGGGCAACATTGCTCCTTTTTAAACTTCATGGGCAACATTGCTACGCCGAAAACTTCAGGCGTAAAATTGCTCTTGGGCACATACTTTAAGGGCAAAAATGCACCTTAACCCATAATTTTATTGATGATGATGCTATGTTCCTTAAAGAAATGATGCTTTGATGTTGTTTTTACAAATTATTGCCATCATTTTTTTAAATTTTATATTAAAGTAAGAATAGCCCCGTTTCTGTGTAATTTATTAGTTTTTGGTTCAACCATAATATAGATATATATATATTTTGCTTTTTAGGTGAGTCTTCTTTTGGGGACTATAATAAGAAAGGTGCCATTGCCAAGTAGGTACATTTTTTGATTTATCAGAGGGAGCTTCATCTGTTGATATGGCTGGTTTCCCATCTGATGCTGTACTTGATCTGAAACAACTCGAAACAATTGGGAACCATTTTTTGGAAGTACTGTTGAAAATGAAGCACAATGGTGCAATTGATAAGACAAGAGCAGGATTTACAGCTCTTTGCAACCGCTTGCTCTGCTCTAATGACCCAAGGTAAAACTATGACTACTCTTACTTTGTTACTTTGTTTCTATTGAATTTAGAGGGATAAAACAGACTCTATTAATCTCTTTGTAAAAAGAGAGTACATATGGGCCTTTATATAAGTAAACCTAGAGCTAACCCTAGAATCTAATCTAATCTAATCTAATCTAATTAATCAAAACAAATCAAATTAAAATAATTAATATATAATATTCTAAGATATAATAAATATCAAACTTAATAATAAGATAATGATTAATCCATAATATTCTAAACTCCCCCTTAAGCTGGAGAGTATATATCGATAATTCCCAGCTTGCCTCGAGATCCTTCAAACTTTGTTCTACTTAGTGGTTTAGTCAAGGTATCTACAATCTGATCTGCAGATCTAATGTGAGACAGAGTCATAATACCTACCTCAATCTTCAAAAAAATCCTTAGGCTTATACTTCTTGAGCCTTAGAGACCTATTTATTTTTGTCTAGGCTTGTACTCTTTCTTGAGTCTCAGAGGCCCTATATTTTGTTTGGACTTGTACTCCTTTTTGAGTCTCAGAGGCCCATTTATTTTTGTCTAGGCTTGTACTCCTTTTTGAGGCTCAGAGGCCCCATATTTTTGTCTGGACTTATACTTATTTTTTAGTTTCAGAGGCCTTTTTTTTTTTTTTTGTGGACTTGTACTTCTTTTTGAGTCTTAGATGCCCCTTATTTGTTTTCTTAGGCTTGTACTCCTTTTTGAGTGTGAGAGGCCCCTTATTCTTTTGCTTGTGCTTGTACTCCTTTTTGAGTCTCAAAGGCCCCATATTTTTGTTTGGTTTGGTGGTTTTGAAGATGAAAAGTCTTGAGTTTGAGAACTTGTGGCGGACATAAAAGCCATGGGATAGACTCTAGGTGTATAGGAATTATGAGGTACTGATCTAAATAAAGGAGGGAAAACGGAAGGGTCCATGGTTTTGGTCAGAAAATGTCGTTGGAGGTCACTATTCATGGTGGCGCGTGGGCATCACGGGCTGGTACTGTGGCTGCGTGTGGGCATAACGTGTTACTCAGTTGGTCGTCGTTCCTCTGGGATATACCAATCAATGAGCTTTGACTCCGTCTGTGGTGGTAGTGGCGGTGGCATGTCACGTGCCATCCTTTGGCGGTGTTGAATATCACGTCTCCATCTCACTCTCTCTGTCCTCTCGTGTCTCCCTTTGTCTGTGAAATTTTTTTCTCTTCTTTGTCACGTGACGATCGAACGTTGAAGATTTGAGGGAAGGTTGAAGGTCCTGGAGGCAAACCTTGTTTTGGTTTATTGTGGGCCTGGAGGCAGACCTAGCTCTGATACCATATTGAATTTAGAGGAATAAAACACACTATTAATCTCTATATAAAAAGAGAGTACATATGGGTCTTTATATAGGTAAACCCAGAGTTAACCCTAGAATCTAATCTAATCTAATTAATCAAAATAATTAAGATATAATATATCCATACCTAATTCTAAGATATAACAAATATCAAACTTAATAATAAGATAATGATTAATCCATAATATTCTAACAGTTTCTACTTAAAGTTGAATCATTTCTGTATCTTAATAATGTCCATTGTTTTTGTATTTGATAAGCAATGGACCTTTTGTGTTTATAATTAGTATATAACATTATTGTTTTATTATGTTATTACCCCTATGTTTAATGGATATGAAATTGAAAACTATCTTCATTCTTGTACTGATAAAAGAAATGATCTGTAAGAGTTCCAACATTGTTGTCAGCCTAGCATGAATTAAATCTGACTTATCAAATGATAAAATTTTCTCTCTCCTTCTTCTTTAGTTTTTGTCAAATAATGTATGCTTCAAGTAAGTGCTTTTTTGGTGCCTCAATCATGAATTTTTCTGCAGATTGGGTTTTCACCGCCTTTTATTTTCTCTGCTTGCGCCATGGTTTGCTACATTATAATGAACTTTTTTATACACTATGTAGGTTTCTGCCTTTGCATGAGTTCAAATAATTGGGTTGTGTACGTGCTATTTCTGTACATAATAAAATAAGATTTGTGTTTGAATCAAGTGAGAAAGGTTATGTCTAATGTATCATTTTGGTTGTTGTGCATGATAATAATTATTACAAATAGTATCCTGGTCTTCTATGATGAACATGGCTTCCTTTTCAGACTATGTGGGTTGACAGAGTGCTGGATGGAACAACTTATGCATAGAACTGTGGCCAAAGCACAAACAGTGGATGATTTGTTGAGAAGAAGTGCTGGAATACCTGCAGCATTTATAGCTTTGTTTCTCTCTGAGCCAGAAGGCACACCAAAGAAGCTCCTTCCACAAGCATTACGATGGCTTATAGATGTAGCTAGTGGGTCTATGCTTAAAAACAATGAAACTGGGAGCAAGAATGGTGAGACATGCAAGTTTGTGTCAAAAAGTTGTGGCCAAGAAGATATATCTTCACTGGAAGGTGAAGGGAATGTGAGTCAGAAATCATCAAAGATCAGAGACGAGGGTGTCATTCCTACAGTACATGCATTTAATGTTCTTAGAGCTGCGTTCAATGACACCAACCTGGCCACTGATACATCTGGTTTTTCCGCTGAGGCTTTAATTATCTCTATTCGCTCTTTCTCTTCCCCGTATTGGGAGATTAGAAATAGTGCTTGTCTGGCCTATACTGCATTGATTCGTCGGATGATTGGATTTCTTAATGTTCATAAGCGAGAATCGGCACGGCGTGCAATAACTGGGCTTGAGTTTTTTCATAGGTATGATTTTGACCATCAGATGTGTTTTCATGAGTTCACCTATTTCGTTCAGTGTATTTTATCCGAAAACATTTTTTTAACGGTTATACTGCTTAGATGGCTGCCCAAGAACCATTGTTGAGACTGCCAGACCTCTATGTTACAAAAAATACCTACCAGTCGGTGCTAATGCATGAAAAAGCAACTTTATAGTTGACTTCTACGCTTTTAAATCATTCTTGAAAAGCCAAAATCATGAAAAGGAAAACATGAAGAAAAGAACAAAGCCTCCCACTTCCTCTGCTTATCCAACAGGGACACCTGTATGAAATATAACCATAGCAAACTAAAGTAACACCAAATAGTTACTGTTTGTTGTTCTGTGATCTATGTATTGGCTGTTGATAAGTTATTCATGATCTGATCTTTGAGGGAAATGTTCACTTAGCATCATTTTGTCCATCTTAGTATTGCAGGGAGAAGTAAAATAACTGTATCGGTATTATGCCCAGTAGGGCATTATCAGGACATGGTTGAATAAGTTCGCCTTTTATTTATTTTCATGTTTTTTTTGCCTCTCTTGTATTCAAATCTGATCTCTGCAGATCGGAATTCTAATCCTGTTCTGGAAATTCTTTATGCTATCCTGGCTCCTAGAATTCTTGGGACACATTTAAAGTTTGAGTAACTATTTTGGACGTCTGTCATGCAATTATTTGGAGTTTACATCAAAAGCTATTGATTTATTAACATTTTGGGTTTCTCCTAGGTATCCACCACTGCATTCATTTCTATTCAATGAACTCCAAGTTGCAGCTGATTGGCTTCAGTCCGCACCTTCAACAAATTCAGAATTCAACGTGGGAAATAATCTGCATCCAAGCTTGTGCCCTATTCTGATTCTCTTGTCTAGGCTCAAGCCTTCATCAGTCACTGGTGAGACAGGAGATGAGCTGGACCCTTTTCTTTTAATGCCATTTATTAGAAGGTGCTCTATCCAAAGCAACCTACGAGTTCGAGTTCTTGCATCCAGAGCATTAGTCAGCCTAGTATCAAATGAGAAATTATCTTCTGTTCTTCTCGAAATTGCTTCTGGGTTGCCCACTGTGGACAACCTAGTCATATCAGCTCCTCCTTCTAACATGCCATGTGGAATTGAAGGCTCTGGTAGTATGTTCAACTTAATTCATGGGATTCTACTGCAATTGAGTTCACTCTTGGATACTAATTGTAGAAGTCTTGCTGATAACTCAAGGAAAGATTATATCATTGGTGAATTGATTCAAATTCTTATACTTCGGTCATGGATTGCAAGGCCAACTCATTGCCCTTGCCCTATCCTGAATGCTGCATTCTTAAGGGTTCTGGATCAAATGCTTAATATTGTAAGAGCATGCAAAAGTAGTCAACATTTCTACCCTATTCGAAACTTGCTTTTAGAATTATCTGCAGTCTGTGTGGATTCAGAATCTTCTTATGGCCTATCTTATTATGACCCGACCATTGCTGAACTTCGGGAACAAGCTGTTACGTCTTATTTTGGTTGCTTGTTTCAAACATCCAAGGATGAGGAGGTGGTCATCCATGCGCCACTGCTGGGGCATCATCTTTCCAATCCAACCTTGTCTCCAACACATGAAATAGAGAATGCTTTTGATGGAATTTTGGACAGGTTGATTCGCTGCTTGTCGGACTCAGTATACGAAGTTCGACTTGCAACATTAAAGTGGCTGTTGAAGTTTCTGAAAGCAGCTAACTCTGATGTTCAGGCCCCTGATCTATCTAGTAATGACATCAGGGTTATCCAGACCTGGGCAAAAACTAACCTTCTCGGCACATTAATGAAGATTTTGGCTACAGAAAAGAACCATGGATGTAAATATTACATTTTGAGGATCCTGCTCGTTTGGAATTTGACACAGTTTGAAAAGCACAGCCATGGCCAATGTACGGGAACAAATTATGTTGGTGAGATGGACTTTTACTCGGTGTTTCAGTTTTGGAATGAATTAGTTTCCTTGTATCAGCAAACGAGACATGCAAAGACTCGGGAAACTGTGGTTTCTTGTTTGGGTGTATGTGTTAAGCAAATTGCAATTTTGTTCACAAGCTCTGTTCTGTCTGATGAAGAGAGAAGCAAGTTTTCTGGATGTGGTGAAATCATCCAAGGGGAAAATCTTGGTCCGCTACAAGACTGCATTGTTTTTTTCAGTAACTTGATTAAACAACATAGTTCCTCATCTGAACCAGCAAGCATGCGGAAGGCGGCAGCAGAATCCTTGATAGCTTCCGGTTTGCTACAACAGGCTGGGCGCATTGGTTTCCTTGTGTCCAATCAACATAGTTCCTTGGACCCTTCAGCCTCCAAAAAACAGGAAGCTGTGACTTTGTATGCTCATCAAATACTTGATGTATGGTTCACATGCATCAAGCTTCTGGAGGACGAAGATGATTTAATTAGACTTCAGCTTTCATCAGATGTTCAGAAGTGTTTTGCTTCAGAAAGATCCAAGAGCAGTCCTCCTGAATTGGTTCCAGCCCAAGTAGATAGAGTGATAAGATTCTGTTTTGATCATCTCTCTTCTGTTTTTGGTCACTGGATCGAGTACTTCAATTACCTTGCTCAATGGGTATTACATGCGGCAAGCTATGTAGCATCCCAAGGAGATCTTGTGCGGCGGGTTTTTGACAAGGAAATTGACAATCATTATGAAGAGAAACTGTTGATTAGCCAAATTTGTTGCTCCCAGTTTGAAAAGCTGCCTGGTTCAAAGTCTTGGACTGTTTATATGGGGGACAAGGATAAGTTAAGGAATTATTTTCACGGATGGAGGGTGAAGTTTTTCCATCAGTTGGTTTCCTTTGCTGAAGACCATGTTTGGAAACAGAATAGGATTGATTGGATAGGAGGCGTGGGTAATCATAAAGACGCATTTCTGCCACTGTATGGAAATTTACTTGGTTTTTTTGCCCTCTCAAACTGCTTGTTCCATGTGTCAGGCGACAATGAGGCTGAACGACTCTTATCTGATGTTGTTGAGCTTGGTAGAACCATCAAACCATTTCTTAGAAACCCTTTAATTGCGAGCTTATATTTGTTAGTATTGAAGTCACATGAAAAAATGACTGGCGATGTTGCTAACCCCTCCATCCTCGAGTCTGGTGTTGACTCTATCTGGGAGAGCTTCAATCCTTATTTTCTTCTTGAGTAGGATTTGTATTCTAGTTATATTTTGTAAGTGCAAGCCATTTTACGTGGGGCTTGAAGGAATTTTGACGTAGCTTCCATATATATGCGTTTAGTGATTGTTTATACAAAACATTTGTAACAATAACAGCTTTGCAATGGATTCATCTAATGCTGGAGGCTCGATTGAGGCCATTGATATGATGTTTTGTGTGTTGTTATTCTGCCGCCTGTCTCTGATCAACCCGATTGGGGTTCATCAAATCATTTATCAGCTGATTCAAACTTGTCTCTAATCGATATTTTTTAAAATATATTTTTCAATAATTACTCAATCTATCTTGCATGAGTGCATCATTTAACCAAAAATAGTTATTCTTTTTTATAATATATCAAATATAATTATTGTATTACATAATTTACATTACAACTTTTTTCACCCGTCTATTTTCGTAACTCTGGTTTTAATGAGCTCTTGATAGATAACTTATTTAATTTTTTTTAATATAAAAATTATTTTTATAAACCATTGATATTTCCATTAACTCTGGTTTTAATATCACTTGATAATAACTTATTTAATTTTTTTTAATATAAAAACTTTTTTATAAACCATTGATATTTCCATTGATTTAATATCACTGAATACTTTGTCCTCTCTATTCTTTAATATTAGATTTAATTGACTTTTTTAAAAGAAAATAAAAAAAAGTTGAATAATTTACTTATTCATAGCCTGTATATCAGACTATCATTAGATTATTTTATAAGTTATACAAGTTAGTTTTTAAAAGATGATAAATATAAATACTTTATAGTATTTTTTTTTTTTCAATCAAAAAAAGGTCAATAGTAACAAAAAAGTAACAAATAGTTGTACATTTCCTTTTATGTTTATACTGTTAGTTTCATCCTGCCGAACTCAAATTTGGAGCTAAATCCTCAATATAATTATTTTATTTTTCAAATTTTCATTCACATTCGCGTTTGTCCTATCCTTTCGGCATTTGATATTTCTCACTGCAGAGAGTGGCCCTTATCCGCCTCTCGACCTCTTCTGTCAGTTCTGTGCTTTCTCGAACTCTCTTAATTCATTTCTAGTTTTTGTTGTAAATTCTGGCTTTTTACATCACATTTAGTAATTTTATTCAGAATAATTCGAGAAATGCTTGTTCCCGCATGCAATCTGTCGTCTCTTGGAACTCCCGCAAGCTGTGTTCTTAGCCGACGAGAGCTATTCTTGGATGGCTTGTCCTCTCTTTGCTCTGATTCCCAAGAGTTGCCCAACGACGCATTTGCTTCCCAACCCATCTCCATTTCAACTTCAAGGTTCCGCTTATTATATTTAGTTTTCGTAAAATTATAATCACCCAAGCCAGTGGTTTCATACTTATAATCGTTCTGCTGGAAAAAGTGCAAGCTATGTGTGTTTTCATTGTCACTAACATTGCATTTTCATTGTCGGTTTCAATTTTTATTTTTCTGGGGTCACCACCTTTTTATGCTTATAGGACTGTTAAAGATCAAAGACAGGATTTGGGTACGATGTTAAGCAAAGTTATTGCTTCTCCAACTCGACGGGTTTTGTTAGCAAGTTGGACTATGTTTTCCAGTTTCCATCCTTCAAGGTATTTGTCAGGTCCGCACGGTTCTGCTTGTTTGTTTTTAAACTTACCATTAGATGCAATTTCATTTAGTATGGGAAATGTATCCTGAAATGTTGATGGGTTAGCTTCACTCATGTTGTAAACTGTAGTTTTCACTAAATTACGCGCCTAAAACCGTGTGAGACCAACAATAATAGAAGTTCATTCATAATGGACAATGTTGATATAACATGAACCTAGAACATAAATCCGAGACTGTAACAAATTCCCTGGTGCTGCAGGCTAAGAATTGCCTTGTAAGTTAGTGAATAATTATAGTAAAAAATTGCGGTGGTTTTGGCTCATTATATATTGTAATATGCGAAAACTTTATTTTGGATCTGTAAATACACAAGTTTATTGCCTTGCATTTCTGGCTAGGTATTAACCAAGCGGTTTTTAGATTCAAGGTTGCAAAGGAAGTAGCTAAAAACAAAAACTTTGCCTCTCTAATTGCCAGAGCAATTTTATTCTCCTAAGGTTTCCTCAAAATCTATAATACTTCTTGGGACATACGTAGAAGTCAAGTTCTACAGATGAAGAACTCAGTTTAGAATATAGCTGAAATCTCATATTGACCTGATTAAAATTCTGGTAATAAATTGTAAGTATAGCTCAAGCCTTGGGGGATCCATCAGTTACACTCAAACAGGTTACGCCTCCTGTGTTTTCTTCTGGGCCTCTGTTCCCCTCTGAGGTCAGCTTTCATTTTTATATCTGTTTATTATCTTTTGTGATTCTGGTGCTTGTTTACCCTTTGTGTGGCAGTCCTGGCAGATTATTCCATTTCTTGTGATTTTTAGGATCGAATTGTCCAACTATTTGAAGGGAACACATACTCTGTCGTTAACATCTTTGATTTGACATTGCGTCCTCAACTAAATATAACTGGTGTGGTTGAGGTACTACTCTCAGCATTGAACGCCACTGCTGTCTCTTTGCTTTAAATTTTGGCGCAATTTTTTTGGCACAAGATAAATGTAACTGCTTTGGACTGATGCTGGCAGATTCCTGAAGGAAATGGTTCTGGAGTAGTTTGGGATGAGGAGGGGCACATTGTTACAAATTACCATGGTGAGAACTGAGATCCAATGCGGAAAATAAGGTTTCTTGTTTAATGTGGATTATCTAGTAGTTCCAGAGCAGTAGATATATGCACTTGACAATATATCTCTTGCATAACCGCTAAATCTTGCACATGTTGACTGGGCCTTTTACTCATTTTAATATTATACTGAGGTTTGCTTTTATTATAGATCCCAGTTTAGAGCATTGTAAATCATAAAGCAAACCTTCATCCCAAGTGCTAATAATCACATAAATTTTGATGCTGTTTATCTGGAGTTGATGAAAGTTCTTGCATTTGGAATATCTTTTGATTTGTCTTTTCTCCATGCTTTGGAACTTTCAGCTTCCTGTTTTTACTGGTCTAGCTTACATGCTATGCTCTCCTGGATCTATTTATATGCTTAATGCTTTTGCATCTTTTTTCTGTATCCTAGTTAATTAATCATTTAAGCTTTAACCATGGGAAGATTTCTGACTGTTGTATACTTGTTTTGCTAAGTGATTGGTAATGCCCTTTCAAGAAACCCAAGCCCTGGTCAGGTTGTTGCACGAGTTAATATACTAGCATCTGAAGGGTGAGTACACAGACTTTACATCTCTTTGTATACTACCATTACAAATTTCATAAATATTCTATAATTGCTGATAACCTGGCTTCTTACTTGTTATAAAGGGTACAGAAGAATTTTGAAGGCAAATTGATTGGAGCTGACCGAACAAAGGATCTTGCTGTCTTGAAGGTACACATTCTTTTTTATTTTTCATAATTATTCCTCATACAATGAGGTTGCTATATAAATCTACTAATCTTATTCATATTGTAAATGTGGTACCAAGTGAATATATCTTTTTATTCCTATGTCAATGTGGCATAGAAGTCTTGGGAAATTAATAGGTAATAACTTTTGTAAATATAGGTAGAAGCCTCTAAAGACCTTTTAAGGCCTGTCAAGGTTGGGGAGTCATCTTCGCTAAAAGTTGGGCAGCAATGTTTGGCGATTGGAAATCCATTTGGCTTTGATCACACCCTCACAGTTGGGGTTATTCAGCGGACTTGACAGGGATATTTTCAGTCAAGCTGGTGTCACAATTGGCGGTGGTATTCAAACAGACGCAGCCATAAATCCAGGGAACAGGTTACATTGGGCTCCCTTCCTTGTCTAAATTAGAAATCTTATTTTTCCATTTATTTTACATGTTTCTCCCTGGCTGTGTCTTGGATTGTCCTTGTTCAAAATGCTTTTCTTAACGAGTGTCATAAACTAGTGGCACTTCCTTTCTTACTTGTCCTGTGACTGTAACAGTGGAGGTCCTCTGTTGGATTCCAAAGGAAGATTAATTGGAATCAACACTGCAATTTTTACTCAGACAGGCAAGTTTTTCTTCTTTACTACTTTTCCCCCCTCTTTTTTGGGAAGGAAATAAAATAGTCTTACATTTTTTCGCTTGAAAAAAAGGCCTGCATAAGTTCTGCCTGAGTCAGTGACTTTTGGCTGCCTTTTTTCTTTTTTGGTTTTTCAGGAACATCAGCTGGTGTTGGATTTGCCATCCCATCTTCAACTGTACTTAAAATTGCTCCTCAGTTGATTCAATTTGGAAATGTAAGTAGCTATTGGAGACTGGTACTGGCTAATCTTATTCCTCATGAAAATAATTATGTGCAATTTATAATTCTTGCTTCTTGCGGATAGATTGTGGCCTTGTGTATTCACCATATGCAAGATTTCGCCCCTTCTAGTGTTTTATCAGTAACTGCATTAGGAAATATATAATAAAAACATGTTCCTAATGTAAGGTTGTTAGAGCTGGTTTAAATGTGGAGATTGCTCCAGACCTGACTGCAAATCAACTTAATGTTCGAAATGGAGCCCTCATTCTTAAGGTAAATATCCAAGAGATCTTAACTAAAACTTGGTAAAACATATTTGCTTCTAAATAACCTCTCATATGAGATCTTAACTAAAACTTGGTAAAACATATTTGCTTCTAAATAACCTCTGATATGCAAAAATTTCATAATTTCTCAGGTTCCCGAAAATAGTCTTGCTGCTAAGGCTGGGCTAAATCCCACCACTAGAGGCTTTGCGGGCAATATAGTCCTTGGGGATATAATTGTTGCAGTTAACAATAAGCCTGTGAGTCTCCTCTAGCAAAATCCGTTTTATTCAGTTTGTACCTATATCATGTTCTTCATATGCCAAAATATGAGTTTTTTAAATATGTCAAATGACCAGGTCAAAAGCAAAGTAGAACTGCTGAAAACGTTGGATGATTACAATGTAGGAGACAAAGTAATCCTAGGAATTCAGAGGGGAAGTGAAAAGTTGGAACTGCCTGTAGTTCTAGAGGAACAGAGATCTTGAGATGACCTGTCATGTCACCAACGTATAAAATGTTGCGAGTTTACAGCCCATCAAGTAGGCTGATTTTTTGTTGTGTACGAGGGTCTGTTGTTATGAGAGCAAGCAAGTTCTTTTTATATATATATTTGCCAGAGCAAGTTCTTTACATGGCTTGATATGATTATGTATGAGAGAATTGAGATACTATATGCTCAAACTTATCTTGGAAGTCCCTGGGAGACAAAGTATTGTTCTTTCCTCCTTTTCAAAGGAGGGTTTGATTTATAAATTTGTACTTGCATCTCATTTTAGTCTTAAGTATCACCTAAGTAAGTTTGATCTCTCTTTTTTTGCGTGGCAATGGTCTTTCTTTTGTTATTCAACCATAACACGAATTGTTGTACAAATGTGAAAAATGTATCACATCGGTTGACGACGAACAAAACATTGCCGCCAATATTCCATAGCAATTTTAATTGGTTAACTTGACCCAATCCAAATTGTAACTATGGTTATGCCAACCAGATCAGAATACTTCATTATCATAGTACTTTCACTTACTAGGTATCGAGTCATCCTCGTTGCGAGGGAAATTGCATTGCCAAAATTCTTGAAATTGTTTGGAATTATTTATATATATTCCCACGTAATTCACTGTATTTGAAAAGAAAGTGTTTATTTTCATCTTTCATTCTTCATTCCGTCCCTCAAAGCACATTAATCATCTTGCATGGAAAGATTTGCCACCCGCTGTTAATTTCCATGCGTTTGCTTCATCAATCTGCTGACTGACTAGATAATAATTATTTTAATTAATCAGGATTTCTATTTTATTGATAAATATGACTCATCGAAGCTTGATCCCTCACGGTAATTAACAAGTGACAGCCTACTCAATCTATCAAATTTGCCTTTTACAAGGGATATGATATGAATTATGACAGTAACTTGAAAGATAAGAATATAGAATTTGGGAGGGAATAATTTACAGAATATGACGCTTGCTTCTTCTTTTTTTTTCTTTTTTTTTTTTTTAAATTTATCAATAATGGAAATTTGACATCTGTTTTAATATATTTGCTTCCTCAATCAATTCACTGAATGTTTAATAATTAAAATTTAAATTCAGGAGACTATGGTTTGAATGGCGATATGATTTATTGAAACTTAATACTACACGTTAATTAATGTTAATTCCCTGCCTACTGTGGGTCTGTCAAATTTGATTTGCATTGGATAAAGTTTGAACTAAGCTAATGTATTAAATGGAAAACATATAATATAATTTTTTTTTAATATCTCACTTTATTCATAAAATGTATGGACCTACGTCTATCAGAAGGAACGGAACATTGAATTAAACTTGCTTTACAAAACGTGTAAACATGATTAATTTAGATTCCTTCATGCTGATATATTATGCAACATAATGTCATGGTTGGTCAAACAGTCAAAGCCCAAATTTCAATAGCCTAGTAGTATGAAAACTCCTCTAAAAGTGTAAAGTTGCAGGTTCGATCTTGCTCCTAACTCAGACCGTTAGCGTTTGTCCTTATAACTCAAAAACAAAATGTTTGTATAATTATTATTTAGGGTTAAGTAGCAATTTTGTCCCGAAAATACATGCCCAAGAGCAATTTTACCCCGAAAGTTTTTTTTGGAGCAATGTTGCTCCGAAAGTCTAAAAATGTAGCAATGTTGCCTCTCCGTTAATAGCCCTAACGGTCAAACGTTAGTTGATCGTATTATGTTGACATGGATTGTCTACGTGGCATCTTTGTCACTTTTTTAAATAGCAATTTTGCCCGAAAGTATATGCTCAAAAACAATTTTGTTTTGAAAGTTTTTTTTAGAAGCAAATTTTGCCTTAGAAGTATACATATAATGGGATCAACTAACGTTTGACAGTTAGAACAGTTAACGGAGGGGCAACATTGTTACGTTTTAAGACTTTTAGGGCAACATTGTTCAAAAAAAACTTTCAAGGCAAAAATTAACAATATATAATGCTACTCATATTATTTATGCTAAATGTTAGCATTTCCGATTCCAAGAAGAAAAAGATGCGGACTTTTGTACTTAAAACATGTTTAAGCGAAATTGATTGCAATTAAGAATAAGATAAAAATTCATTCGCAGTTGAGTCTTATGCTTCTTTTATCGTGTACTTAAAACATGTTAAAACGAAATTGTTTGCAATTGAGAATATAATATCGATCAGTCAAAATTAAGCAGCTGTGAGTATTTTTTTACGTTTTATTCTTCAATAATATCAATTCAAGACAATACAAACATATGGTTAATGTTTTTGACATATTTTGAACCAGTCAAAACGAATATTGATTATGGAGCCAGCACATAAATTCATACCCCTTTGTACATCCCTAAATATAATATTATATAGTTTTTCAACTTTGTCCTTTATAATAAAATATAGTTTAAAATTATATGATATTTTAAGATAATTTTTTAAAAATATCCATACTTAATTATTTTTCTCCCCACTCTTAATAAATAATCTTTTTAAAACACCCCTATCTAATTAGGGCAGATTGGAAGAAAAAAGTTATTCAGATACTAGCAAGCTATGATCTGAGTAATTTTGGCAACTATGTATAATGAAATATGAGATTTTAACATAGGTAAATAGTTATGATAATGGTCTTTAAATTTGGCGGACGACTTTGCGGGAGAATAAATGAGTAAATGAAAAATGTTTAGATTTACTTTTAAAAGTTATTATTATTATTATTATTTTATTATTATTATTTTTGAAAAAAGAAGTTACTTCTGAGAAGTTGCAAGTCTTTTCTTCCCCTCTGTAGGTGAGAGGAAGGAGTATAAAAGGAAAACTTGTGTTTTGGCGTAAATGCAAGTGAATGCAATACGGTGCGTTGAAGGGGAAGTGGAATGTAGAGACAAAGATGCTTCGAAAACTTACCTGTTGTGAATAAACAAGCTGCCATGACAATTTTCCTTTTACCAACTTAAGTTAGTAAGCAGCATCACCCTAATAAAAAATAAATAAATATAAGTTTGAATTTTGGAAAGCGTCTTCTTAGGAGAGAAGAAAAACCCTTTACGCTTTAAATCTTAAAAGAGGAAACTATGAATAAAAAAAATTATTACTTCAAAAGTAAGTTTTAAAAAAATCAAGTTATTAAACTAATTCATACGAAATTAATGAGATGATAAACTAAATGGTTGATGAATTACACTAATTTGAAATACCTCATCTAAACTAAGGTGAAGTGAACTACATTTGATGTCAAAGCTGAGATTCATATTGGTGGCTAATGTAGCTTATAAGTCAAATGACACCGCACACCTCCTCTCATAGAAGAGATTGTGAGTTCTATTTCTCAAATGACCACAACAAGAGTATGTGTGGGTCATCACTCCTAGGAGAAAGGGTTAAATTGTCTAAAATAATTAACTATATATTTTTTGTAAATCTTTTTTTTATTAAAAAATTTGGTCCTATTTATAAATTTAGTTTCGGGTAGTAAATGAGATTATGAAAATTTTATCAATATTAATTGTATTTATGACAATAAATTTTAAAGATCCAGAGAGAAAAAAGAGTTGAAAAATACATATTTATAAGTGATGGTAGAGTTAGAAATTTAACTCATAATCACTGAATTAACTATATCTTTTTTATATAAGAGATTTAGGGCCCGTTTGGATGAGCTTTTTTTATTTAAAAAAAAAAACACTTTTTTAATGCAAAAAAAATGCTTTTTTAATTAGTTTATATGTCTAGATGATTTTTTTTTTTTTTTAAAGCAAAAAGTCACAAAAAAAAAATCGAAATCTTTGGTTTTTTCTAAAAGCTTCAATTTGGAGCTTAAAAGAAAATCACTTAAAAAAAAACATTTTTTTTAAAAAGCCCATCCAAACGGCCATAATTAAAAATAAATAGGATGAGTGTGGTATGCTGATATGGGACACTCACTTTCATTTGGCACTGGAGAAGAGGAATGAGGCAAAGAATCAATCAAATTGAATACTACTCCAATATTATTATATCAGTAACGGGGCCCATCCTGTTGTAAAACAAAGAAAAATTCAAGATAGAATCTGTTATTACATTGGAAGCTTGCGTTGTCGTTTTTCTGATGTCTCTCTGATTTATTAAAGATTAAGGGGGGGCTTCACGAACAAGTCTGAAAAGGGAATAATTATCAGTCTATAAAAACCCACAAACCTAACCGATCCTGTCAAGGGGTTGAACACTTGAACGTGAAGGGGGGTCAGCGAGACCTTCTGGGAACAACGGGTCTATTTTCTTCTTGACTTGACCCACTTCATTTCCTCGTAAAAGCTTGTTTAATTTCAACACTTCTTCTCCCCATTAAACTAATCCTCGACAAGTGTGATCCTGTACATCTGGTCCAAGTAAATTCCCACACACTCTAAAACTTCTTCATTTCTTTCATGTTCTACCCTGCCATTGGTGCCGAAGTTTTCATTTCCATAGATATTTTCTTGTAGTCATATTCAGTTACTCACAGGGCTTAGCTTCTTTTACAGGAACAACAAGAGAGGGAAAGTAGAGATGGAGGAGAAGAACAAAATAGATAGATCTGATGATATTCAGCTGCCTGGTTTTCGGTTTCATCCGACAGATGAGGAACTTGTTGACTTTTACCTCAAAAAAAAAATACAGCAGAAGACTTTGCCTAATGACATCATTAAGCAAGTGGATATTTACAAGTACGACCCATGGGATCTTCCAAGTAAGAATCAATTCTAATCATAACTTGCCCTGTGTTTTCACTTCAAATTAATTAACACCTACCAAGCTTTCTTTTTTATTCATGTCGTGATTCCAACTCTTTTTTTTTTTTTTTTTTTTTTTTTTTTTTTTTGTTGCTGACAAAAGAGATGGCAAGAGAAAAAGAGTTATACTTTTACTGTCAAAGAGAGAGAAAATACAGAAACAGTGCTCGCCCAAATAGAGTGACCAGAGCTGGGTTCTGGAAGGCCACTGGAACTGATCGACCTATATACTCTTCAAAGGGAGATTGCATCGGTTTAAAGAAGTCGCTTGTGTTCTACATAGGCAGAGCCTCCCAAGGCATCAAAACTGAATGGATGATGCATGAGTTTCGCCTTCCTTCTCTTTCTGATTCTTCTCTTCCCAGAAACCTCTCTCACAAAACCCTCCCTCCCACTGTAAGCTTCTCTTAATTCTGCATATTATATTCTCCCGTTTTTATCATTTCTCTTTCTCATTCTTTGACTGACTGTTTTCTAACTCATGGGGTTTCAGGAGTCATGGGCAATTTGTAGGATATTCAAGAAAACCACCTCACAGAAACCTTCATCTCATTCTCACCCTTGCATCCCTCAGTTCCCAGAGAGCTTGCCGGTGGGTAATGTACTCACTCAGGGTGGTGGTGCCACTGCCTCCGGCAATCACTTCAGTACAGAAAATATCTCAGGCGCGTATTTTTCAGCTTCAAATGTTCCCTGTTACAAACCCATCTCCACACTGGAAGCGTCAGGATCCATGATTTTGAACTCAGACTTGGAAGGATTTGAAGGGGCAAGCCAGCAGTTTAGTCAGGGCATGCAGGGGAATATAAACAGAGCAACAGTGTTTTCTTTCCCTGCACCTGCTTCTGGGGATGTTTGGAAATCTCCTCTGCTATGGGACACCCCCTTATGGGACACCCCCTTGTTCAACTGATACATGCAACAGTTGAAGGGTTTTCTCATGTTTGTAATTAGTATTCATCAGGGGTTAGTTCTGCTATGTTTAATATTAAGTGAACAGGTGTTGTGTTATCATTTCCCTGTCACATAAACAAAGTTCATATATTAACGCTGGACCTGGCCAAGCATCACAGAGGAAGGTGTTCATATATTCCTCATTGAGAGGCTGGGGACTTTACAGATATTTGTAATTTGACCAATGGTAGGTCTATCATTCAATTCAGTTGTTGTGATCATGTTAATTTTGAACTGTTCATTTTAAGTTTTTTAGTTGAACCTCTGCGTTGTGGTGGTCCCAAACCAAACATGAGGTTAGATGTCCTTTTTTCATGTCTCTTTTGGGCCAAAGCAGAGGTTTGATTTGTTTACCTGTATATATTTTATCCCTCTATCTCTATATGTATGATTAAGAACTATTTTCATATTGGCTTAATTATTTACTTTTTCCCCATTCAAATCTCGCAGAGAAAGTCTTGTTAAATTCAAAATATTTTTACAAACCTTTTTCTCAACTTGGAGATCGGAGAATGGAAATGCAATCGTATTATAAGACAATTAAAACAATTTATTAAAACTAAGAAATCGTAGTTAACTTATTAAATATATATTAAATTGAATTTTTTCTGAACTTTACCTATATCAAATCAAGTTTTAAATAAGAGAAAACACACAAAAAATCACATTAAAACATTAATTATATGAATAAAATTAACAAATAAACATTAATTACTTTTAAAATAATTATATTATATTATGTATCACAACATTTTTCGAGGAGGAATATGGTGGACAGAAGTGGCCAAGTGGGTGTAATCCAAATATTATACAATAAAGGAGGGATATGCAGTGCACAAAAACAAAAATAAGGATAAGTTCAGCAAAATTATATTTTGATGTTGTCAAGTAAGCAAACCCGTATGACAAGAAGTCAAGATGGCCGAGTTGGTCTAAGGCGCCAGTTTCAGGTACTGGTCCGAAAGGGCATGGGTTCGAATCCCATTCTTGACAACCTCTAGCATTTTCCTCTGACAATATCGTAAAATGCAGTGAGATTTGTGGGCTTGCTAATCTAAATGGTTTTATTTTGCATGTGGTGAAGTATGGCGCCCGGCATAAGCTTTTCTTACTTCACATGTAAATATCGCATGATTGAAGGAAGTTGTATTAAAATTCTGTCCTAATTTTATTAGAAAATTTAGTGACCGAAATATTATAGATTGCACGTAGGCATGATTTTTCTAGATTATCCTCGAAACTCGTCAAAGAACATATTAGCATCTGAAACGTCCATCCTAGAAATCTGAGGTTCAGGAACCTGATTGAAGAAACCAGACAGCTTCTATATGCTGATTGGTCGGTGGAGGTAAGGCATGCTCATAGGGAAATATTATCGTGTGCGGATAAACTTGCTAAGGAGGCTCATTCTGATGATCCTCATATACTTTTCTTTCCAGAAGTGCAAGAGTGTTGTTATTCAGAGTTTTGGACGGATATGTATTTTGTTAGGAGGGGTCTTTCCCAAGTAGGTAATATTATCTAATAGGGTTTATATTCAAGCTATGCTTGCCACATGTATGCGAAAAAAAAAAAAAAAAAAAAAAAAAAAAAAAAAAAAAAAAAATCTGAGGTTCAAATCTGGACATCACAGGATGTATTCACCTTAAGTTCTAAAAGAATAGAGCCTCCCTCCATTCTCCATCTTTTCCAGTAGGAAATTGTGCCACCTTAAGTACTTGCAATTTTTGAGATTGTAAGTTTGGGTTTGGCTACCATCCACTTTTATTCCCATCTTCTTCTTCATTTCAATCGTTGGATTGAAATCTCAACAGTTCAGATTTGATATTTTATAAGAACATTATTTTTAAATATTTTTACTTTAATATTTTTATAAAACATTAAATCTGAACCGTTGAGATTTTAATTCAATAGTTAAGATGAAACAGAGGATTAGTAGAGGATGAAAAGAGAAGTGGATGGTAGCCGCAAGGCTTGAGGAGAAAATGAAGCCGGGTAATATTCTTATTGAAATCGACTGTATAAAAGTTCTAAAGCATAACACTCCATTGGGCCGTTTCACATGCCTAGATATTAAAATTAGCCAAGGTTCGAAAACACAGTGAATATCTCAAATAAAATAATAAGAAAAATCATAATATGAAATAAATTTTAAAATAAGAGGGTATTATATGAACATAATCAAATTAAAATTGAGAAATGTTTTTAAATTATTTTATTAATTATTGTTAGAAAAAAATAACAACCTTAAAATAATTTTACAATATATACGTTGTTTTGATTTATAACCTTATTGAGAGTGTTTGAATATATATGAATTTTTCACTTATGATCTTACTTTTTCGTGTGTGCTTTTAGTGATAAGTTGGGGCTATTGAGTTTAATTAAATTATATTTTATTTATTAGGGAAAAGACAGAAAAAGAGTTTTGAAAATCTCAACTAACATTTGTTACCAATAGTTAATAAGGGAATGACAAAACTTAATAAGAAATTCACAACTCATTTTTTTTAGAAAATACCTAATTTAGAATTTTGCAAATTCAAAGTTCTTTTTCTATCTTTCTTCCTATTTATTAGCCATTTTATATTTTTTTGAGAATTATTAGTTAAATTTCATAAATTATAGTTTAAATTTTCATTTAAGATATTTTTTGGACCTTTATTTCATTTAAGATAGACTAAAGTATACTTTTGGTCCCTTAACTTTATAAAGTATACTTTTGGTCCTAAAATTCTAACACTTGTTAATGTTAACGGAAAATGATAGCGTAGCGAACTCAAATGATGACTAATAGTATTTAATTATATAAATTTTATATATTTTTTAATTTACCCATAAGCTTATTAGCACTTAATTACAAAATCATAGCTTAAATTTACACCGTTATCACCTGAGTTAACATTTTCTATTAGCAAAATTAACGGTGTTAGAATTATAGGACTGAAAATATACTTTATAAAGTTAATGGACCAAAAGTATACCTCATGTAAACTTAAAGGATTAAAAGTATACTTTAGCCTTTAAGATATTTGCACATATAATTGCTTAATTTTTTAAAAATTTTAATAGAATATTAATGATCCAGATCAATTAAATTAGGGTGATTAAATTTTGTTCTCGTTGAATAAATTTACGTAAATAAGGATTAGGGAGTGTAAGGATAATTTTACCATTTTAATATTTACTATTAGAAAGGAGAATGGCAGCTGAAGAAAAGGGAAAAGAGTATCGAAGAGAAAGCGAGGCCGCTGAGAGAGGAGGAGCACGCCGGCCGTATCTCTTTCTGTCTTGCATGCCATAGCCTCTCATTCACTCTTCCACTTTTATGGGTTGTTAATGCATCACCGGCTTCTCGGTCGGTCTTGCTTTCTCTCTTGGTCACACTCATCAATTACGTTGCGGCTTTCTAATCATCCTTCCCCATTTCTTTCTCCCCATTCCATCATTGTCTCATTCTCCAAAGCTATGTTATTCTGGTTTATTGTCTCATTCTCCACAGCTACGTCATTCTGGTTTATCCCGAGTCGCAAAGCCCCAGCTTCAGTCTGCCAAACAGGCCGGATATGTGGCTGGATCACCAGTTTTCAGTCTAAACCGACCAGTCTATTCTTTCATACCATAAAATTTAAATTCATAAGAATCTCGCGAAATAGTTCTTATCACAATGAACCCTTTTAGAGGTGGAATTCGCCACCATGAAGAAGCATTATTGTAGAATAAGTCATCATAAAATAATATTTGGCAAATTACTGAGTATAAAGCCCGGGCTGCTCCAAGCTAAGAAGTCAACCGGACTTACTCAGAAATAATACAGCCACTCCTCTGTCTCCTCATAATTAACCACCTGTAAATACATGAAATTCATAGACGTTTGAATTCATGAAACCAAGCAACCACTTCATTTTATGAGAAAACTTCTAATAAATTTAACCTGCTGATAACTCAATGGGTAGTGGTCAAATTTAGAATTATCATTAAGAATACACCAAATCATACACCAAATCAGTAAACATGATAATGTAAGCTAAAATAAACTATAAAACACCAGTATCTTTAAAATAAAATTCAAATGAAGCTCGTCATCATTCATAATTCCATCCAAAGTCAAAATTTCTTTGGCACATTTCATCCATGTCCCCTCAGCTTAACTCCTTGATGCTTGCTTTTCTTTTGCCTTTTGGATCTTCAACACCTTCTTCACAATCTTTTGCTCCTCAACCAGAAAAGCTCGGATTATCCTATACAACGAAAATAAAAACCACATTACTCTCCTTAAGAATGATAACAAAGAAAATATATAAATAACGATTTCTTAAGCAAATACCTTTCTCTTACGGCTCCTCCAGACAACACACCTCCATAGGCCCTGTTAACCGTTCGACGGTTCCTAGGCAATCTGGACCTCTTGTATTCAGCAGGTCTCAGATGTGGAATCTGCAAATTAAATCAGGATCAGAAAAGTTATGGTAGGAAAATGGCACAGTAATATTCATTGTTACTCAACAATGGCGGGGAGAGAGAAAACTTCAAAGCTTGAGACCATCAATACCAGGGATAGAGCAAAGGGTGCATATAGAAATTTTTTTTGCATTCATAATATGCACGTTAGCATTACAACACTACTAGGACTAAATTAGTTACGCCTATGATTAACAACAAAAAGAAATATATATATATATATTTCCCGCATATTTGGATCTTCTCCCCAGGCATAACACATTTATTTCAATATGATATATCATCAGCCCATCCTTGCCCCACAACCCTTCTCCTCACTCAACCTAAACCTCCTACAGTCTGGAACCTAGGATGCACAAATGCTGACTGCTGAATAAGTAATATCCAATAAAATACGTACTAGATGAGCCTACGTCTCAAAAAGACCGCCTAAACGGTTAGAAAGTTGGAAAGGAGAGATATAAAAGGTAAAGAGGATATGCAGATAAACAAGAAAGAGAACAAATTACACTAAACTGGATATGCCATCAGATCAACAATCAAATAAAAGAGGATCAATGAAGCGTCAGCTTTTTTTATATTTCTCCACGTGCAAGATCCTTTTATCACCAAGCCAGTCAATATTATATCATCTTAATACCGATTGCTTCATCTAAGTTAGAGAAAATACCCAGCATCCGGCAATCGGCCGAGAGAGAAGTGATGAAAAAAAATTGATTCTGCCGATTCTATATATATAATGCAGAACTTGTGCTTATGCTTTAAAGCGTGGCAGGAAACTCCTCAGAATGGCAGGGCAAATGCATACAGAGTGCTTAACAACTTCTACATAATTCGGAAGGCAAACGTACCCCTTGGATCCTCTTTCCAGTAACGGGACACTTAGGACCGCTAGCTCTCTTCGTTGTGCTTTGATAAATCAACTTCCCACCTAAAACATCATTTACAGATGTTCGAGAAACGCGTTAGAATCAAAATCCAAATCAAAATCCAAATCCATCGCTAAGAGATAAGAACATCTACTTCAGGCCATATAATTGGTACAAAATGGGAAGAAAATGAACGAAGCGCATCCGAGAAAAATCGGGAGAGAAAGAAAAGCAGAAACGAGAGAATACCAGGGGTTTTCACAACCCTGTGCTGGTTGGATTTGGTGGCATAGCTGTGACGCTTCCTGTACGTGAGACGCTGCACCATCTTCTCGTCGTGATACCGAGCTCCTCCTGTCTTGCTGGGAAACGGCCTCCAAACTCTGAACGAAGGGATTGCCTACACTTTTTAAGGGAGGCGACAAAACCAAAACCCTAAATTCTCAATGGGCCGCTAGTTGGTCTGATTTACACCATTTTTGTAAAGCCCATAGTTTAGGCCCCAAATGTAGGTCTGAATTACTATAAAGTAATTTTCTTATAGCTTACCCCTCGTCCTTGGGTTCAACTGACGAAGGGGTCGGATTTCCTCACCAAAAGGGAGGAGGTTTGATCTTGGAGTTGGTCAAGGCACTGGAGGAGGCATCCTAGGAGTTATGAAGTATTGAAAAAATATTTGGGTGGAGGGTAACTCTCCGACCAAGTATGCCTGTGGACGGGGCTTCAAATGTCCTGCTTTTTGACTGTGGGTGAGCCCAACTTTTTTAAAATTTTCATATAAAAAAAAATTCTCATAGCTTACTAATAAACTTTTGTAATCAAAATATAATAAATAATCCGAGGAAGGGGGTTCGATCCTGGAGTTGGTCAAGGCGCTGGAGAAGCATCTTAGCACTTAAGTAAACGCATGAGAGTAATAGATAGTTCATCCTATCCAACATTGGTATTACCTAGGAGGAAGGGAGATTTCATCCTATCCTTAGATCGTAGGTAAGCCCAACAATCCCTTTTCGAAAATTTTCTTCTAAAAAATATATATAATAAATGAAGAAATTGAATTAATGAAAATATATTTGATGGGATATTATATAATTATTTATAGAAACTATTAGCATTTTTTCCTCTAATTATATTTAATTATAGAATATAATAATATTTTCGCTTTGTCCTTAGATCGTGGGTGAGTCCAACCCTTTTCGAAAATTTTCTTATAAAAAAATATATAATAAAATGAAGAAATTGAATTAATGAAAATATATTTGATTGAATATTATATAATTATTTATAGAAACTATTAGCAGTTTTTCCTCTAATTATATTTAATTAGAGAATATAATAATATTAATATAAAAAGTAAGCATAATTGATTTAAGAACCGCCTTTTTATCCAGGTCAATATTTTGTATTTGACTGAAATATCTTTTTTTAAAAAATAATAAAACAAATAATATTTTATTATTTCCAATCAATTTACGCTTGGGATTTGTAAATATTTTTAAACCAAAAAATCGATCAAATCGAATCAAATATCTGCATATGAATTATGAAGAGATGCTTTTTTGAATTAATTGTCAAACTGGGTTAAACTAATCTCTTATCTATTTTGTATAAACGGTTGCCAAAACGATCGTTGTTAGTGAAATTAATGCTAATAGTCAGTGGCGGAACCAGGAAATTTTTTTAGTCGGAGCTAAAAAAATAAACATATTGAACTATTTACTAAATAGTATGACTTAACATTGAAAATATAAATAAATAATAACCGACAATTATAAATTAAAACAAGATATATAATGATACTAACATTTTCGGTAAATATCTCAAACATGAATTTTACTTTTCCTCTTATAGTCCAATAAGTAATGAAATATCACTTCCTGAAGTTATTTTTTCTTAAAAAATACATCTATACTTTTCTATTTATCCTTACTAATTTTTTTCAACCTACAATGAATTTGTCACTAAACATACTTAATCCACAAACCTAACATTTAAATTCTTATACACCATTCAAACATAAAATAACAGTTATTAAACCAAATCTAGAACAATCCATTAAGCCTTTCAAAGCTATTAAACCAATCCAGAACAATCCAAATATCCAATAACAGTTATTAAACCAATCCAGAACAATCCATTCAAACACAAAATAACATTTAAATTCTTAATTGAATCCATTAAGTTCAGGAATTCATCACCAATCTAGAACATTTTTATCATCCAAACATACAACAAAATGAAACAGAAATTAAAAATTGATGGGATGAAACCTTTCAAAGTTGGCATAATGGCATTCAAATACCTGGTCGGCGGTCGCAATGGCAGGACTAAAGCCTGAAGGTGCTTAAGGTTCTTCGAAAGGTGGTTGCTGGTCAATGGCCGGCATCGCGCGGAGACTCGGAAGTCGGAGATTGGGGAGATGGAGAGCAGAGAAGGGGATTAGGGGAGCCGTGTGGACGTCGGTCGTCGCCTCGTCGAACGTTGGACCTCGTCGAAGGAAGAGGGAGACTGACGGTGGAGTGGACGGTTGGCGTGGAGAGCGTGAGCGGTGAACCCGTGAGAGGACTTAGGAGTCAGAGCGGAGGAGAGTAGGCGACGTGGGAGAGAAGAATAGAAGCATAATTGATTCACTACGTCAGACTCGCATGTGGAGGAAGCCAAGTCAGGAAAAAAGAAAAAAGAAAAAGAAAAGAAAAGAGGGAGATAGTGAAATTATAGAGAACATCAGAGATTAATTAAGCTAAATTATTGTTCATAATAAAATATCATATAATAAATACATATATTTTAAAATATTTTAGAAGGCAAGTTGGGACCTTAATAAAAAATTAGTTGGGGCTAAATTAGTGGTCAAAATAAAATATCATATAATTAATACATATACTTTAGAAAATTTTAGAAGGCCAGGCCCCAACTGGCCATAAGGAGCTTCCGCCACTGCTAGTAGTAATCATCAATCTTGTTTCCTTAGTACCATTAGTGCACCTATCTTCTATCTTTTATAGATATTGAAGCTTTAAGGGCAAAAAAATAAAATAAATAAATGATAAGACCCAGTTTTTGCAAAAACTCCGAGGCGATGATGTCGTTAGGAGGAGGGATTTACATTTGATTTTATAACGTACATTAGCATTCTTAATTAATTATGGTTGGACGGACAAGATAAAGCATGGTGACATAATGTTGATTAGGAGGTCGAGAATCCATTAACAAGATAAAATAAAATAACTATGTACTTAATTTTGTTTTTTCTTGGTTTCTTATTCTATAAAAAATGAGATGCTGCCTATTTTCTGTAATTTTAAAAGAATACATCCACAGATTTGTGTGAGATTAGAAAGCTGGGTATTCTCGAGGAAAGGGAAGGTAGGAATGAAAGGTGAGTTAGGTGGGGAAAAGTAAGAATGTTGGTTCTACATGAAGTGTTCGATTTACAAAATGAATCTTGGTCAGTTTATTACGACACCAAGCCAGTTGATCCGTCGTTATCCTCGACATGTTCACCACTCTCCACACTAATTTCATATCCACTTGTGAAAAGAAGTACAAGTACTGCTCCGTCCCTTCCTCTTTCTGCTTCTTCAATTTCTTCAATATGCAGCTTCCACTCCTCAATATCTCCCTCAGCCTCTTCTCTTTCTGCAACATCAACACAACTACCTCCATCAAAACCCCACACACAAAACAACTAACAACATTAATGAACTTAATTACCTTCTGAAGTTCTGCTCGGACTTCTGCTAGAAGCTCTGAATCTGCAGGGTCTTGGAGCTCTGTTTGATTCTCTTTCACACCTTTTAGTGTCATGTTAGATGCATCTTTATCTGCCCTAATGAAACGCCATATCGTCCTAATTGATTCTTCTAGGATTTCCACTAACATGCCACTTGTTATGGCATCCTCATCTGTATCTCTTTTTCTCATTTTCTTCCTATCCTTTGCGCTGTCCTCTGCACACACAAAGTAATGGCTCAGTTAATGTATGCCTTACACGTGGAATTTTGTAGTACCACTTATTTCACAAAGTCAGGCACACCCCATCCAAATAAGAATAAAGTCACTCACCTCTTATTACTGGAACTTGAAGGAGATTCTTCATGGCGTAACGATTTCTGACGTAATTCTCAACCCGTGGGCCCTGGAAAGGTTCGTTCTCAATAAATCTTTGAAGGAGCACTTCGAATTGCTGAAACTCGCCGGCCACTTCGTTGAACCTTCGTTCTCCGTACTGGTCAGATTCCCATATCTCCAACGCCTTCTCGTATTCCCACTGAAGGAATTCCCAGGAAAGGCTCAGCTGACCCACATAGATTGTTTCCAGATCACTGTACAGTTCTCTGATGAACTTCTTCGTGGGGTCTGATTCCGAATTCTTGCGTCTTGAAAGGTGAAAGCTTTGTGAAAGTTGCGACATGATCTTTGGAGCAGTTATCTTGTGGCTTGAAAATGACTGAAATGGCTCCTTTGACTGCAAAAAATCTACACCACGATTTTGGATTCTTAAACATTAAGCAAAAAAAAAGTGAAGTCCACTTAAAATCTACAAACAAAAAAATGACATTTCAATGTGTCTTATGTAGTAAGAATATTTTATAAGGTCATACAACGATTGGGTGGAGCATTAACATTAGTGCTAGATCATTGTAGAGAGTAGTTTTCCTTTTAGGGAGGGTCCAAACGATATGACGCAGAAGACATTAAGAATTACTGGAAACTAGATGGGTACAGATATGGGATCATTTAAAGAAACAGAAATAAAGACGGTGGGCAGATTTTCATGAGTGATGAGTATATATGTCAGTAAAAAACTCGGTAGTTCGTCAAAACAATACCTAAAACTCATGTGGGTGTTCTTGTACAATTGAAGACAATTAAAATTCATAGTTGGTGGTGGGACTTGTCGTATCTGCCCTAGTAGGACCAACATTTATGTTTCGAAACAACAATCTACCCCCTCTTTTCTGTAATACCAAACAAAATAAAAATGGGTTGCATGAACCATAGAAATACTAGCTCTCCAATTCTAGGGTTATTTTAGGGAGTAACGTGGGGGAAAGAGCTAGGAAACGCATTTACCCGTTGCTCACTTCTAGGTATTTAGGTAGTTCATGTTAATTGGTCATCAATCAAGCTGAGTCATTAAAGAAACTTCGTATGAAATATCAAAAGCGTGTTTAGAAAGAATCAGAAACAAAAAGAGGAAACTGAAAATTAAGTCAAAATATATGGAGTGATGGGGAGAAATTACTTACCTATAGCCCACATTTTTTGGTAATTCAAGATATCGAATTTTCGCATGCGTTCTCTGTAACTCCTGTAGAATTTTGGGACCTCGTTGGTGGTACTAGTACCAGGCTGAAATTTCTCCTCGATTTTCCATGGCTTCAAGTCTTCCATCTTCCTCGGAAACTCAGAATCCTCGAGGATGGTCGGAAGGCCCGTCGCTTTCACCTTCTTCAGCTCCATCTTCAGCTGCTCTATCAAATCTTGATGTTCCCACAGCGTGTCAAACCTGTTGGACTCATCAAGATCCGAAGAACCTAGTAAGCTCTGCAAATTGGGTTTCGCAGATTCCTCGGAACAATCAATGAGCCGTTTTTCTTTCTCGCCAAATTCTTGGGCTTTGCAATTAACGTTGTTATTACCCGACGGCTTCTGTGCCAGAGCCTCCTCTTCTAGTTTTTGAAGCTCTTCCTTCAAGTCTTTATCTTCTTCATCAAAATCATCAGGCTCGTACCCAACGTCTAAATTATCTGACCATCTATCTCCCACTGAGTCCATATCTTCTTCTGTTAACCCTGCATTTCCATCGTCTTGGTTTCTTGACTTGTCAAGCTCAACAGTGGTTCCTAAGTCCGAGTCTGATAACTGACTATCGAACAAATAATTAATATTTGAACTCTTAGAATTTGATTCATGGCCTAAATTTGGAAAAACATCGCTTGTAGAAATATCGGGATTCTCCATTTGATTCTTCCCTGATTGAGGTTGTTCTGTTTCTTTTATTGATGGCATAGCTTTGAGCTTCTCACCCTTATCTTCAAGGACGTCTCCTCCTTCATACTCGGACAGGGACCCAAAATTCTGATTGAATTGTTTTCCAAGGACCTATCATTCGATTGAACAAATAATTCCTTAACAGTGAGAATCGAAACCTCGGGTTCCTCCAAGAAGTGGCTGGCACTCTTGCCTGAGATGAACTCATATTTGCTGGTGCTTGCAGAAGCCGTATCTGGGTTGTTGACAAAATGGAAACTTCCATCATTGCTTTCGTTGAATTCTTCAATGGATTTCCAATTCTGGTATTCGAACTTGAAAACAAATTTCGGCGAGTCGGCTTCTTCAATATGAACAATTTCATCGTCGTCCATAACTTCAGAACACTCTATTTTGGGCTCTGTTTCTTGCCGGGAATAATTGGAATTTTAAAATCATTTTCCTCTGGAAGAGAACCAGTACCTTCCTGGAAGCTTTCAGAATTCAACTGTTTATCTTTGGGAGGATTGGAATACCCCACTACAGCCTCTGATTTTGGCCCAGAAAAATTTGAGTCATAGGAAAGAGTCGCAGAACGAGCTGATTTAACCGCTCCAGCACTAAAATACCTGCCAACGTTTAAAAAAAAAAAAAAAAAAAAAAAAAAAAAAAAAAAAAAAAACATGAATTGAAGAATTAATATATATGGAAACGTTGGTGAGGTAGAAACTGAAAATTAAAAACCTCACGAAGATTCTGGCGAATACCCAGAACAGAGCTTGCCAAAGGTAAGAGAGGAGGAGCCCAAAATAAGCAGAAAAAAGAACCATCTTTCGGTGAAAAACTCCTGTGACAAAGCCCATGCTCATAGTGAAAAAGAAGGGTCAGCCACTGAAATCTGGTGGTGGAATAAATCCATGGTGAAGCCAAGTTCATTCCAATAGAAGCAAAACAGAGGAAGTCATAAGCAGGCTGATTCGGCGTTTGAAAAAAGGAGGAAGAGAAGGGGACCTGGTACCAGTAAAAAAGGAAGGTTCACACGTAGAATCGGATTAAGAGGAGGTTGAAATCTGACCTAATAAGAAGGTATTTGGGAGCAAAAAAATTAGGGAAGAAAATTACATGTCAGCGACTTGTGTTTGAAACTAATCTTACAAGGGGTTGCTTGGAGGCATGGGATTGTGAGAACCGTTATGCGAGAGAAGGGACTTTTATATGATCCGTTGTGGGTTAAATTGAAAGTTTACGCCTCCAATTTCTGGTTCAATTTCATGCGAAATTTGCTTAGGTTTTTTTCCTGTAAGGTGTGTGGATGGTGAAAGTTCATACTTCACACCGCTTCTCGGTCATGATTCGTTGGTTTAAATATTCAACCCCCATCAAAATTGTGCGTCAAACCAAAATATTCTTAAAATTAGCGGCTCGGGTTTTATATTTATTTGTTTTTTTCTTTACCATTTAATTCCCAGGCCGAACCGTCGTTTTGGATAAGCAGACCTTTCTATTGCTGTTTCCTTTTTTAAAAATGTCTGTCAAAATACTACTTCACGATGCACAAAGGTGCTTTATTACAGGACACTGGTATATCGTGTTTTTTATTTTTTAAAAATATTTAACGTAAAATAAGAAATTAAGATATATTATAAAATTATTAATCTGTCGTTTATGCTTTTAATATTTTATTATCAAAAAAAACATTATTTTTTGAATGAGTTGGGTCTGGAGACTTGATGAAAAACAACCCTTTTTAAGCAAGGAGTGTTTACAAGTTACAAATACTCTCATAATTTGTTTACTAACAAAATTATAATGTTGAAAATTAAATTTGAATTCACGCCCTTCTTAATTGGCAGAAAAAGAAAAAGAATTCGAGCCCTTCTTAAGCGGATTTGCTTTCCTCCTATACACCTTACTATCTTTTTCCTCCTTTTTTCTTTTCTACCGTTGGATTAAGATCTTAATGGTCAAGATTTATCATATTATAAAAATATTATTATAAAAGAAAAGAAGGGGAAAATATGATAAAAAAGGATGGTAAATCTAGACCATTGAGATCTTAATCTAACGGTAGAAAAAGGAAAAGGAGGGAAAATAATGATAAGAGGTACAGGAGGAAAGCCAAATCATCTTCTTAAACTTGAGTCATGTCATTTCTATTTGGATCAATTTTCATTGGTTTTATCAATAATACTCTTTGAATTATGAATGCTAGTTGTTGCAAATTAGTATCTCCCCGTAAATATTCATTGAATGTATTTATTCCATGATTTATGTTAATTTATTAGGATATTAAAGAAATATTAATGTGTTATTTTTAGTAATCAACACATTAATTTCATGCATTCAAGTTGAAAATATGCTAATGAAAGTGACATTAGGGGTCCAACAAAAGAACTATGACGTTCAAGTTTTATAAGGTAAATTTATTGAAAAATTTGTTAATTACAGAGACAACTATTTGAATAATATAATTGATGCGGACATAAACATAACAAAACAAATAGCTGACTTTTTTTTTTTTTTTTTTTTTTTTTTTTTTTTTTTTTTTTTTTTTTTTTTTTTTTTTTTTTTTTTTTTTTGAGAGATTAAGAAAGTTAAATAAGTTACTTAATCATTTCATATGTTGTGTATTCTTAAATTATATATTAGTTTATTATTCAAACTAATTAGTTTGGAGAAAAGAATATAAATATAAATACTCTAAAGTAATTTAATTGACTTCTTTAATCTCTCTAAAAAAATCAACTAGATCTTATAATTAAGACCGGAGGGAGTATTTCTTAATTCACAAACATTTTATGTCCCCTTTGAGTTGAATTATGGGAGTTCACGGACACTATGAAGATCTGAAGTTAAAAAATGCTTACAAATGTACTTATTATAATTTTTTTTTTGTTGCCCACCCGGTTCATCAGAGTTTTGCCCCGACTAATCCGGATTACCTGGCTATAGTGGGAGAGTCTCCCAACGGGGGCTTTTTGCATTCACAAAGCTCAAACCTGAGACCTTACTTAAGCAACATAAGCCGTTTACCACTTGAGCCAATTAAATTAATTACACAACTTTGAAAGCTATGTAATAAATCCTTACAATTGAACCAACCATTAACAGCAGAGTCAGAATGAGAAGGTAAAAGTAGAAGTGTTCACATAACGGGACAGGATTGAAACAACCCCATCCTGTTGTTATTTTTCAAGCACTTACTGTTTTCTTTTATATAGTTTTGTCTATTCATCACCTAATTTAAGTGATGCGAAGTTATTATATAAATCCACACATTATCATACCAGATGTCCAGATCTATCACCAATGAGACCAAGAGAGGGCATATATAGAAAAACTTTTGCATGTTGTTTTCTATTGATGATTGCTTGGTTATCTGAATTTTTTTTTTTTTGGTAAAAGAAACAAGATATAAAAGAACTTGTTGAATATATCATGTGTTGGGAGATGATTCTCTTATGAGCAAATTTTTCATTATTTCTCAGTTTGATCTCGATCATTGAAATCTTGATCCAAGGGTCCAGAATAATTTTTAAACAAAACCGCGCACGATAAAAAAAAAAAACGCGCGCGTTTTTTTTTAAATTATTCTGGGCCCTTATATTAAGATTTCGTTGATTAGGATTTGCAGATGATGAGGGATGAGTAGAAAGTTGATATAGAGAGAAACCGGACTCGTCATGTGTTACATATAGTATGAACGAATTATTCTAATGATCTGAGGCTTCAGATTCTTTGTTATGTATAGTAAAAGGTGAAATCCCGAATGATGTTCCTATAGGATAAATTCTAAATTCAAGCCACATACTAGATGATCTAAATTAAAAGTGTAACACATAATAGTCACAAATGTCAAGGAAAATAGGCACATTGATAGGATATGGGCTTTAATCAACGTCACCGGAACCTTTAAACAAGCTAGTATATATTATTTATAACTTTCCATCGAAGCTTGTAATAACTTACCAACTAAGTAACATACCTTAAATCCAAGCACAGTCAAACTCACGTGCGGGTCACACAGAGGAGATATCTTATTTAAAATATCCAGTGAAGATCAAAATAAGAAACTAACAATGTCTAGGATGTTTTGATATGATCAAACAAGAAATTGGAAATATATCTAGGTATAATCAATAATAATTAATATGATATATCTAACAGTTCCTAAAAATATATAAATATCGGAACGAGCTTTTATTTCAACTATTATTTATTATATATACACACATCGGGAACACTGGATTCCAAAACAATTAATAGCTTGTCATGCGTCTATGTTTCCTCTCAAGGCTCATGCGTTTGTCGTTCTCTTGGTTTCGACAAGTTCTATCTCGCGAGGTTGAACTTTTTCTAATAAAGCAAAATAATTAGCTGTGTGAAACCGTGTACCCTCCTCACTTGGGCTTCATAGGACGTTTCTAACCACCAAAAAAAAGGCCGACGAGAATTTCATTTAGCACTTTTTTTCAGTTAAAATTAAATTAAATTTTGTAAAAGGAAAAGATATAATGATACACTTCTTTTATTTTTGAGCATTTACAAGATAAATAAAGAGTTTCAAAAGAATATAAGGAATTAAAAACATTTTGACCATTTACAAAATAAATTTAAAAATTTACAAGACAAATATGAATATTTATAATATAATTAAAAAATGCAAATAAAAGGAGGGCATCATTATTTTTCGGACTTGGCTTTGGTCCAATTCACCTTATGGCAGTGAATGGTGCTTTGCACAAAACAGTGCTGTTTTTGGCACAAAACTGATCCTTTTTTAAAAAAAAAAAATTAAATATTTCAGGAACTTAGAAGATATTTTAGGATAGGTGTACTTCATGATCTTTAAAAATTATTTTAGGATCTCAAAAAAAATATTTGAGTATTGATTTGGTATTGAAAAGATACTTAAGATATCTTGTTGGTACTTAAAAAATGCTTCATGATCTTGAAAAATTACTTAGGATCTTGAAAAAATATTTCAAATCTTGATTAATACTAAAAATATAATTCAGGATAATTTTTCAAGATCATGAAGCATTTTTAGTACTAATCAATATCCTCAAGTATCTTTTCGAAGAATAAGATCTTACTGAATGAAATATTGTTTTTGAGATCCTAAAATAATTTTTTAAGATCATAAAGTACATCAGCATCCTAAAGTATCCTTTTAACATCTTTTAAGTAATAGTTAGTGCCTTGCCTAAAATATTTAAATTTAAAAAAGAAAAAAAAAAAAGAGGAATCAGTTTTGCGCCAAAAACAGCACTGTTTTGTGCAAAGCACTGCGGTAAGGTGGATTGGACCAAAGCCAAGCCCTTGTTTTTCCACTTTTAAAGCTTAATTTCATTTTGACATAAGAGAGAAAGAAGAATGAAGTTTCAAAACTTTTTATAGGGTAACTGAAACCTAGTCACATGAGCTACTTGATGAAATTCTACCAAAACAAGCAAGAAGAAGAAACAGCGTGTCGCTTTCAGAAACAATGACGTAACACTTTACCATGAAGAAGCTTTGTACAAAGTTGGGCTTTCTTGTGCGTTTCTTCTTCATTCTTCTTTTTATATAGTAGTATTATATAGTAGTATTATATAATTATTATAATCAATTAATAGCTAGCTTGGATCGTGACTGTGCTATACCTGCATGGCACTGGCACGCGTCATGGAATTAGGGTTCCTCTGATAGTGAACGCGGGAATTAATGTCAGAATTCTAACGCGCCGTATAGAATATAGTGCTGCCACTTTTTTTTTTTTTTTTTTTTTTTTTTTTTTTTTTTTTTTTTTTTTTTTTTTTTTTTTTTTTTGGCGCAGAATTTGCATGGGAGTCTCAGAAAAAAAAAAAAATGATTTAAGTGAGGCATTTTTTTTTAATTGCGTGGTCCAGGAAGACATAGAAAATACAGACACGCAAATAATTTCGGCATTTAATTAGTGGGGGCTTCATTCTATATAAAGCGCTGCAATTGCGGCGGTGGAAGAAGACGACGTTGCTGGTTAATTTCGAACGTGAAGCAGCTTTCAGTATATAATCATCTAATCCAATTTGATTAGTGGTGTTCATTTTGGTGTTACGAAATGGGTTTATTTGACACGCACACGTGTTGGCAGATTCAACCACTACCTGCACGTAGCTTATACGGTTTGGCAATGTAATGTATTATTTCCGATTTTAATTATAGGACAAAATTTATACTGTAAATTCTGTCATATAATTAGCATCTGAGATACTCTCTCCGGTCCTAATTATAAAATTATTTTTATAGTGTAAATTGTAATACAAAAATAATTTTATAATTAAAATCGGAGGTAATAAATAGTAATGTAGTAGAGCCCGGGAAGGGGAGTGCATTGTCTTAATGGACTGTATTGCATGAGATGTAATAGATCGAAGCAAATATGAGTACTTACTTCGTATTATTATGAATGCAATGGAATCTGGATGAGATTATATATTGTTGATAGCTTTAAAATAATACTATCTCCGACCTGCATTTGGGACCAAAGGAATATATATAGCAATTTTTTTTTTTTTTTTTTTTTCATAAATCTGTAGATCCAATCAAATACTCTGTAATATCATTATAAATTTTTCGTAATCTCTACTTTCCGGTAATCGATATCATATTATTTGTAAGTAGAAAATATATAGTGCCGTTCGATTAGGTTTCTCCGCGTTATACAAGTCCAAAACGCGGGGAATTGTCAATAAACCAGCACAGCCAAGGGCAGACCTAGAAATATATGGGAGGGGTACTATTAGTGGGAGGGTGCGGGGGTTCAGGGGCAGCGCCCCTGAAATTTTTTTTTACTTGTTATCAAAAGTACAAAAAATAGTACAGGATTCAAAAGGTTTTTACTTATCATCAGTTGCAAGTTTGATCATCATCAATAAGAAAAAGAGCAAGTGTTAGTCATAAAATGCCCATGGCAGAAAATTAACAAACTATATGCTCCAAGCCATTTTTCTTGTAACCTATTAAAGAAGTGTGAATGTCCCAATAGATTACATTTCTTAATTAATTTGCTAATGACAGTGCAACTTCTAATATTATATAGGTGTGTGTGTGTAAACAGAGTAATAGGATTCCTATTCTCAATTCTTATTCTCCAACAGCGAATGAGCAACAACAAAATAATAATAATAAATTAAATTAAACCAAAAAAAAAAAAATCACGTGCCCCCCCTTCTAACACACGTGGGTACGTTGATGATTGATTATCTATTAATTAATTAAAAAAACGAAGAAACTAATTGTTGGGGGTAGGATGGTTGGGTAGCGGGTGACATGATCAAGAGGTAAGCTACGTAGGTAGGAATGTGAATGGAGCCCATAGAACATAATCCAGACAGATTCAAATTGGTGCACTGGCCCAACCTCAATCATCATCCCCACTCACTAGCTACCCAAAAATTATAGTTGGGTAAAAAAAAAAAAAAAAAAAAAAAAAAAAAAAACCCCCAAGAATTAATGGACTCCCTCCATATATATATCCTTATTTTCACTTTAAAGGCTTTTTTTTTTTATATTTTTTTTTTTTTCACTTGGGTTTAAATAATTCAGGCAAAAAATGGGCTGTTTTCAAAGGAACTGATAGATTTGCTTCAGCTGAATGACTACGGTTCCAGAGGGGATATGGTTCTAAGAGATATTAGCCTCCTGCTAAGGAGAGAATGGGAAGTCAAATATCAATTTATTTCTAGGGAGATTAATATGGTGGCGGACTCATTAGCCAAAATAGGAATTTCTAGTTCTAGCTTCTTTGATGTTTGCCCAGAGTGTTTAGAGCGAGTTGATTCTGCAAGAGCAAGTGGGATTTGTTTCCCCGTTGTAATTTCCTTATTTTAATTAAAGTTTTCTCCGGTTTCAAAAAAAAAAAAAAAAAATTACCATTTTGCCATTTGTTTTCAAAATATTTCCCAATGTGCCACTATTTAGTCGGCAAAACCAAGATTTAGTCGACTAAAACACGGGCGCCGATTTTTTTGATCGCCCCGTGATTTAGTCGACTAAACGATTTAGTCGACTAAACCAAGTGACTTAGTCGACTAAATAGCGACATGAGAGTTTTTTAAAACCACAATCGCGGCATTTGGAACCCTAATCCACCACAAAACCTCCCCAAACCTTTCCCTCTATTTTTTTCCACCAAATACTTATCGAATCCGTTCGTGGGTAGCGAAGAAACTTCATTCTAGCATCATTTGCGTCGATTTCGATATGTTCTCATCTCCATTTCGAATTTCCGTCGTTGTTCTTTCGTTTATGTGGGACTTTTACCTTTTCTTCATCCGATTATTTATTTATTAATATTATTAATATTTTAGTATAAATTATAGGGTTAAACGTGAAACTCTTTATCATGTTCATGCGTGTATAACACGCTCGATAATATTATGGGACCCGTTATTAAGATTTTATATTGAGGATTTTTCTGTTAGGATTCTTAGTCATGTCCTCGATCCTCACCGATGTTGGGTGAACTTTGATTTTAAATATAAAACTCATTTTTACTTTTAATTAATTTGTCTACCTTCTAGGGAAATGGGGGTTCGCATAAATGAAAGAACAACGGCGGAAATTTTGGGGTTATTTTTTTGTCTTCTTTTTTCATTTTATTCTTATAATCTCATATAGACCGTTAGATTAAAACAATATATTATTAGGATTCAATCTTTTATAAAATTATTTCTATAAACATAAATAAGTAAATTTAAACTCTTAAAATTTGATCTATACCCTTCATAATTGCAATCGTAATAAATAAAGAAATTTTAAATTTTAAATTATAAAATATTATAATAATAATTTTATAAAATATTAAATCTAAAATAAACATTTCATTATCTAAGGATGGAGATGAGATGATGATATAAAAGAGAGTAATGAGGATATCATTTCCTATATTTTGATATAGTAACTTTTTTTATCCTCTATAATCTCATATAGAATATCATTTTCCTATATTTTGATATATTATGAGTAACGTATGAATGCTTGCTCGGAGGTAGGTTGAGTACCTCAAGAAGTTGTTGTTGATGAGTTTGAAAATGAGGACATCATTAGGGATTTTCATATCTATTTTAAATCAGCATCTTAACTAATCAATTTGATATTTTGAATGTAATCAATATAAATTATAAATTTTGAAAAATATTTCTTCATATTCGGGTTTAAGAAATCATAAAATTAATTTTTTTATTAAGATTTTATATTGGGGATTTTTCTGTTAGGATTCTTAGTCATGTCTTCGATCCTCACTGATCTTGGGTGAACTTTGATTTTAAATATAAAACTCATTTTTTACTTTTAATTAATTTGTCTACCTTCTAGGGAAATGGGGTTCGCATAAACGAAAGAACAACGGCGGAAATTCGAAATGTAGATGAGAACATATCAAAATCGACGCAAATAATGCTAGAATGAAGTTTCTTCGCTACCCACGAACGGATTCAAGTAAAGATTTAGTGAAAAAAAGAGGGGGAGAGGTTTGGGGAGGTTTTGTGGTGGATTAGGGTTCCAAATGCCGCGATTAGGTTTTAAAAAACTCCCTGTCAAGCTATTTAGTCGACTAAGCCACTTGGTTTAGTCGACTAAATCGTGGGGGCGATCAAAAAATTCAGCGCCCGCGTTTTAGTCGACTAAATCTTGGTTTAGTCGACTAAATAGTGGCACATTGGGAAATATTTTGAAAACAGTGGCAAAATGGTAATTAATTTTTTAAAAAGTGGCAAATAGGGAAAAAAGCCTCACTTTAAATCTCTTCGTTTCTCCTTCTTCTTTTTATATTAGTGTGTGTTTGGATTAGTTTTTGTAAAATAGCTTTTAGAGGAAGAAAAAAAAAAAAAAAGTGATTTTAGAGAATAGATTTTAGAAAATAGCTTCTAAAAAAGTTAAAATAAAAAGCTTATTGAAAACTATGGTTTTCAATCCTTATACGATGGTTTTCTTGTCAAAGCACGGTTTTGCAAAATTTGAGATTATTTGGATAGCTTATACTAAACCATGATTTTAAGAGTTAAAAGCTATTTTAAGTTTTGTTGTGGTGTTTGACAACCTCACTCTTGAGTGCCCGTTTAAATTTGTGGTGGTAAAAGTGACTTTTTTTTTCCTTCCTCCCAATATAACATTTGCAAACTAAAGATAGCATAAAAGTTATATTGTAAATATTATTTATGTTTCGGATAGCGGTGATTGAAATGGATTTTTTTCGAATTGAAACTTTTTTAGATTATTATTTGAAAAAAAAAAAAGTTTAGATGAAAAATTACTATAAAATATATGAATTTTATTAAATAATAATACATACATACATATATGGGATAGGATATTGTCACTACCACTTTTTCACCGTTAGATCAGAATCTCAATAAGAGAGAGTAATAATAAAGGTAGATGAGATTCTGATCTAACGGTGACAATGTGGTAGTGACATTGATAGTGACAAAAAATGGTAGTGACAATATCCTATCCCTATATATATATATATTGATAATTTTAAGAAAAAAAATTATGACTATAATTATTAAAAATAACAATAGTTAATTATTATTGGAAAAGACCTCAAACTATTAAACTACTTCATTATAATAAATATGACAATAATTAACATATTTTAAATGTTTGCATAAAAAATATAGAGAAAATATCACTCAGGTCACAAGGAATATAATATATATATATATATAAAAGTCACAACCCAAAATCACATATAAAAAAGTGCATAAGGATTTTTTGATATTAGCTGTATTGACAACAGAAAGTACTATATTGATAACAAAATTTAAAACCTGACCATTCTACCCATTCACAACAGAGAAAACTAGATTCATAATAAGAAGTGTTATATTCACAACAAAATTTAAAAACCTAGATTTTGTTTCAAACTCAAGTCTTAAACCGTACAGATGCCATTAACAACAGAAAAAGTTAGATTCACAACAGGAAATGTTATATTCACAATAAAATTCAAAAACCTGGATTTTGTTTCAAACTCAGGTCCCCAAGTGTATAAAGGTCATTCACACCTTATGTACTTCTTACATGCTCATCCTTCTAATTAGAGGGATGAGACATTTTTTTTAATTTTTTTATATATTATATTTATTTAGATTTAAATTATATCTTGCTTTTACGGAATGTTTTTTGGACCCAATATCTCAAAGAGAAACATTTCGAATGTAGGACCGAAAACTAATTAATTTAAGATATTAGGTGTAAAAAAATTAAAGCCACATATAATTTAAATCTAAATAAATATATTATATAAAAAAATGTGCTTATCACTCTAATAGAGGGACAAGCACATACCACTCTGGTCCTATTTATAAGTCCCTTTTGATCAAAAAAATTTGGTCCCATTTATAAGTCCTCTTTGACCAAATAAATGAGATTGTGACAATTTTGCTCATATTAATTGTATCAATGAAAATATAGAGAAAAGAAAAAAGTTGAAGGTACCCAATCATAAATGAGGGTAAAGTTGAAAATTCACCTCATAATCATTGAGCTAACTACCTCTCCTTAGTATGTGTGATTTGGTCAAAAAAGACTTATAAATAGGATCAGAGTGATAAGATGCATGTAAGGATGTGCACCTAATGTGAACCCCACAAATAGGCTCTAAAGTCATGGTTTCAAAAGTGAAACCAAACTCAACTAATCCTCAAAACATGTAAAAAATAAATTATGTACGTCAAATATATGAGCACTCATAATTATGTATTCCCTCTGATATTTTTTATAAGGAATATTCTCTTTTTTAAGGGTGATCCTTGATAAAAGGAGCATGTCTTATTTATCTGAAATTTTAAAGATATCTTTCCATTTTACCCTCTTTAAATATAGGTAATTGATTATCTCTTTACAATAAATTCTCATCAATTATCTCTTATGTATATTCTTTCTAAACAATGGTATAATTGGAAAGAAATATATACAAATTACATATTTATTACATTTAATAGTTGTTTTTTAAAAAAAGAACAGAGAAAGTAATCCTTAATGTCCAGGGTCAATAACACTATTAAGATTAATTTCATTGACTTTCTCCCTGTTCATATTATAATAAGTCACTAACCACCACCTAGCTAACTTGAACCAAGAAAAAATTAAAAATTAAAATTTCAATGTATATATTTCTTTTTCTTTTTTACCCCTGCATAAAAGGGGTATTACTCCAATTTATCAGATAAAAGAATCGGAGAAATCCTAATAATGCCATCTTTATCTTAGATATTTATAGAAACTAGTAAAAACCCAATTTTTTTTTTTTTTTTTTTAAAAAAAAAAAACGGAGAGAATATGCATCTGTATTGAAAAAAGGCACAGAAATGAACATTATGTTATGAACATGAGCAATTCTCGTTTAATTTCTTTTGTTTCTTGTATGACAATAATGTTTTATGTAAGACCTCTATTTATATGCCTTTAAGAGTCAATATTAAGGGTCACCATTAAGATACAATGAACGGTACAATTGTAACACCCCCAATTTCAAACAGTTATGATAACGTAAAATTTAAATGATTTTCATAAATGAATATTTGAAATTCGAAATAAACAACTATGGAGAGTGTTACCGCCGCACTTGTCTTGGGGACAAGTGCAAGGCTACTTATTACATTAATCATAAATCGAACTTAAATAGGTGTATTTTATTCAAAATAAGGAAAATAAAACAAGAAAACTAGCTAGAATCCTGAATGATCTTTCCCACTTCTCACTGCTAGCCCCAACTCTTGACACCTGTTTCATTGAAATTCTGCTCCACCGAAGGATCATCGCAGCCCATGAACACACACATCAGCAAAAGCTGGTAATCCTAATAAACACACTTTATATGGCTCAATTATATTAATAAAATCAAATACGTAATCACATGGTGATTTAATCAATTAACAAATCCAATATTCGTCATATATATACATATATTCACACCGAATCAAATATCATTCATCATCTTTATTAAATTCGTATAGATTCCTAAACCGCGTCTATTTAGTTTAGTGGGAAGAGAACCATGGTAGACCCGGAAAACCGGTCTACCACCCCGTGACCGAAAACCCGATCACAATCATCAATTGGCCATAAACATATCTTCCTAGTGTGCACACCTCTTCCCAAAGTTGCTACTAGTGTCGAGGAAACCCGCGACACCACTTTGGGAAGAACGGATACTATCTTTTCACATCGGTGGCATAAAGCCCAAAAGTTGTGTTCATTACTTTGGGAGGTACCATCCCAAAGCTATCCTCCCACGATTAATTTAGTTCAATCACACGCAAAAAGGAATTTTCTCAAGTCTACGGAAGCCAACTAAGTCAAAACCATTTAGAGAGTACATGTATTTAATATATATATATATATATATATTTTTATATGTTTATATTTATATTTATTTCAATGAAAGACACATGTATTTCAATCACCAAAATAAATAAATAAAATGACACACCCAGAGCACAAACAAAACGCACAGATACATATGAAAGGCATATTTGGGTTTTAATCACCAAAAGGAGGTATACAGGTTTTATGGATATATAGATTATTCATACACGAAGGCCGAGGCGAAGCCATGGTTTTCAATCTCAAGAAAAACAAGAGACGCACAAATTGGATTCAGGGAAACAAATCGGACTAAAACATATACATGTGTAATTCTAGCACGCAAGCCGAGGCAAGCAATACCATACATTATATGTATATACCTACACATACGAGAATCAAACAACAATTGGTTTCTATAACCTAGGGATCAGGATTACCTATCAAGATATAAAATTAACCTAAGACTTATGGGGATTAGGATTGCCTATCAGGATTCATATAACATTAACCTAAGATTCATGGGGATTAGGATTACTCATGGGGATTAGAATTACTCATGGGGATTAGAATTACTCATGGGGATTAGAATTACCTAGTCTCCGTGTTGCTAACCTCCTAGGAGAACAATTGACGAGAGTACGGAACGAGGGTGTAGTAGCGGAGAAAAGTTTAGCGGCAAATAAAATATCGAGCCTTTCTAGGTTTAAGCGGCTAGACCTAATTTTTATAATTAAAACTGGGGTTTTAGCTATTGGGTTGAGCTACTTACTTATTCCCGATAGAATGAATTAAAAGAAATTGTAGAGTTTTATTATTAGATATATTTTGATTCCGATGATGAATTCAAAAATTTAAAATATAATCTGATCCAACTAACTCCTAGATTCTTGGATCTAATCTTGACTAATCTAATAATACTATTTACAAAATAATATGATTACTACAGTAACAATACAACATTATTAATTTATTTTTATTATTTCTAAAAATCCGGGTATTACAACAATTGACACAAATAATTAATATAGATGAATGTACACTATATGGCCCTTTCTATCATTCATATATCTGAATGTACATTAAATAGCCTTTTGGTTTTCTAACTATTATTTATGAATGCTGACTAGAATATAAGAGGTCAATAGTTTATAGACATTCACAAAATTAGTATATGGCTAAAGTATACTTTTAGTCATTTAAGTTTACATGAGATATACTTTTGGTCCCTTAACTTTATAAAGTATACTTTTAATCCTATAATTCTAACACCGTTAATTTTTCTAACGGAAAATGCAAACTCAAGTGATAAAAGTGTAAATTTAAGTGATGACTATGTAATTAAATGTTATTAGAATTAAATTTAAAATATGTGTAAATTGAAGAATATATAAAATTTTTGCAATTAAATGCTATTAGTCATCATTTGATTTCACTGCGTCAGCGTTTTCCGTTAGCAACATTAACAGTGTTAGAATTTTAGGATCAAAAGTATACTTTATGAAGTTAAGGGACCAAAAGTATACCTTATGTAAAACTTAAAGGACTAAAAGTATACTTTAGCCTTAGTATATTCATAACACCCCCTTTATAAATGTGCCTCATAAAAAACTTTAACTAGGAAAAACTTAGCCAAAGAAAAGAGTACACTATTCATTGATACATGGTCTAACATTGCCTCATTAAAAACCTTTATAGGAAAACTCAATGGACAAAACCTATCTAAAGGAAAAAGTGTACAACATATATCTACTCCCCCTCTTGACAACCTCGGTTGATATGTTTGAATCTATGAGGACCGATGTTTGTAACATCCTAATTTTTATATTAGGATTTAATTATAAACAAAAAAATTAATTATTCATGATACACAAATTTGTTGTGTAATTATCAAAATAAAAGTTTGTATATAAAATATCATTTATAATAGTAAAAGAAATTAGCAAAATAAGGGTGTGGAAATAATAATTGGTTAAAAAAAAGAAGAAGGTAGAAATGTGGAGGAGAAGAAAAGAAACAAAAATAATCATAAATTAATATTTTAAAAAATAAATAAAAAATTAGACCTAATATATATTAGGGGAGGGGGGAATCATTACGCATCCACCGCCTCTCCCTTAATATAAATAGGTGGGTGTGTGTAAAATAGTGTGTGTGTGTGTGTGTGTGAGTCCGGGAGAGGGTGGGAAGGTAGCATGAGAGGAAGAGTGGGACGAGAAGGAGAGAAAGAAAGGAAAGGAAGAATCGGACGATATTTTAATATAAGTTATTTATTTTATAAGATCATTTAAGTAACTAAATTAATTTCTTTTGAACAAACTTTCTTCATGAAAGTTATTCTACGTATTTTCCTCTTTCTAATGAGAGTAATATAGTATTGATTAGTGAAAATTTTGGGATTAGAATTATGATAAAATTTTGAGTTTTGATAATAGATAATTGTATATATATCAAGAGCATAATTAATAAGTTATTTTAATCGGTTTAGATTTATTAGTTGGTAGTTGTAAGAATTTAAATTTAATTTTCTATCTAAAAGAATTTAGGATTTATGCTTTATAGGATTTTCTACCAATTAAATGGAGTTTAAGGTATTTATTTGGATTCTTGGAGGTATTGTTGTCGGTTTAATCAGTTTATTCAAATTAGAGTTTGATATGATTTTGATTATATGGAGATTTAAAGATTTGTTAAATAAATTGGGTTATGCTTATATAAGTTAGTATTAGGTTAAGAAATTGAGATTTGTGATAATAGGTCTTTTGTATTCAAATTTATAATTCATTTTTAATTTCTTGGAGGTTATATTGAGGATTAGGTGGATTAGATTTGTGATTTATAAATGAATGAGAATATTTTAATTTTTAGGTGAAGCTTTTATTGTAGGAAATTGGGTATTTTGGTTAAATTGAGGATATGGTGATATTTTGATAATTATAATTAGTGAGAAATAATTTATAAATGAAGAAAATGAGATTATAACGATGATTTAAGAAATAAATAAAATTGTCACTTCTTCCAAGAAAACTAAAATGAGACAATTATAGTTTATTTATTTATTTATTATTGAATTTTGTTAATGATATTAACGTATAATTATATATTTATTTTTAGAGTAGACTTGACCTCTCTCAAGTTTAGTTTTTGTGTCAAAAACTGGAGGTAACCACTTTCTACTTGTTATATGTGTTAATATATTGTTTGTTATTATTTTGTGAAATGATTATAAGAATGAAAATATATGGATATTGATTTAATATATCAATTAATACTTTGAAATGGTTATTGAGACTGAAAATTATGATATTATATATTTTGTATAATGCACTTTTGTTATAATTTCATGAATGGAAATAGTATTGTTATCTTAATGATTATTGAAACAATGCATTATTTTTATAAATCTTGTTTGGAACTTGTATATACATGCCAAGATTATGATTGTTTATTTGGATGGATGAGGAGTGGTGATGGATGTGAAGTGGTGATGAAAATTATTGTGTATAAAATACCACGTGGTATACCAACACTCGGTGCACAGTGGAGGACTTTGACATTTTTAAAACCCTTGGTATCACCCTTTTCCTTTGATTGGGATAAGGGTCAGCCCTTGAGACACTAACACCTTTCTATATTTGAACGAAAGGGAATCCATGGTCCGATATGAGTTTTCTAGTCTTTGGCTGGACTATACCTCAATATTGGAGAGCTTGGTGCAGTCTTGTCATAAAGACTAAACCTATTACGTTACAGCCCATGGGTTCTGTCAGTGGAATAAAGGTGGGGGTGACAAAGATTATTAGAGTATTGATCTGTTGCTTGACATGTTATATATATATGATTTATGATATGAAATTTGATTTAGAAATTGTGATCCGAAATTGTGATCTAATAAATTTGTAGATTATATACCTAGTACTTTGTTATATAAAATGTTCCACTTGGCACCTCACGAGCACATATTAACATTTGTAATGAGCTAAATTGATGGTTACAAATATTTTTCAGGTGATAGTTTTCATTTGGGTCAATCAGGGAAGGCTTCAAAAGCTTAAGTTACTTTTGCTAATGGTAGTGCTTCCATCTTTTTAGTACATTTTGAATTATTCTATGTTGTCGCATTAGGGTTCACTTGGCATACTCCAATATATTTTGGATATTTTGGCAAATTCTAAAGCAATATTAGTCTTAAAATATGAGCTTAGTAAAATCGAAAGTTAACTCGTGTGCATAAAATATTTTAATAAATGGTTTAATTACATTTGTAATTAATAATTGTCCTTTAAAATGGAGGATGTTATAATGGACAAGCTTTTCAAATATTGTACCTGGAAATAATTTACTGAATAAATCTACTAGATTTTCATTTAAACGGATTTACTGGATATCTATTTCACTATCATTTTGAAGGTTACCAATGAGAAATTTTTTAAAGAAATATGCTTTGTTTTATTGCCCTTGAAATATCCTTCTTTAAGTGGGCCAATTCATGCAACATTATCCTCAAATAGGACTGTTTGGATCATTTTGCCTGAAGATAAACCACAGGTGGTTCGTATATGATGTATTACTGGCCTCAACCATATATATTCTCGACTTGCTTCATGTATCGCTAGAATTTCTATATGGTTAGGTGATGTGACTTATATAGTTTGTTTTATATATCATCATGAAATAGTTGCACCTTCACATGTAAATAGATAGCCTATTTGTGATTTACTATCATGTGAATTGTAACACCTCAATTTCAATACCCGAAAACTTTCCCAAAATATAATACCGCCAACAGGGTTTATCAATATTCAAATCATCATATTACATTACCATTTCAAATAAAGATCATAATACATAATCAAAATAAATTTCAGAAAAATATTTCAGAGTTCAATACAAAGCGGAAGTCTTAGGTTCATGGCAAATAAAATAAAATAACATAAACTATAGGAGTACAAAAGAGCTTTCAAAGCTCACTCCATAGGTGTCTTCCCTTACTCTCTACTAGGATATTCACCTGAAAAATGTTAATATGGGATGAGATTCCACGTCTCAGTAACTACTGAAAGTTTCTACTATACACAAGAAAATTACATATGACAAAAAACACAGGGGCTGATATTAAATATATTTGTATATATATATATACCATAATTTTCTCACACAAAATTATTTTGCAAAAGTAATCATTATTATGTCGATTTGAGAACTATACAAAGATCTCATTTTTATGTCGATGTAATCATTATTATTGTGCAAGCTTTTCAATATGAAAAGATCTCATTTTTTAGGTGCTCAATTTGTAATCCAAGCCATAATTTTGTTCTTCCCAAATTCTTCATTTCAAATTCTTTCTTCAAACAAGAAATTGCCTTTTGAAGCTCTTCAAGAGTTTCAATGATGTTGATGTCATCAACATAAACAACAATTAGAACAAACTCCCTTCTAGATATTTTCATAAAGATGCATGAGCATATTGGATCATTTTTGTATCCTTCTTTCGACAAATATTCACTAAGATAATTATACCACATGCACCCTAGTTGATTCAGGCAATACACAGATTTATTTAACTTAATTGAGTATTGTTGTTGAGAACTGGTATTTGATGCTTCTAGCAGCTTAAGTCCTTTAGGAACTTGTGCTTCTACTGCTCAAGTCCTTCAGGAACTTTTTCTTCTGGAACCTGCATATGAATTTTGGCTTTCGATCCTCGTTATAATTCATGATATCAAATGCTATATTATAAGGAAAGATATCGTCAACGTTGACTTTGTTTCGGTCAATTGGATTCCATAATTTATTAAGATCTCGTTATTTTCACACATGTCAAGTATCTCTTCTAGAGGTAATAACTCTTTAAGAGCTATTAACTTTGTTGATTATCCTCGACTTGACCATCTTTATTCTTTACTTGTTTTATCTTTAGAACTGATGAGCCAACCACGCTCCAAGTGTGGTTGAGGTTCATTCACAATAGGTTTTCCTTCAGGGACGACATCAATTATAATGGAGCATTAGCAGTTGAGACATGTGACCTTATCATTTTCTTTGGGTTAGTAAATACTTATGGCAGTTGATTAACTAAATTTGCAGATGAATTATCTTTTGAACTTCCAATTCACATTGTTTTATACAAGGATCCAAATGAGCCAATGACAATTCATTTCATCTAATCTCTTTACTCAATTGCTTCTTTTCTCGCCCTAATGTTAGGAAATGTGATTCATCAAAATGACAATTGGCAAATCGAGCTATAAACAAATCTCCTATATAAATGGTTCTAGATATTTTATTATCGAAGGAGATTCATACCCAACATATGCTCATCCTCCTCTAAGGACCAATTTTGGTGCGTTGTGGTAGTGCTATAGGGGCATATATTAGCACACACTTAAAGATTATAAGATGGAAAATATTAGATTCCTAACCAAAAACCATTTGTCAGGGGGGCCTTTAGATAACTTGTTGGCCTAATGCGAATTAATATTCCTGCATGGAAAATGGTATGGCCCCAATCATAAATTGGGAGATTAGATCTCATGAGCAAAGGTCTTGCAATTAACTGCAGTCGTTTAACCAATGATTCTACGAGTACATTTTATGTATGAACATGAGCTACAAGATGTTTAACATCAATTCCAAAGAACAAACAATATTCATTAAGGGTGCGTTTAGTTTAAGGGGGGAGGGTGGGAGGGAATGGAAAATTATCCCACCCCTCATTTGATTTAAAATTTTGGAGGGGATGGGAGCCAAAATTTTAAACCACCCCGCCCCCGCCCTCCCCTTTTAAACTAAACAAAGAATCTTTTCCCCTTCCCTTTCCCTCTAAAAAACCAAATAAGGTAACATACCATTCCTCCCCTCCCTCCCATCCCCTCAAACCAAACACACCCTAAAAGCTTGCGAAGTAAATTCATCAGCATCATCAATACATATTTTCTTGATAGGATAATAAGGGTAATGTGTTCTTAATCCAATCAATTGACCAAGCAATCTCACAAACAACAGGTTGCGAGAAGATACTAAGCAAATATGCGACTATTTAGTTGATGCATCAATTAAAACCATATAGTACCTAAATGGTTATCATGGTAGGTGTATTGGCCCACAAATATCTCATCGTATCCTTTCTTAAAAAGTGAGAAACTCACTTTGTAACATCCTAATTTTCACTTTTACACTACTACAAAAAAGCCAATTAACGTCCTAAATTAGAGGCAATTAACGTCCTTTTTCAAAGGGAAGTCTGACCAGGGATAGTTGTAAATTAAGAGTTTTGGCATCCTAAGGAATATTTAGGACACCTTAAAAAAGACGTCCTATGTTTTATTCAGGACGCCTTATATTTGACGTCCTGATTATAATTCCGGACGTTGTATATGCTTTTTTTTTTTTTATAAAAAAAAAACACACACACACGAAACGTGTATCTGAGGAAGGAAGAACCAGATCCAAAAATGAAATAACCAGATCCAAAAATGCTATACGCATGACTACGTAAAGGAAGGAAGAACCAAATCCAAAAATGCAAAAAAAAAAAAAAGAAAGAAAAGAAAAAACAAACAAATAGACTAGCAGATCTAAAAAGTTCGGAATTAGATTAACAGATCCAAAAATCTAAATCTAACAATCGATTCAAAAATCTGGATCTAACAATAAAACTTACAGGTCCAAAAATTCTTCAGATTACGTGAGGGTACAAACTTACAGGGTTTGGCGGAGCATCACCTGAAATTTACGTTAAGAGATTCTCGGTGAGAAAGATCCATTCGAATAGCCGGTTGAGATTTTTGCCCTCGTTGTTAAGGTCATGAAATATCGTAGAATCAACATCTTCAGCTTGAAATTTCTTTGAAAAGGGCATATCCACCGAATCATTGATTTCTCCAATTGTAATCGGGTGGGCCCGGCCTCTACATTCACTTGATGGAGTTGAGGGAGATGATGAAGGGAGCATGGGTTCAAAAAAAAAGGGAGCATGGGTTTGGAATGGGTGATGGCGCGAGAGCAAAATAGAGAAAGTGAACAAAGACTGGTTGAGATAAGCGGGAGTCGAAGAGATAAGATATGAAAAGAGGGAGTCCAATGAATCGCACGGATATTTTGACAAAAAAAAATTAGAAAAGAAAATATCTTTGTTTGGCGTCCTAAAAATTATTTCGGGATGCCAAAAATCTAATTTTAAGCTAAAAAATTTTCCAATATGTCAAATTACTCATTTTTTGGCGTCCTAAACCTATTTCGGGATGCCAAAAAAAAAAATTTGGAGCCAAAAAATTGCTCAAATATCCTAAATTACGTTAAAAATAATGCTTTTAGGCGCTCCCGAATGTACTTTAGGACGCAAAAAAAATATTTTTGACGTCCCGAATGTATTTCGGGACGCCAAAAAAATTTCTAGCGCCAAAAAATTGCTCAAATATTCTAAATTGTGCCAAAAATGTTGATTTTAGGCATCCCGAATGTATTTCTAGCGCCAAAAAAATTGCTCAAATATCTTAAATTGTGCAAAAAATGTTGATTTTAGGCATTCCGAATGTACTTCGGGACGCAAAAAAAAATTTTTTGGCGTCCGAATGTATTTCAAGACGCCAAAAATATTTTTTAGCGCCCCGAACTTATTTCGGACGGACGCCAAAAAATTGCTCAAATATCACAAATTGTGCCAAAAATGTTGATTTTAGGCGTCAAAATGTACTTTAGGATGCAAAAAAATAAATTTGGCATCCTAAATTAATATTTAGGACGTCTAAAATCTCAAACTCAAGTAAATAATTACAACAATGCCACCGCCTTCACTTTTTACTTCCTTTTTAAAAAAAGGGACGTTTTTTAGGGTAGTAGTATCCATATTTTGTAGTAGTGTTAGGATTTATTGATAATTATGAAAGAATCATATGAGATGATGTATTTGTTGGGGAAAAATGAATGAGGTGAAAAAAAACGGAAAAAAATAGCAACAATAAGAACAAAAAAAAAAAAAAAACAAACAAAGGCTCAAGCACCGAAGGGGATAGGTGCCCCCATGCTCATTTGCTTGATTTTGTGGACGAGTGGTTCAACCGCTCCCCACTCCTTTATTTAAAGATACACACACACGGTCAGGTCAGCAAGGTGAGAGGCGAGAGAATAATGTGAGGAGAAGAGGAGAGGTGTGAGCTATTTTAAAGTATGTCATTTATCTTATAAGATTATTTAGATAGTTAAACTAGCTTCTTTTCGACAAAAATTTCTCATAAAGGTTATTCTATATATTTTTCTTTTTCAAACGAGGGTAATATTGTGTTGATTAGTGAAAATTTTTGGGTTAGGATTTGAGAGAGCTTTGAGTTTTGACAATAGAAGACTATATATAGATGTAGTAGCTGGTTAATAATAAATGTTAATCAGTTTAGATTTATCATTTGATTGTCGTAGGAATTTAAAATTTATTTATTTTTCTATTTAAGAAGTTTAGGATTTATGCCCTATAGGATATTTTTACCGTTTAAATGTCATGTAAAAAAATTATTTGGGTTGACACTTGACGAGATATTATTAAAATTTTGATCAATTTAGTTTTGAAAAATGAAAGGTTAAACTGTCATTTCTGAAATTTGGGGTCTAAATTGTCATTTCTAAAATTTGAGACTAAAATGTCATTTCTGGAATTCATGGGACTAAATTTTCATTTGTGAATTTGACGGACTAAATAGTCATTTTTAAAATATAAACCCCAAACTGTCATTTTTCAGTTTTTATTACAATAATATGTTATTATTACAATTTGTATATTTTGAGTTATAGGAAATTATAATTGTGAAAATGTAGAGCCGTCTTGTGACCTGTGAGTGTTCGTGTTGTGCTCCTCAAACTAAGGTTAAACTTTGAATTGAGGTAACCAAGGTTAATTTATTCCATATGCTTGTTTGAGGTCGTAAGGTGTTTTCTAAATCATATTTTCATATGTACTACTTGTATGTGCTTTGGAAAATTATGTGTATGTTTGAATATGAAATCATTTCAAGAAAGCAAGTATATTTTTCTACCACAATATATATATATATATATATATATATAAGAGAATCTCATTATTGAGATTGGTACTGTTGTGATAGTTATGATGTTTTGATGTCTTTTTGTGGAATGTTGTATATAAAATAATAATTTTTTAAGGTGTTTTTGTTACGGGATGTAACCTATGGAATAATAATTTTGTAAGATGTTCTTGAAAATTATAGCGATATAGGGATGTAACATATGGAATAATTATGGCGATATATTATTTTTTTGTTTAGGTTATGTTGGGTTGCGTGGAAGATGTTTAGGGTGAAATTGTGCCCGTTGACTCTCTCATTCCTGGCCCAAAATTTGAATTGAGTGTTTTGGATAGATACCTCCCTGTTACGGTATATCAGTGGTGATATGGGAGGGATTCTTGAAGTGACTAACCAACCTTGTCCAGATATATTAGCATTGATAGGTCGTATTGCGTCCGGAGAATATAAGTAGGAGAATGATGGATGAGAGGGCATGGTTCTAATTGTTCTGGATTATTATGTATTATTTGTTCTAATCATTGTTTAATATTGTGTATTATTTAGTTATTAAATAATATTATTATTATGTTAATAAACCTGCATCTCTGACTTGCAATCATTTTCCTGCATATTTGATAAATAAATTTTTGTTACGGGAACATTATGTCTCACCCCGTCATTGTTAAATTTTTTTAAGAGAGACCTCTAATTGTACTAGAGGACAAGGGAAGCAGCCAGAGACATAGAAGTCATGGGATTTGTAGGCCTTTTTTTGTATTGGTGTTATATTGATTTCCATATTGCCATTCTAAGGCCTTCATATTTTTGAAATATTATTTTAACTGTTTTTGGATGAGTGTTTATCTACCGTTGAATTAAAGGCCTTATTTATCCACTATAACATTTTGGTGAATCAACAATCATATCTTGTACGGAGTTTTTTTTTGTGAGGCTCTTTGTTGTAGGGTTAGTGTTTGTAAGACTCGTGGGGCTATGTATTCTCTGTTTGATAATTGTGCCTAGAGTTATGGATTTTCGAAGTGAGTTTATGGGCAGAATTTGTACCCGGACTCGATGTGTGTATTGAGAAGAAAAAGTGTTTTCCATAATCACCTATTAATCCAGTTTTATGAAAACATTATGGTTAATTGTTATTTAGTGAGAAATGGTCTTTTCATACTTTCTATTTTGCTTGTTGATGGTCGAATAATCAACTTTGCCTTTGAACATGTATCACATAAGAAATCATGGGATTATGGTATTTGTTTACACTTCAGGGTGTACTCACATAAATTCCAAATTATTTTTTGCATCATTATTTACCCGGGATGACCTAACCAGTCATGCCAAACATTGAATTCATTAGTAAACTTCTTGTTTATATTGATTAACTGTTGGTTTTTACTGACAAACGTCCGATTTGCATTGGTAAATTTCTGATTTGCATTGGTAAACTTCTAGTTTAGAACAATATGCGTTTCAATTGTGCTTATAAATGTATTGGACAAACCATAAGAAAAAATAGGAAACCTTTCTAATATGCATTTTCTCCCAGAAACTAAATTCCAAATATTAAGACATTCCTAATTATTTTTAGTTGTTGTTTCTATATGGTATCCATTTCTGCCGTTATATTTTAAACTCAATAGGTTTCTTTCAGACTTGGTACAATAAAATGCATTATCAATGCATAATTTTGTTCCTTCAACTAATAAAATATTAGCTCTTCCGAAGCCTTTGATCAAATTTTGTACTACCATATATATTCTGATCATTAGCCTCACATTATCAAGGAAGAAAAATATTTATCATTTCTAAGTATGGTGTGGGATGTGGCATTATCAATGAGACATCAATCTATTCAAGACTTATGCCAATAAGACTCATTCTTTGTTAAAAGAAACATGGAAATAAAGAAAAACATAATTAAAAATGAAATACATATGATAGTAGCAACTCTAAGCACACTAAATCACAGCAGATCAAATAGATAGAGCTAATTTATACTAACAAATCAGCAACATTCAAATAGGCAATATCTATGTCACCATAATAAAAAAATGTCATTCTCATCAATGTGATTTATTTTATTACTAGGTGGGAATTTAAACCACCATGATTACTACCATGGCTGTAGATCCATCTACGCCCTCGTCCATGGCCACAATTAGATACATTTGTTACTACTTTCACTTCTGGGAATGGAGTCAAGCCTGTTGGACAGGTTACATTATTTTTGCAACAAAAACTCATTGTTTTGTTTGTCCACATGGAGGCAAGAAATTAATTCGGCATATTTCTTAAAAGCCTTTTCACAATATTGCTACTGCAGGAGTAAATTGGATGGATCCATTTATAACGAGCTTTTAACAATAACCATCTTCTGGTAGTCATTCATTTTCTTTATTTTGTTCCAAATTACAAGTGGATCTTTTAGGGCCAAATATTCAAGTTTGAAGCCGTCATGCAAATGGTGGAGTAGAAAAATCATGGATCAAACATTCAAGATAAATAGTTTTTTTTTTAGTAATGACAAGAGCTAGAAATTTAATTTTCAGAAGCTTTAACATAGTTTGATTAATGCAATAAAAGGGAAATCAAAAATAGGGAATATAGAAACATAATAAAATAACTTAAACGATAATAATAGGAAATTTGTAAAGTCAAGAAATAATTCATTAAATAAGATATGAAAAGAAAAATTAAATCTTTATGGTTTGTGCCATTTAATCTCATGGCTTCGGACGAATTAATCTCAAGATGAAAGATTAAATCTATTTGGCTTTTAACCGTTTATCTTTAGGATAAATAAAAATTGTATGTGGCTTTCAACTATACATTAAGATAAAAGATGAAAAGGTATATCACTCTGGTCCTATTTATGAATCCCTATTGACCAAAAAAATTTGATCATATTTATAAGTCTTCTTTGAAATAATATAATAATGAAATTATGACAATTTTACCCATATTAATTGTACCAATGAAAGTAGAGAGAAGAAATAGTTGAAAGATACTCATTCATAAATGAGGACAAAATTTAAAATTTACCCCATAATCATCAAGTTAACTACCTCTCATTGGTATGTGTGATTTAGTTAAGAGATTTATAAATAGGATCAGAGTGGTATATGGCTTATGGCCATATTATATCAAAGTATAAAACAAAGCGGTATGACTTCTTGTCAAATAATTTCATATAAGAAATTAAAGCAATATGGCTTCCAGACCATATAAATTCGAGAATAAGAAATAGAGGTGTATATCGTATGATCATACTAAAATAAAAACATCAATAATATATATATATATATATAAACTCGTAAAGGAGATAAAAATAAGACATAAAAATAATAACAATCTCAATTTTAGACATGGCACTCGAGTTTTAAAACTATCGGTAAAAATATCTCTTTAATTCTAGGGTAAAGGTGCAAAAATACACATGTGCTTTGTCCTTATGAGTGCCCGACACAATGTGCTTTTTTTAGGTGCAAAAATACACATGTGGTTATAAAAAAGATGCAAAAGTCACACCTCAGTTAAAACAAAAACGTTGACTGTTAAAAATAAACTTTTTCACTAACAGACGTGGTAATGCGTGAAAGGAGGGAAGAGAGAGACCCACATGAGGGATGAGTCATGAGTTGAGAGGAAAGAGAAACAAATACGTCTGCTTCTTTTTCAGAGAATCTTCTTCTTCTTCCTCCTCCAAAACCATAGCTAGCCGAGATGAGGAGTTTGTGAGCATAAATCCACATTTTTCCTCTTCCATTTCAACGGACCTGATGCAATGCGTAAAGCAGTTGTTTTATTCTTTCCTCTCTTTTTTATCAGATTAATTTATTAGATCAACTGAGCACAAAGAGATGTTTTTTTCCCTTAATTAATCTCATTCCTCATCACATGAGTATTATACCCGAGCTAGATAAGCATGCCCAAGGGGGATATAATTAATCTCACCTTAATTATTTTGTCGATAAAAATTAGCGGAATATATTTATATATCTTTGTTATCAATATTGTGATATGAGCACTGGTGTACAGTTTTCTTAGGATGTTTTTCATAGGATCGTCCCCCAAAAAAAAATCGCAACCTCTGAAGATCCGAAAAATCAGTGACTATATCCTTTTAACTCAACCCCACAAAACAAAAGGTTCAAACACAATTAGTAGTCCTATTGTCCTACTCGTTAGTAATTAAATCATAAATGAAGCACAAAATTTTACCATGAAACATAATCGAACAACGAATCTAATGTAAGATTCTGGCTTTTGATTAATTCTTTGACTCATACAGTCCCCGCCCATCCCTCGAAGTATCAATCGAAAAACAACTGCTTTACGCATTGCATCAGGTCCGTTGAAAATGGAAGAGGAAAAATGTGGATTTATATTCACAAACTCCTCATCTCGGCTAGCTATGGTTTTGGAGGAGGAAAAAGAAGATTCTCTGAAAAAGAAGCAGATGTATTTGTTTCTCTCTCCTCTCAACTCATCCCTCACGTGGGTCCTTATCTTCCCTCCTTTCACGCATTACCACGTCTGTTAGTCAAAAAGTTTATTTTTAACAGTCAATGTTTTTGTTTTAACTGAGGTGTGACTTTTGCACCTTTTTTATAACCACATGTGTATTTTTGCACCCAAAAAAGTACATGGTGTTGGGCGCTCCTGAGGGCAAAGCACATATGTATTTTTGCACCTTTACCCTTAATTCTATATAGTGACTTATATTATTCTTGATATATAAAATAAAATATGGTAAAAGAATGTAGATGAAATTGTCAAGGAAACAATTTCGTTGGAGCTTTTATGCTAATAATGTGTTATGAAAATAAAGATAAATCTTAGATAAGAGAGCAATAGATAATAGAAAAGAAAATGCAAGAGAGAAAATGGGAGCGATTCTTATTCAATTTCTTGTGCTTCTTGTATGACTACAACAAGACCTTAGACCCGTACGTTGCACGGAGTGTGTTGTTTTATTCGGTATTTAAATTGGACAACTAAAGTATTAATGTAATCAAAAAAATTTGATAAAGGAAATTTTATAATTTGAATTCAAAAAAATTTTACTATTTAGGAAAAATGTTGGCTTCTTATGGAAAAAAACCGTATTGACTTACGTTTGTAAATGACCCTGGCCAATTACTTGTTTAGGAATCATATATGATAAATAGGACTTGAGCCGATCCATTAGGTATGTTATGAAAATTTTATGCGATAATGTGTTATGAAAATAAAGATAAATCTTAGATAAGAGAGCAATAGATAATAGAAAAGAAAATGCAAGAGAGAAAATGGGAAGCGATTCTTATTCAATTTCTTATGCTTCTTGTATCACTACAATGCTTTGTGTAAGACCTCTATTTATAGGCTTCCAAGAGTCATCATTGTAACATCCTAATTTTTACATTAGGATTTAATTACAAATAAGAAAAATTAATTAATCATGATACATGAATTTAATATATAATTGTCAAAATAAAGGTTTTCATACAAAACGTCATTTATGATAGTAAAAAAATTAGTGGAATAAGGGTGTGAAAATAATAATATTTTAGTGTTGTTATAAAAAGAAAGAGAGAGAGAGGGGGAAAACGTTTAAGAGAAGAAAAGAATAAAATAAAATAAATAATAATGATGAATAAAATAATATAATAAATTAATATTAAAAAAAACTAAAAAATAGCTGCCACCTTATATACATACGTGGGAGGGAGCAATTAATGTAATGAATCCACCGCCTTTCCCTCTTTTTATATATATTAGTGTGTGTGTGTGTAGCGTGTAGAAGTAGTGCGTGTGTGTGTTTTCTTCGGCCAAGGAGACGGCGAGTGGGTGAGACGATGAGGAAAGAAGGAAATAAAGAAGAAAAGAAGAGTCTAGAAGATATTTTAAGGTATGTTATTTATTTTATAAGATCATTTAGATAGTTGAATTAATTTCTTTTCAACAAACTTTCTTCATGAAAGTTATTCTACACATTTTCTCTTTCTAATGAAAGTAATATAGTACTAATTAGTGAAAATTTTAGGGTTAGAATTATGATAAAGTTTTAAGTTTTGATAATAGATGATTGTATATATCAAGAGCATGATTAATAAGTAATTCTAATCGGTTTAGATTTATTAGTTGGTAGTTGTGGGAATTTAAATTTAATTTTCTATCCAAAAGAATTTAGGATTTATACTTTGTAAGATATTTCTACCGATTAAATGAGGTTTAAGGTATTTATTTGTATTATTGGAGGTATTGTTGTTGGTTTAATCGATTTAGTTTTGCTAAATGAACTGTATAAAATTATGAGTTGGATTTGGAATTTAAATTAGAGTTTGATATGATTTTAATTATATGGGGACTTGAAAGATTTGTTAAATAAATTGGGTTATGCTTATATAGGTTAGTATTAGGTTAATTAATTGAGATTTGTGATAATAGATCTTTTGTATTCAGATTTATAATTCATTTTTAATTTATCGGAGGTCATATTGAGGATTAGGTGGATTAGATTTGAGGTTTACAAGTGAATGGGAATATTTGAATTTTTAGGTGAAACTTTTATTGTAGGAAATTGGATATTTTGAGCATACGGTGATATTTTGATAAATATAATTAGTGAGAAATAATTTATGAAGGAAAGAATTGAGATTGTAACAACAAGTTTGAGGAATAGATAAATCCTCACTCCTTATAATAAAACTAAAATGAGACAATTATATTTTGATTAATTATTTATCAGTTGGTATTGTCGTTAATTCTATTAACGTGTAATTATATATTTATTTCTAGAGTGGACTCGATTTCTCTCAAGTTTAGTTTTTGTGTCGAACTAGAGGTAATCACTTTCCACTCATTGTATTTGTTTGTATGATGTTTTTAAGTGATTTTTATTCTATGAAAACTATGTTCTTAATGAAGTTGCCTTGTGGGATTTTATTTTAAAATGTGACTGGTGAGATTGTATTATTGACTATCAATGAGTACTTTGAAATCGTTATTGAGATAGAAAATTATGATGTCATATCTTTGGATAATGCACTTTTGATATGATTATGTGAGTTGAAATAATATTGTTATCTTAATAATTATTGAGATAATGTATTATTTTATAAATCATATTTGGAATCTTATATATACATGCCAAGATTATGATGATGTAGAGTGGTGATGGTTGTGGAGTAATGATGGGAGTTACTGTATATATAATACCACGTGGTATGCCACCACTCGATGCACAGTGGATGACTTTGACATTTCAGGGCCCTTGGTGTCACCCTTTTTCCTTTGGCTGAGTTAAGGGTCAGCCCTTGGGACAATGACACCTTTCCATATTCGAAGGAAAGGGAACCCATGGTCCAATATGAGTTATGTAGCCTTTGCTAAATCTCATAATTGGAGAGCTTGGTGCGGTCTTGTCACAGAGACTAAACCTATTATATTACAGCCCATAGGTTCGGTCAGCGGTTTATAAGGGTGTGGGTGATAAGGATTGTCAGGGTATCGACCTATTGTTTGGCATGTTATATATGTGATTCGTGATATGATATTTGATTTAAAAAATTGTGATACAAAAATTGTGATCTGATAATTTTGTAAATTTGATATATAGTACTTTATTATTTAAAATGTTCCACTTGGCACCTCACGAGCACGTATTAGCATTTACAATGATTTGGATTGATGGTTACAAATATTTTTCAAGTGATAGTTCGTGTGGGTCAATCGAGGAAGGCTTCGGAAGCTTAAGTTACTTTTGTTGATGGCGTGCTTCCACCTTTTCGGTACATGTTGAATTATTGTATATTGTCACGTCACTAGGGCTCACTTGGCATATTTTAGTATATTTTGGATATTCGGCAAATTCTAAAGAAATATTTAGTTTTAAAAAATGGGCCTAGTAAAATCTAAAGTTTAGATGTTTGTATAAAATATTTTAATGAGTAGTTTAGTTAAATTAATAATTAATAAATTGTCCTTTAAAATGGAGGATGTTACAATCATCAAGGGTCACCACAAGGATACAAAGAATGATACTACATTCGGTCCTAATTATAAGGCATAGTTGACTTTTTTTAGGAGAGATTAAAAAAACTAAAAAAATGACTTAATTATTTCATATATTGTATATTATTAGATTATATATTAGTTTATTAGTCAAACTAATTAGTTTGAAGAAAAAAATTGAAAATGAAAATACTCTAAAGTAATTTAATTAACTTTCTTAATCTCTTTAAAAAATTCAACTATACCTTATAATTAGGACTAGAGGGAGTACAATAGATATAGATGAATGTACACTATATGACCTTCGTATCATTCATGTACCCAACAATTTCATTTGGCATACATTTTTTTTCCCATGGATTTTCATCTTTCATTGATGAGAATTTTTTGATGTAGTGGGTAGTAACTCTGATTGTTCGCTCTTCTAGAATTTTTGTTTAGAGGGTTCATAAATTTATACCTTTCAATATTTTTTTTTTCTAGTATGTAAATAAACAATGAATAGGGTCCAACTAATAAACGCCCAAGTTTCCTTGAGATCCCAATTCCAAAATATGATCCCGGGGCCTCAATCTACATTTAAATAGCTCTTTAGTTTCCTAACTACTATTTACAAATCATGACTAGAATATGAAAGGTAAAGTGTAAAACAGACACAAAATTATAATTTATGATAAAATTAATTTTCGCGTGGAGGAAGAAATGCATTAAACTCATCCTCAGAACATTGAAAGAAAATGAATTATGAAGGGGAATGAATGTGGATGTTATATACAGGGGTACAGATTAGGCGAGAGAGAGATTAAAAAGTCAAAGGCAGAGGCGAAGAGGCAATGGGCAGTGAGCGAGGTGGGTTCATATGTAATAATTTAGTGCAGATGTCATTCACGTATTTATTATTCATTTTCTTTTCAAACCAAAACTCAACCAGTTGGGTCACCTCGCTTCCCATCACCGTTTGCTTCCCCCCATAATTCAAAATATCATTCCCCTATCTCGCATTTATTCTCTAATCTCTTATTTCTCCATCACCACCCTCGATCTTGTTCCTCAACTCAAACACTCCTATAACCATCTAATGAACCTCCTTGTTAATTTAATTTGCATCCATGTTGAAGGTGATGAATTAAACTTACTTAACATCTCCCATCACCGTCGCGTTCCAAAGCAGCAACCGACGGTTTGAGAAGGAAATAGCAGGTAAACAATTAAGGGAAGTACTGAAGCTGCAACTATATATGGGTTTGTTGCTGGATTACAGCTTTATGTCACTTAATGGCCGCCGGGGATTAGACTTTTTATATACAGGGGCATTAAAAGCAGATAATAGTAACTAGGGAGGGCTTTTCCCCCAGCGCAGTGTGTGTCATTGAATGCCACGCGGTTTTGAGAGAGCCACAGGCTGACTTTGGCCTCACAGTTAATGCTCTTGCCTGTCGACTTTTGACTCTTTGCCCTTCCCCCTCTTTAAGTCAGCGTCTTCCGTCCTCTGTTTTTTATTTTATTTTTCGTCTATATATTCACGCCATCCATTTCTTTCACTTTGCCTTGGACGTTTGGCTCCGCATATAAAGCACATATCAAAGTAGAAGGAAATAAAATCCCCACATCAAGAGTTGCAGATCAAAGAGAGAGGAATTATACAGAAACATTAAGGAGCTCGATCACAAGCAGAGATGGGAAGGCCGCCTTGTTGTGACAAAGAAGGTGTCAAGAAAGGACCTTGGACACCTGAAGAAGATATCTTGCTGGTGTCATACATACAGCAAAATGGCCCAGGGAATTGGAAGGCTGTTCCCACCAATACAGGTATACGTTTATTTACTTTCTTTTGTATGATATGATGAAACTGACTTTATTTCATGGCCTTGCTCTAAATTTAGGTTCTGATTTCTTTGGTTTTTCAGGGTTGTCTCGGTGCAGTAAGAGTTGCCGACTGAGATGGACTAATTACCTGAGGCCAGGAATCAAGCGTGGCAACTTCACTGACCAAGAAGAGAAGATGATCATCCATCTTCAAGCTCTTTTGGGCAATAGGTAAATCCATCTGTATTGACGAAACTTTAGATACAGAGGTTTTAAATACGATCAGGTTTGAACCGGAGAATACTATTGATTGTGGTGCAGATGGGCTGCGATAGCTACGTACCTTCCACAGAGAACAGATAACGACATAAAGAATTATTGGAACACCCACTTGAAGAAGAAGCTCAAGAAAATGCAGACGGGTCTGCAAGGAGATAGCATGAGAGATGGGTTTTCGGGTTCGAACAGTACAATGCCTCGAGGCCAGTGGGAAAGGAGGCTTCAAACTGATATCCAAATGGCTAAGAGAGCTCTTCGAGATGCACTGTCACCTCATAAGCCTTCTGGTGCTTCATTTCAATCCAACAACTCTAATAATAATAATACAGGCTCCTTCTCTTCCACTTCGTCAGCGAAACCAACCCAATCCTTATGCTATGCTTCTACTGCTGACAACATAGCTCGTTTGCTCAAGGAATGGAAGAAGAATCCACCAAAGAAAAATCCTTCTCGCATTTCTAACTCCACAATGACTCAGAACTCACTCGGAAACTTGCCTGCTTGTAGCAAAGAAGCCCCAGACAAAGGAAACAACAGCTTTGAGACATGCGAGACGTTTGAGTCATTATTTGGGTTGGAGTCTTTGGATTCTTCGAATTCTGAGTTTTCCCAATCTCCGTCTCCTGACCCTGAGCGTATAACTACTACTCTTTTCCAAGATGAGAGCAAGCCGGAGAATGGTGTAGAATTGCCATTTTCTTTTCTTGAGAAATGGCTTTTAGATGAAGTTACTGTGCCAGGAATAAGTTAGTGGTGGCATGCAACATAACATTTTACAACATCAGTTGTTACAGATGCCAAATCATTTTAGACTGGTTAGTTTTGTGTCGTTGGAATGGGACTCTGGACTTTTTGTTAAACTCGGCTATATATATGTCTCAATTAGCTCATCTAGTCTTACTTTTGCAAAAATCAAATGTGGGACAGAGATTTCAATCCTTTAGTCTTCTACAAAGTGTATATGATGTTACTACAAACTATTGAGTACTATATCATTCTATTGATCTATATGTTGCATACGTATCCTGGTATAAAGTTTGCATTTCTCTCGCCCAGTTTCACGTAATTATGAGATCAGGCAGTTCGTTCAAGTACATTCTAATGTGTGTTATTAATTCTGTGCGGTAAATTTCAATGGAAAATATTTACTCCCCGTTAAAATAAAACTAACTCACGAAAACAAATAAAGTAAACACGCATAGATGAAAGCTGTGTAGAGGTGGGAGAAGATCTTCTTATAAAAGCTAAAGTTTATAATTACTCCACCGTTGAATCAGTCCCATTGTTTATGTACAAGTACCACCAAATCTTGACCGTCAGATTGCTTTGGTGAAAACAAAGGGCCTAGAGAATTTTTTTGGAGAAAAGCCTGGAGAATTAATACTCCCTCCAATCCTTTTTACAGGCCAGGGTCTTATGAATGTTGATCAATTTATTAAAATTTAAAAATTAGTTACATACTAAATTTCTTTACGACTTTTCAAAATAATTCTGAGTAGTATGCCTCATTTGAGAAATAAGACAATCTTATAGGACTTGAAAGGACTAGCAAGTCCCTATATTATGTCAAAGATAAATGTGGGTTGCTAGTGACAACAGTAATCTCACTATTTTTTTTTCTAGAGCAGAACTATATATATTTGACTATTAAAAAATAAATTTTATTTATTATGAACTTGTATATCTGTTTTCGGTCTGTCTAATTGATTTAATTTTGAAAATGACCAGTGACAATATCACAATAATCACAAGCATGATTTCCTGTTGAGAAGGACTTTCAATTATTAATTGCGGAAGATTTTAAAGCTATGTTTCACAAAAATCTCAACCTAGGTTAGCCTGCAAAAGTAAAGTAGGTATCAAACAAAAACACGAAAACTGATTATCAAACTCAAGTTCTCAATTAAGTAATTTTGTGTTTCCACCAGTAATATTAGAGCTATATTTTTTCTTGAAAAAACTTTATATCAAATGTAATGAACAATCCAGCAAGAAAGTATTGTATCACAAGATACTCTTGGATTCCCATCTGGACCCCTTTTTAATTCCCCTTTTCCTCATCCTCTCATTCTCATAGCAGTCTGTGACAACTGATTGGCCATAAATGCACGTAGGATACATACATTTTCTGGTTCACATGTTTTTTTTTAAAAAACAATGTTACAGAGCTTTGTTCATGGAATCATGGCAATGCAAGTGGTATCTATACTGTAAATGGATAATTGTAAATAAGCGGGAAGAAACCTGAGAATGCTCATGAGTCCCGTTATGGCAAACCCAAAAGTATAAAAGTAAATACAAGTAACTCTCTAATTTTAATTTCTTGCATTTTGTTCTGATGAATATGGCCTGGGACCATTCCATTAATAAATTCTGCTCTTCTGCGCCTGTGAATCTGTGATGTTAGATACTACCACCGGTGCCACAGATTTACGCAAAAGAACTTATTTTTTTAGGTGTAAAACGAACCTGAATTTTCCTCGTCTCAGAAACCTCAGTGAGTGTGATTATTGCAACTTTTGCTTGGTGAATAGAGCGTCTCGAACCTTGCTATATAGCTAGCTAGCTTTTCAATGCAAAGGTTCTGGAAACAACTCCAGTGTTGCCTTGTGACTTTTGAGTAGTACCCTTCTATTTGTGTAAACACAGGGATGTTATAACTAGTCCTACCATTCCAGCCAGCTCGGGGATTTTATTTTTTATTTTTATTTTATCGGAATTGACGTATCGTGTGTTGTTGGATGATCGTTATATTTTAAAATCTGCGTGTGATAAAATATATTATCTATAATGGACCATTATTTTTAATATTGAACAATCTGTGGATTGTGGACGAAAGAAAAATTAAACAAGTAAATAGCAGTCAGCCAGAAAAAACTTGCCAAAGAGTAAAGACAGAAACATGTGCCTCCCAAGGATCAGCTTCTGAATGCAACTCATTTTGCATTAAATGCGGCATGTGGCTACATTATAATGCTCGCATTAATTGTCATATACGATGCACGTAACCACGGAGGAAGAAGAAGAAAAGCACAACACAATCATAGTATATATGATCATGAAGAAAAACGATGAACGACCAGAACTTCCCGGCGTGACAAATGTTTAATGTTAAACTATAATCAATATGACAACCTTCAAAGAGTCCATATCCAGTGCACCAACGGAAAAGTGGAACCCTTGTTTTTTAGATGAGAATTTCATTGGAATTGAAGAGGAGTTTCTGTTTCTAGAATATAAAACAAAACAAGGAAAGGGTCAAAACCCAAAAACCTGATTCTAGAAGATTAAGAAAAAGTCTATACGTACATGTGAAAATGTGAAGGGAAGCACAATTCTGATCAGAGATTGACAATTTGACATGATAGGGTGGTGGGGCTGGGTGGGGCCTATGTGGGTACATGATTGCTTCAATTTACAATACGCCAAACTCCATCGTCAAATGATGTTACCTGCTCCGTCTGCTCTACAAGATTTGACGCAAGAAGAAACGGTGTTCAATATAAATCAACTCCAATTATATACGAAAAATAAATAAATAAATCAACTCCAATTTAAACGTTTTTTCCCCTTCTGTAATTAATAGTCACTTTACAATTTTATCCATTTATTAGGTTCCACTATCTAAAATAACATTTTCAATACAATTAAATATATTTTTTAAAATGATTAAAAGTAAAAAAAAAAATATATTTCAATACACATTAAATTAATTAACTGTTATTTCTTATTTCTTGTAATAAAATTGAAGTGTCATATATTATGGACCGGAAGGAATATATATTCCTTTACTTAAAATACAACGGTTAAATAGAAAATATTTTACATTTATTAAGAAATTAGTTAAAATAGAGCTGAGAATGTGAGCCAAGCCGAAGTTCACGTGATGAGGGCCAATGTGTCCCGTAGTTCTGCGAGCTAGAAGAATGCCAAACCTAACCTATAGTTGCGGGGTGTGGGCCAGTCTGTTGGCCTCGGGGTCCAAGATAAGAAAAGCATTTATTTTTCAAAACCCTACCGAAAGCACCGGGGCTTGGGCCGGCCGATGGGACACGGAAGTTACTATTCCAAATTTTAATTATTTTTTCTCCGTTTTTTTCAAAGGAATATAATTAGTAAATTATAACATGAATCATCCAACAAATAAGCACAGTCACAATTCATAATTAAAAACAAACTATGTTCACAAATAACTCACATATCCTAAATATAAGAAGCATATCACTAAGCGACATTAGTACGATGACTATTATTGTCATCATCTTTTCCATTATCATCAATTTCAATTCAAACACATTTTATTCTTCATCATTTTGAGTAGTAGTCTCGGTTCAAGAGTAAAAATATCATGAATTTCTTTTCCGCATCATGAACACATCAATAATTTTTATCGCAAAAACAAATAATAATAAACCAAATTATAAAATTAGAGTATAGTTATTATGTATCTATACTTAAATGGATAAATAACTCTATAACAAATACAAAATACATATAAATTAATAAATTATAATCATATGTGAATCCATGCGTCTAATTGTGAGTACAAATAAGAGCTTGACCATTAGATAAAAGACTGGAACTTCTATATTTTATTAAAACATGTGGGAAAACAAACTTTACTTGACCTCAACTTCAACTTTAGTTTTCAACTTTTTTAAGCAAAAAAAAAAATGAAGGGCCTAAAGGGCCGCCCGTGGCCCTCCAGGCCTAACTTTACTTCTCACCTCCAATTTCAAAGCCCAAGCCAGGCTCTTAAAGGGCCAGGGATGGGCCCAACCCGTTTTGTCGGCTCTAAGTTGCGGAGTGGTGAGCCAATCCGTTGGCCTTAGTTTTTTGTCCCCTTAAAATGGCCAAAAGTTTGGGACACATATATATGAATCATCAAATTTGCCTTCCTAACATCAATAATTTCACTTATAAAAATTCAAAAAAATAATTCAAAATTTAAGAGATAAAGTTATCAAAATTGTTAGAGTTTATTGACAAAAAACATCAAATCATCATCATGAAATCAAAATATAATAAATTAGTTTAAAAAAGAGGAATGAGACTGAGATTTTTTCTCTTTAGGATTGCAAGATACCAAGTGGAAGAGTGAGAATTATGAATTTTGTAAAATTATCATATTTTTTAAAAACAAAAAATGTACAAGCTAGCCCACCAACCTGCAGGCCAATACAAGTCAAGCCTGTGCGGGCCTAGAAATCCCCAACTTTAACCCTACCAAAATCCTCAAGCTACGGGTTTTTCCCGTATTACTGGCTCTAATTAAAGGTAGTTAAAAAAATATGTCAAATATATACTTTTTTCCCAAATATACCCATATTCATTACGGGAATAAGTGAGAGAGATAATAAATAAATGAAAAAGAAGAAGAAGAAAGAGCATGTTAAGGGATTTTACGTTTTTATGATAAAAGCGATTTTACTAATTTTCCAAATGCTTTTAAGTTTTTACGATTTTACTACGGAAAAACAAGTTTAGCACGTTTTCACTACCATGGGTAAGGGATACAAATTAGAGCTGGAAAAACAAATTTAGCCGTCAGGCCAGCCCATTTATGCCTTTTCATCGCAAGGGCTGAGCTTAAAAATTTACCCCTCAAATTGCAACCAAGCCTAAAAGGACCGGCCTATTTATGCCTTTTTTTTTTTTTTTTTTAAAAAAAATTGTTCATAATACTAAATTTTTTACATTATTTATATTTTTTAAAATTGAATTTTATAGAATGTTTTGATTTATTTGGTTTTCTATAAGGGTTTATTCATCTAAACTTTTTTAAAATGGTCTAATTTGGACATTAGATATTAATTTTAACTATAAATATATGAGTTTTGATAACAATGTATCTCAATCTAAAGAAAAAAATAATCCCCTAAAAGAGTTAAGTTTTAAAATTAAAATGAAGATTGCAATTTGGAAAACTTAAATGACCATGTTGTATAAATACAATTCCCTAAAAAGAGTTAAGTTTTGCTCAAATTGTTGTGTTGCAGCTTCACTCATCACTTAAAATAAATTCTTAAGTGTGAATACCTATAAAGATTGTTTTTTCATTAAAAAAATATGAGTCTATTGTCATATGACTATTAGTAACAGTTTTCATATTTGATAGCGTAAGAATGAATGTGTAAAGTATTAGAATTTTCATTCATGCGATACCTTGTTATTTTAAGTTTATTTCTTATAATTTAATTTTTATGATATTTATGTCTCAAATTAGGGATTTATTGTTTCAACTTTATTTCTTTAAAAAGATTTTTTTTAAATAGTGTTTTTTAATTAAATGGGTCTAAACCCGTAGGTCGGCCCTAACCGATAGCATAAGAGTCAGATTTTATAAATTATGAGTTTTACAGAACTCGAACCAAAACAGGCTAGCCCATTTATAAGCTTGAGAAAGGCTGACCCTTATTCCAAGCTCGATCAAAATTTATGAGAGTTTGTGGCAAGGGAAAGGAAAAGGATGGAAGGAAAAAAATGATAAGAGGTAGGTAGTAGGAAAAAAGAGAGAATGTAGAGACATTTTTTTTTTAAATAAAAGCATTAACTGTATAGACAAAAATAAGTGGATCTTATAAAAAGCGCTACACCCTTTATAAATTTGGCTTATATTTCAAACGAGAAGTAGTATATACAACAGCCAAAACCACTGTGGGTATGAAAGTATATACAAGTTCAGACCTTGCAAAATTAATAATTTCAGAGATGAAAGTTCAATATTTCAACCTATGTGGGTATGTGCTCGGCCAAAAAAAAAAAAACCACGGCCGGAGCTGCGGTCTTCTTTCTTTCAGGGGGTAAGAGATTTGGGGAATGGAGGAGCCATGAAGAAATATGAAAACCGCTTAAAATCATGTCCATTTATGGGCAATATTGAGATTGTGGTTTAGGTGATCCATATAGGTGAGTTAATTTTTTGCCTATGCATCCGATATTTTGCCCTACTTTATTTTAATTTAGAGAATTTATCAGGGTCAAACTAACTCAGAATCACCTTGAATTGATCTTCTAAGTGGGAGGGAAGAGCTACCAATGCCATCTACTCCATTCATAGTCTAAAACTGAATACCCACTCAAGAGAGAAGGAATATCTTATTACTTGATCAGTGAATGTTAGTCAAGTGAGTTAATTTAATATTATCAAGTTGACTGGGCTAAGCGAATGATACTTAAGTTTCATTGAATACTAAGAAAAATATAGTACTCCAGCCAAGAGCTCAAATTTGAAAACTTTGCTGCCTCTGCATTAATTAGTATGCCAAATCATGCTAATAATTGTAAAACGAAGACTTCAGAGAGAGAGAGAGAGAGAGACATATGGTCTTGACGCATGATGAGGACATGGTGTATGTGTCAATCCTTCAGATCCGAATGGTCAAACGAAAGTAATGTTAGTTCAGAGTTTTGTAGTTGAGTGATCAATATGGAATTAATTGTGGGATAAGACAAGAATTAGTTTAATACTGCTCTTAATAAAATTAACTGGCCCGAGATGAAAAATCCAAATGAGAAAAGACAATAATAATCTCAATGTAGAGTGAATGGACTAGTTGAAAAAAAGAAAGAATGGTGGAAGTGGTCCAAATAATTTAATCAAGTTGCTAATTATGGCTATAACTCATAAATTCACCTTGATTACATCGGAAAAGCTGTCATCCTCCAGGATTTAAATGACGCATCGTCAACCCTCGCAACCCTCAAATTCATAAAACAGTATGCTAATGATCCCTCTCTCTATCGGTTTGTATGTTTGTGTCATGTGTGTATTACTTCTCTCCCTCCTTTTTTGTAAGGCTTGGATAGTTACTGTTGATAGAAATGACTAATTTCCTCGCACTATACATTTCTTTATTTTTTATAAGCACATGATGCTGGAAACAAGCATATCATATTCAAGACACTGTAACTCGTTGGGCTACCCGTTCGGCGTTGCTGAATACCTGTTGGAGATAGAAAAGGAAGATGAAAATAATAATGGAAGAGGTTTGAAGACAACGAGAGATTTTTATGATTAATAAGATGATTAGGGAATATTTTGTTTTAACGTGAATTGGTTGTCATATTTTATTATTAATGTTATTTGCATTTAATTATATGATTTTAGAATGTTCTTTGTTTTAATTCCTAAAGTTAGAGTTGGATTTATAAATAACTCGCAACACATCTCGTTTTATAGATGCCTTATTGTTCTAGTATAGAACACAGATGTCCAGCTAGGGGCTGGTATTTCGATCTTGGATAGCTAGGCTCAGCCTGAATATCTATGGAAGAGATAATCGGAGAGCGTGGATCACCGTACACGACAAAGGAGTGGTGTGTGTGCACAGTGAGACTGTATGTAAATAGTCTGAGTTAGAATCTGTGCACCTGGTTGCCTGACCTCTGTTTTATAGAGGTGTCCGGGGCGGATATCTCGGCCTGGTGCGATATCCGGGGCGCGCAATATCCGGGCCGCCCTATTACAGGGGCGAGTATCTCGAAAGGCCGTTACGATATGGGTAGATCGTGCCTAGCCAAGATTTCGGATCTCTCCCTATGATTAGCGGATCATACATCCTGGCTTCGTTTGGGCCGCGCCATGGACTTGGGCTTTTGGGCCGGTCCGTAACAGTTGCCCCCCAGCTTGGTTGTTCAGGCTTCTGGGCGGCCAAGGTGTTCAATGCCCCCGGCCCCTGTTGAGGTCCGGGGCCTATGATTCGTTCGGACGGCTTCTAACGCCGTGACTTGTTCCTGCCGTGACAGTCTGGGTGGTGTCCTGGGTCGCGCCTGACCGGGACGTCTTGAACGGTCTCGGACCTACGTAATTAGCCCCTTGTTCATGGGTGAGTCGCTTGGCATTCTTTCCGTAGGCGCCATCATTGTTGCTTTACACCTGGCTTGCCCTGATTGGAAAGAGTCTGCAGCCGTCGCGCCCCTCCGTGTGCCGATTTGCGTGCACATTTAATGCTCCTACGTTATTCTGTGCATTTCCCATCGTGTCTAGGTTCAAAGACCGAATTACCCCCGGCGTTCCCTTTCCCTGTCACCTTTATGAAGTAATTCTTTTGCGTTTGCCTCCTCACTTTTTCCCTCTACAATCTCTCTGTGGTTTTGCTCTGGGTTTGTAGAATCATCTCCTCTGCCAAAACTCCACTGTTCTCCATTTCTATCGTTCGAGTTTCCCTCTTCTTTACTCATACAGGTATTTTCCTTATTCTTCTTTACTTTTTTACGGCATAACGTACTTCTTTTTTCCTTATTCTTCTTTACTTTTTTACGGCATAACGTACTTCTTACCGATTATATATCCTTTGGTCCCTTATCTGCGTTCCTACTCCTCCTCCTTTCTAGTTTTCTGAGTAACCTTTTGAGACCATTTTCTGGGTTTTGCTCGCTTTTGACACATCCGCGTCTGTACTTGCTTCTCTTTCGACATAAGACCTTTAGTTCTTAGGTTCTAGTTCCTTGCTTATGGATAGAGATAGGCATTTTCCTAAACCCAGATCAATGCTAACCCCTGAGGAAGAGGAGTTTCTTCGCACTCGCTTCCCGCGGGCTTCTTATTGGGTTCTTGGAACCGAGCTTCCGGAAGCGGAGAGGTCAGCCCCTTTACTCCGAGGCGAGGTCGGTCACTCAGGACGAATCGGGTCCCCACCCATTGCTGCTAAAGCTCTGTCTCCTTCTCCTGTCCGAGCTCCTGCACACAACGTTCCGATCTTATCGCCAGTACAGGCCGGGGTCGGTTCCTTCGCCGGCTCCAGGTCTCCGGCCTTATTGGCCCAACCGCTCAACTTCTGTGAGGGTCCACCTTCTGTGAGCTCGGATGCTTATCCCGAGGATTACCTCGGCCCCTGCTGGGACTGCTTGGCCGAGGGTGCCTTCCACATTGCGCACGGCGGAGACTCCAGAGCCTCCTCGATTCTTGGTTCTTGCCGGCACCGGCAACCTTCGGGCCTTTCTTCTGGCGTACCCTTTCGTACAAGTCCGCCATCTGTTTTTCCTTCTAACATGCTTTTACCAGGTATTTCCAACTCTGCTAATTTCATTTTATGTTGCACATAGGTTAATGGCTCCGAAATCTCTGCCCTCCAAGCAAAAGACCGAGGCTGAGGAATCGGACTCTTCCAGTCCTCTCGAGGCTCTGTGTCATACATTTCCCTGGGTGTCCCATGAGGTCTTGAAGACCAGATCATCGATGTCGGATACCGACATTGCACGTTTGGATCTACCCGTCATGAAGGGGTGCGTTATACACCGCTCGGAGGCCGACGAGCCTATTTGTGCGGAACGGGAAGTAGGCAGTCCCAATTTCTTTTTCTTTTACCGGGATTACCTTACTCGGGTTGGTGTTTGCTTCCCTTTCACCCATTTCTAGATAATGGCCCTGCTGCACCTGAGACTTGCCCCGTCTCAACTTCATCCGAACGGGTGGGCTTATCTTGTTGCGTTCGAGCAACTGTGTCGCTCCTTCCCGGTTCCGATTCCCTACTCAACCAATCTCTTCTTCTACTACTTTGGCCCCTTTACCCCCGGCTCTCCCAAAGAAAGCGACAAGCTAAAAGGGTTGGTATCTCTCCGCGTCAATCCAGATCGGAAACTCATGAAGCCCTTCTCCGATTCGTTTAAGCGGTTCAAAAATGCGTTCTTCAAGGTTGTCGCCGTGCCTGGTAAACAAACCTGGTTTTTGAAGGGGTTGAGGCCGCCGACGTAGAGTGGCGTTCCCCTCTATATTGGATGGAGAGTCATCATAAAGCTGCTCCCTCATCCTTCCAAATTTCCAAAGACGACCTCCTGCCGGAGACAACCCCTTATCTGCCTAGGTTGGATGCCTACGTGGAGGAGTATGGCGTCCAGAGTGCGGCCTTTTTCATTTCCGGGGAGGGATCTAAGCCAATCCCCTCTACTTGTAAGGGTCCCTCCTTTGCAATGTTGTTTGTCTTTCCGTAAAATTTGGTATCTTGTTGCAGTAGTTTGTGTTTATTCCTGACTTCCTTTACTTGTCCTTTCAGCTCAAGAAATGAGGGCTCTTCCAGGTTACTTGACGAAGGTGAATCCGGCCGCGGCATCACCGAGTCGTCGGGCTCGGAAACAGGCCGTCCCCGTCGAAGGTGCTGCGCCCGAGGCTACTGCCTCTGTTGTTACAAAGAAGACTAAGGTCTCGGGCGGCGAAGGATCGGCTCCATCCATCCCCTCCGGGCCTTCTCAGGAAGTTGTTTCCCAAGCTCCGAAGGGGAAACAAGTCGTTGTCTCTGTAGGCGAACCTGTGTCTGCGATTATCGCGACTACTCCTTCGGCTTCGGTTCTCCCGCCACCTCCGCCTCCTCCACCTCCTTCGACCGGGTCGTCGCGTCCTTCTTATGTGCTTCCCCATGGCTTCATATGGGATAAGGGGGTAACGAAGGAACTGGACGTTGCGTTCCTTCCTCCTCGAGAATTAATGGAGAGCCGGCCCCTGTCTCCACCTAACATTGATGAGGTGTATGCAGCGCAACGATATTTATGTAAATCTGTTGGGCTGCTTCAAGCCATATTCTCGTGAGGGAGAAGTATTCCTTGGCCGATGCAGAGAATAAACGCCTGAGAGCGTCACAAGAAGAGGTGGCAGCCAAGCAAAAGGCTCTGGAGGAGGCCGCGTTAACGAAAAAGGCCTTCGCTGAGTCTGAGGCCAGGGTGCATATTTTGGAAGAGGAGCGGGATGCCACCCAGACCGAGCGGGATGCTTCTAAGGCCGCGATCGTGAAGAAGGATAAAGAACTTCTACTAGTGTGGGAGGGGGCGGAGAAGTCAGCCTCCGAGTGTTCCCGGGTGCAGAAAGCGCTGGGCGATAGTCTTGAAGCGGTGAAAGCCCTTCAGAAGCAGCGTGATCTGCTGTCCTCTAAGCTTAAGACAACTGAGGAGGCCCTCGCCGCGGCATAGCAGGCGCGCTTGGAGTCCAATGAGCTCTTAAAGCAGACTGCCAAAGATTGCTTTGACAATGCTCTGGAGCAGATCCAATTCTTGAATCCGATGGCGAAGCTTAACCTTGACGGCTATGATTTTCGCGCCTTTGTCGAGGACGGAGTCTTAGTTCCGTACCAATCTCCTACCGCCAATGTGTCCCGATCTGAAGAAGAGGGAGGAGAGTCGGATGCGGAGAGCGAGGCAACAAAGGGAGCTCATAAGGCCGACCCGTATAGTTAATTTTTACTTCATTCTTCTGTGGGCGTCTATGCCCCTTTATTTTGAACATTTCTGGCTTTTATGCCGTTTTGTACAAATTTTTATGACTATGGATGAATTATTTCTTCACCCTTCTGCCATTTTGTAAATTCCATAATTGAAATCTATTGACTGTAGTAGATACAAGTCGTTTACTCGACCAACACTAAGGTGTCGGAGAGTGGGGCAGGGTCGTATGTTTTAACCTCTGGGGGTGTTAACTTAACCGCACTACCTCGTTCTGGCTTGACTAGTCGGAAAAGTTGATAGAAACCGAATTAAGGGCGAGGCCGTCACATGTCAACCGAGGTGTCTATTACCTCTAATCTAACATTTTGACTTAATCAGGGTCGGAATGAAAGCCTGCTTTCTTAAATCGGGCGAGCGTTGACGCGTCAATTTCACGAAGGCCACGTATGGCATTTTCGCCGAGCTCTTACCAATGCACGTCGGAGTACAACGGCCGGTGTCATAAATCTAGATGTTTTTATGTTAATGACCAGGTGTAAGGACCTCGGTGTCAGGTTTTGGACCGGGCTTAATGGCCTCAGTTTCACGCTTAAGCAAGTAATTGTGCACATTGATGAATTTCCTTGATGGAATCCTTCATTAAATAAAACAGCTCTAAAGAGCTTACAAATAGTCATGAATTATTCAGATGAAAAATAAAGAACAATTGGAGAAACATAAGGAAAAGTAAGAAATAACCGAACAGTAGCCTCTACGTCTACGGGGCTGAGCCTAGACCTAGCTGTAATAGATCTTTAGCTTGTCGGCGTTCCATGTTCTCTTAACCTACTTCCTTGCCAGGGTTTCGAGAACATATGCCCCAGCATCGAGTTTTTCTTTAACCCGATAGGGACCTTTCCAATTTGCTGCCAGTTTTCCGTCTCAGGCATTCTTGTTTTCGATGTCGGCCCGCCGAAGTACAAGGTTCCCTTGGTTAAAGGATCGTGGTCGAACCTTCCGATTATACTTTGCCGCAAGGAGTTGCTTGGCAGCAAGTTCCCGATAATGCGCTATGACTCGGATCTCATCAATTAGGTCCAGGTCTGTCTTTAGGGCGTCGTCATTTGATGCCTGCCCATCCTGTGCGGCTCTGATCTTTCTCCATGATGGCTGCCCGATTTCGACTGGGATCATTGCTTCACAACCGTAGGTCAACCAGAATGGGGTTTCCTAGGTCGAGGACTGCACACTTGTCCTGTAGCCCCATAGAACGCTGTGCAGCTGTTCGGTCCAGCTGGTGTCGGCCTTTAACATGTGTTTCTTTAATCCGTCCAAAATGATTTTATTAGCTGACTCGTCCTAGCCGTTAGATTGCGGGTGTTCGACGGAGGAAAAGTGTTACTGGATGTCCAAGTTGGACATTAAGGCCTGGAATCTATGGTCCGTGAACTGGGTCCCATTGTCAGTTACGACTTCAGCAAGTATCCCGAATCGAGCAAAGATGTTATGACGAACGAATCTCATAATTCGAGACGAGGTGATCGTAGTTAATGCCTCCGCTTCAATCCACTTGGTGAAATAGTCGACGATGAACCATTTTAGCTGTCCAGGTGCCGGCTTGAATGGTCCGAGGATGTCCATTCCCCATTTATAGAAGGGCTAGGGGGCCGGCATCCCTTTTAACTCCGTCGGTGGTGGCCATAGGATTTCGACGTGTTTCTGGCAACTGTCTCACCTCTTGGCGGCTTCCATGGCGTCATGCTTCATGGTAGGCCAATAATAGCCGGCGCGTAACGCCTTCCTTGCCAAAGCCTTGCACCCCATGTGTTGGCCATTGCAACCCTCATGTATCTCGGTCAACACGTACCTTGCTTCGGACTCACCTAGGCATCGCATCATCGGGTAGTGCACTGCTTTTCTGTATAGCTGATCATCGACCATGGTGTAGATGGTGGCTTCTCTGCTCAGTTTCTTTGCTTCAGTGGAATCTGTTGGGATGATCCCCCTTTCCAGGTAATCTTCGATTGGCTTTCTCCATTCCGTGGCGGACGAGATAGTCATGACGCAGGTGGGCTCGGCCAGATTCTGTTGGATCATAGTTCTATGACTCCCCGGACCTTTGGTACTTGCTAGCTTGGAGAGGATATCGGCCCTGGTATTCTCTTCTCTCGGGATATAAGCAACAATTACTTCTTGAACTCGGTCATTACTTCTTTTGCTCGTTCAAGTACTTAGCCAACAGGGGGCCTTTTGCTTAATAGCTGCCATCGATCTGTGAGGCGACAAGTTGTGAGTCGGTGAACACCTTAACCCACCGCGCTCCGTTCTCTTTTGCTTGAAGCAATCCGGCTAGGAGGGCCTCGTACTCGACCTGGTTATTGGAGGTCAGGAATTCCAAATGGAGGGAATGCTCAGTAGCGACCCCTCGGGGCTCTCAAAGATGACTCCTGCTCCACTGCGTTTTTGATTCGAAGATCCATCTACAAATACCTTCCAGAATTCCTCGCTAGCCATAATCGGAGTCAACTCTCTAATGAAATCGGCCAATGCTTGTGATTTGATCGCATGCCTGGCTTCAAAAGTGATGTCGAACTCGAATAGCTCAATCGCCCAGCTTGTTATTCGCCCTGCCAGGTTGGGTTTTTGCAATCTCTGCCGGATTGGCTGGCTGGTTCAGACTACTATCCGGTGTCCCTGAAAGTATGGCCGAAGTCGTCTCGCAGTCGTCAGTAATGCGAACGCCATCTTTTCCAACTTTTGATATCTGAGTTCAGCGTTTTGTAATGCTTTACTCACAAAGTAGATGGGTGTCTGTCCGGCCTCGGTTTCTCTTACCAAGGCGACACTTACCGCCTCGTCTCCCACAGACAGGTACAAGAACAAGGACTACTACAAAAAACGATTTTCGCGTCCCAAAAAGACGTCCTTTAAAAAAAAAGGTAGTAAAAATAAAGGCGGTGGCATTCTTGTAATTAAAAGTTCACTTTTGGAGTCTAAGTTTAAAACTTAGACTCCAAAAGTCTCGAGAGAGACACCTTTGGAGTCTAAGTTTAAAACTTAGACTCCAAAAATGATGTCGTACATGCGAGAAAAAATGTCATGTCGTGGAGCGGGGGTCACGTGGTGCGGCGGGGGTTATGTGTGGGGCCGTGAGAGAGACACTTTTGGAGTCTAAGTTTTAAACTTAGACTCCAAAAATCATGCTTTTGGAGTCTAAGTTTTAAACTTAGACTTCAAAAGTCCCCCAGACAAACAACGTGACTTTTTCTTCTTCTTCCCCCACTTCATTTCATTTCATCGTCAGCCCTCCTCCGTCATCGCCCCTCCTTCGCCGTCCTCCCTTCACTTGGTTCGTGCTCGTCTTCCTCCTCGTCTTTTTCCGTCAACCATCGTGCGTCTTCCTCGTCATCTTTTTCCAGCAATGCAAGCCTCTCTGTCTTCTTTTACTGAAATCAAACTCAAATCTGAGCTAATGAAGGAGGACGATGGCGAAGGTGAGCAAAAACACGGATCTATAGATTTTTTTTTTATTTTGAGTTGCTCTTGTTATTTTTCAAAAACACGAACTCAAATCTGTGTTCCTAAAGCTTTCAATGTGCTATAGATGATAGGTCCGGTGATGTTTTGTTTATTGCGTTCGGATTTTTTGAGATCGAAATTTCTTAGAATTTGTTTATTGTGTTGTGGATTTTTTTGAGATCTGAAATTTCTTCAGATCTGTTTATTGCGTTCTGGATTTTTTTTTCAAATCTTAAACTTTCTAGATATGTTTATTGCGTTCTGGATTTTTTTTCCTTCGGGATGTGTTTTCAGATCTCAAACCTCTCAGATTTGTGTTTAACGCCGTCACCATCCCCATCTATTTTGTTTTTTTTTAAATAAAATACTTATGGAGTCTAAGAAATATTTAGACTCCGTAAGTCTCCATGTTTTGCGCCTCCCAGATAGTGTCCCCACGTTTTTAGATGTTAAAAGGCGAAATAAATGGACGTTATAGACCTTTTTTGTAGTAGTGAAGGTCTCCCCTTGTTCCGGCTTCGTTAGTACCGGAGGGGTTGCCAAACATCGCTTAATTTCTTCAAACGCTGCTTCACAATCCGAATTCCATCCTCCATGAGTTTCTTTCTTCAATAATTTGAAGAAAGGTAACGCCTTCTCGGCCGATACGGGAAAGAATCTTGTCGGGGCAACCAAGCGACACTGTTAATTGCTGAACTTCCTTCTTAGAGTTCGGGGCTTGCATGTCTAGGACGGCCTTGCATTTGTCCGGGTTAGCCTCAATCCCTCGATTGGTAAGCATAAAACCTAGGAATTTCCCGGCAGGAACTCCGAAAGCACATTTGGCCGGGCTCAACCTAATTCGATGTCGTCTTAATTTTTCAAATGTTTGTTCTACGTCCCGGATATGCTCCTCTGGTTGTTTTGACTTCACGATCATGTTGTCTATATACACCTCCACATTTCTCCCGATTTGGTCCTCAAAGACGCGGTTCATCATTTCGGTACGTAGCTCCGGCATTCTTCAATCCAAACGGCATGACGTTGTAGCAATAGTTAGCCTTGTCGGTCATGAAGGCGGTCTTTTCTTGGTCGTCTGGGTACATGGCAATCTGATTGTAGCCGGAGTAGGTGTCCATGAAGGAAAGCAACTGGTACTCGGCTGAGTTGTCAACGAGTTGATCAATGTTAGGCATAGGGTAGGAGTCCTTCGGGCATGCTTTATTCAGATTGGTGTAGTCAATGCACACCCTCCATTTGCCAGTTGGTTTTAAAACCATGACCACATTTGAGAGCCAAGTTGTATATTGTACCTCTCTGATGAATCCAGCGGCAAGGAGCTCTTCAATGTGACTTTCAAGGGCTTTCTGTCTGTCTTCTGCGATATCCTCTTCTTCTGGGCCACTGGCTTCGACCCCGACCATATGGCGAGTTTGTGGCAGCAAAAGTGTGGGTCGATCCCGGGTATTTCAGTTGACGTCCAGGTGAAGACGTCCTGATTTTGTCTTAAAAACTTGATCAGTCGCACTTTAAAGTCTGTGTTCATATCTCTGCCGACTTTAGTCATCTTGGAGGGATCCGTCCCCAGGGTCAACTCCTCCAGCTCCCCTTCCAGCTCTGGGCGTGGATTTTCTGGTTCACGGAGATTCGGCTCTACCATATTAACCGGCCGCCGGGGCTGCCTATCATTTCGGGCTAGTCGTGGCGGACGATGGTCCTTCCTCCTCGACTCTAGTCCTATCATTTCGACTTCGGCCATAACTTCGTTGGTTCGTACTTTGGATATTTAAGTTATTTAAAGAGTCATGGCGCATCCTGGATACATCTTATAGATTATCCTAAATGGATGATGGTCCTTCCTCCTCGACTCGTAGAGTCTCGAGTAGCATTGCCGTGACTCCTTCTTTGGGGTGAGTGAGTCTAAGAAATGTATGGACACCTCAACCACCTTGATTTTTATCGTTGATCATCTTCGATAGGTGTATCGTTTGATCGGTGCTTAGTTGATGCTAGAATGTCCCAATTGTGTATGGTGGGTCGGCCCAATATAATATTGTAGGGAGAGCGGAAGTCGGCCACTACGAACCTTACACGCTTTTAATTCGACTTGAAAGCTTCCTTGGTTCCTAGCGTCGGTCGAGGTCTATATACCCTTTTGGGGAGGATCGCTCTCCATTGAACCCGATAAGGGTTGACTTGCCCTTTTGGGGAGGGCTTTAAGTCTTCAACATCGAGGTGCATCCTCGGTATGCGTCCCAGCTTATGATGTCGGCCGAACTCCCTACATCCACGAAGATCCGTTTGACTCGGCAATTTACTACAATTCCAGTGATAACCAGTCCGTCCTGGTGGCCGGGAATAACATCCTTTAGCTCTTCGTCTGTGAAGACTAATGGAGGTGGTTTTGGTTTCGATGAGACGCCTTTGAACTTTGGTATATCTTTTATTGTCAGCACCTCCCGTAGGTATTTCTTGTGCTGGCTTATCATATCTCCACCTCCTCCGAACCCGCCGCTGATGCCATTGCATTGGAAATCAGTCTCTGGGAAACCGTCGACAGAACCGGTTTTCCGTTTCTTCTCTAGTTCCTGAGTGTCCGGAGCCGGACTCCTGCTTCGACGGCCATTATTCTGCCTGCTTGTTTTCCCTTGAGTTTTGATGACGTATTAGCGAAGTTTCCCTTCTCTCACGAACTTTTCAATAGCATCCCTGAGTTCATAACACTCGTCGGTTGTATGACCGGAGCAGTCGTGGAAAGTACAAAATTTTCCCCGATCTGTATTGGACCAATTTCTTATGGGCTTCGACTTGGCAACCCTTTTCATCTCGGTCTGAGCTACCTCCTTCCATAACTGCGATCTCGAAACATTTAGGGGGGTGTAGTTGCCGTACTTCGCCTTATTATCCGTCCTCTCTTGTCGGGGTCGGCTCTCTCTGCCGTGTCTACGGGGTTCCGGCTTCTGCCTGTCCGTCGGATCCCTTCCTTCAGGCGATGCGTTCCTGGCCTTCTCAGGTTCGTCTGCATTGGCAATTTCCATCTACTCGACATCCAGGTACTTCTTTTCTTTGGTGTAGAATTCAGTCAGTGAATAGACTCGATTCTTGCACAGATGTATGGCCAGGCGTGTTGTTGGGTCCAGACCATTGATGAGACAATGTACGTGGACCTCTTCAGATAATAAGCGTACCTGCATTACCGTGTCTCTGAACCGATCCAGGTACTTCTACAGCGTTTCACCCTTCTTTTGTTTTACCTTACTCAAAGTGAACTGAGATTTTGGTTGTTTCTTGCTGGTGGCAAAGTGCAATTCAAATTTGCGCCTGAGGTCTTCGAAGTTCCAAATGGAATTATTGGGTAATGAACTCAACCATTTGTGGGCCGGTCCGGTTAACATGGCCGAGAAGAGCCGTAAGATGACCGGGCCCTCTATTGACCTGACCCACGTCAGCTTTTCGAATATCTCCAGGTGGTGACGTGGATCCTGGGTCCCATCGTACTTAGGAAGATCGGCTAGGTCAAAATTCTTCGGGTAGGGGGTCGTGGCCGTTGCTCGGGAGAATGGGGTCCCACCAGAGCCTGCCAAGTACTTCATCTTATATTGCCGCGATGACCCCCGTGTCCGAGGCGCCGTGATTACCTCTCGAAGCTCGTCCGAGTCCTGATCCTCATCGAGGTCTCGGTCTTCATAGCTATCACGGCTTTGGTCATTATAACCGTCATGGCGATCTTCTCGGCCTCGGTATTCAGCATCTCGGATCCGCAATTACCTATCCTTCTTCCGTGTGGGGGTCGGCTGGCGTTCTCGCTCCTTTCTCGCTTCCCCCTTTTTCCTGTAGCGGGCTTGTCAATTTGACTCTGGGCTGCTACGCGGACTACTGCTGTCCGGGCGTACAACCTCCTTTCCCTTCCGAGAACTTCTCTGAGTTCCGCGTTGGAACATGTTTTCGAGCTTTTCCTCAATTATTAACTCTAGAGCATGAAAATCCTCTTGCCGTTGGAGGTGATCTCGTTTTTCCTTGTTTTGGAACCTCTGAAGCATCGACTCCTGGGTTCTCCTCAAAATGCGGACGTCGATGTCTAGTACCTGAGCGTCTGGAGCCGGGGCTTTCGAAGCTTGGACTCTTCGCGACTCCTCTTGCGAAGGTTCGTCGGTTGAAGGAGATGTGCTCGCCGTGTCAGTAACGTGACCCTCCGGAGTCTTTTCTTGTGGAGGTTGATCATGAGTCTGCGGTTGACTTGGTCCGGCCTGAGGTTGATTCGGTGGTAAATTGCTTTCATCCTGCGGCCGGTCTAACTGCTGGCTTTGCCTATTGCTTCTGGTGTTTGCCATTAGTGGTCACGGGGATAGAAATTTAAGGTTCCCCACGGTCGGCTCCAATGTTCTGGTATAGAACACAGATGTCCAGCTAGGGGCTGGTATTTCGATCTTGGATAGCTAGGCTCAGCCTGAATATCTATGGAGGAGATAATCAGGAGAGCGTGGGATCACTGTACACGACAAAGGAGTGGTGTGTGTGCACAGTGAGACTGTATGTAAATAGTCTGAGTTAGAATCTGTGCACCTGGTTTCCTGACCTCTGTATTTATAGAGGTACCCGGGGCGGATATCTCGGCCTGGTGTGATATCCGGGGCGCGCAATATCCGGGCCGCCCTATTACAGGGGCGAGTATCTCGGAAGGCCGTTACGATATGGGTAGATCGTGCCTAGCCAAGATTCCGGATCTCTCCCTATGATTAGCGGATCATACATCCTGGCTCCGTTTGGGCCGCGCCATGGACTTGGGCTTTTGGGCCGGTCTGTAACACTTATGATTGAATAATAGAGCTAATGAGTTTCTTCCTCTTTCTATATTTATCTCCTTTTATTTGTTTAGTTTCTCTCCATCTTTTCTTAGGGCCCGTTTGATATAGGGAACATTCAAGGAGGGAAATGAACTTCAAAGAGTGAAAGGAATGGAAGGGAAGATTGAGAGGGAACTTAAAAAGTTGAACTGTTTGGTAGACATGGGAATGGAACTTAAGTTGAGGGAAAATAAAATGTTTGGTAAGAAGAATTGGGTGTTGATTAAGTGGGAAGGAGAGGTAAAATACCTATAATACCCCTAAAATAAAAAAATGAGAAAAAGAGTTGATTGACTTTTTTTTTATATCGGGTAGAAACAGATTACCCACATCGCGACTGTAATGGTTGAGAAGGAAAATCAAAAGAGCTGCCGATGGGATCTGTGAGGGCGACGATCAGAACAATGGCCGGAGGTGAGAAGGATTTCCAGGAGAAGGATAGAAAGGGAAAGGAACCCAGATTGCATCAAGAAAACATATATGAATAATCAAGCACAAGAATCCAACAATACCAATTGAAAACATTACTATGTTTCATAAAATGAAATTTTTAAGATAACATATGCTAAACAACTGCAATTGACTGATACATGAACATTAACTTCATTCTCAAATTCACTATTCCCACTACTCTACATAGACAAGGTTCAATAATATTATCATATCTCTCAAACCATAGATTCGATTATGGTGAAATTTTTTTCATATGAAACTAGACTCCCAATACGTCACATAGACACCAAAAGCAAGTTCAAAGGAGTTCAGGCGAAAGAGATATCGATTTCAGAAGTTGACCCTAGAATTCTCGCGTCATATCAAACATAAGTTCAATAACATGGTGACTTGGTTCGAACATAACATTCACTTAAAAGAGTCTGAGTTTGAACGCATAAATTGACAGTAGCTGAAACTGTGCTGCATGCAATTAGTTTCAGCATATTGGAGGAGAAGGTTGAGGAATGAAAATAAGTAGTAGAAATGAAAGTGGTGAAACTAAGAAAGATGGATTACTGCTTTTGGAACTTTCGCTAATACTTAAATCTTCTTTCATAGTTTCACTGTTCACATCAATCATTCTCTGCTAACTCTTTCTTTGTGATTTCTTCATTCTTCAGACTACCGTAAGAGAGTTTATTTGAACCAGACCACCGGCAACCTTCTTGCATCTCCGACGAGCCACCATTGTTGTCCTCTTCACTGTCATCGTTGGAAATGAGAAGGCCAGAGAGCTCGAGTCGTAACTACGTCTTTGGAGGGAGAGGGATTTGGGGATGAAGAACCGAGCTCGAAGAAGCTACGAGAGACCACCTTTAGAGGGGCTTTTCTGTCCCATTAATTCATTTTCTCAGGAAGATTTTGGAATCCCGCCAGTTTTGGAGGGATTTCAATTTCCCACGTTTGTGAGAAGATGAAGCCAGGTAGGAACTTGGTTTGATGGAAAGTTGGGCACCAAACGTGTTTTACCCATGAGAACTTTATTATGTTCCCAGGAACTCCCGTGAGTTCCTTGTACCAAACGGGTCCTTAATGTCCACCCTCCTCTCTTCTCTTTCTCTCTTTTATTCTCTCTCATCTCCTTCCAATTCTTCTATCTTATTCTCTTCTCTTATTCCCCCTTCCTCGTAATGTACCTCTTTCAATTAGGATTTAAATCTTAATTTGCCCAACTTTCTCCTGGTTATTATAAGGAACTTATATAGTTTTGTTAGCCGTCATAAGCTCTTTACTTGATATTACTAACTAGTGATATCATTTTTGTAACTATATAACTGTATTCCTTTAATTAATAACTTTTTTTTAGAGTAATTGTAATAATAAAATATTAATGCTAACTAATTTTCATAACCTTTGTAAAGCAATTAACTGTGTCGTACAAAAAAGACTTCAGGGACTATTTCATATGAAAATAACTAGATTGGTTTTAAAGTCCACCGTGGGAGGTCTTATCTATACCTATTTCACCAGACTCACTCTTATGGATGAAGCGTGCACACACAGAGTTTAGTCTGTCCTTAGTACTATCTCTTATGTTAAATATAAGCTCCAATTGATTTTTTTTTAGAGAGAATAAAAAAGCCTAATAAATTACTTAATTACATTATATGTTCTACATTATTAAATTTTATATTATTTTATAATCTAGATAAATTAATTAATTTGAAGAAAAATGATAAACATAAATACGTTAATGTAATTTAATTAGTTTCTTTAATTTCTCTAAAAAAGCAACTATATTTTATATTTAGAAAATTGGGTAGTATTAATTAATTAGAGCATCATGATTTTTTATTGGATAGGCAAATATAAAGGATGTTATGATAGTTTTTGGACTTTTAATTTTTAGGCCTAAAAAACAACTCTGGACTTGACAACTCAATTGCATGAACCATCAATTACATTGGATGTTCGGTTCAATTTAGATTTAGATTTTGATAGGCCAAGCTCGTATAACTTCAATTACGAATAGATGGACCATGGAACCCAAAATGAATAGTACTATGCATAATTTTTAAGTAACACCTCACATTTTAACTAAGTAAATTAAGGGTTAATAATTCAATATTCATCACCTAATTAATAGGATTATCGAAAACGTGGATCACTAAGGTGTAATTGAAATTCCACATAAGAATTTACAAATTTTTTGCAAATGGTCCTTCAAATATTACAATTTAGGACAAATCTGGAACCATTTTGCAAATTAGTCCGTCCCTACATGATCACAAAAGCACTGAGCTGAGCTCCAAAATTTTCATTTCAAGAGGGGGAACTCAGGCAGAGACAAGATTGAGATGCTGGAGTAAGGTAGTTAAAATTGAGATTTTAGGTAAAATCAAAATAGGAATAAAAAATCGTAAAACGTAAAATCATAACATAAAAAAATCGTAAAAACATTAAAGTATTTGGAAAATTAGTAAAATCGTTTTAATGAAAAAAATATCGTAAAAACATAAAATCGCAATGATAAATCCAGATTTTAACTACCATGTGCTGGAGCGTCATAATAAAGGCAGATTCCATAGATATATAAGTTAAAAATGGTAAATGCACATGAGCAAAGCTTGACATTGTTGTAGTCAACAGGGACGGAGTTTGAGAAAAACATTTGGGGGGGAGCCAAATGCATACTCATTAATTAATTAAAAATTAAAAATTTTTGGGGTGCCAAATGTATAATTTTTTGAGATAAATGTATAAATTTTTGAGTCAAATGTATAAAAAAAAATTAATTTTCACTAAATTTTTAGATTTTTTTCCCCCTTGTATATAAGAAGCTCCATCTCTGGTTGTAGATAAAAAAGTTTATACGAAGGTTGCTTAATTGGGATTCTGATGACTTGTTATGTACTTGTATACATTATGCATATATAATAAGTGGGCTTATAAACAATATATTTTTTATACAATTTATTAAAATCATTTAAAAAATAAATTGGAAAAGTCAAAATCTGTTTGCCGATGAAATTTTGTTCTTCTAATATTAAAACAAAAGAGTGTCAAATAAGTTTTCCCTAATGCAATTTTAATTTGAATGAACAGAGACCTAAATTTTTATTTGTAGAAACTATTGAAGCCTGAAAATATGAAATATATTGGGGTTGGTAAAATATATATATGTGTGTGTGTGTGAGAAACATTTGTTAAACACAAACATAAAATCGATATATCCAATTCTTCAAAACTCCGACGGTCTGACCCGAATGTTGTATGTGTATAATGAAAATTAAACTTGTATTGAAAGTTCAAAAATTGAAAGCTACCCAGTTGTCTTTAAATTCATTTGAAAATGTGCAAAAATTTTGTTGGGAATTTGTGTCCGTAGGAAAATTATCATGGTCCAGAATAGAGTGACACGTGGAAAGTGCGGTCCAAGTAGAAAAAAAGAATCTTACACCATAGAGGGCATGGCCCATTCTTTTGTGTAAAAAAGTTTAAATAGAGATAGGCATGTCTCCGGACTCAATAAACACTTACAAAAGTTATCACATCAGCCAACAAATATCAAATCTCCTTCATTTTAACTGTGGTATACCTCGTTGCCATGGAGGGCATGGCCTTTGTACATGAAGGACGCTGACCACTGCTCGTAGTGTCAAAGCAACCCAAGTTTTCGTGTCAGCCCTAATTTTCCATAATCGCAATAATATGGAGTTTCCTTCTCCATGCTCATTTTTTCCAATTTTATCTGCATTATTATATTATTGCCCATCTTTATCACTGTTTTTAATTTCTTTATTATATGTGGTTATAGTTAGGGTTTACGTCAACTTACAGCCCGTCTAGAGCCTCATTTTTGCCCATACTCCATACCACTTTCATCTATAATTGCGAGCATGATTTATAACTGTGTTCAGCCGAGATTTAAATCACAATAATTTATCAATTTCGTATTATGATTGGATTACATCTTTTACTACTTTAAGTCACGATTATTTACTCATGAAAATAGATACAAATAAATGATAATGTAGCAAACTATATATGGCTTTTGAATATCACCAAATGAGAATCTGTGATTTAATTAAGAAGCCTAAGATGCTTTATGCGAAGGACGATGATGATAATGCTGAGTCCTTTTACTGTTTGGGCCATCACAATATGGTTGGGTAGTTGAGTAGCAAAAGACTTCACCTTTCTGTATTCTTCCAAAACACCATCATTCTTAAATATCCCTATCAACTCTTAAATCCATATCTTAATCATCTGCCTTTATGTTCCCTCTCAAATATTATCCTGGGTCTTAGCCAGAATTACAACCAACTATTTATTTTGTTTTAATTAAGGATGTTAAGAAGAGTGTATATATATATACACCAATCTGATGGGCGTATAGAAATTGATTTAACGTAATCTAAATCAACTCGATCTAAGATCGAGACTGCTCTTTTTCCCCGATTTTTTTTTCTTTTGGGTGGGTGGTAATTAATTTAGCTAAGATCGATATGTATATTTAGCTAATGCACCCAATGAAGACAAGCACAAACTAGTTTTAGATATGAAATTGTCTTAGTCTGATTAAGCGAGCCAGATTCTTGCATTTCACGTCCCAAATCCAAGCATTGTCATAATTATTGAGGTGTGTTTCGTAATTAATTGGGTCCTGGGCCCTTTTACTTTAACATATATTAGACGTGAGAACAAAAAGTAACAATTAATATACAAGACATTTATTATTGGCACAACACCCTCCAAAATTTGAATGCGGGATGAACAGATCAGTAATTAATAATTACTAATTGTGTTATTATCCTTCTCATGTACTGATATGAGCACAGATAGTCATGATGGATGTTTGCATATATAAAAAGGAAACTTACCCAAATGGTCAATGTTTCAACTATCCGTAAGTTGTCTGGATAGATTGCCATCAAATTCTTACAGGATCAAAATTACCAGGATGCATGTGAACTGTACTGTTAATGAAACAACCCACTTAAATATGCAAATTGTCAAAACCGTACTAAGGAAAATTCAAAAGGTTAAGATGCAAATTTAACTTTTTTATGAAAGTTTTCACCCAAAACGCTAGTTAGTAGGTAGTCAGATTTTTTTTTTTTTTTTTTTGGAACAATGTTATTTCAGAAATGTTAAAAGATGAATAAATTTGCCTGAATTATTTAAAACTAGCATTGACTGTTAATATTCTTAATAGTAAGGATAACATTGTTCTATTTTTAACACTTCTAAAGTGATATTAATCTGCGAAAAACTTCTGATATACCCAATGCTCTTCAATGGAAACTTATAGGATATATTTGCACCTTTAATTCTAAAACATTTTTTTATCCCCATGACAAAACTTTAGAAAGTCATTAATTAAGCAACTAGCTAAGCTCAAAACTTGAAACACTTATTTAAAAAATCAAAGCTGTTATTTTGACATGCAACCTATTAATATTAATATCAAGTAATAATTTTCATGTGATATTTTTTGTAAGGGGGTAGGAGGGAGAAAACTAAATCGGACACAAATTATTTCCTTAAACTTTGTTAATCAAAGTAGATTGAAGTTAAGCGGCAGAATCACACACTAGCAGGGGCGGAACATGGTGATGGCTAGCTAGAGCCAAGACTGATCTTATAAAATTTGTTAGAGTATATATGTATTTACTATATGATATTTTATTTAGCCACAAATTTGGCCCCAGCTAATTTTTTATCTTCTCTGTAAGGATAATGTTTGTTTCATTACTCATTGGGCTGTGAGAAGAAAGTAAAATTCTTGTTTGATATATCGAAAAGATTAGTATCATTTTATATGTTATTTTGATTTATAATTATCAGTTATTATTTGTTTGTATTTTTTAGGTTATTTGATACTATTTAGTAAATACTCCCTTCGGCCTTATTGAATAAACCAATTAAGAATTCTCACAAGTCAATAAAAATACTTAAAGTTGTTAAATTTAAGTAATTTTCAATATTATCCTTATTAATTACACTAAACTCTAATATCATATTAATCATTACTCTCACTCACTACCTTTTTAATTATGGGTTTACATGGAAAAAAAATATTTAATGTTATTTGGAAACAAGCAAGTGTTTTATAAAAAGGACCAAATATACTTGTAAGTTGGTGCCTTATAATAAGAATTAAAGGGAGTAATTCAATATGTTTATTTATTGGCCCCGGCTAAAAAATAAGTTCTGGTTCCGCCATGCACACTAGTACTACCACCTAGAAGTTGAAAGGCGCGGTTTAATTAGTCGAATACCACTCTGGTTCAATTTAGGCACACAACAAGAGCAACCTTGAGGCTGAAGAAGAACACCGTTCACACACGCTGAACAAAAATGGATAACAAGGGGAAAAAGGAACAAGGCCCCTTTTCTTCAATCTTCCATTGTTATATCACGTACAAGCATCACTACTTCACCGAACTCCGAAGGCAGTTAAAATGTTAGGAACTTTTGTCTCACTCTTGTACACTTTAGCCTCCATGGATAACTTAGCATATTATGTTGCTCCCAACCACTCTAATTAAAAATTACCAAATCAAATTATATATGATATATTCTAATAAGGCAAGTACGTATGTACGCGAAGTGTCATCCAACGGTCAAAAACGTAAAACAGACTACATATATAGAGAGACCCTCCTCAGATTAATGTATTGGTATCTGAATTTGTGATACGTGATTCACCATCTGAATATATTTCATCTGCATTCTCTTGAAAAACTTCCCATTTGTGTGAAACATATTGTACAGAAGAAATAAATGCATGGGCTTGCTACCAAAAAAAGAAAAGGGAAATTCAAAATCTACGTTAATATGCCTCGTGACTCCATACATATATATCAATGTATATATAATTTATTGCAGTATAATGCTCTATCTAGACCAAACAAAAGAATAATATACCACCCGCCGGAGTGAGCCTATCGATCAAAACCATCGTTAGTTAGATGCGTGATCATGCTTAGAAGACCAAATCCCCTCTTCAAGTTGAATAAAAAAGCAATTCGTACCCGTAAGAGTTGCAATACTCATAAGTACTATAGACAGTGATTTCGTCAAAACTGATTATGTAATTATAGTTTAAGGGTAAAAAAACACACATATGTACGGAAGTCCTGCCCTTAATAACCTTTGTTTATGGACTAATTAAGGCCAGACATACTTATAAGACTACATTAGGATGGTTGATGTTCAGGAGGATGATGGAAAACTGGCATGACAGAATGTTTATATGTACATAATTAAAGAAGAATAAATAATTGCATATATGTACATCACATTGCACATCAATTGGCAGCATATATAAATGACCCCAAGTTTTGGTTCCTCCACTTGTTGTTCTGTTTGCCCTTTGTCGTCTAAAAAGAATTCATCAGAGCTGACTTTTAATCCTAGGTAACCAGAAGTTAATGCAGCTTCGTGGTAAATAATAATTACGGTAACAGAAGGTAAACATTATGATGATTACAATTTACTGGGAGGATAAAACAGAAAACCTTTTCCTATATGTGTGTAAAAATATAAATGCTACATAGTAACATATGGACATGCAAACAAAAGAATCACGGTGATTTTGTCGTACAGGTTTGGCAAAGCTCGCCTATCATGTTCACGTTTTTAGGTCAAGAGGCTATGGACAATTCTTATTGGTATCGTATGAGTGCACCCCACAAAAACTGCCTTTTACTATCAAGTTAGGGGCCACTGTACGTTTTTGGGGTTAAATCCTGCTTAGCTGGTCCTTCCAAAATTAAACCCATACTTTATTTTTTAGCTAATTAAGCAAACCCATCACTATTTTAGGCGAAAGGAAAAAGTCTTTCCCGAATCAAACCCATCACTGTTCAGGATTTTCCTTTAACAAGGAGGAATCACTTTGATTTCATTTTCTTTCTTTATTGACTATAAATCATGAATTACGTGGCTCAATATGAGCCGTAAATAATCTTAAGGATAGCATGTTAGTTCCGGAGGTGGGATCACCTTGCAGTATAGCCATCACAACAACATTAAGCCATAATTACCGTGCATTAAGAATCACTATCTAGCTATAGAGCTCTAGTTTTAAAATAATGTCCTATCCAGGGTTTTCAAGTGAAGAGATAGAGATTCGATCACAAGATCAAATAGTACGCACAGTAAAAAGTGTTTGGTGATTAGTTGTTCCCACTTTGGCTTAAAGATTTAAATATTAATTGTATGGAAAATCCATCATAATTAATTTAATTATAAATACATGTTCTAGGGTTAGGGTTCTATGTACATATTCATTAGAAAGTAAGCTTGCATTTCCTCTCTCTCTTTCCTCACTGGTTTCTCTATCTTTCCCTTCTCTCTCTTTCTGATTTTGATCTCATCGATAATTTGAACATAGTATTTGCAGGCAGGGCTAGAACAGAGGGATTTGACGCTGGCGAGATCATGAGGAAACGTCAAGTTGTGGTGAGAAGAGAGGAGCCAGTTGAGTGCTCAAACTCTTCGTCTTTTACTGTTAGGAGTGTGAGATATGGAGAGTGCCAAAAGAATCACGCGGCCAACGTCGGAGGCTACGCCGTGGATGGTTGCCGGGAGTTCATGGCGAGCGGCGACGAAGGCACAGCGGCCGCTCTGACCTGTGCCGCATGTGGTTGCCACAGGAACTTTCACAAGAGAGAGGTGGAGACTGAAGTAGTGTGTGAGTGCTCTTCTCCTACCTCCAACGGCACTTGATGGGTCGAGCACTCACTCTATTTAATTATATATCAATAACTAGTTATGGTATTTCATCTAGTACATGTTATGTTTGCTGGTTTGGTTTGCTTTTTTGATTGTTTGAATTTGGGGTTTTAATTATAACTCTTCTAGTCCTAAATATAGGACATACTCTATTCGATTCTAAATATAGGACAAAATTTATACGTAGTGTAAATTACATTATAAATTTTGTCTAGTATTTAGGACCGAAGGTAGTAGTTTTAATGCAAATTACACTATTTAAACTATGTTCAATATTTAGGACAGGAGTTAGTATATATAGTGATGTTCGGGTCATAATATACATATGAGTTTTAATTATCTTGTGCTGACACGCTTGTTCTGCTTTGTTTTAAGTGTAATACGTGTACTGGGTTTGATTGCCTTGTTGAGATAGCGATTCTCAGTTTCAGGAATAAGAGGATGTTTATATATATAATATATAAGGGACAGATTGATGGAATTAATTGATGAAGTAGTTTATAGCTTTTTAGTTTGTGGCTTTTCATAGTGTACTGAGTTTGATTAGGTTGAGGAATAATCTTTGAGGCCACAACCAAGACACAAATACTTCCACATCATATATATAACAACGTAGCTGGCTACCTTTGTTTTTGCGGCCCTCTGTCCAATGTTTTGGTTTTTCTACCTATGTTAAATGCCGTGTCATCAGGATTTGATCTCATCTCATGATATAACATGACACTGTCTCTCGCTCTCTCTCGCAATTCTTCAATCACTTTTACTATATCATGCACGCTAGCTAGTTTGCCCAAGTGTGTGTGAAATCTTGTGTCGTGTAGACAAAGGTTTAAAAGCCACAATTTTAGCCGTTTCGATTATTGGCCATCACCATATATATAGCAACATTTACCTACCTAGACCAGCTAGGCTTTAATATTCTGGTGAAGTTAATGACAAAGTTCTCACCTTTTTTATGCACACTCGAAGACGCTAACTATAGGTTCAGTTAAGCTTCATATGTACTACATATAAACGATCACTAAACCTCCAAGGCTCTAACTGGTGGTGTATGTTAGTTTGAGATCACTTTGAACACACAAACGGTCCACATGTCTAATCATGTTGGTTGTTGAAATAAAGAACATTTTATTAGCTACTTATTAAAACTTTAGCAAACTCAAAACTGACGAAAAGGATATACATACATAACAGAAAGATCATATCGCATAATATGCTTCATCAGTGGTGAGTGTTAATTATTTAGGAACAAAATGATTATGCTAAGCAACCAAGCTATATCTCAGACTTCCATAAAACTCAAGGAGTTCAATAATTCTCACACGTATGATGGTTTTAAACCCTATATACGTTTAAAACACAGAAATTATGGATGGAAAAATAAGGATCAGATAGATGGTGATAATAAAAGCTTGGTGTCTGGTGCTGTGGGAAATAGCTAGAAGGGGAGGACCATGGTTGTGTAGGTATATATTTTGCATGTGAGATGTGTAAGCAAAAATGGAGATGTTAGGCTTTGGAGTATATATAGAGGAACGAACTTTCTGGTATGCACAGGAAATCAGGTAAATGTCAATTCTGAAAATGCAGATCAGAAGATGCATATACCTTGTGCTCCACACTTTATGAAATATATGGCTAAAGGTTTGTGTCTTATTTCTCCATTTTCTAATCCCAAATCTCTACTTTCTTCTCTGACAGACTCCCTTTAATGGTATAGAGCGTTAGGCTTTTGCCATGTTTCATTGGGGAAATTTTTTTCTTACACAGGTAATGAATTAGAGTTCCTGATTATATTTAATGACACGACAGAATGCTCAAAAAATAAAATAAAATGTTGAGATTAAAATACTTTGAAATTTTTTCATAAGAAACTGCTATCAAATTGAACAAATATCACACACACAACGATAGACACGCTAATTAGATATTGAGAAAACTGCATACAACGTCAGCGGAAATTTGAAGGAAAAAAAGTGCAAATGATGAAAAATTATTTAGCTAAAAAGTAGCCGCCTCGAACAAGCAAGTCCTAGCTAGCCAGAAAGGGATGTGGACAATTTTTTGGGGTATATTCTGAATGAATGTATATATGTGCTATAAAATTTAGATCCAACTCCTTCCCATTGAAAGTTACCGTTTCTTTCCTTTTCTTTTCTCTTCAGCCAGAAAAGTTATAGTCGTTTGAAGTAGAAGCAGTCGTAGTCGTTGTTACACACACACACGGATAGATATAAAAGTTGTGTGTATGTGTGTGTATATGTATGTATGATTATATGTATGTATATATATGTTGATCATGTCTTACGACTAATTTATGTTCTTCAGAATTCCCCAATCTCGCAGCCAGTGTTTCTCCGTAACAACTACTGATCATTTGGTTCTAAATATAAGACTCAATTAACATTTTTAAAGATTAATGAAGCTAATTAAATTACTTTAAAGCATTTATGATTATTGTTTTTTTTCCAAACTAATTTATCTGACTTATAAATTGATATATAATTTAATTATGTACAACATATATATATGATATGACTACATATCTTATTTAGTTTTTTCAAACTATAAAAAAAATCAATTAGATCTTATATTTATAGTTACACTGAAAATAATAGTAAAACGTAGATACAAACGAAAGTCAAAATGGTTTTAAGCCTACAAGATTTTGTTCGTGAGTATACCACCAAGGAGAGACCTTCTATAAAATCAAAAGTCAAAATTATTCGGCTGTTTAATTTTAATGACGAGTCATCATCTATTTTAGATTCCTATTTTCCTTCGCTCGAAAACACATCCATGATCAAATCAATCTTATCAGTTTTTGCGGTCCGATGCATGATTCCATTACATGATGTAACTCCTCAATTTTGATAAGTTTCATGTGCTGATGCACGTGTTAGTGGAGCTTCCAAAATGAACAGCAAGTATATATGTATGGGCGTGAGTTCATGTTTATAAACACAAAGTAATGGGATTTTCATACGGATCATGAAGGATATGAAAAGATTTACTGATTTAAAAGCTAGTTTCCTTTCCAAGTTTCAAAAGTCAGGGTAACTATTATATCAGCTTTTCTGGTCAGCCAAAGTCATATTCACAATTATGTGACTGACTGGTATAGTGGTTTTGCCAACTATCTATATATAATTCTATTTTGATTTTATTTAAAAATCTATTTTGATCAAAAAATTTGGTCTTTATTATAAGTTCAGTTTTATAATAATAAATACATTTGTAATAAACAAAAAGAATTTATTCATGTTGACTTTTGGAACTAATCATATATATTGGCAAAATTGGTAATTATTGAGTTAACTAATTCTCTTTGATATATGAGAATTAGTTAATTTAGACTTATAAATAAGACTAAAGTAGTATATTGATTCTTGAAACAATATCTAAAAATCATATGAAATAGAAAGAAATTCATGTACAATTTTTTTAATATAAGAATGATGAATACAATTTCTTTTTTTTAAAAAAAAAAGTGAAATCGAGTTAATAGAAAATAAGAAGGTACTACTTTGAATCTTACTTATAAGTCTATTTTGATCAAAATTTTCGGTCCTTATTATAAGTCTAGTTTCAGAGTAATTAAACATTTGTTATATTTTTGCCCCTTATTAATTACAATAAAAAAAATAATTTATTCATGTTGACTTTTCGAATCAATTATAGATAAAAGTAAAATTAAAAATTTAGTCCATAATTAATGAATTAACTAACTCTCTTTGATATCGGAGAATTATTTAATTTGAACTTATAAATAAATAGTACCACGGTGATAAATACCAATGTTGTTTTACACGGGATTTAATTTGAGCGGGGGAAATTGTTTTGTATTTGCATGCATGTAGAGAAATCAAAATATATCAAGTAAGTCTTGGGCGGCTAAACCAAGGAGGCGGCGGATTTAAAAATGATTGTTAGTGGTGAAATGGGCCAAAGGCAAAGCGTCAGTGGTCATATCAGAAGTTGTGTGAGGCCCATGAAAGATTATTAATCATATCCCAAGCATCATTTTTTTAGCCCCGCTCCTTCCTGGGGACCACCAGTCCATCACTAATGACATTTCAGGATCTCTCTGTTTTTATTTTTTGGGGGGTAATATTTCAATATCTCTCGATATTATTTAAAAATTCCAAATTTTCTGTGGGAAGTGAAATGCCCTTCCCTGTAATTGCAAGAGCCACCTTTAATTTCATTTTTCCATTTATATTTTAAAAAAAAAAATTCCAGGTGAGGTCATACCATTTTTAAACTGAATATTAAAAAATTGTAAAGGCCAGGCATTTTGATTTCCATTACATACTAGGACTCTGGGTGATGCTGAAAAGCTAAGATAATTAAATGAGTAAATCTTTTCATATCCTTCTCTTGCTGGATTCAAAACGTGTTTGACAGATTCACTGGATAATGGAAGTTGCGTTCTTCGGGACTGATATTGGCCTGTTTGAGTTGGCGGTAGGAGCGGTGGTTTAAAAACCATTTGACTTTAAAAAAAACTCGGTAGGAAAAAAGTCAAGTTATAGATAATAATTTGTATTTGGATTGATGATGGTAAAAACAGTAGCGCCTACGTCAAAAAGCTTAGAACATTTTGGAAAAAGCTGAATTTTTGAGCTTTTTCCTTAATGGGTTTTTTGATCGTTATGAGCTTTAAGTCAGTGAACTTAACGCTAAACCCAAACACACCATGTTAAACTTTTTCTCTAAAGTCTATCAATTTTACCACTAACACTCCTAACGCTCTCCTAATGTTCAACCCAAACAAGCCCATCGTTTCCTTAGTTTCTCTCTTCCCTTTTTATTTTCTGGTTAAATTCATGAACGAATCGCGCTTATACATGGTCTGCTCAGATCCCATTATATTATATATGTCAGGCCACTAAAACAAATGAGAGAAAAAACAAAACAAAACAAAACAAAACCAAAACAAAAAAAAGTGAAATTGACCACAAAAACCACTTAGCAGGAGGTTCTAGCATTTTTGGGCTCGGGTCCAATACATATTTATGGGCCTTCTTCAAAAGCTGGACTGACTTTTAGTTACAGACCCCACCCTGTTTTTTGTTGACAGGGCTTTGGGTCAATAATAGAGAAAACGTGTTTGTGATCTTTTATGCAATTGTCAAATATGAAGGATTGTTTTTTACTGCTTGTATGTGGGTTCAGCCGTTAAAGATTTGGAAGCTTTTACAAATAGAAAGGGTTTGAATCCAGGCACCGTTGTGGTGTTGGGGGAGGTATCCCAGAGTTTGGAAAGTAGAGATAACCTATGCTAAGATGAAGATATGTGTATTCTCAATTCTAAATTTTCCCTGTGGCCGAGATCAAAACATGTATACTCTCAGTTCTAAATTTCTTTTATGACTGAGGTGAAGACTTGTGTCTCTCAATCCTAAATTTCCCCTGTGGAGTAGGCTCATTGCCTTTGGACCGTGGGTAAACTCAACCCCTATCCTAAAATTTTCATATTAAAACAAATATTTTAGTTTTTATGAGGTATGAGAGAGAGAGAGAGAGAGAGAGAACTACCGAACTAGGAAGTTGTGATGTTGATGGGAATAGGGATAATAGGAATATGTTTAGGCAGAAGCAGAATGAATGGGGTGGAATAAAGGATAGTTTGGAGGGGAGGGTAGGTATTGTGTGGTCATATTTATGTTTCACCAGAGATAAGAAAACCTTATCTTAAAATTTAATAACTTTTCAGGCTAATCGAAGTATTGAGTGAGAACTAATAAATCCAGGAACAATAGATTGATGGTAAAATCATATATTTATTTAACTTGCATGTCTTAACAAATAAAACAAGAGGAGTAGGAGTAGGAGTATGAAGGATGAGGGAGGAGCGTATGGGCCTTGTCTCACCACTTTCACTTTCACTTTAACATGTGAATGCCAACAACAGTGCCCATTATGGCTTTCCTTATTGGGTCACACACCTCCTCCCTTTCTTCTTCCTCTCATCTTTCCCTTCTCTTTTTCCTTGTTCGATCATTACTCATTTGTGTCTCTCTTCACAATGACGTTACAGAGTGATGACACACACTAATCTCCTACTTATTCTCATAACTCTTCATTCTAATTCATTCGTTCACCCATCCTCCCACTTTCTATTTTCCCGCTCTTAAAAAATGCAACTGATATTATATACACATGACTTGCTTACGATCATTGTGCTTTTAAACCGCGTAAAAAGGAAACAACTCATTGCTCCCTTAAAAAGTTCACACATCTGGCTCTGTTACTTCCTGGCACGGCTTTCCTTGCACAGTGAGTGCGAGAACAACCATTATGTCTTGGAGCTGAAAAGATGCCACAGACACAGTAGAATATAACATGAACCCAAAACAAACTCTCTCTCTCTCTCTCTCTCTCTCTCTCTCTCTCTCTCACACACACACACACACACACACACAAGGATAATTAGTTGTAGAAATTAAATTAAGGACATGTCATGATGCGCCGTGATATATAGATCAATCATGCCAACCCCTATCCCAATGCTGTGCAGGGACGGAGGACCAGCATGTTTAAAATTGAAGAACGGTGATCACGAGCTGATGCACAGGAATATTAAGGATGGAGATTGTTCGAGATATGACCTCAAATTTTAATAACAATGGACCACCACATTCGCGGACTCCTTTAATATATCTTTATATATATGTACTGCTGTAAAATAATTGTGTGGTCCATTGTTGACCTTCCAGCGTAATTGGCCCTTTCCCATCTTCCTGTTTTGCTTGCTTTTCTAAGGTATTCTGTCCCCCCGCTTTAAAACTCTCTCGGACAAAAATTTATTAAAGCCAAACAGTCCCTCCACCAAAATACAAATTCCTTAATTCCATCACAAGGCAGATGACCACACTAGAGGCTTGCCTGCCTATCCCGTTATGCCAACTCAACAACAATTTGCATGCCAGTTGACAATTTACAGTGTTTTTAATGATGTCAGTGAATTATTTGTACTGACCGTGAAAACTTTGATAGGTAATGGAGTTTGGTCAGGCCTTGATTTTCTCACGTCCAGCAGAGGGAAGGAATTTTAGTGGAGGGAGGCTTCAAGTCTTGAACTTCAACCTCCATTCCTGATGATGTAGGGGGACAAAGCCATGCTTCATGCTAGGGTTTTTAAAGTTGGTAGCTTTCTCTTTTTCTGCGCAACGCATTAAAGAGGGCCTATATATGTAGATGGCTGGATTAAGATCATGAAATGACTGGATAACTTTCCTTACTTATTGGAGCTTTCTTGAAAATGACTCCGACCTAAGCTATACACACACAATAATAATAATATTTACGCACCAGCTTCACTACGCTTGAGGTTAAAAAGAATCCGAGCACCTAGATTGTGCATATGATACTCTCTTGAGAAGACTCTAAAGTAGGCTACTAATTGGTGAGGGACGTACGCCCCTGTGAGAATCCAATGAAAAATAGCCCAAGACACAGACCTTTTGGGTCTCAAAAGCTTGAGATTTCAAGTGTTACGGTGTGGGAGCACATGGAGCATGTTAGTGATATGAACCCCAAATGAAGCATTTCAAAGCACAGCGTTATAGTCTCATTCAATTACAGGAAAATTAGGTTTACAGCTACGTATGACGTTTGGTTTGTGTCTTGTTTACATTTCCTTTGATCCGCTTTGGCAGATTAAGAGCATCTATGAAACCCACATTGAGAGATGCAACGTGTTTTCGTACTCAATTGCTTGGAGTAGTTATAGTTAGGTTGTTTCTATCACATGGATTAGCAAAGCCCACCTCCTCTCTGCTTTGATCCGTCAATACGTTAAGAGTTGGAAATTCAATTACCCTATACTTTGACCAAGTATACAGCAACAAGACCATTCATTTTTACAACGATTATTCATAATTAGTGAAAACCTATTTGACGACAAAATCATTCAATTCCATTGTCAAATTCTCTCATTAATCGACTGTTCTTGTTGGTTTTTTCTACTATTTATGAAATGGAAACAAAAATGCACAAGGGATCGATATTGCAACGTTTAATTAGCAACAGGGTTAAAATTCTATTTACAGTCATAAGCACGCATGTACATCCTACAATATACACGAGTGACACATGATAATAACAATAAACAGTAACACACAGAGAAAGGAGGGAGTAAAAGCAAAAGTAAATATGTGAAAAGCCACATGGAAGAGAAAGCAAGAAATGGTGAGAAAGTTGAAAGAAAAACAAAATGGCTCATCTATCTAATCAGAGTAATATAGGGAGTCACATCAAATGATACACACTCACTGAGGTAATATTCAGAGGTAGGGGACATAAAAGTTGGCTTCACTCTACATTGATGTTAACCTCAACCTCTCCTTATTTGCCTTAACCCCAATGTTAAGCAACCCGGTCCACTGCATTATTAAAGATAACAACACCGCATCTTCTCTTACATCACATTTTCCTGCTTAATTCGTATTAAGTCTTCCACTTTCTGCTCCATGCCACCAATCTCGTATCACGAGGATGCCTTTGTAAATTTTGGAATCCATTAAGGTTCCTCATTTATAACCATTTCTTCCTCACCCTGTCATCATAATAATAAGTTAACACACTCCCTCATAATACATTAATGGATTCCTGATTTTGTCCATTTAAGGAACCCACCCCCATGCCTCCAATTAAATTCACTTGATTATAAAGTTGAAATTCGCAGACGATTCCTGTTTTTCTGTACTATGTATCCATACATGCATGTGCACAGGAGAGAGAGAAGGTGACCATATTCTCTCACAGTGAGTTACTACTGTTGTATTTAGTGAGAATTTGAGACGATGCCTCATCGCTATCGTGTGAAGTTCCCATATTGTCCCTGTTTTGTCAAGGGCCAATCAAGGACTAAGGACGACCCAGCCCATGCCTGGCTGGTTAGGGGCACCAATACAAGATTACTGACCTCATCATCAATGACCAAAACCGTAACAAACCCGTGCTGTGGACCCCCATTACCATGTATTCAACCAGTAACGTGAACCCGCTACCAAAAAAGCACACCCATACCGTAGGTGGTGACCAACAGGTCAGAGAATTCTTGGTAATACTACACAGTGTACTACCCTCTCCGGTCATTATCCTACTAATGCAAGAGTAATAAGATAATTTTAATTAATAGATGATCCTACTTTCCTTTTAAATGGACGTGCCCCAGAGACATCTTCAGCAGCACGTTCAATTAGGTTATGTGATAATCTTTTTTCAACTTTAAAAGAATGGGATTAGGATTCCCCCCAGCTACGTACGACCCAACGACTCTCCATCACTTCTCATTGTAAACGCCACACAACAATTAGTGCAGGAGGAATGCGTGCATCATTAGAAAGAATAATTAAAAAGCATCACACGGTTTCTTTTAGGATCACCAACCACATCACCATTGCTCGCTACAGTATTCAGCTCTATTATCTAAAGTTGAACCTGATATATTTGATGCAATCAGATTACGAAAAAGCTTATAGTTTCATTTGCACTATCTTTAATAGAATACGCGATTATGATGATTTTGTTTATGCCTCTCTTGGGTTACTTCATCGTGGAATTTAAAATAGTATCAGGAACAGCGGCCCATGGCTAAAGCAATAAAATAGCGCAATTCCTCACTAATCGCCTAGCCATCTTCTGAAATCCACGCGGCCTAACTTTCTGCCTCTTTCTCCAGGACACAACTTCTGAAGAAAATCATATTCTCTCTGACCGTAGAGAGAGAAAAAGCGCATCATGCTTTTCCACCTTCCCCTAAAGAAGAGAACATCAAATAATCAAACTGCGAGTTCACAGCTCATAATCCTCTAAAGCTCTTCCAACAAAACCCAACCTTGTACGAAAGCTTGAGCAAGAAGGGTGACAAAAAATCATCTCGGTCACTACTACAGCTGAATTTACCACTGATCAGCATAAAGAAAAGGTGAAGCCAATAAATAATTAAAATTCCCTCTGGAGATATCAATATCTGCCATGTTAAATATCCTGAAGAAGTTGATCATGATCATCTCTTTGATAAAATCTAAATTAAAAGTGAAAGAAAAGAAACGACTAATCAACCGGCAATGGTCTTACTCTAACACATTATTTTATCTCCTTCCTTTCTTCGATTCTTTCATCCTCCACCAAGGATTCAAGAAGAAGAGAAGGACCCATTAGTAACAAGGTTTGCCCCACTATTATCGTTGGTAGCGAAGAGGGGGTTGTGGTGATTCGGATCCACCGCGCTGCCGTTGTCGTTGTTGGCATGGATTCCGTCGGTGAGGGCTTGAGGGTCTTGCTCTAGAGCGTTCCTACCATCATTATTATTATCAGCATCTCTCTTGCCCAAAGTGTTCTTGTTGTTGTGCATCCAAACCTTCAACACTCCCCTGTCAACCCCAACCTCATTGCAGAATTCTTGAACCAAGTCTTCGTCCCTCTTCTGCATCTTCCACCCCACCCGCTCAGCGAAATGGTACATCTTTTCCTTCTGATCCTGGGTGAACTTGGTCCTGAACCGCTTCCGCGCATTCGGGCTCGGCGTTGTCAGAAAGTTGGCGGGAGCAGCCGCGCTCTCCGGAGGAGCTTGAATCCCGGCGGCAGAGAGAGCCAGAAGCATATGGGGTGCGGACGGGTAGTACGAAGAGGAGATCGGAGGTGGCGACGCTGAATTGGGGCTTCGATTGGAAACCTGGAAAGGCGGAGGCGGCGGGGGATGGTGTCGATGGTGAGACTGATACTCAATGACGTGGGTTGTGGAGATAGGCTCTTCGGGCTCGCGGCGGTGGAAATTGCGGTGGCAGCCACAGGCGGCGCATTTGATGGAGCTGGGGTCGGCGGGGTTGGCGGTGGGAGAGGCCATGAACTCGCCACAACCGTCGAGGGCGTGGCCTCCTAAGCTGGCTGCATGGTTTTTCAAGCATTCCTTGTAAGTGACAGGGAGTGGGTGGGTGGGGAGGCGGCGGTGATGGTGGTGGCGCTTGAGGACACCGTTGGAAAAGGACAAGGGCTTGGCGGCGGTCTGGATCCGGGTCGGAGTTTCACTGTCATGTTCTGGGGATTTTGTACTAGTAGGAGTATTTGCGGTTGCGGTTGCGGTGGTGGTGGTGGTGGGGTTGTTGTTGGCGACGGGGGCGTTAAGTCCATGGCTCAAACATCTAGGGTGGCAACAAAATTAAATCCTAGCTTGTAAGGGGTTGTTAGGCTTAGGTGTTTATTCAGATTACAAATATCAGAATCAGACTCCATAAAAGTTGCAGTGTTTTTCTCGGGACATCAGAGGGAAGTGAGAGTGGGATGCGGCAGCCGAAAAGAGAAGAGAGAAAGAATGGGCACTTTTGGAAGGTAGCGAAGGGGAAAGAGGAGAGGAGAGCTAGGGAGATGGCGAAGAAGCCCCAGAGTGAAGACTGTTGATAACAAAAAATCTGGGTTATGGGGTAGTCCTTCTTAACCACTAGGAATTTTAACCCTGGTTCTAATCCGTGGTTAAGTTAGTGACCCCACATGGGGTTAGATGTGAGTCATAAATATAGCCCTCCTGTTGGAAATGAAAAAAGAGAAATGACCCCCTGCTTCATGGTTACTACTAGAAAGCAAATATATAAATCCTAATACTCGGGGAGTACTCACAACAAGAGCAGTGTCTTAATTAAGCACCTTTACGAGGACGTAAGAAGAGAATTAAAGGGGTGATTAAGGCAGGCTTTGGGGTAGCGTAGCATGCAAATGGGAGGACCTGCAATTTCTGAATCATCCACTGTAACCCAACTTAATTTGTCAAGTTGGCAGTCAAGGACGAGACGGCACAGCTTTCACAGTAAATCATTGAGGTTGTTTTCTTTTTTCTTTTCTTTTTTTTTAAATTTTTTTATGCCTAGACAAATTTATCCCTCCCTCACGGCCTATTCCTACAAAGCCGGTGGCAAATTCGGGAATTAGGTGTAGGCGTCAGCCGAAACGTTTCGGACAAGGAGTGTATCCATCCAAGGTATCTTTGTCGGCAACGGAGAAATCCCCGGGGCAGGGTGGGACTCAAAACGACGCCGCTTCCAAGCCTGCCCAACAAGCCCCGACAAAAGAAACACGTCCTGAAAGGCTGAAACGGTATCGTAGAATAGGAGGCCTCCCTTTTACTTTTTAGGGGTGATGGGACCGAAATAGCCTCGGGCGTTGGGGCAGGGATACTCCTACTATATGCTACCATTACTACTCACGTTCCGTTTTGGGCAACTGAGTTCTGAGTAGTGCAATGAATTGGGATCATTCGTCAACAACAATAATCATAATTAATTAAGCGGGACGAGGGGCCACCCGAATCACACGACACGTGTACTGGGAGTGCCACGTGTGAGCCAGGCCAGGTGTTAGTTTGGTGCCGCGCGGGGTGTGCCCGGTGATCAAAGTCAAAAATAATAAAATATATAATTAACAGAGAAAGGAGGCATGAAATGCTAGTAGGCAGCCTGTGAAATACTAGAAGGCAAAGAAAAAAGAAAAGGAACACTGTGAAATAGGGTAGAGTGAAAGAGGGCACTGATGGCAAAAACAAAAGAAGAAAAAGGGCACTGACTTTGAAGCGTGGTTTAGTCTTACACGGCAAATCACAGAAGCTCAGATCACAGTTTTTTTGTTTTATTTTTTTCTTGAAAAATATTATTTTGATTTTTTTATACATTAAAAAATTTAAATAAATTATTTAATTATTATATATGTTGAGTATCATTAAATTATATATTATTTTTAAAATAAAAATAATAAATATAAATGCTCTAACATAAATTATTTAACTTATTTAATCTTAATAAAAAAATCAACTATGTGAATGGGAGGCAGTATTATATAGCAGTATGAGTTGAATAATTTAGGGCGGGGTGAAAAGGAGAGAATAATTTGGGGGGAGGAGGAGGAGGGAGTGACGTGAGCAGACCAATCATGGAGGAGCAAAGGTTTGATCATGGAATGGCGTGTAAAAAAGCATTGCATCGAAACTCACAATCAAGTAATCAAAACCCCGTCGAAAATTTATTGTCAACACTCAACACAGAAGCAGGGAGCTTCTTGCTCCAGCTGGGTTCGTGACAATTGTCTTAAATTTTATTTTATAATTAAGAGCGAAGAGAATATTAATTATTATTAGCTAATTTGTGGGTGGAGAGAGAAAAGCATGTGTTGCCCACTGATTACTGATATTTAGTGGTAACTGTTTTGAAAAGCCGAAGTTTGTGGATTAAGCTACGTAAATAGCTTCTTAATGATCATTTTGTTTCATCACGCTAATTGCCCCGAAGGCTCTCGTCTCCATTTCATTCATTATTGAGAGTCAGTTCTCCACCAACCCACCTGCAATCGCATAGTGGCAGTGTTTTTCGTTTCTTTGGCAATTTCCTCACTCTATGAAATTTTTTTAAACACACTTGTCCTCGTTTCTCCCAGTAATGACAATTTCCTCACTCTATTATTTTCAGCTCGTCCAGTAGGAATCCTTCATTGGGATAGAGCCCAGAGCTTCGTTCCTTATTTTTCAAGGGACACGGGCATCATTAAAACAATAAACCCATGATGATTCAGGCCATCACAAAACAAATTTTTCTAAATATTTATTTTCAACTGACGCATTTGAGTAGTTGTCAATTATTACCAACAACACATTATTTAAGTTTCAATTCTAATTCTCATCTTACTATTAAAACCCCTTCCCGTAGTTCTTACCATATTTACAGTACAACTACTTCAATTATTTTGGGGAATATGTAAATTTAGTGATGAATAATAGCCATAGATAATTTATTTAAGAGCAGATATAACAACATCGTTATTGAAACTTAACTTCGATTATTATACGACACAAGTCTTCTCACTTTCTTATTTCAATATTTTTTTAATGAGAAAATATCACTTAGAACTCATATAGAGACAATTTTGTTTTTTGTTTTTACATAGAAGAAAGGAAAGCTTGAAACGAAAGAAACTACTAGACTATGAAAACCTAGTCCTATAGTACATCAAAAGCAAACAAAGAAGCTAAGAGCAAAGCAAATCGGTTGGTCCTTCCAAACCATTTCCATACATCCGGAGGGATTGCCTAACTAGTATAACGTCCTCATTGACAAGAGCATTATGACCTTCCTTAGCCATATAATCAGCATATGAGATGATGAGAGATAATTTTGTTTTAGTCAACCCTAAAAATTCTGAAATTTCATGGAACTATCTTTGGGTAGAATAAGATAAAATTTTGTCAGTAAAAAGACAATAATACCCTTGTTTTATTTTATCTTTTTACTAAAAACGTTTATAAGATAAAGATGGGCATTTTTAAGATAAAAAAAGACATTTATTAGTTTAACTCTTATTTAATATATACTCCATCATACAAGCACACAATTGACACATAAAGATAAAAATTGTAGAGCATTATAAAGAGACATTAAGTACTCATCAGTATAAACAAGAGCAGCTTCTAACCTAGCTTGCTGGCTTTGATGATTAAACTAATTAACCCGTATGTTTCATGAGTGATAATATATTTCATTAATCTAATTACAACATGATCCTTTGTTGCCTCACCCTCGATCCTTGTAGTCTACTCCATACCTTATAAAGTGAAAGGCCGCTGATTAATTAATGTCCATGAAAGGTAAAATTATGACATCTAAGTTTTATCCATAAGAGAGTATGTGGGTCTTGTTAATTAAAAGGTTGAAAATGAAACTTCACGTTCGACGTGGACAGCACAGTGAAGAAATCCTGGACCCCACCTTCTTTATATCAAGACATTCAATAATAATATTAATATTAACATGTCAATATCTACAGCATTAATACACGAACCCTTTTTTAATTATTATTTTCATTTTTTTTACATGTAATATGATTACAAACTCTGGTATGGTAAGAAGCTCCAGCCTCAATGATTTTTGGCTTAGTCAACTTGCTACATACCTTATTAATAATGCATGTAGACCCAACAAAAATATAATCATCCCTTCAATAATTGCTATTTTTGTGGCCTTCGAATTTCTTTATCAACTCATTTTAAAAAATAAGAAAGAGAAAATAATAGTATGTGTGTGATGAACCCAACAATAAAATCATGTAGAGCTACGCTTACAGCTCAAAAAAAAAAAAGGGAAAAAAATTAATAATTAGCGTGGTAATTAATTAGGTGTGGGAGGGAGGGATGGCTTATGATTGAAGAAGGGATGGGAAAAAGATGGAGAGTCGATCTCAGGCGAAAGTGAAAAGGAGAAACTGATAGGAGGCAAATAACCACACGCGCTATGTCCCATTGGCGTAACACGTGTCTGCCTCTGAGAGACTAAGAAGCGCCAAACCAATTCTTTTTTCCATTTTAATTGTAACATTTGTAAGGAAATAGTACTGCAGTTAAATATATAATATAATTAAAATATGAAATTATGATTAAATCATCTAATATTTTCATGCAAAACAGCATTATATTATTACTTTACCACTCCAATCTCTGGCTGATGTTGCATCCCAAAATAAACCACCAAACAAGGCTGAAATATGAAAACACTTATTTTGTCCCATTCCAATTCTGGAATTAAAACGAGTCTTGGTCGGGTTAATAAAAAAAATGTGGCAGCAAACCATGCAGGAAGAACATCCTGCGGTTATGTAGATGTTAAAGTACAACCTTATCAAAAATTGAAAGAGACTTTCTACTTAAGTACGCTAATTAGTTTACTTAATTGCACGTTGTGGAATTATACCATACTGGTATTTCCTTATTTTTAGGGGAGCTCATCATCAAAAGCAATGACGTGCATTAAATATTTTGACTTTATAAATCCCAAGCTTGAGGGGTAGGAGTATAAAATTAATCACGCAATAGACTCGTCCTAGCTAGTTTGATGCATTTTCACTGTCTCTCACTTTCATTGTCGGCGATTTCTTGCGTCGGCAAAACACTGACTAATTTGCGGTTTATCACTTATAATTCCCTGGAATTGACAACTACAATACAAGAAAACAAACAGTGAAGCACCAATACGGAGATAAATATAGACATCGTTTTCTTGCCATGTGAGAAGAAATAATAGAGCGTTTGACTCTAAACAGTGGATTACAGTTTTGCACTATTCATCTGGATATACTCTATATAGCACGCGGACTTGTTAATTAGTAGGGGTATCTAAATATAAACTAGTAAACTACTACTATCATTTTTTACTCTCTTGTGACTTGTGACCATCAATTAATTAGGTCTTTGAAAATTTTTAAAAATATATGTAAACAAACGACAATGAAAGCAAAAATAATATTTTTAATTATGCGCAGAAGTAACATATTAGAGCCCGATCTGGTGGAGAAAAGTTAGTTTTGAGTAAAAGCATGGTCTGAGGTTGTTTGGGTTGGTTTTTTCTTAAATAAGCTTTTAATGAAAAAAAAACAAAGGCATCTTTTTTTATTAGAAAAAAAGCTCATTAGACCTCCTTTTCACGGTAAGTACATAATGGTTGGGCGGAAAATTGCCATGGGATTCATATCATCACTTCTCCACTGTCCTGTCATCCTATTATGTCCTTACCCAGCCTTTATCTATTTCCTTACTCTTTATCTTATTTTGACTTGGTGGAAAAAAGGCAAGAGATATCTAATTTTTTACCAAAATATATTTTGTTAAACTTTAGGTTGGTAAAAAATATTTGCCAGCAAAAGAATGTTGAGAAAAAAGTAATTCTAATTTTAGTACTATAATGTTATTGAATTCAAAAAACTTAAGATTATTATTATTTGTAATTTATATAAAATTTCATCTATAAAGAATTGATCTATTTAAGTGTTACTCAGTATTTACAAATTTTTTTCAATAATATATCAACTATAAATTATATTCATTGAAGAAAAACTCATATATTTTTTAGTCATTTTCTATATAAACTTGATTTTCAAGTAATAATCTAAATAAGTTTCAGTTTGAACAAAAAATATATTTCTATTACTATCAATCTAAACATAAATAATATTTACAATCGACTTATATCCTATCTTAAATTTGCAAAAGTCGAATTGAAAAAAATCACTTTTACAACCGCTAATCAAAATGCGCCCTAAGTGTGTGTTTGGAATGACGTTTAGCCATCATCCTAAAATTTTTATTTACATAAATCGATACAAGACTCATTTTATATATTTATCTTATATACTATAAATCACGATTTTAATTTCAAACAAGCATGAAGAGGAAGAAACCCGGAAAAGTAGATAATCCAGTGTCCAATGGATTCGTCATGATGCAGAAGAAAGAAAGCAGCATAAGCAATGGAGGTTCAGGGGTTGCAGGGACAGGGCACGAAAAGGGTCTCAGTGTACATTATACTTACATAACTTATGGTGGTCTTTCTCTCTGAAGAAATCAGAAATGGAAATAAGAAACTGAGAAGCTAGCAGCCACCAACTCCAAATTATGTTGTACCGCACTTGTGTTTGTGACGAGGGTGCTATAACAAGTGCTGTGCCCTACCAGACAGTAACTAGGTATATAGCCATGTATTGAAGCTGGGGTTCTTTAATTTCTTGGTGTAGGGAAAATATAATATATATCTCAATCCTATATATTCTGATAGGCCCCTCCTCCTTCAATCGCCATGAATGCATCATCATATTCACACACATATATATCAATTCAGTTATTCCAAACCCTCGTATATATATGGCCCATATATCACCACACAAAACGCCACATTATATTCACCCATTTGCACGCACGCCCTTCTCTTACATTTCATTTTCATTCTTCGCTTTCGCTTCTACGTATATTTCAACTTCAACCCTTTCTTTCTTGATCCCCTCTCAGAGACATTCCATCTAACAGTAACAGATAACAGTCATCGTCTTCAATAATAATACATATATATTGCTGACCGACCCTTTTCTTTCAAGGATAAGAACTTTTGTAGTTTTGTTTTGCTGTTTTTCCCCTTCAATGCGTCCACATGATATGTACAAAGTAGCCAGCAGGTTTCTCTCGTGGATAACCCCCACCTTGTAGCTATATACTAAAATCCAAGTTGGCACAAGGTCAGAATGAGTCTTTACCTACTTATCTTTGTGCTTCAAATAAATTTCCTTGTTAGCGGGATCTTCTAACTTGAACGGTATTTTTCACTGTGTTTACCTTTTTTTTTTTTTTTTTTTTTCATCCGATGTTGGATAGCCAATCTTTCGCAGACATCAGTTGAGACTAATGGATCGAGACTAGGTTGGCCCTTTGGGGAAGCCTTTCACCTACGTACGCTGCAATCCCATATCTCAAACTCAAACCAACGTAGTTACCTGCTTGTTTTATTGGTTGTACGTATCAGCCCACTCTTTCTTATGCCCCACTTATACCACTTATACTCAATTTTCATAAGATGTAATATATATATATATATATATATATATTCTCTCTATTTCCAACAATATTTTACACACATATATCAAGTTGAATTAGAGTCCACATTATATGCTTATGTTTATATGTTTATTAAGTAGAGGTATAACCATATTTTTTTAAATTTTTTTTTTATTGGTTGTATTTATCAGTCCACTTTTTCTTATGCCTCACAAATTATTAATTTTTATACTGTATTTTAGAACTGAAAATTAATTAAGATGTCTCAAAAAATATATATATAAATATTCAATATATAAAAAAAAAAAAAAAAAAAAAAAAAAAATTTCTCTCTTTCCAACAATATTTTACACACAATATCAAGTTGAATTATCTCCAACAAATAGCTCAAGGGTCCCTCTGCCACTCATTTGCTTGATAATCTCACCCTGTGGCTTGTATATATAGAGATTAAAGCAATATTCTACCAGATCAACCATTTATATGATAAAAATTGTCGTTTTAAATTGAATTAAAGCATCGTTTTGCTTCTCAAGTTGATAGGAGAGTAGCACCGATCGTTGACGTTTTCCCAATTGATCTTTGTTTTCCTCGCGTGTCTCTTATTCTGTATCAATTTTTTAAACAAAGAAGATCAAGCTGTGGCAGAATTAAAGGGAACGCTAGAAAATAAAGACGATGAACAGTGAAAGAAAAGAACATGAAAAGATCGGGGAGAAGAAGGGCGTTGTACTTGGTAAGAGGTCAAATTCATTCATTCCCAGAAGTGAAAAGAACAAAACAGAAAAGGCAATGACAGCTGTGTGATATATGTGGGGCTCGCCCAGCGAGGGCTCTAAATTGGCCTCCATTCACTCATTTAATAATGGCATCTGACAATTCTACCTAACTCTGCTTATCAAGTCGCGTACAAATTTCAGCAAGTTGGAAGTTCAATTCCGATTTTAATGACAAGGTCGGTTTCATATTTACATATCTCAAGCGAGTGGGATTAATAAAGTGAAGTACCTTAAGCTCCTAGTGTTTGTGTTTTGAATCGTGTAATGTCATTATAACAACTGGCAATTTTGTTGTGTGCTTCCTGCCTATCATACATGCCACCTCGCTAGCCTCCCCCACTCTTTTTCTTATAAAGTCCTGTTCAAATTATTGTTCAAGACATATGTTATTATAAGTTGAGATAAAATTTCTTTCACATATTACTTCATACAATCTAAATCATATTAGAAAAGTAGACCGTTAACTCAAACAAACAAATAATCCACCTTCACTAACCTCTTTATGTACCCTCTACTTTTTCTCCCGAGATATCAAACATTCTGTTCTATTCCTCTTCTATTTCAAGTATTCATTCCATTCTCTGAAGTCTGAATTGTATTCCTTTTCTTCTGGGCAAAACAAACCACAGGAAAATTTTAAAAAATAAAATTGAATTAGTGAGGGGTCCTTTAGCTTTCTTGCTCACTTATTTAGGTCACTCCGAGCAAAGAGCCTGTTTTAAGCCCACTTCGCTCGCAGAAGTTGGGCTCTCTGTTTTGGCTGGCATGGCTGTAATTGGGATTCAGAAAACATATTTTGTAATGCTCTTTTTTTGTTTTTGTTTTTTTTATTAGGTGTCAAATTGGTTGTTTCGCCTATGTTATGAAAAAAGTCCAAATAGATGAATCTATTCTGAAACTATCGAACTGTCTAATATGCTTCGCTATACATATAGGCATGTTGTCTGTGAATGCATTACCAATATTTAATTTAAAAGAATGATTGTATGGGTAGATTAGGAAAAAATGTGTCTAATATAATATTTAATGAATTTTTATTTTTATTTTTTTCTTCAAACTAATTAGTTTAAAATAAATTAATTATATTTGGATCAATTAGAAAAATATCAATAAATATGCAAATATGAAAATTGTGTTTTTTAAGATTAAGATCAATTCCATAAAATTATCTTATATTAAAGAGTGGACGTGTATGAGGCAACAATTAATACATGCTTTAATCTCTGTACTTGTGCATGCCATAAATTAATTATGATCACACCATCTCTTCCTTTCAAATGCGAAGCTTGTGGCACTAGTTGAAGCTATCGAATAAGGTCTGCACTTAGCACAGTGGAATTTAACAAAATTAAATGTGAATTTTCTAATGAGTTAAAGAGTAAATTGGCCAACAAACTTTTACCCGGAAGCGCCGTACAAATAACTTTTAAGTAGATCAAAAATACCAATAAACTTTAAAAAATGTGCAAGCCAACACAACGCCGTTAGAAAAAGATAACATCCAGTTATCTAAGGTGTAGATTGGCCAACGAACTTTTACTCCGGGAGTGGCCGTAGCGCAAAAAACTTTTACTCGGAGCGCTCATGACAAAATTCTAAATTTCACTAAATCAAATAAATTTTTTCTCAATTGTCATTATTAAAAACTAATTGTATAGATATCTATGGACAAAAATTACACATTTGCTAAAATAAACAAAACTCCTTAACCCTTTTCTTATTTTCTCGAACTTTAAATACTCTATCAGGGTATGCACTATAATTAGGACCAGAGGCAGTAATAATAAAACTGTAGTTTTAAATTTTAATTGAGCAATTGTGACTACATTACAGTGATGTTATATACTTAATAAACACCGGTACTATATTTTTGATTTTTGCGCATCATTACATGATTGGACTACTCTTTTGAATAGTGCATACCCAAATGAATAAAGCCAGGCCTGAAATACTGAGAAAGGGACCGCTTAGGAATTTAAGGTCCGACCCAATCTAAAGCACACTGAGTTTAAGGGCCATGGATTCTGTTGCCTCCGCATGCCATTGCCACCCATTGGTCTCGCTTGAGTACAAGATGGATTTCAATAGTAAAATACCCGGCAGTTGGCATATAAAACTCATATTTACTCAAGGCTGATAGCCATTTATTGATTGAAGGCCTTATTGGTAAGTAATTTATAAGTACTATAAGCGTTCTTTAAACCTTGATGCATGCTTAGATCCCGGTGGAGTTCTTCGATGTTTACCCCCACCTAAACTTTTATTTATAAAAGAAAAAAACCTCATATTTACTTTCATGTGAGATTGGTCTTGATTTTGTGCAAATTATACATATTTACTTACCTCGTCTTTAGTTAAATAGTCTTACGTCTATTGTTTTGTCTTTGATTTTTGATTTTTGATTTTTTTTTAAATTTTACAATGTCAACAAACATAACATGTTAATACCATTATTCAGGAGTAGCCGGTGATAGCAAAAGCATGATAATTTGGAACAAAAATAATGATGACATGGAAATGGAAAAATAAAAAGTTGTAAAAGAAGAGAGAGAAAGGGTGGGGGCACATGGTGGAAGAATGATGAGGAGGGGAGGCAGAGATCTGTTTGGGCAAGAGAAAGTGTGAAAGGACTGAGGAGGGGCATGTGAGGCTTTGACAAAACTCACATGCCCTCACCCTGTTATTCTAATCTTCTATACATACCATTTAGGGCATGTTTGATACATGGAACAAGTGCAAAAGGAAGGAAAGATGATTAATTTCCTTTATTTGATATATTTTTTGTGTTTAATTTTTTGGAAACTTAAGTTTCTATGTGAACGATGACGTTTTCGGACATATTTACCACTCATAAAATATTGTTTTTTTTTTCTAAAATATAAGAATATATATTAAATTTAAATTTATGCGATAAATTCGAACTTGGTGGGAGAATATTTTAAACAAGTTCGAACTTCACTGAAAAATATTTAGACAAATTTGAATTTGACGGGGAGAGTATTTCGAGACAGATTCGAACTTGATAGAAGGATATTTTTTAAAAACAAAAAAAAACATTTACATTTACATTTTCATTTTGAATTTATTACTTTTGAGGAGAAAATATATATGTATTTGATTCTTTGCCCGTCAAATGAATCTTTGTTACCCCTTTTTATTTTCTTTCCATCAAATGATTTATCTTACCTCATCTCTTAAAATCTTCTCTTCACTTCCTTTTCATCGTTCCTTTTCCTTCTCAAATATTTCCCATACCAAACGGGCCGTTACTCTATATTTGAGTTCCAAGAGTAGTACTGGTAATAGATATGACGGGTATAGTAGTCACAGGCATAGCCAGTAAATGGTATGTGCATTTATTATTTTTATTTTATTATTTATTTTTTTGACCGGAGTTATATGCATTTATTGGAGGAGGAACACCACGCTATACATTTATTATTATTATTATTATTTTATTATTTATTTTTTTGACCGGAGTTATATGCATTTATTGGAGGAGGCGCTATACATTGCCAATATGGATATGTGGTTAGTGGTTACCTTCTGGCTCCTCTCACGTGCTCCCACATGGACGCGTCCTCTCCCTCACCCTCACTTTTCCCATCCAAACCCACTTGCGCCCAACTCCATTCACACACCTTCCTCTATCTCACTTCATATTTGCTTTACCATTAACAAGAAAAACTAAATCGTTAATTTTACCCCTGAAAATTAAATAAACATCTTACGTACCTTACTTGTGTTTAACATTTTCTAGCTTTGCTTTACATTATATCTCATTATACTATGAATCTTGATATGGGTGACATTTTTTCTAATAGAAAACAATATACTATCTTCAATCTTAAATATAGGACAATCTGTTTATAGTGTAATAGAGAGTATTACATTTAAAAGATTGCAACATAATAAACCCCCTTATGAAGTAGTGCCATAAGAGATTGAAAAGTAAGAAATTTTCCCTGAGATTTATAAACAAAAATCAGAAGAAAAAAATGATCAATGCAATGAGATCTTCTACGGTGACACTAGAATTCATTAGGGACTGCAGCTTGTTCTGACAATAAAGTTTTCTGAAGCCTATAATTTTCACAAAGTCCCCTAATAAACTCCGCGAAGAGCTATAACTTTTAATACAACTCAAGATCTTCCTCAAAGAAGATCATCAGTAAAAATTGGTTTGTGTGGAACGTTGATTTTTAACCCAAGCAAAATGCTGAACCAAATTCCCCATAAAGCTTGATTCTGAAGCAGCATGAAGAAGATTTCCTCCTCTTCAATTTCCTTGTCCAAATAGTTCATCCATGCATGAATTCATTCGAGATGACACTGACTATGATGAGATTTGAGGATATCCCTTACAGGCAAACAGGCTTTCAAAACTTCCCATATAATTAATAACTTAATTAATTCCCATCAATTAAAGTGATCTGTAATAATAATAATTCCCCTCTCCTCCCTTGCCATACATTAATAACAACCCGTCAATAGTTTCATTGAGTTAACTCAAGGCTATTTAAAAGTAAAATTCAATTATTTCCATATTCTGCAGCCAGCTAGTTAGAGGCTAATATTGTGCTTGGATTAGCAATGTTAAAGCAATTTTTTATGTCGTTTTTTAGGCTAGAACATTTTGAAATTAAATTTTGAATATTTTATACCAGCTAATATCTGACAAACTGTTTTTTTTTAAAAAAAAAAAAATTAAAAGTCTTCTAAATATAAACTACATCACAATAATTGAATTTTACTCAACTTTAGTTGACAAAAGTAAGTAGGAATAAAGATTATTTTTATAAATGTTATTCTTCCGATCTAAATATAGAGCATAGTTTATAGTAAATGACACAACAAAATATGTTTTATACCGGAAGCTAAGCGTCTTTTCATCAAGGTAGATACTCACTTTTCCTCCGTCACTTTCCATCCACAATGCAATAATGCAACTCATTCGTGCAGTTTCAGCATCATACACTGGCTACTTACAGAACATGTACCGACAGCCAAATTATGATAATCAATTATCATTCCTGCTCGATCTACCCTCTCACCTAATAACTGTCATCATATAATTAAATCACTTGTAATTTATCTTCGCCATGAACAGAACACTTTGAATTAAAATATTCAACTCCGCCCGTACATCACTCAAAATTAATATCTAGACATGTTTTCCAGCTCCATATATACATGACTTGGTCCATGCAAGAGAGTGAATTTGCTTATCGTTCATCTCAAAATTGAAATCCAAATCATCAAACCGAGAGGCACATGTCTTTGCCACTGCTATCCACTATTTATTCACATCATTTACTTACCATCTATAGAAAGTAGTACGAGGGAAAAATCAAACAAAACCAGAAAAGCAGTGGTAATAAACTATTGTGTCTGTCTCAGCTAATATTCAAATCACATTGAAAAAGTAACTTTTACCGCTAACCCAAACACATAAGCGGCATTAACCAGCCATAATTTGCTTACTCTGCTGAAGTTTTTTTCCCCTCCCGGAAGGGCCCACTTTCTAGTTGTAGTTTAAAGCGCGGCAATTTGCCGTCATGTGCAGTGCAGGCCACGTTCTTAGCTTTTCCTCTTGGGCCACACCCCTACACTAAAGTTACCGAAACATTTACGATTAGAAATTTAGAATACCGGCCAGCCATAAATGAATGAATGAAATCAACCACTATTACACCTACTTGTATTTTCTTATTTTTTTATTCAAATCCCCATCCACAATACGGCCGTACGAATACTTAACCCAAGCATTATTGTACCATATTTAAATGTGGGTCGACACAGGTGTCATGTTCTGATTCGTGGCAACGCATACCACCCTGCGAGTGCATGCACCTGATTAATTCTGCAGTTAAATCCCACCGCTCAAAGGCCCTATATAAACCCCCTCAGGGTTCATAGATCCCACCATCCTCCCCCTGCATTTACATAGAGAGATTTCTAAATCGCGAGGATTCTTCAAGAATGGCCATGGCTAGGTTCCTTGCTGCTTTGATCTTGGCCATCATTGCAATCTCCATGGTCCAAACTGTGGTAAATCTCTACGCAACAAGTCATCCTCTCACATTTCTAAAGGCTTTGTATGTTCTGTTGTGAAGGTTTCTTCTCACATTGTAGTATCTCTGATCCTTTTGCAGGTCATGGCAGCTCATGGGCAAGGAGGCAATCTCTATGGTGATAACAAGGTAACCCAGCCTCTCGTCTTTTTTCTTTCGGTTTTGGTGTGAAGAACCATTTTGTGTTTTCTGATGTTTCTGTGTTGCTTCGTTGTGCATTTTTAGGGTCGAAGCCCATATGGACCCGGCAGTCTGAAGGGCAACCGTAAGTAAAGTTCCTTCCTTTCTTTCTTGCTTTGGCTTCATTTTCTCTCATTGCGATTGTGAGCAAGCTTTGGAATCCTTGGGACTGGGAAGAAAAAAGGAACAGCTTTTAGATTTTTTCACACTAAAATCCAGAGTAGATGCAGGGTAGTTTTATGCTTGTGTTTGAAAAGAATGAAATAATCAAAATTACGTTGTTACCCTCGGTTGTCGGTCAATTTTACTTGGACTGTGGTCAAAGCTGGCTTTAAGTAAAAAGCTGCAATGTTTGACCAAACAGCATGAAAAGAAATGAAGGGTGGATGAAAAGTGAAAACAGAAAACAGAAAACTAATGGAAGTTTGTTGTGATATGACCAGAATGCCCCTCGCAGTGCAATCGGAGGTGCAGCCAGACGCAGTACAGGAAGCCATGCATGTTTTTCTGTCAGAAGTGCTGCAAGAAGTGCCTGTGCGTGCCCCCGGGGTATTATGGGAACAAAGCCGTGTGCCCTTGCTACAATAACTGGAAGACCAAGGAAGGAGGACCCAAGTGCCCTTAGGCGCTAATATCTTCCCGTTCCTTGACTCCCATTATAACTATACCTTACTTCTACGGCTACTACTAATATTGCTATCATATTTTCACATGCTTTGCCCTTTTGGCTCACTCAAATGTTTTGTTGTGCTCGAGGAAGTCTCCTGTTTTAGTCAACCTAGTCAAAGACTCCTCTGTTATGTTGTCACTCCACAAGGCTTGCCCTCCGATGTCTGATCATTGTTATATCGCTACTATCTATGAAACTTCTAATGATATTTTATATATTTTCACTTTATGTTAAGAAAAGAAAAATATTAAACTTATGGCACATTTGGGTTGGGCCAACTATTTGAACCCAAACCATTGATCACATGTAAATCGGCCCTGTGAATGTGCGTGGGATGTTGGGCCGGGATCGAAACTTTGAGGTTTCCCACCTCTACCCAGTTCCTATGTCAATTCGATTTTTCATTACTGTTCACAGCACGATGTACTTGCATTTCCATATTCATCGACAACCAAATTAATGTATTCACTCCATATTTACACTTAATTACCGAACATCCTCACATGCATATATATACACATATACGGCGCTAGTAAATAGTCCCAAAGCATAAGTTAGTGCGCTTTAGATTCATTGGTTTCTCTCAGCATAACTCCTAAGCGATGATTCTGAGCTGCAACTCGTCCCAGATTTTGATCATGTTGCAGAATCAGACCCTTTCATGGAGCACAAGTAGTCACTCCCACCGGTATTTTTCCCGGAAGTATCTCCACAGTAAATAACACACAAATCATAATCAAAGTTATCCATTGAAAAGAATCATGAAGCAGCTAGGAATTCTCGTATACCTCATCTACAAAAAGCAACTTACCGGCCCTCGTAAATCAAGAACAATGCGTAGAACGGAGCCAGTGCAAGCACCAGACACTGCAATGCCAATGTTTTAATCCGTTAATTACTTTCAGAATGCCATTGAATGTCAACAAGTACAAAATAAACAATTCAACACTATGGAATCGTAGCTGTCGTCCACTCACAGATACAAGGTTTGTCCTGCTGCAGAGCTGGACTATAGTAGTAAACGTCCCTCAGGATCATCACAATAAAAAATCTGCAAAAAACAACATTCACAGAATTGAGAACCATTTTTTTTTTAAGTTCCTAATTAACATGAGGAAAGTGTACAAGTATGATATAAAGTTGATTAATTTTAATTTACAAACAAAGAACGATGCTTAGCTAATATCTATATATCATTGCATGTGAAGAGATTAACTACTATGAAGATGAAGTGGTGAGTGTGAATGAAGTCACAGTCTTCATTCAGAGCTGCCGCCGCTGGATCCGTCCCCATTTCCGCCAGCACCAGTGGAGAGTAAATCAGAGAATTAGTACCCGGAATTCTCCACCCTTCCCAGCAATATTGACCATTCCAACTCAGCAAGCAATTACAAATATAACCAAGCATAATTTTGGGAAAAACAACATTTTTAAACAGCTTTACCTCTTCTCCTAATCCGCTAGTACGTACCATCCACGTACACCAACAATGATTGATATCAATCTCTTGGGATCTGGATTCTCTCATAATCCTTGCTTTTAGTATTCCTCAGTATCCATATATCATGACCGTCTAAAAATAACTCTAAACGTCCAGAGAGACACACCTCATTTATTTCAAATTGTACCGCATGCGGTAAAGATGAAAATTTAAAAAGTAGATGAGATATATCTCTGGACGTTTAGATCAATTTTTGATCAGGATGTACAAATACTGAAAGATATTGAGGGAAATGATTTTGAGATATTCGGATCCCAAGAGTCAAAGTTGCACGCTCTTTTTCATTGTTCACCCATTAGATATTAAGTACGTATCAATATATTTAATTAATATATAGTAAAAAAACATAAAACTGTCTTAACGATATTTTTGTTTCCAATTTATTTTCATTTACGAGTTTGAGCTTCTAAGACTTAGTTGATTTTTTTTAGAGATATTAAGTAAGCTAAATAAGTTAGTTAATTGTATCATATATTGTGTATTCTCAGTTATATATAGCTTCTATAAGTTAGGTAAAATAGTTTAGATAAAAAAATAACAAATATAAATATTTTAAGTAATTTCATTAGCTTTCTTAAAATCTTAAAAAAAAAGTTAACTTTGTCTAATGTTATATTAATATTGTATATTATAAAAAACGTAATACTTGATTAGTTGATTACAAATAAGTAAAATATTCCGGTGCAACAGCGCGAGAGATCATGAGATATCTGTAATGTTGAAGGCACGACACTACTACAAAAAACTCAAAAAACGTCCTAAATAAAGCCTATTTAACGTCCTTTTTCAGATGGACGTCTTGGAGGGGGAAGTAAAAAAATTTCACTTTTGGTGCCCTACAAGAAATTCGGGGACGCCTTATGTAAGGCGTCTGGTGTGTTCGGGACGCCTTCTTTGCGTTTTTTTTTTTTAAAAAAAAAAACCCAGGCGAGATTAGAACTGACTTTAGGGTATAGAAGCTTCTGGCGATTGGGCGAAACATTGGTGAGCTCACAGATTCGGCGCTTCAATTCGCTGATAGTGTCGTTGCCGCAAACTCGGATGGTGTACTCCTTACGGCTCCACTGCCTTTGTCGAGTGAGCTCCTCTTCCGACATTGAAGCCGTTGACGCAGCGTTGGAAGCCATGGCCGAAGCTAACGCTGCCCTCTGCACCACCGTGTAAGAACTAAGAATCAAAGAAATGATTTTATTACGAAAACAATTTATTTGGTCATTTTACTAAGCGGAGGACCAAACAAATCACAAATCAAAACAGATTAGAGGCAAGAATGGGATAAAAAAACAGATCAAAGGCATAAATGGGAAAAACAAAACAGATCTGGAACTTCCTTACTCACATCGCCGGCAACGATGGAGGCCAGCTTCTCTTCTCTAGTCAAGCTCCTCCAAGATGGGCATTTGTGTGTTTCTGAGAGATAGAAGAGATGAGATGTGAGAAGAGATGCATAGGTGTAGTGCTCTCAGGTCTTAGCGTGTGTGTGTGGTGAGGAAGAGAAAAGATTAGGCGCAGTGCTCTCAAGTCTCAAGGCAGGCGTGTGTGTGGTGACTAGTATGAGAGAGAAGAGATTAGATGTGGGTAGAGGAGGAAAGGGGTGGAGAACTTGAGAGTGTGTGTGGAGGAAGTTGAAAAAGTGACATTTAAGGATTGGGATTTGGGACGATGGAGGAATTCAAATCAAGGTTTTTTTGGGTTCTATTTTTTTTTTCTGACGTCCTGAATGTATTTCGGGACGTCCAAAAATTAGGAAATAACAGTGTTTTTTTTTTTTTTTTGGCGTCCTGAATGTATTTCAGGACGAAAATTTTTTTTTTGGACGTCCGGAACATATTTCAGGACGGCAAAATTTTTTTTGGACGTCCGGAACATAATTCAAAACGCCAAAAATGTTAACTATGACTTCTGCATCTTATTTTAGGACGTCAAAAAAAAAAATTATTGGCGCCAAAATATTTCCCAAAATTTGTAAATTGCGCCAAAAACGCTGATTTTGGCGTCTGAAATACTTTTAGGGCGCCAAAAATTTTCCCGCGTAAAAAATTGTCATAAATTGCGCCAAATACTACATTTTAGGCGTCCTAAAATATATTTAGGATGTCAAAAAAATTTTAAACGTCCTAAATTAATATTTAGGTTGTCTAAAGTCTCAAAATCAAGTAAATAATTACAACAATGCCACTGACTTTACTTTTTACTTCCTTTTTTTAAAAAAGGACGTCTTTTAAGGTAGTAGTATCCATATTTTGTAGTAGTGGCACGTAGCGTACTTACGGGAAAGAAGCACATGTGACTATAGTGTAACTAAATTACCTGTTATCGTCCTCGCTGTTATTGGAAGAGCTCCGTGCTATCACAGCATAACCTTGACGGTAAGGCTGCATATCCAAATTACGATAGGAGAATAGATCAAGAGTTTAAGAAGATTAATTACGGCACCTTATTAATTAGTTGCTATATATGTAAAGAGGTTCGGTGACTGAAAGTGTTTGCATGGGTTAATTGGATTCTCTTGCCCATGAGAGAATTAATTAATCAGACCCAGAGTGCATGAAAACATTATGAATTTCCATACCTGGCGGTAGATCTCACAAGTGGTGTTCCCTTTGATATTGCACCACTTCTAGATACAGGGGCGGATTCAGAAAATTACCCAAGGGACATAATTGGTGGGGATATTCGGAGCTGCCCCCATTTTTTTTTTTAGGGAAAATTTTAAATGCATTAAAAAACAAAAGAATATAAACAAGAAAAAAAATATCAAAAAAATATTTATGAAATCAAATGAATACTAATGATGTAATAAGAGTGACAATTATTTTACAAACCTGTCACTTAGAAAAGTAAGGCTAAGTACTGTCAGAAATAAATGCAGCTGCATAAATTAAAATGAAGGGTGAGTACTCATCAACAAGTTCATATATATATATTTTAATAACAAAAGTATAGTACAATAAAAATAATTACAATGTCGTTCTTCTAGGACTTATTTTTTGGAATTCCATCATAATTGCCTTATCACTAGTGCAAAAAAGGCTTTTAAGACCGAACAAAAGAGGCATCGTAAGACCGGATCAACAACCGGTCTTGTTCCAGCCAGTATTAAAAGTCTAACATTTAAGACCGGTCTTAAAGAAAGTCTTTTAGACCGGACATTTGAAACAATGGGTCTTAAAAGTCGTACTAAATAAACCTGAAACATTTTTGGTTCGGTCCTAAAACTCAACTTTTAAGACTGACTAAAAACTAGGCCGCTCTTAAAAGATTGGAATTTTAAGATCGGACAAAACTAAATACGGTCTAAAATATAGCGGCTTCTAAGACCGATGACTAATTATAAGCGATCTTAAAAGACTAACTTTTAGGACTGGCTGATAAATAAATCCGGTCTTAAAAATTGAACTTTTAAGACCGGAAGTATAAATATACTGGTCTTAAAAGACCAACTTTTAAGATCGGGCTTAATATGGACCTTTAAGACCGAACATATAAATACATCCGGTCTTAAGAGTCGAACATTTAAGACCGGCGCATTTATTTTTGGTCTAAATTTTCCTCGTTCTATTCTTCCGATTGTATTACACACAAATCCACCACCCAATCCAAAGACATAAAAGTCGATACTTTAAGCTACAAGCTATGAACAATTATGAATAAATTGAATTGAGACAAAGAATACAAATATTATTCACCACGAGTTATGTGGCCTTTAATTAATGATTATACTATGACTACAACACCTAAATTAATTAATACAATAAGATAACTTACGTACAAATACAATAAGTTACAAATACAACATACATGCCCAAAATAATATTCACCATGCCTTCATCTAATTTCCACCCAACAACGTAATAACATCCTCTTTTATAACATGCCCCTTTCGATCGGATCCCGTTACAAAAATAAAACAAGAACAAACTTCATAGTCAGTGATATTGTTTATGAACATAGAAGGAATATAATATAGGAAAAATCTTAAAGTTTTTAAAGAATTCTGCAAATGAATATTACCTTATGAATTGACTCTTTTATAAAGTGATATCTTCCCATATCCCTTCTTGATGATCATTTCTTATGTCGGGTTCATTATCCACTTCATCTTCTTCGTTTATGTCAGGTAGACCCCTTGAAAAAGGAGTACTCTCGGGAAGACCATAATTTGAATGACTTTTCCATCAATATCAATCAATATGAATGACCCTTTTTCCTTGGAAAGCTACGAGACCACATTTTATTTTCTTGATCGGTGATATAAAATACTTGTTTCGCCGGGTCTCGCCATAATAAAAGGTTCATCTCTAAAACTTCTACCATAGACATCGACTAATGTAAATCCCAGCCGATCGTTCTGAACACCATTATTGACATTAACCCATTTGCATTTGAAAATGGGAAATCTAATTTTCATATAGTTCACCTCCCAAATCTCTTCAATAACCCCATAATATGACATGATTGCCATTAAAGGTCTCTTGTCTTTCGAACTAGAAAAGTGCATAGATTCAGCCTATAACATAACACCACTGTTCTGGACTGTGCTCGTATCATCTAGGGACTTCATGTAAAATGTAAAACCATTGATCACATACGAAGTCCAACTTATGACATCAATCTCAGGACCATGTGCTAACCATTTGATTGTATCAGAAACACATTCCTCTCCCTCGACCTTTTATTTGAACCAGTGTGCAAAAGTTCTGTTATGCTCCCTAATCAACCTTTATTCAGTCATTCGATGATTTTCTTTTCTTACAACTTCTTTATGTGCAGCTATGCTGTCTTGAACTTCATCAACATTGTTCAAGATGTATAAGTGGACTTGTGACAATTCATCAGGATCCATACTCTTTATTGAAGCCCCTCGTCTACCCCCTTCAGCATGTTGAGCATGCTGACATTTTGGAAGCCCAATATGTCTTACATTGGTCAAATAATTTTGACAAAATTCCATGGCTTGTTCAGAAACATATTTCTGAACAATTGATGCTTCTGGCCGGTATGCGTTCTTCACGTACCCTTTTAGGAATTTCATAGATCTTTCAATTGGGTACATCCATCGTAAATGGATAGGGCTGCACAACTTTATCTCCCTCACTAGATGAACAATTAGATGAACCATGATGTCAAAAAAGGTAGGAACAAAAAGCTTCACAAGGTGGCACAAGATAAGATATCCTTCATTCTCCAATTCATCCAACTTTTCAATCTCGAAAACTTTACTACAAACCGCATTGAAGAAGAAACAAAGTCTAGTCAAAACAACCGAAGATCATATTCGGCGATGCCTCGAATAGCTATTGGGAGTATTTGTTGCATCAAGACATGACAATTATGAGACTTTTGGCCTACTAATTTCAAGTCCTTCATCGATACAAGCCTCTTAAAATTTGAACAATACCCGTGGGAACTTTTGTGCCATGTAAACACTCAAAAACTTCGTTTCTCATCCTTAGACAAAGTATGAGAAGCCAGGGGACAATAAGTTCTGTTACATGTGCCCTTGGATGTAACTCTTCACGTATTCCCATTGCTATCAGATCCAATCTTGCCTTCACACCATCCTTGGAACTACCTTGTATGTTGAGAAGCGTGCCAACAATACTATCACATACGTTTTTCTCCACATGCATGACATCAATACGAGTGTCTCACATCAAGATTGCGCCAATAGGGAAGATCGAAGAATACAGATCTCTTTTTCCATATATTTGTTTCTTTTCTACTCTTTGCGGTTTTTTCGAAGATGACATTGATATTTTTCACCTTTTCATATACTTGCTCCCGAGTCAATGCCAGGAGCATCTTCATACTCTTGGCCACCAAAAAGGCTTTCTTTAATCGACGATATGGGTGGCCCCCATCTAAGAAATCTCCTATGTCCAAGATAAACCGTCTTTCTTCCATGTTGAAGTTGATGGTAGCATGTGCCTTCTTCCCAAACCGGACATGCTTTATGGCCTTTTACACTATACCCTGACAAGTTCCCATATGCTGGAAAGTCGTTGAGAGTACAAAATATCATGGCTCGCTTTTTAAACACCTCCTTCTTGAAAGAGTCATAAACGTCGACACCTTCTTCCCACAACTCCTTCAAGTCTTCGATCAAGGGCTTAATGTAAACATCAATGTCATTTTCGGGTTGTTTTGGTCTGGAAATCAACATAGACAGCATGAAGTACATTCGTTTCATGCATAACATAGGAGATAAGTTGTAAATAATTAGGAGTACAGGCCATGAACTATGTATGCTGCTGAGGCTTCCATATGGATTCATGCCATCCGTGCTAAAGGCAAGCCTAAGGTTCCTAGGTCCTTCGCCGAAGTTCGGAAATAATTCATCGATTTTCTTCCATTGAGAAGAATCGGCCGGATGACGAAGCTTTCCATTAGAAATCCTCTCATCTGCATGCCACCTCAAATTTTTTGCATCATTTTCATTAGCAAACAACCGCTTGAACCTTGGTATGATTGGAAGATACCACAACACTTTTGCCCAGGCCCCTTATTCGACTTGTACCTTGGGGTTTCACATATCGGACAATCTTTTGCTTCTCTTCAAACTCTTTTCTATACAACACACAATCATTCGGACATGCATGGATCTTTTTGTACTCCATCCCCAGTGGACAAAGTATTTTCTTAGCATCATAGTATCGATGCAGCAACACATTATCATTCGAAAGCATGTCCTTAAAAGCCTCAAGCATTTCAGAAAAACTCTTGTCGCTCCATCCATGACGTACCTTCTGATAAGGCAAAACTTTATAGCCTACAACTCCGCAAGTATACAGGCCGTACCAAGTAATAAAGTGACAAAAAAAAGTATCGTTCCCATGAGGACTTGGTATCACAAACTTCGGTTAAGCATTAATTTTACAATTTCGTTTAAGTTGAGTAAACCAAATTAAATTTAATTAAAGGAAAAGAAAAAAAAATGAAATTAAAAAATAAGAAAACTACCACAATAATCAAATGAGCAACCCAGAGTCACTAATCTCCTATGAGCTTCATAAACCTTGATTTCATTAATTTAATTAGCCTTAATATCAATTTTGTTAATCTCGAGTATAATTAGCCATAAGTGCCTGTCGGTCCACTTACAACCCTCTCTTGAGTATAATTTATTTTGTCTAACATAATTATTCAAGAGGCCATAAAACTCGGACACACCCTTCAACAATTATATGGGGCCATTAGGTATATGTCTATCCTAATCGCAAATTAAATCGTAATCTAATCTCATATTACTTAATCTCAGAGCTTAATTAAAATTCCCTTCGTCAAGGTAAATTGTAATTCTCAAATTCATATTCAATAATGACCAGTCACTAAATAGATAAAGCTAAACAATATTAAGTACCCAAAATTAATATTAATTATAACTAATTAATAAAAACAAAGTCTAATCCACACCAATAAGTTCATAGTTCCTTTAAGTTGCAAAGAGAAATTAGCCAAACATGGTTTTAATCCAGATCACAATAACACAAAATCAGATTTCAAAAACACACTGGAAAAGAATAAGAAATTGGAAAAGTGAACAAAACCAAGAAAATAGAATCAGCGCATTGAAGACCAATCCCCTCTTTGCATCAGCTTGCCTCCTTTGTTTACTGGATTTGGTTTGTTCCTGCAGCTTTACGGCGACGCTGAGGAGGTGGATGAATCCAGGTGCTGGTTGATGGTGATAGGAGAATCTCGCCGGTGACGATGAAGGTGAAGGTGTCGCCGACGAGGAAGAAGGTCCGATGGTGTGGGTATGCGAGACTGGAAGTTCAAGGTCACGCCACACTCGCTCTGTCTCTCGTGCTCCCTGTGCGCCGTCTCTTTCCTGTTCCAGTCCGCCTTTCCTCTCCAATCCGTAGCTTTGCTTTCTTCAATTGCTTTTTAGGTCTTCTATTCTTTTCCACGAAAACGCTATTGTTGCTCTTCTTGGGCATTCCTTTTCAATTCAACTTTCGTGGGACCATTGCATTCAATCCAAAACGTTGCCAAAGCAAGCATTGAATTGGAAATACTAGTCATGCCCTGGTGCCCTCTGATTGTGAAAAAGGAAATTATATAATAATAATAAAAACCTAAACCTATATCTTTTCTTTTTCCTTTTTTATCAACCTTATATCATTAAAATTTATTTATTCTTTTATATAAAGCCTAAATATTTCTATTCAATTAAAATTGAGATATTTGTAATAAAACCCCCTAAATAATGTGCCAAATTGATATCTTATCAAAATCTCCCATAAATCCCTTTAATTTAGCATTGATGACTCCCCAAATATATTAAAATATGTCTCAAAACTACTAAAAATGGGAAGTCATCACCTTCAAGCTTACCAATTTCAATACAACGTTCAACAATTGGTATTTTGTGCACCAGCGGTATAGCGGGGTCTCGCATCACTACACATATTACCATATGCATGTGATTGATGAAAAGCCTCTTCTCCTACATCACGGATAATGTCCTCTATGCGATCATCCATATCCGTGTCATTTTCATCAAAGGCCACTTCCCCATGTTGAGACCCACTTGGTATTTTTTCACCATGCCATACCCATATTGTATAAGTCTTACAAAATCCTTCACAAATTAAATGTGTGTGTATAACTTGAGGACTTAGTCGCCTCTCATTCAAACATTTTACACAAGGGCAATAAAACTTCCCACTATCATCATGGGCATTTTGTTTAGCAAATTCTACAAAGTCCTCACCACATTTCGATATTCAACACTCGTCCGTAAAACATTTATCCAACTGTGATCCATAGTAGAATTCCTATAGACGGAAAGATTTAACATACGTAATCCGAAAAAATTGGCACACTTGCATATAAAATAAGGCAACAGCAAATGCATATTTATGCTCAATATCGGTTATGTCTTTTTATTTTTATTTTTAATTTTTTTAGGCAGAAACTTGCCCATTAAATGCATACCGAAGAATCACTTTTGGTCATAAATGTATCACAGTGAATCCAAGAAGCAAAATAAATGCATGACGAGGAAATTAAATGCATCGCATGAAGGTCTTGTGGACTCACATGTAGCATATAAAATCAAATGCGTTTCGAGTCTTTCTTCTCCCGCCACGAACGTTGATGTTGTAGACGTTGCAAAGAGTACCCTAAAAACATTTGTTGGTCAGTTGGGTAGGTCTAAAGTGAAAATATAATCTTCAAAATACAATATTCATTAACAACGAGAGAAACCCACAAGAACATTTATCGATTTTGTTCAACCTATAAAAAACCCAAAACGATAGGCGGGAAAATCATGAAGTTATATAACCAAAACACCTCTTACTTACTTGGTCTATAGACGTTTAGCTCAAGAACGAGAAAGTGATTGTCGAGAGAGCAATGCGAAGCGACGACAAAGCAATACACAAACACTAGATCTGAGAACCGAGTAATCACTTTGTCGCGACAAGATAAGTTCAAAGAGGGAAATTTAATATTTCGCGCGACAGAGAGATGTTTAAGTATTTTGGATTTTATTAAGACCGGTAAATTACAAAGTAGCCGGTCCTAAAAATATAATGAAATTTTTAAGACCGAAGTTTTAGAAGACTCTGGACCTAAATTTTTATCATTCATTTAATACTCCACGCGTTTTGGTTTATTAAGACCGGTTAATTCTAAAGAAGCAGGTCCTAAATATAAAATTTTTTAAGGCCGGTGGTTTAGAATACTCCGGTCCTAATATTATTCATTTAATATTCCGCATGACAATTTAAGACCGGTTATTTATTAAGTAGACGGTCCTAAATTTTGGCTAAACGAAGTTTCTTTAATTACTGGAGAATATGAACAAAAAAAAAAAAAAGACAGAAGCTTAGTTCTTAATGCTACATATATTACTTGAATATGCAGGTACACAAGAAAAAATACAAAAGAAAAACAAGCAGAAAATTATCAAAAACAAGAATCTGACTAAATATCTTAAAGCTTATTATCCTCCAAAGCCTTAGCGATATCGGCGTGAGTAGCATTAACTTCCCGCCGGAGATCAGCAAGTTCCTATCTTATTCGTATCATACGGAGGAACTCAGCATAGATAGGGTCGGTAGAAGGATGGAGGGGGGTGCGGCAATCTCTTCATCATCGAAAATAACAATGGGTCCAACGACCCGAGACTCTTCTGTTTCAATAGAACGCACTCTCGATGGAGGAGGCGTACCGTATAACGATTGACAGAAGGCACGAGCACCACGAGTAAGAGCACCCCTATGAGCAGTTCTCTTGTATCTAACCATGGTTTGAGCAGTTGGGGCAAAGAGGTATGAGAAGTTTATTAATAAAGGCGAGAGCGGTTCTCGGTTGGGGCAAGAGGTACGTAGTTTGGAGTTACGAGGTAGTGAGGAGTTAATAAGGAGTTAAGGACGAGAGAGGTATGAGGAGTTAATAGAGAGCGAGATAAATAAATGATCTACTTTATGAGCGGGTTTTATAAATATGCCATCTAAAATTCTATTATTTAATTTTTTTCAATTCAATTTATTTTAAGACCGACCTTTTATAATATGGCCGGTCCTAAAAGTATATTATTTTTTAATCAATTCATTTTAAGACCGACCTTTTATCATTTATCCGGTCCTAAAAGTATATTATTTATTTTTTAATCAATGCAATTACTTTTAAGACCGACCTTATATTTTATCCGGTCCTAAAATTCATTCTTTTCAACTTCCGATAGCAGAGTCGTATCCTTTTACACTCTGTATCAAATGAATGATTCAGAGTCTCTTTGGCTTCTAGATAAACTTTCCAACTAGACGTCTCCTCGTATTCTGATGAACTATGTGTCCCCTCATTAAAGTTTCCGGCCTTTCACATTGTTCAGACAAGGTTCTCTATTTAAACCCGATGTTACTCTACTTCCTTCACATAACATTCTTCTCCATCACTTCTTTTTCCTCCAGTAATGGCTGCTCCACCACCAACACGAGGTCCTCAACCACCCCCGGGTCCTTCTTTTCCGATTAATCCTCTTCCACCTCCGTACCCTCCGCCGCTACCTCAGAACCCGACCCGTTACCAGATGCTACAGCACATTCTGGCCCGCGTCGATCATATAGATCGACGCTTGGGCCCGATTGTTTTCAGTCTATCACGCCGTCAACAACAAGCGACCGCGGTACTCGATGCCTAGGACATTGAGTACCATCCTTCGAACGATGACGTCTCCAACGATGACTCCCTCCCCTCCGACAACGATGGGGAGGAGTAAATATTTTTATGTTTTGTTTTTTGTTGTACTTCTGTTGTAGGGGGCAGCATAAAAAAATATAATAAATTTTTTTCTTTCCTATTTCGATCGCCTTGTCCTTCTCATTAGATTCTTTCTTTTTTCGACAAAAAGGAAACAAACAAAACATTGTCCTCGTGTGTGATCAACATTAAAAACTCACACAATACAGTTAAGATCAGACCATATAAAACAAAAAATATCGTTTACCTTATTCGAATAATAAACAAACACAGTGACAATTCTTTCCAAGGTTGGACCGTCGTTGTCATCGATTTTACCTGCCCCGATTTGAAACAAAGTGTCCTTTTCATTATCTTCCTTCTTTTTTTGACAAAAAGAAAATAGACAAAAGAAAAGGGACACCGATAATCTTGCTCAACATCGGGAGAGGTAAAAACGACAACAACGAAGGACCTAGCTTGAGTAGAATGAGAACCTCGGTTGTCTTGAACCCTAATGGTTTGTCTGAAAAGAGACAACATCTACTATTTATAGGAAGACTATTAAGTCCGTGGATTTAACAAATACACAGTCCTAAATGTTGAGCTGAAAATACACGAACCGGACTTTTAGGAGCGGACATAAAAAATAAGTTACTTTTAGGACCGGACCTCAAATAAATATGCGGCCCTAAAAGTCTCTAGTCTTTAGAGACTTTTAGGACCAGACTATAATACAATTTTAAGACTGGAGTTTAAACAAACCTACGGTCCAAATATTTAGGACCGAACTTTTAAAAAATATGCGGTCCTAAAAGTCGCTGCTCATTCACAACATCCTTGTAAATTACTTTTAGGACCGGACCGCTAATAAATATGCGGCCTTAAAAGTCTCTAGTGTTTAAAGACTTTTAGGGCCGGACTATAGTACACTTTTAAGACCGGAGTTTAAACAAACCTACGATCCTAAATCTTTAGGACCATACTTTTAAAAAATATGCGGTCCTAAAAGTTGCGATTAATTTGTCTAATTGCTCATTAACAACATCCTTGTACCTCAAATTTCAAGCACTAAATAGCTAGAATGAATGAATTTCTTTGAAAAAAATAAAAAAAAATTATTATTGAATTACACATTGCGTATGTATATTTACAAATGAATGAATTGTTCGAAAAAATAAACAAATTTACAGAAAATTATTATTGCTGCATCATATATTTACAAATGAATTTAGGATATTAATTATTGTCCTGACTGTTAATCAGGTCATACAGATATTCACAAAACAAATTGCGTATGTGCTCCATTTCATCATCATGAAAGGGATCAGGACATGCAAACCTCTGTAACATTGTTCGCCTCGCAAGTGTACGAGTTTCGCAAGTAATAAAGTGAAAAGTAAAGTATCGTTCCCACGAGGATTTGTTTAACAAATTGGTCAAGCAAGAGGCTTAGTGAATTTCATCAAGTTGAGCTAGAACAAAGTTTTGATTTGGAAAGAGAATTTTTAAAGACTATTTCTAAAACTTAGAATTGATAAAGGCAAATGACTTTTGACTTCAAGGATAAAAGAGCCTAGGATTCTTCTTCCCCTTTTGCATTTCATAAAACTTGGTTAACTTCCTCTCTAGTGGCATTTCAATACATACATGTGTTAGTCTAAGGTTCACAAATACTTGAAACGCTCTCTCAAGTCAAAATCAAGTTTCTCTTCTTATTAAAATGCACAATCTCTTGCTACAATTAATGAGAATCAATCTTTAAGCAACAACCCTAGTGTGACAATGCAAGGTTAGTAAATATATCTCTATTTTACCAACAAACCATCCATTTATCAAGTAAACTTCAAGACAAGCATGATTTCAATCAAGTTCTACACCTAGATTAGCTCTCTCGAGTCAAAACCTATGTGAATAAATCATCTAAATGGAGGCCAATCACTTAGAAGCATTAAGCCAAGGTTGAAATCAACATATGTATATATTTATCTACCAAAAGAGAGGAATATTCAAGTTTTAATCCATACAAAGGGTAAGAAAAACCCTAGAATGAAAAGTTTAGCTACTCATATTCAAATACAAAGAGAGTCTAAGCAAAGGAACTGAATACATGAAGAAACTAGGAAGAAAAGAGAAGAAAGGAGGAAGAACCAAGGTGAAAACCCCAAAATCTCTCTTAGGTTGAGCACCCAAGCCTCCAAGATTGTCCAAATCTCTCTCCCAAGCTCTTCCCTTGTGTGCCCACTTGTTTCCTTAGGTCAAGAGTGTGTTTTTCGGCCCTTCTCTTTAGGTTAAATAGGGTTTTTTTTTCGAAATGTAAAACGCGCAGCTGTACTTTACGCATTTTTACGACGCTACGGCCGGTTGTGACTTTCCACGGAAAGTGCTGGCTACGGCCGGTTGTGACTTTCCACGGAAAGTGCGGCTGACGTTGTGACTTTCCACGACGATTGCACGGGTTCTTCTAGCTTTGCCTTTGCTTCACCTCCTTTATTTCTTTCCTTGTTTCTTGGTTCTTATAGAGCTTCAAAACTTGTGTCCATCTTCCTACAAAAGAGGAAGCAATTATCAATTCTCAATTGAATCATAAACTCCATAGTAACAAGAATTTCTTTGATTTTTGCCTCATACTTTGATATGCACATTTTCCTCTATGACTTCATTTCTATGCACATTTTCCACCAAAAATAGGTAAAAGGAGAGAGAAAATGTCTTTGGAATATTGTCAATTTCTAAGAGTTAACAAACATCAAAAGATTAAACTGAATTAACTTACGTGCATATTTCATATGTAACAATAAGTTTAAACCGAATTCGGCCAAACCTCGTAACATCAAATAATTTACCTTTATAGTTAATTTAGTCATTCCTTAGTGATAATATAATATATGTGTTTCATGACGTCGGCCACATAAGTTGGACTCCGTTGGTTGCCGACGGGTCTAAAAAGAACAAGAAATATATATAAGAGCATATATAGCTTACTGACCAAGTTCACAAGGCAGTGTGACAGTGTCCAAATATGTACCAACCTTTGGTGTGTGCCATGTAGGATTAGTGGCCTGATATGAACATTTTTTTTACCTCGATTTGGAAGGTCTTCATGGCACTATCATAAAAATCACAAATTTATCGATAAAGGTTCACTAAAAATTCACAGCAGAGATTTCAGACAAGAGAATCAAAATGACAAGCTTACTCGTTGATGGTCTGCACTAACGTAGTCCCTGGATCGTCGTGGGTGGAGCATAAGAAGATAACTTTATGCTCCTCCATGCACATGAGGACCAACTGCTAGTTGCGGTTGAAAATTCACTGCAGTAAAGTACTCAGTTGATCCCAAGTTGTGGACAGTCCCTTTTGCAACTAATCGTCTATGAACATCACGATCCTCCACATACAGGTCACAGGGTTGCTCTGACTGTCCAACAATTCAGCTCCTTCTAGTACTCTGCTGCATAGCAGCTGTAGCTGAGTGTGGCAAGGGAACACTAGTCTCTGGATGAGAGCTCAAAAGCAGCCTTATTTGCTTCAATTCCTCCTTCATCTGGCTCATCTCGGATTGCCACTTTGCTTCTTTAGCCGCTGCTTCCTCATTTATTTTGGCCACCGTGTGGTCCATCTCCTCCCGGGTAACCATACTTTGTCTATGGAGTTTGGATTTACCAAAGTATTGCTTCAGGCCTACCCGTCCTTCCAATCCCCCTTACACGCCCCGGGTGATCCGGTTTTTCGGTCGCAATGGTTAGAACATCATTCCTCCCGTCCGACACAAAAGATCCCTCTGCTTCTTTCTTTTTAAGATTTTCCTGTAAGATACAGATAACGAGAAGCTTAGTAATGAAACTTGTTTAATAACTAAAAAAATAACAATAACGATACTTACAATTCTTTCAAAGCAACTACACGAGTTTGTTCACTCGTGTAAGCGCCGCTTGGCTTTTGCCGAATATGCAACCACAACTCCTCGCATGACGTATTGGAGATGGTGATCAACTATCGTAGAAGGATTGGATTCAGCTTCATCTTCCAATCTCTTCCGCTTGACCTCCATCAATTCTTTTTTGGCCTTTTCATATCCGCGCGAGAAGCCCTATGCGGGCAATTATTCTTTCTCCCTATCTCCTGTGCAATCAGAATTGAAAACAACTATTAATTTTGAATTCCAGCCATGTCACTAACATAAATTAGAGAACTTCTAATTATCAGAATTGAAAACAACTATTTAATTATGCTAATTATCAATAGGCAAAGGCGAGCATCGTCTTGATTCCGTTCAACCATAGGGAGTTTGATAGACTATTTCTTTTATTAAAAAAAACAAAAGAAACTATAGCAAGAAAAATTAGCATAGGCTGCATACCGAATTCAGGAAAAAAAATATCACATACCTCCAATCATAGGGAGTTTGAACATAAATTGGAGCTATGTATTGTCGCTAGATAGATAGGTTAAGAAACAAAAGAGAATTATGCTTACGAGAATAATATAAACTTGATCCTTTTTAAGGCATCCAATGGGATCAGCAGTCCCCATTAGATAGTAATAATTGGGTATATAAAGTTTTCCCCTTTTAAGACTATTCATTTCCCCCTTTGCAAGACAAACCATTACACAATTACCTTCTTAGTATTTTACCTTTTCAGGGTTTACATATGAGACATGCATAGACAAAGGCAGGAAATGTATACTTCTATTCACACACTAAACCATTTAACTAACAGGATTAGATGAACATAATAACATCACATATTCGCACAGGTTAATAAGCAAATAAAAGGGCAAAAAAACTAAATATAAACTCACCAGAGCTTCAGGAGTGGTCTGCAGCTGAACAAATTGTTGCCAAGTTTGTTCATCAATAAATGTGTAATTGTCCCAAGGATTTTGGTCAGGCCTAACCTCGGCAAAAATATATTTGTTAGCTAGAAAGGTCTTAAACTTCCTCCACCGATTAGCACAATAAGACAATATCTCTTCTTTCAACTTCTGAGAGTTAGGGACGGTGTAGTAAGCCAAATAGTGTCCTAAATAGGTTGCTTTACATTGCCAAAGTCGACATTTTTCCACTCATCTGTCAAGATGCTAGCCTTGCTGCGTGCAAGATAGTCGACAAAACTAGTATATTTGCTTTTATTAGGACCGAAAGGTTCCAACTTTTCATCGAACTGAATCTCGAGCCTTGACCCAGAAGTCCGACTTAGGGTTACATCCATCATTCTTGTGCCTCTTCTACCACGGCGTGCATGGCGGTTACGAGGCTCATTGTGAGATGAAGAGGGTTCGTTCTGACTCACACCAGTCACACCAGTAACTGGCGTTCCCGAAACACGAATAGAATCGTTTTCATCGTTCATTTTTTAGACAAGAAGAGAGGAATGCCTGAGCAAATGAGAGACTAACAGATATCGTACATGGGTGAGGAAGAGAGGTAATGCAACAGGAAGGGTTTCGCAACGGGAACAGAGGTTCTTCAGTGAGAGTAACAAAAGATTTCGGGCGAAGAAATGTTTTGTTGGTGCCTCATTTTTAAGACCGAACAAAAAATAAACTCTGGCCTTAATATTAAAATCAAGACCGTTCATATTTAAGGCCGGTCTTAAAAGTAATTAATTATTTGTTTAATTTTTTTCAATATCGAGGTCGGCCGCCACAATTTAAGTCCGAACTTAAAATATTTAACTTTACGTACGGACAAATTATAAGACGGTCTTAAAAGTTAACCTTTAAGACTGTCCTTATAAACGTCCGGTCTTAAAATTAATTAAATTTTGTGTGACCTTAATATATCTCCGGTCTTAAAAGTTTAACTTGTAAGACCGCCTATTTATATGTGCGGTCTTAAAACCTTAAGACTTTTATATTTAAATTTTTCCTTATTATGTTGGACCACGAGAAAATATAAGTACATTTGTATGAGATTTCTCTATAAAGTAATTGAAATTTGATTTTTTTAATAACATTTTTAATACTGGTTGTTTTTATGTCCGGTCTGAATAATATATTTAAGACCGATGAGAATATGATCCGGTCCAAAAAATTCTTTATATTTACGGAACTGCCACCGGTCATTCCTTTAAGACCGGCGCGTCGAATCTCCGGTCTAAATGAGACGGTCTTAAACCCCTTTTTTGCACTAGTGTATTATCAATGCCACTCCCTCCGGTTCTAATTATAAGACATATTAATCGATTTTGGGGAGATTAAGGAGATGAGTTAAATTAGTTAATTTTGTTCATTTTCCTAAAATGCCCTTATATAAATTTAAAATGACATAAGTAAAAGTGAATCATCAACTCCTACTACATACCTCTCCGACCTAGAATTTTCTTTTCCATACACTTTCTAATTGAAATAATGGTCTTGTTATATACACATGTGTATATATGTACATATAGATATATATACATATACCCACACACACATCTGCACACATATATATGAATACACACACAAATATATTTATTGACAAACACATATGTATATGTATGCGTGTGTGTTTGTGTTTGTGTGTTTTATATAAAATATATTTATTGACATACACATATGTATATATATGCTTGTGTACACACACACACATGAGTTGTGTGTGTGTTTATATGTGTGTCTCTATATAAGTGCGTGTGCGCGCGTCTATATATATATATATATATTGGTAAATTAACGACAGTTGATTGATAAATAAATTAAAATCTAACAATTTAAAAGTTTCAATGACTGAAAGAGTCCATACACCCACACACATATAATTACCAAAAACCAAACACACTTTAGAGAATAAAATTAGGGTATTTTAGGAAGAAATTGACAAAAAAATAAGAATGTTGTCCTGTAATTAGGACCAAAACCAACTTTTAAATGTTGTCCTATAATTAGGACGGAAGGAGTATCAAATACATCTTTTTCAATATAAGGCACTAAACAATCATTCAATCATTCATCCTCAATCGGATTACGAAGTGTAGTCTTAATGTATTAAGGATGAACACTTAATTTAAGGGTGGACAATCATTCAAACATATATTAATTGCAAAACAAAACAAAAAACAAAAAATCTAAAATTCAGTGCCCCCCAATCCAATAGGTGGGTCGCCTATGTCTAGATGTAACTCTTGTGAGCATACTAGGGCAATTGAAGAGAGGACCAAGTGTGAGAAGTTTATTACTCCTCTGGTCCTGAATATAAAATATACTTTGTAGTGCAAATAACATTACAAACAACTACCTCCGGTTCTATCATAGGACAAAATAATTGCACTATAAACTTTGTACTATAATTAGGACTTAATGGAGTATATCCTATATTTAAAATATAGTGTAAATAGTACTACAAACTATGTCCTATATTTAAGATTGGAGGTAGTATTGCGTATATCTCTGTCTTTTTCACTTGGCCAGAAATATTACGCATATCTCTGTCGCATATTTAAAGTCAAACTACATTAAAAACCTTTACATGCGGCTCAAACCGATAAATATGCTTTAACAAACAACTATTTGTAAAAAATGTACCAAGATCATCTAGCTAATCATATACTACCTCTCGTTCTAGATATAAGACCTAGTTGATTTTTTTTTTTTGGAGGATTACGAAATCTCATTAAATTACTTTAAAATAATTATATTTATCATTTTTTCTTTAGACTAATTTGTTTGACCTATGGAAATATATAATTTAATAATATACCATGCATATATGATATGATTAAATAATTTATTTAGTTTTGTTGACATTTTCAAAAAAAGTCAACTAAAATTTATATTTATGATAGTATATATTAATTTTGCCTTCAAAAGTATTCGATAATGCACCAAAGGCGACTTTTTTGAAACAGACCCGAGCAACATGTATATTACTACCTCCTGTCTTTAAATTTACCCTTTGAACAAAATCTTATATCAAAGGTCGGATGTAATGTGGTATATTTCATGTGAGAATGTGCAGCTGTATTATTTAATAACACCTTTGTTATGTATCTTGAGAACTTATAGCAGTAAGTATAAGTATGAAAAGTGAAAGTTATGTCAATCCGTGATTGATATAATGTCCCGTTTGTAATGCAATTTATTTATACTATAAATAAGATTTTATATCACCAGACCTAGTGCAACATATAATAATTGTAACTATAGTTGCCAATATCTCAGTATATGAGATATCATTCAATGGAAGAATCAATCTTGTTAAACTGAAGAGATTCGATTGCATTATATAGAGTGTCTGACGTGATTACCAAAGAGAGTAGAGTATCATATACGTGTTCACACAATGACTTAAACATGACAGGCAGTGATGGAACTTGGAGAAAAAGTTTGGGGGGGGCCAAATAGTGGTGGGAGGATTCGGGGGCAGCGCCCACGAAATTTTTTTAAAGGAAAATTTTAAATGCATTAAAAATGAAAAGAATAAAAAAAAAATATTCATGAAATCAAGTCAATTAACTGCATCTACAAATGTAGTGTAGAATGGGTAAAAGCATAGTAAAGGATATACCACAAAAGTAAATTTTACTGATAAGCTAAAAATTTCAGGTAATTATAATGAAATATAGAAAAGAATGACAAGGTTAACATAAATCATACAAGACCCTATATGGAACAAAGATTGAATGATAAGCACAAAGATATAAAAAAGAGGGGAAAATGTAAAAATACTCTAAACAATTTTTTTTTTTTTTTGGGGGGGGGGGGGGAAGTTTTATTCACTACGTTGGGGGGGGAGTTGTATTATTACCCTAATAAAGGAAAAAAAAAAGTTCCATTAAAAAATTTTAAACATTTTTTTTGGGGGGGGCCATGGCCCCCTTTGTCATAACTAAGATCCGTCAGTGATGATAGGTGATATAACAAAAACGTAACAGAATTGCAACGAGTTATGACAGCATGGCATACTGATGTATCTGATATCTGTTGCTAAGCATATTTGTTAACATTTTTCATGCAGAAAGTTAGCTCATCTTGTTTCACCATTATGCACCTCATCTTGAGACATTATGCTTAGCTTACCTCTACAGAAAGCAAACATGTTGTAAACTTGAGGTTTAGTAAGTATGTCTGCAACTTGATAGGAAGATGGAACATGTCCAACAATCACAATACCAGCTGCAACTTTTTCTCTGATAGAATGAACATCAAGCTCGATGTGTTTTGTTTTTGAATGAAGTATTGGATTAGTTGCCAAGGCCACTGTACCAGTATTGTCACACCAAATACAAGGTGTGTTTTAACTACATCTATATACATATCCTTTAGGAGAGATAGAACCCACATCAGATCTGTAATAGAATTAGCAACACTGCGATATTCAATTCGGCTTCAGTTGCTAACCTTGAGACCACCTGTTGTTTCCTGGATACCCAAAGTATTGGATTAGCACCAAGAAAGATGCAATAGCCACTGGTTGATCGCTTGTTCTCAGGAAGAATCTCAACTTCTTCTATTGCATTGTTTTTCTTGGTAGTAATACCACCCCAATCAGAGTCAGTATAAGATTGAATATCAAATTGTTAAATTGGTTTAATCAATAGACCATAAGTACTAGTGCTATTTAAGTACCGAAGGAGCCTTTTCACATATTCCCACTACTTAAGAGTTGGTTCTTGCAGGAATTGACTCAGCTTATTCACGGTAAAGCCTATGTCTGATCTAATATAGCATAGATATTGAAGTGAGCTGACGATGCTATGGTACAAACGTGGATTAGAGAAAGGCAGACTCTCATTTGCAAATAATTGAACGTTGACAGCCATTGGTGAAGCATAAGCATGAGCTCCAAGCATTTTTGTTCGGGCAAGCAAATTGTGGATGTATTTTTTTTGAGACGGATGAATCCCTCTAGATATCTATGAAATTCAATGCCTAGGAAGCAAGACAGTTCACCCAGATCTTTTGATGAAAACATGGTACTCATTTTAGCAATGATTTCTTGCACTAAAGATTCATTGGAACCAGTGATTATTAGATCATCGACATAAACAAGCAGATGGGTAATATCACTGTCATCTTTGTTAACAAATAAACAAGAGTCAGCTTTTGCTAAAACAAAATGCAAAGATTGTAGGTATGTACTCAACTTAACAAACCAAGCTCTAGGTTCTTGTTTTAATCCATATAAAGCCTTTTTGAGTTTGCATACAAGAGTGTTACTTGTGCATCCATTTGGATAAAACCCGGTGGCTGCTCCATAAAGACATCTTCTTGTAATAAGTCCCCATTCAAGAAGGCATTGTTAAAGTCCACTTGGTGTAATTTCTAGTCCTTAGTGACAGCAAGAGTGAGTGAGGATCTGACTGTTGTTGCTTTAACAACTGGGCTAAAGGTATCACGGTAGTCTGCTCCAACTTCTTGTGAATATCCTTTTACAACCAACTGTCCCTTATACCTGATAATAGATCCATCAACATGTATTTTTAAATGACACAACCATCTGTACCCAATTACTTTACAGTTAGTAGGAAATGGGACCAGATCCCACGTTTGGAATTGTTGAAGAGCATCATATTCCTCTTGGATAGCCTTTTTCCAGTTTGGATCAGCCAATGCCCCATCAATGTTAGTGTGAATGTGAAATACTAAGAGACAAATAAAGCTAATTAATAGTAGTACTTCATGTTATTACTCCATTTTTTTAAATATATTTAATGACACTTTTTGTGAAATACTAAATATAGCCAATCTCTACTTTTTTTTTTTTTTTTTTTTTTTATACAAGGCGATAGGGGAGGAGGGGGATTGAACCCAGGACCGGGAGGGGGGAAATGAATCCCAATACCACTGTACTACTAGTAGTGCTGGTGCCAATCTCTAATTTATTCAATAGTCCAAAATCATCAATATAAATGCACAAAATTAATATTAAGCGGGTGTTTACAAGTTGGGCTTGGTTTGGCCAAAACGAGATCACCTCCAACGACAAGAGGACGCTATGATCGAGGAAAAGCTCGAAAACAAACTCGAAGAAGTTCTCGGAAGGAAAGGAGGTTATACGCTAGTAAAGTGCGAGAAGGAGCGAGAGCGCCGCCCGACCTTATTGCGGATCCGGATCGAAGACCGAGGCCGAGAAGATCGCCATGTGATTTAGCATGTGCCGATCGAGTCGCACTCGGACGAGATTCGAGAAAATCGGACACGGGGTCACCGCGCAATATAAGATGAAGTACTTGGTAGGCCGTGGGACCCCATTCTCCAGAGCAACCCGCCATGGCCCCCTACCCAAAGAATTTTGACCTAGCCGATCTTTACAATGGGACCAAGGACGAGATATTCGGTGTGGTCGTGTCGATAGAAAGGCCCGGCCACGACCACGTTGGACCGGACCGGCCCACAAATGGTTGAGTTCGTTACCCAACAATTCCATTCGATCGGGCGCAAGTTTGTCGAGTTGGCGTCTGGTACGCCATTATCCGAAGAGGTCCACGTCATTGTCTCGTCAACGATCCGGACCCAACACGCCCGGCGTACAAGAATCGAGTCTATTCATCGATCGATACACCGACGAAGAAGTCCGGAATGGAGATCACCAATCATCAGAATGCATCGCCCGAAAGAAGGGATCCAAAGGACAACAAAATCCCGCAGATGCGCAGAGCCGAGCCCGACCAAGAGAGAGAAATATAATAAGTTGCTTAAGCATTTGCCAACTACACCCCCTAAATGTTTCGCGGTGATTATGGAAGAAGGTAGCTTAGACCGAGATACTATAATGTGGAAGGCACCCTCGGCCAGCGGTCCCCGGGGCCGAGGTAATCCTCGGGATAAGGATCCGAGCTCGCGAAGGTGGACCCTCACAGAAGTTGAGCGGTTGGGCCAATAAGGAAGGAGACTTGGAGCCGGCGACGGAACCGATCCCAGCTTGTACTGGCGATGAGATAGGAACGTTTGCAGAAGCTCGGGCAGGAGGAGGAGACAGAGCTCTAACAGCAGTAGGTCGGGGCCCGACTCGTCTTGACTGACCGACCCCGCCTTGAAGTAAAGGGGCTGACCTCTCTGCTTCCGAAAGCTCGGTTCCAAGAACCCAATAAGAAGCTCGCGGGAAGCGAGTGTGAGGAAACTCCTCTTCCTCAGGGGTTAACATTGATCTAGGTTTAGGAAAATGCCTATCTCTATCCATAAGGAAGGAACTAAGAAACTAAGAACTAAAGGTCTTATGTCGAAAAGAGGCAAGTACGGCGGATGTGTCAAAAGCAAGCAAAACCCGAGAAAATGGTCCCAAAGGCTTACTCGAGAAAACCCCGAGAAAGGAGGAGGAGTAGGAACGCGAGATAATGGACCAAAGGATATATAATCGGTAAGAAGTATGTTATGCCGTAAAAAAGTAAAGAAGAATAAGGAAAATACTGTATGAGTAAGAAGAGGAAACTCGAACGATAGAAATGGAGAACGGTGGAGTTTTGGCGAGAGGAGATGATTCTACAAACCCAGAACAAAACCAAAGAGAGGTTGTAGCGGGAAAAAGTGAGGAGCCAAACGCAAAAAAAAAAATTACTTCATAGGTATGATAGGGAAATGGAACGCCGAGGGTAATTCGGTCTTTAGACCTAGACACGATGGGAAATGCACGAACGACGTAGGAGCATTAAATGTGCACGCAAATCGGCACACGGAGGGGCGCGACAGTGCGGAGACTCTTTCCAATCGGGGCAAGCCAGGTGTAAAGCAACAATGATGGCGCTACGGAAAGAATGTCAAGTGACTCACTCGAAAAACTCAATAAAAAGAGAAGAAAATTACAAAATTTGGTTTCATCTATCAACTATAAAATAATCACCATTGTCTAAAATATAAGTAGTTAACCATGCACATAAAAACGAAAAACTCAATAAAAAAGTTAACCATGCACGTCAAAAATAATAATTTTTTTGGTGAAATATTTTAATAATTTATGATTACTCAAAATTAAGCTGAAGTATACATATAGTCCTTTATATTTTCATCAAATTTGATCATTTTAGTTCCTTAAGTTTTTAAAGTGCATTTTCAAGCCTTCAAGTTTAATATTGTCAACTTAATTTAACAAAAATGCCGACTCATTAAAATCATATTATTTTAGTCTTAACTGATCGACACACCAATCCAAATTTGTTAACATACAAATTCATATTTTAAATAAATTCTCAATTTTTAATCAATTATCATAGGTAGAGAGTTGAATTACCAGCATTGATGAATATTTACTTAGCGGGTGTATTCAGAGGGCATCGTGGAGAGGGGCGATTGAGTAATATTATGAGAAAATCCAAGCAATGGGCATTTAGGTAGCTAGGGAGTAGGGATGTCCAAACAACCCAGTGGTTTGGGGATCCCGACCCGACTTGGTCAGGTAGCAACAAAAAAAAAAGGTCTGAGACACTTTGAGCAGACGGGTCAGATCGGATATTGAGCTGGATCGAACATCGGGTCAAGGGCTCAGACCTCTTGGTCTAGTCCAGTCTGGCTTGATAATTTTTTTCTTTATATCCTGTATAGTTTAAGTTTAAGTGACTGCATACCCACTCTAGTTAGGTTAGCCACTTGCCCACTTTGCTGTCTTCGAACTTGTTTGGGAGAGCATTGAAAGTCCAGTGAGAACAAGAAATGCCTAGTGCGATAAAAATCAACTGTTTGGATTGGGGTTTTCTGAATCTAGCTTATTGGTTTGCCATGACTTTTGGAGAGAAGCCAATTTTTGTTGCTTCTAGTAGCATTGGCGAGCGTTGGGCATTAATCCACACCTTCTCTCATTCCATGAGCTTGGAGGAGGAAGCGATAGGAGGGAAATGATCATGCCTGGAGTCTGCATTGCGGGAAAGAGGAGAAGAATCCACAGAGTCATGGTAGTTGAGATGAGAGGGTGGCATCTTCAGTGAGAGGCGAAGCAGTGAGCGGAGGAGGAGGTTATTGTTGGGATAGAGAACAAAGAATTTGTGATGGTAAAACAGAGAACTAAGGACGTCTGTAATGGAGTGAAAGAAGACTTCGGTAATGACAATGATGAAGTGTAGCTCGATGGGGGTAGAGATGGTGTTGTGTTGACGGAGGTTCAATCAGTGAATAAGAAAGAGAAGCTTCCGGTAGTGGTGAGGTTTGATATGGTTTTCCCTTCGTGTTTGCTTGCGCGGCATTTCTAGCTTTTGTAATCAATGCTTCTGGTCCTTGTCTCTTCAAACTTGTGGCGCCTTTGGAGCTTTTAAGCTCTGTTTTGTTGGAAATAGAGGTTTGATGACGAAGCTCACCGATGGGTGAGAGAAGGAGAGTGTAGAAGTCCTCTATGGTGGTGACAGCTCTCTATCTTTTTCCTCTCTCTTCTCAAGCTCTCCTTCCCAAAGGAGCTCTCTCTCGTTTAGAATCTTTTTTACAAGAAACTCGTGTGTCAAATAAATTATAGGGGTACTTGGATGTTGAACTCTATGGAAATAAGAGAGATAAGAAGACTCTAGAACATAGGAAGTTAGGGATTTTTTTTTTCCAAAACAAAAAATGATGATGATGTGGCAAAACATGTACCACACACATCAGCAAAATTGGGTCAAATAATTCATATTCGTGATAAAATCATAGACCAACTTGTTAGGGACAGGTAATCCAATAAGCAATATACTATTATTTATTATCAACATGTTCATATACATCCGTATGCATTCTAATTTATATACAATTTTATCCATTAAATATATTTAATTAAGTACTTTAGTGTTTTTTTTTTTTTGTAATTTTCTTAATAATATATAATAATTTAAATTTTTTTTATCAAATTTAATTTTTTATCTTCAATTATCATAATATTTACATTTAACACAAACACACACATATATGCATTGCTGAATAAGATTTATGCCCTTTTCATTTATTTATTTCCTTCTCAATGATTTTTCAAATAATAATCTTAATACGTTTCAGTTTGGAAAAAAATAACTTTTTCCACCATCAATACAAACACAAATCACATTTTATTATTTACTTTTATCCTATCTTATTTATGCAAAACTCAGATTGAAAATAATTCACTCTTCCTCTGTACTCAGACACTCACACTCACAATAGTCTCGACAGTCGTCCTTAGCACTTCTTCCTCTTTGGCTCATCCAGATCCAGGCGCCTCTCCTCACAGTCAGTGGTACTGTCTCCCTCTCATCCTTGCATCTAATTTGCGTCTAGTTTTTTTGTTTGTTTTTGCTATGCATAATCGATCGATTTCTTTAGTGAAATATGGACTTGGAACTGACTCCGAGTGAAATGTAGCTAATCGATTTATAGGAACAGTGAGTGAAGAGAGTATTGAGAGCGTAAATCACTGTGAAAGTGCGTTTGCTCTGTGAACCTGCTGTTATGTTGGATTTGGCTACGGTCCACTTTTCTTCCCATCCTCTTCTGGTCCTCTTCCTTATCTCAACCATTAGAATGAAATCGAACGATTTAGATTTAATGTTTTATAAAAATATTATTTTTATATTAATAAAATATTAAATTATTAAAAAATATATTAAAAGTATTTTTATAAAACATTAAATCTGAACGTTTAAGATTTTAATCCAACTACGAGATGAGGAAGAGGACAAGAAGAGGACAGAAGAAGATGGGAAAGAAGTGGGACCGTAGTCAACTCCTCTTATGTTGGGCATGCCCCTGCGGGTTAATTAATTAGTTCGTCCTTTAAAACTCCATGATGTACTACTCTTCTGCATGCTCCTTTTCGAGGAGCAATTTCATTTAGAAAGTTCTGAATTTTTGCTATATATCTTAATTGGCCTATGGTATAAAGCATACGACACTGCCTTTACCCTTCATACTGCTGTTTACCTTTTTTATTTATGTTTGTATGCTTAGATAATTTGTAGGGAAAAACTATAGAGGAGTAGGCATGGAAATAGGTTAGGTTAGACCAGACTTTGGCTAAACAGGCTCGAGCTTATAATGGGGTAAAAGGTCTGAGCCTGAATGCAGTCTTTATTTTAGGCTTAAGTTTGAGCCTTCATCAGGCCTGAAACCTTTTTAAAGGCCTCATATTGCAGACTTTAAAGGCTATAAGTAGGCTTTATGCACTTTGAGCCTATCAAAATCTATATAAATATAAGAATGAAAAAAAAAAATTTTTGTTATTTATATGATACAGATATAAATATATTTATTTAATGTGTAAACAGGCCGGACCTGAAGGCTTACAGGCTAAACCTTAAAAAAATAGGCTTGGCCTATTTACACATATAGGCCTTTAAATAGGCATTGGCTTGACTTTTTTAACAAACAAGCCGCCAGCCGGATCAGCCGTAGGCCACCCGATAAGGGGCTTGGCCTATTTCCACTCCTATAGAGGAGTCATGAGAAGGGACGTGATATGCTTAGAGTTGGCTTACCTCCTTTTCGCCAAGGGTCCGCTGCCATCTGCGCTTGAAGCGTCGTCGTTTTTTGGCACAAATTGATGACATGATCCCTTTATTAAAAAAAAAATAAAAAAAAAAAATCAAGGGACTACCGGGTAGTAAATCGATAATTCAGATCCGAATGATACAGGAAAAAATCTTTATGATCTTAAAAATTATTTTAGGATCTTAAAAAAATATTTCGGGTAATGGCTGGTACTAAAAGGATTCTTAGGATACTGACTAGTATTGAAAAAATAATTCATGATCTTAAAAAAATTATTTTAGGATCTTAAAAAAATATTTCAGGTACTTACTGCTATTAAAAATATACTTTAGGATGTTTTTTCAAGATCCTAAAATAATTTTTTTAAGATCATGATTTATTTTTCAAGATCAGTAAGATCTCTGAAATATTTTTTCAAGATCCTAAAATAGTTTTTCAAGATTATGAAGAATTTTTTTTGTATCATTCAATATCTTCAATTATCTTTTTACTATCAGGTAGAATTTGAGTTTTTTTTGTTTTTTGTTTTAATATAGGGATCAGGTCATCAATTTACGCCAAAAATGATAGTGCTTCAGGCAGCGGATGGCAGCGGACCCTTGGCGAAAAGGAGGTAAGCCAACTCCGATATGCTCAGAGGAAAGTGGAAAATCTTTGTAAACATGTTATCTCATCAATTGATAACTTTGCGCGTTGACTTTGGAACTCAAAAAGTTTGTGTGTGTTTGCGGCATATATACTTTTGATCTGCTGCGCCATATATGTGTGTGTGTTTTCTTCTTTTTGTTTGTCTGATTGTCGTGCTTTTGGTTCAAGTAATAAAATACCCAGGCTGTGTTGTTTTCTTCTTCTTCTTCTTCTTTTTTTCCTTTCTTGTTGGTGTTTAATTACATGCTTTGTGTGCGATTGTGATCAAAACCAGTAAAGTAAAAGTATTATGATCCATCATCCAAGAAAAGAAATAGTACTGTTATCGAGTCAATCATGGGTAAATCTAACAACATCCTCTTAAAAACTAGAAGGAATAATTTGATTTTTCAGATTTTCCACCAAGCAGATAGGTCAGTGACTTGTGAGCGATTCCTATAGAGTCGTGACTCGTGAGCCATGGTCCCGGAGAACAAAGTGGGTGTGATCACTAAAAATGTTTGTTTTATAGTGGGATATCTATATTATTGTATCACTCAAACCCTTTGCCATCCTTTATTCATTGTTGTTTCCTTAATTGATGAATACTTGCTTTTCATTTTGTTGTAGGTAAGGAGGAAAAGCAAACTTAAGTGTTGACCTACTCAACCTTTTAATGTTGGTGAGAGTGAGACTCTTGATGGACCATCTTCTTTCAATATATACATGTTGTTTGTTAATATTCCAATTAGTATTTTCAATTCTATGCTCATCATTCAAGTTTACATATTTTATTGTCACTAATTTCTTAACACAAACATTTGTTTTTTATTTTTAGATGGATCTAGTATCATTGAAGGTGGAGGAGACAGATGAATGACAATGGATGCTCAAGAAAAATAAATTAGATCTCAATCATTTGTTTTCTACTTGTGTGTAATGTGATAGACTTTAATGTGTTTAATTGATTGTTATGGATTGTATTAAAGTAACTTGAATGTTGTTGTTTTTTATTCTTGTTCAATACTTATAGATTTATGATTGAGTTTTAATGTTTGATAAAGTATTTCTTGATTATAATATTGTTATGGTCTTATTAGGTTCAATTTGAACCTTCAAAAGTTAGATGAAGCCTCATAGAGCTAAAATATTGCCCTCTAAAAAGGGGGGGAACTTGTCAAGCCTCGGGTCCTATCGGGACTAGACCTTTGGTTGCGGCCAAACCCGGATCTAGTAAAAAAACCCGGTTCGATCTAGTCAAAAGACATCCCTACTAGCAAGAAGCGAAGTAAAGTTTTTATTTATTTATTTATTTTATTTTTTATATGGAGCATCGATATCCTAGACTCACCTCCTTTTAACTCAAATAATTTATTGGGGGTCTAGACTAATCCAGATCGAGTAGGGTAGGATTATAAAGGCAGTATAGCTTTACCACCAAATATTTAACGCTACTACATTCTAGAGTTCGAACTCAGGACCTTTGGTTAAACTAATACAACCTCTTATTAGTTGAACCAAGTGCTTAGTGGTAGAAGTGGAGGCTTTAAAAGGACAACCAGCAAGTTGGGAGATTCATGGAGAAAGAAGGGTTTGATGGCAGGAGAAGGGTTTTCAATGGGAAAAAGAGGAGGAGATGAAAAAATTGATTAAAAATTGAAATTTTGTTCTATCATTATTATTGTTAAATGAATTTGCTTAGGCAGCATTTAAGAATAAAATAATGTAACTTTGATGAGTGACCATTTTTTTATTTCATAAGGCCAATGATGTTAAGATTAGAGGATTAAAAATACATTTTATAAACTTAAAGAATTAAAATGAAAATTGATATAAAAATAATGGATTAAAAGTATACTTTATTTAATTAACACAGTATTTTCTATGCCAAAGAAAAAAAATAAACTAGATATCTTTTTTTTTTTGGATAATAAAGAGGCTAAGAAGCCAAAATTACATCATAAAACAAATTTTTTTTTTTTTGGGGGTAAAAAGAGAGGCAATCAGCCACCATATATTTTTTTATATACAGCCACTATATATTAAAAGAACTAAAGGGGTCAAATCTCATACAATCACTAATAAGCACAGATCAACACAGGGGAAATTAAGGGGTCAAGTCCCATACAATCACTAATAAGCACAGATCAACACAGGGGAAATTAATAGAGCGTCATGCTTTTTGGGGTTTGTTGGGCCTAAATTTGACCTTGGTAAAGTTTCTTTCTGCCATAGACTAAGTTTGGGCTTTATTGGGCCTCTAGGCCCATTTTTCAGAAAATTTAAAAGGCGACGCAATTGAATTCCCGCCAAAACACTCCCGCTGCCAATAAAATGACCCCAAAAAAAAAAGACTCGTCTTGCCAGGATTGTAGGAAGGATCGGTGAGACTATATTCTTGCTTCTGCTAAAATTCAAATTCAAATTCTGCAGAGTGTAGATCAGTTTCAGCCGTTGAAGGCTTCTGGGTTCTTACTTAACTTGGAATTGGAGATGGAGCCGCACGAAGAGGTTATGGCTGATGGGTCTGACTCAGTCCCTGGAGGATCCAGACGACCCAGGCTCTTCATCAAAGAAATGGTCATGAAAAACTTCAAATCTTATGCCGGCGAGCAACGAGTTGGCCCCTTCCATAAGGTTTTGCATCTATTCTCATCTCCTTCATGTTTAACCTAACACCCAGGGTTTTCATGCGTTTCTTCAATTGGTTCCATGTATATGAATGTTTCGCCTGGTGGCCGTAGTTTTATGGTGATGAATTCGATCAAAAGTAGAATAACACTCCATTTAGCTACATATATCTTGCCAAGTCTCCGTCAAAAGCATCTTCAGGAAGCTAAAGAAGCTTCCTTGATGCTTTCGATGTGGTTTCTTTTATTTGTCCAAAAAAAAAAAAAAGCGTTTTCTCGTAAATTATATGAGCACAAAAAGGTTATGTTTCCACCTCCATAATTTTGACTTGTTTTCCCACCCATCCTGGGCTTCAGAGCTTTTCTGCTGTGGTTGGACCAAATGGGAGTGGAAAAAGCAATGTGATCGATGCCATGCTCTTTGTGTTTGGGAAGCGAGCCAAGCAGGTGTGTATCTGTGACCTTATGATCATCCTTGTGCTGTAACTTTTATCCATAGCGGGAGAAATCAATGAAGTGGTCTATCATTTGTAAAAGATTTTTTCTTCTGTTATTTTCATCCATTTTTCTCCATCATATATGATCTTTATACTTGCAGATGCGACTGAACAAAGTTTCTGAGCTTATACACAATTCTACAAATTACCAGAATCTGGATAGCGCAGGGGTTTCTGTTCATTTTCAAGAAATTGTTGATTTGGTACATATTTTTATGATGGTTCTAATTTCACTAACGATAAGAAAGAATGAGGCACAGCTGAAGTGATCCAATGACTTAATTATTGCACCTTCCAGGATGGTGAAACATATGAGGCTGTTCCAGGAAGTGACTTTACGATCACTAGGGTGGCTTTCCGTGATAATTCATCAAAATATTATATTAATGATCGCCTCAGTAATTTCACAGAAGTTACCAAGAAACTCAAGGGAAAAGGTGTTGACCTTGACAATAATAGGTTTTTGATCCTTCAGGTTAGGAACTTGTTATATGGCACTTTAGTTTGTTTAGACATGCTTCCATCCATCTCCCTGGAATTGATATGCTTGTTTTCAGGGTGAAGTTGAGCAAATTTCACTTATGAAACCAAAAGCTCAAGGACCACATGATGAGGGTTTTCTAGAATATCTTGAGGACATCATCGGAACCAACAAATATGTTGAAAAGATTGATGAATCATATAAACAGTGAGCACTCTTGCTTTATTTCATTAAACAATAATTGTGAACAAATGACTGACTTACTCATCACAAAAATTCACACTTAAATGTGGCTGCTTTTGTAAGATTGGATTTTCTGGAGTTTCATATAAATTAAATTTCATGCAATTTTCCTGTTTTTGTCTTTTTACTGGATAGATTTATTATTATTTTCTATGTTGAGACAGCGTTTAATTATATTTTAACTTCAAACTCAGGATTTCTAATGCTTGCAATGATCTTGTTGATATTTTAGGTTAGAGCTCCTCAATGAAAGAAGATCGGGAGTGGTACAAATGGTTAAGCTAGCTGAGAAAGAAAGAGATAGTTTGGAGGTATGCATTGAAAGTGGTCATATTCATTTGTTGTTTGATTTCATAACAACATTTAAGATATTTTCTTGGGACAGGATGTGAAGAATGAAGCAGAAGCATACATGCTAAAAGAGTTGTCTCTTCTAAAATGGCAAGAGAAAGCCACACAGTTGGCTTATGAAGATAGCTCTGGAAAAATGGAGGGACTACAAGGAAGTATTGCTAGCCTAGAAGAAAATATCAAGAATGAAAGGTAAATTTAGTTTTTGATTTGTAACTCACTAACCTGTTTTTTTATGCATTTTCTAGCTGGAAATATATTTTCTTGATCAAGGATTTGATGTGTGATGCCAGGGGCAAAATACAAGAAAGTAAACAAACTTTGAAGGAGCTTGAAGCTAAGCACAACAACTATTTGAAAAGACAAGAGGTTTGAATGACACGGAAATAATTCATGAGTTTGCTTGACATGATGCACCATTGTCTATAGATTTTAACTATTTTGCAATCAAGCATGTAGGTTATCTTCTGGTCAATTTTTGTTTCGTTCTATTGAGCAGGAGCTAGATAGTGATATGAGGAAGTGTAAGGATGAGTTCAAGGAGTTTGAGAGACAGGATGTTAAGTACCGGGAAGATTTTAAGCACATGAATCAAAAGATCAAGAAACTGGCTGAAAAAGTTGAAAAGGTAAGAGGAAGGGTGTAGTTTGCTGCAGCTGATCATATCCACAAATGGCGCACCTTATTCATTTGTTCTCATTTCAGGATTCATCAAAAATTGAATCCCTAGTAAAGGAGTGTGAGGAATCAACTAATATGATACCAAAACTTGAGGATGCTATCCCGAAGTTGCAAAAATCATTACTAGATGAGGAGAAGGTTTTAGAGGAAATCAAAGGAAGTTCTAAAGGTGGAGTCCTGTTATTTTCAATTCCAATAAATTGCAAGGTTCTTTTATGTTTTGATCAATTTTTTTTTTCTGAAGCAGTGATGCACCAAAATTAACCCTGCCTTATATCATTTTTATTGAATATGAACACTTCATTTTGCTCTAAAATTCTAGGTTTTGGCTCCCAAACTTCATTTTTGTTTAAGAGACCATTATTCATAAGAAAGTCATGGTTTTATGTTGCTTCAGATTTTTTGATACTGTCGTTGTGTCTTGATTTTGATAGAAGGAGGATGGAATCATACTGTTCTAGTTTTTCTGTTTGAACCATCTCCAATTTGTCATACTGTGATATGCAAAATGTTGGTCTGATTGAATTTGATATATAATTTGGTAATTTTAACACTAATATTGATATAAGCATGCGTTTGATTGTTTTGTCATACAATATGAGCCAGCATCACGCTGATAGAAATTATTTTCTGAGCTTTTATTTTTGCAGAAGTAGTCTATAAATTTGATTTTGTTTGCTTGTTCAGAATTCCTGAGAATCCTAAGAGGCTTCTGTTGTATACCAGATCTATTCCTTTTCTTTTGAGTATTTTGGTTGGTGAATGATGGTCTTTGTTCTTTATTTTATTTGTTTATTGCATACGTTTCGCATGATTGGTTTTGGAAATTTATATTCAGTAGTGGTGTGTCTCTAGATTTTTCATTTCTTTCTCTGCATTGTTGGTGAAATTTATAGTTGTCGATTGGTAAACAGCTGAAACTGAGAGATATCGCTTGGAGCTTGCCAAAGTTCGTGCTGAGCTAGAACCATGGGAGAAAGATTTGATTGAGCACAAAGGGAAACTTGAAGTTGCATGTACAGAGAGCAAGCTTTTGAATGAAAAGGTGTTTTCTCCCTTTCTTTCATTTAACTAGCTCTTGTACGAAAGTTCACTACTATGGTGATTTTTTTCTTTTTTGATTACAGAAAGCATCAGTGGACATTCATAAAAAAAGAACCAAAATTCTTTATCCATTTTTTGAAGAAGATAACATTTTGCATTTGATATGTAGTCCGTGAATTTAAGGAGGAGGCACAAATGTATACTTTTCAGACGAGAATTTATCATATTTAATTGTAGGTTGAAGTTGATTTTTAATTTTTCAGCATCAAGCTGCTCGTGGAGCTTATGAAGATGCTAAAAACCAGATGCAAAGTATATTGGAAACAATTAAAATAAGAAGTGGGAGCATTTCTCAAATACAGAATGGAATAGAAAAGAACAAGCGTGAAGCATCAGAAGCTCGTCAAGAAGAACAAGTTTGTGCTTTTCCTTTCTTAATTCTAGCTCTTTGTAAGATTTTTGCATTGGGTGATGTGGATGGTCTTTTTCAGAAATGCATCAAAGAACAAGATGCACTGATTCCTCTCGAACAAGCTGCTAGACAAAAGGTTGCAGAACTAAAGTCTATTAGGGATTCTGAGAAGAGTCAGGGATCAGTGTTGAAGGCAATCTTGAAAGCAAAGGAAACCAAACAAATAGAAGGAATTTATGGTCGCATGGGTGATTTAGGTGCTATTGATGGTGAGTTTTTTCAACTGTTGTTTCTCAAGCTTCAGTCTTTTATTCAGCTTTTTCCTATTAAAAAATTTATTATGTTCCATCTTTTTAAGGTAAAACAAGTAACCAAACTTTTATCTGATCAATACATCTCAATATGTTGACTTCTCATAAACCGATCATTGCAGCAAAATACGATGTTGCCATATCGACAGCATGTGCTGGACTTGATTATATCTTGGTAGAAACTACCAATGCTGCACAAGCATGTGTTGAGCTACTTCGAAGGGAGAATCTTGGTGTTGCAACTTTCATGATATTGGTATTTTTCTATGGTTTTTTTTAGTGGTTTTTATATCATGAATAGTATCAATAATATTGTCTTTCTCTTTAAGTTGGGTTGGCAGCTGCTCTCGTATATTTTATGGGGAAAACTGATGAAATTAAATCCACAGGCCTCAGCTTGTTTAGACTCAAGACCAATGGCTGTTTAATCTGCTCATTAGTCATTATACCATAAATAACTCTGCAAAAAACTTTAAATGGCTTAAATTTTCCCCCTGGACGGAAGTGAAGATTCGGATGTATATGGATGTTTAAAACTCATTTATTTTTAACTAACAGTAGGTCACATTAATATTGTTTAATTTATAAAGTCCACACATTGGAGCAATTTAATTCCAAGGAGGGGAATGGAAGCTAGCTGGTCCACCCTTTTAAATGATACCATGTTCTAATACTCTTGATTGCATACAAAATCATAGTGACCAACGATGACTAGGTTTATTCTAATATTTTTGATATACTTCAATTTTTTTGGACATACTGATAGTACTTGAAAGTGCATTTTTTTTAATAATTGTGAGGGACATTGTTTTCTTTTCCAGGAGAAGCAAGTTGATCTTCTTCCAAAATTAAAACAGAATGTAAGCACTCCAGAGGGAGTTCCCCGTCTCTACGATTTAGTGAAAGTTCAAGACGAGAGAATTAAACTTGCTTTCTTTGCAGCACTAGGGAACACAGTTGTGGCTAATGATCTTGACCAGGTCAGGATGCATTTCTTAAATCATAATGCCTAGTTATATTTATGAAAGTTCCTTCTACAGTCTTGCTGATATGAGTCTCTGGTTTAGACTTTTGGCTGATGAGAAAATTTTGTTGCTTGGTTAATCTTTGTTGCTCTGAATTAGCTTGCATGTTTGTACCATGAAGTTCATTAGCTACGTCAAAGTATGTTTGCAAATTGCAACTGTTTTTTTCAGTGAGGGAAAAAATGAAGTACCATGTTTATCTCCTCTAATTGTAGGCGACACGTATTGCATATGGCAGAAACAATGATTTTCGCCGAGTTGTTACTTTAGATGGTGCACTGTTTGAGAAATCTGGAACAATGAGTGGTGGGGGCAGTAAGCCACGTGGTGGTAAAATGGGGACGTCAATTCGAGCCAGCAGTGTGTCTGCAGAAGCTGTTTCAAATGCTGAGAAGGAATTGTCTGGGATGGTTGATACATTGAATACCATTCGCCAGAGGATCCTGGACGCAGGAAAGAGATACCAGGCCTCAGAGAAAGCTGTCACAGCCTTGGAAATGGAATTGGCTAAAACACAGAAGGATGTAATGCTTGTTTCACATTCTTAGAAGAGTATATTACTTCGTATTGATATCACACACTGAGTACTTTTTCCTCAACAGGTTGATTCCTTGAATTCACAACATAGTTATATTGAAAAACAACTCGCTTCTCTTGAGTTGGCCTCACAGCCAAAAAAGGATGAGCTTGACAGACTCGAACAGCTGAAGAAGATTATTTCTACTGAGGAATTGGATATTAATAAGCTTATTGATGGGTCTAAACAGCTGAAGGAAGAGGTTGGTTGGTTTCTTGCTTATGTTCTTGTGCCTGGCTGGTTTTGCACTTGATCATTTTAGTGTGATGGAATCTTGAAAGTTGGACTTTACTTATTTTTGTCTCATCTATTCTTGGCTTTTTTATTTTTAGGCATTGAAGCTTCAGAGAAATATTGAAAATGCTGGGGGTGAAAGGTTAAAACAACAGAAGTCAAAGGTCGAGAAAATTCAATCAGTAAGCATCCACTACACTGAGAATAATCTTCAGATAAATTTGATGCATTGTCTGTGCTAATGGCATTCAATTACTAGGATATTGATAAGAATAACTCGGAGATCAACCGACACAAAGTCCAAATAGAGACTGGACAAAAAATGATTAAAAAGTTGACTAAAGGAATTGAGGAATCTAAGAAGGAGAAAGAACGGCTAGGTGAGGAGAAGGAAAAATCAAAAGCAACTTTCAAAGAAATAGAACAGAAAGCATTTGTGGTGCAAGAAAATTTTAAGAAAACACAAGAGGTTTGCCCTTTTTCCTTTCTTCTTCTGGTCACATGAGATTGTGTTGACACAATTATATGTAGATTAAACAATGCAACATATCTTCTCCTATCATGTATGTACTCTATTGCTGTACAGATGCTTGAAAAACATAAAGAAGTCTTGGATGAAGCAAAATCTGAGTATGATAAGGTGAAGAAAGCAGTAGAAGAATTGCGTGCTTCTGAGGTACTTTCTCTTGTGGGTGTTTTCTTTTGATTTTCTGTCACTTTGGAGTGTGGAATTTATCACAGCATGATGATTTCCCAGGTTGATGCTGACTTTAAATTGAAAGACATGAAGAGAGAATACAAGGAATGGGAAATGAAGGGGAAGGGTTACAAGAAAAGACTTGATGAATTGCAAACAGCTCTTCAAAAGCATATGGAACAGTATGTCATTTTGTAATATATGGAATATATTGCCTTACATTCTAAAGGTTTGATGAGATTGTAAATTGCTTGCAGGATTCAGGTTGATTTGGTGGATCATGAGAAGGTTCGGGCTACATTGGCTGAAAATAACGTCAATGAAGCTTGTAATCTGAAAAGGGCCCTTGAAATGGTTGCAGTGCTAGAAGCACAGATGAAGGAGATGAACCCCAATCTTGATTCAATTTCTGAGTAGGAGTTTGCAAGTTTATTTTGTATATTATCTTTCCATCTGAACTTGCATTGATGTAGTTACTTTGGATTATCAGATATCGTAAAAAGGTGCTGTTGTACAATGACCGGGTTGAGGAACTTAACAAAGTCACTCAGGAGCGGGATGATATTAAGAAACAGTATGATGAATGGAGGAAGAGAAGGTCTGCAAACTCTTTTTGTTATCTGTATTCACTTCATATCTCCTTTTGTGACATTAACTTTAGCTCATTTTGTTATTTCAGATTGGATGAATTTATGGCAGGATTTAACGCCATATCTTTAAAGTTGAAAGAAATGTATCAGGTTTGGATATTCTCTCTGTATCGTGTGTTCCTTAGTTTAAATTTTTATTGTTGTAATTTCGATTACAGTTTACCCTTATTCCCGTAAGTTGGCATGATTTGGATGCCAATCTGATTTTGCGTACTGGCAATATGGTTCTGGATCTAGAACTTTTCCAATTAAATGTCTTGTTCAGTTCCTTTTCCAATCAATGCTCCTTTATTTAGCCATTGATCTTTTATTGAACTGTCTTCCTCTGCATGCTTAGTATGATGCGCATACACCTCGTTGGGTTTTGACAAATAGCATTTAATTCCTCGTTTCTGTTTGCAGATGATCACACTTGGAGGTGATGCAGAACTTGAGCTTGTGGATTCTTTGGATCCTTTCTCTGAAGGTGTTGTTTTCAGTGTTAGACCGCCAAAGAAAAGCTGGAAGAATATTGCGAATTTATCAGGTGGTGAAAAGGTTAGTTATCAAACTCGTTGGGATTTAGGCTTTGATTCGATTCAAATTCCAAGCATTTTAAATTATGTTCTCATCGTCATGTCTTCGATTTTCTGATCAAACCTGTAATAGCATATTTAAATTCTTCTTTGTTTCACTTGCAGACCCTTAGCTCATTGGCGCTTGTTTTTGCTCTTCATCATTATAAGCCTACCCCGCTTTATGTAATGGATGAAATTGATGCTGCTCTAGGTACTTTTTATTAACCTTGTTCAGTTCATTAAATTTGTTCCTCATTTAATGGGTTATTTGGTTTGACAGATTTCAAGAACGTATCTATCGTGGGGCATTATGTAAAGGACAGGACTAAGGATGCGCAGTTCATTATCATAAGGTTTGTTTAGTGCTCCTAAAGGTTTTATTTATGATGATTATTGGTATATCTGATGCTGATTACTGTACTAACCATGTTATGTTTTCCTTTGAACAGCCTGAGGAACAATATGTTTGAGCTGGCAGATCGACTAGTTGGGATTTATAAAACTGACAATTGCACCAAGAGCATTACTATAAATCCAGGAAGTTTCGTGGTATGTCAAAAAGCTGCTTGACGGGTGTCACTAAGGATGCTGGATAGGACATGATTGATTACTATGTCTCTTGTGGTAGTTTTGTATTATATTGTATTATTGCTATTTATACATACGTGCTCTAATTGCTGTAACATATTTCTGTAACTGACCTTTTTCCATAGTAAGAACCTATGGGAACATAAATGAAAGATTGCTTCATCTTATTTTAATCTCTTGCATGTTTTTCAAAAGTAGGTTTCCTGTTCGTTCCAAGTTCAAATTACACATAATTATGCGTATTGAAGTTGAATTTATTATGGAGAAACCTATGCTGAAGTGGGACGAGTGTAAATGTATGGAGAACGTATTTCATCAGTATATAGCAGCTGTATGATACCAATATCCAGAATTGAGGGTTTAAACATTATTTTCACTCATAATTTGTGGGTTGTCTTTGCTTTTAACATACTCAGTTTCCCTATTCTTTGAGCCTAGCTCTAAGGGAAATGATATCAGTGAGGTGGCTGGAGCTGGCTCGTCTGTCTCTTTAACAGTAGTGTAAGACCATGCTCCCAAAAGTGCCCCAGTAATTGGTCCCACCAGATAGACCCAAAGTCCTTTATAGGAACCACTTGCCATTGCAGGACCAAGTGTTCTTGCTGGGTTCATTGACCCCCCTGATATAGGTCTGCATAACCAGCGAACCACCATTCATAACATTATCTGTTTTAAGAGTGGTTTTTCTAAAAAAAAAGAAAGAAAGAAAGAAAAAGTGTGTTCCACTATACTTACCCTGCAAGGATGCCTGCTATGAATACTGAAGAGCCTACTGCGACTCCTGCGAGCTCTCCGACCTGTTAGGTGAAATACATTTAACTATTTAAGTGTAAGATGTTTTAAAGATGTTTTAAAAGAAGTTTGATTTGGATGAATGTAGGGTGATTTTACAGCTTTTGCATCAGTTGACACGGCGGAGGCGATGAACATCATAGTGAACGTTGCCACTATCTCCATGGCGAGAGCTTGAGCATCACTTCCAGAAGGTGAGGTTGTCCCAAGCTGTTTTATTGGGTTCAATATCAGCCGCAACGTATACGAGGCAGAAATGGCTCCTATCAATTGTGCTGCCACGTATAATGGGACCTGCATGAATAGTCATAGGTACTTCATTATTTGAGGGCATCATTCCCTAAAAGCCTACAATATAATTCTGTTAGTTTGACTTCTGCAGCTGACTTTCTTTCTGCTAGGTGATTTATTCTTTTTCTTTCGGTAAGCTCTTTTTTTAACTTAAGAGAGATAAACATTTACAGTCTAAAATTACAAACAGAATTGAATCTTACTTATAGAAAATCTTTCATGTCACTAACGTCACTAGACTACAAAATTATTAGCCTTTCCATCTAGTTCTTTATTTAGGTGATACAACTCCCTTTTTCATTTAGTTAGACCGTGTGAAAGAAATACAATCCATCCACTTGCGAAATTGATTCCAAAGATTGTGCTAAATTATAGTTATTCTAATAATTATTTTATAGCTACTCAGTTGAGCAAAAGCGACGTAATAACCATATAAAAATGGCACTCCCCACCTCCCCGTCTTCCGATTACAAAACATGCGTCTTTTCATAAAACAAAATAACGTGGATATGCAAGTTGTAGTCATGTGGATTGTGGAAGATAGAGTTTTTTTCCCCCTCATTATTTTGGATAACATGTGGAAGATGGAGTTAACGTAAGCACATGTTCTCCATGAGGCCCATCGTTGTCACTTTATTTTATAATTGTTAATTTATTAATTGCAATAATGGGTGGTTCAGGCGGATTATCTCAGCGGCGTGTATGGTCAGTATCTCTCAGAAGTGCCTGCCAGCCGTTGATCTCCCATAATAAATCTTGACTGTCCATTTTAATACCTTTAAAACATGTCCAGAGCCTGAAAAATTATTTTAAGATCTTAAAAAAAAATCATGAAGTATATTTTTAGTATCAGTCAATACCTGAAATATTTTTTTAAGATCCTAAATTTTTTTTAGAATCTTGAAAAAATATTTTAGGTATAGACAAATACTAAAAGAATACTTCTTAATACTGAAAAAGATACTTCATGATCTTGAGAAAATTATTTTAGGATCTTAAAAAATATTTGAATCTTATCGATCTACTAAAAATATACTTCATGATTTTTTTCAAAATCTTAAAATAATTTTTCAGACTCTGAACATGTTTTGAAGGTATTAAAATAGACAGTCAAGATTTAATTATGGGAGATCAACGGGTTGGCTGGCAGGTGCTTCTGAGAGATACTGAGGGTACATCCCGCGTTGAGATAATCCGCTCCCGGTTCAGGCGTCAATGCGTGGATGGGACCTTACATGTGGTGGGCCCCATCCAGGTAGGACGTGAACCCCAACCAACACAAAGCGGCCACCACGCTCATCATGGCGATGAGGCAGAGACAAGGCTATTGTTATGCTTCAATTAGAACAAGAAACACATTCGTCGATAAGTCAATAGCATTACAAACTCAAATTGAAGCAATTAGCAGTAATTATGTAATTACCTGTTTCCATGGAAAATGCTTCACAGCGGCAAAAGCTAAGGACACAGCTGGGTTCATGTGAGCACCAGAGATGTGTCCGATGGCATAGATCATCACAATCACTATGAATCCTCCTGCGAGTGAAGCTCCTAGTTTTGATATTTTCTGCTCATCGTAAGCATTAAGTGCTGCCGACCCACTTCCCACAAACACCAACAGATATGTTCCTATAATCTCTGCCAATACCTGTCACCAATAAATATATATGGCATCAACCCAAACAATCATGATATTATCCTCGTAACCTTTTAACATATTCCTTAAACTACTTACAGGCCGAAGCTTTTACTGACGTCCACAATTGCAAATAACTGTGACTAATATAACTGTGATGTGGGTGAGGACAAAGATAGTGTCTGTTACGTACCTGTCGAAGAAAACCAGGAGGATAATTCTGTGCAAGTTTTGCGAAGGGAAGAAGAAGAAAAGATCGTTTATGAGTTCTTGGGTCGTCCGGCTGCTCTCTTTCAGGATTGAAGCTCCACATATTTTGACTTGTCGTTTGCATATATCCTTGTTTAGAGGACGCGAGTTCTCACAAATTAAAGTTAGTGTATATGAGTGGTGCGCATTGAAATTATCAGACGGCCGTCTTATAATGTCCAGGAGTTCCCAAAAATGTTTATTTTAGTTGTAACCATTAAATTAGAGTACGACTATATGGTCTAAACCTTCGCCACAAGCCTAACTCCACTTCGAATTATTGTGGGATCCTTGCTTCGGTCTCCATGTGCTTTAAAAAATCCCCAACTAAAATTCATGAAAGCGATCAGAAAATTCGTTGTGGTGACAGTGTCATCTAATAAGATAGACCTTGCGTTTAGAAAAAAATCACAGCACAGATATTTTACTGTTACAAAAAGATTGACGTTAACAGTGCAAATACTAAGAGATTCAAAATAGTTCGTCATCTTAAAATTGTTGGATGCCAAGGTTTGGTAAAGTTAGGGAAGTTTTTTTCGAGCAATATAATCTAGAGTGAAATTTACTAGATAGTAGAACTTTTTATTTCGTTTTTAAGGTTAAGAGGCTGGAAAGAAAACGAATAACGGCAAAAGCTTAACGTGAGAATATTAGTGCTTCTTGTGTTTAAACTGCAACATTTTATATTGAAAGATTCCAAATTTACTTTCTATCAACTTTCCCCAACTCAAGGTAAGATTACAAGTCAAGTGGGAAATTCCCACTTTGCATTATTTAAAATGAGATCACTTTTTGTAGAACTAATACAAATAAACAGGTAGAACTGATCCCACGAAGCAGGCATATTGTGCAGCAGGTGTAGTGTTTCTGTTTTGCCTCATTTTCCCCTTTTCTTTTTATAGGTACACATCTCCTAAGAAGATAAGTAATACATGTGTTCTAGAGTAGTTGGAAGACCCTCAACTAAGATCCTTCAATGTCCTGGCACGTGTGGATGCTGATGGAGGCGAAGTACTGAAGTTTTAAACACTGAACGGACGTATGACGCGTGGATCGTCTTGCTCATTAGCTTCCTTAATATTCATGGAACGTAGCTTGGATATTAGGTTAATGGTGGAAGCAGAGTTATTATCATTGTCCTGGATAGCACTGTAGGACCATGCCCCTAAAACGGCCCCAACCGTTGGTCCAACCAGATAGACCCAAATTCCTTTGTAGGACCCACTTGCTATTGCTGGACCCAGTGTTCTTGCTGGATTCAACGATCCGCCCGATATTGGCCTGCAACCAAAAAAACTAAAAGATTAAAGAACTTGCTTGGTTCTCGTTAAGAGATTTTTATATTTCTTTTTTTACTGTACTTACCCTCCAAGGATGTTTCCTATTGCCACTGAAAAGCCTATTGCAACTCCTGCCAGGTCTCCAACCTGCCAAGTACACACATTTATGTGAAGATGGTAAAAGTACTATAGCATGTAATTTTTGTTCTTTTTTGGACTAATAATGTAAAATATTTTGATATGTATTGAAGGTTGAAGGATTATTTGTCTAAGTGTTAGTGTTGGAATATTGAACCATGATTAAGATCTTATTTTGTTAGTTAAGATTATGATTAGTGAGAGAACATTATAAATAGAGGTTAGAGTTAATATATTAGATAAGGGCGGGACGTGGAATCCTCACCAAGTTAAAAGAAAGTTCTCTCTAGAAGGAGGATAATTTGAGTGTTTATCAAAATCCCTAGAATTAAGGTTTTTTTTTTTTTTTTTTTTGCTCAAGAAATCCCTAGAATTAAGGTTAATTGTTAGTTATTGTTAATCACCTCAAGTGAAGGATGATCATTGTGAAACTCAAGTGGGGTTGATTTGTATCTTTTACATAATTATTTGTTATCAACAAAGATTTTTCCTAATTTTCTTAACAGTTAGGACTCATATGTATCTTACAGCTTTGGAATCAGTGGTGACGGCGCAGATAACGAGCATGAGAATGAAAGTGATGATGATCTCCATGACAAGAGCTTGAGCATCTGTTCCAGAAGGAGAGTTTGTTCCCAGCTTTTTTATAGGATGCAACAACACTCTTAGCGTAAAAGAGGCAGCAATGCCTCCTGTCATTTGAGCTCCCACGTAAAATGGGACCTGCACCCATGAATGAACCAATCAAGTCATACTCATAGTGATGTTATAACCTTTTTTTTTTTTTTTTTTTTTTTTTTTCCAGAAATTAACGAAGCTAAATAAGTTATTTAACCATAATATATATATTGTATATCATTAGATATACACCAGTTTATGAATTAAGTAAATTACGAAAATATAAATATAAACATTTTAATCTAACTTAATATTTTTTTAAAAAAATCCAACCTACTGTTATATTTAGGATTTGATGGAGTATATTCTTTTTAATGGATCCACTCAAATGATTTTCATTATCCTTTAATTAATTAATATATCCCGAATAGTGATATGCTATATATATAATACCTGTTTCCATGGGAAATGGCCGGCAGCGGCGAAAGCTATGGAGACAGCTGGGTTTATATGGGCGCCGGAGATGTGACCGGTGGCATAGACCATGACCATGACAATGAATCCGGCGGCAAGTTCAGCTCCTAGTTGTGATACTTTCTTGTCATCCACAGAACTAAGTGCAGCCGTCCCACTTACCACAAACACCAATAGATATGTCCCTATTAGCTCTGCCAATACCTGTTTTAATTATAACTCCATATATTAATTATCGCATCAACCCAAACGTTAATTAATCTCTCATGATAAAGCGAGTGCTTTTAGTTACTAGAAGTACAACCAAGCAGAGAGATTGTATAATATAAGTGTGATGGATATGGATGAGCCTGTGTGGTATATATATACAGAGCAAATTAAAGACCATTAAATTTCTGTTACCTTCCTGCAAAAACCAGGGGGGTAACTGTCTGCAAGTCTTGCAATGGGGGGTCCCCAGCATATTGGTTCTGGGCAGCAGGGTTTTCACTTGTTCTCTGCATCCTACGTTGTTGTTTAGTATAGCCGATTTTATCTCTCAAGAGTTTAATGCCTATGAACTTGGATTTGCTGTAGGGGTAGCGATTGAAGTGCTCTTTAATTTATAATTGGTGCATATTTGTTTGTTATTGGGAGCTCTATGGATTGGTGCCTCAAATCAGCTTATGGACGGAACATGTTAAATATAAAATAAAGTTAACTTTTCTTGAGATATTAAAGATATTAAGGAAGCTAATAAAATTATTTTAAAATATTTATATTTATTGTTTTTTTTAAAATTATTTTTTTATAAAAAATATATAATCTAATGATACATAATATATAATATAATTAAATAACTTATTTAATTAGATTCATAGTGTCTCGAAAAAAAATCAATCCTAGCACGAGGCATAGGCATTGTGATGACTCGATCCCACCGAGAAACAAAGTACTACACGCGACATATTGAAGCGCCGCTTATAGATTGGAAATTCCGAGACAAAGGTAGTCTCTTATGATTTGAATTATCGTTCAAGCTACCTAAATTTGAACGGCATCTTTTGAAAACAAGCCTTGTATGTCACGAATCCATTGGGATTGGTTATAAATTATTTTCTCTTGAATGATAATGATAAAATTCACACATATATAGCAAGTCCTTTTGTTTAAAATTTTATGGTACAAAATATAAGATACCTTTTATACCACTAAATGCTTAGTTTTCACACCCAATATATATATCATTAAATTCTTATTTTAAGAATCAACGAGTAAAGAGAGATAAACTCTAATTATTAAGAGTAACTTGTGCGTGTTTTTTGTTTTTTTGTTTTGGGGGGGTATGTAATGCAACTTATATTTATGACCGGATGTAATAGTTAATATCTTCTAGATTGGCTGCTAAAATTGGAGAAATAATGCACACACACACTCGATCGACAGTGTGATGAATTTGTAACTCATCATTTTTGTCATTACCGAATTCTCATAGTTTATGTTTGCATTTAATATTCCTTTTACCTATTTCAGTTTCTATGTTACTTTCTAAGCAAAGAATGACAAAAGAAATCGGCTGAGATGCCTGCCACCGGGAAGAGTCCGAATGGAAGAGTACGTAAGGTGAAAAAATGGAATTTTCAGTCCATTTATAATTAAATTCCTTTTAACATAACGAAATTAGAAAGCCTCGGAAACTGGAAAGCGTTAATATTTTATAATTACAGTTTACCCAAATTCCCGTAAGTTGGCATGATTTAGATGCCAATCTGATTTTTCATACTGGCACTATGGTTCTGGATCTAGAACTTTTCCAATTACATGTCTTGTTCAGTTCCTTTTTAAGAATTTTCCAATCAATGCTCCTTTATTTAGCCATTGATCTTTTATTGAACTGTCTTCCTCTGCATGCTTAGTATGATGCGCATACACCTTGTAGTAATATCTACTTCATTGTGATTTTTCTCATCCAATTGCGCGTTGAACCCTTGGTACCGCTTTCCCAAACATGTTGTACAATTAAATTCCTTTTAACATAACGAAATCAGAAAGCCTCGGAAACTGTAAAGCGTTAATAATTTATAATTATATTTTCACGTAAACTTATAGTGTTTACCTAGAAAGCTAGGTTAGTTTTATCAGAGACGAAAACAACGGTATCTTTTATATAAACTATGTAAGAACTAATAACAGACTATGGAAATCTTCGTTGTGAGATCAGGATTGCTATTTTAATTTGCTTTCTGGTCTGAGATATATCAACTATGACGTGCGAGTAATTCATTAAAAATTCCGAAGATGAGGAATATTGCTGAATCAAATTGCATATGACCTTGAGAATAAAGGTCATGAGATTCCAGAAATTAACTAGATACGAAAAGAGGGGGATCCCACAAGATAATTTAAAGTTCAGCATTTCAATGACGGTTCTAAAGTAAATTCCGTTATAAACAATTAAATTGCCAGATAATTTCCATTTTGATATAGTTTCTGATTTATACCGGAACGTGAGTTAATTTTAACGAGGTTCTCGAGTATACCCAAATGATCCACGTGTAAACTGGAATATTTTGGTGAGTGCGAGGATATTTTAAAACTGAATAAGAGAGCTTCAAGGGAATACATTCAAAACTCAGATATTATTGAATATCAGGGTCTCGTTCTCATATCTATCTGCAAATGTTGCAACTATTTTGATGTGGTAGGAATTAACAAAGCATATCGAAAGTTATCCACCAATAATGATTGCAATATTCATGATGTCGTGTCTTATTATGAGTTTTCCCACACTTCCTATCACATTCCGATTCCGTTACATGTCTTAAAAAAACATTAAACATTAACGTTCTGCTTGGATGTATGGGAAGAAAAGTTGGGAGAACAAAAATGAGAAGAGAAAATGGTATTATCTTACGTGGATGGACGAAAGAAAATGGGGAGTAAAGAAAATGAGTAAATATTTAAATGACTAGAATACGTTGTCCTTATATTGTAAAAGTCCTTTATAACTACCGTCTTATATTAGAGTTACTACATAGAAGAACGTGTAGATTTGGTTTTTGGATGAATGAGTAATTGATGATATGCACAAATTTAAACTTGACTTTGAATAAAAATTAATCCCATTAAATATTTAATTACAGTCATCCCCACAAATATTAAAAACTTAAACCATCCTTATACATCATCCAAAATATATTAAAACATATGTACAAAATAATAGAACTCTTCTCGAGTTCCACCTTCTTCTAGCCACCTTACAAAATAGTCTTCCCCTTCCTTCCCGGGTCACAACTTGAAGCTTTATTAGTGTCTAGGATTCGGTAACAAATTAATCTCTATGTAATGTATATGCAAAATATGATAACAAATAACCATAATTTAGAAAAGCAATTTAGCATGCAGTATCAACGCACAGCAACAGCAAACAGTTTATCATACATGTCATGTTAACTGTGAATGGACTCTACAAGTCCAAATAACGCAGGACCGGACAAGTCTTGAATTCCACAGTGCTAGGAAATAAACGCACGCAGGACTTTCGAGTCTCGAGTTCTATAGTGCTAGAAAAAGTAAATGCAAGACCTTGTGAGTCATAATTCCTCCTTCGAGGAAAAATAACGCAGGACTTATTTAGTCTAAGTTCCTCAGAACATAGGAAAAATACAAACGCAGAACCTTATGGGTTCCAAGTCCTCAGCACATAGGAAGGCATATGCCATTGACCAAATAATAGAAACACTATATATAAATAGCACGTGTACAAGACACGACCCCATAATCATGGTAATTAAACATACACTACTACAAAAATATGTTTTAACGTCCGTTTTTTGGCCTATTTTACGTCCATTTAATGAGGGATGTCTTTTAAAGGAAGTTGTAAAGGAGAAGTTAGGTGTCCCAAATTTGGTTTTAACATCACCATAAGAAAAAACAAGTTTTGGGATGCCATAAGGCGTCCCAAATATAGTTTTGGGACACCATAAGTCTCTCTCTCTTTTTTTTTTTTTTTATTAAAAAAATCCCTAAACAGGCGGAGGATCAAGATCATAGATAGTTAGACCAAGGGATGAGTCCCAAAATCCACCAATATAAGCCTAAAAATCTGCTATGAATTGTTGGGAATCTGGAGATATTCCATGTGATACACTTTTTCTATTCTACCCGAAATTGTTTCCCAAATATAAGCCTAAAAATTTGCTAATAATATATTATTTAAATATTTACATATAAAATTTATTATAACAACAAACCAAATCCAAATATTAAAATTAAAATCATATCCAAAGGGAAAAATATTAAAATTAAAATCATATCCAAAGGGAAAATCATTAAGAACAAGGGAGGATGATTTAGATCTGCATCAGAGGCATGACTTACAAGTTGAGAGAGGAGAGACTAAGACGGTTGAGATTTGACAAAGATGAGAGGTTGTCAGCTACCGAGGAGCGAGATAACAAGCCACAAGTCAGGGGGGAGGCCGAGAGTGAGATATGATGAAGAGGTTGACAACCGAGAGGGAGATATGGGGAAGACAAGCCACAACTCAAGAGGAGAGAGGCTGAAACGGCGAGACTGAAGGTTGAAAATAGGGTTAACAAAGGCGCCGGCGCGGCGAGCGAGCGCAAGAAGGTTTTGGAGAGAAGGTGAAGAGAGACACGTGGGTGTGTATGTGCTTTGGAGATTGGGTGGAAAATGAGGAAGCTTTAATTTTTGACTATCGGTGGGTTTTTTTATTTAGATCTATATTTTTTTGGCGTCTTTAAAATGTATTCTTTTTCGAATGTATTTCATGTCGTCAAAAATATTCTTTTTGGCGTCTTGAATCTAATTTAGGATGCTAAAAATATTTTTTTTGCATCCTGAACCTATTTTAGAACACCAAAAATTTCCAAAATACACCGAACATCACCAAACAATCAATTTTAGGCGTCCTAAAATTTTGTTCGTCTAAATTAATTTTAGGCATCCTAAAATATATTTTAGGATGCCGAAGCTCAGAGTTCAAGTAAATAATTACGAGAATGCCACTGCCTTCACTTTTTATTCTTTTTCTTTTTTTAGGACATCTTTTTGGGAAGTAGTATCACATTTTTGTAGTAGTGATATATATAACACACACAAACCATTGAGGATTAAAGTTATCACATATCCATGTATTAGCTCCAATATAGTCCAAATGCTTCGTAATGTGTGCACTCCCAGAAATACCTATAACAGTACCATTGTACTTTATTATCATTCACGATATTCGGGAAAGTTAAAAGGATTGTCTTTATATATGAAATTACTTAAAAACCCTTTTTGCAAAAAATATGACTTCTAGCCTTTAATATGTTCATTTATGGATTAATCCCTTGATAGGCCAGAATTTCTAAAAACTTTAAAGATTTATATTTAATTGCACACAACTCCGATTAGTGTGTTTCCAACACTCACGTGTTCCTAGGTAAGTGTATTTCCATAGAAAAATGATCCCACTGGTCAGAATACGTCACATTAATACCAATTTTTAATCTTTCCTTCACTGCCCTGTACAAGTTTCCAGAAACTTACTTTATTTCAAAAATCTATATTTTATTGCACAGGGCTCCAAAAATTACTCATTATATGATCAAAAAGCTCTACACGTCCTCCGCCATTCTGAAAAATTTCAGAATTTTTGAACTTCGTTTTAATATTTTAAAACTGGTCAAATGATCACTATTTAGAACATCTCGACATTGTCCAGAAACTTTACTTTAACTTTAAAAATTGATATCTTGTGACAAAGAAATTTAAAAATTCCAAATCATGAATGAAATTAAATATCTTTGTGTCTCTTTCAATTTGAAAATCTCATAATGTTCTGGGTTCATTTACTTGTTCAAACATCTTGCACAATCTTACTGGCCAGTTTTATTTTCTAGAAATTAGGGTCATTTTGTAAAAATCGTATCTCATTTCTCAGAGCTCAGAAAATTACAAAATACCCACCAATTTAAATCTATACGTCTCTACTATCTTTCTAGAAAATTTCATAATTTTCTGATTTTATTAGCTCGGTCAAACCACACATGAACACTGACTGACTCAGAAACCCAAAACTAGAAGTTTACACTTCTTTGAAGAACTTATGATCTTATACTCCAAAGTACCTTTCAAAATTCATCTACCAACTTATTCCCACTCCATTTTCAGTGGAAAACACATTGGTAAGCTCATATTTTCAAAAATGCCTTTATTTTCCCAAGTTTTTAGCTTAGCCAAAATCTGGGTTTTAGAAAACAAACAAGAACTCATTTACCAAAATCACAAGAGAAAGGTTCTATCCTTATGACAACACCTGATCCACTCTTGTGAATACTTCCTTTCCACTTTTCTTGCTCAGTCCTTAGGCCTACAACGCAGAAAATTACATGCATGTGGATTTTCATTCATCCAAACCAACATGCAAAAAGGAAACGAAGAAGAGATTGTCATCTTACCTTGAATATCTTCCTTTGAGTGTAATGATGATGATAACTGTGGAGATGGAAGGAGGAGGCTATTGTTGAAGAGAGAAGAGAGTAAGGAGGATGGATTGGAGTTGGGGAGGATGAAGAAGCTGATTGAAGTTTGAGAGAATGAGGGAGGGGGATGGTTAAGTTGAGGAGAGGAGGAGAGCATTTGATTTTGTGTTGGAGAGGGAGGAGCCATGCATAGTATTTGAGAAGGGAGAAGGAATTTGTTGTAACCAAGTTCAAATTAGACATAATTATGCGTGTTGAAGTTGGATCTGTTATGGAGAAACTTATGCTGGTATTCTGAGTTAGGACAAGTGTAAATGCAAGCAGAACGTATTTCATCAGTATATAGCAGCTGGATGATATCAATATCCAGAATTTAGGGTTTTAAACATTATTTTCACTCATAATTTGTTGGCTGTCTTTGCTTTTAACATGCTCAGTTTCCCTATTCTTTGAGCATAGCTAGAAGGAAACTGATATCAGTGAAGTGGCCGGAGCTAGCTTGTCAGTCTCTTTAATAGTAGTGTAAGACCATGCTCGCAAAAGTGCTCCAGTAACTGGTCACACCAAATAGAACCAAAGTCCTTTATAGGATCCACTTGTTATTGCAGGACCAAGTGTTCTTACTGGGTTCATTGATCCCCCTGATATAGGTCTGCATAGCCAGCAAACCACCATTCATAACATTATCTATCTGTTTTAAGAGTGCATTTTTTTAAAAAACAAAAACGAAGAAAGAAAGAAAAATGTGTGTTCCACTGTACTTACCCTGCAAGGATGCTTGCTATGAATACTGAAGAGCCTACTGCGACTCCTGTGAGCTCTCTGACCTGTTAGGTGAAATACATTTAACTATTTAAGTGTAAAATGTTTTAAAAGAAGTTTGATTTGGAAGAATGTAAGGTGATTTTACAGCTTTTGCATCAGTTGACACGACGGCGGCGATGAACATCAAAGTGAACGTTGCCACTATCTTCATGGCAAGAGCTTGAGCATCACTTCCAGATCTTCCAGATGGTGAGGTTGTTCCAAGCTGTTTTATTGGGTCCAATATCAGCTGCAACGTAAACGAGGTAGAAATGGCTCCTATCAATTGTGCTGCCACGTATAATGGGACCTGCATGGACAGTCATAGGTAATTCATTATTTGAGGGTATTCCCTAAAACCCTACAATATAATTCGGTTAGTTTAACTTCGATCTACATGAAACTTTTGAGGTCTGCATCCACCCTAGAGCTGACTTTATTTCTATTGGCTGAGTTATTCTTTCTCTTTCGATAAGTTCTTTTTTTAACTTAAGAGAGTACACATTTATAGTCTAAGCTTACAAACAGAACTAAACCTTAATTACTTGTAGAAAATCTTTCACGTCTCTAGACTACAAAATTATTAGCCTTTCCATCTAGTTCTCAATTTAGGTGATACCAATCCCTTTTTGATATATTCTTAGACCTTGTGAAACAAATACAATCCACTTGCAAATTGATTCCAAAGATTGTGCTAAAATGTAGTTATTCTAATAATTATTTTATGGCTACTCAGTTGACCAAAAGGGACGTAATAACCATATAAAAATGGCACTCCCTACCAACCCGTCTTCCATTTACAAAACACGTGGAAGATAGAGTGTTTTTTTTTTCCCTTCTTATTTTGGATAACAAGTGGAAGATAGATCGAGTTAACGTAAGCACATGTTCTCCATGAGGCCCATCGTTGTCACTTTATTTTATAATTGTTGATTTATTAATTGCAATAATTGGTGGGTTAGGCGTCAATGCGTGGATGGAACCTTACATGTGGTGGGGCCCATCCAGGTTGGACATGAACCCCCAACTAACACAAAGCGGCCACCACAGAGGCTAATGGCGATGAGGCAGTGACAAGGCTATTGTTATGCTTCAATTAGACCAAGAAACACATTCGTCGATTAGTTAATAGAATTAAAAACTCAGCCAATGAGAGTTGGGATAGATGGTAAGGGATCAGGACTGGGCCGGGTGGGTGGGTTCGATCCCTGCCGTCATTGGGGACTCATTGGTAGGCGATCTCGTAAGTCCCAGGTAAGTGCTCATAGAGCCGGGGGGCCGTCTTCTGGCGCTTGGTGGGCCCGATGTCGAATCCTCCAAAACTTTTTTCACCAAAAAAAAAAAAAAAAAAAAAAAAAAAAAAAAAAAAAACTCAAATTGAAGTGACTACCAGTAATTATGTAATTACCTGTTTCCATGGAAAATGCTTTACAGTGGCAAAAGATAAGGACACAGCTGGGTTTATGTGAGCACCAGAGATATGTCCGATGGCATAGATCATCACAATCACTGTGAATCCTCCAGCAAGTGAAGCTCCTAGTTTTGATATTTTCTGCTCATCATAAGCATTAAGAGCAGTCGTCCCATTTCCCACAAACACCAATAGATATGTTCCTATAATCTCTGCCAATACCTGTTACAATGTTATACTAGTATATATGATGCACCGGTATATATATATATATATATATATGGCATCAACCCAAACAATGATGATATGTTCCTTGAAACCTGTTAACATATTCCTTAAACCACATACAGGCCGAAGCTTTTACTGATGTCAATAAATGTGACTAATATAACTGTGATGTGGGTGAGGACAAAGATAGTGTCTGTTACCTTTCGAAGAAAACCGGGAGGATAATTCTGTGCAAGTTTTACGAAGGCAAGAAGAAAAGGTCGTTTATGGGTTTTTGGGTCGTCCGGATGCTCTCTTTTAGGATCGTCTTGCTCATGAGTCATGATCATTAGCTTCCTTATTATTCATGGAGCGTAGCTTGGATATAAATGAAGTTAGGTTAATGGGGGAAGCAGACTTATTATCATGGTCCTGGATAGCACTGTAGGACCATGCCCCTAAAACGGCCCCAAAAGTTGGTCCAACCAAATAGACCCAAATTCCTTTATAGGACCCACTTGCTATTGCTAGACCCAATGTTCTTGCTGGGTTCATCGATCCCCCCGATATTGGCCTGCAACCAACAAAACAAAAAGATTAAAGAACCTCGAATTGCTTAGTTCTCGTTAAAAGATATGTATATATGTATGTATATTTTAGTACTTCTCCTATGGCCACTGAAAAGCCTATTGCAACCCCTGCCAAGTCTCCAACCTGCCAAGTACACACACTTGTGTCAGTCGTGTGAAGGTGGTAAAAGTACTGTAGCATGTAATTTTTGTTCTTTTTTGGGACTAATAATGTAAAATATTTTGATATATATAGAAGGATGATTTGTGCAAGTTTTAGTGTTGGAATATTGAACCATGGTTAAGATCTTATCTTGTTAGTTAAGATCATGATTAGTGATAAAACTTTATACATAGAGTTCCTAGTTAATGTGTTAGGTAGGGGTGAGCTGTGAAATCCTCACTAAGTTGAGAGAAAAGTTTCTCTCTCAAACATCAAAATTCCTCGAGTTAGGGTTTATTGTAAGTCGGTTATTAAAAACCCTCAAGTGAGGGATGATCATTGTGAAATTCAAGTGGGTTGATTTGTATCTTGGAAACAATTATTTGTTTTCAAAGAAGATTCTTCCTAATTTTCTTAATAGTTAGGATTCATCTGTATCTTACAGCTTTGGAATCAGTGGTGACGGCGCAGATAACGAGCATTAGAATGAAAGTGATGAGGATCTCTATGACAAGAGCTTGAGCATCTGTTCCAGAAGGAGAGTTTGTTCCCAGCATTTTTATAGGATGCAACAACAGTCTTAGCGTAAAAGAGGCAACAATACCTCTTGTCGTTTGAGCTCCCACGTAAAATGGGACCTGCACACATGAACAAACCAATCAAGTCTAAGTGATGATGCTATATTGATACTACTAACTCAGTACTTAATATAAGAGCCAGTTAATATTTTACAGAGATTTATGAAGTTATATAAATTACTTAATTATAATATATGTTGTGTATTATTAGATATATATCAATTTATAAGTCAAACAAATTAGTTTCAAGGAAAAAGATAAATACAAAGATTTTAATCTAATTTATTTAGCTTCCTTGAGATCTTAAAAAAAAGTCAACTAGCTATTATATTTAGTATCAGATGGAGTATATTCTTTTTCATGGATCAACTCAAATGATTTTCATTATCCTTTTAATTAATTAATTAATAAATCACGAATAGGGATATCCTTTTTTTTTTTTTTTTTTTTTTTGGAAATTACGGCAAGCTATGAAGCTTGGAATGATGAAGGAAGGACTATATCATGAAAGTCCAGTCCTTAATACATCAAACTAGCAAAACAAACTAACAAAAGCAGACCATCCGATCTCTCGAAAAACATATCTAGGCATCCCCTGGGAACAAAAGGAACTAAAGTGACGTCGCATGAAGCAGTGTATCATGGCCCTGTTTGGCCATGTAATCGGCACATGAGATGTTTCCTCTCGGAGTATAGTGAAGTTCAACAGTCCAGTCTTTGTAAAGCAAATCTATAGTCTTCCCAATAATCTCTCTAAGGGGGTGGTCATCATGATAGTCCCTCATAAGGATGTTGATAGCATCCAACGAATCCGAGTAGAGGAGGATTCTATGTAAACCCATATGATTGGCCAGCTTCAAACCTAACATGATTGCGTATATCTCTGCTTCGATGATAGTGTGGAGGCCAAGAGCTTTGTGGAATCCCATCAACCAGCGACCCTGAGAATCCCTCATGACACCACCACAAGCGGCCTAGAGCTGGTAACACACAGAGCTATCTACGTCAATGTAGACCACGTTCGCTGGAGGAGGAGTCCAAGCTTTTTCCACATCCCTGCCAAGGTTAAAAATTTGGTGCGTCAGCGTTTGATTAGATTTACTCTCCATGAGGAGGTAACTACAAGTGTGAAGCATTTCCTTGGTAATCGTGCTTTCGCCTTGGAAGAGGAATCTACATCTGGTCGTCCAAAGGACCCAGCACACCAAGCTGAAAGTTCTCTGCCAAGAGATATTCTTGAAGCGTCCCTTTCCAGGATTGTGGTTGACATTCCAGTTAAGCCAGTCCTGCACGTTACCTGTGAAAAAGTGAGAAAAAAAGTTAGGCATCACAAGCTGTCTCCATAAGTTTTTAGCTCTTTCACAATCCCTAATAACGTGGATCACGTCTTCCTCATTGTTACAACTAAAAGGACAAAGGTTCCCGTCTGATAGCCCTCTTCTAGCTCTTAGAGAGTTGGTAACAAGTCTTTCATGACCAACTTGCCACATGAACATTTTAACTTTCTTAGGGAGTTTCCATTTCCACAGAAGGGACCAGAAGCTATTAGCACCCGTCTGATCATGATCTGAGAGATAATTATAAGCAGATTTAACAGTAAAGCACCCATCTTTAGCAGCTCGCCAAGTGAAACAATATGGGGAGCTATTAGAAGAGGGTTGCATTTTTAAAATAGAATTTATAATTGTAGGAGGTAAAATGCTCCGCCATCTATTAGCATTCCATCTCCCGTTACTCAAAGTATGGTCTCTAACCGTGTCCTCGACATTAACCAAGGATGAGTCCTGAACAAAGGTTATGAGGGGGCAGTCAAGGGGAAGCCAGAGGTCTTGCTAGAATTTAGTATAGCTCCCATTATTAACATTTCTTCCAATACCAGCAAGAAACTTATCCCAGACCTCAACCACCGCCTTCTAGACAGACGAAGAATTCCTCTTTTTAGAAACCTGAGGCACAGAAGAGTGACCGCAATTATACTTGGACCAGAGGCATTGGGCTCATAGAGAATCCTTTTTTGTCCAGAGATTCCAACAAATCTTCATGATAAAAGCTTTATTGTGCCGTCGGAGATTTTAAAATCCAAGTCCCCCCTGCTTCTTAGCTTTAGTTACTTTGTCTTAAGCAATGAGATGCATCTTTTTCACGTCCTCTTCCTGAGACCAGAGAAAGTTCCTTGATATTTTATCAAGCTCTTTAATAATACAAATAGGGAGGAGAGTTGATTGCATTTGATAGCTGGGCAGAGAGGATAAGACCGATTTAATCAAGACAGTACGACCAGCCATATTTAAGAACTTGCTTTTCCACGTGGATAGTCTTTCCTTGGTTTTTTGTACAATGTGGTGATATGTGGCTTTGGAAGTCCTCTTGTGGATGATTGGCACCCCCAAATATTTCCCGAGCTCATGAGTGATTCCAATGCCAAGGAGTTGACTTAGCTCAAGAGCTCTGTTAAAATTGACATTACTGGAGCAAAACATTCGAGACTTGGCTAGGTTGATTACGTGCCCGAGAGACCTCGCAGAAGCTTTACATCACATTGCGAGCCTCAGCCATTTGGTGAGCAGAGGCCTCAGTGAAAAGAATTAGATCATCGGCGAAGAACAAATGAGAGATGGCGGGGCTCCCTCTCTTGAAGGTGAACGGCTTCCAGTGCCGGGCCTCACATTCAGCTTTGATTAAGTGCCCCAACCTTTCCATACAAAGAACAAAGATATACGTGCTTAGAGGGTCTCCTTGTCTAACCCCTCTTGAGGGGGTAAAACTCGGGCTTTCATCACCATTCCAAAGGACGGACATAGATAAGGTGGAAAGACAAGCCATGATGAGGTCAATGAGATTGTTGTCTAGCCTCAAACATGTTAAAGTATTCCTTATGAACCCCCAGTCAAGTCTGTCAAAGGCCTTTTCCATATCAATCTTGATGGCGACAAATCCTTTCTTCTTACCCTTCATTCTCATAGAGTAGATGATTTCCTGAGCAATGATAATGTTATCGCAACTGGATCTGTTGGCAATAAAGTTGCATTGCTCAGGGCTTATAAGCTGGCCCATAACGTCTTTGAACCTATTCGCCAAGACCTTAGTTATGATTTCGAAGCTGACGTTGCACAGGAATATAAGCCGGAATTCCTTTAAAGTAGAAGGGTGATCAAATTTAGGGATGAGGACAATCTTGGATCTGTTAATACTAGCCACAGAGGAAGGATTACTAAAGCACTCCTCAATAAAGTCACATATTGTATCCCAAACGGCATTCCATTGTGATTGGAAAAAGTGGGCCTGAAGGCCGTCAAGGCCCGGGGCCTTAAAAGCACCCATGGAAAATGTTGCATTCTTTATCTCCATTCTGGTAACCCTCTTTAAAAGCATGTGCAACTCGTGAGTATTGATGATAGGAAAGTTAGAGCACCACCCGATAGGGTCCTTTACATATGAGTCACAAGTATAAAGGTTGGAGAAAAAATCGTGGGCCATTTTTTTTGCCAGATCATGCTCTTCAATCCATTCCCCTGCCTCACTTTGAATGGCTCCAATATGCTGCTTCTTTCTTTTAATTACAGTTGATGCATGAAAGAACCTAGTGTTCCTATCTCCGTGTTGGAGCCATTTGCTTCTCGATTTTTGGAACCAATAGATTTCTTCCTATGTAGCCAATTTGTGGGAGAGTAGGCCACAGGCGTGAGAGTTGCCCCTTCAAGAGTTCTTCATCAGGCACTCCTGACGAGGAAAATCTATCGACCCAGCCCCCACGGCAACTTCCGGGCAAAAATCAGGCAACATCGACGGAGGAAGAGGCCGAATGTTGGTTAGCCGACGACCAAGCTGAGTCCGCCTTCCCCAACGGTATGATCCTAGAGACCAGCGCCAATCCTCGAAGAATGGACCGAAGATGATGAAAGCGTCCTTCCTTGGCCAGAGATCGCGTTATGCAGCGATACAGGATCTTCAAGATGATGCTTATCTGACATCCGACCATGCCTCGGTGAACCATGGAGCCGAAGATCATATTGACGGTACCAACTCCCCTGGGCAAGTAATCAATGGAAATGATAAGGCTCTAATGCCTAGGTTGGAGACTCAGGCTAAAAAGAAAGGCCAAAATCCACCTGCAATTCCTCACGGCCAAAGGCAGGATTTGGGGCAGAAGTCAAAACCTATCTACTGATTAAAGGAGGCCAAGTTAGTGGCCCCCACTGGTGGGCACAAAAATCATATTGACCGAGAGGGGCCATCGAATTCGCTGGTTCCTGTGGGCCAAGTTGGGCTTACAAAAATGCAATTGGAGCCATCTAATTCGTTTGGGCTCGAAAAAATGCAACTGGGCCAATCTGATTTGAAGAACATGATGGTGGCAGTTCCTCAAGCTATTTCTAATAATTCTAATGAGCTGGGCAAAAATATGTCCAATAAAAAACAAATGACAAGACACCAAAGGGGCAGCGGACACACAACATAGTCCACGAAAATCTTATTACAAAGCCTCAACAGGGGACTGAGGCCTTGAATGTGAACGCTAATGTCTCCAACAAAGAACAACTTCTAGCCATCCCACCTTCAGGACCAATTCAGGATCTTCCTCACCTTAATGATTTGAAGCCTCCTGAGCATTGGGATCCCAACGACGATGTTGCTCCAGATTTCTTAGAAGCCAATGGCACCTACGTGGTTGAAACGCAATTTGAGAAGCAACACGGAGGTGGGAACGGGGGCCCCAGGTAAGTATTCCCTTCTCATCTCTATTTATATTTTATTAATGATTATTGCGTCTTGGAATTGTAAGGGTGTCGGTAGCCGGTATTTTCCCCTAAAAATCAAAGATATTATCAAAAAATATTATGTTAACATTCAATATTTGTTTCCATGGGAAATGGCCGGCAACGGCGAAAGCTATGGAGACAGCTGGGTTTATATGGGCGCCGGAGATGTGACCGGTGGCATAGACCATACCCATGACAATGAATCCGGCGGCAAGTTCAGCTCCTAGTTGTGATACTTTCTTGTCATCCACAGAACTAAGTGCAGCCGTCCCACTTGCCACAAACACCAATAGATATGTCCCTAGTAGCTCTGCCAATACCTGTTTTAATTATTATATATTAATTATCGCATCAACCCAAACGGTAATTAATCTCTCATGATAAAGCGAGTGCTTTTAGTTACTAGAAGTACAACCAAGCAGAGCGATGTATAATATTAGTGTGATGGATATGGATGAGCCTGTGTGGTACAGAAAGCAAATTAAAGACCATTCAATTTCTGTTACCTTCCTGCGAAAACCAGGAGGGTAACTGTCTGCAAGTCTTGCAATGGAGTTGTCCCCAGCATATTGGTTCTGGGCAGCAGGGTTTTGCGGCTGATTTGTTTCAGGGCTCAAGCTGCGCATGTTTTCACTTGTTCTCTGCATCCTACGTTGTTGTTTAGTATAGCAGATTTATCTCACAAGAGTGTAATGCCTATAAACTTGATTTGCTGTAGTGGTAGCGATTGAAGTGCTCCTTAATTTATAATATAACCTCTCGAGCCCCCATATTTGTTTGTATTACTTATTGGGTTCCAATTAATTACTATCTGCGATATTAATTGGTGCCTCATCAGAGCATGGACGGAACCTCACATGTTTTATATGGAGTGAGACATAAAATTACGATAGATCCTCGAGCTATTATGAACACAAGCACACATATATAAGATGACACATCCATGATACTCCCACATTTTCTCCGATCCTAAATATAAAACAAAATTTATTTTTTTAGAGATATTAAGGAAACTAATTAAATTACTTTAAAATATTTATATTTATTATTTTTTCTCTAACTATTTTGCCTCTCATATGGACTAATATATAATGATACATGATATATAACATATGATATGATTAAATAACTTATTCAGTTTTATTAATTTCTCAAAAAAAAAAAAAAAAAATCAACCCTATCTTATGTGCATGAAGCACTGGCATTGTTATTACTCGATCCATCGAGAAACATAGTACTACACGCGACATATTGAAAGGCCGCGCATGGGTTGGAAAATCCAAGACAAAGCTGGTCTCTTATTATTTGAATTATCATTCTAGCTACCTAAATATGAACAGCATCTTTTGGAAACAAGCCTTCTCTGTCACGAATCTATTGGGATTGGTGTTATATATATGTATGTATGTATAGCAAGCCCTTTTGTTTAAAATTTTATGGTACAAAATATTAGATACCTTTAATACCAATGCTTATTTTTCACAAATATCTTTATTTTTCATTAAATTCTTATTTTAAGGATCAACAAGTAAAGAGAGATAAACTCTAATTATTAACAGTAACTTTTTTTTGGGGGGGGGGGGGGGGGGGGTGTAATCAAGTTATATTTATGATCGGATGTAGACGTAGTAGTTAATATCTTCTAGATTGGCTGCTAAAATTGGAGAAATAAACACACACACATATTCGACAGTGTGCTGAATTTGTAACTCATTTTTGTCATTACCGAATTCCCATAGTTTATGTTTGCATTTGATATTCCTTTTACCTATTTCAGTTTCTATATTACTACTTCCGGTCCTAATTATAGGAATACTTTTAAGAACTTAGTCTTAATCTTAAGTTTCACATTTCATCATTTACCATGAACTTAACATTTTCATTCAATGGCAATGCTAGCTTACTATATTTTTGCGTCATTTTAGACTAGAGCTTCAATTAAATAATGTAGGATTAAGTTTTATGACTTAATTTGTTTGTAGGATAGACATATGCCTACTGGCTCTATATAGTCTCATTTAGCTTGTAATTGAATTAGTCCAAAGTACTAATTGCCTAAGACATTAATGATTAACATAATTGGAATGTCTTTTAATAGATTGAAAGACACTTTTAGATAAATAAGAGTTCTAGATTGACAAATATAACTTTGAATGCAATTAATTGAAAAGGTTAGGCTATAACAATCCAAGTCACCTTGAATTACCCTAATCCTTAGCATTAGTTAGATTTCATTTTTTCCCCTCCTTTGTTAGCTTTTATTCCTGTATTTGATTTAAATTGTGTTGACTCAATTTAAGCAAAATTATAAAATCATTGGTCAATTACATTGACAAAAAAGTGTATTAACGTCCTAAATTAGAGGCAATTAACGTCCTTTTTCAGAAGGAAGTCTAACCAGGGGTAGTTGTAAAATAAGATATAGGGCGTCCTATAATTAATTCAGGACGCCTTATTGATTTTTTTTTAAAAAAACCCCAAAACCTGATGGCCAAAAACCGCAAAGGACCTCACAAAACTGGAAAGAAAAACAGGGAGACGGAGATGAAGTAGATCTGTAGTGAAGGCACGATGAGAACAACAAATCACAACAATGAATGAAAAAAGATTTGGAGCAGATCTGGAAAAACAAATTAGATCTGGAACAACAAATCACAACAATGAGAAAAAAAGCTTCCTACACTGACAAATTAAATCACAACAACAGATCTGGAACAAGAATAATTTCCACACTTACATCTAAGATTCACACACAAAAATTTGGGGGCCTTAGGGTTGATGGAGTTGATGTTAAGATCCGAGATAAGAAGGCTTGGAATAAATACCCTTATTGAATCATTGAGCGGCATTCGCATTTGAAGATTGAAGACGAAGCCGATCGCGAATTGCCGAAGGATTTTGCCGATTGTTCTCCATGGCCGGGCTTGCCTAACACAACTCGCACAACTCGGTCCACGTACGAAGAAAGCAGAGTAGAGCGAGAGAGAGAGATGAAGAATGACAAGTAAGGAAATGAGAACCGGGGAGTGAAATGAAAGAGTAGGAGGAAGATTATTATTAAATAAAAAGGTGGGAGGGGAGGCAAATTTGTTAACATTAAAAATTAATATTTAAAATGATAAAATAATGCAAGGCATTTTGGCGTACGTCTTTGATAAAATTAACAATTTGATAATGCAATGATAAAATTAACAATTTAAGTGGCAGAGTGAGTTATGGGTTGCGTACGTCTTTGACCAAAAAAAGAACTAGGGTTGCGTGTTCATTCAGCATTTTGGCGTCCCGATTCATTATATAGGACGATAAAAAAATTATTTTGACGTCCCGATTGAATATATAGGACGCCCAAAAATTTATTTTGGCATAAAAAACTCCCGGCGCCAAAACATTTCACAAACGCGCTAAAAAATTTAATTTTAGGCGTCCCGAATTTCTTTCGGGACGTCATAAATTATTAAAAATTTAATTTTAGGCGTCCCGAACTTCTTTTTAAGACGTCAAAAATTTCCACCGGCGCCAAAAAATTTCACAAAATGTGCCAAAATATTTAATTTTAAAACTTTTAGGCGTCATGAACCTATTTTAGGACGCAAAAAAAAAAATTTCTAGAGCCAAAAAATCCAAAATTGTGCCAAAAATGCTGATTTTAGACGTCCTAAAATATATTCGGGACGTAAAAAAAAAAAAAAAACATAGGCGTTCTAAATTAATATTTAGGACGTCTAAAGTCTCAAAGTCAAGTAAATAATTACAACAATGCCATCGCTTTCACTTTTTACTTCCTTTTTTTAAAAAGGACGTCTTTCATGGTAGTAGTATCCATATTTTGTAGTAGTGGTTGGTACTAAGTTCTTGTGGAAACGATCTTACTTACTCTTTATTACTTGATACGGCTCATACACTTGCGGACTTTTAGGCTCTATATTTTGTATTTATCAGTTCTTCATTTATTATTTTTAAAAAAAGGGGCCAACTGTGAATTGAAATTTGGTGACCGGCCGCCAGAAGACCACATTAGCCTTAAACATAAAGGAATTAACAACTCAAATAAATGGCAAGTGTTTATGTTGGCATGAAGAAATAAATTAAAATAAGAGGTCTATTTAGTGGTTATTAAACTCTGACCGGCTACTGAACTGGTCTGGGTAGTGGGTCAAAGGTCAATGAGTCAAATTAGAGTCAAATAGGAGGCCATATCGAGGCCAGAACGGTAAGGTAGTGAACTTAAATGATGACAAAATGGGGTAGTTGCTAATATAATACTCAAGTTATTCTAAATTTGAATATTGAGGTTTAGAGTTAAGTAAGATTTAATTATTGATGAGATTAAGGTATGAATAGGTGGAATTTGAATGTTTGAGGCTTAAAAACACCAAGGACAATTATTGAACATCATATTTTAGGATTTTCAAATAGTTTTGGAATTTAAGAATTTCTAGGATCAAACAACAATATTTTTAGTGATTTTTTTTTTAAACATTAGAAAGTAGACGATCTCAAGCTTTTCATAGAGTTTTGATTTATAATTTTGAAAATATATAGAATTATTAAATTATATATGAATTTTTGAAGTTATAAAATTCTAAATGAAAACTAAACCAGTCGGACTGACTAGATGACTAGTTCAACATTTTTCTAGTGGAGCCAGTTCAATCTGATTTTAATAACCATGCTATTTACGACTAAAATTGGATCATTAACAAGAAACATGCATAAGAGAATTTAAAAACTCCCATAAATCTCCTTAATAACAAGGAGACTAAATTAGGCACAATTTGTTAGGAATTAAATCCATTAAATTAAAAAAACTAAAAGAAATGAAATTTTATAAAAACAATTATTCATTTTTAGTCATTATATATATATATAATTCATTTTTCATTAACCATCGAAATAAATTTCATTTCATCAACAGACTTAAAAAAAAAAAAAACTAATTCAAACATAAATCAAAATTACACTATTTGACTTTTACGAAATTTGCAAGTGCACCCTTAGTTTCACGATATCTTCTTTAATAAGCTACCAATCTTCAAAAAAAATTATTTTGTTGTTAGTAAAGAGAAAATATTTATTTATTTACGCTTATTTTCCATGCACAATTATTTAAATGATTTAATTGCCCAGTGAAACCCGAAGGCAGATATGAGAACGACCCTTAGCCGACACGGAGGATCCATCCAGACAAAATGAATAGTGCACGGTCCACTCGTTTTTACCGACCAAATTCAAAACCACATGATTAGCTCCCTTTTTATCTCAAACGACATCTCAAAACAGGTCTAATTAGTTGCAATCAAACCAAAGCAACGTGGAAGTAGAAGTTCTTATCTTTATATAAAAGTAAAAAGAATTGAACTGACATTTAGATCAATAAATTCTTGTTCACGATCTTGATCAGATTATATGAATTAAGTAATATACAATTAATTAATAAATTCTTTGCAGTTGGTGCGGCAAAGAAGATGCACCAACGTGATTGGCTGGATTTTGTTCCATCTTCTTTATGCAAGATTCTGATATATGATTCAGATTTAGCTGTGAATTTCTGTAAGGATTCTTTTGTGATGGCTGACAGAGAAGGAGTAGGATAGACATGATTATAGTTACAGTATATATATATATATATATATATATACACCTGTTACTTTGCTATACTGGTTTCTTTTTTACCTTTCTTTTATGATTAGCAGTGTGTTAAGTTGTAACATTAGGTGTTTTTCTCAGTGTTTCTTTGCCTCCACCATTAGTGCTTGTAATTCTTGATTTTGATGGTAATAAAATTGACTGTTTTTGGACAAAAAAAAAAAATTTTAATATACAATTAAAACAAGTTTTTAGTTAGAACTGTTGTTACATTTCATCCAACTTTTTTAAGTGATTCTATGTGGCCGAGAAAGCTTTAAGCGTTTTTAATTTGATAAAAAAGTTTCAATTTCATAATTTAATGATGTCAAAAAAAGCAAGCAAATTTTTTTAAATTATTTATTTCACGGTTCACCAATAATCCAGTATTAAATCAGCGCTTAACACGTCCGACAATTAATTCGCTACGATTCACCATCGGGTGATTACCCCGGAAATTGGCCCACGTACAAGCCATAACAGATGTCTCCTCCATTGATGTAACTCATAGGTCATAACAGATGTCTCGTCGTTTCTTCGGAGTTCCGACCAAAAATTTTGGATCGCTCGTTTCTCAAATCACGTCACAACATAAATTTTGATCCTTAAAAAGCACCGTAGAAATACGAGTAGTTTTTAATGCCTTCGTTACTTGTATATATTTCTATAATACGAGTACGTGTATAGCACCAACTTTGGCAAATAATAGTTTACTTAATTCTAATGAAACTATATATGCAATTTAAAATTTTAAAAAAGAAAAACATGGTTAGCAAACAATAATTATACAGTTACGTACGTCGTCATCACATTCATATAACAGTTGTATGATTTTTATCATTTTAATAATATTCAATATTATGCTTATAATTCATATTATTCAGTAAGAATACATATTAGAATATCTAGGCCTTCTTAATTTAAGTTCTCATTTTTTACCCCATTTTTTTTAATAAAACAATATAGTATATGCGTATTTAACATGTGCCAGTTATAATGCAATACGCGCAAGATATATGCACACGCACAGAGCTATACACACACAATTACACAGTCTGAATGGGCTTATTTATTACTACTTGTTTGATCTTTTAAGAAGGGATCTAGCTTACTGCCGGGGCAAAGCGGACCACGTCAATGTGTCCACGTTGCATGGGATTTAGTCAAGACTTAATCATGATTTCGATAAGCTTTTGTTTTTGTCCCCATATATATATATATATATATAGTTCCGTTTTCTATTAGAACACGAACACCCTAATATCTTTTCCTGATTGTTTTTGTTCTCTCTTGCTATATTTCGATAAGCTTATAGTTCCGTTTACATATTCAACGTTTATTATATATTATTGATTTCATTTATGATAATAATCAACAGACAATATACAAAAGGGAGCAACGTACTTGTTAATTAATTTGAAATCCTTTGCACCAACGAAGTCTAATCTCATATTGTCTAATCGTAATATCCCAGATTTATATAGTTCTAAGATGGAAATACGAGAAAACATTAATACAGGATATGATATATCATATCTATATCAAATCTTTTTTATGAAGAAAATACAAATTAAACAGTATCCTAAATAGCTACATCAATATCCAACTCAAATCCTAAAATAAAACAAATATTAAATAATAAATATCAAACCTAATAGTATAAATTAGGGTTAAGGTGCAATTTTATTAACCAAGTTTTTTTCTTAGGGGCGTTTAACACATAAATTTTGGAAGGGGCAAAAATATTAATAAACAATTTACAATAATGTAATTTAACAGCTATTTGGTCAAGTTTAACAGTTTTGGTGAATTTATACCCTTTTAAATTGTGTATTGGTATTTTTGCATTTTCCAAAATTTATTTGTGTCAAACACTTTTTGGAAAAAAAAAATTTAGTTAAAATTGAATCTTAACCGTATCAATTAATTAATATTCTAAATGATTAATATATCATGGGATAATACACCATTAAACATGAAAATCTTTAATTCTTTGGCTAAATTGACGATTGTGAGAGAGAGAGAGAGAGAGAGTTTAGAAACATAAGTTGGTGAAAGTGATAATGATCAAAACATAATTAATAATCAGAAAAATTAATGACATGGGGTCCAAATGAGTAAGTAAAGCATAAATAAGGCCAAAATACAACGTCTCTCTCAGACTCTTCACATGCATATGCGACGTTTTTTGTGCGATCGATCAATTCCTATATATAGGCTAATGATTGAGTTTATGAAAGATACTACTACTACTCTATATGTGTAAATATATTGAAATTTGGGTGTTTATATTATTGCTGTGGGACCCTGCGGGTGTTTGGGGGATGTATATATCCCATGATATCGGTAAAAGAAGACACTTGTTTGGGTCTTAATTATAAGATTAAGCTGATTGTTTTGGAGAAATTAAGGAAACTAATGAAATTAGAATATGTTTTCTCTAATAATAAACTAATGAGTAAAATACATCAACATCTTCTCTATTTACTCTAAATTACGGAGACTTCTTTTCTATTTTGAAAACCTATATGAACCTCCCTTAAAATCAAAATATATGTTGCTTAAACTTCCTTTCTGGTTTTGAGATTCAACTTTCATCCATCTAACCGTTAGTTTGTTAAATCACAACATTGACTCATTATTTTGATCAAAATGTCCATTCTTAAAATAAATATTACTCAATAATAATGTAATCTTTGGTGATTTTTTTTAATATCATATATCTTTATTCAAAGTTTTTTTTATTAAAAAAAATTAGTCTATATTTTTTATATTTTTGTCATACTTTTAAATTGATCATATTATAAAGTTAATTAATTTTTAAATAAATTTAAAATTTTAATCTCTTTTACTTATTAAACATATCATGTAATATTTAAATACGCATGATGATATTTTGCAATACATACATACATATATTCAATTAATTTATATAATTATAAAATGATATTATTATGAGATTCAAATATTAATATCTTATCATTTAAATTTTTGTAAGAATATTTCATATATTCTTAAAAATAATTACTTAAATTTTGAACAAGTTATTAATATTTACCCATAAAAAAATTACTAAAACTTATTCTAAATTAAATTTAGTAAAAATATTAAATAGATCATTAATGAACATTAATATTAAAAGATAAATTAGGGAATTGATATAATGGAGTAAATTAGTAAACAACATTTATTTTAATATGGTTTTTATTTTAAAAATATACTTGAAGAATCTTTTTAGAATATTCTTTAATGATGTTAATGATTTGGATTAAAGTGTATGTTTTCAAAATAGAGGGAGGTTTGTGTAATTAAGACAAAACAGAAGGGTGGTTAAAATATTTTACTCTAAACTAATATATAATCTAAGGATATTCAACATATAATATGATTAAGTAATTTATTTAGTTTCTTTAATTTCTTCAAAAAGTCAACCGGTCTTATAATTAAGACCGGAGATAGTACTACTTTTGGTCCTAAATGTAAAATCTATTTAATTTTACTAACATATGATATAATTAAGTAAATTATTCAATTTTTTAGATTTAATCTCATTAAAAAAATCAGTTGGGTGTTATATCTAGTACAGGATATATCCTAACTATCATGGGTGTTAGTTGTGCGCGACCATCTTAATCTCTTTCTCAGGTTAATTACTTGTCTTCACCAATTTCTTTTCTCCTCCTTCCCTCTCCTTGTTACGTATTTTACGATCCAACTATATATTCAAGAACATCCCAGATATATACTATTGCCTCTCCAATTAATCAAATATTGCATTGTTGGCTGCGCATAGCACACATATACTCCTAAATTGAGGTGTTTTTCACCCTTAATGAGAGAAAATGATAAAAATGATGAGAAGAGAATCCTCTTCCCACGTATACTCCTAAATTGAGGTGTTCACCCAAGTCCCTTTCCTTTTACTTCTATTATTCATTTATCATTTAAATACACGCATGCATGCTATCCTGCTTTCCCCGTCTTCCAAGGTTAATACTTAATCCTATGAAACGCTGGTCCCACCCAACTAATAAACACATACCGGTATGTCTTCGCAACTTCAAATTTTAAGCCGCCCATGTTTAATTTCACAATCCCATAAATAATCCATTTTTGACCTTAACATTATTAAATTAATTATTAGAGCTATATCCAATTTCAAATGCTTTGAAAATAGACACATTCCAAACTCTATTGGAATTGTGTAGTGTATGTAATGCCTTGTTTCAGTTATATACTTATATATACATCTTTAAATATGTTTTTCTTATATTTTATACTTCTAATATATATATATATACACATACACACATAATATCACATAAAGATATACAGTTTATAACACAATTCCTGGCCCAGTTGAGATCTCCTCCGTACAACGCATGATTCGAATTTAATTTCTTAATGAGTTCTTATCAAGGGTATCAAACTCACAAGTTTAAGCAAACTTAGTTTACGACGTAAACTCGTATCGTGAACTCGAATCGTAAACTCGTAAAAGTTTACTTTTATTATTAAATAGGTGTTACTAGTGTATAATTAAATAATTAAAATATAAAAATGACAATAATTTGATTTAAATATATTTTAAATTCAAATATTTGAAATTAAATCTATTAACATTCATCATTTATCATATTTAATAAAGAAATTTCTACAAAATTTTTATACAAAAGTTTGTTGAGCATGATCAAATAAAAAAAGTTAACATGAATTTAAGAGTAAGTTAACATAGTTTTGTAAGTTAGAAACGTAAAAACAGTAAATTCGGTGTATAAACTCGTGAGTTTAATCGAAATTATCACTAACGCAAATTTACTACTAACTCGATTTGTTTTTATAAGGTAAAAATGTAAAAAACGAAAAATTCGGAGAGTCAACTCGCGAATTTCAACAATAAATAATTCCCGGGCTAAGAGAATCAACTCGCGTCCGACAACAACGTGCTAGTCTGCCAGATGTTTAAACTCTTTTCTGAAAACGTGCCTAATTGCTACATTAAAGTTTTGTTTTTTTAATTTAAAAATAAAGAGAAGATTCAAGAATATGCCTAAGAAAAGGTTTATATATAGGAGTATTATTTATGTGGCCACTTTGCTCTGTGTGACTGTACCAACTCATTCTAATCTCAATCTCTCTCTCTCTCCAAAAGCTAACGCTTGAAATCTCTCTCCATCTGCTCTTTAATGTCAAACGAAGCGGAGCAGAGAGATGTGGAGAACCTCAGCATCCCGTTGCTGAATGGTGAAGAAACGCCAAACAAAGCCGCCGCTTCTTCTGACGACCAAGCGTGCAACGTCGGCTCCACCTCCTTCGTCAAGACTTGCCTTAATTGCCTCAATGCCTTATCAGGTGCTTTTGACTTTCATGTTCACCCATCACTCTTTTGTTTGTTTTCATGATTTATCTGCAATATCCGTCAAAATATAAAAAACTTCCTCAGAGTAAAAAGATTTAGCCTTCTAATTGTCTAGTCGTAATACAAGTGGTCCGTAACGGTGAATTCTGGTGCCGAGGATTTCGTCTCTTATGGCCTTCTCCTTTGAAAATATCCACTCCCAGAAGCGATCTGGGAATTATCTTTTAGTTGGACCATCTGTACGTTCGCTCTGAATGATTCTTTTTTTTGGATCAACGCTTCCGGGTTATTATTGTATGAGGAACATGGATCCAGGAAGCTTTTAAAGTTTTAAAAGTTTATTTTTCCTCCTCTTGTTAAATGTTAGTCGTACACCAAGTTATTTGAGTCACATACTGAAAAAGAAAAGGAGAGATAGGTGACATGACATAGCATGAGATATTGAGATTGGTCCCATAAACAGTGGTTGCCAGTGTGCTATAATAGGGACCGCCTGACTAGGGTGGCAGTTTGCCTCTAGAGCCAACATTCTTCTTCTTCCGGTTAATTGTTCTTCTTCTTTTGACAAGTATGTCTATATATATTTAGGACCCGTTTGTTACAGCGAAACTGAGCGATGGAAAGGGAAGATGAGAGAGTTCCGACGAAAAAAATGTGTTTGGTTGGCTCCCCTTCCTTCGTGTAACTTTCCCGCCGCGAATCTTCCATCATCCATTGGAACGTGCTTTCCATCCGAAAATGGAGGGAAAGCTGAATCTTCCCGGGAGAGTGAAATCATTTGACAAAATTGGCCCTGAAAAAACCTTACCCTTACCTTAACAGAGCCAACAAGCTAGACGAGTTGGACGAAGCAGTCGATGAGGAAGCTTCGAACTACAGTGGACGATGGAGGCGAAGGAGAGGCTGAACCCAAGGTGAAATTGAGCTTTGCGTTGCCCTGTTGCTTCGAGCTGAGGGAGACACACACAATTGAATGCTTTGGCAAGCAATTTGCAAACACAGACACATTTTTAAGCTTAGAGCTGGGGACATTCACAAAAACTCCAAGGAATGAACAAAAAAGAAGTTGAATTCTGTCAATGTGTTATCAGTTCTTGCAGTGAAACTGTGAAGCCTTTTCACTGTTATGCAGCAAAGTGCTCATTGTCAAAATTTTCATTCGAACTTGAACATATTTTAAGGCACTACGTTCAAACGTCCACAAATAGTTCGAACATCTACCAAATGACTATCTTCTCCTCCTTCAATCATCTGTCTTCCTTGTCATTGCCGCCGACACGCCTCCTCCTCCTCCTCCTCCTTCCCGCAAATCCCGACGTTGACGTTGCAAGGATGAAGAGGAAATCGAAACTTTTTTTCTTGGGGGCTGTCGTTGGGTTGAGGGATGAAGAAGGAGGGATCGACTCGAGAGGGACAAAGAAAGGATCGGGACGAAGCGGGGATCGCATCGAGAGAGAAGGATGAAGGAGGAACTGGTTTTTTTTTTTTTTATTTTTTTTTTTTTTTTTTTTTTTTTTTTTTACTAGTTGTGTTGAGACTACACCGAGAGTGAAGATGAAGAAGAGAGGAATGAATTTTTTAGGTTAAGGGTTATTTTAGACAAATCATATTTTATATTTATATTTTATTTTTTTGAATTATCATCTTCCATCCCCTTTTTCATGTTTACTAAACAGCTCATATTTTTAAAGTTCCCTCCTAATCTTCCTTTCCTTTCCTTTCCTTCCTCAAATCTTCTTTGTAACAAACGGGTCCTTACTCTTTTTTCATTCTATAGGGGAAAAAGTTTCTTTAAGATATATACATGCACCTTAAAAGATAAGAAAATTAAGCATAGTCTTTTTTTTCCCCTTTTCTTTGCGTTGATTCTGAGATATGTTGTTCAATATTTACAATTCCATAATCACAAAGAAACTAATGCATAAGTTATATATATCCTGCTTGGTTCTTCAGGAGTTGGGATACTCTCCGTTCCGTACGCTCTAGCATCTGGAGGGTGGCTCAGCTTAATCCTTCTATTTATCATAGCAATGACAACATTTTACACTGGCATGCTGATCAAAAAATGCATGGACATTAATTTAGGAATCAAAACCTATCCTGACATAGGTTATCGAGCATTTGGAGGCAAAGGAAGGCTTGTTGTGTCAATAACCATGTACGCTGAACTCTACTTAGTCGCAACGGGATTCTTAATCCTAGAAGGGGATAACTTAAATAATATATTCCCCAACACTGTCATTGAACTAGGTGGCTTATCTCTTAGTGGGAAGAAACTCTTTGTGATACTGATAGGCCTTATCATCACACCTTCAGTTTGGCTTGATAACTTAAATCTTCTGTCTTATATATCAGCAAGTGGTGTGTTTGCTTCTGTTATTATAATTTGCTCCATATTTTGGACTGCAACAATAGATGGAGTTGGATTTAACCATAAAGGGACTCTTATTAGTTGGGAAGGTATCCCTACTGCTGTTAGCTTGTATGCCTTCTGTTATTGTGCACATCCAGTCTTCCCCACCATGTATAATTCCATCAGAAACAAACCTCAATTCTCCAATGTAAGTCCCTTTAATTTCCTTTTAGACTGAATAGTATAGGATGTTTACTTGTATTATGTCGCATATCGGCTGGGGAGGGAAACAAAAGATGCTTTATAAGGTCTAAATTCCTCACCTCTTAACACGTTTTAAAATCGTTAAGGGTGATGGACCTCGCGAAGCACTAAGATGTTACGACTTCATAATTATGTATATTGCACATTAATTTTGACTTATTTGCATTGTAGGTGTTATTGATGTGCTTTGTGCTGAGCACGTTTGGTTATGCATCAATGGCTATATTTGGTTACTTGATGTATGATTCAGATGTACAATCACAAATAACGTTGAATCTACCCGTGAATAGGTTAAGTTCAAAAGTTGCAATCTTTACTACTTTGGTGAATCCAATAGCCAAGTATGCTTTGATGGTGACACCAATAACAAATGCTTTGAAAGACTTGCTACCACCTGATGGGACATGCAAGAAGAGTAGGCTTACAAATATCTTGATTGGCACAGCCTTGGTAATTAGTACGGTCATAGTTGCCGTGAGTGTTCCTTTCTTTGGATATCTCATGTCTCTCGTTGGAGCATTTCTAAGCGTCACAGCTTCACTTCTACTTCCATGTTTTTGCTACTTAAAGATTTCAGAGACATATAAAAAGTTTTGTTTTCAAACTGTGGCCATTATGGGAATAATATTCACAGGTGTACTAATAGGAATATTTGGTACATACACTTCAGTACTTAATATTATTGAGCAGTTAATATAGTCATATATATGCCAGTGGTTGCCTTTTGTGATTTGAGCATCATGATTGGGTAATTAAGGTTTTGGATGATGATGAATAATTCAGTTGACTCAAATGCTAGCTGCTGCAGTTAGGGAGGGAATTAATAGGCTCTTATTTGTTTCTTTTGGTTGTGCCTTGTCTCTAGTTGCTTTTGGTATATATTAATGAAGTATTTGTTCAGTCCCAAAAAAAAAAAAAAAAAAAAAAAGTATTGGATTTTCCTTTTTTTTTTTTTTTTTGGTAAAAAGTGGATTTTTCTTTAATTTTAGTACCAATGAGAAGATCATAAAATATGGATTAAAAGAGATACCAACTTTATGATTATTTTGAAAGATTATAATTAGTGATTACTGGTTTCCAGAAAATCATTATCGAAATTTAGGAAATTATGCAAGCAGTTGAGATTTTAGAATAACATTTATAGTGACTTTTTCTTTGAAGTAGTGATTACTTTCTTAAAATCTTGTTACAAATTATAGCAATGATGATATGATTCTGAGCGATATTTTAATGTAAAGTTCCCAATTTTTTCCAACAAGTGGGTGATGATATATACTTCTATTCCTATCTAAAGTTAATATTCCAACGACTCGGACTTGGTGTGTCGTATGCCTTTGCCAATTCTACTTCCGAGATCGCAAGAAATTGACGTTAATATTTAGAAAACAAGTGAATTGACATGTACCGACTCTTGGAGAAACTAAAATTAGAAAATAATTTTAAAAAAGACCAATTCTTTTGTTAAGGTTCATTAAATAATTGGCCCATTCTATGAATTAGAGACTACTCCATGATTGGAGACAAAAGGAGCTGGTTTGGCTTTACTGGTTGTCTCAACTCTCAATGAGGGTTAGATGAAGCTTAATAAATTGTATCATTTAAATATATATTAGTTCAGAAAAATTAACTTAGTTGAAAAAAGATGAGGCTAACATATATATTTAGTCATTTATGATTTATGTTTACTTTAATTAAGGTTCAATTTCATCTCTTAAGTTTATAAAATGTACTTTTAGTCCTTTAATTAATCCTAACACCATTAGTCTCATATAATGGAAAATACTAACTATGCAATTAAATAAAGTAAGCTTAAATTTTAAGAACATAAAAAAAAAATCTTAATTCTAACTGACCCATTAAAAATAATATTTTAATAACTGTAACTATCACCACTATCACCACGACTTCTTCCCACGTATACACACTCTCACTCTCATCCATTAATAGCTTTTTCACTCCAATACTCCTTCCATTTCCTTATTCCTTTCTCAGTCGTCGGCACTTCTTTCGTCTCTATTCCTCTCTTCACGGCACTCCTTCCATTTTCTTACTCTCTTTTTTAATTTTTTTTTAAATCAACCCCATGAAATCAACTTTATTTTTAATCAAGACATCAACGTCGAAGACGGATAGATAGACATGATCAAGATTGGAGAAAAAGAAAGTTACAAGAAACAGTCGTAATAGCCGAAAACTTCCAATAAAAAATGGACAAAGGTACCTCCACTATAAAGATGGTTTTATAATTAAGACCAGAGCGAATATATATTTTCATTTCTTTTATTGCGTTATGCCCACAACTTCCCCTTGACTTCATTGATTATGCAGATCTGTGACTCTTCTAATTCTCCTCCTTTTATCAATTATCATATAATATAGATATATTATATTAATATTTTTTTCTTACTTAAATCTTATATATCAAACGCATGAATGAATAATCTACAGATGCTAAATTTCCAATCTAACAGAACACAGAACACTAGGGAAGAACCCTTCTCCCCCAAGAAACCAAAAGTTCATTCCACAATCTCAAGAAAGATTTAAAAAAAAAATCTCATATAAAAAGAAAAGAAAAGAAAGATATGATTATATTTTATATCAAAATATCATTTTATCCTAGAATTAATTAAAGGATAAAATATATATAAAAGATAAATAAATAAACCTAAAATATTAATAAATTTAATCAAATATATCTCAAAGTATGAAATTATTTAATTATAAAATATATATTTATTAAGGGTGTTAATGTACTTTCACCCACAAAACTTAATTTACTTTGGCTTATAAGAAAGTGAAATTTCAAAAATCTTCAGGAGGTTACCGGATATTAAGTTACTCCAGTGAGGGTCCAGTGAAAGTTTTCCTAAAAGTACTTAAAACACATTCTCCAATGGCGAGAAAATATAAAAAATGTTTATTAAAAAAATAAAAAACATTAGAATTTAAATGCATATGGTATTAATGAGTTACAAGTATTACTTAATAGAATATATAGATGTAGTATTAAATTATTATTGAGAAAATATCAATGAGGGTATTTTGAGAAGTAATTGACAAAAATTAATTTTTTTTTCCTATAATTGAGATCAACATCAACTCTTAAATATTATCTTATAATTATAATTAAGACTGGAGAGAGTATATTTCAACATGCATCCAGTATTCTAATTATAGTATTTTGTTGTGCAATTCGTTATACATTAAAATTAGATCAATCTCACCTCAAGCTAATTAACAGGGAGCACACAAACCTTTGTACATTTTCTGTTGGAAGAAGAGCTTCCTCCACTAAAGTGAGAAGTTGGAATCATCCCCCACCAGAGCCACGAGTAAGGGTGGGAATAGACCAGGCCCATATCCAGTAACCTACAATCTGATCTATTTAGGGTCAAGTCAGGCCTAGCCTGTTTGTTAGAAAGGCCAGGTCAAGGCCTATTTAAAGGCTTTAATATGTAAATAGGCCAGGCCTATTTTACTAAGGCCTGACTTGTTTAAATATTAAATAAATATAATTATATTTATATCGTATAAATAAGATAATATTTATTTTTTTCATTCTTATATTATAATTTCAAGATATATTTATATAAGTTTTGATGAGATTAAAGTATACAAAGTCTATTTATGGCCTTCAAGGCTTATAATATGAGGCCTTTTTAAAGGCCTACATTATAAGTAGGCCTTTAAAAAGACTTCAGGCTTGACCAGGCCTTATAAAGGCTCAGGTCTGAGCCTAGAAAAAGGCATGAATTCAAGCTCAAGCCTTCTACCTCCATTGCAAGCTCATGCCTATTTAGCCAAAACCTGGCCTTAGCTAACCTATTTTCATGCCTAGCCACGAGTTCCACGAGCTCTTCTTGATTGTAGTGGATACTATCCATCATCTTTTTGATTAATTATCGACTCGTTAGACACGATGAATTGAATAAATAAAGCATGAGAGGCTTATCTACAATAGTGAATTACAGAAAAAGTATACTTAATGTTCACATATCAATGTAAAATTTAAAATTGATCATAAGTTAAGAGTGGAAATGCTAGCATTGGAGTTTAGGTATTTTATTGCAATTTGTTTTTTGGGTTAAATATCATTTTTGTTCCAAAAGTTTTAGTTAAAAAGCATTGGATACCAGAATTTTTTTTTGAGCAAAATTTTCCCGGAAGTTGAACCTTCTTTCTTGTCTTTTTATTTTCCTTGGTTATCTATTATTTTGGTCATGAGTATATTCAGTTGTTGTAGTTAAACCTTCATTTTGGATTATTTAGTTTGATTATGGATTATTAGTAGATGATGATTTCTTCTTTTAATTGTTTTAATATTATATTTGTTGATTTAATTGTATGTTTGATTATCCTTTAAAAAGGGAAATTTGATTGAGACTATTTTGGTATTCTAAAGGAGCTAGACATATATAAAGAATTTAGACTAGACCTTCAATTAAATGATGTAGGATTAAGTTTTATGATTTAATTTGCTTTTAGAATAGAGATATATCTACCGACCCTCTATAGTCTCATTTAATCTTGTAGTTAAATTTATCTAATTAGTACTACTCGCCTAAGACATGAGGATTTAACATAATTAGAATGTCTTTTAATAGATCATCGAAAGACAGTCTTAGGTAAATAAGAGTCTTACACTGGCAAATATAACTTTCAATGCAATTAAATGAAAAAATTAGACTATAATAATTCATGTCACCACTTAAGATCTATAATCACCCTTATCCTTAACCTTAGTTAGACTTGATTTTCCTTTTTTTTTTTTCTTTGTTAGCTTTTATTCCTATATTTGATTCAAATTGTGTTAACTCAACTTAAGCGAAAGTGTAAAATCATTGTTCAAATGCATTATTGGTACCAAATTCTTATGGGAACAATATCTTACTCACTCTTCAAAACTTGATACAGCCCGTACACTTGCGAAATATTAGGCCTCATATTTTTTGCTTATTAGCCCTTCATTAATTTTTTTAGAAAGGGGGTCAACTGTGAGTTGAACTTCGGTGACTAGCTACTAGATGACCACATAATAAATGACAAGTTTTTTACGTCGGCATGAAGAAATGAAATAAGAGGCCTACTTGGTGGTTATTAAACTTGAACCGGTTGGGAGTAGTAGGACAAAGGTCAGTGGATCAGATTAGAGTCAAATAGGAGCCAATATGGGGCCAGACCGGTAAAGAAGTGAACTTGAACGACACCAAAATGAGGTAGTTGCTAATTATAATACTCAAGTTCTCAATTGTGATATCCCAAATTTTAATATTGAGGTTTAAAGTTAAGTAAAACTTAATTATTGATGAGATTCAGGTATGAATAGCTGGAATTTGAATGTTTGAGACTTATAAACACTAAGGACAATGATTGGACATTATATTTTTAGGCTTTTTGAATATTTTTGGAATTTGAGAATTTCTTAGAATCACATAATAATATTTTTTTAGTGATTCTTTTTTACATTAAAAAGTATACATCTCAAGCTTTTCATATAATTTTTAAAAATATGTAGAATTATATATGAATTTTTGAAGTCATAAAATTCTGAATGAATACTGAACTAGACAAACTGACAGGATTGGTTCGCTTTGTTTTTACGGTTGAACGGTCGGTCCGATTCGGTTTTAATAATCATGCTATTTACAACTAAAATTGGGTCATTAACAAGAAACATAAGAGAATTAAAAAAACTCCCTTAAATCTCCTTAATAACAAGGAGACTAAATTAGGCACAATTTGTTGGGAATTAAATCCATTACACTTAATTAATTAAAAAAATATCTTTAATCACCTCCCATTTTTTGTGACATGGTGGAGGAGGCGGGGCCTACACGACAATGTTAGGATCTGATTTGACTGTTGCTCCATTTTTAAAAAAAAAAATCGATCGCATGATCTTCTTTTCAAGCTTCCAATAACTTCCACGAGACATGCAATGCGGATAATTATTTTTGGCTCGCTCTCTTTATTTGTTTCACTTAATTCTTATGAACTGAGAATAAAGAAAACCGAGTTAGTAAGGTCAAATAAATTCAAATAAAATGTTTCATACTACGATAAACAAAATATACCAAAAATTTAGGATCATGTCGTGATACCACAAACAATCGCCAATCATCTAGAGGATGATAAGAATATAATAATCCTGACATGAAATCTTTCCATCACTCATGAACTTCCCCATCCAATGCTTATACATCTACCTGGTGTTGGGGACATCATAGGTTTACTAGTTCTCAATACATTCATCCAACTGTGATTTATTTTATTACCACCTAATCCATTTTCAATAATCTTTAAGTTTAGAAAAGTTTTCATTATGACATGTGAATATGAGTGGAGGAAGAGGACACCTTACTCATTTTAAAAAAATTTAGCAGCATTTCCTCTTGAATGGAAGATATCCAAAAATTTCAGCAACAACCTAATTCAACTTAATTTAAACAAAACAAATTGAATCAATTCAAGATAATATCAACAATTTAATCCATCAATTTCATCATCAATTCATGTTCATAATGCCTCTAATAGCTCAACTAATGCAAACTACCTATGTATAACCATATATTTAGAGTTTTTGTTCATGCTCCTTTTCCTTACAAAATGTAATCACATGGAAAAAATAAAAAAGCCAGAGGTTGTAAAGTTCTTACCTTGAAGACAAATCTGGTTGAGAGAAGGGCAAAGGTCGGACAAAAGGCCATAGGTTGTTTCTGGGGACAGAGAAGGGGCTAGACGATATGATTGGAGGTTAGAAAAGGAGAAAGAGGCAAAGGTGCGAGAGAAGATGAGAGACGATAGCTAGGACCACGATAACTCTGGCAGAGAGGACGACGGAGAAGAGGCTGAAGGTCCGTTTGGGGACGAAGAGGGGCTGAACAATTTGCTTGCACATCGAAGAAGGAGAAAGAGGTGGATTCGTGAGAGAGACCAAAGGAGAAAGAGACAAAGGCACGTAACTAGTGCCGGGTAGGTAAGCTTTTCAACGACTGTTTTTAAAAAAAACAGTCGTTGAAATTAAACTTTATCTTTAAACCCGCTATAATAGATTAGATGTACTAAGTAGCATTTTCAAAACCGCTATAATGTTAGCACCAAATTTTCAATTTTCATTTTTACGCCACACTAAAATTTGGGCAAATTTTTATTAATTATGGAAGAAAAAGCATCACTTATTTGCTTTTCTTAACTTATTGACTTCCTGGTCATCGGGAAAAAATTTCCAGCCATTATTTTTGGGATAAGTTACGAGTTTATATTCTTTATCTCGTTTGGGGAGCAGATACAGAATCTCTTTTATCCTTTTCTTCTCAAAATCCCATTTCCACCCTTAGATGAAAAAATGAAAGGTTTAGATTTAATATTTTCTAAAACTATGATGATAGTGTTTTATAAATTAATTTTTTTTATTAATTTTGTTTGTATTACGGGTATAAATTGTGATTTAATAGTTTAAGTTTATTTATTTATTTTCAAAATAATATTTTTATAAAATATTAAATCTGGACCATCTATTTTTTTAAATATGAGGGTGAAGATTAGATATTAAGAAGAAAATGAGAAAAGAGATTCTAAAAGAATTTACACCCATCTTGTTAGCTTTTGTTCTCGTTCAATGGTTGGTCCGACCATTGGCATTCAAGGTGAGATGCATAATTTCCTCCGTCCCCGTGTCTCGTACTCGGGGCAAAGCGTGATGTTTGAATATAGATGGGCCACGTAAGAACAAAGTTCATTGGAGCCCAATAATGACCAGTAGGTTTAGAGCCCATTGTATGAAATATACGTAATTTAAAAAATGAAAATAAAAAAAACCATACTCTTGGTCTATGCAGGTTTCGAACCTGCGACCTTCGTGTTATTAGAAAGTCACAACAAAGTAACATAACGCAGTGCATGGTCATTTTCGTTTCAAATAAAGTGATAGCGGAGATAGCTAAGCGCAAGAGAATGGATAACTTTTTTTGGTCAAAGAAGATTCCATAAAAATAAACTTCAAAGAAGTACCATTACAAAGAGAAGAAGCCAAACAAAAACCAGAAAACCGAACGACAACAATAACAGAAACAAATAGATACAACAAAGAAAACAAATACAACAGAAACAAAAAAAAGAAAAAGCAAAACAAGTAAACTTAAAAAACAAATAAACTAGCCACTATCCAAAGCAGAACTGGAAGGCGAAGGATTATCAACACCATCACTAGTCTTCTGAGCCTCCAAAGTTAGAAGAGATAACAAAGCAGGTGTTGGTTGCGAAACCCACCTAATAGGGCACGCCCCTTTATAAGCATCAGCTGCAAGGAGATCTGCAACACGGTTGCCCCCTCTCGGGGAAAAGGACAAGGAGAACCCAACCATAGAAGACAGAAGACAAATAACATCCTGGATAATACTTCTACACCTCAAATCATATAAGTCCGGTAACTTAGCCTTAACACAAGAAAGCAGAGGTAGGCAATCCATTTCAAAGATCACCTTATCATGACCAAGGTCAAGGGCCAAAAGCAAAGCCCTCTTCAGAGCTAAGGCTTCAGTCATAACAGCCGAAATAGATTTGACTTTATCCACAAATCCCTATTTAAAAAAGCTAGCAAAATCACGACAAATTACCATAATAGCAACATCTTTCTCATAAGAAGAAAAGGCTCAATCACAATTAATTTTAAAGCTACCTTGTGTTGGGGGAAACCATTTAGTGCCAGGACTATCACAGCCCCGCGACAAAAAATGGTCCCTCACCCCTTTAGCACCATTAGCCCAAAAAATCAAAATTACTTTTCCGAGCTAATTCAATAACAATACCAGGATTTGGTTGTCTATGGTCAAAAGTCATTTCATTTCTAGCCTTCCAAATAAACCACAAAAGCCAGCAAATCAAAGAAAGATCATGCTTACTTAGTAGGGGGTACTTGTCATCAAAATTCATCAAGCATTGAAGTTGGAGATTCTGGAGACATCAACTTTGGCACCTAGCGAGCAGCCGAACCGTATGCATCGAGTCTAGGGGCAATGGAAGAATACATGCTCAATAGTTTCCTCGGCATCTGCACAAACTGGGCATTGGCTATCTTGGGACCTTTTTCACCGAAACAGTGCAGACTTGGTGGCAACTGCATTACTCAAAAGCCGCCATATGAATTGTTGTACACGTGGGATCACTTTTATCTTCAAAATCGAGTTCCATCATGAAGTGTGAATGACAGTTGAAGAGCCAATCGAAGGTAATTGCTCAAGAACACTTAAAACAGAGATAGAGAGAAGAGCAATGAACACAAGAGGTTATACTAGTTCGGTCCAATTCTTGACCTACGTCCAGTCCCCAGAAACACTCTGGGATTTCACTATCTCAATCCTTGATTACACACTCTGTAACTCTCAAGTAATCCTCTCACTAGGACTTACCCCTCTTTACAAGTTGTAACCAAATAACTCAGACACAATTACACACTCGTAAACGAAGGATGATCCTTTTACTCTCGGACTCACTCCCCCTTACAAGTTGTAATTGTACACCCACACTCAAGATACCTCTATCTTGAGATTTGAATGAATTGTAGTACAAATGATAAGACTCTCTCACGAGTTGATAAATGATAAACACTGAAGCTCAATGATATCCTAAGATATATACGAATAGAGATTGAACACTTTGTATTCTTTGTCTCGTGTATGTCTTTGGTTCTTGTAGATGAACTCTTCTTCGTGAATTTATAATAGTTGGAGAAATAGCCGTTGGTAGGATTTGAATTCGTCCGTTTGATTTTGACCGTTGGTGGCATTTAACCATTCGCGCTAATCTCGCCTTAATTGGATTCAATCCGTTGTCTGTTCGAAACTATTCGATCAAGTTGCTAAATCATCTAAAAATCACTCAACATTATGATTAATAATATCACAATAAATGTTGGATAATGTTTAGAAGTAGTATAAGTTCATTTGGAATTCATCTGGATGTTCTTGATGAGAAGCCAAGATTTCGGACACGGTGAGTTTCAAAAACCACAGAGGCTAACTCGAGTTGATCTTTGCTTGACTCGAGTTGCTTGATTCCTTGATTGCTTATTGACTCGAGTTACATTAAATGTGACTCGAGTTGCACCTTGTCTCCAAGCTTCGGTTACTCTGTCGGATGGTGACTCGAGGTACCAATGCCTTGACTCGAGTTATCACATCATTAAATTCAAAGTGAACATTTGAAAATGCCATCTGACTCGAGGTGAGGAAGACTTAGACTCGAGGTGAAGGAAAAACTCGAGGCACATACTCGACTCGAGGTAAAAGCTTCTCTCCATTGTTCAAACTCTCGGGAAGGCCATTTGACTCGAGGTAGACTCCTTGACTCTCAAGGTAAAAACGCTCTCCAAAGTGTGATATAGAAGAAACCCGAGGCTATGCTGAATTGATTCCAGAAATTCATGTGTCAACTTTAGAGGGCCATATCTCCTTGGTCTGAGCTCCATTTTGGTCTGTTCAAGTCTTGTTGGAAATCTCTGTGTGTCAGATTTCCAATGGCACCAATTTTAGCTCAATTGGATTTGTATTTTGTGAGATACACCCAAAAAATTGAAGCTTGGTCTGGACTGTGACGCTGATGTTTGTGTCAACTTGTAAAATCCATAGCTCCTTTATCTGAAATCATTTTGGCTTATATTATATAGAAAAATTACGCTTTGGATGTCTAGTTTCATATGCCACTGGTTTCACATCAATCCGATACCTAGTTTAAGAGATATCATCAAATTACCAGAGGTCGCCAGAAGCTGAACGTGGAACAGAGTGCACCGAGTTGTTGTAAGTGGCTGAAACTCGAGGTACATGAAGCATGCCTCGAGGTAATCATCCCAAAAAGCCAAAACTCGAGGTAAACAGGTCCTGACTCGAGCTAAACATCCAGAGACCAAAACTCGAGGCAAATAGGTCCCGACTCGAGGTAAAACATGTCCGGGAGCGAAAATCACTTGGAAATCACCCAAACTCGAGGTGGGGATGTTCTTTGACTCGAGGTAATCATCCCAGATGCCCAAAAACATTGTAGCGAGTAATTAACTCGAGGTAGTTAGTCCATAACTCGAGTTACTTAGTCTTGAAGCTCGTTTTTACTCATTTTAACCCCGAATTGAGCCCTTCCAACTTCCATATCATTGTGGGGACTTCTAGAATCAATCTAGGAACTTGATAATGATTTTCTCATTCCATTGAGCAAGTTCTTCTTTCTTCAATCTCCTTTGAATATTTTTCATTATTAAACTCCACATCTACATTAAATATAAGAATTAGACAAAGTAGAACATGATTGTAGTATTCAAGCTTTTTGCTCTGGATAATGATATCTATATAAGACATCATCAAAACTAATCATAACCAACACCAACCCTATTCACATTAACAGAATTCCAATCTTTTCGGCAATGGTAACCCAGCTTCACTGTATACACTCCATTCTTGGCTCTAGTCCACAACAACTTGTCTTCTAGCCCATTGGAAGGGATAGGGATTTTATATATAGCCTCTTTGACTTCAGAAGATACATATTGGTTAATAGGTGAAAGGTTCCACTGCCCATTAACTATCAGGTCACAGACTCTACCTTATGAGATAATTAGGATATCGATGGTGCGAGGTCTTTCCGGGAAAATAGCTCCTGGGACCCAGGGGTCACCCCATATTCTGATAGCAATGCCATCTCCAATATCCCATCTAAGATCTTTCTTGAGAAATTTTCTGCCATCTAAGATACTAGACCAATACCATGATGCCTTATAGCCAATCTCCGCATTAATGAAGTCTTGTTTTGGGAAGTACACACTTTTTAGCACCCGAGCCCAAAGATCAGTAGTGCCATTGTCATCTAAGATTTCCAATGAGTCTTGCCTCCAAAGGCATTATCATCCCACCAGAAGTTAGCTATAAGGCTATTGATCTCCTTACAAGTCATAATGGGGAATCTGAAATAGTTCATCGGATAAATTGGGATTGCCTGGATAATCGCTTTGATCATTACTTCTCGATCGGAAAAGGATAGAAGGGAATGACTCCAGCCTTGGATTTTACTCGCTACTCGTTCTCTGATGTAAGTCAAGGCCTGGTGCTTAGTTTTCCCCAAAATGCTAGGTATGCCAAGATATGTTCCCAGATCCTCTATTTCTGGGATGTTCAATAATCCACTCACCATACTTCTCACTACAGGAGGAGTGTTAGAGGAGAAAAAAATACTGGATTTATCTAGATTAATAACCCGACCGAGGTGCAAAAGATACGGATCCAAAATATTAGCCAAATAAATACAATTTTTATGACTAGAATGCATGTATAAGAGGGCATCATCAGCAAAAAAAAAACTATGAGTGAGAACTGGACACCCATTACTTAATTTAATACCTTTAAGTCGCTTGTCATTCTGGCTCTTACTTATCATAATAGATAGTACCTCTACAACAATGATGAAAAGATACGGCAAGAGGGGGTCTCACTGGCGAATACCTCTACTAAGAGTAAAAGATTTCACATTTTCACTAGATAAACACATATTTAAACTAGTTAAATGCACACATTTCATAACAAGAGACACCCACTCTGAACAGAAACCAAATCATAATAAGACATTCTTAATGAAGTCTCACTCAACCCGGTCATATCCCTTACTTATATCAATCTTAAGGGAGAACTCATACTTACCTCCAGATTTCTTACGGCGAAGGTAATGGTAAACCTCATGCGCTATAATGATATTATCATGAATATAGCGGCCAGGTACAAATGCACTCTGATTTTGGGAGATACATTCATCAAGCAAAGGTCACAACCTATTGGCCATAATTTTTGAAATAATTTTATAAGAAAAGTTGCAAAGGCCAATAGGGCGAAAATGTGAAACATTTTCCGGTTTTTGAATCTTAGGGATAAGAGTTACGTTAGTTATATTAATCCCCTCTAAAACAGAATGACCTGCAAAAAAATCATTGACCATAGAACAAACAGAATCACCAATTTCAGATTATGCAGAATGATAAAATTTACTAGAAAAACCATCAGGTCCTGGCGCATTTGTATTCCCAAGACTAAATGCAGCCGATTTAATCTCCTCCTCCGAAACAGGTAACATAAGACTGTGGTTCATATCCTCAGAAATTTTGGGATCAATATAATTCAAGATAGCATCCATTGGGTGGGGACCAGAGGTAGCAAAAATGTTCTGAAAAAAGCTGGCAATATTCTGAGAGATAGCATCCTACTCCATTAACCAGTTGCCCACATCATCTTTAATACAAGAAATTCGCTTCCTATGTCTCCTTTTGATAGTGGATGCATGAAAGAAGCGAGAATTTTTGTCACCAGCTTCTAGCCAATTGATCCGAGAGCGCTGTTGGTTGATTTCCTTGATGGCAAGTGAACTAGTCGAACAAGTAATAAAGTGTAAGTAGAGTATCGTCCCACAGAGACTGAGATACCAAAGAATGACGCTCGATTGCTATGATAGTGCAAATAGAAAGTAAATATATTCAATTTGAGAGGTTTTTGTGGTTATGCTAGTAGCAGAAATAAACAAAATGAGTTAAACTTGAGAAGATATCAGTAAGAAGTTAGGCTGGACTCAGAATCACCCTTAAGTGCATCAATCCCCCAGTTGCTCTACCCATTACTATAGCATCTATACTGCACAGCTTCCGCAATGCTACAGCATAACTACTAACTACAAAGCTATTTGGTTAACCCACCACGATAGTCTACCGAAGCTTCCGTGTCCGATACATATGACGCTAACTATACTCCTTCCATATTCCTATGGCAACTTTCTAGTCAGACCTGCTTTATACTCAGGGTGTTATGGTTATGAGAGATAGACCCATTCCTGAAGCCTACAATAATAGGTCAAACCGTGCACGGGTTGCCTAACAAACACTGTTTCTCAGAGGTCTAACCTCGACTCCTTGCCAGTAAGCCGAGGCCACAAATCTAGCCCCTAGCTTTCGCTAATCGACTAGTAATTAATGCACTGATAAGCAAACCAAGTTTATTAGATTAAGAACTTGCAACTGGGTTTATTTAACACTTTAAGGAATCATCCTCGTCCAGCTATATGAAAATCAGTTGATGACTGACGAGGGAAACACAAAACAGACACTAACAAAACGACTCATGATCTAAGTACTAAAATAAAAGGGAAAACAGAAAGCTTTGACGGAGTTCCAACGGCGTGGATGCAGCCCTGTCATGTCACCACTCCACGTCTTCTTCTCTCCATCGTACTGCAGGGAAGGATGCTGGGTTGTCCTAGAAATCTCATGCTCTTGTGAAATCTCTCACTCTTCTCTTGAGTTTGCCGAATGTAGAATCTCGTTCTAGGGCTCTCTACTCCCTTAGGGTTGGCTCCGCTGTCTCCTTTTATAAACAGGCTTTCTTGCGGCGCAAGTTACAACGAGTTGGGCCTTTCCTAATCTGTCGAGATCTATCGTATCTCTTGATCTGAGTAGATTGCTTCTGCAAATCTTGCGGGATTCTTCAAATCTTTTAGTTTCGATCCTCCGCATCTTCTATTCCATCATGTTAGCAATCTTCTTGTCGTGATCGCCCTTCCCTTATTTCCTGAAATCACCTAGATAAAAAGTCAGAAAACATGCCACATAGCATTGCGTCCTCTACTTTGCTATAGCTTTTGTGATGCTTTGCACTGCATTTTTAGTTGTTGTCAGAATGCTATAGCATCGTATCAGCTTTGCTATACGTTCTTCCTTAAAAACCATGTAAATTGTTCTTCTTAGCACATGCAAATCGTTTCTGCCCTTCAGTCCCCTATATCCTGAATGTATGCCTTTTTGCTTAGATTATATGCAGTTAAACTTGTATTTATCATTCAATTCAGTCATAAAGTATAGGGAAAACATGGTACGATCTGTGCTCATCAAGCGTTGCCACCAAAATCCAGTTCACCTTTAACCTCCAAAATCCCTCTAGAAATGTGAGGGGTTCGATCGCTTAGTGTCAACTCAGCTAGATGTGTCTTTAAAAGATTAATACGCTTAGCACTATTGGGGAACTCCTTGCTCCATGAAATTAGATTCAGCTTGCATCTCTTCAGATTGCATAGGAAAGATTCCAAAAATGAATTATCGTGCTCAGTGAAGGTCTACTAACTCCTTTTGATTACCTCAAGAAAGTGTCCATGAGAGACCCAGGCAGCTTCAAAGCGAAAAGCCCAGCTTTTCTTATAATTCTCATATTGGCATTGGATAAACAAAAGATAATGATCGGATCCAGCCGGATCTATATTAAAGACTTAGAATCGGATAAACAAAAGATGATGGTGGATAACTATTGCTAGTGAACTTGCGGGATTTTGGGTTGGCACTCTACTCCTTTGTGCCACCATCGCGGCCCCCAAAATCGATGCTCTCTTTGCTGCCTCTCAGCGGAGGTAACCAAGTTAGTTGTTCTCTTGTCGTTTTTTTGGCACTATATTTAGCTCGTTTCTGCTTTGAATAAGCCTTTTGTTTTCTTTATACTGCACTAGTTATTGCGTTTCAATAGCACTCTTCTTTGTTTCAACCTATCAAATTTGCCTCCAATGTTACTGGATTGCGATGAAAGCCTCTGGGTAGTCCGTGACGATAGTTCATGAAATAATCTAACTCATTTTTAAAACTGTATAATTGCTACAATAGTAATTAGCTCAAATTTTAAAACTGTATAATTGCTACAATAGTGATTAGCTCAAAACTAAGCCCTGGAAGGCAATCTTAAAAGAGATGTATCAGAGATGTAGTAGGCCATCTAGCTTGGTACATAAGGGAGAGTATGGGAAATCCTTTTACTGCACTACTTAATGAAGCTCTATATTTCTCTTCCCTGACCATCTTGTAAGCATCCTGGCTTGGAAAAAAAAAACTCACAAGTGCCCCGAAGAAGTTACAAATTTATTCTTTTGGCAATGGAAACCACCAAAGGCATATAATCTGAGTCTTATTACATCATCAATCCAATAAGAGAAAAGGCCCTGTGCAGCTCAAGTGAACCCAATCCTTGCCATTTGATCTGCGCGTTTACATGTAGTGTACTGCAAAGATTTTCCTTTTCTTATCTGACCTTTCACTACCATAATTAGAAGAGAATTTACAACTATATTAAGCAGATGATTTTTTAGGTTACATGCTGACCAATCTTTTGATTTTCCCAACTTAAAGTACAACAGTTCTATATCAGAAATTTTGGGGAGACAACATTCATAATAATTACTCCCTTTGGTCTTTCATATAAGACATATTTACCTAATTTGATCAGATTAATGAAGTTAGTTAATATTATTTTTTAAAATGCCCTAGACATTTTTCTCAATTCCCTCATTCCCTCTCTTCTTTGATTATTATCAATAGGGGTGTTGAGAATAGAAAGTTTAGAATTAAGATATTAATTAAGTAATATATTATGAATGATTATTTAGTATTTACTAGGATTAGATTTGAATATTTTATCATTATGACACTAGTGCAAAAAAGAGCTTTAAAACCGCCTCATTTAGACCGAATTATAGAGAATTAGGTCTTAAAAATATGAGGTGGTAGTTTCGTAAATATAAAGAATTTTTTGGACCAGATTATAAAAGATCTGGTCTTAAAAATATGACCAGTAGCACTTTCTTAAATATATAAAACACTTTTAAGACCGGATTATGAAAGATCCGATCTTAAAAGTATGACCGATGGCAATTTCGTAAATATATAGAACACTTTTAAGACTGGATTATAAAATATCCGGTCTTAAAAGTATGACCGGTGGCAATATCGTAAATATTGTGAGAAGACACCGATCAGAAATGAGTCCAAGAATGCGATGATTTATTCCTTCGCTTAATTGGAATTATATACGAGATGCTAATAAGTAAATAATCTTGAAAAGTAGTTCTATAATCTAGGGATTACAATCAAGTAATATAATTACGAAATTCAAAAAACCATGATCTACTAACTTAATTCCTAAAATCTCTCTAACAACTTAATTAAGATGATTACAATCAAGAATATAATTACGAAATTCAAAAAACCATGATTTGCTAACTTAATTAATTCCTAAAATCTCTCTAACAACTTAATTAAGATAATTGCATAATATAATCGTATATGCTAACTAATTAAATATGAATTTTCAACAAATATATAGAACACTTTTAAGACCGGATTATAAAAGATTCGGTTTTTAAAGTATGACCAGTGGCAATTTCGTAAATATATAGAAGACTTTTAAGACCGGATTATAAAAGATCCGGTCTTAAAAGTATGACCGGTGGCAATTTTGTAAATATATAGAACACTTTTAAGACTGGATTATAAAGGATCCGGTCTTAAAAATATACTTTTAAGACCTGTTTTTACAAACAACCGATCTTAAAAGTGTTTTAAAAAAAACTAAATTCGCTAAACTTGTTAAGTCTGTGAGCGTGTTTGTCTTCTTGGTGATATAAAATTTGCTTAGTTATAGATTCAACGAGTGTCCCAAGAGCCTCACGGGTCAAATCCTCAACAAGAATGACATCCTCTTTCTCTAACCTACTCGCAATCTTCGTAAGTCATCCTAAGAGCCACACAAGCAAATCCTTGGCAACGTTGGCAGTGAGATGCTTCGAGGGTTTTGCGATGGCATCAACTCCAATCCTCAGCAACGGCACAAGCATACTACTTCGAGGATTCTGGACGACGGCGGCTCCTTCCTCTTCGATCTATGGCTCCTCCCACACCGCCTTTGCACAACTCCGGCTTAAAATCAAACCGAGATCTCTTCTTACTTAAGTCTGTTTGCTCCTACCTTGACCGCTCCTGTTCAGATCTGGACTTTGATTTTGGTTGCTTGAAGCTTTGCTAGCATCGACAAGAGGATCCGCTTTCGATTTGGTTGCTTTAAGCTTATGATTTTTTTGTAGATCGGACTTCAATTTCACCTCGATTTTATATTGATTCAAATTCGATTCCGTGGTGAATGATTTCTATTTCTTGTTATGTTTTCTTATTTCTGAACTTTGTATTCATCTTTTTTGTTTTTCTTGTTGGTGTTGCTTCCAATCTTCTCTTCTTTTTTGTTTTTCTTGTTGGTGTTGCTTTCAATCTTCTCTTGGTTCTCTGTCGCTGATGACGGAGGGACATTCAAAATGTTGCCAGATCTGGTGATTTAGGACCGGTTGTTTCATTTGGGTTTTTTTTTTTTTTTTTTTCTCTTTATTATTTTGAAACACTTTTAAGACCGGATATTTCAAAAGTTCTCGGTCTAAATTTTTAAGACCGGTCGTTCATCCAATCTTAAAAGTTACATACTTTTAAGACCGCACAGGGAACAAGACCGGTCGCAGATCCGGTCTTACGATACCTCTTTCGTCCGGTCTTAAAGCCCTTTTTTGCACTAGTGTGATTTGATTTGATTAGGATAGATTCTAGGGTTAGGGTTGGTCTATTAGTTTGTCTATATAAAGTCCTCTTTGTATTCTATTTTATTTTTAAGGATCAATAATATTAGTATTTTCATTGTGCTTCAATATGGTCGTTCAATTTTAACTAGAAGTAAGTTAGGAAAGGATTGACAAATGTGAAAAATTTGTCTTATATTTAGGATCAAGATCAACTCACCAAATATGTTTTATATTAAAAACTGGAGGGAGTATATCTAATATGTTAGGTCTTCCTTCTTGTTAGTGGTCTGTGCAACTCTTGGTGTTCATCGAGTTTTCTATATTTTGTTTTTTAAAACTCAATCTCATCAAGTTGTTGCAATATATCTGTAATCTCATCAAGTTGTTGCAATATATCTGTTTCTCTTGCGTTTGTTGGTTGTAATTTAGATGCCAGCCAAGTTCATTAGTTGCTTTGTCGATTGATAGCTTGGATCCTTTTATCCCCCTCTTGTGCACTTTTGCTCTTAGTAGTGTTAGATCACTATCATGGACTGATATATTTTTACACTCTCCCATTCATTTCCCCCTAGCTTTGATTCTTTTATCCCCCTTTTGTGCTCTTCTGCACTTAGTGGTGTTAGATCATTACCATGGACTGATACCTTTTTTATTTACTCTCCCTCTCATATCCCTCTAACTTCATACTAAAGATTGGGTCTTCATGTAGCAACTCTGCCAAGTGCCACGCCATTTTTCAATTCATAGTTCCTGCTTAATCTTTACATCAGTTTGTCTCTACCCTCAGCAAGTTATCAATTTATCATTTTTGGTGAACTGCTTGACTGGTATTGTGGTTTTTTTAGTCACCTTGATTATGATGAAGTAATTTCTGATGATTTAGGTTTTAATACTACTCACATAATCATAAATGGTTTTATCTTAGAAATAAATGATAATAACAGTTTAAAGATTAAAATGAAAATAGCATGGTGGTCAATTTTTATTTTGATTCATGGATTTGATTGATATCCACTATGAAAGACTATTTCGAGTCAAAGTTTAATTTGTTAAATGAAAGTTCATCTAACACTCCCCTACTGACTGAAGCTAATTAGGTTCAAAGTGTGAATACACATTATACCACTTGTTTTAACTCAACTAAGAGAATGGGATGTGCCAAAAATCAAATCCTTAACTATTTGGTTACAGAGGCTCTGATAGCAAGTTAACAGTGAGGTTTCATCTAAAACGCACCCGTCACAATAGTTCTTTGGATCTTATTATAATTTCTATCACAGTTGACATGTATGTTGCAACCATTGAATGCAGCTAATTGCGTTTGTGCAAACGATGTGGCAATCTGAGGAGAATAGCATGTACTAGATGCAGAGGAGCAGGATCGGTCAGAGAAGGGGCAAGAAAACATTAATATAGGATGTAATGTATCATATCTATATCAAATCTTTTTTATGGAGAAAATACAAATTAAACAACATCCTAGATATATAGCTACATCAATATCCAACTCAAATCCTAAAATATAACAAATATTAAATAATAAACATCAAACCTAACAATTAATTAGGGTTAACTGCAATTTTAACAAAGTTTTTTTTTTATAAGCGTGTAGTACAAATAAATTTTGGAAGGGTTAAAAATATCAACAAACAATTTACAAGTGTGCAATTTAACTGCCATTTGTTCAAATTTAACAGTTTAGGTAAATTTGCATCCTTTTAAATTGTGTATTGGTATTTTTGCCCTTTCCAAAATTTATTTGTGCCAGACATCCTTTGGAAAAAATTTTGTTAGTAAAATTGCATTTTAACCCTATTAATTAATATTCTAATACTTGCTGCAGCTCTCAACATGGGATAATACATCATCAAACATGAAAATCTTTAATTCTTTGACTAAATTGACGATTGTTTGTGTGTGAGAGTAAAGTTTGTCGAAAATGGGTTGAATACGTAGCCTATTAAGCCCCATTTTTAGCCCCTTTATGATGGGGTTATTTTTTGCACTAGCCCCAATAACCCCCACTCCTCTTGGGTTATGATAGGGTCAACCGTGGGCCACCCTATTTTTTTTTAATCAAAACCTAATTTTTCAATATATCAATTTCTCTCTTACGTCCTTCTTCTGCAATTTTTTGATTTCTTCCACAATTTTTTGATTTCTTCCCCATCTCTTGGTTCTTCGAATTTATTTGTAGGAAGAAAAATGTTACTCATTGCACAGCACTCTGCTGAATTTCTAGAGACAGAAAACGAGAGGTTTTGACCCGATATTTATCGTATTCAATATATTGGGAACTCATAAAAGTATATATGATATCATGACATTCGAAATTTTATATTATAACATTCAAAAAGAAATAATAGAGTAAAAAGAAGAAATAAATTTTATATGCAATTTTTACACTTTTTTTCTCAGGTGCCCCATGTTCCATTTCATTTTCTTGTCATATAAACGAGATATATGTCCCGTGCGTTGCACAGGTTATTAATATGTTATGATCAAAATCTATCAGAACATTAATCAAATAATTAATTTATTGTCTAATCTAAGGGTTTTTTTTTTAAAAAAAAAAAATTGCATGTAGATGTTGTCACTTATCACTTGATTCAAATTTTCTGTGTTTTATTTTAATCGCAACTTTAGAAGGGAAAAGCAAGTTTGCTCTAACCAACATATAATATTGATTGGTTATGTTGGAATTGATTCCCCAATTGAGTGATTGTATTTTAATTGATTGTGAGTTTTAGATGAAGATGATTGTAAAATTATTCATCATGAAGCACTAATAGCAGAATCCCCAAGGGGCATCAAAAATTTTAAATTGAAGACTAGAGAGAGGTACAAAAGTTGGTTTTATGAAAATTAGAGTAACTATATTCTATAAAATAAAAAACCATTGCAATGGTTCATTTTTGAGGGACTAGAGTTGTTATGGTCAGTGTGGTGTAATCAAGAGGCCTTCAAAGGTATACCACCTTAATCCCTATTAATTAATTAATATTCTAAAATGATACTTGCTTGCAGCTATTTAACTCTTTTTGGTCAACATGGGATAATACATCATTAAACATGAAAATCTTTAATTCTTTAATTTGGCTAAATGGACGATTTTGTTTGTTAAATTTGACTTTTGAACTTTTATTTTACCAAAATACCCTACTTTAACATTAGAGTTTCGATTTTTATCCTAATATATAAATTTTTTTTAACTTTCAAAATTTAGAATTTTGAGATTATAAAATTTACAATTTTAATTTTTTACCATATTTATTAAAAATTTATTTATTTTTAGTTTCTTAAATGACTAAAAATATATATCAAATTATTTTATATCAAATATAATGAACTAGATATGTTTGAGAGATCGAGGTCAAATTTTTTTACAAACATTTAAAAAATTACTTAAATTTTTAAAAGATATTTAAAAATTAAAATTTGACTTTTGTATTAATTACATAAATCTCCCTTCTATTTTGGTCCAAACCAAATGAGAATATTCTAAAAATATCTAAAAATATATTTTTAATTGAAATTTATAAAATTTATTTACTAATTTGAAGCTAAATCCTAAATTTAAGAGCTTGTAAATATCACAAACTTTTAAAAATTTAAGTAAGTTTTTTTAAATGTTTGTAGAAAAAAATCAAAAATTAAATGACTTAATACAATCTCTCAAACATATATAGTTTATTATATTTGATATATATTTTTAGTCATTTAAGAAACTAAAAATAAATAAATTTTTAATAAATATAGTAAAAAATTACTTTTATAATCTCAAAATTCATAAATTTTTAACATATTAGAAATTTAAGAAAATATATTAGGATAAAAATTTGCATATATATTTTTTAAGTAATTCGTAAAACGTTTGTTGTGTAATTCAATTCCTATATCAAAATAAAAGGAGAGGTAATTTAATGATTGAGTTCAAATGAGTCTAATTAAAGTGAAGCATAACTTAGGCCAAAATACAACAACTCTCTCACACTCTGCACATGCATATGCGACGTTTGTTGTGTGATTCAATTCCTATATTAGGTTAATGATTGAGTTTAGTCACTGAAATGTTTAGCACTGAATAGGAGAGAGTTTATATTTGATTAAGTAACTTATTTAATATTTTTAGACTTAATCTCTTCAAAAAAAAATCATTGAGATCTTGTATTTAGGACCCCAAGAGATATGTACTACTGTGGGTGGTGGTTGTGCGCGACCATCTTTATATCTTTCTCATGTTGCTTCACCAATTTCTTTTCTCCTCCTTTTCTCTCCCTGTTACGTATTTTACTATCCAACTAAATATCCAAGAACATCCCAGATATATAGCATTGACTCCAATTAATTCATTAATTAATTAAATATTGCATTGTTGGCTGCGTATAGCGCGTACATATACTCGTACATTGAGGTGTTCCACGACCCTTCCAGCCACCCAAGTCCCAGACGAAGGCAAAGCATAGTGCATAGCTCATTGTGCTATTGCTATACAGTTACATGGAATAGGTATCGTTGACAAATTTTGAGATTTTTTATATTATTATTTTTTAATTGGGATCTTAATGTCATTTTCCCTTAATATTAACCCTAAAGGACAACAAATGACCTTATTATCCAATATACTGATATGCAATTTTTTTGGTAAGGTACTTATGAGCCTTTCTTATGAAATGTATAAAAAATATTAGATACCCGTGGGTTATCATAGCTTTTTGACTACAAAATGCAATTAAAGAGCATACCAGGGATATAGGGCTTTCCCGTACGTGCGTTGTCATAGCATTAAGGTATTGTCTCTATATAACATAGTTGCAGATCAGTCTTTATCCAATTTAAATAGTCCAAGATCCATGTATTATCTATTTAGTCGTTTCATGATTAAGATAACATTATGGGGCTCATTTATGAAAATTGAGCTGAAAAAAATTCTGCTGTGGGCTTGTTCATAGGAGGGTACAAGTATAATAAATATATTCTCAATCTGGGCACACAGAATTGATTTTCCTCTTTAAATCCAAGCTAAAACTAACAAGTGGGCATGTATCTTCGATAAAGGTTAGTGGAGGATTATCTTAGGCAAACTTATAGTTTATTGTTTAATGATTTTTTTCTTTCTTTTTTGTCAGGCACATGTATCCTTTTATTGGAGACAATCTTGTTTGAGGCATTGTTAGGATTAAATGTGGACAAATATTATTTTATAGAAGTTTCATTTCACATGACAATAAAAAGGAGGAGAGGGTTTTTAGAAGCACAAAAAGTATAAATTCTAATTATAAACACTTTTAAAGTATAAATTATACTAGAAAAAGGGTTCCTATAATTAGGACCGGAGGTAATACTTTTCTTAAGCAATATTCTATAAACTCAGATAAAACAGATAGAAACACCTTTGTAGTGTAATTTCTATAAAAACAAAGGAGTATTTCACAAGCTTTTTTTTAAATGCTCTACAAACACTTCAAAAAAGTTAAAACAAATAATAAAATAATGAAAGGCTTTTATCGATGGAATAGGAAAGGGACTGAAGACAAGGATGGGAATGAGGTTAGTGGTTACGCAGCATCTCAAGCACGCGGTCCTGTGAGAGATGAAAGGGTTATGTACAGTGTTTGCATTTATTCCTCATTGTGCAGTTAGTGCTTGTTAGTATTTTAAAATAATTTTTTAAAATTATAAAGTATTTTTCAATACAAGTTATTATCCTAAAGTATTTTTTTAGTTTTATTCAATACCATAAAAAAATTTTAAGATCCTAAAAAAGTATTTTGGGATACTAACGGTACTAAAAAGATACTTAAGGCTACTGAAAAATACTTATGATATTAAAATTAATTTAAGAATATTTTAGGATATTGATTAATACTAAAAAAAATACTAATTAATACTAAAAAAAAATTATTTAAAAAAAATATATATATCTGTTATGAAACTAAGTAAAATATAAGAGAGATTAAGATAGGGAGATGAAGAAATGCAAGAGAGAAATGGAGAGAGTGATTCTTCTTTCTATTGTACTCTTCCAACTTTTGATACATGCCTACTATATATAGGCAATGAATCCTTAACACCATTACAAGAGTTACATACAAAGGAGTAAATCTACATAATGGTATGTTATGGAGTTTTGTAAGTTACATAAAAACTCCTATGCCATTCATATCATAGGTTACATGGCTTTAGGAACTCCAAAAGACTCTTCTTGAAAAGGTTGTAGACATTCACACTAATATTGGTATATTCATAACACTCCCCCCTTGAATGTCCATTATGAATGTGGCTCATTAAAAACTTTAACTAGGAAAAACCCGGTGAGATAAAAACCTAGCCAAAGAAAAGAGTACAACATCCATTGATACATTTGTCCAATCTTTGCCTCATTAAAAACCTTTCTAGGAAAACCCAGGTGGGACAAAACCTAGATAAGGGAAAAAGAGTACAACGTGTATCGACTCCCCTCTTGACAACATCGGTTGAGATCTTTAAGTCTCCGAAGACCAATACCATGGACGAGTCTTTCAAAGATTGCTCCGGAAGTGACTTAGTGAATAAATCTGCTAGATTTTTACTTGAACCGATTTGCCGGATATCTATTTCACCATCCTTTTGAAGATCACGAGTGAAGAAGAATTTTGGCGAAATATGCTTCGTTCTATCGCCCTTGATATATCCTTCTTTAAGTTGGGCAATACATGCAGCATTATCCTCATATAGAACTGTTGGAGCCATTTTCTCGAAGATAAATGACAAGTTGTTCGTATATGATGTAATATCGACCTTAACCACACACATTCTCGACTTGCTTCATGCATTGCTAGAATTTCGCATGGTTAGATGATGTGGTTGATATAGTCTGTTTCATAGATCGCCATGAAATAGCCGCACCTCCACATGTAAACAAAGATAGCCTCTTGTTTGTGATTTACCATCGTGTGGGTCGGACAAAAATCCAAATTTGCATAACCAATCAGTTCATGCTTGGATACATTTGAGTAGTATAACCCCATGTCCATGGTGCCTCGAGGTAACGAAAAATGTGTTTTACTCCATTCCAATGCCTCCGTGTTGGTGCGAGAACTATACCTTGCTAATAAATTAATAGCAAATGATATATCAGGGCGTGTATGATTAGCAAGATACATTACTGCTCCAATAGCACTAAGATATGGTACTTCTAGACCAAGTAGTTCTTCTTCACCTTCTTCACTAATTATTCGAGGTCGGAATGGATCTTTATCAACTTTCAAAGATCTTACTATCATTGGGGTACATAATGGATGTGACTTATCCATATAAAATCGCTCCAGGATCTTCTTTGTATAAGCTTCTTGATATACAAAGATCCCATTCTTTAGGTACTCGATCTGTAGTCCAAGACAAAATTTCGTTCGCCCAAGTCTTTCATTTCAAATTCTTTCTTCAAACAATTAATTGCCTTTTGAAGCTCTTAGGAGTTCCAATTATGTTGATATCATCAACATAAACAAGAATTATGGCAAAGTCATTTCTAGATCTTTTCATAAAAATGCATGGACATATTGGGTCATTTTTATACCCTTCTTTCAACAAATATTCCTTGAGACAATTATACCACATGCGCCCTGATTGCTTCAAGCCATACAAAGACTTATTTAACTTAATCGAGTATTGTTCTCGGGAATTTGAATTAGATGCTTTTGGCACCTTGAGTCCTTCAGGGACTTTCATATAAATATCATTGTCAAGTGAGCCATACAAATAGGCTGTCACGACATCCATTAAACGCAAATCAAGTCCTTCATTTATCGCTAGGCTAATCAAATAACGAAAAGTAGTTGCATCCACTACGGTGAGTACGTTTCTTCAAAATCAATGCCAGGTCTTTGTGTAAAGCCTTGGGCTACAAGACGTGCCTTATATCTTGTGATTTCACCCTTTTCATTTCTCTTTCGTACAAAAACCCATTTGTACCCAACGGCTTTACATCTTGGTGTATGGACTACAGTCCAAATACTTTTCGTTTTTGCCGTGAATTTAATTCTGCATTAATAGCATCTTTCCATAAGGGCCAATCCTTTCAATTTGTTGGCACTCGCTAATGGATTTTGGCTCATGATCCTCATTATCATTCATTACATCATATGCTATATGATAAGCAAAGATGTCGTTAATGTTGACTTCATTTCGGTCCCATCGGATACCATTCATAAAATAATTTATTGAGATCTCATTATTTTCACATATTTCGTGTACTGGGTCTCTTTCGGGACTATAACATTCTCTTTCGGAGATATCTCTACGGAGATAATGACTCTTCAGAGCTACCAACTTTTCTTGATTATCCTCAACTTGACCATCTATATTCTTAGCTCCTTTTCTCATTCGAGGATTTTTATCTTTGGAACCGATGGGCGCCACGCTTCAGCGTGCTTTAGATTCATTTATAATATGTTGCCCTTCGGGGGACATCAATTCGAATAGGAGCATTAGCGGCTGGAACATGTGACCTTGTCACTTTCTTTGGGTCGATAAATGCTTTCGGCATTCGATTAGCTAAATTCTGCAAATGAATTATCTTTTGAACTTCCAGTTCACATTGTTTTGTACGAGGATCAAAATGAGCCAATGATAATTCATTCCAACTAATCTCTTTAACCAAGCGCTTATTTTCTCCCCCTAATGTTGGGAAAACCTGATTCATCAAAATGACAATCGCAAATCTTGCGGTAAATAAATCTCTGTAGATGGTTCTAAATATTTAATGATTGAAGGAGATTCATACCCAACATATATTCCCGTCCTTCTTTGAGGACCCATTTTGGTGCGTTGTGGTGGTGCTCTTGGCACATATCTTGCACATCCAAAAATTCGTATATGGGAAATATTAGGTTCTTGACCAAAAACCATTTGTATGGGGGAAACTTTTAGGTAACTAGTTGGCACGATGCGAATTAACATTCTTTGCATGCAAAATGGCATGGCCCCAAGCGAGAAATTGGGAGATTAGATCTCATAAGTAAAGGTCTTGCAATAAGTTGCAATCGTTTAATCAATGATTCTGCGAGTCCATTTTGCGTATGAACATGAGCTACGAGGATGTTCAACATCTATTCCAAGGGACATACAATATTCATTAAAAGCTTGTGAAGTAAATTCACCAACATTATCAAGACGTATTTTCTTGATAGGATAATCGAGGTAATGTGCTCTTAATCTAATCAATTGAGCAAGTAATCTTGCAAACACCAGGTTGCAAGAAAATAATAAGCACACCATTTAGTTGATGCATCAATTAAAATAATATAGTACCTAAATCGTCCGCATGGTAGGTGTATTGGCACAAAAATATGTCCCTGTATACGTTCTAGAAATGTGAGACTCATTTTCTACTTTACTTGATGAGGGCTGAATAATTAACTTTCGCTTGGAACATGCAGCACATGAGAAATCATGGGATTGTGGTATTTGTTTACACTTCGGGGTATGTCCACGTCAATTCTCAATTATTTTTTGCACCATGATTGACCCGGGATGACCTAACCGGTCATGCCAAACATTAAATTCATTAGTAAACTGGTTTACATTGACAAACTTCTGGTTTGTATTGGTAAACTTTGATTTGTATTAATAAACTTTGGTTTACAATAGCATGTGTTTCAATTGTGCTTATAAATGTATAATATAAACCGAGAAGAGAAAGCGGAAAACTTTCTAACATGCATTTTCTACCGAAACAATATTTGTGATAGCAAGACATTCGATCATTTTAGTTATTGTTTCTATATGATATCCATTTCGGATATCTTTGAAACTCAATAAGTTTCTCTTAGATTTGGTAGAATAAAATGCATTATCAATACATAATTTTGTTCCTTCGGGTAACAAAATATTAGCTCTTCCGGAGCCTTCAATCAAATTTATATTACCGAGATATAGTCGAACATTGGCTTCTTGCATTACCAAGGAAGAAAAATATTTATCATTTTTTAGTATAGTGTGGGTTGTTGCGCTATCAACGAGACACAGATCTTGAGGATTGATGCTAATAAGATTCATTCTTCATTAAAAGATACATGAAAATAAATAAAAATATAATTAAAGGAAATACATATGATAGAAGAAAGCTTAAACATACTAAAACCAAACAATTCCAAATAGGAAAAGATAATTTAAACTAAGAAATCAGCAACATCCAAATGGGTAGAATCAACATCTTCAAACTCGAATTCTCGGCCTTATCAATATTCAAATGAGTAAAATCAATATCCTCAAACTTGGAGTTCTCAACATGATTTACTTCAATCTTTGACCCTTTACCATTACTTTTAAGTGATTCTTGATAAAGTTCAACCAAGTGTCTTGGCGTACGGACAGCACGAGACCAATGACCTTTGCCACCACAACGATAACATGCATTTTCAAAATGCTTCTTATTCCCACTAGTTTCCCTCCGGGGTTCTTTTCAATCTTCCCCGCTTTAGGGCGAGGATTTGATCCACCACGATTTGGACCACGACCACGCCCACGCCACGGCCACGGTTGTAGCCACCTTTACGTCCACGTCCTCGACCACTAAAATATTCATTACTTACTACATTCACTTACGGGGAATGGAGTTGAACTGTTGGACGGGATTCATGATTTTTCAATAAAAGCTCATTGTTTTGTTCAGCCACAAGGAGACAAGAAATTAATTCAGCATATTTCTTGAAGCCTTTTTCACGATATTCTTCTTTGCGGGGAGCAAATTGGTTGCATGAAATGTAGAGAATGTTTTCTCTAACATATCTTCATCGGTAATCTTTTCTCCACATAATTTTAATTGAGAAGTAATTCTCGAACATGGCTGAGTTATACTCGCTCACAGTTTTAAAATCTTGTAAACGCAGATGCATCCAGCAATAACGAGCTTTTGGAAGGATGACCATCTTCTGGTGATCATACCTTTCTTTTATATTGTTCCAAAGAACCAGTGGGTCTTTCACTGTCAAATATTCAATTTTTAAACTTTCATGTAAATGGTGGCGAAGGAAAATCATGGATTTGGCTTTATCTTGATTAGATGCTTGATTTCCTTCTTTAATTGTGTCTTCTAGACCATGGGCATTCGATGGATTTCCGCATCCTAGAATCCAAGATAAATAATTCTTTCCGATAATATCAAGAGCCACAAATTCAAGTTTTGCAAGGTTTGTTGTGTTTGTCATGGTTCGGACTAATTAAAAAAAAACAAGAATTATTAACGTAGAAATACTAATGATAATAAGATGAAATTTAGAAACACAATAAGTAAAGTATAATAATAAGAATTAAAACTTTATGGCTTCGAGCCATGTAGTTCTCATAACGAGAAATTAAATTTATATGGCTACGGCCATAAAATTAAGAAATTAAAATGATATGATTTACGGTTATATAATTTTAGAATAGGAAAACAGAGGTGTATGGCTTCTGGCCATAATAATATTAATAACATAAAAGAGATGACATTAAATATAAAATAACATAACATTAAAAGTTAGCAATAATAACATAATAATAAAAGTAAAATGTTATGTTAGTAATAATAAAAGTAAAATGTTATGTTAGCAACAATAAAAGTAAAATGCTTAATTTAAATGTTATGTTAGTAACAATAATATAAATGTTATGTTAGTAACATAAAAGTAAAATGCTTAATTTAAATGTTATGTTAGTAACAATAATATAAATGTTATGTTAGTAACATAAAAGTAAAATGCTTAATTTAAATGTTATGTTAGTAACAATAATATAAATGTTATGTTAGTAACATAAAAGTAAAATGCTTAATTTAAATGTTATGTTAGTAACAATAATATAAATGTTATGTTAGTAACATAAAAGTAAAATTTTTATAAAATAGTACATAATCTCCAATCTTAACCATGGAACCCGATGTATAAAAACAATCGGTAAAAAGAATATTTTTAATTCCATATAGTGGTTGAGATTATCCCGGATATATAAATAAACATATAATAAGATCATTAGAGAAAGCGAGATGAAATCGTTAAAGAAATTATACCTTCGTTATAGCATTCGCTGCTGATAACGTGTTATGAAACTAAGTAAAATATAAGAGAGATTAAGATAGGGAGATGAAGAAATGCAAGAGAGAAATGGAGAGAGTGATTCTTCTTTCTATTGTACTCTTCCAACTTTTGATACACGCCTACTATATATAGACAATGAATCCTTAACACCATTACAAGAGTTACATACAAAGGAGTAAATCTACATAATGGTATGTTATGGAGTTTTGTAAGTTACATAAAAACTCCTATGCCATTCATATCATGGGGTTACGTAGGCTTTAGGAACTCTAAAAGACTCTTTTGAAAAGATTGTAGACATTCACACTAATATTGGTATATTCATACTGAATATCTCTACCCCAAAGTACAAAGTACGAGCGCGGAGCAGGAGGGAAACTCGTTCCACGGGCCACCACTTTCTTCTAACGTCGTAATTCAACTCGGTGGTCCCCATCTCCCTTGCATGGGAAAGAAACAGAAAACTTTCCTTCACATACTAGTCATCCCTCCCAATTTTTCTCATATCATCAACTTAAATGGAAAATAATAAAATAAAATAAAACCCTATCGCTTTCTCCGATCATAAATTTTCATAAATGCATGCACATGCACGCGAAGTAGCTACACAGGCTAAAAGACAACAGTAACACCAACCACACATTGAATTGCATCCAACCAAGATTTCAACAACCATATACCCCCTCCCTGTCGTCTTTCTTAATGAATTCATCACAACATCAGAATCAGATACAATTTTGAGCCAAAAAAAAGAGAATCAGATACAACAATTTAAACACCAAACACGAGCATCAGAAGCAAATGCTCGTCCTTTTTAAAAAATAAGAGTTCTAGCTCACGCTCCCGTCCCTGCCTGTCCTTATTTATTCTTCCCCGGCCCTCCTTACAACTCGACAGTCAATCCCTAAACCCTACGGCGGCCACACCTCCACCTTCACTAACAACTTGATTCGTCTTCCTCACTTGGATTTAGGAGAAGAAAGGCTAGCTTGCTTGCTGTTCCGGAGACTCCCAACAGAGAACAAAGTCCAAATTTCGGACTACAACTTCTGTCGCGGTTTCTCTTTCTTCTGTCCATCTCTTTCTGCGATCTGTGCTCGGACTGGCTTTCAAGGTACCATTTCTTTTTCACAGAAAAAAAAGGGTTTTGTTTCATGTCGCTATAGCCTTCGTGCGAAGGCGAAGCTTTCGGTGAATCTGGGAGAATGGATCTACTCGCAGTTATGGTTTTCTGTTGGCTTTTGGTCTTGCAATCTTTTATCTTTCGATTTATTGTTCAACTGATTTTGCTACAATTATAAGGTAAATTGCTCGATCTGTTTTAAAGTTTTGGAGTGTGGGTTGTGGAAACATTTGGAGAATTGGGTGTTGGGGTTTGGATTTGGAAAGTCTCTCCCTTTTAATTGGATTCCTCTATGAGATTCTTTTTCTTTCCTCTCTCGTAATACTTGCATTCATCCAAAAGAAAAATATTTCGTCAGCTATAGGTTTGTAGGTTATTATTCCTTACTGATGTTTTGATTTGTTGAGAAATTGTCTTCACTATTATAATATGTTCCCTTCCAAGTAGGAGGCTTTGCTTTATTGATTAGAAAACTTCTTGTTGAACTCTTCTTTCTGGGTATGCTATTAAGATCTTGCCATTTCGTGCAGTAAATTCTTGTTTTTTTTTGGGTGGAATTATTGAAGAAAGGCACTCTATCTTATATTATAAAAAATAATTAATTAATATTTTAAAAAAATATATACAGATTTTACACATAATAATTATATAACTTTCTCAAATATCAAAAAAAAAAAAAAAAAAAAAAAAAAAAAGGTTATTTGACTAGTTCACTAACATTTCATTCTTCGTGTCCCTCACTCAAAATAACCTTCCTATATTCTCAAAGCATTGCCCTATGTTTCTGGGCAGGGCTAAAGGTTAGAGATAAAGCTCATCAATGTTTCTGAAAGGGGAGGGTTACCCAATTGTTGATGAGAGGCAAGTGTTGTGATGCGTAGGCCAATTTTAAGACAAGTGCAAAATCTCTCTGAATAATTTCCTCCTCAAGTTTGTAACATGTGTTTGGATTACTGGGAGAGCATACGTTAAAAAAATTGTCAAGCTTAAATTTTCATATGAGAAATGTATTTTCTCTACCAAACTTAGTCCCATGAAGGTGATCATTGATTTTTACTTTTTAGGCCCATCGAGGGAGGGTAAATGGGTAATATATCGATATGATGGCTGGGTTTCAGATCCCTCCATCAGGGTGGCGTCACCTGGCCGGATGATATGACTGCTCGACACGACACACTCCCCCTACAGTGCCATTCAACCTCAAGAGTCAGTGACCCACCTTTGAAAATGACCCAACACTTGACCCCAATAATGAACCATTCCTTTTTTGGTTCCTCCTGCCTGCAGTTAGCGGGGGTCACGTGTTGGGGGTAAGATATTATTGAGGGTAGAAATTGTAAAAACACTAATATTTTGAAATTCGTTTTTAGTAACAATGAACCAATATGGAATTTAGTACAATGAATTGGATATCCATGTTTGGAAAAAGGGTGCTGCTACTTACCTTATAATGAATTTCCTTATTTGGTATGCCCTTTCTAGTTCCAAGGGGCCTGAAAATGACACCCCCTTCTCCTTCTCTTTCTTACTTTTACTGCCCTTCCTCTTTCTCTCTAGTACATTTCATCTTCCCCATTTATCTTTACATCTATATCCCGCTGAGGCCCAACATGCTCATCACTCTTTACTCATCAACAATAAGGATGCATCCCTTTAATATTTTATTGTTTTATATATATTGATATCAGCATTTGACTAGGTTGTTGTGCTCAACTGAGGATAACTTTTCCAAAGCTATTTTTAATATTTACATAAACTTAAACTCAAGACCTGCCTCATACTTAACGGAGCAGTCAAAACTCTTTCCAGTGTCTAACGCCTCTTGGTTATTCTTTTATATGCATTCACGTTCATATTAATATCACCAGATCCTTTCTTACTTTGAAGAAGCATAAGTGTTGTTCCTGTGAATTTGCCCTCCCAAAAAAAAAAAAAAAAAAAAAAAAAAAAAAAAAAAAGAAGAAGAAGAAAGAAGCCATCCATGTTTAACGTGACAAGCTGGGGGAGTGTGAGTCACGTGTAACGTGTTCTGCCAAAAACAAACCTTCACCAAGCAAAGCATGGGAAGTTGGAGATAGTATGAAACTGGAAGGAACAGCTAGCCCCAGAGCTCCACTCCATTTTCTGTGGAGATTGACAAAAACCCTCCATTTAAGAGAGAACCCAAAGCTACAAGGCATCCCGGCCGATTAATCAAAAGAGAGAAAGAAATAAAGTATCTCTCTCTCTCTCTCTCTCGGTTTCAACTTTCAAAATCTCTCATCCATCCAACTTTCTCTTTGTTTTCACAAATCTGGTTACACGTGGGTACTGCCCAGAAAAAGAGCATCATCTGGTCTGCCCCAGAGGATGAGAGGAGAGGAAGGAAGCAAAGAAAAGTGAGGAAAGAGATTGGGGGGAGTGGGAGAGATTGTATAGAAACAGAAACAAATTAATAAAAAAGGGGAAGTCTTAGTTTTTTAGATCAGGAGAGATAGATTGGGAAATTTTTTAAAGAGCTTTTGGTCTGGTTTATTGGGACATGGGGAGGGGAAGAGTGGAGTTGAAGAGGATAGAGAACAAGATAAACAGGCAGGTCACTTTTGCAAAGAGAAGAAATGGCCTTCTTAAGAAAGCGTATGAGCTCTGTGTTCTCTGTGATGCTGAGATTGCCCTCATCGTCTTCTCAAACGGTGGCAAGCTTTATGAGTTCTGTAGCAGCCCTAGGTATGGTTTTAAGCCAACTCTTAACTTCATTTTCACTTCTTTAATTAATTTTGTCCCTATATGTTTCTCTTTCTCAATCGAGATCTACTTGCTTCTTTTCCTTTTGCTGCCCTTTAATTTCTGACTGTGTTTTTATTTATAGCTTGTGCTTAAACACAAGGCTATTTTCTAGCTATTTTTTCCTCTGTCAGAGTATATTTCTTTGATTTTTTGGTCTTACTGTATGTCAGCTTGAGGCAACTCGGAGTCTCTAGGTTTTTCTTTTGATGAGATGCTGTCTAGTTTATGTTTTTATCCTTGATCTGATCTGATGTTGTGTTTCCTTATATGTGGCTTTTATTATGAGATGGTTGATGATCAGCTTCGTCTTTAATTAATTTGTTTTTCACAGTTTCTTTTATGGCTTTACCTTTTATTCGTTTTGCTGCTGCTAAATAACGAGTGAACGTCGAGTATAAAACTTTTGCTTCTTGTTTAACTTCTTTTTATTTTTTCCTTATATATGAAGTTTTCTTTGCCATAATCTGGTTTACTTTAGAAGTCTGACTAAATGACTTTGTGACTCGAACCGAAAGGAAAAACAATGTTACATTGGCCTGGGAGCGAGCTTTTAGATCCTACGGGTCATGGAGGAATCGGTCACTCCAAGTCATGGTAAAGATGCCATGAACATGTGTCCAGTTTTTATATGAAAACTCTCTCCATCTGCTCTTTAATGTCAAAGGAAGCGGAGCAGAGAGATGTGGAGAATCTCAGCATTCCGTTGCCGAATGGTGAAGCAACACCAAATGTGAAGCCGCCGCCACTTCTAAGCGTCTCAACTAATAACTTTAAAAAAAAAAAGTTCAGTTCAGAAGACCACACTTTTTTTTTTTTTTTTTTTTTTTTTTTTTTTTTTGGGGTTTAGCTTCTTTTTTATTTGATTTCTATCAAAAAAGTGGCTATTTATGAAAAGCTACAAGTCCAACATCCTCCAGCTAATGTCGAGTGGCACTTTTTTTTAAGAAATTTCATAGATCCCACAAACATCCCTAAAATTGTCCTATCTCACCCCAAAAGTATTTGATTTCTAAAATTTAAAAAAAAAAAAAGATTTTAAATTTCAATTTATCTAGGAATATTATTTAGTTAAAAATTTAATATTTTTACGCTTTATAATATATATTTTTATGCTTACATTTACAATATATTAATTATTTTATATTTATAATAATTAAGTATTTTAGTATTAAATAATATTCATACTTTTTTTAGTCACTTTTTTATTTCAACCACCAACCCAACCAGGTCTCAACTATTTGGAAAAAACCTGAACAAAAAAAAAAAAAAAAACTATTTGAAAAAAAAAAACTATTTCGCTAACGTCAATCTAAACACAAATTATAATTATAACCTAATTTTTTTTCTTATCGGGTTTCTACAAAAGGAGATAGAAAATAACATACCGCTATCACCGTTAACCCAAACTAACCCGCCCCCTTCGTCAAGACCGGCATTAATTGCCTCAATGACTTATTGGTGCTTTTGACTTTCATGTTCACATATCACTCTTTAGTCTGTTTTCATGATTTATCTGCAATATCCGTCATAATATAAAAAACTTCCTCCAAGTTAAAAGATTTAGCCTTCCAATTGTATAGTCGGAGTACAGAAGTGACCCGTAACGGTGAATTTTGGTGCCGAGGATTTCGTCTCTTATGGCCTTCTCCTTTGAAAATACCCGCTGCCAGAAGCGATCTGGGAATTATCTTTTAGTTGGACCATCCATGTTCGCTCTGAATGATTTATTATTATTATTTTTTTCCAACGCTTCGGGGTTATTATTGTATGAGGCACATGGATCCAGGAAGCTTCAGTACAACAAGTTATTTGAGTAACATAGTGAAAAAGAAAAGGAGAGATCAGTGACATGACATAGCATGAGATATTGAGATTAGTCCTATAAAAGTGGTTGCCAGTGAGCTAATAGGGGCCGCTTGATGCACTGAACGGCAAGACGAGGATGGCAGTTTGCCTCTAGAGTCCACATGCTTTCTTCCGATTAATTGTTCTTCTTCTTTTGACAAGTGTCTCAATATTTACTCTTTTCTTATTCTGGGGGTTCTTTAAGATAAATATGCATGCGCCTTAAAAGATAAGAAAATTAAGTTTTTTTTTTTTTTTTCATTGATTCTGAGATATGTTGGTCAATATTTAATATTCCGTAAATATAATGAAACTAGCATGAGGAGGATGTCTCAACTTAATCCTTCTATTTGTCATAGCCATGACAACATTTTATATTGGTGTGCTGATTAAAAAATGCATGTACATGAATCTAGTAATCAAAATCTATCCTAACATAGGTTATCGTGTATTTGGAGGTAAGTGAAGGCTTGTTGTGTCAATAATCATATACTATTCTGGTTCTATTTATAAGTCCCTTTTGACCAAATAAATGAGATTGTGACAATTTTGCTCATATTATTGTACCAATGAAAATAGAGAGAGAAGAAAAAGTTAAAAGGTACCCAATTATAAATGAGGGTAAAGTTGAAATTTTACCCTATAATCATTGAGTTACCTACCTCTCCTTGGTATGTGTGATTTGGTCAAAATGAGACTTATAAATAGGATCAGAGTGGTACACTGAACTCTACGTAGTCTCACCATGATTCTTAATCCTAGAAAGGGATAACTTAAACAATATATTCCCCAACACCGTCATTGAACTAACCAGCTTATCTCTTAGTGGGAAGCAACTCTTTGTGATACTGATAGTCCTTATCATCACGCCTTGTGTTTGGTTTGATAACTTAAATCTTCTGTCTTATATATCAGCAAGTGGTGTGTTTGCTTCTGTTATTATAATTTGCTTAATATTTTGGATTGCACAATAGATGGATTTAGATTTAACCGTAGAGGTACTCTTATTATTTGGTAAGGTATCCTTACTGATGTTAGCTTGTATGCCTTCTATTATTGTGCACATCCAGTCGTCCCCACCATGTATAATTCCACTAGAAAGAAACCTCAATTCTCCAATGTAAGTCCTTTTAATTTTCTTTTTACACTGAATATGTTTACTTGTATTGTATGTCTCACATCTGCTAGGGAGTGAAATTTAAGACGCTTTATAAGGTCTAGATACACCCCTCTCAACACGTTTTAAAATTGTGAGCTAGGGATGACTGAGCTCGTGAAGCACTAAGATGTTACAACTTGATAATTATGTATATAGCTCATTAATTTTAACTTGACAGATTTAACGTGTTATTGATGTGCTTTGTGCTGAGCACGTTTGATTATGCACCAATAGCTATATTTGGTTACTTGATGTATGGTTTAGATGTACAATCACAAATAACATTAGATCTACCCGTAAATAGGTTAAGTTCAAAAGTTGCAATCTGTACTACTTTTATAAATCCAATAGCTAAGTATGCCTTGATGGTGACATTAATTACGATGCATTGAAAGAGTTGCTACAACTGATGAAAATTTTGGCTATTGGATTCACCAAAGTAGTAAAGATTGCAACTTTTGAATTTAACTTAACGTTTTTTGTGATTGTACATCTAAACCATACATCAAGTAACCAAATATAGCCATTGATGTATAACCAAACATGCCCAACACAAAGCACATCAATAACACCTGAAATGCAAATAAGTTAAAATTAATGAGCAAGATACATAATTATGAAATTGTATCATCTTAGTGCTTCACGAGGTCAGTCACCTCTCACGATTTTAAAATTATTAAGAGGGGAGGTATCTAGAATTTATAAGGTGTCTTTCATTTCCCTCCCTAGTCAATTGGGACATAATACAAGTAAACATATTCATTGTAAAGGAAAATTAAAAGGACTTACATTGGAGAATTGAGGTTTCTTTCTAGTGGAATTATAAATGGTGGGGAAGACTGGATGTGCACAATAACAGAAGGCATACAAGCTAACAGCAGTAGGGATACCTTCCCAATTAATAAGAGTCCCTCTATGGTTAAATCCAACTCCATCTATTGTTGCAATCCAAAATATGGAGCAAATTATAATAACAGAAGCAAACACACCACTTGCTGATATTAAGATAGAAGATTTAAGTTATCAAGCCAAACTGAAGGCGAATGTGTGATGATAAGGCCTATTAGTATTACAAAGAGTTTCTTCCCACTAAGAGATAAGCCGCCTAGTTCAATGACTAGTGTTGGGGAATATATTATTTAAGTTATCCCCTTCTAGAATTAAGAATCCTGTTGCGACTAAGTAGGGTTCAGGGTACATGATTATTAACATAACAAGCCTTCCTTTGCCTCCAAATGCACAATAACCTATGTCTGGGTAGGTTTTGATTCCTAAATTCATGTCCATGCATTTTTTAATCAGCACATCAGTGTAAAATGTTGCCATAGCTATGATAAAGAGAAGGATTAAGCTGAGCGATCCTTCTGATTTTAGTTTCATTATAATTACCGAATTGTAAATATTGACCAAAAAAAGCTTAATTTTCTTATCTTTTAAAGCGAGACAAATTTATCTGGAAGAAATTCCCCCCTCATAATGAAAAAAGGAGTAAATATTGACACAATTGTCAGTAGAAGAACAATTAATCAGAAAACAGAATGTTGGCTCTACTTAAACGCAGGGCGGCAATACCAGACCTTAGAGAAAGCTGTTACAGCCTTGGAAATGGACTTGGCTAAAACGCAGAAGGAGGTAATGCTTGTTTCACATTCTAAGAAGAGTACATTAATTATTTCGTGTTGATCTCACACACTGAGTACTTGAACGCGGGGCGGCGATACCTGGCCTCAGAAAGCTGTTACAGCCTTGGAAATGGACTTGGCTAAAATACAGAAGGAGGTAATGCTTGTTTCACATTCTAAAAGAGTACATTAATTATTTCCTGTTGATCTCACACACTACCTGGCCTCAGAGAAAGCTGTTACAGCCTTGGAAATGGACTTGGCTAAAACACAGAAGGAGGTAATGCTTGTTTCACATTCTAAGAAGAGTACATTAATTATTTCATGTTGATCTCACACTGAGTACTCGAACGCGGGGCAGCGATACCAGGCCTCAGAGAAAGCTGTTACAGCCTTGGAAATGTACTTGGCTAAAACACAAAAGGAGGTAATGCTTGTTCCACATTCTAAGAAGGGTACATTAATTATTTCGTGTTGATATCACACACTGAGTACTTTTTCCTTAACAGGTTGACAGTTTGAGTTCACAACATAGTTATTGATGGGTCTAAACAGCTGAAGGAAGAGGTTAGTTGGTTTCTTGCTTAAATTCTTGTGCCTGGCTGTGTGACCAGATAATTTGGGAGAATAATTCCTTGAATATTATTGATAAGCAATGTGCTTTATATATACAAGATGAATGTGCAAGGAGCAATACAATTAAATAACAAACTATACAATTGTGTAACCAACTATATAACAAGTAACTGAATAATAATCTAACAAACTAATTACAACTTTATTATGTAACACCTGTCACCCCCCCGCAAGTTGGAGCATGGATGTCTTGAATGCCTAGCTTGGATTTAAGCTCATGAAACCGAGTAGGATGAAGAGGCTTTGTAAAAAAGTCGCAAGTTGATCGGCAGACCGAGCAAGGTAGAAGACGTATGACTTTAGCTTGAAGCTTTTCTCTAACCACATGGCAATCAAGCTCTATGTGCTTGGTTCTTTCATGGAAAGTGGGATTTGCAGCTATTTTAATTGCAGACTGATTATCACAGTAGAGTAGAGCAGGAGCAACATGAGAAATGTGAAAATCATTCAAGAGATAGATAAGCCACTGTAATTCACATGTAGTAGAAGATAAGGCACGATATTCGGCTTAGAAGAGGACTTAGAAACGGTTGCCCGCTTCTTGGCTTTCCAAGAAATTAAAGAAGATCCAAGGAAAATAGCAAAACCAGTGACCGAACGACGTGTGTCTAAACAACCAGCCCAATCAGAATCACTAAAACTTCGTAATTGTAAATCAGAATCAGCAGAAAAGAAAATACCAGCACCAGGTGAAGATTTAATGTCGAAGAGCACGATGAGCGGTGGCCAAATGAGTGTCTCGAGGGTGAGACATGAATTGACTAAGTTGTTGAGTAACAAAACTTAAGTCCGGCGAGTGGTGGTGAGGTATTGCAACCGACCAATGAGTCTCCGATAAGGAAGAGGATCAACCAAAAGAGTACGAGAATCGGTGAAAGCTTTAAGTGAGGATCCATAGGACAAGAAGCGGGTTTACATGCCAAAAATCCAACATCGTCAAGTAATTCAAGAGCAAATTTACGTTGAGACAAAAAAATGCCACTCTTGGATCTAGCAAGTTCAAGTCCAAGGAAATAACGAAGCTCACCAAGATCTTTGATGGTAAATGCAGCATGTAATTGTTGCTTAATCAAGTTAATTTCAGCCAAATCATTTCCAGCAAGCATCACATCATCAACATATACAAGAATTACAGTAAATGAGGTGGAAGATGCTTTAAAAAACAAGGAATGATCCGAAAGAGACTGAAAATAACCATAAGACAGCAAGGCCGAAGAGAGTTTAGAGTACCATTGACGACTAGCCTGTTTTAAACCATAGAGGGACTTTTGCAGTTTACAAACTAGAGTAGAATCAGAGGAAACATAACCTTGAGGGAGGTCCATATACACTTCTTCATGTAAATCCCCATGCAAGAAAGCATTATTAACATCCAATTGGTGTAAATGCCAATTTTTAGCAGCAGCAATAGACAATAACAAACGGAGAGAAGTCATCTTAGCAACAGGAGAAAAAGTGTCAAAATAATCCACACCTTCAGTTTGGGTATATCCCTTTGCTACAAGTCTAGCTTTGTACCTTTCTATATCACCATTGGCCTTGAATTTGGTTCTAAAAACCCATTTACATCCAATTGTTCTTTTACCGGTGGTAAACAAGTAAGGGTCCAGTCGATTCGTTCAAGGGCATTGATTTACGCATTCATGGCATCTCTCCAAACGAGAAAGTTTCACGGCTTGTTTGAAGGTGGAAGGGTCGGGATGAACGATATGACATTAACAAATGAATTATAAGAGGGAGAGAGTGAGGAATATGAAAGAACCGAAGACAAGGGATACCGAGGATTACCTTTGCATGATGATTGGTGAGTAGACGATGTGAGGGCACAATGATAATCCTGCAAATATGAAGGTGGGCGGTGAAGTCTAGTAGATTTACGAAGAGAAGGGTTAGGAGAAGAGGGAATGGAATGAGAAGGCAAGGATATTTGAGAGGAAATAGGTGACGGCTGTGAAATAGAAACAGTGGCGTCAAAACGGTGGGAATGTCATCGAATAAAGGGGAACAAGGTTGTGGTTCGAGGCCAAGGCAAGGTGGGTATAGTGCGGTCGGTTTTAAAAGGAAATACAAGTTCATGAAAAATAACATCTCGAGAGATAAAAATTTGATTCGTAGAGATATCAAGTAGGGTAAAAGCTTTGGAACCATGCGGAATACCTAAAAAAATGCATTTACGTGCACGTGGAGCAAATTTGGAGCGATTATGACTTAAAGTGGAAGCAAAACAGAGTGAGCCAAAAACTTTGAAAATGGAGTAAGTAGGAGGAAAACCATATAAACGTTCAAAAGGGGTAGAGTTTTGAAGAAGAAAAGAAGGTAAATAATTAATGATATGAGTAGCATGGAGAACTAAAAAAGACCAATAAGAAAGGGGAATGTGAGGCGAAAAAGAAGAGCTCGTGCAACGTTTAAAATATGTTGGTGCTTTCGTTCAACCAAACCGTTTTGTTGTGGAGTAGCAACACAAGACTTTTGATGAATAACACCATGAGAAGCAAAAAATTCAGACATATGAAATTCGGGACCATTATCTCGAACGAAAAGTTTTTATAACAAAGCGGAAAATTGAGTTTTAACAAGATTGAAAAATTGCTTAATATGCATTTGAGTTTGATTTGGTTTTCATTAAAAACAACCAAGTATATCGAGAAAAATCATCAACAATAGTGAGAAAATAACGGTAGCCTTGAATAGAAGGAACGAAAAACGGACCCCGAGATATCAACATGAATCAAATCAAAGATTTTATTGCATGAACTTGTGCTTACGGGGAAAGGTAAACGTTTACATTTTAGCAAAATGACAAGCATCACAAGGAAGTGTAGAAGATACAGTAATATCAGAAATTTGTTTATGCAGAATAGAAAGTGTGTTGGCAGAGGGATGACCCAATCGCAGATGCCAAATGTTAGCTTTGGAGGAGACAGTGTTGTTCAGGAAAACCTGAGGTGAAGCCTTTGGGAAAATCATACTTGCAGTAAGGAAGTATAAGCCCTCAAAAAGTCTATTTGTGCCAATCATCGCGAAGGATGGGTTGAGTGAATCGACGGGATTGGGAAGAAAATGTTAGGAAACAATTATGAGATGCTTTAATCGAGATACGAGATAGGATATTAAATGAAAAATGCGGAAGAAAAAGAACATTATGAAGGATTAAGGAATTGTGCCGTGAAGAGAATTGTGCTACGAGTCTTAGAGCCGTAGGCGTGACGAACATGAATTGGAGAGATAGACACATAGGATGAAAACGAGCTAAAGAACAACATACATGATCGGTTGCACCGGAATCAATGATCCAAGATACGGGCATATTGGACTTAGAATTACCTTGAGTGGGACAGTGAGAGAAGCGAATAAGCTGGTTGTGAAGGGTTGAAGGAGATGGACATTCGAGAAGGCGAGGAGGCGAGTGTATTGAGCGAGGACAAGCTGTGGAAGGACAAGAGCTGTGAAGAAGAAGTCGCTAGAGATGAAACCGAGCGGGGAAGGTGCTTGAACAAAACCAGAACGAGAATCCTTGGTACCAGATTATTCACCGTAGATGAAGAATTATTCACTTGTAGATGAAGAACCGAGGAGGACTGAACTTGAATCCAGGAGGAAAACCATGCTTCCTATAGCAAGTGTCCTCAGTGTGACGTGGTTTTCCACAATAAGAGTAGAGTTTCTGCTTTGAACCAGAGTGATTAGGGAACCGAGAACCCTTAGCCATTAAAACAGACGATTCAGGAGGAACCAGAGATGGACGCATCTCTCGTTCTTGTTGCACAATCAATGAAAAAACACGAGTAATTGGGGGAAGAGGATCAAGTAGCATAATCTGAGATTTTACAAAGGCAAAAGACTCATTCAGGCCTTTCAAGAAACGAATTACCTGATCCTCATCCCGATAAAGCAAAGCCTGACTGATAGAACCACACATACAGGGCTTCAGTGGACGGATATTGGCCATTTCATCCCAAAGAATTTTCATACGAGTGAAATATTCACTGGCAGTAGAACTACCTTGTCTTAGATTACAAATCTCCTCTTGGAGATCAAAGCAATACGAAAGAGATCGACCGAGAAAACCTTGCGAAGATCACTCCAGTTACGCGGCGAGAATCAAACCATAAAATGCTTTTAGCAATTGTAGGAGAAAGGGAACGAGTAATCCAACCTTGGACAAGATTATTACACCGTTCCCATGCTGGAAATTCAGGAGCAGTCAACGGCGGAGGAACGATGGAACTATCAATAAACCTCAGCTTGTTCTTCGAGAGGAGGGCAGAGCGCATAGATCTGGACCAGCTATGGAAGTTGACGCCGTCGAGAGGTGGAGCAACAAGCACAAGAGCTGGATTCTCGTTGGGGTGGATATAGAAGGGCGAAGATGGGTCAGTCGCCGGAAGAGGGATGGCGGAAACGACGGATGGAGAGGCATTTTGAGAAGGTTGATGGAGAGGCATTTTGAGAAGGTTGATCGGAGACGGGCGGAAGCCATGGAAGACGGTGGTGAGAGAAAAGCTTGAGGAGAGGTGAAGTTCGATTTGGCTATGGCAAGGTCGATTTGGGTATGGCGGAAGAAACAAGAAACGGGTCGGGGAAAAATCGAGGAAAGGACGATGGAGGGTGATGGTAAAGTGATTTGGAAAGGGGCAAAAAAAAAAAAAATTGGAAAAGCAAATCGAGGAAAGGACAATGGAGGGTGACAAGTAAAGTGACTAGAAAGGGAAAAAAAATTGGAAAAGCAACTGAAAAATTGGAAAAGCAACTGTACGGGAAAGGGAAAAAAATTGGGAGGAAAAAATTGGGAGGAAAAATTAGAAGGCTCTAGATACCATGTGACCAGATAATTTGGGAGAATAATTCCTTGAATATTATTGATAAGCAATGTGCTTTATATATACAAGATGAATGTGCAAGGAGCAATACAATTAAATAACAAACTATACAACTGTGTAACCAACTATATAACAAGTAACTGAATAATAATCTAACAAACTAATTACAACTTTATTATGTAACACCTGTCAGGCTGGTTTTGCACTTGATTATTTTAGTGTGATGGAATCTTGAAAGTTGGACTTTACTTATTTTGGTCTCATCTATTCTTGGCTTTTTTATTTTTAGGCTTTGAAGCTTCAGAGAGATAATGAAAAAGCTGGGGGTGAAAGGTTGAAACAACAGAAGTCAAAGGTCGAGAAAATTCAATCAGTTAGCATACACTACACTGAGAATAATCTTCAGATAAATTTGATGCATTGTCTGCTAATGGCATTCAATTACTAGGATATTGATAAGAATAACTCGGAGATCAACCGCCACAAAGTCCAAATAGAGACAGGACAAAAAATGATTTAAAACTTGACTAAAGGAATTGAGGAATGTAAGAAGGAGAAAGAACAGCTAGGTGAGAAGGAAAAATCAAAAGCTACTTTCAAAGAAATAGAACAGAAAGCATTTGTGGTGCAAGAAAATTTTGAGAAAACACAAGAGGTTTGCCCTTTTTCCTTTATTCTTAGCACATAAAGTTCTGTTGACACAATACTATGTAGATTAAACAATGCAACATATCTTTTCCTGTCATGTATATGTACTCTATTTTTGCTGTACAGATGCTTGAAAAACATAAAGTAGTCTTGGATGTAGCAAAATTCGAGTATGATAAGGTGAAGAAAACAGTAGAAGAATCGCGTGCTTCTGAGGTACTTTCTCTTGTGGGTGTTTTCTTTGATTTTCTGTCACTTTGTAGTTTGGAATTTATCACGGCAATGATGATTTCCCAGGTTTATGCTGACTTTAAATTGAAAGACATGAAGAGAGAATACAAGGAATGAAAAATGAAGGGGAAGGGTTACGAGAAAATACTTGATGAATTGCAAACAGCTTTCAAAAGCAACAGGAAGAGTATGACATTTTTTAATTATATGGAATATATTGTCTTACATTCTCAAGGTTCCATGAGATTGTAAATTGGTTGCAGGATTCAGGTTGATTTGGTGGATCATGAGAAGGTTCAGGCTACATTGGCTGAAAATAATCCCAATGAAGCTTGGACTCTTAAAAGGGCCCTTGAAATGGTTGCATTGCTGGAAGCACAGATGAAGGAGATGAATCCCAATCTTGATTCAATTTCAGAGTATGAGTTTACAAGTTTATTTTGTTTATTATCTTTCCATCTGAACTTGCATTGATGTAGTTACTTTGGATTATCAGATATCGTAAAAAGATATTGTTGTACAATGACCGGGTTGAGCAACTTAACAAAGTTACTCAGGAGCGGGGATCATGTTAAGAAACAGTATGATGAATGGAAGAAGAGAAGGTCTGCAAACTCTTTTTGCTATCTGTATTCACTTCATATCTCCTTTTATGACAATAACCTTGGCTGATTTTGTTATTTCAGATTGGATGGATTTATGTCAGGATTTAACGTCATATCTTTAAAGTTGAAAGAAATGTATCATGTTTGTATAATCTGTCTGTGTAACGCATGTTCCTTAGTTTAAATTGTTATAGCTGTAATTTCTATTACAGTTTACCCTTATTCCGTAAGTTGGCATGATTTGGATGCAATCTGACTTTGCGTACTGGCACTATGGTTCTGGATCTAGAAATTTTCCAATTAAATGTCTTGTTCCGTTCCTTTTTCAGAATTTTCCAATCAATGCTCCTTTATTTAGCCATTGATATTTTATTGAACTGTCTTCCTCTGCATGCTTAGTATGATGCGCATACACCTTGTAGGGTTATGACAAATAGCATGTAATTCCTCTTTTGTGTTTGCCGATGATCACACTTGGAGGTGATGCAGAACTCGAGCTTGTGGATTCTTTGGATCATTTCTCAGCAGGTGTTGTGTTCAGTGTTAGACCGCCAAAGAAAAGCTGGAAGAATATTGCGAATTTATCATGTGGTGAAAAGTTTACTTATCAAACTTGTTGGGATTTAGGCTTTGATTTGATTCAAATTCCAAGGATTGCAAATTATGTTTTCATCATCATGTCTACGATTTTCTGACCAAACCTGTAATAGCATGTTGTTTAAATTCTTCTTTGTTTCACTTGCAGACTCTTAGCTCATTGGCACTTGTTTTTGCTCTTCATCATTATAAGCCTACCTCAATTTATGTAATGGATGAGATTGATGATGCTGCTCTAGGTACTTTTTATTAACCTTGTTGTTCAGTTCATTAAATTTGTTCTTAATTTGCAATATAAATGATTTAATGGGTTATTTGGTGTGACAGATTTCAAGAACGTATATCTCGTGGGGCATTATGTAAAGGACAGGACTAAGGATGCGCAGTTCATTATCATAAGGTTGGTTTGGTGCTCACCTAAAGGTTTTATTTATGATGATTATTGGTATAGCTGATGATGATTACTGTACTTACCATGTTATGTTTTGCTTTGAACAGCCTGAGGCACCATATGCTTTGAGCTGGCAGATCCACTAGTTGGGATTTATAAAACTGATAATTGCACCAAGAGCATTACTGTTAATCCAGGAAGTTTCGTGGTATGTCAAAAAACCGCTTGATGGATGTCACTAATGATGTTGGATAGAAGATGCTTGATTACGATGTCTCTTGTACTAGTTTTGTATAATATTGTATTATTGCTATTTATACATTCGAGCTCTAATTGCTGTAACATATACTGTCACTGACCGTTTTCCATAGTACAAAGTTGGATCTGTTGGTTGTACCAAGTTCAAATTAGACATAATTATGCGTATTGAAGTCGAATCTGTTATGAAGAAACTTATGCTGGTATTTTGAGTTAGGACAAGTGTAAACGCAAGCAGAACGTATTTCATCAGTATATAGCAGCTGAATGATAATTATCAATATCTAGAATTTAGGGTTTTAAACATTATTTTCACTCATAATTTATTGGCTGTCTTTGCTTTTAACATGCTCAGTTTCCCTATTCTTTGAGCATAGCTTGAAGGAAACTGATATCAGTGAAGTGGCAGGAGCTGGCTTGTCTGTCTCTTTAATAGTAGTGTAAGACCATGCTCCCAAAAGTGCCCCAGTAACTGGTCTCACCAGATAGACCCAAAGTCCTTTATAGGATCCACTTGCTATTGCAGGACCAAGTTGTCACCCCCCGAAACCTAAATGGGTGACCGGCACGGAATATGAGTGAACTCACATTCCTTAAGCCTTAATCTTATAAACATATGTTCCGAAATATATGGATTCTACCTATAAATTACATGGAGCATCTAACTTTAAATAATAATACAAAAGTCTAGGGCTATGATTACATCAACTACTAGCACCTCCAGATGGATCAACTATCTCCAAATCATTAAAGAGGCCTTTCACCGCTTAGTAGGAGATGCATGGTCGGCAATATCGTTTGAACCAAAACAAATTTTCCGGTGAATAACGTCCCATTATTGTAATTTAATAAATTGCAAAAGCAAAATAATTTAAACATCTTTATCTTTTGCTAATAACCATAAAGTAATAAATCTCAATTTCTAAACCATACGATCAGGAATAAAATAGAATTTTATATAAAATATCGTTAATAAGATAATTTCATATACAAAATAAAACCTTTGATTTCATATAATCAATTTAAACCATAATTCTCAAACCTCATATTTCATATTTCCACATAACTTCTTATAGAACGAATGACAAGCGTGGCCACACAATCCACGAGGGTAACTAAACCAAGCATGACTCAAGGCCATGAAACAAGTATGGACACACAGTCATGAGGGTAACTAACCAAGCATGACTCAAAGCCATGAAACAAGCATGGACACACAGTCCATGAGACAAGCATGGACACACAGTCCATGAAACAAGCATGAGAATGAATCCCATGAAAATCAAGCGAGCTCGAAGTTAACCATGGTGCACCAAGGACTAACAGTACTGCTGTTAGTAACCAGCGTTCTGTATTCAGTTCTCTCCAAAACATTTTCAAACATGCTTGGGGTCAATTTAGCAAAGTAGTAAAAATTCTTCTTTCAAGATAATAACAACTTTATCTCATACTTCATAATCAAATTTGTTGGATATGATTAGTTTTGTTGATGCCTTATATAGATGTTATTCTTAAGAGTAAAAAATTTGTATAATATATTTATCTCCTACATTGACTAACTACTATAATTAATGTAGATTAATCCAAGTTGAATTATAGAACAAGAAGGAGATAAGAGATTTTAGAAAGAAGAAATTGGAGAAAATGTTAAGTTCAAGAAGAAGAGGAAATATTGAAGAATGTTTAAGTTGCAGAGAATGATGAGTCCATGTTATACAATGAAGAATGATCAAGAATGGATATTGAAGAAAGAAGAACTTGTTAAATATCATGAGAATATCAATATTCAAGTTTATGTGATCAAATAGAAGTTGGAACGGTTCAATTCGGAGCTAAAATCAGCAAGTTCAAGCTTCCGGATGAATACAGTGATTTTCGCATGAACAGTGTCATGCTCGAGCATGAAAAACGTCCTTGCTCGAGCATGAAAAATAGCTTGCTCGAGCACAAATAATTCCATGCTCAAGCAACAACATTTTTTAGCAGTTTCGGCTCTTATTCTCGCATAAATAGTGTCATGCTCGAGCACAAAAAAGTGTCATGCTCAAGCAACAACGTGCTTTAGCACACTCTGCTCAGCTCTGTTTCGCGTCTCAGCTGGCGACCTCTGTTAATTCGACAATATCTCCCAAACTAGGAATCAGATTGAAGTGAAACCAATTTTGTTTGAAACTAGACTCCCAATGAGTTATCTTGATATAAAATTCAAGCCCAAAGGAGTTTAGATGAGAGAGCTATCAATTTTTGAAGTTGCAACAAAAATCAACGTCACAATCCAAACCCAGCTTCGGTATTTTGAGCATATCTCACAAACAAAAAATCTAAATGAGTGAAACCGGTGCCATTTGAAACTAGACTCAAATACCTTTCCAAAAACATCAAGATCACAAAAAACAAATATCAATTGAAGGAGATATGATGTTTTGAAGTTGAAGGTCAGTTCAGGATGCTGCAAAAAATGTTGGTCAAGAACAACCTCCATCCATCTGATGTTAATGGACAAACTACAACTAGTTTGAAGCTGATTATTCTTGCATTGGAATGAAGACTTAAAGAGCTTCCCAAGCATAGACAATATAATAGCTTGTTCAAGTGTTTTAGTGAACCATGCCCGAGCAACATCTTTGAGATTCCCGAGCATCATCGAGCTCAGAACAGAAATTTCCAAATCGAGCAATCATGCTCGAGCAAAGAAATGAGCTTGCCCGAGCAGTGTCGAGTGTCAGTGAGAATTCCAACTATGAAGAGTCTTACCCAAGCAGAGAAGAAGTCTTGCCCGAGCACCATGCTCGAGCAGACCATTTATGATGCCCAAGCATCATCGGGCCCAGAGTAAAAGTTTACAAGTTGGAAGGACGTTGCCCGAGCAGATAGTTAGACGTGCCTGAGCAACATCAGACTTTGAAAGGAGTAAAGAAGCTTGCCCAAGCAGGGAAAATGGCTTGCTCGAGCAGAGGTAAAAGGTTGCCCGAGCAACACCAACCCTTCTTTCATCTTTACTCTCTGGATGACCTGTGCCCGAACAGGAATTAGCCATGCTCGAGCACTATGCTCGAGCAGAGCAAAAAGCTTACTCGAGCAGCAGCGTGATATCTGAATGCTTTTGCCTCTGTCTGCGACTTGCTCGAGCAACAAGCAAGACTTGCTTGAGCAACATCAAAAACCATAGCTTTTAACTTAGACGCCAAGTGAAGCTTGCCCAAGCAAGCTTGGGATCTTGCTCGAGCATGAGCGTGATCTGACATAAAACATGTTGCTTTTCAAACTGATGCCCGAGCATAAGATTAATCATGCTCGAGCATGATCACCTCTATTTTGAAATCACCGTCTTCGAAAATCTTATATCATTGAATGTGCTCTCATATTCTTATATGATTACTCATTACTATTCCTAATTGCTTTTAATCAGTTTGCTAATGAGTTTCAGATGATTAGATCATGGATTAACAACAAATTAGCATAAAGCAATTTGTTGTGTCAGAAGCATTAAATGCTATGCTAGATGAAAGCCTCTGTGTCTAACGGATAGTTTGAATCTTTACAACGGCTATTAATACAATACTCAAGACGGAGCATTAACAAAGTCAATGTTAAACATTTTATGATAAAAGTTGGATTAGAGCTCAACGGTCAAAAAGTAACTAAAGCTTCAATAGCTACTTCCAACTAATCTCTAATGATCGAATGCTCGCAACGGTCGAAACACAAGAACCTATAAATTGCAAAGTCTTCAAACCGGAAAGAGCGACGACGATTGATGAATGAATCGACGAAGCCAACAAAATGATTTTACTACTTCACCGTCGATAGTTCATACTCTCTGTTTCTCAATATTCATATAGTTTACAGTAGAGAGTGAGATGAACGATTATGTACTTCAGTGTTAATCATATTCACTTCTAAGAGAGAAGATTCATTGTAATCATTTTATCTGAGAGTTACTCAAGATTGGGTGATCTTGAGTGGGAAACCGATTGTATCCTTAGTACCTTACAGTGTGTAAGGGGGAGTATCTCAGTGAGAGATTTGGCTTCACAAGTGCCTGGGTAAACTTATGGGATTGTAAAGGCTTCCCTTGTGCCCGATTAAACAAGAAAATAGTGGATTGAAAATCTCAAGTGGAGCTTGGGGACTGGACGTAGGTCAAGGATTAGGCCGAACCAGTATAAATCATAGTTTGCATATTCTCTTCCCTTATCTCTTATATTTCTAGTATATGCTTGTTTGAATATGTAACTGTTGATTTAAAAGACTCGAAAAGATTTTCAAAGTTTGAAGTTCTTAATCTTCACCCAATTCACCCCCTCTTGGGTTCAGCCGGTTCTTCAAAATTCTCCAGCATGTACTTCCACAAACAATATTTTAAAACTTTCCCTAAAATTCAATCTGTTAAAAAAATCCTTTTAAAGCATCAAGAACTCACGTTAAAAACATTTCATTTCAAATAATAAATTCCAGCTTATAAACTTTCCAAAATCCAAGATCATTCCAATATAAAAATTTATGAAAAATATCTCAAAAGTCTCATTTTCATTTAACTACATTAGCATGAATTATGCTTTGAAACAATTGGAAGAAAATACATAATAACGAATAAAATTATCATTCTTTACTCATATACTATCAATAAATATTCCTTCACAAAATCATGCTTTTAAGTATGGAAATAAACATAAAAGTTCAACAATAAAAATATTATTTATAAAAATTAGGGATGTTATTCGCTCACCTGTTGCTCCTTCCGAAACTATATCTTTACCAAAACCCATTTTTGTTCGCTTTTCTCTTGAGCTCTGGAAATTGCCAATTCCTATAAATTTTGAAATTTATATATCTACCTCTAATGGAATTTACCTACTGATTTTAAAAATCCTTAAGTACCAAAACATCCTTAATCACATTTATCACTCAATTATCTATGTGAAATCACCCTCTATTCTCCACTAATGCTTCAAGTGTTAAATATGGGTTTTTGTCACTTTTGACTCACTAACTTGAGCCCCATAAATTGCAAACACCTTTAGACATAACTAACACTAAAGCATAAGAAGTGCTTATCTAAACATATAGAAACACCAAACCGCCAGTCCCTATATACTTTCAGCTTTATATAATTCTTAACCACTCCAAATAGTTTATGTTTTTAATCTAGAATATTTCAGCTTTTCATTTTGACCATCAAAACCATCATGCTACTTGCAACAAACGTACATACAAATATATGTCCTAACCTTACAATTACTCCCATGTACTTCATCTATTTCATCACGTAAGCATTTTTGTGAGATTTTTGAGAGCAAAATTAGACAAAACTCTTCTGCTCAGCTAATACCAAATCTGGACGTCATAATCCCACTAAACATGCAAAAGTATATATTCTCATACAGCTTTCTAACTCTCTTATACAAACTCTAATCTTATGCAAAACCATCCTGTTCTCACCAAATCAATGATTCTCCACTCAATTAAATCAATATTCCTTTGACCCAGTCATCCCCCAATGACAGCCATTAAAGAAATTGAAGGTGGGAGAATGTTCAAGAGACTCACCTTGATCAAAATCTATGGTTGCATGTGATGATCGGCCTCTCCTCTTCCTCCGGCAACTCTCTCTCGCTCTCAGACGGCTCCCTCTCTCACACACTCACCCTCTCATTTTCTTGTATTGTGGCCAAATGCATTAATCAGAAAATAAGGAGTAGTGTGCTGCGGAAATGGTTAATTGGAGATATAAGGGAGTGATAAATTGGTGTGTTGGCCGAATGGTTTAATGGAGAAATAAGGGAATTATGCATGTGTACATGTGTCTGATTTTGAGGATAGGAAAAGGTGAGGTGTCTCAATATGAATGAGGGAGGGTGTGTTATGGACCCACTCCAAAATAAACCCATTTGATCATTTTTAATCTTATCTGCAACTTAGTCCTTTTAATTACTCATTTAGTTGTAAACAAGACTTCAGACCCGTGCGATGCACAGGTATGTTTAATATTTAAATTTTTTAAACGTAACACATAAAATATTATGTAAATATCAAACAATTTGTGTACATCATATTATCACATCATTTTTATTCTAGAATAAGATCACAAAACATACATAATATTATGTAAATCTCAAACTATTTCCCTTCATCATATTGTCAAATGATTTTGGATTTTACAATGGAAACTCAAAACACACATTGTGACAAGTTTTGAAATACTTCTCTGTAAACAACATTTGTTGAACTCATCCAAGATAAGTAATTTCAATCCATTGAAACTCTTCACCCTAGAAAGTGCAACATATAGTTGCCCGTGTGAGAAGACTGGGGTTGGGAGGTACAGACCTACATTAGTCATGAATTGTCCTTGACTCTTATTTATCGTCATTGCAAATGAAATGATAATGGGAAATTGTCGTCTTGTCAAAGTGAACGGAAGTTTACATTCAGATGGGTTTATATCCATTCTGTGAATCAAAATATCTTCACCAACACTTGTGCCATTCAATGCCTTAGCCTTAATGACATTTTTCCCAAGTTGTGTAATTTGTAGCCTTGTTCTGTTGCACAACCCAGCTGCCTGATCAATATTTCTTATTAACATAACTGGCACACCAATTTTCAATACCAATTTATGATGAGGTATCCCTGAGCATTTAATTTCATTGAGATACTCTGTGTCATACAGATCATCAAAACTTCCATTACTATCTTCTGTACGACCCACAGAGTCAAAACTAAGGTACTCAATTGCTTCACCAGGCAACAATGAACAAATGTACTCATTCAATATATCAACATTCTCTGTTCTAGGTGTGAGAATTGACCTATTGGTCAAGTAACCTTCTTCAAATATACGCTCCTTTAAATTTGGGTAAGTAGCTTCCACAATGCATCTAATTGGGTTACAATCATCATGAAGCAGCAACTCTGAGGGTATAGTGATGTCAGCAAAACCATCATGTGGCAACCAATGGATCCATCTCCCACTTTTAGTAACCACTCTAAAAATGATTTAATCTTTTCCTGTTCAACTTGATTAATTGAAGACTTCAACCTCATATTCTTGGTTAGTTACAGTGATCTACATTTTTTCCAAAGAGAAGAAGCATTAATTGTAGCATCAACAATCTCAGCTCGTACACCTTTTGGGATAACTGGCAAGATTTGCCTGAAATCACCCCCATTACAACACATTTACCTCCAAATATACAATCACACTTCATCAAATCCCTCAATGTTCGGTCTAAGGCCTCCACACAATGTCTCTTAATCATTGGCGCTTCATCCCAAATAATTAATGTAGTAGCTTGAATTAATTTTGCAATTGCGATGGTGAGTAATGGAACATATGGAGTCTTCATTAATGTCGATTGGTATACAAAATCTAGAATGTGATCCTTCGATGGTAATAGAGTGGTCGCTATTCTTTGGAAGCTATATTGAGTATGATTCCACCATTTGCTCGTACGGAAGCTGTTAATGAATTCCATATAAATGATTTACCTGTTCCTCCAAAGCCATGGACAAAGAAAAAACCTCCTCTTTTTGAAGTAACTGCACAAATTATCTCCTCATAAACTTTCCTTTGTTCTTGGTCATTAGTTGCAGTAATCGTTTAAAGGTCTCCATCTCTTTTTCTTTGTTGTAGTTAAGCTCTTGTAGAATGAGTTGCTCTGAAGTGTCAATGATTAAGTCATTATCAGGTTTAGGCATTGATGGATAGTCATTGAGTGATCGACCATTGCGCAGCAAAAGCTGTTCAATGTTAGCAAGCCCTGCAGCTTCTTTGTTGGCATCTGTAATTTGTAGATCTGTATAACAAATTTTGTCAAAAAAACTTATATTTTAATTTCTAAATTTATGTCTAGATATCAGCTACAAATATAACACACTTTATACGAGGGAATAAAATTAAATAAGTTAACTTATGTATATTGAACACATGGAAATTAAACATGTCGAGAAATTTATTAAAAATATGATATTAGATTTTTTTCAATTTCTCTATCTATAATCTTTTACTTAAATATAAAAATCATAAAGTCTTAATACACACCTTGAAAACGTTGGTCTCTATGATTGACATGCAACAAATCTTCACAAATAACCTCTTTCGTCTGTTCCCAAACAATAGATGGATCAGATAACGAATGGCTTAATAACATGCTGGTGAAGAATTGACGTAAGTAATTGCCTGAAGCCCATCTTGATGCTTCTTTAATTGCATCTATGTACTCTTTGTCATCATCTAACAAACCAAGTGCATAACATGCTTCTCTAAATGTTGGATAAACAACATTATTCACTGTCCTTATGCTTGCATAATCCTTTGCACCCCATACCTTTGTCAACAACAAACGGAGATAATATAATTCCCCTTGAGCTAGTGTACAATGACCCAATCTTCCCACTAAAAATCCACGTTCACGAAGCTTCCATATCCTTTTCTCCCTAACAAATGTGAAGTAGTTAGGGAATTGAGAGTAAGTAAGTGTTGTTGCTAATGGATCATCTTTATTTTTTTCCATCCAAGCAAGGAACATGGATTCTTTAACTCTTGGGTTGTTTACCACTGATGACATGTTGTCTGTTCGACTATAGTAAATAGATTGTTGATGTGGAAGATGAAAACTTAGTCTTTCAACAGGTGGTTGTCTATGATGAATATCAAAGCCAAAAATTCTCCATGATGCCTCACAAGCAAAGACGTACCTACAATTTAGGTAGTGAGATATTTCATCTACCGTTTGTTGAGTGGATGGATTATCATTTGCATTATATATGCCTGCAATAACATGATCATGTCCTTTGCTTATGTATTTGAATAAGTACTTGATAGCACGTGATTGATTTGTCTTTTCAACGTTCAGATGACCAGCAAATAATTTCAGCAACCTAGGATTATAAGGAACAACGTATCTGTTGTCAAGTTCAACGCCTTTCCTTGTCACCGTACGTCCGTCATTCCTCCTACCGTAAGTGGGATAATCATTTTCATCAACCACAATACGCTCAGTATATCTTTTTGGAAAGTATTTTGAACATTTACCATCTTTAACACAAGGTGCAGATTGTAACAACCTTCCGCATGGACTATGAACCATGTAGCTTCCTACTAATTCATGTAATTCTGGGTCAACATCTCTATTTGGTATCTCTACCAATATTAGCTTGTTGACATCAAATGGTGTCATAAATTTATCCACTTCGTGCAACCACAAAATAATATAAGCATGTGGTAACCCTCTTTTTTGAAATTCAATTGTGTATACTTCTGTAAATATTAAAAAAAAAACACACACACAAATAAAATTATTGGGATGTATGTAATTAATTGTACATAACTTTTGAAAAATTGAGCATATACAATTTAAATTTAAAATTGTAGTCAAATAATTTTCCACGGAAGAATAAAAAAATTAACACAGTAATAGTTTTAGATTAAGATTATACCTGCTTTGACAGTTCTAAATATCTTCTCATCCTTCAAAATACGCATTAATTTGTGCAATTTGACATTGAATATCCTGCTCAATACTTCTGGTCTGTCGCACGGTTTCAGCCCACATTCATCACAATGACGTGTAATCTCAGGCCACATTGGGTTGCATGTGAATGTTATAAATATATCTGGATATCCAGCCCAGGCACAAATAGCCATTGCATCTTGATAATTTTGAATCATATACCTAGCACCACCAGTGAAAGAAGATGGTAGAATAACTCGGCGTCCCGTAGACGAAGGATCTGTCTCCCCTCTAATAACTGCATCTGAAATTCCACTGTATAGATCAACTCTTAATTCCTTCTGATGCATCCTAATGTAGTCCAGTCTATCACTTTCAACCATCGAGTACCCATCAACAATAAACTGATGAAGCAATTTTTTAAATGCCATGGAAGTTTTTGCTCAGGAGCACTGGTAAGACGGAAGTTTTTTTTGGACCAAAAATTGTCACGGAAGTTCACTAAACGTTGCAATTTTGCCACTCCGTTAATTTTGACTGTTAAGTTTAACTGAGTACACACGTGGCATGCCACCTTATCAATCAAAAGTATCATTTTTGCCCCGGAAGTTTTCACTGAGGAGCAATTTTGCCTCGAAGTTTTCAAAACGAGCAATTTTTGAGTTTACAAAACGTAGCAATTTTGACCTTCTGTCCCCCAATATTAAATTTGACTATTAAATCAATCAAAGACCACACATGTCATGCCTTGAAAAGGTCAAACTTAGAGTCAGATAAGGAGATCCTTGAGATGTTGAACTCAAGGCGGCCAGAATTTGTGAAGCCGAACTGGTCAAAGAGACTGAAAGGTCTGTCGCAAAACCCAAAGGAAGCATCACTTATGATCTAAGTAAATGAAACGCAAAATGAGAAATGAATTATTCCAAAAATTGGTTTAGTCAAACAAATCAATAGTGATAATATTTACGTTTGTATAGGCTGATCATTTGCTTAGATCATAAGTGATGCTTCCTCTGGATTTTGCGACAAACCTTTTAGTCCCTTTGACCAGTTCGGCTTCACAAATTCCGGTCGCCTTGAGCTAAACATCTCAAGGATCTCCTTCTCTGACTCCAAGTTTGACCTTTTCAAGGCATGACATGTGTGGTCTTTGACTGATTTAATAGTCAGATTTAATATTGGGGGACAGAATGACAAAATTGCTACGTATAATAGGACTTGCATGGACAGTCATAGGTAATTCATTATTTGAGGGTATTCCCTAAAACTCTATACAATATAATTCGGTTAGTTTAACTTCGATCTACAGGAAACTTTTGAAGTCTGCATCTACTCTACAGCTGACTTTCTTTCTGCTGGCTGAGTTATTCTTTTTCTTTGGCTAAGTTCTTTTTCTTAGCCTTTCCATCTAGTTCTTAATTTAGGTGATACCACTCCCTTTTTCATACATTTTTAGACCTTGTGAAAGAAATACAATCCATTTGCGAAATTGATTCCAAAGCCTATTGCAACCCCTACCAGGTCTCCAACCTGCCAAGTACACACTCTCATGTGAAGGTGGTAAAAGTACTGTAGCATGTAATTTTTGTTCTTTTTTGGGACTAATAATGTAAAATATTTTGATATATATAGAAGGATGATTTAGGTAAGTTTTAGTGTTGGAATATTGAACCATGATTAAGATCTTATCTTGTTAGTTAAGATCATGATTAGTAATAAAACTTTATAAATAGAGTTCCTAGTTAATGTGTTAGGTAGGGGTGAAATGTGAAATGTGAAATCCTCAATAAGTTGAGAGAAAAGTTTCTCTCTCGAAGAAAGATAATTTGAATTTCCATCAAAATCCCTAGAATCAGGGTTAATTGTAAGTCGGTTATTAATTACCTTCAAGTACAGGATGATCATTGTGAAATTCAGGTGGGTTGATTTGTATCTTGCAAACAATAATTTGTTATCTAAGAAGATTCTTCCTAATTTTCTTAACAGTTAGGATTCATATGTATCTTACAGCTTTGAAATTAGTGGTGACGGCGCAGATAACGAGCATGAGAATGAAAGTGATGAGGATCGATCTCCATGACAAGAGCTTGAGCATCTGCTCCACAAGGAGAGTTTGTTCCCAACATTTTTATAGGATGCAATAACAGTCTTTGCGTAAAAGAGGCAACAATGCCTCCTGTCGTTTGAGCTCCCACGTAAAATGGGACCTACACCCATGAACGAACCAATCAAGTCTAAGTGATGTTGTATAGATAGTAGCTCGGTACTTAATATAAGAGCCGGTTAATTTTTTTGCGAGAGATTAATGAAATTAAATAAATTATTTAATTATATTATATGTTAAGTATTATTATATATATATATATATATATATATCAATTTATAAGTCAAATAAATTATTTTCGAGGAAAAAGATAAATATAAATATTTTAATCTAATTTATTTAGTTTCTTTAATATCTTTTTTTTTTTAAAAGTTTAACTCACTGTATATTCAGGACTGGATGGAGGATGTTCCTTTTCATGGATCCACTCAAATGATTTTCATTATCCTTTAATTACTTAATATATCCCGAATAGTGATATACTATATAATATATACTCCCTCTAGTCTTAATTATAGGAGCAAATTTTGGAGTTAGTTTTGATCCTAATTATAAGAGCAAGTTTTAACTTTTGTCAATTTTTTCCTATAATATCCCTATCTATACTTGGAAAAAAATTAAAAGGAAAAGAAATATAAAGCGACCCGGGCCTGTCGCTAGAATTTTTGATGGGGGTGTTCTTTTACTCGCATCTATTCGGCATGCTAATTTTGTTCATTTCACATTGGGTTTGATGTTTTTGTGAATGAATATATGTTTTAGGGTATTCCTTCGTCTATCGCGATTGTTTTTTTTTTTCCAAAGTCTCGAACTTAATGTCGGCTACCGATTCAACAAGCAACTTAATGTCATTTTAAATTTTAGGTAAGGGTATTTTAGGAAAATATATATAATTAACTAATTTAACTTCCTTCCTTAATCCCTTCAAATTCTGGTAAATAGCTCCTATAATTAGGACTGGATGGAGTATATAGTACCTGTTTCCAAGGGAAATGGCCGGCAGCGGCGAAACCTATGGAGACAGCTGGGTTTATATGGGCGCTGGAGATGTGATCGGGGGCATAAACCATGACCATGACAATGAATCCGGCGGCAAGTTCAGCTCCTAGTTGTGATACTTTCTTGTCATCCACAGAACTAAGTGCAACCGTCCCACTTGCCACAAAAAACACAAATAGATATGTCCCTATTAGCTCTGCCAATACCTGTTTTAATTATTACTGCATATATTAATTATCGCATCAACCCAAACGTTAATTAATCTCTCATGATAAAGCGAGTGCTTTTAGTTACTAGACGTACAACCAAGCAGAGAGATTGTATAATGTAAGTGTGATGGATATGGATGAGCCTGTGTGGTACCAGTGGCGAACCCACACTGGTGCTAATGTGGGCAAGTGAACACACAAAATATATATAATTTGAGGGGAATTTTTCCAAAGTGTATCGGTGGAACAGATGGTAAAGCTTCTACTCCTTTCTGCCTGCCTGAGCCCGACGTTCCCCAAACCCTTTTCCCCCAAATTTCGCCGCTCTCTGCCTCGTCCGTCGTCGCTCAGGCTGCTCTCTCTCTTGTCACCTACTTCCCCCTCCCCCAAATTTCCATCGTCCCCAAATTTCCAACGCTCTCTGCCCTAATTTCTCTGCCTCGCCGCCATCCCTCGTCCGCCCTCTGCCTCGTCCGCTCTCTGCCTCGTCGCCGTCGCTCAGGCTGCTCTCTCCCTCGTCCGTCGCTCAGCCTTGTTCAACCGTTGAATAGCATAGAATCGGCTCAATCGATTCTGCTCAACTCTTAAGGTAATTTTCCAGTCTCTATGTTCCAGTTTCTAGGATTGCATCTGGTGTCTAAAGTTGATCCTCTGAGTAATTTTTCAAGTATGAGAAAATCTGAGTATTAGTGTATTACATTTTCCTTATCTATAACTAATGGTGGGTCTGCTGAATCTGATTTTAATGGCTTTGTTAAGAAGATTAACGTGATGTAGCCTTGTTTCCAGTTTGTCGTTTGATTTCCTGTTGATTTTAGCCAATTTAAACAAAGGTTGTGATGTTCTATGGGTAATTTTGCTGATTTCTTTAAATTTCTGAGAAAGAAGAGGAAGATTATGAGAAGTTGGCAGGAGAACTTAGTAATGCTTCCCTCTTGAAATAATTGATAAAGCCCTGGAGAAATTCGGCAACGACATTGCTATTGCTTTCAGTAGGCATTTGAAATCAATGTAATAATCTTGTTGGTGGTAATCCTTCTCTAGTTGTAGAAATTCTATTGGCTATTGCTATTGGCTATTAGCTTATTAATTATGACTTCTTTTGATGTAATCCTTCTCTAGTTGTAGAAATTCTAATGTAATAATCTTGTTGGTGGTAATCCTTCTCTAGTTGTTGAAATTCTATTGGCTATTAGCTTATTAATTATGACTTCTTTTGATGTAATCCTTCTCTAGTTGTAGAAATTCTAATGTAATAATCTTGTTGGTGGTAATCCTTCTCTAGTTGTAGAAATTCTATTGGCTATTAACTTATTAATTATGACTTCTTTTGATGTAATCCTTCTCTAGTTGTAGAAATTCTAATGTAATAATCTTGTTGGTGGTAATCCTTCTCTAGTTGTTGAAATTCTATTGGCTATTAGCTTATTAATTATGACTTCTTTTGATGTAATCCTTCTCTATTTGTAGAAATTCTAATGTAATAATCTTGTTGGTGGTAATCCTTCTCTAGTTGTAGAAATTCTATTGGCTATTGCTATTGGCTATTAGCTTATTAATTATGACTTCTTTTGATGTAATCCTTCTCTAGTTGTAGAAATTCTAATGTAATAATCTTGTTGGTGGTATTTTTGTGTGATGATCTTCATTCTAATGTAATAATCTTATCTTATAAAAAAGCCATTGCTTTTCAAATGATTATTTCAATTCTAAAAGTTAAACGGTTTGGAGAAGGTTCGTGATTGAATTTTACCAACTGATCAATGTATTTTAATTTGGAACTACAATTCTTTTGAGGGAGTTCTTTATTGCAAGCCACACTTTGACCAACTTTGGTAGTCTTGACAAAAGCTTGAAGGTAACAAAGCTTTCATTGATTAGCTTTCTTTAAATTTCATTGCTCTACGTTAGCTTCATTGATTAGTTTTATTTAAATTGCTTTGGAGTTGGAAATCATAACTTTAGTTGCTTAGTGTCCTTGTATGGAAATCAAGATGTATTGGATCTCATTGAAAAGGTTTTTATGTTTTTATGTTCTCTTTTTGCCATAAAAAGTATTTTTCCCCTTAAAAAAAATTTTTGGGGGCCCCCAAATCCCGTTACTAATTGTGCATCACAAACTTCAAATCCTGGGTCCGCCCTTTGTGTGGTACAGAGAGCAAATTAAAGACCATTAAATTTCTGTTACCTTCCTGCGAAAACCAGCAGGGTAACCAGCATATTGGTTCTGGAGGGCAGCAGGGTTTTGCGGCTGATTTGTTTCAGGGGTCTATCTGCATCCTACGTTGTTGTTTAGTATAGCAGATTTATCTCACAAGAGTTTAATACCTATAAACTTGATTTGCTGCAGCGGTAGCGATTGAATTGCTCCTTTTGTTTAAAATTTTATGGTACAAAATATAAGATACCTTTAATACCAATGCTTATTTTTCACAAATATCTTTATTTTTAATTAAATTCTTATTTTAGGGATCAACAAGTAAAGAGAGATAATCTCTAATTATTAAGAGTAACCTTTTTTTTTTGGGGGGGGGGGGGGGGGGTATGTAATGCAACTTATATTTATGACCGGACCGGATGTAGTAGTTAATATCTTCTAGATTGGCTGCTAAAATTGGAGAAATAATATACCCACACATATTCGATAGTGGGCTGAAGTTGTAACTCATTTTTGTCATTACCGAATTCCCATAGTTTATGTTTGCATTTAATATTCCTTTTACCTATTTCATTTTCTATATTACTTTCTAAGCAAAAAATGACAAAAGAAATTGGCTGAGTGCCCGCCCCCGGGAAGAGTCCGTAATGTGAAAAATGGAAGTTTCAGTCCATTTATAATTAAATTCCTTTTTAACATAATGATTAACGTTATATGTCATAGAAGACATTAAACATTAACGTTCTGCTTGGATGCATGGGAAGAAAAGTTGGGAGAAAAAACTTGAGAAGAGAAAATGGTACTCCCTCCGATCTTAATTATAAGACATTTTTTCCTAGATTTTGGAGGATTAAAGATATGAGTTAAATTAATTAATTATATTCATTTTTTTAAAATGATCTTATTTAAAGATGTGGACACTCACACTCTAGTTACTTTGAGGCTGTGACAAGTGACATGGTTTTGACAGTCGTTTTATCCCATAGGCGCAGTCGATTATCAGTTGCGGCCCAACTCTGAATTTTCAACTCATGAGTTATGCCCATCCTCTGTTCTGTTTCACCCTCAATTCAATTATCCCAGTTTTATTCAGTCATGCATCAACTTGAAATATTGGTGACTTATATTTACTCAAAATTATTTTATTAAAAAAATATTAAAATTAAGGTGTATATGACATTAATGAGTTGTAAACATTACTTACTTTATAGAATTAAAATTAAAAAGTGTTTAATTATATGACATTAATGAATTGTAAACATTCAAATGTTGTTATATTTATAGAATAATAGAATACATTGAAAGTCAAAAAAAATAAAAACAATATTTTACAAAAAAATAATAGCAAGAATGAGATTAAATTTCAAGGGTTTAATCTTAAAAAAAAAAAAATAATGTGGTCCATTAAATATAGAAAAAAAAAAAAAAAAAAAAAAAAAAAAATTAAAAGCCCCTACACTACTACAAAATATAGATTTATTCTCAAATAAATCTATTTTTTAAAAAGGAAAGTAAAAAATAAAAACAATATTTTACAAACAAATAAATAAAGGAGGTGATATTTTTGTAATTTTGTAAATTAATTTTGAAATATTGAGTGTTCCTTTATTAAAAACTGATGCCCTAATTAAAAAAGGGACATCAAAAGTAAAGTTTTTGACGTCAATAAAACTACTTTTAACTTCCCTTTTATAATTACTCCGACTCAAGTAGCTAGCCATGCTCAGAAATAACTCTCGAGGGAAAGACAAGGAAGAGCAAGCAGCCAAGCATCCATGACATAACCACAGTGAACCTTATTCAAACTTCAACCATAGCTTCACGAAACAAAACCAAGAAGTCTTCTTCTTCTTCGCCGCCAGAGAAACGTATGAACATGAAGATGCCCTCATCACAGTTACACTCACCATCAGTACAGCAGAATAATTCTGCAGAAAAACAGTTTCAGTGGACCCACCAACAACAGCAGCCAATGGATGCTCTGAGTGATCCTGTATTTCATGACGAATTGTTCATGTCTAATTTCTATGGTATATTTGTGATGACTTATCATCCTATGGGAATGTTTATGACTTATCATCCTTTGATTTTAGAATCGAGGACCAGGATCTGTTCTCAAGTTCTCTTCTTTATCATGAAACTTCTTCCTACTGGTACTTAGAACCTCTCAGTCAAAACATGGTTTTCCCGATGCCATGAGAGAGAGGGAGAGATTTTATTGTCCTATTAATCATTATTGATGGCTAGACTGAAAGTAGTATGTTCTTGATTTGCTGATGAGTGGACTGGGGTGATGATTCCGTGTTTGCTGCTTTCTACTGTACTTCCTTTGGTCCTTATTATAAGGCATCAACTAACAATTTTCACAAATCAATAAAAACAGTTAAAGTCAATAAAGTTGTTAAATAACTTTTAATATTACCCCTACTAATTGTATTAAATTCTAATATTATATTAATTATTACTCTCACCCACTACCTTATTAATTAGGGGCATATATGGAAATATATAATTAATGTTTTTTGAGAACAAGTAAGTCTTATAAAAATAATCAAATATATTTGTTAGTTAGTGCCTCATAATAACGACCAGGGGGAGTAGCTTCCGTGACTGTGAATATCTTAAATTAGCATATTGAAATTTCATGGTTTATAGATCTGAAAAAGGCACACAGACAAATTTCCTTTTTCATGTCACTTATGGCATCCCTTTTTATTGGTCAATGTTCCTAAATTTTACTACATTGCTCATATAGATGTTCCCTATAAAGAAATGTAGAAAGGGCCTTAAAACAGACGTTAAAAGAGTTTTTTGAAGTTGTGTCAGAATCCATCGGGGAAAAAAATCCTAGAGTCCTCAGGGACCAAAACAGAAAACCACAGCTAGACCAGTCCCATCTTTGCCTTTGTTTTTATTCAAAATCATTAGGCAAAATTGAGACACTTGTTGGATAAGCATGACCCGCGCGCGCGCGACACCCATTCAATGTCTTGAGGACTACTGGAATAATGAATGGCCCCGAAATGGACAGGAGGATGGAACTTAGCAACAAAGACAACTCTCCAGAACATTAAAATTAATTAAACCAATGCAGGGATATATGGTGAACCGTGAACAAGGACAAAGCAAGCGGGTGAAGAAGGAGACGAGGGAGTGACCAGTTAGTCTTAATCCTAAGTTTCACATTTCATCATTTACATGAGCTTAACGATTTCATTCAATAGCAATGCTAGCTTACTACTTTATTTTTGTGTCATTTTATACTAGACCTTTAATCAAATCATGTAGGATTAAGTTTCATGGCTTAATTTGCTTGTAGGATAGACATATTCCTACCAACCCTATTTAGTCTCATCTAAGCTGTAATTAAATTAATCCAATTTAACACTAATTGCCAAAGACATAGTGATTAAAATAATTGGAATGTCTTTTAATAGATTGAAAGACACTTTTAGGTAAATAAGGGTCCTAGATTGACAAATATAACTTTGAATGTAATTAAGTAAAAATTTAGACTATAACATTTCAGGTCACCTCTTAAGATTTAGAATCACCATAATCTTTAGCTTTAGTTAGATTTGATTTTCCTTTTTTTTATTTGTTAGATTTTATTCCTATATTTGATTTAAATTGTGTTGAGTCAATTTACGCAAAATTATAAAATTATTACTCAACTGCATTGTTAGTACCAATTAAGTCCTTGTAGAAATGATCTTACTTACTCTTTATTACTTGATACGACTCGTACTATCGTACACTTGTGGAATTTTAGGCTCTATACACTACTACAAAACAGGGATACTGAGTCCTATTTTTTGTACTTTTGACATCCTTTTCTTGTGGGACGTATATCTGGGGGGTGCAGTAGGAAAAACTTAAAGAGTCCTATTTCATAATAGGACGCCTAACATAAGGAGTCCAAGTTTTGGAATTGGACGTCTTAAGTATTTTTTTAAAAAAAAACAAAAACAAAATAGATGAGGACGGTGTGGGTGACGACGTTAAACAAAAATCGAGAAATTTCGGATCCGGAAAAAAATCGAACACATCTTTGAATATCAAAGTAAAATTAAACATGATGAACAGAGAGGGAACCGAGAATTGGGGCAACATCACGAGCGACCATCTGCATTTATTTGCAAAACAAAACAAAACAAAAAAAAACATTAGGAATTGATAAAATCAAATGAGGAAAAAGGTAAAAGAAGAAGATGAATGCATAAATACCGAAATGGTCGAAGAGGAGATCGATCGTAGTTTGTAGAACCGGACGGATGAAGAAGAAACAAACAGTGCCATGGGAGAAGAGTGACCTTGAGCGAGCGACATCGGGCGAAACAAGCAAACGACTGCTGGCGAGTGGGTGAAAGGTATGAGAGATTGCATGAGGTTCAGAGAATGGGTAAGGTTTTGAGGTTCAAAGAGTGGGTGAATAAAATGCGTGAAAAGTGATACTCTTCCCGCTAGGATTTTCGTTTACCGCATTTTTCTTTTTTGAATCACTTTTGGAGTCCAAGTTTCCTACTTGGACTCCAAAGTCATGCTTTGGAGTCCAAGTTTAAAACTTGGACTCAAAAGTGTCTCTCGCAGCCCTACCTGCTGCACGATGTGACCCTCTACTGCAAGACCCTGCATGACGTGACCTTCTTTTCTGCTGTACGAATGACTTTTGGAGTCCAAGTTTTATACTTAGACTCCAAAAGTGTCCCTTGTGGGCCCCACCGCCGCACGATGTGACCTCTTCATTTGTACGAATGACTTTTGGAGTCCAAGTTTTAAACTTGGACTTCAAAAGTCAATTTTTATCACATATAATTACAAAAATGCCACGCTTTCTTTTTTACTTCCTTTTTTTAGAAAAAGGACGTCTTTTGATCTAAAAACCGTTTTTTGTAGTAGTGATAATGTGTATCTATCAATCCTTCATTTGTTATTTAAGAATTTTTAGAATCAAATGATAATTTTTTTAGTGATTCTTTTTACATTAGAAAGTAGACATCTCAAGCTTTTCATAGAGTTTTGATTTGTAATTTTTGAAAATATATAGAATTATATATGAATTTTTGAATTTATAAAATTCTAAATGAACACTAAACTAGCTAGTCGGGCTGATTAGGTGACTAGTTCACCATTTTTTTTGGTCGAGCCGTCCGGTTCAATCCAATTTTAATAATAACCATGCTATTTACGACTAAAATTGGATCATTAACAAGAAACATGCATAAGAGAATTAAAAAACTCCCATAAATCTCCTTAATAACAAGGAGACTAAATTAGGCACAATTTGTTAGGAATTAAATCCATTAAATTTTTTTAAAAAAAAACTAAAAAACTAAAAAAGATGAAATTGTATAAAAACAATTATTCATTTTCAGTCATTATATATATATTCATTTTTCATTAACCATCGAAATAAGTTTCGTTTCATCAACAGACTTTTTTTATTAAAAAAAAAAAAATCCTAATTCAAACATAAATCAAAATTACACTATTTGACTTTCACGAAATTTGCAAGTAGACCCTTAGTTTCTGGATATCTTCTTTAATATGCTACCAATCTTCAAAAAAAATATTTTGTTGTTAGTCAAGAGAAAATATTTATTTATCCACGTTTATTTTCCATGCACAATTATTTAAAGGATTTAATTGCCCGGTGAAACCCGAAGGCAAATATGAGAACGACCCTTAGCGGACGCGGAGGATCCATCTAGATAGACAGAATGAATAATGCACGGTCCAGTCGTTTTTACCGACCAAATTGAAAACCACCGATTGGCTCCCTTTTTATCTCAAACGAAATCTCAAAACGTGTGTAATTAGTTGCAATCAAACCAAAGCAACGTGGAAGTAGAAGTTCTTATGTTTATATAGAAGTAGAAAGAATTGAACTGACATTTAGATTAATAAATCCTTGTTCACGATAGTGATCAAATTATATGAATTAATAAATATATAATTAATTAATTAATTCTTTGCAGTTGGTGCGGCAAAGAAGATGTACCAGCGTGATTGGTTAGATTCTATTCCATCTTTTTTATGCAACACTCTGATATATGATTCGGATTTAGCTGAATTGCTGCAAGGATTCTTTTGTGATGGCTCACAGAGAAGGAGTAGTATAGCCATGATTATAGTTACAGTATATACCTGTTACTTTGCTATACTATACTTGTTTCTTTTTTACCTTTCTTTTATAGTTAGCAGTGTGTTAAGTTCTAATATTAGGTGTTTTTTTTTAGTGTTTATTTGGCTTCGGCTATTAGAACTTTTGTCTAAGTATTAAGCGTCTTTTATTTGATAAAAAAGTTTCAATTTCATAATTTAATGATGTCAAACAAAGTGAGCTAATTTTTTAATTTCTTAGTTCTTACTCATTTCCGGAGTTCACAATAGGTGCCTAATAATTAAGTGTTCTTTATGTGCTTATACATTTATTAGAAGGATGAGCTTTTTTTTTTATTTTATATATGTTGTATTTATTTAAATTTAAATTATATACTGCTTTTCTGACATTTTTTTGAATCTAGTATTTTAAATTAATTAGTTTCTAGGCTTGCAATCAGAAATATTTGTCTATAACACGAGTAGACTGCAAACTTATTAATTTGAAATACTGAATGTATAAAAAACATTTCATAAAATAATATATAATTTAAATCTAAATAAATATAATATAAAAAATATTAAAAAAAATATGTTTCTCCCTGTAATAAAGATATGAGTAAAGAGATGGGCGTCCGTCTTCCAGATGTTTAAACCCTTTTTTCTGAAAACGTGCCTAACTGCTACATTAAAGTTTTTTTTTTTTAATTTAAAAATAAAGAGAAGATTCAAGAACATGCCTAAGAAAAGGTTTATATATATTTATTTATGCGGCGAAGGGTCACTTTGCTCAGGGTGAGTGTCCCAACTCATTCTAATCCCTATCGCTCTCTCTGCAAAACCTAACGCTTGAACTCTCTCTCTCTCTCAACAAAAGCTAACGCTTGAAATCTCTCTCCATCTGCTCTTTAATGTCAAACGAGGCGGAGCAGAGAGACGTGAAGAACCTGAGCATTCCGTTGCTGAATGATGAAGAAACGCCAAACAAAGCTGCCGCCGCTTCTGACGACCAAGCGTGCAACGTGGGCTCCACCTCCTTCGTCAAGACTTGCCTTAATTGCCTCAATGCCTTATCAGGTGCTTTTGACTTTCATGTTCACACATCACTCTTTAGTTTGTTTTCATGATTTATCTGCAATATCCGTCAAAATATGAAAAACTTCCTCAGAGTAAAAAGATGTAGCCTTCTAATTGTCTAGTCGTAATACAAGTGGTCCGCAACGGTGAATTCTGGTGCCGAGGATTTCGTCTCTTATGGCCTTCTCGTTTGAAAATATCCACTCCCAGAAGCGATCTGGGAATTATCTTTTAGTTGGACCATCTGTACGTTCGCTCTGAATGATTCGTTTTTTGGATCAACGCTTCCGGGTAGGGACATGGATCCAGGAAGCTTTTAAAGTTTTAAAAGTTTATTTTTCCCCCTCTTGTTAAATGTTAGTCGTACAACAAGTAATTTGAGTCACATACTGAAAAAGAAAAGGAGAGATCAGTGACATGACATAGCATGAGATATTGAGATTGGTCCCATCAACAGGGGTTGCATCAAGATGAGGGCGGCAGTTTGCCTCTAGAGCCAACATTCTTCTTCTTCCGATTAATTGTTCTTCCTCTTTTGACAAGTATGTCAATATATATTTACTCTTTTTTCATTCTGTAGGGGGAAAAGTTTCTTTAAGATATACATGCGCCTTAAAAGATAAGAAAATTAAGCGTAGTTTTTTCTTTGCGTTGATTCTGCGATATGTTGTTTAATATTTACAGTTCCATAATCATAATGAAACTAATGCATAAGTTATATATAATCCTGTTGGTTCTTCAGGAGTTGGGATACTCTCCGTTCCATATGCTTTAGCATCTGGAGGATGGCTCAGCTTAATCCTTCTATTTATTATAGCCATGGCAACATTTTACACTGGTGTGCTGATTAAAAAATGCATGGACATGAATCTAGGAATCAAAACCTATCCTGATATAGGTTATCGCGCATTTGGAGACAAAGGAAGGCTTGTTGTGTCAATAACCATGTATGCTGAACTCTACTTAGTTGCAACAGGATTTTTAATCCTGGAAGGAGATAACTTAAATAATATATTCCCAAATACTGTTATTGAACTAGGCGGCTTATCTCTTGGTGGGAAGAAACTCTTCGTGATACTGATAGGCCTTATCATCACACCTTCAGTTTGGCTTGATAACTTAAATCTTCTGTCTTATATATCAGCAAGTGGTGTGTTTGCTTCTGTTATTATAATTTGCTCTATATTTTGGACTGCAACAATAGATGGAGTTGGATTTAACCATAGAGGGACTCTTATTAATTGGGAAGGTATCCCTACTGCTGTTAGCTTGTATGCCTTCTGTTATTGTGCACATCCAGTCTTCCCCACCATGTATAATTCCACCAGAAAGAAACCCCAATTCTCCAATGTAAGTCCTTTTAATTTCCCTTTTACACTAAACAATAAAGTATGTTTACGTGTATTATATCACACATCGGCTAGGGAGGGAAAAAGAAAATGCTTTATAAGGTCTAGGTACCTCACCTCTTAACCCGTTTTAAAACTGTAAGGGGTGATGGACCTCGCGAAGTACTAAGATGTTACAACTTCATAATTATGTATATTGCACATTCATTTTGACTTATTTTCATTTCAGGTGTTATTGATGTGCTTTGTGCTGAGCACGTTTGGTTATGCATCAATGGCTATATTTGGTTACTTGATGTATGGTTCAGATGTACAATCACAAATAACATTGGATCTACCCGTGAATAGGTTAAGTTCAAAAGTTGCAATCTTCACTACTTTGGTAAATCCAATAGCCAAGTATGCTTTAATGGTGACACCAATAACGAATGCTTTGAAAGAGTTACTACCAGCTGATCGAACATGGAAGAGGAGGAGGCTCACAAATATCTTGATAGGCACTGCCTTGGTGATCAGTACGGTCATAGTTGCCGTGAGTGTTCCTTTCTTTGGAGATCTCATGTCTCTTGTGGGAGCAGTTCTAAGCGTCATGCTTCACTTCTACTTCCATGTTTTTGCTACTTAAAGATCTCAAAGACATATAAAAAGTTTTGTTTTCAAACTGTGGCCATAATAGGAATAATATTCACAGGTGTATTGATAGGAATATTTGGTACATACACTTCAGTACTTAATATTATTAAGCGATTAATGTAGTCATATATATGCCAGTGCTTCAGTATTAAGCAATTAATGTACGTAGTCATATATGTAACACACCTATCGATCTCACCCTTTCGGGTAGCGGGTAGTGTGGTCCTTTACTTTATTTCAATTCTTAATTATTTTTCCCAGGTTAATTTACGTCACACATCAGAGTTTAAGCAGCAGAGCACACACCGATTTGGACAAGGTATACTGATAAAATAAAAATACGGGAAGATAAATTTTCCCCGGAGGGATTAACATACAGTCATTAACCAAAATAAATATCTACAAATAACAATCACCAACGTTCACCTCCACACCGCTCCAGCTTCGGAGCCTTACCTCTGTCTCCCTGCTCCGGTCTCGATGAACTGCCAGATGGCTTAAAAGGGGCTGAGATTCAAAATTGAATCCCAAAGTAACCGTTAATTTCATATAAAATGTATAACAAAGCATGTAAGCAAACCACGAATAAAAATTCAAACCACATCTCATTCAGTATCATGCACACAAAGAAGGCACACTGACCAATCACGAACTAACAGTCCTAATAGCACACAAAGACAGACATCGAACAAGTCCTAATAGCACACAACACAAACTGCTGGGCACGACACGAGACCCATTTACGCACACAGCATGTTCCAGTTCCATAGCGCTTGGAAAATGAATGATAACCGAATGTATGCAATATACATGGAAAAACATACATACACAAGTCACACAGAGTATATGAAGATTAAGGTTACTACCTGGCAATCGACTACAACTAAAAATAATTTCTCCGACGCAAAAGATTACAATTAAACCTAAAATAATAATAAAATATAAATCAAATTAATTCCACCTCAATAAATATTTTCTTTGATAATTTAAAATAAGCTCAGTTCATGGGTCCATTTTTACTAAATTTCTTTTCTTATTAAGGAATTTAATTTGGGCCTATATTCTCATAATTTTTGTCCATATTCTGAAATTTCCAGAAATAAAGGCCCAACTTCAAAAATTTATAATTAAATCTAGAAAAATACTTTTGGGTTGATTCCAAAGCCTAAATGACCCTTAATATGTCTATTTTCAACCAAAAATACTCATTGGTCCAGACCAAGTCGAAAATTCAGCCGTGGCTCAAAACACCACTGCTGGTCCAGAATATCTTTAGGTTTTAGGGTCAGATTTCAGACATTTATTCCTCTTTAGCAAAAAATTCATAAAAATATGAATTATATACTAAAATAATCCTTGAGATGTCTACTTTCTTCCTGTAAAATTTCATAATTTAATAAATTCATTTACTAGGTCAAATATCATGAGAAACCCAGATAACTCCACAGGAAATTCTAGAAACAGCACCCCATTAATTTTCAAACTTGCATTTATTCTTCCAAAATTATGATCCAAGTTCAACCTCATACAAAATCTCCTTTTAAACACTTTAAAGCCATCAAAAACACCAAAATTCATTCATATCATCATGAAAACTCAGCTGCACGGAATTCCCTAATTAATCAACAAAATACCAAACTTTCATTCTAGCTTCATTTCTTTCATATACTAAGTTTGATCTACCATTTAGGCCATGAACCTTAACTTTAAACCTTTATCACTACTAGAAAATGCCCAATTTAGGACTGGAATTTGCAAGAAAAAAAATTCCGTTGCAAATTGGGGTAAATTTGCGAGGAAGAAATTAATTGACCATTTTGTGAGGGAAAATTTCTTCCCTCGCAAAAAATGACCATTTTGCGAGGGAAAATCTTTTCCCTCGCAAAATTGACCATTTTGGGGGGCAATATCCCGTCAATTTCCCCCCATTTTGCGAGGGAGACCTTGTTCCCTCGCAAAATATGACCATTTTGCGAGAGAAACATAGTTCCCTCGTAAAATGGGGGAAATTGGCGGTATATCCCCCTCCAAGTTTTTTCAATTTACGACTATTTTGCGAGGGAACAATATTTCCCTTGCAAAATGTCCCAAATTTTGCGAGGGAAACTTAGTTCCCTCGCAAAATAATATGTAAATTTTTGTTTTTAATATCTATGCAAGCTTTTTTTTATCGGAACATATGCTTGTATTACTTCAACCACAAGACATACTATGGAACATTACATAACACAAAAACAGCCACTGCTACACCGAGACTAAATCAGATACAGCATACAGAAAGCAAACTACAAGACACAGAAAATACTGGAAATACACTACATAAAGTAAACCAGAAACAGCAAAACTAACTTAGCCAATCCCCATTCCAGCACTCGCAGAGGAGAGAACTATCACACCGTTATTGGACCCTTTTACATCTAAGGTTAGAAGAGACAGCAAGGTAGGTGATGGTTGAGGAACCCACCCAATTGGGCTCACCTCCTTATAAGCATTTGTTGCGAGGAAATCCGCAACTCTATTGCCCCTGTCTTGGGGTGAAAGCTAATGAAAACCCAACCTTATTCGAAAAAAGACCAATAATGTCGTGAAGGATGCATCTACATCTCCACTCGCCTGAGATTGCAGATTTGGCATTGACACAGGAAACTAGAGTCAGACAGTCAGATTCAAATTCAACATTGACATGTCCCAAGTCGACCGCCAACATAAGTGCCCGCTTGAGAGCAAGAGCTTCGGTCATGAAGGCTGATATGGACTTCAATTTATCCGCAAAGCCCCAACTATAAGCACTAGAAAAGTCACGGCAGACGACTCCAATTGCTGCATCCTCCTTCCCCGGTACAAACGCTCCATCTAGATTAATTTTGTAGTTTCCAGGCTTAGGAAGGGACCATTTGGTGGATTCAGCAGATGTGGGATCTGCATTTCCGAACTGACCGATGCTAGATCGGGATTACGCCCTTGGGTCCAGAATTCAATATTGTTCCTACCGTTGATTCAATCACGAAGTGGGGGTTCGGCTTGGCAAAGTTAAACACTACCTCATTTCTTTGCTTCCATATTAGCCATAAGGTCCAGCATATATGGGAAATATTCTGAGGAGTAACTGATTTCATACCAGAAATATTCATCCACCAGGCATTAAAATTCCCAATAATAGATCCATCAATACGCACACCCAAACTACTTCTGAACCAGACGTAACGCGTCCAGTTACAGTGGAAAAATAGGTGTTCAAGAGTTTCCTCCGCACCTACGCAGACTGGGCATAGCTTGGTCCGGGAGTGCCTCCTGTTGTACAAGGCCACATTTGTTGATACAGAGTTGTTGAGGGCCCGCCATAGGAATTGCTTGACTCTTGGGATGGTTTTGATTTTCCACACAGCTTTCCAGCACGTTGGGGGAATAATGATGGAATTTCCAGCTTTATTCACATCAGCAAGTGCTTTCGATTTCCCAAGATGATAGCCGTATTTAACCCTATAAACACCACTTGAGGATCCCAACCACACCATCCGATCCTTCAGCCCATTAACTGGAATAGGAATTTCCCGGATAGCATCAAGTACTACATTAGACAAATAAGGGGAGAGAGGAGAGAGAGCCCAATTACCATTCACAATAAGTTCGCTCACTTTTGCTTGCTCCACAGGTGGATCATCGTTGTCTTGTGGTTTTGTTGGTAGTTTAATGCCCGGTATCCAATTGTCCTCCCAAATCCTAATGTCCTGCCCATTGCCAATGTCCCACCGAAGATCTCTGATTAAGAAATCCCATCCATCAATTAGACTAGACCAGCACCAAGAAGCCTTATGTCCCTTTTCAACATCTAGGAAATTAGCCTCAGGAAAATAGATGCTTTTCAATACACGTACCCATAAATCATTAGGACGATTAATGAGCCTCCATGCCGTTTTGGCCAGCAATGCTTCATTCATTACCACAAGGTCTCTGAATCCCATTCCTCCTTGTCCCTTTTCTAGGGTGAGAAACTCCCATGCCTTCCAATGCATATTGTCACCAAAAGCACTTCCACTCCACCAAAAATTAGCTATCATGCTATTAATTTCCTTGCACGTTTTGAGCGTAAATCTGAAACAGTTCATGGGGTAGATAGGTATGGCTTGTATCACTGCTTTAATCAAGACTTCTCTCCCCGCCGGTGAAAGGAATTTGTGCCCCCAGCTTTGGAGTTTGTTACATACTCGCTCTCTGATATAAGCAAGTGCTTGGTGCTTCGTTTTCCCCCATATACTTGGTATACCCAAATACTTGCCCAGATCATCAGAAGTGGGAATTTGCAGCAACTGACCCACCTCCAAGCGCACCTCCATCGGGGTGTTATTCGAGAAATAGAGGCTAGATTTCTCCAGGTTTATAACCTGCCCAGATGCCACACAATATTGATGCAATATCTTAGCCAGCTGGGTCACATTTGAGCGCTTAGCATTCATATAAATCAGGGCATCGTCTGCAAAAAAAGAATGTGTAAGAATAGGGCAGCTATTACTCAATTTAATGCCTCTAATTAAACCAGCCTCTTGGCATTTGAAAATCATAGCAGATAGTACTTCCGCCACCAAGATGAAGAGATATGGAGATAGAGGGTCTCCTTGGCGTAGGCCTCTACTTGGAAAGAACGAGTTAACAGTTTCCCCCGATAAGCACACATTTAGCTTCACAGAGCGAACACATTTCATAATTAAGGAGACCCAACCAAAATCAAAGCCAAATTTCAGTAATACTTTTTCCAAGAAGGCCCATTCCACTCTGTCGTAAGCCTTGCTCATGTCCATTTTGAGAGCAAATTCATGTTTCCTGCTCTCTCTTTTCCTCCTTAGATAATGATATACCTCGTGGGCTATGATTATGTTATCATGAATAATGCGACCCGGAACAAATGCACCTTGGGCCTATGAAATACAAGTATCAAGAAGGGGGCTCATCCTACTAGCCAAGATTTTAGAAATAATCTTGTATGAAAAATTGCACAATCCGATAGGACGGAATTGTGAGACATGATCTGGTTTCAACACTTTGGGGATCAAAATCATATTAGTCTCATTAATAGTGTCAAGTGAAGACTTTCCAGCAAAAAACTTCAACACCATAGAACAGACAGATTCACTAACCTCCGGCCATGGATTCTGGTAGAACATGCCGAAAAACCATCCGGGCCGGCGCTTTTGAGCTTCCCAAACCGAATATCGCCTTTTTGATTTCCTCTCGCGTTCTTGGCTTTAATAGGCTTTGATTCATCTCCAAAGAAATTTTGCTATCAACAAAAGAGAGAACAATATCCGTCGATCGAACCCGAAGCTTCAAACAGATCTTTGAAAAAAAAACAGGCTATGTTATTAGCCACATCACTCTTCGCTAAATGCCATTGACCCTCATCATTCTTGAGACACTGGATGCTATTTCTCTGCCTTCTCTGAACAGTTGAGAGGTGAAAAAACCTCGAATTCTTATCCCCCGCCGCTAGCCAATTAATTCTGGATCTCTGCCACCAAAACCTTTCTTCCAATTCTATAATACGCTCCAGCTCTAGTTTCACTTCCCGATAGCTTTGCTCGACTCCTTGGTAAGAGTCCCATTGGATAGCCTTGCTAGCTGCCTTCTTAATCTCTCCATTAATACCGCATTGTTCAGAAATTCTCTCTTACTCCACTTCTTTAACAACTCCTGACATGCATTCAGATTGGACACAAAGATATCCATCGCTGGTGCACTCTCTGTAGATTGTCTTCTCCAACAGCCACCCACAACCTGATTAAAGTTGGGATGATGAACCCAATTTTCTTCAAACCGGAACATTTTTTTCCTACGGGGTACTTCAGGCTGGCATTGAATATACAGCAGGTGATGGTCCGATCCGAGGGGCTCCACATTAAATACTTGCAGGTCAGGGAAGAGCTCCCTAAGCTAGAAGTTCCCTAATGCTCTGTCAATCCTTTCCCTAATGGTCTTTGGCTCATCTCTTTTATTCCACCATGTAAACCAACTGCCATTGAAACCCAGGTCATCCAGCTCACACCCAGCCACAAAGCATTTAAAATTCAATATTCTCCTCCAAGTCCTCGATCTCCCTCCCACCTTTTCAGCTTGTGATAAAATCTCGTTGAAGTCACCTAAGCATAACCAAGGGACAGAGATGTTTTTGCTAATACGTGTAATCTCCTGCCAGCAAATTGATCTTTCTTCTTCAGAAGGTGGGCCATATACAAAAGTGACATAATTCGGAGCAGTAACTTCATCAGCCTCAATTCGAGTATGGAGAATATAAGGAGAAGAAAAAATAATACTAACCTTAATGGAATTAAACCACCAGAGAGCTAAACCTCCACTAGGGCTTAGAGGATCCACCAACCATTCCTCGAGAAACCACATCTCCTTCTTATCTTCCTCACGTATCTGGCTTTCTACTTAGTCTCTGAAAGGAACACTATTTGGGGTTTTTTGCGGAGACACTCTTCCTTTAAATTCCTGGATGTCAAGGCAACCCCAAGACCTTGACAGTTCCAGGCAAGAATATTCATGATGAACCGGTGGTTGGTCCCATCCAACCACCGGCGGTGTATTCAGAAGGAGGAGATAAAGCCACGATACCGTCAATTTTTCCCGTGACCCAGCTGTCTGGAAAATCGATTTCACGCCATAGGGGATTCCGGCCCGATGACTGAGTTGCATCCTTACTACCTCTAATTGCCGACTTCAGAGCTCTAAAACTCTTGCGACGCCCCCTTGGAGACCGAGGCGAAACAGATCGTGATATCGGGGTTACCTCTCGTTCTTCAAACTTCAGTCTTCGCTGTCTCTTATTTCCGCACGAGTCCAGGTCTACCTCCAGAGGCCTTTTGAGATGGAAACTCCTCAGAGAAAGTGACATAGCCGACACGGGGTATAGCCCAACAAAATTATTACCTGGATCCCAAAAGGCCTCGAATTCCGCTGGAAACTCAACGTGGTATTTGGGCTTATCCGACCCAGGAGTTGGGCTTTCGAATCTAACTCCACTGGACCAATAAAATGGACCTTATTTACCGTGGGTCCCCTAGTTTGAATCCTGCCAGTTTCCCCATTAGAAGACGAAGCCTCGGTATGATTATTCTGTGGAGGGTGCACCACACGAGGGGAGCTTACGTCAGCATCATTAATGACTTGAGGGCTTTTGAGGTCAATTTGGCCAGTGGGGCTGACTCCTTCCGCCGAAAACGAACACCCCTCTATTTCCTTCTGACAACTCACCAACTCCTTCCCTGAATGACCCATTTCCTGACATATCTCCATCCTAGGACCCCTATTGCAGCCCATCGATCTCTGTTCCGACTCCGGTGATTTACCTCGGCAAGAGTCGTCGGCGTATCCCTTCTTCTCCAAGTCCTGTGCTTCACACCAGCCAGCCATGCCTATTTCCAGCGACTCTTCTAGAGTACGGACAGCAGGGGTTCCGAGCCAGCTTCCAAATCTAGGACGATCCCCTTCTCTTGCCTCATCCTCAAAAGGCATTTTACATCCATGATGATCATGGCCGATACACCCACATCTATGGCAGAAGGTTTGAAGCCGCTCATATTTCACCGATATCCATGCCGGTTCCTTATTCACTCTCGGTACCCACAGGCCAGTAGTTAACGTGGTATTCCCAACCAGAGTGTTACCCCGACTCACCACCTCCGGATCGGTAGTAAGTGTAACTTGCTTCCCTGGTCCCTGTCTACTACTTTGACCCGAATCCATTTTTGTAACAAATCCTAATATTTGTAATCCCGCACACACCCAACAACACTTGGAAAAAGAAAAGAAAGGAGGGGGAAGGGAATGATCGTCGGCCAGGAGAACGACAATCGGAAAGAGTTACACCGAACCCTACCAACCCTCATGCGAGAAGAGAGAAAACACCCACTCGGGAGAGAAAAAAAGAGATATATCTATGCAAGCTTTAAAGTCATTATTTTGCGAGGGAAGGGTATTTCCCTCACAAAAAGTCCCCCATTTTGCGAGGGAATACGTTTTCCCTCGCAAAAAAAATGACCATTTTCCCTTGCAAAATATTTTTACTTAAAACAAAAGAAAAATGGAAGAACAAGAAAAAAGACTGAAACCTCGGGCAATCCCTTTTCATTGGAAATCTCATTCCCCATCAGTCCATCGTGCTTCACTCTCGGTCACCGCTTCTACTTCCTAAACCCTAAAACCCAAATCATCCACGCCTCCTCCACTCACGGCCGCCGTCGTCCACTCGCGGCATTGCCATTCGATTCGCTAGTCGCCCTCGTGCTCCCTCGACCCTGACAGAACTCGTTCTCTGCTCGTCGGCTCATCGTTTCTCTGCTCGTGCTCCCCCATCGACCTGACCAGAACTCGTCGGTCGTCGCGCGCCCTCCTCCACTCCGGCCAGGACCCGTCGCTTTTATCACCGGTGCTTATTTCTCCTATTAGTAATGTTTTCCACATTATTGAATTCTCGCAATGGAGATGCTTAAGCATTGACTCGGGCATTGCAACCAAGTTCTGCTTTTCATTGGCCAGCATCTCCATTGTTGTGCTGATCCAGGTACTGGACAAACATACATTCTCCTTCCACGACCGGCTCAGCTTCTTCCATGTTTTCTGCTTTTTGAACTTCATCTGGATTTTACTTCATATCTATGTCTAATCTTCGTCGGATATTTCTCCGTTTGGTTCCCTTCTCATCCTTAGGAAGAAGACATTTGAGTTTTATCTTATACAGTATGAGTGGGCTAAATTGGTGACTATCTAATTGAAAAATCCTCCAAACTGCAAAAGTAATGACATTTTGCCTTAGTTGGATTTCTTAATGACCCTGTCCATTCGGTGGTCTCCTTTTCTCAGTATTGAACAACAGGTGTTTGATGTATTGCCTCTGTGAAAAGCATTTTATCTGAAGAGGATAAATGGTCGATCAGTATGCACATGTGCATTCATATCATTGAATTTTCTTTTTTTCCTATTATGATCCACACACAAGCGCACACAGAGAACCAATCTTGTTTATGCTTTGTATCTGTTTTCCCTATTTCATTATTTATCTGGATTGACATGGCTTTTTAAAATGTATGCAGCTTCTGTAATATTCAGTTCTTGGTTTGTAAGATTTTGCTAAGAGGTAGGCAAATGAAACATTATAGCGCAGAGGCAGTAATAATTGGGGGCATGGTGTTGGATATTCATGCCACCCCTTCTATGCCTGCAAACCCAAGGACTTATATGATATCTATTTGGAAACTATGGTTATGGCGCAATGAGACTATTTTCTCTGAAGACTTTGTAAAGCCTTGCCTTCCAGCCGAGGTTATATTGAGTTGCTGGAAGACCTTTGTGGAGACCCAGGATGATGGAAGTGAGCTCTTAAGCGCTGCGAATGGTTCTTTAAAGTGGTTGCCTCCTGATTGGTTCTGGCTATGTGAGTGGTAATTACTCTTATTTGTTATTTAAGTCTTTTTCTCATGTAGCAAAAAAAATATGATATCTTTTAGATATGAAGTTTTTAATTGAGTAGTTGTGGCTACATTCTAGGCTGACTGATTTAGTTGTCTTAAATTAATAAGTTATGCTTTTTAGTTCTTGTTAAATCAACTTCTGCATCTTAATAAGATTTATCTAGCAGATGACAACAGCAATAGCAATAGAAGATGTTCGAAGGGAGGTGAAAATATTGAAAGCTCTATCTGGCCATAAGCATCTTGTGAAGTATCATGATGCTTGTGAGGATGCCAACAATGTTTACATAGTTATGGAGTATGTCTTTTATCCTGTGTTCATTATTATTTTCGTGAAGAACTTGGTGGCAGCTTTGAATTGCTGAATTTTATTTATTTTTTCTTTTTCTGGGTGTTATTTTCAAGCAATCGAATTGATCTACTGAAATAATCTTTTCCTTTGATGCCCTATCCTTCAAATTTAGAACTCAGTCCTTGCCATATAGGAAATACTTGACCAGTTTCCCTGTATTTATTGCGTCTCTTTCCTGATTAATAGAAGGTTTAAATGAGTTCAACCACACTCATTAAATGCTTGATTAGAAACATCAAATCCTTTGTTCAACAAAGATTTTGATTATGGGTTTTCTTATTTTATAGTTAAATTGTGGGAAGCATGCATCTTCTAATTGTAGCTTCATAATAGTGATCTTTCTGGGCTTTTATTGTCTTATCAGATTGTGTGAGGGGGGGGGGGGGAGCTTCTTGACAGAATTTTGTCAAGGTCAGTTTTTCCTTTGTTACTATTGTGATTTTTCTAGTTGATATGTTCTCTTAATTTTTTTTATTAGAAACTGTTGTCGACTATTATAGGGGTGGGAGATATACTGAAGAAGATGCAAAAGTTATAGTTTTGCAGATTTTAAGTGTTGTTGCCTTTTGTCATCTCCAAGGTGTTGTGCACCGTGATCTAAAACCTGAGGTTTGTGCTTTAAATATTTGTCCCTGTAATGATTTGCAATATTGACATCTAATTATTCTCTTAATCCAACTTATGCATCTGTATTGAAGAATTTATGAAATCATTACAATTAGGTTACTTCAAAATTTATTTACAATTTTTACATCTATAGTTACATATCTTAACTCCTTCCTGGATGTTTATGTGCAGATGAAAGATTGAATGACTTCGTTGGAAGTGCCTACTATGTTGCGCCTGAGGTCCTTCACAGATCCTATAGTCTGGAAGGAGATATATGGAGCATAGGTGTTACCACCTATATCTTGTTATATTTTATAATTTGTAAATTTTTTTTTTTTTCCTATGTAAATTCTTATGATTGTTATAATTTATTTTTATGATATACAAGTCTTTTTATTTTCTAATTTTTAATATTTTTTATGTAATTATTTTATTTTTTAAATTAATTAAAAATTGCGAGGGAAAAGTGTTTCCCGCAAAATTCAGACTTTTACGAGGGAAGAGGTTTCCCTTGCAAAATCCACAATTTTGCGAGGGAAGAGGTCTCCCTCGCAAAATATTGATTTTGCAAGGGAACACTTTTCCCTCGTAAAATTGTGGATTTTGTGAGAGAAGAATGTTCCCTCGCAAATTCTGAATTTATGAGGGAAAAAAGCATTTTTGCAACGGAAATTTGGTTTGCGATGGCTTTTTTTTGCGATGGAACGTTTTCCGCCGCAAATCGGTTTTTTGCGACGGAAAATAGCTTTTTTGTGAGGGAATTTTTCCGCCGCAAAAAATAATTTTTTGTAGTGTATTCCCTCTTTTCATTAGCCATACAACCCAAAATGCATTTATATAAATATGCTCATGGGAAAATATCATTTCCAAGTTTAACAACCAAGAGAATACAAGAGGGTTCATAGATGACTTACTTGTCTTAGGAACTAAGCTTCTTTGGATTTTGCTTCCTTTGACCACCCACCTTCACCTCAATCACCAAGAAAATTATTCTCAAGACCTTAGTTCTCATAAGGATAGGTAGAAGAGAGTAGAAGAGAGAATATAGTATAAGTTTATTGCCTTAGCTTAGCTTCAATACTCTTCTCTCACTTGAGCTCTCTATCCCTTCTTATGTGAGAACTCTTGAACTCTCTCTTCTTCACTCTCAAAATTGTGCATCACTCAAAATGGGCAAGGGAATGGGTTTTAAAATTGTTCGTCCCTTGTGCTTTGGTTATTTACCCTTATACCCTTGTTTTCTCTAAATATTTCCATGTATTTCATGAAAAAATCTTTCTCTTTCCTCCCTTCTTATTTTTGGACGAAAATGGGCTGATTGGGGAGAAAAATTAACTTTGGATTTGGCTTGGGTTCAGTGTTCCTAACTCTTTAATTAATGCCTTGGGTACTTGGCCAAAATAGCCATAATTTTCTCTAAGTGATTAGGTGTACTTGTGATTGCTTGTCATCATCAACTTTTCTTCTTTTCCTTTCTCCTAAACTGTGCCAACCTCGAATGGAAGAGGAAAGAGTTGCTTTTAAAGTGTTAAACCAATCCTACTTGTACTCCACGCCACTTTTTCTTTCTTGATTTTTTTTTCTAGCTCTAAATCACATCATGTCTTGTTAATTTATTTTTTTCTTCTTCTCTTCCTTCCCTTCTTGTCATGGCTAATAGGGAGGGAAAATATTTTGTTTTTATTTTACTTAAATGCTATATCCTTAGTCATAATTCCTCTAGGCTTTCTAGGTTAACATAGGTACTTGCCTCCATCATTTTTCTTCTTCTTTCTTTGCCATATTTTGAAATTTAAGGAGAAAAAGAAGATTACAAGTCTTTTCCATACCTAACCCAATGTCCTTTCGTACTAGGTAAATGACTTGCTACCATAAGTACACATTTTTTTTTCAAGAGCAAATTTTTTGGTTCCCTCCACCCCTTAAATTTCGAATTGGGCCCCCATTTTGGGCTTCAAAAATTATCATTCCCACTTAACTTAATAGCCCATAATTCTTGGTTAAGTCCATGACAACTTCTTGGGCATTTTTAGAATTTTATGTTCTTTTCTCTATTTCTTCCATTATGCATTTTGCCCAAGGATGAAAAGGGAAAATATAATATGTTTGACTTCCATTATCATCTCTTTCTTGAGGTTATCCATAACCCTAATTATTTAATTACATATAAACAAATAATTTCACATCCTCATCCTATTTTAATTATTTGATGCAAATAAATATTTATCATATATAACTTAATAAAAATTCATATATGCAAATAATCTTCACATTAATGCACATGAAAAATGGGGATGTTACAATATATATATGCGGTTGCCTTTTGTGAAAGGCATTGTTCCTTTGAGCATCATGATTGGGTAATTTTTCTTTTTATATATCTAATTGTTAGGAAAGGGGTTGGGCTCACCCACAATCCAAGGGCAGGGCGCTTAGAGCCCAGTCCCGTGGGGCATCTAGGCCGAGAGTACATATACCTCCACCTCCACCCAGCCGTTTTCACTACTTCATGCACCCAGGATCTCTCCCCAACGCCTTGACCAACTCTAGGATCGAACCCCCTCTCTTTGAGTGAGGAAGTCCGACCCCTTTACCAGTTGAACCTAAAAACGATGGGTCATGATTGGGTAATTAAGGTTTTGGATGATGATGTACTCGAATGCTAGCTGCTGGAGTTAGGGAGGGAAGTAATAGCCTCTTATTTGTTTCTTTTGGTTGTGCCTTTGTCTCTGGTTGCTTTTTTTTTTTTTTTTTTTTTGGTAAAAAAAAGTTTTGGATGGGTTCGACATCGTCCCCCACAAGGCCGGGGCATGGCCCCGGGCTCTATGAGCACTTACTGGGGACTTACGAGATCGCCTACTAAAGGAGTCTCGGCGACGGCAGAGGGGATCAAACCCAAGACCATTTAGGCCTAGTCCTGAATCCCTTACCATCTATACCAACTCTCATTGGCTCTCTGCTTGCTTTTGGTATATATTGATGAAGTATTTGTTCAATCCAAAAAAAAAAAAGTGGATTTTTCTTTAATTTCTCTAATTTTAGTACCAATGAGAAGATCATAAAATATGGATTAAAAGAGATACCAATTTTATGATTATTTTGAAATATTATAATTAGTGATTACTGGTTTCCAAAAAATCATTATCGAAATTTAGGAAATTATGCTAGCAGTTTAGATTTTAGAATAACATTTATAGTGACTTTTTCTTTGAAAAAGTAGTGATTACTTTCTTAAAATCTTGTTACAAGTTATAGTAATGATGATATGATTCTGAGCGATATTTTAATGTAAAGTTCCTAATTTTTTCCCACAAGTGGATGTTGACATATACTTTTGTTCCTATCTGAAATTAATATTCCAACGACTCGGACTTGGTGTGCGGTATGCCTTTGCCAATTCTACTTGCGAGATCGCAAGAAAATACATTAATATTTAGATAACGAGTGAATCGACATGTAACAACTCTTGGAGAAACTAAAACTAGAAAAGAATTAAAAAAAAGACCAATTCTTCTGTTTATGTTCATTAAATAATTGGCCCATTCTATGAATTAGAGACTACTCCATGATTGGAGACAAAAGGAGCTGGTTTGGCTTTGCTGGTTTTCTCAACTCTCAATAAGGATTAGATGAAGCTTAATAAACTGTATCATTTAAATATATGTCAGTTTATAAGTCAGACAAATTAATTTAATATTAAAAAATGAGGCTAAAGTATATATTTAGTTAATTATGTTTACTTTAATTAAGGTTCAATCTAATCACTTAAGTTTATAAAGTGTACTTTTAATTCTTTAGTTAACCCTAACACTGTTAGTTTCATATAACGGAAAATAGTGACTATGCAATTAAATAAATTGTGCTTAAATTTTAAGAACATAAAAAAGAAATTCTTAATTCTAACTGACCAATTAAAATTATGGGTAAATGATTTCTAATATCACTGGAGATAGAGTTATCTCCAATGGCCTAAAACTACGTCGTTTTTGAATTAATGAATGGTGTGTTTGTAATTTCAGGTGAATTAATGAAGAGTGCAAAATTATAGAAACACCCTTCATTAATTCACCTGAAATTACAAACACACCCTTCATTAATTCAAAACGACGTAGTTTTAGGGTCACTGGAGATAACTTTATCTCCAGAAGAAATACTCTTCCCTAAAATTAATACTTGAATAACTATAACTATTACCACGTCTTCTTCACACTCTCACTCTCCTCCATTAAAAGCTTTTTCACTCCAATACTCCTTCCATTTTCTTCCTCCTTTCTCAGCCGTCGGCACTTCTTTCATCTCTAATCCTCTCTTCACGGCACTCCTTCCATTTTCTTACTCTTTTTTTAAAAAAATTTTTTTAATCAACCCCATGACATCAACTTTATTTTTAATCAAGACATCAACGTGGAAGACGGATAGATAGAGATGATCAAAATTGGAGGAAAAGAAAGTTACAAGAAAAAGCCGTAATAGCCGAAAACTTTCAACAGAAAATAGATAAAGGTACTACCTCCAGTCCTAATTATAAAATCACTTTTATAATATAAATTATACTACAAAAGTGGCTTTATAATTAGGATCAGAGGGAATATATATTTTCATTCCTTTTATTGCGTTATGCCCACATCTTCCCTTTGACTTCATTGATTATGCAGATCCGTGAGTCTTCTAATTCTCCTCCTTTTATCAATTATCATATAATATAGATATATTATATTAATACTTTGTTCTTACTTAAATCTTATAATATCTCATGCAAAAAAAAGAAAGAAAGATTTGATTAGATTTTATATCAAAATATCCTTTTATCTTAGAATTAATTAAAGGATAAAAAATATATAAAAGATAAATATCAGAAAAGGAGAAAGAGGCCAAGGTACGAGAGAGGACAAGAGACGATAGCTAGGACCACGATAACTCTGGCGGAGAGGATGACAGAGAAGAGGCCGAAGGTTCGTCTGGGGTTAAAGAGGGGGCCGAACAATCCGCTTGCACGTCAGAGAAGGAGAAAGAGGTGGAGGCGTGAGAGGGATTGAAGGAGAAAGAGACAAAGGCGTGTATCTAGTGCCGGGTTGAAAAAAATGAAAAGGTAAGCTTTTCAACAATTGTTTTTAAAAACCAGTCGTTAAAATTAAACTTTCAACAACTAGTTATAAAAAAAGGGGTCATTGAAAATTTCCTTTAAAACTGGATATACTTAGTAGCATTTTCAAAATTGCTCTAATATTGGCGCCAAATTTTCATTTTCCGCCACACCAAAATTTGGGCAAAATTTTATTACTTATGGAAGAAAAAGCATCACTTATTTGCTTTGCTTAACTTATTGAGACTTCCTGGTCATCAAGAAAAACTTTCCAGCCATTATTTTTGGGAAAAGCTACGAGTATATATTCTTTAGCTTTTTAGCCTTTGTTCTCGTTCCATGGTTGGCCCACCATTGGCATTCAAGGTGAGATGGTAAATTCCTCTTTCCTCGTGTCTCGTACGCAGGGCAAAGCCCAAAGTTTGAATATAGATGGGCCACGTAAGAACAAAGTTCATTGGAGCCCAATAATGACCAGTAAATTTAGAGCCCATAGTAGTAAATATACGTAATTTAAAAAAATGAAAATTACAAAAAAACCATACTCTTGGCCTATGCAGGTTTCGAATCTGCGACCTTCATGTGATTAGAAAGTTACAACAACCAGCAGAAGTTGGCCGGAGTAGAATGAGCTTTAGTTACTTAAGTAAGAGATCTCGGTTTCGAACCCTTGTGAATGCAAAAAACTTTCCTGAGAGAGAGAGGTCCTGCTTCAGTACCCAGAGAACCTCAAAATGGTTGCACACAAAGTCGGCATTTGGATGCAATCTGGATAATCGTTGATCGACTCACAAAAAGTCTGCTCATTTTCTTCCTGTCAGTGTCAATTACTCTCCCGAGAAGCTGGCAGAGATTTATATTCGAGAAATAATCAGACTTCATGGTACATCGAGGAGTATTATCTCTGACAGAGATCCTCGATTCACTTCTCGATTTTGGCAAGCTTTACACAAGCTCTGGGGACGAAGCTAAGGTTTAATACTGCCTACCATCCCCAGACAGATGGGCAATCAGAGAGGACAATCCACACACTTGAAGATATGTTGTGAGCCTGTGTCTTGGATTTCAAAGGAAAATGGGATCAATATTTACCTCTAGCTGAATTTGCCTATAACAATAGTTATCATTCTAGTATACAGATGGCTCCTTATGAAGCACTATCTGGACGGAAATGCCGATCACCTTTATGTTGGACAAAGTTATCTGAACGGAAGTTAATTGGACCTAAGATTGTAGATGAAACTGCCGAACAAATCAACCTAATCAAGAAGAGGCTCCTTGCGGCTCAGAGCAGACATAAGAGTTATACAGATAAGAGGAGGAGACCTCTCGAGTTCGATGTAGGTGATCATGTGTTCTTGAAGATGTCTCCTGTTACAGGAGTGGGAAGAGCCATTAAATGCAAGAAGCTAAGTCCTCGATATATAGGTCCTTTTGTGATTTTAGCAAAAAGGGGACTTGTAGCTTATCAGTTAGCATTGCCACCAAGTCTGAGTAGGTTGCATGATGTTTTCCATGTCTCTCAGCTGAAGAAATATCAACCAAACCCAAAGCATGTCCTTGAGTATGAGGATGTTGAGGTACAAGAAGATCATACCTTTGCAATAGAGCCCGAGCAGATTATTGATTATCAAGAAAGGCAGCTCAGGTGTAGGAGTATCCCTTTTGTGAAGGTGGTCCGGAGAGGGTCATCCACTAGAGAAGCGACGTGGGAGACAAGTGGAGGATATGAAAGAAAAATACCCGAGTTTATGTCTAGGAGCATGATAAATGTATAGACAAATTTCGAAGACGAAATTTATTTTTACGGGGAAGAAATGTAAAATCCCCAATTTTCATATAAATTAATGGAATATAAGAATTTTTCATCAAGTAATAGTAGTCAATGGTATTTATTATTTTGACAAGATATATTAATTATGGGAAATAATGTGGAATTATTCAGAAAATATGGTTATTAAATTTGGTTATAAATAAATTGAGGTAAATAATATCAAAGAAGCTAAATATGTATTTTACCTCATTATTTATTTATTATTTTTGACCACAAGAAGAGAAATATGACACTATATTATAGTACAATATAAAGATTTAAGAAGAGATAGAAGTGTACTAGAAGCCATATTTTTATTCCCTAAATGCCCCTTAATTTTCGGATTTTCGAGTAAAAGAAGAAGAAAAAGTAGGTAAGGTTGATTTAGTCTAGGTGTACTTATTGAGCTAGGAGTAAGGATGGAGAGATCTAGATAATTAATGAATGAGACAGGGATATGTACGTTGGATGAGATATGAGAGATTGAAGATCACACAGAATTTTCTTTCCATATTTTCCTTAGATCCGGATGTGAGAGGGAAATCAAATGGAATAAGATAAATTTTTCTCCTTCAAGTCTCCCAAAATGTGTCAGACGTGAGAAAAATAAGGAAGTGATGGAAAGACAATGCAACATTTATTAAACGGTTAAGGAGCAATTTTACCAATAAACTATTAGTCCAAGAGCACTCAACACAATAAACTTTTATCTGGACCTTAAATACCAACAAACTTTTTAAAATGTTAAAATATCACAAATCCGTTAGTTTATCAGTAACAGACGTTATTGTACCTGGGCTCCAATCACCTTTGCTATTTGAACTTGGGAATCAAATCTCGACCCAAAAAAAAAAACTTGGGAATCAGATGGCTTAGGATTATCGCTTAGGATCGTCTGTTCTTGAAAGTTTAAATAATAAGTTCCTCCAATCACCTTTGCTATTTGAATTTGGGAATCAGATGGCCTCATGAATACCCACCCCTTGGCATTCTCGACCAATTTTTCCCCATATGCCCTCATCTTCATCCTTTGAAGCTACCATCCTCAGCTCAAACGTGACTCTGCTCCTCCTCAAGCCTCTAGCGTCGTCCTCTTCCACCGACACCACCCAGCGTCCTTGTTGCAGCTTTATTGTTTGGTGGCAGGTTCGCTCTCTCCCAGGAATAATAGGTCACAGATCCTCACCGTCATCGTTTGGTCTATACGTTTCGGAAAAATCCCCTCTCAGATTTGTGTTTTCGACCCTGGGCCTTTGCAATTTGGAAGCTTTGTAAAATCAAAGTGGATCTGAGTTTTTGTTTTAACTTGCAGTTAGTTTGAAGCTTTGGTTATTGATTTGAGTTTTTGCTGCGATTTTCATAGAATCCTCCTCACTGCTCGAAATCGATGGTGATGGCCAATGGGGCGAAATACCGATCTCTCTCTCTCTTTCGATATGGGGATACCCATACGTCGACCCTTCTCCCTCTTTGATCTGCGATGGACATAGTGATGAGTTGCAGAGATTAGTGATTTGGGGGAAGAGGAAGAAGAGAGCATGCAGTAGGTGGAGGAGTGAAAGAGGAAGGCAGAGGAGGCTGCCTCTGAACTCTGAAGATGAAGAAGATGGAGGCGACGGTGAGGAAGAGGGAGGGAAGGAACCCAGGTGCAGTAACGTCCGTTAACGATTTTGTGATATTTTAACATTTTAAAAAGTTTATTGGTATTTAAGGTCCGGATAAAAGTTTATTGTGTTGGGTGCTCTTGGACCAATAGTTTATTGGTAAAATTGCTCCTTAACCCTTTATTAAATAATGAAGTAGGGGCGCACGTGATTTGAAGATGGAAGGAATACAAAACATTTCTCATATTTCTCTTGGCATCAAACGAGTAGGAAGGAAAAAGGTATGTGATAATGATCTAAAGCTAGGCTTTTGAGTGCATCTATGACCTATAGACTTGGTGGATAAGACGGAGTTGGCTTTCCTCCAATTCTATTACTCTCCGCTCCCCTCCAATACCTCCAAATTGCACCATTTTGGTGCAAATCACGGGAGCTTCAGCCTGCTTTTTTTTTTTTTGAAAAAAAAATCTAAGTGATTAATTGTACTAAAAGGATACCTAAAATATATTTTTTCAAGACCCTAAAATAATTTTTCAAAATCATGAAGTATTTTTTCAATAGCAGTCAATATCCTGAAATAATTTTTCAAGATCTTAAAATAATTTTTCAAGATTATGAACCATTTTTTTGATCATTTAGTCAAGTATCGAAATATCCTTTTAGTATCACTTAGTACCCTGAAATATTTTTTTTTCAAGATTCTAAAATATTTTAAAGTATTGGATGGTACTAAAAAGATACTTCTGGATATTAACTGGTACTAAAAAGATACTTTAGGATACTGACTCGTACTAAAAAAAAATGATTCATAATCTTGAAAAATTATTTTAGGATCTTAAAAAAATATTTCAGGATATTGAACGATACTAAAAAGATACTTCAGTATATTGACTGATATTGAAAAAATAATTCATGATTTTGAAAAATTATTTTAGGGTCTTGAAAAAATATATTTTAGGTATCCTTTTAGTACAATTAATCACTTAGAAATATTTTTTTTCAAAAAAAAAAAAGGCTGAAGCTCCCTTGATTTGCACCAAAACGGTGCAGTTTGGAGGGGGTTGGTTACGGTCCTCTTCTCTTCCGTTCTCTTCCCATCCTCTTCTTCATCTCAATAGTTGGATTGAAATCTTAACCGTTCAGATTTAATTTTTTATAAAATTATTATTTTAAATATTTTATTAATATTTTATTAATAATTTAATTTTTTTATTAATATTTTTATAAAAGATTAAATCAACCGTTAATCTTTCAATCTAACGGTTGAGATGAAGAAGAGGATAGGAAGAGGATGGGAAGGAAGTGGATGGGAGCCACTCCCGGTTGGAGGTATTGGAGGGCGGCGGAGAGTAATAGAATTGGAGGAAAGCCAACTCCGGATAAGACAACACAAAATTAATGGAATGAAGGGGGAGTTGAGCATGTGAAAGGCAGAACAAATGAAGAAGGGAAAAAAAAAAATATACACAATATTCAATTCCTCTTACATTTTTCCCTGCACCCGGACGTGAGAGAAAGTTAAAATGAAGTGAGAAATTTTTTTCCAACTCTTCAAAACTGGCGGCAGAGGGAGATAGTCAATGGGAATGAGAAAAAAAGAATAAAATAAAAATAGATATCTTTCTCCAATATTCCTTAAACTGCCGGTGCGAGATTATGAGAAACATTAAAGAAATCTGTGGAAATATCTAGATTAATGAAGAGGCGTCTAGAGAATCAGTTTTTTTTTTTTAGGTTTATTTAAAGGACCAACTCTTTCTCTTGGAGGTAGCTGGACGTGCTGAGAAGAAAAGAAGAGGAAAATTACAGAAGGTGCAAGGGAGAGCTCCAACAAGTATCCTAGAGGAAGTTGAGATATTTAGGTATTTATTCCACCTTCTTCTATTTCCTTTCATGTAAGTCCAGATTTATTTTTTTAAGGAAAACTTTCCCTAGGTGCATAAAGGTGAAGGTTGAAAGAAGGAAAAGGAAACATTGAGGGTCAAGTTTCAAGCTAGTGGGGTACTAAGAGCAAGTAAGTGATTATTTTAACTACCTTATGATTTTATGGTTGAGAAAGTGGTAGTATCTTTACCCTACGTTTTTGTTCATGAAATGATCTTATTAATAGATAAAAAGTTGAATAAAAGATTAAACTTAAGGTTTGAGATTTACGAAGAGGAGTCATTATGGTAAAAGAGAAAGTTAGGTTGTGGGATTCAAGAGCAAGCACGTGGGAACAGATTTTACATTTTACATTTGGGGTGCTAAATGTTTTCAACTTGTTAAAAATAGGATTTTTGTATGGGATTGAGGGTTTTCTTTTTAAGGTTGAAGAAGGCTTATTTTTGAGTCAACAGATAAATATTTCGAAGAAGAGTTACTTATATTTATATATTTTGGTTATTTAAGGATCATTTTGATTCTGTGCACCTGGAGAAAAAAACTATGTTGATAATTTTGTTTAACTACCAGGTAGTAACCTTAATCCTCATGTGTTCTATGTTTTTTTGTATCTTTGTATTTTCCGGGATTGTGGACCGTGTCTCCGAAAAGGGACATGCGTTTGTATGCATTCGGTGTGGTGCGGGTTCGGAGCCCGACTACGTGTGTCTTTCCTAGCTTGTGGATCCGGGGCTTGCTTTGTCGAGCAGTCTTGCGTTTGTTTCTAGGACATGTAGTCCTTCCGCAGTTACCACGATACACATGGTATGTTGCATTTGTGTTACTATGTGTTTGTTACTGAATGCTATTATTTGGTGTTTTCCTGATTATGGTTACTTACATACATTGTTTATGCATTACATATGAGATTAATGGTTACTCTGAGATCCATTTATGAATCCCATATTTTTGTAGAGCCTCTGGAAGTTCCTTGAGGGCAGATTCTGGAGAAAAGGATAAGACTGCTGGGCAAGAGTAGATGGAGTCGTTGGTGGTAATGGAAGACTATTTTGGTATTTATTTTGAACTGGATAACTGTATAATCTTTTGGCCTCATAGGCGTTAGTGGATGACTGTATACTTAACCCTTCGGGGATTATATTTTGTTACTTACTTTTAATTATACCAGTATTGTCTGAAATCCAACCGGGAGATGCTCTACCGCGATAAAACTCTGATGCATGTTAATAAATAGTAATTAAATGATATATGGTAATTATTAAAAGAAAATCCCTTTATCCGCCACCCAAAAGGGTGAGGCCGGTAGAGGTGTTACAAAAGGCATATAATCTGAGCCCGATTACATCATCAATCCAATCAAAGAAAAGGCTCTGTGCAGCTCAAGTGAACCCAGTTCTTGCCGTTTGATCTGCGCCTTTACATGTAGTGTACTGCAAAGATTTTTCTTTTCTTATCTGACCTTTAAGCGGATGATTTTTTTTGGTTACATGCTGACCAATCTTTTGATTTCTCCAAAATGTTGATGGCACGTAGGTATCATCATACTATTGCATATGTATGTTGGCAATTTTGCTTTGGAAAAAAGCCAACTTAAACTACAGTGGTTCTATATCAGAAATTTTGGGGAGATAACATCTTATATAAAAGTAGAGCAATAAGCGGCATTCTGCTTGACAACTGTCCTTTTTATTCTACCAACTGCCAAAATAAAGTGGTGACAAGATATAATAAAATTTTGCAACAGACAAGCTTGAGATTCTAGAAGGACTATAATGAGGAGGACGACAAATCCATCAGATCGGGTCGGATAGAGCGAGCCCTGCTGCCCTTTCTTCCTTTCTTTCCTATTAATCATATTCCCCGCTTACTGCTCGTGTACTCAAGGGCTTTCAAAAGAAGTTATTGAGGTGAAGGAAGCGTACCAACTGCTAAAATAACTCTATTTACTTATTATTTATAATTTAGGTTAAAGTATACGTTTGGTTCTTCATGTTTGCCCCTGGTATCATTTTAGTCCTTTAAGTTTCTAAAGTGCATGTTTAGTCCCTTAATGTTAACACCGTTAGTTTGACTTAACAGAAAATAATGACTCAACAATTTTAAGCGATGATTGTGCAATTAAATGCTGACCAAGCATGCTTATATGTTAGTATTTTAATAAATTAATATTTTAAATCCTATTAATTGAAAATATGTAATCTTCATGATCTATTTTATGGTTTTTCACGGTTTGTGAAGATTAAATAAATTTTTTTGTCAAAGAAAATTAAATATTTTTCAATTAATAGGATTTAAAATATTAATTTATTAAAATACTAACATATAATCATGTTTACTCAACATTTAATTGCACAATCATCGCTTAAAATTGTTGAGTTAGTAGTTTCCGTTAAGTCAGACTAACGGTATTAACATTAATGGATCAAACGTATACTTTACAAACTTAAAGGAATAAAATAATATTAGAGGCAACCATAAAGGACCAAATGTATACTTTAGCCTATAATTTATAATTCATGTCTACCATTTCTTTGGGTGCTGCTTCAGTCCACTTCTTCTTAATATCCTCTGCGCTCCACTTCTCTAAACAGCACCGTTTTGGCGCAAAATCAGCACCCATCTCCTTTTTTTTTTTTTCTCAAATACATATTTCAGATACTAAAAAGATATTTCGAATACTTGATCCGTCATCTTGAAAAAAATTGAAAAATTAGTTTAGGATGTTGAAAAAATATTTTAGGGTACTGACTGGTACTAAAAAGATACTTTAGGATACTGATTGAGGATACTGGCTAGGACTAAAAAAATACTTTATGATCTTAAAAAAATTATTTTAGGATCTAAAATAATTTTAAGATCCTAAAATAATATTTTCAACATCATGACGTATTTTTTCTGTCCCAGCCAGTATCCTCAATCAATATCTTGAAGTATTTTTTTAGTACCAGTAACTACCCTGAAATATTTTTTCAACATCCTAAACTAATTTTTCAACATCATGAAGTACCTGTCAGTATCTTTTCAGTATGGGTCAGTATTCAGAAATATCTTTTTAGTATCTGAAATATGTATTTGAAAAAAAAAAAAAAAAAAAAAGAGGAGATGGGTGCTGATTTTGCGCCAAAACGGCGCTGTTTGGAGAAGTGGAGCGCAGAGGATATTAAGAAGAAGTGGACTGAAGCCGCTCCCCATTTCTTTGCACTTGACACATGTCCTCTTTGTTTTGCTATATATCGGTTAAAGTAAAACTATTTACTTATTTTTTTTTATGTATACAATTTCTTGGAATAAATATATCTATTAACTCCCTTAATTATCCTCTTTCTTAGATTAACCGATAAGGTAAATCCCTTCATTTGATTTTTCACATTTTCACTTTAATATTTTAAAATATTTTGTAACAACTTTCCTTTTATCTCTCCTTATAACTGGTGTCTTTTTTTTTTTTGTCAATATTTTAATTATGTCTTTATTTTATCCTCTACCTTTTGAATTACATATTTTAATTTTTGTAAAAGCTAACCATCATTTCTCTCTTTATATATGAACTCTTTTGTGAATAAATAAATTTGTACATCTCCTCTAATTGATTTCAAATATTAAATGCATCCTCTTAATATTTGAACTACTTTATCAGTAAATACATTAGCAAAAGTATAGCAGTAAACATCTCTCTGGCTGACAAAATAATAAGCTCAAAACACTAAAATAATTTTTTTTTATTAAAAAAAAGCAAGGTGGTTATGAAAGAGGGATAATGGGTAAGGTAGTTATAGACTATTTTACCAATCGATGTTTTCCTCAATAATAATTAAATATTTTTCATTAATAACAACAATTGAATTTACTGTTTTTTCATATTTTTATCTTCAAAACGCAGTTGAATCTACTCCTTTTTTTCACGTTTTAATCTTCAAAATTTATTTAGTCAAAATTTAATTCCTAAAACAAATATATGAGATGTAGTTAGAGATAATATAGGGATTCAAATTCCAAATAAATTAACTAAGATAATTCCTTATTTATTTGTCTCCTATATAAGTAAATTTTAATTTTGAATGACCAAAAGATTGTATTACCCTTAATTTAAATTTGGATATATATATATATATATATTTGGAAGTTGGCCTCTTCATGTTGTCATGCGCACAACCTAATTCCCCATTATGTTATATTAGCGAGACGTCGTGCGCACACGGCTAGAAATAGTATTTTTTCATCTTTTAATCTTCAAAATTTATTTAGTCAAAATTTAATTCCTAAAACAAATATATGAGATGTAGTTAGAGATAATATACGGATTCGAATTCCAAATAAATTAACTAAGATAATTATTTATTTATTTTTCTTCTTATATAAGTAAATTTTAATTTTGAAGGACCAAAAGATAGTATTACCCTTAATTTAAATTTGAAAATATATATATATATATATATTGAAAGTTGGCCTCTTCATGTTGTCGTGCGCACACCCTAATTCATTAAAATTAACAATAGGTTAAACATTGGCAAATAAAAATTACAAGTATCATAGATTCAAAAAGTATAATTGAAACATGTGGATGTGGACTTAAAATTAAAGATAAATTAAACATTGGCAAATAAAAATAAAAAATAAAAAACTTTAGAATGAGCCTAAAATGTAAAGCTTCATCCTTAGAAAATTTAAGGAAGTCGACATCGATAATATTTACATATATATGAATTTATATTTCCATATTCCATTATATCGAAAAAAATTATATTTTGAAGTTTTCTAGAAAATTAATGAATTTTTTCAGTATTTACAAGAATGTATAAAATTTTCAACATGATAATATGGTGATAAAAAGAATTAGTTTTATTATCATATAAAACAATTGCAAATACAATTGATATATTTTTAAGTAACACTAGACCAAAACAATATAGATCATCGTTTTACACCGTGCATCGCATGGGGTCTGTGCTAGTTCATAATAATTATTCCTCTTGATCCTTGATATAAGATATATTTATCTAATTTGATTAGATTAATAAAGTTAGTTAATATGACATGTATTTTTTAAAATTCCCTAGACATCTTTCTCAATTCCTTCATTCCCTCTCCTCTTTGATTATTGTTGAGAAAATATCAATAGGGTTGTTGAGAATAGAAAGTCTAGAATTAAGATATTAATTAAGTGATATTATTATGATTGATTATTTAGTATTTATTAGGATTAGACTTGAATGTTTTATCATTATGATTTGATTTGATTAGGATAAATTCTAGGTTTAGAGTTAGTCTATTAGTTTGTCTATATAAAGTCCTCTTTATAGTCTATTTTATTTTAAGGATTAATAATATTAGTATTTTCATTGTGCTTCAATGTGATCGTTCAATCTTAACTCGAGATAAGTTAGAAAAAGATTAACAAATGTAAAAATTTTGTCTTATATTTAGGATCAAGATCAACTCACCAATATGTTTTATATTAAAGACCGGAGGGAGTATATCTAATATGTTAGGTCTTCCTTCTTATTAGAGGGTTATCTGTGCAACTCTTGGTGTTCATGGAGTTTTCTATATTTTGTTTTTTAAAACTCAATCTCATCAAGTTGTTGCAATATATCTGTTTCTCTTGCGTTTGTTGGTTGTAATTTAGATGCCAGCCAAGTTCATTAGTTGCTTTGTCAATTGACAGCTTGGATCCTCTTATCCCCCTTTTGTGCACTTTTGCTCTTAGTAGTGTTAGATCACTATCATGGACTGATATCTTTTTACACTCCCCCATTCATTTCCCCCTAGCTTTGATTCTTTTATCCCCCTTTTGTGCTCTTCTGCACTTAGTGGTGTTAGATCATTATCATGGACTAATACCTTTTTTATTTACTCTCCCACTCATATCCCTCTAACTTCATACTAAAGATTGGGTCTTCATGCAGCAACTCTGCCAAGTGCCACGCCATTTTTCAATTCATAGTTCCTGCTTAATCTTTCCATCTCTTTGTCTCTACCCTCAAGTTATAAATTTATCATTTTTGGTGGATTGCTTGACTGGTATTGTGGTTTTTTTAGTCACCTTGATTATGATGAAGTAATTTCCGATGATTTCGATTTTAATACTACTCACATACTCATAAATGGATTTATCTTAGAAATAAATGAAAATAGCATGGTGGTCAATTTTTATCTTGATTCATGGATTTGATTATGAAAGACTATTTCAAGTCAAAGTTTAATTTGTTAAATGAAAGTTCATCTAACACTCCCCTACTGACTGCAGCTCATAAGGTCCAAAGTGTGAATACACATTATACCACATGTTTTAACTTAACTAAGAGAATGGGATGTGCCAAAAATCAAATCCTGAACTATTTGGTTACAGAGGCTCTGATATCAAGTTAACAGTGAAGTTTCATCTAAAACGCACCCGTCACAATCGTCCTTTGGATCTTATTATAATTTCTATCACAGTTGACATGTATGTTTCAACCATTGAATGCAGCTCATTGGGTTTGTGCAAACGATGTGGCAATCTGAGGAGAATAGCATGTGCTAGATGCAAAGGAACAGGATCGGTCAGAGAAGGGGTTAGGGAAAATCCTTTTCAATGCCCACATTACCAAAAAAATTCAGAAAAGGCCCAAAAATTCTGAAAATTTCAGAAAAGGCCCCAAGATTCTGAAAATTTCAGAAAATGCCCCAAGATTCTAAAAATTCCAGAAAAGGCCCAACGTGAGTTGTTAATGGAGCTGATATAGTTGTTAGTGGGAAGACGATGATATAGTTGTTAATTGGGGCTGATTTAGTTGTTAAAAAAAAATTAACAACTAAATTAGCCCAATTAACAACTATATCAAGCATTCCCACTAACAACTATATCAGTCCCAATCGTAAATTTGAAGGGTCTTTTCTGAAATATTCAGAATCTTGGGATCTTTTCTGAAATTTTTAGAATTTTGGGGCCTTTTCTGAAATTTTTTTGGTAAAGAGGGTCTTGAAAAGGATTTTCCCAAGGGGTTATATTTACTATTAACCTTGTAGAGGATTTGTATGATACCCTTGGGAGTAAATCGTACCCCGCCTATTTTTTTTTTGGGACAATGGTACCCTGCATAAAATGTCAAGCCAAAGGTTACTTTTCATGTCCTAGCTAGACCATAATCAATTACTTCCTCTACTCTTTAGAACAATATTTGGAAGTTGATTTTAGTTCTAATTATAAGACAATGTTCTAATTTTTGACAATCTCTTTTTAAAATACCTCTATTAATACTTTTTCGATAATAATTAAACACAATAAAGATTCCCTATTGATACTTTTTCGATAATAATTAAACACAATAATAATTTAATGATACACTTATATATTTTATAAAGTAAGTAATGTTTCCAACTCATTAATGTCACATACACCTCAATTCTACTTTCTTTTTTTTTTAATAAAATTGAAATATGACTGGAATGAGACAAAAGTAATTTTAGAAATGTTTTTTTTATCTATTAAACCCTAAAGAATTATGGTGGAATGATGATGATCAAAGCTAATCTCTTAAACTCGACTATCACGGATTGCCCAGGGGTTGGAAATTTGCTGGGAAGCTTTATCCTTTGTTTCCTTAACTTGTAAAACCACAAAGCTTAGTTAAATGAGGGCATTTTAGGAAAATAAATATAATTAACTAATTTAATTACTATCTTTAATTTCTCCAAAATCTAATAAATATGTTCTATAATTAACAACGGAGGGAGTATATTTTTTTCTTCATTCTCTATCCGCAAACATTCTCATCCTCAATACAAAGACCTTGTCGTCACATGGCCTTTTCCTTTGCTTGTTTTCCTTACCGACACACACGCACACAAATGGTTATATGCTGGAGTACTTACGTAATCTATCCTTGGGAAGAATTTAGGTGCTGTAATCTGTGTATTTTGCGATCTTATTTTTCATCATGAGTAGACATTTTGTACATCTTCGCACCATGTTATTGACTTATTATATTTGACAAAAGATCAATGCATTCACTCCCTTTGTAATTTCGTCCATTGAAAGCAGCCACTATATATGAACTTTGAAATCGTACAATGCATTCATGAACTTTAGTGTATCTTAAAGCAGACCTTCTCATCACCTTCTGTTAAATAATTAATGGCTGCCTAACATGCATGTGTGAAAGGATGAAGGAGGAATGATGTTATCAAAATTTACTTTTTTCTTTGTTTTATTTTCTCCCTTTGGATTTTTCTAAGTGTTTCATTTTTTATTTACAAAGTTTAAATTATAAATAACAAGTTGAAAGTATTGACCCCCAATCAAAATATGCCATATGTGAATAGAAGGATTAGTTTCCAAGTATGGGCTGCATTTGGGATAGTGTAGCCTTTGTAAGAGAAGTGGATTTTGTTCCTGATGGACTTTTTTTAACGCTTTTTTCGATGTGATTTGTGTTTGGGATAGCGATAGAAGTGACTTTCGTTTGTGATGGGAACTTGTTTGACATAGCTTTTAAAAAGATAGATGGGATGGAAAATGACTAAAAAATGTATGAATCAAATTCATACATACATGTGTTGTATAAAATGTGATAATTTGGGATAAAAAATTAAAAATAAATATAAATTTGCCATGGTGATCATATTTCTATGTCACTAATGAGCAAGTTAACACAAATGATTAGAATCTACATCCCATAGCTCAATGCATAGGTCAAATGATTGGCTCTTCAAACAGATGATTGAAATAAGAAACATTAGGACAATAGATATCAAAATGAAAATATCAGCAATTAAAAATGAAGAATGAACGGTGAAATACCAGTATGTAAGTTAAAGAAGCTGATCAAAATTAGTTATTCATAAAATATCAAAATTATCGTCATTAGTTGGAGGAATTTGATCAATTAGTTAAAAAGTTTTACAATTCGTTAGGATATTAGGTAAAAAAGAAAACATGCTATATTATGAAAAGTTTCTCGCAGTAAGAAGAGCTGTAAGAAGTCAAATATAGAACCAGTATGTAAGCCCATGTGATCTACTACTTCTTCCATAAAAAATCACAAATTTATTTGGGAATTGATTCAATGGAAATTACAAGAAATGGTATATATAGGCTACAGTTCATTCTTGGACAGAATATACTCAGCCAGAACAAATGAATGTTAGGTTCTCGCACAAGGAAATCTAAATTCTTGAAACGAAAGAAACAAACTATGCAGGATATGATAGCAACGAATACTCGTACCCTATGCAGAATTTAGAAGCAAAGAGTACAGAAAAATCCCTATCCAGCAATCTTATATTCTTCACAAATGGTTCTATTCTAAGATCAGTAAAGACGATCGACATTAATCACACATCGGATGAAGAACAGTAAATCACAAATGGTTCTATTCTTCACAAATGGAAGAAAAAAAAATCGACATTAATCACAAATGGTTCTATTCTTCATAAAATCGAATGCAAAAGGACTTTAATATGGATTTACTTCTTCATCGCCAATTCTCTGCTCTGCATCCCCAATTACTCTCCATATTAATTGCTGAGATTTCAAAAGGAACGGACCAGGCGATGCAGGTGAAGCCAAAGAGAAAGACAAAATAGGGAAAAAGGAGAGAAGAGAGGCACGATTGGGAAGGGGGGCAAATGGTAATTTAACAAATAGACCCCACATAAAAAATTGATGAGAAGCCACTAATGGGATCAGAAGCCACAAATGGGGAGCTTCAAAAAAAAAAAATGCCCATTGCCCATTGAAGTCCATTAAAATAAAAGTGTTCCCAAACACTCTTAATTTTTTTTGATGGACTTATTATCCCATCTAATAGGATAATAAGTCCATTAGGTGAGTTCCCAGGCCCTATGTCAAAGTGTAGGCTGATCAATTTAATGAGGTAAAGAGTAAAGGGTGTGTAATTAATTATTCCTGTTTGAAAAAATTCTGCTTGAAGCATTATTGCTGTGAACCATAATCAAAATGATCTTTTTTCCTCTCTCTTCCTAAAGGATTTCGTGGCATGCTTTCTTTATCTGTTGTTTTCTGTTAAAATTTCATTGCATGCTTTAAATTGACAAACTCGGAACCCGATTCTTTCCTTAGTAGTTGTAAGTTGTAACATAGCACGAGGGGACTCAGTTTTTAACTTTGTACCTATCTGGGAAACACATTGATGCTCTTGTCCGGGTCATTGGACCACTTTAGCTTTTAAGGATAACTTCTCCACTTACTTATTGGTGGCTTTAATTTCTGCACCTCTTTATTCAAGTTTTTGATCACCAGGAAAAATTCATTCATGTCAGATCAACTAGCTAGCAGTGCAAGATTTTGATGAAACCAAAATGAGTAGCGTATGCAGCATGATCCTTCATTAGAATGGAGCTGTGTAATGTTATGGACATAAGTTGGAATAAATTATTATGAGTCTATGACTCTGTAGTGGGCTGGGTTGTTCAGATGCATTAGGCAATTTTGGAACATTTGGAATCTGGCTTTCTCCTTTGGAAAAACTACTTATCTGGATCAGTTTTATTTTAAGTGCTCCCAAACCTAAACCGATTAGTTTAGATTAAAATGGAGTCATTATTTAGGCCTTCCTTAGCATCACTTCCACTAGTGAGTGAGAATGCCGAAAAGGAAATAATATTTATGTATTTTTTTTCATTTTTTATTTCCCACCTAATGGAATAAGACTTGTTTTTTTTTTCCCCTACTTTTATTCAGGTTGCATACAAAGCTTGACCTCCACACCCACACCCACACCCACACCCACACATATAAATGTAAAAAAAAAAAATTGTGAAGCTTAAATTTTCATATAACAAATGTATTTTCTCCACCAAAATTAGTCCCATGAAGGTGATCATTGCTTTTTACTCTCTCCGGTCCTAATTATAGGAGCAAATTTTGAAGTTGGTTTTGGTCCTAATTATAAGAGCAATTTTTAACTTTTGTCAATTTTTTTCCTATAATAACTCTATCTATACTTTCTCAATAGATATATGAGAAGAGTTTTATCTCAATTAATATAAATAAATACTTTTAAAAAATTTTAAATGTGATCCCAAATAAGATCCGTTCTTCTTATTTGTGAGAAGTTCTTGCAATAGCTCCATACTCTAGGAAAGTGACAAATCACACCTCATGGTCCCACCACATTCTCACTTTCCCAACTCTCCTTCATTGTGAGATGACTCTCTCTCTCTCCGGTGAAGTGGTGAAGTTGAGAAGAATGTGAAAATACATATAATTAGGTAAGAGTAAGGATATTTTAGGAAATTACATATAATTAACTAATTTAACTTTCATCTTTAATCCTTCTAAATTTTGGTAATTTACGACTATAATTAAGACCGATGAGTACTTTTTAGGCCCATCGAGGGAGGGTAAATGGGTAATATACCGATATGATGGCTGGGTTCAGATCCATCCATTGGGGTTTTTTTGGGGGGGGGGGGGGGGCGTCACTTGGCGGGATGATATGACTGCTCGACACGTCACACTCCTGTGCCAGACAACCTGAGGATCCACTTTTGGAAATGGCCCAACACTTGACCCCAATATTGAACCATTCCTTTTTTGGTTCCTATTGCCTGCAATAGCGGGGGTCACGGGTGGGGTTAAGAGATTATTGAGGGGAGAAATTGTAAAAACACTAATATTTTGAAATTCCTTTTTAGTATTTTCTCCGGTCCTTATTATAAGGCATCAACTAACAATTCTTATAAACCAATAAAAACAATTAAAATCAATAAAGTTGTCTTACAATTTAAGTAACTTCCAATATTACCCCTACTAATTACATTAAACTCTAATATTATATTAATTATTACTCTCACCCACTATCCTTATTAATTATGGGTATATAAAAAAAATTAATGCATTTAGAAATAAGTAAATGCCTTATAAAAAAAGACCAAATAGTCAAATACTATTGATAATTAATATCTTATAATAAAGAGAAGAGAGGGTACAATGAACCAATATAGAATTTTGCAAAGTGGACCCACTTTTTTTTCGGGGGGATTCAATTGAGTGCAAAGTGAGAGGAAAGTAAAAGTGGAAGTGAAGAAGAGAGGAGGGGGAGTGTAAGTTAGGCGAGGGGAAGTAAAGATGGTGGCAGGGTGGCAGAATAAAATATGAAAGAGTGAGAAATGAATTGGATATTCACGTTTGAAAAAGGGTGCTCCTACTCACCTCATAATAACTTTCTTTATTATTCCCTCCCTCCGGCCCTAATTATAAAAGCCTATTTACCGAATTTAGAGAGATTAAAGAAGGAAGTTAAATTAGTTAATTATAATTATTTTCCAAAAATACCCCCAATTAAAATTAAAAATTACATTACAGGGAAAATGATTTGAATCGGTAGCCACCACAATTGATACTCTCAAAGAACTTCTCTAAGTTTATACAACGATTCCTCTGAGCTCCCAGGTAATTCGAATTTCGTAGCCACATTTAAATTGCCCGCGTATTGATAACTGAAACTGAAAATGGTGGTTAATATAATAAATACTCCCCCAGTATTATTTATTATTATATTAAATTATATAGTCAAACTAGTTTGGTTTAAAAAATAAATAAATAAATTTATTTAACTTCCTTAATTTATAAAATATATAGGTGTATTATTAAATTATTATTGTCTTTAATTATTATTGAGAAAGTATAAATACGGGCATTATAGGAAAAAATTGACAAAAATTAAAACTTGCTATTATAATTAAGACTAAAACTAACTTCAAAAAATACTTTCTTATAATTAAAATCGGAGTGAGTATATAAAAAAAAAAAAAAAAAAAAAAAAAAAAAAAAAAAAAAAAAAAAAAAAAACTTTCCTTATTTGTATGCCCTTCCAAGTGGCCTGAAAATGATACCCCCTTCTCTTTCTTACTTTCCCTCTTTCTCTCTAGTACGTTTCATCTTCCCCATAAATAGTACTTTTCTCTTCCCCGTAAATTTTTTTTTTTTTTTGCTCAAACGTAAATGCCTCTCTCGCCTTCATTATTTTTATCTTTACATTTATACCCCGTTGATTGAGACCCAACATCTGGAGCAAAAAAGATTGAGACTCATCAACATTATGCTCATCACTTTAATATTTTCTCTCTACTCATCAACATTATGCATGCATGCCTTTAATATTTTATTCTTTTATATATATTGATATCAGCATTTGACTAGGTTGTTGTGCTCAACTGAGGATAACTTTTCCCAAGCTATTTTTAATAGTTACAAAAACTTATACTCAAGACCAGCCTCCTACTTAATGAAGCAGTCAAAACTCTTTATACTGTGTCTAACGACTCTTGGTTATTCTTTTATATGTATTCATGTTCACATTAATATCACCAAAACCTTTCCTACTTTGAAGAAGCATTAGTGTTGTTCCTGTGAATTTTCCAAAAAAACAAGAAGAAGCCATCCATATTTAACAAGTTCCGTACGGTCATCGGTTCATGCATGTGAAGCGAGAAATTAATTAAAGTGTGATTCGTAGCATTATTATATATGCCAAGCAATTCCTATGCTAGCTGTTCGATATGTCTCCATTTATTGCAAATATGCATATATGCGCTAAGTTCAATTAAAATGAACCATGCCCAATATATTCATCTGATAGCCTACAATATAATTAACCTCTCGCCATCCAACGATTGAGGGCAAATCATTGCAGCAATGTATTATGAATTCTTCAAATCAATGGAAAATACTACTACAAGCCAACAAAAATACGGTTCCAATAATTAATTTGCAGCACATTTTCTACTCATCAAACTTTCTCTCTCACACAAACACTCTTGCATTGTGGTAGGGAAATGTGATTCGGTAGGAGCTATATATTGAAGCTCGTTTTAACAGAGTATAGACAAGTTAGATAGATCAAGTGTCGGTTGAATTAACTACACAAACCGAAATAAAATTCCTCCCACGCACTTATCTTGTAAACCGTAGATAATATTAGGAAAGTAGTTTCTACCGTTAACCTAAACATCTACCAAAACTACTAACCATGTATATATTATAATTCATTCCAAAAAAAAAAACAATTAGCCAAATTAGGATATCAGTGGTGGTTCTAATGTTAGTAAAGATTAACAAAAATATAAAGTATCTCGATAGTTGATAGCTTTAGTTCCATGAGACTGTACATATTATTTTGAGGCAATGAAATTCCTTTCCACTAAAAAAAAAAAACTCAAAGTATCTCACCTTAAATTTTCAAGAATATCAATAATGTGCTTAGTGTAATTACTCGAGAATTTGGAAGGAGTACGTGAAGAGAGGGAGGCAAATGAGAATGGGCCGAGGGAGCTAATCAGAAAATTAATTTGCATGACAGAGATTGGAGGCCAATAATGAGGTGACACGTGGGGGGGACCATTTTAAAGGTATCTATACGACGTACGTTCTGATGCTTCTCTGCAGAAGCTGGAAAATGACACAAATTTTTTTCCCCTGCTCATAAATTTACCTTCCTCCACAACGTTCATCACGCGCTTCCTTGTAAATCACCTGCAAGTTGGGGGAGTGAGTCACGTGTGACGTGTTATTCCAAAAACAAACCTTCACCAAGCAAAGCATGGGAAGGAGGAGATAATATGAAACTGGAAGGAACAGGCGAACAGCTAGACCCAAAGCTCCACTCCATTTTCTGATGGAGATTAACAAAAACCCTCCACTTAAGAGAGAACCCAAAGCTACAAGGCAGCCCAATTAATTACTCAAAGAAGAGAAAGAAATAAAGTATCCTCTCTCTCTCCCCCTCTCTCTCGGTTTCAAATTTCAAAATCTCTCATCTATACAACTGTCTCTTTGTTTTCACAAATTTGGTTATACTTGGGTACAGCCCAGAAAAAGAGCATCATCTGGTGTGCCCCAGAGGATGAGAGGAGAGGAAGGAAGCAAAGAAAAGTGAGGAAAGAGATCGGGGGGGGGGGGGGGGGGAGTGGGAGAGATTGTATAGAAATAGAAACAAATTAATAAAAAAGGGGAAGTTTTAGTTTTTTAGATCAGGAGAGATAGATTGGGGATTTTTTTTAGAGAGTTTTGGTCTGGTTTATTGGGACATGGGGAGGGGAAGAATGGAGTTGAAGAGGATGTAGAACAAGATCGATAGACAGGCAGGGGTCACTTTTGCAAAGAGAAGAAATGGCCTTCTCAAGAAAGCTTATGAGCTCTCTGTTCTCTGTGATGCTGAGGTTGCCCTCATCGTCTTCTCAAACGGTGGCAAGCTTTATGAGTTCTGTAGCAGCCCTAGGTATGGTTTTATGCCAACTCTTAACTTCATCTTCACTTCTTTAATTAATTTTGTTCGTTTCTCTTTCTCAATCCAGATCTGCTTGCTTCTTTTCCTTTTGCCGTCCTTTAATTTCTTACTCTTTCTCAATCGAGATCTGCTTGCTTCTTTTCCTTTTGCTGCCCTTTAATTTCTTACTGTGTTTTTATTTATAGCTGTTGCTTAAACACAAGGCTATTTTCTAGCTATCGAGATCTGTTGATTCAAGAATATGCCAAAGAAAAGGTTTATATATATTATTTATGTGAAGGGCCACTTTGTGTGTGACTAACCTACTCATTCTAATTGTGTGACTAACCTACTCATTCTAATCTCTCTCTATATATACAAAAGCTAACAGTACTTGAAACTCATCCTAATCTCTCTCTATACCAAAGCTAACGCTTGAAATCTCTCTCCATCGATCTGCTCTTTAATGTCAATGGACTCCATCTGCTTGTCAGCTTGAGGCTTCTCGGAGTCTCTAGGTATTTCTTTTGATGAGTTGCTGTCTAGTTTATGTTTTTATCCTTGATCTGATCTGATGTTTTGTTTACTTATATGTGACTTTTATTATGAGATGGTTGATGATCAGCTTCGTCTTCAATTTGTTTTTCACGGTTTCTCTTATGGCTTTACCTTTTATTCGTTTTGCTGCTGCTAAATAACGAGTGAACGTCGAGTATAAAACTTTTGCTTCTTGTTTGACTTGTTTTTCTTTTTTCCTTATATATATATGAAGTTTTCTTTGCCATAATCTGGTTTACTTTAGAAGTCTGGCTAAGTGACTTAATTAGTGACTCGAACCAAAAGGCAAAACAATGTTATATTGGCCCGGGAGGGAGCCTTTAAAACTAACGCTTGAAAACTCTCTCCATCTGCTCTTTAATGTCAAAGGAAGCGGTGCAGAGAGATATGGAGAATCTCAGCATTCCGTTGCCGAATGGTGAAGCAACACCAAATGAAGCCGCCGCCACTTCTAAAGTCTCTGTTTAGAAGGGTTTCTACTAGTAACTACTAAAAAAAAGTTCAGTTCAGAAGACAACTTTTTTTTTTTTTTTTTTCATCTGATTTCTAAAAAAAAGTGGCTTTTTATGATAAGCCACAAGTTCAAGCAAACAGTGTTTTGAGGCAAGCAAACAGTGCTGCTGATTTTTTAGCTAAACAGGGTATTAATCACTCTGATGTGCTTGAGGAATGCCCGGTCTCACTAAGGTCTTTGGTAGACCGGGAGTGTATGGGAACTGTTTCTCCTATCTCTTAGTTTCTATCCTTTCTGGTTGTAAACCATCTTCTTGTATCAAAAAAAAAAAAAAAAAAAAAAAAAAAAAGTCCAAGCATCTTACAGCCGACGTCCAGCAGCACTTTTTAAAAAAATTTCATGGGTTCCACAAACATCCTAAAATTGTGCTTTCTCACTCCAAAAGTATTTGATTTCTAAATTTTTTTTTTTAAAAAAGGATTTTTAATTTCAATTTATATAGGAATATTATTTAGTTAAAAAGTTAATATTTTTATGCTATATAATATATTCTTTTATGCCTACATTTACAATATATTAATTATTTAATGGTTATTATAATTAAGTATTTTAGTATTCAATAATAGGATAGGATACTATTACTAACAATTTTGGTCACTACTAAATCACTACCATTTTTTCCACCGTCCCTTCAATAATATTCATGCTTTTTTTAGTCATTTTTCATTTTAATTTACTTTTCAATCGCTAACCCAAACACGTCTCAGCTGTTTGGAAAAAAAAAAATCACTTTTGCTAGTGTCAATCCAAACACAAATCATAATTATAACCTAACTTTTTTCTATCATGTTTTTACAAAAGTCAGATAGATAAGTCATTGCTCTCACCGCTAACCAAACAAGACCTCCTTCCTGGCCTTAATTGCCTCAATGCCTTATAGGAGCTTTTGACTTTCATGTTCACACATCAACCTTTAGTCTGTTTTCATGATTTATCTGCAATATCCGTCATAATATAAAAGATTTAGCCTTCCAATTGTATAGTCGTAGTACAAGTGGGCCGTAACGGTGAATTCTGGTGCCGAGGATTTCGTCTCTCATGGCCTTCTCCTTTGAAAATATCCGCTCCCAGAAGCGATCTGGGAATTATCTTTTAGTTGGACCATCCGTACGTTCGCTCTGAATGATTCTTTTTTTTTTTTTTTTTTTTTTTTTTTTTTTTTTCTTGTTCAACGCTTCGGGGTCATTATTTTATGAGGCACATGGATCCAGGGAGCTTTTAAAGTTTATTTTTCCCCCTCTTGTTATTAAATGCTATTTGAGTCACATATAGTGAAAAAGAAAAGGAGAGATCAGTGACATGACATAGCAAAAGATATGGAGATTAGACCTATAAAAGTGGTTGCCACTGCCAGTGGGCTATAATAGGGACCGCCTGATCAACTGAACATCAAGACGAGGATGGCAGTTTGCCTCTAGAGGCAACATGCTTTCTTCCGATTAATTGTTCTTCTTCTTTTGATAAGTGTCTCAATATGTACTCTTTTCTCATTCTGGGGGTTTCTTTAAGATACATATGCCTGCGTCTTAAAAGATAAGAAAATTAAGCTTTTTTTTTTTTTTTTTTTTTTTTTTTTCATTGATTCTGAGATATATTGGTAAATATTTAATATTCCAAAACTATAATGAAACTAACATAAGGAGGATGTCTCAACTTAATCCTTCAATTTGTCATAGTTATGACAACATTTTACACTGGTGTGTTGACTAAAAAATGCATGGACATAAATCTAGGAATCAAAATCTATCCTGACATTAGGTTATCGTGCATTTGGAGACAAAGGAAGGTTTGTTGTGTGAATAATCATGTACAGTGAACTATACGTAGTCGCGACATGATTCTTAATCCTAGACGGGGATAACTTAAACAATATATTACCCAACATTGTCATTGAACGAGCCAACTTATCCCTTAGTGGGAAGCAACTCTTTGTGATACTAATAGGCCTTATCATCATGCCTTCTGTTTGGCTTCATAACTTAAATCTTTTGTCTTATATACTAGCAAGTGGTGTATTTGCTTCTGTTATTATAATTTGCTTTATATTTTGGACTGCACAGTAGATGGGGTTGGATTTAACCATAGAGGTACTCTTATTAATTGAGAAGGTATCCCTACTGTTATTAGCTTGTATGCCTTCTATAATTGTGCACATCCAGTCTTCCCCACCATGTATAATTCCACTAGAAAGAAACCTCAATTCTCTAATGTAAGTCCTTTTAATTTCCTTTTACATATGTTTACTTATATTATATGTCCCACATTTGCTGTGAAGGGAAATAAAAAACGTTTTATAAGGTTTGGATACACCCCCTCGACATGTTTTAAAACTGTGAGGGATGACTGAGCTAGCGAAGCACTAAGATATTACAACTTGATAGTTATATATATTGCTCATTAATTTTGACTTGACAATTTTAACGTGTTATTGATGCGCTTTGTGCTGAGCACATTTGATTATGCACCAATTGCCATATTTGGTTCCTTGATGTATAGTTCAGATGTACAATCACAGATAACATTGTATCTACTTGTAAATAGGTTAAATTCAAAATTTGCAATCTATACTACTTTTATAAATCCAATAGCTAAGTATGCCTTGATGGTGACACCAGTTACGAATGCTTTGAAAGAGTTTGCTACAGCTGATGAGACTTGCAAGAAGAGAAGGCTCACAAATATCTTGATAGGCACATCCTTAGTAATTAGTATGGTCATATATAGTTGTCGTGAGTGTTCCTTTCTTTGGATATCTCATGTCTCTAGTTGGAGCAGTTCTAAGTATCACAGCTTCACTCCTACTTCCATGTTTTGCTACTTAAAGATTTCAATTACGTATAAAAAGTTTTTTTTTTTTTTTTTTTTCCAATTTGTGGCACCATAGTGGGAATAATATTATTCACAGGTATATAGTGATAGGAATATTTGGTACATACAATTTACTACTTAATATTATTGAGCACTTATTGTAGTCATATATGCGCTAGTGGTTACCCACATTAAGTGCTCAATTATATTAAGGACTCAAGTGTATATTGCTGAAAATATTCCAATCACTTCACGTGTGAGTATTATTCCCACTATGGCCATAGTTTGAAAACAAAACTTTTTATATATCCCTAAAATCTTTAAGGAGTAAAAGCATGGAAGTAGAAGTGAAGTTGTGACACTAAGAACATACTGCTCAAACTAAAGACATGAGATGTCCCAAGAAAGGAACTCTCACGGCAACTATGACTGTACTGATTACTAAGGCTATGCCTATCAAAATATTTGTGAGCCTACTCTTCTTGCAAGTCCCATCAGCTGGTAGCAACTCTTTCAAAGCATTGTTAATTGATGCCACTATCAAGGTATATTTGGCTATTGGATTCACCAAAGTAGTAAAGATTGCAACTTTTGAACTTAACCTATTCACTAGTAGATTCAATGTTATCTGTGATTGTACATATGTATCATACATCAAGTAACCAAATATAGCCATTGATGCATAACCAAACATACTTAGCACAAAGCACATCAATAACACCTTAAATGCAAATAAGTTAAAATTAATGAGCAAGATACGTAATTATGAAATTGTATCATCTTGGTGCTTCGCAAAGTTAGTCACCCTTATAGTTTTAAAAGGTGTTGAGAGGGGAGGTATCCAGACCTTATAAGGTGTATTTCATTTCACTTCCCAGTCGATTGGGACATAATACAAGTAAACACATTTAGTGTAAAAGGGAAATTAAAAGGACTAACATTGGAGAATTGAGTTTTCTTTCTGGTAGAATTATACATGGTGGGGAAGACTGGATGTGCACAATAACAGAAGGCATACAAGCTAACAGCAGTGGGGATACCTTCCCAATTAATAAGAGTCCCTCTATAGTTAAATCCAACTTCATCTATTGTTGCAGTCCAAAATATGGAGCAAATTATAATAATAGAAGCAAACACATCACTTGCTGATATATAAGACAAAAGAGTCAAGTTATCAAGCCAAACTGAAGGTATGATGATAAGGCCTATCAATATCACAAAGAGTTTCTTCCCACTAATCGATAAGCCGGCTAGTTCAATGACAGTGTTGGAGAATATATTGTTTAAGTTATCCCCTTCTAGGATTAAGAATCCTGTTGCGATTAAGTAGAGTTCAGTGTACATGATGATTGACACAGCAAGCCTTCCTTTGCCTCCAAATGCATGAAAACCTATGTTGGGATAGGTTTTGATTCCTAGATTCATGTCCATGCATTTTTTAATGAGCACACCAATGTAAAATGTTGCCATGGCTATGATAAATAGAAGGGTTAAGATGAGCAGCTAGTTTCATTATAATTATGAAATTATAAATATTGACCAACATATATCAAAATCAACACACAAACACACACACAAAAATTAATTTTCTTATCTTTTAAGGCACAGAAAAATTTATTTTAAAGAAATTCCCCTCATAATGAAAAAAGAGTAAATATTGACACACTTGTCATAAAAAGAACAATTAATCGGAAGACAGAATGTTGGCTCTACTTGAACGCAGGGCGGCGATACCAGGCCTCAGAGAAAGCTATTACAACCTTGGAAATGGAGTTGGCTAAAACACAGAAGGAGGTAATGTTTGTTTCACATTCTAAGAGTACATTAATTATTTCGTGTTGATATCACACACTGAGTACTTTTTCCCCAACAGGTTTACAGTTTGAGTTCACAACATAGTTATTGATGGGTCTAAACAGCTGATGGAAGATGTTAGTTGGTTTCTTGCTTAAGTTCTTGTGCCTGGCTGGTTCTGCACTTGGTTTTTTTAGTGCGATGGAATCTTGAAAGTTGGACTTTGGTTATTTTTGTCTCATCTATTCTTGGCGTTTTTATTTTTAGGCTCTGAAGCTTCAGAGAAATATTGAAAATGCTGAGGGTGAAAGGTTGAAACAAAAGAAGTCAAAGGTCGAGAAAATTCAATCAGTTAGCATACACTACACTGAGAATAATCTTCAGATAAATTTGATGCATTGTCTGTGCTAATGGCATTCAATTACTAGGATATTGATAAGAATAACTCGGAGATCAACCGCCACAAAGTCCAAATAGAGACAGGACAAAAAATGATTTAAAACTTGACTAAAAGAATTGAGGAATCTAAGATGGAGAAAGAACGGCTAGGTGAGGAGAAGGAAAAATCAAAAGCTACTTTCAAAGAAATAGAACAGAAAGCATTTGTGGTGCAAGAAAATTTTGAGAAAACACAAGAGGTTTGCCCTATTTCCTTTATTATTCTTAGGGTCACATAAAGTTCTGTCGACAAAATAATATGTAGATTAAACAATGCAACATATCTTTTCCTGTCGTGTATATGTACTCTAACATAAAGTAGTCTTGGATGTAGCAAAATCTGAGTATGATAAGGTGAAGAAAACAGTAGAAGAATTGCGTGCTTCTGTGGTACTTTCTCTTGTGGTTGTTCTCTTTTGATTTTCTGTCACTTTGTAGTTTGGAATTTATCACGGGCATGATGATTTCCCAGGTTGATGCTGACTTTAAATTGAAAGACATGAAGAGAGAATACAAGGAATGGGAAATGAAGGGGAAGGGTTACAAGAAAAGACTTGATGAATTGCAAACAGCTTTCAAAAGCATCTGGAACAGTATGTCATTTTTTAATTATATGGAATATATTGTCTCACATTCTCAAGGTTCCATGAGATTGTAAATTGGTTGTAGGATTCAGGTTGATTTGGTGGATCATGAGAAGGTTCAGGCTACATTGGCTGAAAATAATCCCACTGAAGCTTGTAATCTTAAAAGGGCCCTTGAAATGGTTGCATTGCTGGAAGCACAGATGAAGGAGATGAATCCCAATCTTGATTCAATTTCAGAGTATGAGTTTGCAAGTTTTTTTGTTTATTATCTTTCCATCTGAACTTGCATTGATGTAGTTACTTTGGATTATCACATATCGTAAAAAGGTATTGTTGTACAATGACCGGGTTGAGGAACTTAACAAAGTCTCTCAGGAGCGGGATGATATTAAGAAACAGTATGATGAGCGGAGGAAGAGAAGGTCTGAAAACTCTTTCTGTTATCTGTATTCACTTCATATCTCCTTTTGCGACAATAACCTTGGCTGATTTTGTTATTTTAGATTGGAGGAATTTATGGCAGGATTTAACGTCATATCTTTAAAGTTGAAAGAAATGTATCAGGTTTGGATAATCTCTCTGTGTAACGCATGTTCCTTAGTTTAAATTGTCATAGCTGTAATTTCTATTATAGTTTACCCTTATTCCCGTAAGTTGGCATGATTTGGATGCCAATCTGACTTTGCGTACTGGCAATGTGATTCTGGATCTAGAATTTTTCCAATTAAATGTCTTGTTCAGTTCCTTTTTCAGAATTTTCCAATCAATGCTCCTTTATTAGCCATTGATGTTTTATTGAACTGTCTTCCTCTGCATGCTTAGTATGATGCGCATACACCTTGTAGAGTTATGACAAATAGCATGTAATTCCTCTTTTGTGATTGCAGATGATCACACTTGGAGATGATGCGGAACTTGAGCTTGTGGGTTCTTTGGATCATTTCTCTGAAGGTGTTGTGTTCAGTGTTGGACCGCCAAAGAAAAGCTGGAAGAATATTGCGAATTTATCATGTGGTGACAAGTTTAGTTATCAAACTAGTTGGGATTTAGGCTTTGATTTGATTCAAATTCCAAGGATTGCAAATTATGTTTTCATCATCATGTCTTCGATTTTCTGACCAAACCTGTAATAGCATGTGGTTTAAATTCTTCTTTGTTTCACTTGCAGACTCTTAGCTCATTGGCGCTTGTTTTTGCTCTTCATCAAAAATGGATGAAATGGATGCTGCTCTAGGTACTTTTTTTAACCTTCTTGTTCAGTTCATTAAATTTGCTCTTCGTTTGCAATATAAATGATTTAATGGGTTGGTGTGACAGATTTCAAGAACGTGTCTATCGTGGAGCATTATGTAAAGGACAGGACTAAGATCGATGCGCAGTTCATTATCATATCATAAGCAGGACGGAGCTTACCTATGACTAGAGGGGCCATGAACAAAAAGAAATTAGTTTAGAATTTTTTTTAAAGAAATTTAATATAATGTAAATTTTAATTTTGGCCCCCAATTTTTTTTTTTATAACATTTTTCCCTCTTTTATTTTTCTATTTGTAGGTCAGCCTTTTATATCTTTGAGGCTTATAATTCAATCTTTGTTCCATATTGTATGTTAATTTTGTCATTTTTTTCGATATTCCAATCTAATTGCCTGAAATTTTTAGTTTATCAATGAAATTTACTTTTGTGATGTGTTCTTTACTATACTTTTACCCATTCTACACTTCACCTGTGGATGAAGTTAATTGATTTTTCATTCTAAACCTCAACCTCAAAAGTAGAAGTATTTGTTGTAAATTTAACTTATCTGGGAAAAAGACATTGGCAATGCCTGTGAGATGATGTTGCTGAATCAGAGTGAAGTACAACAATACCATTATTGAGTTTTCAGTTTCTTTACGGTGGAGCTACTTTATCTTGTAAGATCATCATAATTATAACACAAAAGATAGAAAGTTTCTCTACATATGATTTTTAATTTATAAATTTTTTTCTTTGTGTTTTCTTTAATCCATCAAAATACGTAGAGTAATACTGTAATATTATTTCTTTGATTTTATTTTCTCCCTATTTTTTTCTCTTCCCAACTTTTATTATAAATAAGAATATTTTAAAAATGTTATATAATCATAAAATTTTTTAATTAGTTAATGAGTATAGATATGGCCCCCCAAATTTTTGTCTAAAGCTCCATCCTTGATCATAAGGTTGGTTAGGTGTTACCTAAAGGTTTTATTAATGATGATTATTGGTATAGCTGATGATGATTACTGTACTTACCATGTTATGATGTTATGTATTGCTTTGAACAGCCTGAGTATAACATCCTCGAAATTTACTTAACATAATAACTAATTAAGGGTTCATCATTTACCAAAATATACAAAATAAAATCAGAGTATGCAGAATGAGCCCTAACGGCAATATACAATCATTAAACCAAACATAAACCAAAAGTAGCCTAAGCTTTCGAAGTCTTTTCGGCCCGCATTCGAGAACTATCACCGAAAAAAGTAACCATCAATCCAACTTATTACGAATACTAATATGTCTTAGTGAGATGCCATGTGGAACAATTTATATAACAAAATATTTAAAAATATATAATATATATAACTTGCCAATATCCGCATCACAAAATTTCATATCAGAAACTTATGTATCACAGTTTTCATTAACACAATTCCTAAGATGCCTCCCACCAATCCAACCGAACCGCCTTATTTCCTCCGACTAGACCCATGAGCTAAGTTACATCCATGTTTCTTGTTTATTCAAAAGCTCACCGGTCATGTGATGAGGACCGGCCAAATCCTCGAGCACATGTCCTAAGGACCATGGGTCTTTTCCCCTCATTGAACAAGTGGGGTGTCGTAAGCCCTCATTGAACTAGTGGAGTAGGTCCCTCTTTGAACAGTGGTGAGACAATATAAAGCCAACCAACGGACCTTGGAAGAATTTTTTGGGGGGGCCAAATGTATACTCATTAACTAATTTTTAAGAAAAAATATTTGGGGGTCAAATGTATAAATTTTTAAGCCAAATATATAATTTTTTGGGGCCAAATGTGTAAAAAAATCTAATTTGTATTAAAAATTTAGAATAAATTTTTTTTTTGGGGGGGCCATGGCCCCCATTGTCTACACCAAGGTCCGTCATTGCCAACCATCACGCATCAATGGAGGCCTCACCACGTGGTGGAATATACTACTCCATTTCCTCCCAATTCAACCCTTTCCATAATTATCATAATAAACATCATAATATCAAAATTCTCAATTCTTATATATAAATAAATAAATATGTATATATTCAAAATTCAAATCATAAGGTTCCGCAAGACAATTTCTATTAAGATATTCATAATCATTTCAAAAATAATCACAAACAACATATTAGTACACATAACAAGTGGAAAGTGGTTACCTCTCGTCGAAGCTAATTATTATTACTTGCTCCTAATCCAAGAGCTCAAACACACGCCAAAAATCAATCTACCACAATCAATTTACTAACCATTAATAACTCTTCTAAAAATCTACATAATTAAAATTAAAAGTATACAAATTTTGAACAATAATATATTTGGAATGCTTGAAGGGGGGTAAATTATGACGGGACTGGAAAAACTAAGGAGACTATAATTCTCCTTTTAAATTTATTATTACTTAATAACTCCCCTTATTTATTCCCTTTTAATAATAATAATAATAATAATAATATTTATCATTATTTATTTATTTTATTACTATTTATTATTATTTCTCTATTATTTTAAACTCTCGAGGCCATCCTAACTTTTTAAATTGGGAAATTTATAATACTCATCATCATATAAATTATGCTCTTTAGATATTATATTCATACTCTTTATTTACATTACGATTTCATTTGTAAATATCCACTAACTTTTAATATATTATTCTCTTAAAGAGATAACTAGCTTGACCATTTCCATGCTTCCTGTATAGCATAATACATATACTTTTTTTTTTTTTTTTTGAACAATTAGCATAATACATATACACACATACATTTAACCACTCACACACATATCTCAATTTTCTCCCTCCTGGTCCCACGGCATTAACCACTCACATACTCCAATTTGAAATCAATTTAACACACTGCCAGTGCAAATTGCAAAACCACCGTTTTCCTTCCTTATATAAGCAAAAGTGTACATGACACCAATAAATGCCTTTTTCATAATAGCAATTTTCTATATATTTTTCCTTTTTAAAAAAAAAAAAAAGTGTGTATGACAATAATCTTTCTCTTATATCTCAAGACAGTTTTCTTTATTATTATTATTATTTTATTTTATTTTTTTCATGCAAGATGATAATATACATATATCAGACCCCTATTTCCCAAGTACACAAATGAGGCTATATATATGTCTTTATTTAGTTTACCCAGTGAAGTGTTTTCCGTAGTGCAGCTACGCGATATATATATATATATATATATATATATCTCTTTCTCTCTACACTCCACAACAACACTCACATCATTCCCTTAAGAGCAACGTTTTCATGCATATATATATTTAGACAGTAAATGCTTTTAAAGACAACACATATATATATAGATATATATTCCATTTACATGAGTTCTTCTCTTTTCATATTTATCAGCATCTTGATCCCTTTTAATATTCAAAATGGTCCCACGGTTTGACTTAGTGAACCAAGTTGTATTTTGGTTTATGCCTTTTTTTCTTTTCTCTCTTTTTTTTTTTAAATCCATAATAAATATTATTTATACACACCAATGAATAGTGGTTGTCTATATGTAATTAACACTACAGGCCCACAACAATTAATCCAACCTATCCTATTATACAAAACCAACGTGAAGAAACACAAGAAACTATCATGTAGCATTTTCAGCAGCTTGGAGGGAAGAAGATTCAAAGAGCTCACCTTAGATTCTAAGTTTCCAATGTTTCCTTCTTCCTTCGACAATCGACTCACTCTGTTTTCTTGTTCTAAAACAGGGTACACCCACATACTTGAACTCTCTCTCTCTCTCTCTCTCTCTCTCTCTTACACTTTCAGCTCAGCTTTGATTTTTGTTGAGGCTGATGGGGTTGGATAAAAGATAATGAGCAGTGATTAAATAGAGAACGAAGGGTCCAGTCCGAGGAAGAATACCCAGAGGTATATGGCACTGGGCTCAAGAAGCAAGGGGGGTCTGAGTTGCTGATGGGAGAGGCATGGGTGTTGCGTGTACAGTGAAAACCGAGTCTTCTTTCCAGCGCTATGTTCGGATTTGCTGATAGCGTGATCTGGTTTTATGGTTATTATTATTATTATCATTATTTTTCTTTTTCCCCACGTTGCTGCTAGTTAAATGACGCAAAAGAGGTGCTGATGGATTACTAATGGTTTGGAAATGTGCATGGGTATTTGGGCTGAAAGTATTATTAATATAAGGCAAAAGCTGATTTGATTTTGTCCACATATGGGCCAAAGGAGCAATCCAACAAAATAGCAAATGAGGTGGGCTATTTATTTGTGAATGTTGTGCGTGTGAATCGTGGCCATGGGAAGAAAAAAAACAAAACAAGAAAGCTGATGATTGTTTAGGTACCACTTAGGCCTACATAGAAAGATTTATAGTTGGATGCTATTGGGCTGAAAATAACACAAGTATAAGCCTTCTTGATTTATCAAATATAAATCCTAAAATTTCATTCATTTTTTTTTTTTTTTTTTTTTTTTTTTTTTTTGCAATTATTCCCTTTATTTATCAAATAAATGCTAGAATAAATTCCTTGATGATTTATAATGATTTTCTCAAGAAAATGAGTTCTTAAATTCTAATAATTATTTCCATAATTATTTTGGGCTAAAGTTTCATCATAATTTCTATACAATATTTCAAATTCCAAATTCTAAAATCTGGGATGTTACACTGAGGAACAATATGTTTTAGCTTTCAGATCGACTAGCTAGTTGGGATTCATAAAACTAACAATTGCACAAAGAGCATATTACTATAGATCCAGGAAGTTTCGTGGTATGTCAAAAAGCAGCTTGATGGATGTTACTAAGGGTCTGTTTGGTATAGGGAAGATTTGAGGAAGGAAAGAAAGGGAAGCAAAGATTTTGATGGAAATATTTATTTTACTATTAAAAGTAATTAATTCAAAATGAAAAAGAAAAATATATTATTTTTTTCTTTTCAAATTTGATAAGAATTTGCTTTTATACTATGATGAAGCATTTATAACAACAACAAAAAGGAATAAGGAAAAAAAGCGAATTTATGGATTAAATTTAAATTTTATGATGTAGCATTTATTTCAAAAATAAAAATAAAAATAAAAACTCAAATTTATCTAAAATATTCTCAGCCAAATTCGAATTTATCGCATAAATTCAAATCTAGTCATATTTTCTTGCCTTAATGAGAATAAATATTTTATGAAGGGTAAATATGTCCGAAAGTGTCATGGTTCATGAGGGATATTGGTTTAATTTCCTATCAATTTTAATGGGATCTTATCTTCCCACCTTTAAAGAAAGATTGGTGGGCCTAGAAACATAAGTTTCGAGAAGATTGGGCACAAAAAATGTCCAAACAAGAAAACTTACTCATCTTCTCTTCCCTTCCCACCTATTCCTTATACCAAACCTGAATGTTTTAGTCCCCATATATATAGTTCCGTCTTCTTTTAGGACACGAACACCCTATATATTTTTTTCTGATTGTTTTTGCTCTCTCTTGCTATATTTGTTTTCACCCCAACGTTTATTATATATATTATGGCTAAAATATATGTTGGGTCTTTTATGTTTATCTCTAATATTATTTAATCCCTTAAATTTATAAAGTGTACGTTTGGTCCCTTAATGTTAACACTGTTAATCTAACTAAACGGAAAATAATGATCAAATATATTTATATGTTAGTATTTTAATAAATTAATATTTTAAATTTTATTAATTAAAAAATACTTAATCTTCATAGATTATTTTATGATTTTTCATAGTTTGTAAAGATTTTTTCCCCCAAAAAAGATATGTACTACTGTGGGTAGTGGCTGTGCGCGACCATCTTTATATCTTTCTCGTGTTACTTCACCAATTTCTTTTATCCTCCTTTCCTCTCCCTGTCACGTATTGTACGATCCAACCATACACCCAAGAACATCCCAGTCCCAGATACATAGCATTGCCTCCAATTAATTAAATATTGCGTTGTTGGCTGCGTATGGCACACATATACTCGCACATTGAGGTGTTACGCGACCCATCCCGCCACCTAAGTCCCAGACGAAGGCAAAGCACGGTGCACGGCTTATTGTGCTATTGCTATACCATACGGTTATATTGATGGTAGCATTGTTTGACCTCTCAAATTTCTCAACAATTATATTAAACATTTTATCATCCATTAGTATATATGTTTTTCCTTTCTTTTTCACAATGCACATTATCCCTCCCTCACTAATATATCATAAAGTCCTGTTACGGCAAACCAAAACCTCAATTCGTGTAACTACTATCGGCTACAGCTACAGACCCCGTTTACCCATTTTTCTCAAATATGATAGTACTATATGGCTATTGGGCTTGTTTGGATTGGCGGTAGGAGCGGTGGCTTAAAAGCTATCTGATTTTAAAAAAAGTTCGGTAGGAAAAAAATCAGATTATAGATAATGATTTGTGTTTGGATTGATGGTGGTAGAAGTGGCGGGGGCCCACGTTAAAAAGCTTAGAGCTTTTTGGAAAAAGTTGGATTCTAGAGCTTTTTTTTTCCTTAATGGGCTTTTTGAGCGTTAGGAGCTTTAAGTCCAGTAAACTTAACGCCGAACCCAAACACACCATGTTGAGCTTTTTCTCCAAAGCCCATTAACTCTACCGCAAACGCTCCTAACGCTGATTTCAAACAAGCCCATTAATATTAGAAAAAATCACACTAAGGTCTTAATTAAGAAAAATAATAACAGAAAAGTTTCATGGCTTGTCAATGATAAGTGAGAAAGCAACAATTGACAAATGAAGGAATTATTACTAACAAGTTTTAAGATTTTTCTAATATTACTTCTTTTCTTTAATTGGGACCTTAATATCATTTTCCGTTTGATATTAATCATAAAGGACCAGAAATGACCTTTATTATCCAATATACTGGTATACAATTTTTTGGGTACTTGATAAGGCAAAAACTTTACAGCCTAAAAACTCCACAAGTGCACGGACCGTATCAAGTAATAAAGAGTAAGTAAGATATCGTTCCTACGAGGACTTAGTACCCACAACTTCAGTTAAGCATTAATTTTACACTTTTGTTTAAGTTGAGCAAACCAAATTAAATTTAATTAAGAGAAAATTAAAATCAAAATAAACTAACTACGAAATATTAAATGAGCAACCCGAGTCATCAATTCCTTATTAGCTTCATAAACCTTGATTTCACTAATTTAATTAGCCTTAATATCAATTTTGTTAATCTCGAGTATAAATAGCTATAAGCATTGTTGTCAAACTCGCGAGTTGACTCTCCGAGTTTATCGTTTTTACGCTTTTACCTTACAAAAACGAGTCGAGTTAGTGGTAAACTTCGTCTTAGTAGTAAACTTCGATTAAACTCACGAGTTTATATCTTGAGTTTACCATTTTTACGTTTCTAGCTTACAAAACCGTGTTAACTTGCTCTTAAACTCGTGTTAACTTTTTTGATTTGATCATACTTAGCGGCTTTATATAGAAATTTCTTTATTAAATATGATAAATGATCAATGTTTATGGATTTAATTTCAATTATTTGGATTTAAAATATATTTTAAAAAATTGTTGTCATTTTTATATTTTAATTATTTAATTATACACTAATAATACCAATTTAATAATAAAAGTAAACTCTTACGAGTTCTGATTCGAGTTCACGATCTGAGTTTACGTCACCGTCACGAGGTCGCTTAAACTCATGAGTTTGACAACATTGACTATAATTGTCTATGGGTCCACTTACAACCTTCTCTTAAGTATAACTTGTTGTGTCTAACATAGTTACTCAAGAGGCAACAAAGATCGAACACACTCTTCAATAATTATATGCGGTCATTAGATATATGTCTATCCTAATTACAAATTAAATCGTAATCTAATCCCATATTACTTAATCTCAAAGCCTAATTAAAATCTCATCCGTCAAGGTGAATCCTAATGCTCAAAATCATATTCAATGATGACCAATCACTAAACAGATAAAATTAAACAAGATTAAGTGACCAAAATTAATATTAATTATAACTAAACAATGAAAATAAAATCTAATCCACAAATAAATTCATAGCTTCTTTAGATTGCAAAGAAATTAGTCACACATGGTTAGATTAAAATCCATAACAAAATAATAGGAATTTAGATTCAAAGAATAAAGAGAGAGAGGAAAGAAAGCTTCTCCGTTGCCTCCACAATCCTCTCGTCCTTCCATAAAGATGATGAAAATTACCAAAGCACCTCTCTTGCTCTGCTGCCGTCCGAATTCTTCCTCTCGTTCAATTCGGTGCGTGGTGTGCGTCCTCTAATCTCTGTGCGTGCTCTCTAATATATATTCCTTAGGCTTTATACGTGTTGGGCTGTTGGGCTTTCTGATCTCTATTCCATTAGATATATATCATATCTCAACAGTATCCTTTCAACAATTAAACATTCACCCTCGCTCCTTGTTCCCTGGCTTTAACTGGTGTGGGTTCAGATGTCGAACCTCTCCAAACTTTCTTTAGTAAAAAAAAAAAAAAAAAAAAATAAATAAACTCATTTTAAGGGAGGGGGTTCGATCTCTATATTGATTAAGACGCTGGGGGAGGTATCCTAGACGTCTAAGAAGCAGTGGAAATGTTGGTAGAAGTGGAAGTATATGTACTCTCTAGTCAATATGCCCTATGGATTGGGCTCCAAACGCCCTACCCTTTGACTGTGGGTGAGCTCAACCCCTTTCTTAAAATTTTATAATTAAAAAAAAAAACAATTAAACATCCTGTGGTAATAGCAATTCGTGTGGGGTCCACGTGTTATTCCAATTGCTTTTTTTCCTTATTCTCTATCTGATTCTCCTCCCAAATTGATATCTTTGCATATGGATATATATCTTCACTTGCCAGCTCATCTTGTTGCTTGCACGACTTTATCTTTTTATTGGCGTGGGGTCCACATATGTGATTATATCCTTTATACTACCCACGTTTTCAATTCTTGCCTGAGGATTTGTGATATAGACACGCACATGTACATCTTCCAGCTCATATTAAAATGTTTCTGCAAAATAAAATGTGAAATAGGATATAAGTTCATGTTATATCAAATTATCCTCTTATTTCATAATTAATTAAATGATAAAAAAATAAGATAATTAAATAAAGATAAGATATTAATAAATTCAATATAATATATCTCATAATCTATACTTATTTAATTATAAAATATATACTTATCAGTACCATATTTATAAGCCTTTGTTATGCAATATTGTTCAAAGAATATTAGATATGAGTATTATGGGGCTTCCCTTGAGTTGTCAGCTTTTTGACTGCAAAATGCAATTAAAGAGCATCCCGGGGATATGGGGTTTCCCGTGCGTTGTCATAGCATAAAGGGATAACGTACTTGCAGGTCAAATTAAATACCAATTTAAATAGTCCTACATCCCTGTATTATCTATTTAGTCGTTTCATGATTAAGATAACATTATGGGGCCCCTTTATGAAAATTGAGCTAACAAAAAATTCTGTTGTGGGCATGTTCATAGTAGAGTACAAGTATATTTAATATATTCGCAATCTGGGCACGCAAGAATTGATTTTCCTCTTTAAATCCAAGCTAAAACTAATAAGTGGGTATTCCGTATATTCATATCTTTGATAAAGTTAGTGGAGGATTATCTTAGGCAAACTTATGGTTTATTGTTTACTGAATTTTTTTCTTTTTTTTGTGAGGCACATATATCCTTTTATTAGAGACAATCCTGTTTAAAATATTGTTAAGATTAAATGTAGGCAAATATTGTTGACCAGGAGTTTCATTTTTTGTCTTGGGGAGTAAAAAAAAAGGAGCTAAAAATTTCTCGCTTCTCTCATCCGGGTTCACAAAATAAGAATTTATTTTTTCGAAAAAAAAAAGACTTTTTCCCTTTGAAAGCGTAAATTTACCATCGTTCACTACCACCGCCACCACCCCACCACCACCCCCACCGCCACCACCACCGCCATCCCACCACCCCACCACCGCCACCGCCACCACCACCCACCACCACCACCGCAACCACCCCAACACCACCGCCGCCGCCACCACCCCAACACCCGCGCCGCGCCACTACTACCACTACCACCGACACCATCGCCATCGCCGCCGCCACATAAATAATTTTTTGAATATAAAAATTACATAAATAATTTTTTTAGGACATTTAAATTTAATTTTATTTATAAAGTATAATAATTATATTAATTATTAAATAAAAGGGCAAAATGGTAAAAATAACTCATTAATCCTCCATCTTCCTCCCTTACTATTTTTTTAACTCCCAAACAAGGGGAGGAAAAATGTGTTACCAAACGTAATTCTGATTCTCGAAGTAAAAATAAAATGGGTTAATAAACGTAATTCGATTCTCGAACTCTTCCAAAGCACAGAATCGAAAAAAACTGTTTCATCTCGAGAAGCTTGATCTTTGAAATGAGAATGGTTGCCATGCACACCCGAAGAGGGTGGGAATGAGGATAGTGGTTACGCAGCATCTCAAGCACGCGGCCCTGTGAGAGATGAAAGGATTATGTATAGTTAGTATTCTAAAATAATTTTTTAAGATCTTAAAATAATTTGTTAAGATCTTAAAACATTTTTTAATATCGATTATTATCCTAAAATATTTTTTTAATTTTATTCAGTACCATAAAAAAATTAAGATCCTAAAAAAATATTTTAGAGTATATTTAATCTAAAAAAGATCTTTAGGGTATGTTTGGTTGGGGGAGGGGAGAGGAAAGAAAATGGAGAGAGAAAAGTTATTTGTGGTGGGGCCCACAAAAATTTTCTCCCCTTTTAATATTTTCCTCCATTTTCCTTCCGCTCTCCTCCCCTCTCCTCCCAACCAAACATAACCTTAAGGTATTAAAAAATAGTTCATCATCGTAAAATAATAATACTAAAAAAAATTATTAACTGATACTAAAAAATTATTTTTTAAAAGAAAAAAATCTAGAAGAGATTTCGACAGCTAGATTACTTCACCAACTACGAGCGCGGACCGAGGAGGCCACTTTCTTCTAAAGTCAATTGAACTCTGTGGTCCCCATCTCCCTTACATGGGGAAGAAACAGACAACCTTCGATTGACATAACAATCATCCCTCCCAATTTTTCTTGCATCATCAAATTAAATGGAAAATAATAAATAAATAACCCATCGCTTCCTCCTATCAAAAATGCATGCACGCGAGGTAGTTACCCAGGCTAAAAGACAACGGTAACACCAACCACACATTGAATTGCATCCAACCAAGATCTCAACAACCATATATACCCCCTCCGTTACAACAAACATCCCCGTCTTTCTCAGTGAATTCATCACAACATCAGAATCATCAGATACAACAAACACCAAACACAAACATCAGAAGCACATGCCCGTCCTTTTGTTAATAAGCGTTCTCACGCTCCTGTCCCTGCCTGTCCTTATTTATTCTTCCCTCTCCTTTCAACGCGACGTTCAATCCCTACACCCTACGGCGGCGACACCTCCACCCTCACTAACAAATTGATTCGTCTTCCTCACTTGGAGTTAGGAGAAGAAAGGCTAGCTTGCTTGCTGTTCCGGAGAATCCAACCGAGCAAAAAGTCCAAATATCTTACTACAACATCTGTTGCGGTTCCTATTTCTTCTCTCCATCTCTTTCTGCGATCTGTGCTCGGACTGGCTTTCAAGGTACCATTTCTTTTCCCAAAAAAATGGTTTTCTTTCATGTCGCTATAGCCTTCGCGCGAAGGCGAAGCTTTCGTGAATCTGGGAATGGATCTACTCGTAAATATTGTTTCTGTTGGCTTTTGGTCTTGTAATCTTTTATCTTTCGACTTATTGTTCAACTGATTTATGCTAAAATTATAAAATAAATTGCTCTGTTTTAAAGTTTTGGGGTGTGGGTTGTGGAATCATTTTGAGAATTGGGTTTTGGGATTTGGATTTGGAAAGTCTCTCACTTTTAATTGGATTCGTTTATGAGATTCTTTTTCTTTCCTCTCTCGTCACGTTGAGAAATTGTCTTCACTGTTATAATATGTTCCCTTCGAGGGATGAGGCTTTGCTTTATTGATTAGAAAACTTCTTGTTGAACTCTTGTTTCTGGGTATGCTATTAAGATCTTGCCATTTGGTGCAGTAAATTCTTGTTTTTTTTTTTGTGTGTGGAATTATTAAAGAAAGGCACTCTATCTTATATTATAAAAAAATAATTAATTAATATTTTAAAAAATATGTACAGATTTTACACACAATAATTATATAACTTTCTCAAATATATATTTAAAAAAAAAAAAGTTATTTAACTAGTTCACTAACATCGTTCATTCTTCGTGTCCCTTACTCAAAATAACCTCTTATATTCACAAAGCATTGCCCTATGTTTCTGGGCAGGCAGGTTTGAGATAAAGCTCATCAATGTTTCTCTCGAATCAGTTGGAGACCAATCTTCTCAATGAAGACCCAAAACACTATATGAGAATGGGTGGCATCGGAAAACTAAGGTATTCGAGTAATTTGCTTATTTTTATTTTTGCTATCTTTAACTTATCCGATGATGGTTAAAAAACTTTCGTCATAATATATCTGCAATATGTTATCACTCTTTAAGATAATGCACATCACTCTTTAGTCTGTTTTCATGATTTATCTGCAATATCCGTCATAATATAAAAAACTTCCTCCGAGTAAAAAGATTTAGCCTTCTAATTGTATAGTCGTAATACAATTGTTCCGTAACGGTGAATTCCAGTGCCGAGGATTTCATCTCTTATGGTCGTCTCCTTTGAAAAAATCCGCTCCCAGAATCGATCTGGGAATTATCTTTTAGTTGGACCATCCGTACGTTTCAACACTTCAGAGTTATTATTGTACGAGGCAATGGATCCAGGAGGCTTTTACTCTTATTAGATGTCAGTACAACAAGTAATTTGAGTCACATACTGAAAAAGAAAAGGAGAGATCAGTGACATGACATAGTATGAGATATTGAGATTGGTCCTATAAACGGTGATTGCCAGTGAGCTATTATAGGGACCGCCTGATGAACTAAAAATCAAGACGACGATGGCAGTGTGCCTCTAGAGTCCAATTCTTCTTCTTCCAATTCATTTTTCTTCTTCTTTTGACAAATGTATCAATATTACTCTTTTTTTATTCTGTAGGGGAAAGTTTCTTTAAGATAAATATACCAGTGCCTTAAAATATAAGAAAATTAAGCATAGTTTTTTTTTTTTTTTTTTTTTTTTTTTTTTTTTCCGTTGATTCTGAGATATCTGTTTCAATATTTACAATTCCTTAATTACAATGAAACTAACGCATAAGTTATATATATCCTGCTTGGTTTTGCAGGGTTGGGATAGTCTCCGTTCCATATGCTCTAGCATTGGAGGATAACTCAGCTTAATCCTTCTGTTTGTCATAGCCATGGCAACATTTTACACTAGTGTGCTGATTAAAAAATGCACGAATATGAATCTAGAAATCAAAACCTATCCCGACATAAGTTATTGTTCATTTGGAGGCAAAGGAAAGCTTGTTGTGTCAATAACCATGTACATTGAACTTTACTTAGTCATAACAGGATTCTTAATCCTAGAAGAGTATAACTTAAACAATATATTTCTCAACACTATTATTGAACTAGCCGGCTTATCTCTTGGTGGAAGCAACTCTTGTTATACTAATAAGCCTTATCATCACGCCTTCAGTTTGGCTTGATAACCTGTGTTTGCTTGTGATATTATAATTTGCTCCTTATTTTGGACTGCAACAGTAGATGAAATTGGATTTAACTCTTATTAATTGGGAAGGTATCCTTACTATTGTTAGCTTGTATGTCTTCCATTCAAAGGAAGATTTAAAAGGCGCTAGGGGTGGCCCCTGCCCCCTAAAATTTTAAATATGTATATAAGGAGATGTATTTTTTGGTCTATGACTTATTTTAATATTTTGACTATACACAAACAAACACACGCATAAGAGAAACTTATTATGTATAACTTGCTTATCTTTTGATCTTAATATATAGTAGTTTCGCATAATTTTAGCTTACGTTTGGTCCTTAACTTTTGAATTTGAAATTATCGTACCTTAAGAAAATATAAGGAGATATCTACATGTATATACAAGCTTAATAAGCTAAGCTTGTTTGATTCTATTGTATTTCATCATTTGTATTTAAAAAATCTAGTTAATACTCCTCTGGTCCTAAATATAAGATATACTTACCTGATTTAGATAGATTAAGGAAGTTGGTTAAATAAATTAATTTGACGTGTATTTTTTAAAACACCATAGTCATCATCATCCCTAATTTTGTTATTCATTATCTTCCTTGATTATTGTTAATGAATATGAAAACTATGTGTTATATTTAAGAAAAAATCAACTCCCTAAATATGTCTTATATTATTAATCAGAGGGAATAATTTGTTGGAATATACATAGTCCATTTTTGGTGGATTAAGGCCGCCCAAGCCCAATGCAAGTGGGGCTATTATGTGATAGATTTCTTTCAAATTTTTTGTATATTAGGTCTGTATTGTATTTTAAATACTTTTATTTATGATGTAGTATTTCTTAGTTTCGTTCCCTGTCATAAAAATTCCTAGCTCCGCTACTGCTTCTGTTATTGTGCACATTCAGTTTTCCTTGTATAATTCCACCAGAAAAAAACCTTAATTCTCCAATGTAAATCCTTTTATTTCCCTTTTGCACAGAATAGTAAAGTATGTTTACTTGAATTATGTCTTACATCAATTGGGGAGAGAAACGAAAGATGCCATATATAATTAAGATACCTCCTCTCTTGATATGTTTTAAAACTGTGAGGAGTGGTAGGAAGCACTAAAATGTTACAACTTCATAATTATGTATATTACTAATTTTTTTGACTTATTGGTGTTAATGATGTGCTTTGTGCTATGGTTCAAATGCACAATCACAAATAACATTGGATCAGCTGATGAACAGATTAACTTCAAAGTTGCAATCTTTAATGCTTTGGTGAATCCAATTGCCAAGTATGCTTTGATTGTGACACCAATTAAGAATGTTTTAAAAGAGTTGCTATCAGTTGATGGGACTTACAAGAAGGGTAGACTCAAAAATATCTTGATAGGCACACCCTTAGTAATTGGTAAGATCCTAGTTGCCTTGATTTTTCCTTTCTTTGGATATCTCATGTCTTTATTAGTTGTGGCAATTCTAAGCGTCACAGCTTCACATATACTTCCATGCTTTTGCGACTTAAAGATTTCAGTGACTATAAACAAAAAGTTTGTTGTCAAACTGTGGCCATATAGTAGGAATAATATTCATATATAGGTGTAGTGATAGGAATATTTGGTACATATAGTTCAGTCCATAATATTATTGAGCAGTTAATGTAGTCATATATATGCCAGTGGTTGCCTTTTGTGAAAGGCAGTGTTACTTTGAGCATCATGATTAGCTAATTAAGGTTTTGGACGAGGAGGTATAATTCCGCACACTCGAATGCAAGCCGCTGGAGTTAGGGAAGGAGTTGATTGGCTCCTGTTTGTTTCTTTTGGTTGTACCTTTGGTTATTTTTGAGAATCTGTCTATATATATATATATATATGTATCCAGAGTTTGGCTGGTATATATTAATGAAGTATTTGTTCAGTCCAATATTTATAAAAAAAAAAAAAAGTGGTGGATTTTTCTTTAATTTCTGTAATTTTATTACCAATGCGAAGATCATAAAATATGGACTCGTTCGCATAGTATAGAACACGAGATGTCACAGGGTCAGTATGTTGATCTTGGATGTGTAGGCTAACCCGGATATCTATGAAGGAGATAACCGGAGAGCGCGGATCACCGTACACGACAAAGGGGTGTGTGTGTGTGCACGGTGGTGTATGTAAATAGTCTAGGTTTAGAGTGTGTGCACCTTGTTACCCGCCCTCTCCGTATTTATAGAGGCGTACGGTGCGATATCCGGGCACGTCATTAATGGTGAGCCATTAATGGGGCGGATCTTGGATGATTCCCCATTAATGGGACGTGCCATTAATGGGGCGGATCCGGGATATGCCATTAATGGGACGTGTCATTAATGGGGCGGGTATCTCGGGAAGCCGATATGATAGGGGCGGATTCTGCCTAGCCGAGATTTCCGGATCTCCTGCCATGATTAGCGATTACGCCTTCCCTGCTGCTTGGGCCTCGCCCTGGGCTTGAAAGCTTTTGGGCCGGTCCGTAACATGGACTAAAAGAGATACCAACTTTATGATTATCTTGAAAGATTCTAATTAGTGATTACTGGTTTCGAAAAAAATCATTATCAAAATTTAGGAAATTATGCTAGCAGTTTAGATTTTAGAATGACATTTATACTGACTTTTTCTTTGAAAAAGTAGTGATTACTTTCTTAAAATCTTGTTATAAATTATAGCAATGATGATATGATTCTGAGCGATATTTTAATATAAAGTTCCCAACGACCTCAGACTTGGTGTGCGGTGTGCCTTTGCCAATTCCACTTACGAGATCGCAAGAAAAGATATATATTACAACCTTCTTATAATTAAAACCGGAGTGAGTAATATTTAGATAACGAGTGATTGACATGTCGTAACAACTCTTGGAGAAACTAAAATTAGAAAAGAATTAAAAAAAAGACCAATTCTTCTGTTAAGGTTCATTAAAATAATTGGCCCATTCTATGAATTAGAGACTACTCCATGATTGGAGACAAAAGGAGCTGGTTTGGCTTTACTGGTTGTCTCAACTCTCAATGAGGATTAGATGAAGCTTAATAAACAAATTAAAAGGCGGTAAACATGCTAAAAAGTAAAAAAGCAATGAGATGCATCAGATGTGAGTTTTAATGGAATTGACCGATTTGCTACCATAGAATACAAAATAACAGCCAAACGTTGTCCATTCCATTCCCACTTTGGCACCTCCCTAATTAGAGACTTATTTATAGCCTGCGTCAGACTTACTTACCTAAAACATTAATTTACACACCTAGCGTCAGACTTTATTTTACATTTATTTTATTAATTAAATAATGGGCTACAGAAAAAGCATATGCTTCATCTAAAATCCACTAGAATGTGTCTTTGACTTTGATGTCGTGATAGAATTATGTGATTCACATGCAACCGAAAAAAAAAAAAAAAAAAAAGAAAGAATCATATCACTACCGAAAATTTAGTTGAACCTAGAAACAGACCGTACCCAAAGACCCAGCCTCTCACACTAGAATATTGATTCTCATGTATCGTGTTAGTTAATCATAACATATATATTAAATAAACTGTATCGTTTATTGATAAGTCAATTTATAAGTTAAACAAGTTAATTTAGTATAAAAAAAGATGGGGCTAAAAGATACATTTAGTCCTTTATTATATTTACCTTAGGGCTCAATTTAATCACTTGAGTTTATAAAATGTATTTTTAGTCCCTTAGCTCTAACACCATTAGTCTCATCTAACGGAAAATGATGACTGCGTAGGTAAATAAAGTATGCTTAAATTTTAAGAATATAAAGAAGAAATTCTAAATGACCAATTAAAAATAATATTTTAATAACTAAAACTATTGCCTCATCTTCTTCCCACGTATACACAATCTTCGCTCTCCTTCGTTAATGGCTTTTTCACTCCAATATTCCTTCCATTTTCTTATCCCTTTCTCAGCAGTTGGCACTTCTTTCGTCTCTACTCCTCACTTCTCGCCTTCTCGGCATTCCTTCCATTTAATTTCTTACTCCTTTTTTATTTTTAATCAACCCCATGACATCAACTTTATTTTTAATCAACGTCAAACACTGATTGATAAAGAGATGACCAGGATTGGAGGAAAATAAAGTTACAAGAAACAGCCATAATAGCTGAAGAGGAATAATGGAATACCACTCTCATCCTATTTATAAGTCAATTTTCATCAAAAAAAAATTGTCATATTTATAAGTCAAATTTCATATAATAAATGAGATTGTGACAATTTTAACCATATTAATTGTACTCATGAAGATAGAGAGAGAAGAAATAGTTGAAAAATACCCAATCATAAATAACGACAAAGTTAAAAATTTACCTCATAATCATTGAGTTAATTACTTCTCATTGGTATGTAAAATTTGGTCAAAATAGAATTATAAATAAGACCAGAGTAATAAGAAAATTGGGACGTGGCTGTGGAGTAATGAGTGGCAGAGAGAATGATAGGAAAAAGGGTGATGAAATAGAATGTAAATCAAGGATTTCAAGAAAGTTATAAAAGAAAAAAAGGAGAGCGAGGATTAGAAGCAGAATGAGTGCCGATTGGCTAGAGAGGAGTAAGAAAATAGAAGGAACATTGAAATGAAGAAGCCACTCCGTGTACCGCGTGAATGAACCTTGGGCGCTTGGCCGCTCAAGCACATCCCGTATCATATGATTTTTCACAAATATTAACTAATTAAACTCTAAAAATAGTAGCTATTTAATACTTCTAATTTAACAACTTACAATCTTTGAAGCAACCTCGTACATCTTCATTTATGTATTTCTCGCCCTTCATCCTCGCAGCTATCCATTTTTTGTGGCGAGGAGGACGCTCGAGGGTGGATAACGGTGGAAGGATCGGATTGAGCGGCTTCCTTCATTTTTCGCAACTCTTCTTCCAGAGCTTCTTATAGACTAGACATGCAATGCGGATACTTATTTCTCGCTTGGTGGCTCGACTTTTTCCGTGACACGAAAACAAATAAAACCGAGCCTTCGATGTCAAATAGATTCAACTAAAAGATAAGATATGAAAGAAATTTTACAAGAAATTCGGGATTACGGCGTGAGTCCTGCGGACTAATGTAATCATAGTCCCGACATGGGTCCTTGTCCCTCTTTGCCCCTCGAATATACTTTCTAGTGAGCTTGTTCTTAAAGTCTTTCCAACGTATACGAACCTCGCCCATCCAATGCTTGTACATGGCCTTATTGTTAGGCACATCATACGTTCTTTGCAAGGTAAAGAGAAGATATGAAAGAAATCAAGTGATAAAACTAAAGATACAAATGCATAAGATATCGAAAGTGAGATACCAAAAGTTGTGCTGTTGGATCAACTCCTTCGTTTTTAGTAGGAACCAACTTCCAATGTGAGAATACAATGCGAACTTTGCTTCGAAGATAGCCTACGTAGCTAATGAAGTTGTCTTCCTCTGGACCAATTGGATTCATATTGGCATCGAACTCCACATGCGGCCTCTTTTTAAATTTGTTGACGTGCAATTAACGCACCCATATGTGTGCTACCTCTACCCTTTCTCCCCATCGGTACATCATTCCCACCATCACTCGATGACTCGGAGAGCTAGACATATTCTGTTCATCAAAGACAAATCAATAATGTTAGATAGGGTTATTATTAAATAATAAACAAATGAATAAAATGAACTAACATGTTAAACCTATACAAAAATAACATAGGACTTTTTCATAACTTAAGACCTTACTTTATATGGTTTCCCATATTCCTTGAGAATGATCCTTCCTTGGAGCATATTCTTCATCATCTACCAATTCCCGCTTCACGTGTTGTAGGTGGATTTGTTGTGAAAGGGAGTGACGTCCGGAGTTCAGGATTCTTCACCATACGTCTTTTTTTACTTTGAAGTACAATGGACATTTTGTTATTTGCGGTGGTGTAACATAAAACACTTGATTTGGCTTGCTAGAATGAATGGCTCGTCTCTATGACCAAGTCTTTGAAGATCAAATGAGACAAATCCAAATTTAGGATCTATTACAATGAAGCATTATTGTTAACCCACTTGCATTTAAATAAAGCAACTTTGAACTTGGTGTAGCTCATCTCCCATATTTCTTCAATAACTCCATAATAGGTCATAGATGCTAACACCGGGTTTTTGTCTTTCTAACTCGAAAAGTGTTAATCTTGGCCTTTTGTGTAGAAAGAATATCCGTTTATATCATGTCAAGGCTAACCACTTGATTGTATCCGACACGAACCACTTTATAAACGTCTTTGTTTGCTCGTGAGCTATTTGCATGTCATTCTTCCTTGGATTCTTATTATTCAAACTCTTTCGTGTTCATCAATGTATGGTTGAACTTCTTCCATATTATTCAAGAAGACAACATCACGAGGCTTATTCTTCGCTTTGATTCCTCGAGTTCCCTCACTTATCCCCTTATCATGCCGAGATTGAAACGTACCACGATAGATAATGAACTCCATAGCCTCTTCCACTACATATCTCTCAACTAGAGGCTTCCTGGTCGATAAGGATTTTTAGAATACCCTTTTAATGCGGGAGGAAAATGCATCTCGAGTTGGGACAAAATAATATAACCCTCATTTTCCAATTCATCCAAAAATGGAGGAGAGTGAGAAGTGTGTATAGATATTTGAAATTATTTTTTCATCTATAATCGGTTAAATGTCCACAAAAACATAAGACATATTAACAACTGAATTTAGAGAACATCCATAAGAACTCGCAAACCTCGATCGGTCCGGTAAAAATCACCATGCCATATCCAAAGGTGTCTTCACTCAACTTATTCAAAGGATTCCTCGCCAAGTACACATCTTGAGATCACCCATGATAGATAATCTTTACGGAACTCCGCTAGCCTCTTGTATCTACTCGTCAGCGGGCCCTTGAAGCCTTGCATATTACCAAGTCCATTCCATTATTCCATTTCACAAATTAGGTTTGGGACTTCCATCACAAATCCCTGGAACCTTATATCAACTTTGGGTGCCCTCAATATCCCTTCGAATGAACCCCATTTAAACAATTAACACATGGACAATAGTACATCCCATTTTTGTAGCCACATTCCTTTTAGCAAATTCAATAAACTCTTAATAAGAAAATTGGGACGTGGCTGTGGAGTAATGAGTGGCAGAGATAATGATAGGAAAAAGGGTGATGAAATAGAATGTAAATCAAGGATTTCAAGAAAGTTATAAAAGAAAAAAAGGAGAGCGAGGATTAGAAGCAGAATGAGTGCCGATTGGCTAGAGAGGAGTAAGAAAATAGAAGGAACATTGAAATGAAGAAGCCACTAATGGAGGAGAGTGAGAAGTGTGTATAGATATTTGAAATTATTTTTTCATCTATAATCGGTTAAATGTCCACAAAAACATAAGACATATTAACAACTGAATTTAGAGAACATCCATAAGAACTCGCACTGAACTGTACCTATAAAAAGTATAAGTATATGTATATATAATTGGACAGCATGGGCCAATAATGACATTATATTTTAAACTGACATACAAACAAGAAAAACCCATAAAGTAGAGAGTATTAGATGCATAATATGAAGAAAGCTGACGCAACTAAAGTTTCTGTAATTCTGATTGGGCCGAATGCGCCACTATAAGAAGGTCAGTGAGTGTTTATCTAATAAAGTTTGGAGGGTCTTTAGTATTGTGGAATACTGAGACGCAAGTAAAAGTGTTAAAATCTTCAGCAAAGAGGCAGAATATAAGGCCTTGAGCATGTTAATTGTATCAGAAACTGTGAGGACTTTGGGAATGGTCAGAGACTTAAATATAAGTCATCAGAATCTTATGAGAGTTAAATGTGACAGTATGTCAGCAATTCACATAGCGAGTAATCCTATATTTCATAAAAGGACCAAACATATTGATGGGTTGTCACTTCTTCCAGGACAAAAAAGGATATTCGATTTAAAGAAGTAGGAAAAGTCTCAAGATCAAGAAGCTGATTTGCTAACTAAGCCTGTGGGAAAAAGATTCAATAAAAGCTTTCGGACAAGTTGGCTGCTGTAAATATTTTCAAAACTTTCATTTGAGGGGCATGTGAAACAGTCATAATTAAAAGGATCTTTTAGTAATTTGAATATAGTTGTACTCGTTAGCTGGCTTGTGACGGTCTTTGGTCATCGTCCTGTATGAATTACTATAATACACATGTCGATTTTTCTTTTTGAATTTGGAGAGCAGAATGGTGAGAGAAGTAATGCAAGGTGAGAAGAGAATCGATCTGATTGTCATTTACGAGAATAAAGCTGCAAGAATCGTAAAGGCAAAATTTCAGAGAATGACCAAAACAAAAACAAAACCTCACAGAATCATAAAAGCTGAATCTGATATGGTTGGTAATACATAGAAGTGTCTTTTATTTTAGATTGATTTTTTTTTAATAGACTTATTTTTGATGGATTTTTCTAACATGATTTGTGTTTGGGATAGCGGTGATGAAGTGACTTTTGTTTAATAATGGACACTTATTTGACATAGTTTTAAAAAGATAGATAAGATAGAAAAAATGAGAAAAGGGCTTGAATCAAATTTATACATATATAATATATAGTTATACAAAATGTGATAATTTGAGATAAAAATTAAAAATAAATATAAAATTGCCAAATGAAATAGTAACATTACCATTAAAAAATAAATTTTTAAAAATGTATTTAACAATGTACAACACAATTATTAAATAACGTACGTGTTAAACTTATGTAGCTTTAGTTATAAAAATTAAATGATCGGTCCCTTAAATCAGATATTTTAAACCGAGTTCAAACTTATGTAAATGGGTCCATTTAGTTTAGCAACGTACGTGTTAGACTTATGTAGCTTTAGTTATAAAAATTAAATTAATGAATCACCTGGTTTTACCTAAATGAATCACATTATGAAACCAACAAACTTGTTCTCCATTATTTTTTCATTATTTTATCAACCGTCATTCAACAAAACTTCTAGATGAGTATAACATGGCCCCTGAAAGAATTAGGGCGTAAATTAAATGATTTTAGACTAAATGGTACAGGCAAAAGCAAAAGCTAAGAGAGAAGCATTTATTGAGGGAGGAGAGAAACGTCTTTTTTGCTTTTTACAGATAGGGCTCACAAAAAAAAAAAAATTGATAGAGAAGAAGCTGATGGGATTAGAAGCTCCATGGTGTGGCTTCAGAAAAATATCCTCATCAAATCTTGAAACCTATTAAAAAAGAGCCAACCTAAAGACCCAATAATTAAACTCTCTCTTAATAAATTTATTATCCCATCTCAGATGGTATCCCAAATATGCCCATATTCAAAGCTCTCATTAATGTGTTCATAAACAATAAGGTATAATTTTAAAATTTTTTAAAAAAGGTATATTTTGAATATAGTTGTACTCGTTAGCTGGAATGTGAAGGTCTTTTCGTCGTCATCGTTTATGAATAGGGTTCAACCCTCATTAATGTGTTAATAAACAATTTAAGATATAACTTTCAACGCGAAGTCAAGTGGCGGTCTTTTCGCCGTCATCGTGTATGAATAGGGTTCAACCTTCATTAATGTGTTCATAAACAATTTAGGGAAAATCCTTTTCAGATCCCTTTTTATCAAAAAAATCCTAAAAAAAACCCTAAGAGTTTAAAAATCCCAGAAAAAGTCTAAGGGGCTACGTGAGTTGTTAACGGTGACCGATATAGTTGTTATGCAGATCGATATAGTTGTTAATATTTGATTTAGTTGTTAGCAAATTATTATTAAGAAATTATCGTTAATGACCTACCTGGGTTAACAACTATATCATCTTCATTAATAACTCACATAGATTCGAAAATCCCAAAAAACTCTGAAGGATCTTTTTGGATTTTCAGAATTTTGACGCCTTTTTTAGAATTTTTTATTTATTATAAAAAAAAAAGCCTTGAAAAGGATTTTCCCAACAATTTAAGATATACTTTCCACTCAAAGTCAAGTGCAGGGTCCACAAATTTTGGCACTTTTCACAATACAATTAACACACGCGGATGCTCGTGCAGACGACCCTCCCACTCATTATTGATAAATTTGCGAGCTTAACTATCCGAGTTCCGGTTTTTTACGTTTCTACCTTAAGTAAATCGAGTCGAGTCTTTAGTAAACTCGTGTCAACGGTAAACTCAGTTAAACTCACAAATTTACACACTAAATTTACCTAGGTTTTACGTTTTTAAATTTTTCAAAATTGTGTTAATTTTTTCAATTTTGTCATCCTCATAGCTTTACATATGAATTTAGAAATTTTTTATGAAATATAATAAATTATAAATGTTGATATATTTAATTTCAATTATTTGAATTTAAAATGTTTAAATCAAACTGTTGTCATTTTTTATATTTTAATTATTTAATTATATACAATTAATATCTATTTTATTTTATGATAAAAGTAAACTCTTACAAATTTATGATTCGAGTCACGATACAAATTTATCTTACTGTCACGCGTTTTCTTAAACTGGAAAATTTGACAACCTTACTCCCTCCCTCCCCACCTAACGTGTCAGATCTCTCTCTATAAAGTTTGCATCTTTCTATCTCTTTGGCAAGAAAGAGAAGAAAACATTGAAAAGAGAAAGCGAGAATTTGAAGACAGAAATGTCGGAAGAAAAAGACCCGGCGATCAAGCATCTCGGAAAGACGATCCCACAGCCAGAGATACAGGTCGTATCCGGAGGCTCTTCCGGAGCTCCGGCTTCTTCTTATGGGGATATTGGTGACGATGGTATTGATCACAATCGTGCTTCTCCCACCAACTCATCCCTAGAGTCCAACACGAAGAGGGATGAGGAAGAAAAAGAAACTGAGAAGGTATGAAAATTTAAGTGGGGGTCGTAAATTATTGATTTCGACTGTGACCCCTTATGTAAAAAGCAGAGAGATTTAATGGGTAGGTGGTAATTTGGCTTTGGCAATGCCATTTCTGTTGACTTGCTGTGGTAACCTTCTTTTGGTTTATATTATGATTCGAATGACTCCTTTGATTCGGTGTTTTGGGTAATTCCAATAGAATAGCTTTTTTGATTGGTTTCTTTCAAATTTGCAATTCTTTTTCTGAAGTTCAATTTTTTAATGTTATCTTTGACAAGTTGATGCTTGGGTTTGTTTCCACTGGAAGATTATATCTACTTGTTTGGATCACATTGGATAACTCCAATCCAAAAGTGCTTATTCACTCCTCTCATATAATAGCTCGTATACTGTAAATTACAATTAAAAAGAAGCTTTTTGAAAGGTTCAATCACTATAGCAAACAATCATGACCCTGCAACTGCAGTATGATTGTATGGGGTTAACATTTTTTTAAGGTAATGATTTACTTATGGTGCTTGTCAATATAATTTATTTTCCTCCATTTTGATCTGTACCTTTCCTGGGATTCAGGCTTCTGCCGACCAAGCCTGCGACGTCGGCTCCACTTCCTTCGTCAAGACTTGCCTTAATTGCCTCAATGCCTTATCAGGTGCTTTTGACTTTCATGTTCACACGTCACTCCTCATGTTTTCATGATTTATCTGCAATATCCGTCATAATATAAAAAACTTCCTCCGAATAAAAAGATTTAACCTTCTAATTGTATAATCGTAATACAAGTGCTCAGTAACGGTGAATTCTGGCTTCGAAGATCTCGTCTCTTATGGCCTTCTCATTTGAAAATATCCGCTCCCAGAAGCGATCTGGCAATTATCTTTTAGTAAGACAATTCGTACATTCACTCTGAATAATTTTTTTTGTTCAACGCTTTGGGGGTTATTATTGAACGAGGTACATGGATCCAGGAAGCTTTTAAAGTTCTAAAAGTCCCCCCGGTAAAATGTTAGTACAACAAGTTATTTGGGTCACATACTGAAAAAGAAAAGGAGAGATCAGTGACATGACATAGCATGAGATATTGAGATTGGTCTTATAAAGGTTGTTGCTAGTGATCTATAATAGGGACCGCCTGATGAACTGAACATCAAGACGAGGATGGAAGTTTGCCTCTAGAGCCAACATTCTTTCTTTCGATTAATTGTTCTTCTTCTTTTGACAAGTGTGTCAATATTTACTCTCTTTTCATTCTGTTAGGGGAAAAGGTTTCTTTAAGATAAATATACATGCGACTTAAAAGATAAGAAAATCAAGCAGTTTTTTTTTTTTTTTACGTTGATTCTGAGATATGTTCTTAAATATTTACAATTGGCCTTAATTAATATTATAATGAAACTAACGCATAAGTTATATATATATATATCCCGCTTGGTCTTTTAGGAGTTGGGATACTCTCTATTCCATACGCTCTAGCATCTGGAGGATGGCTCAGCTTAATCTTTCTATTTGTCATAGCCATGGCAACATTTTACACCAGTGTGCTCATTAAAAAATGCATGGACATGAATCTAGGAATCAAAACCTATCCTGACATAGGTTATCGTGCATTTGGAGGCAAAGGAAGGCTTGTTGTGTCAATAACCATGTACGCTGAACTCTACCTAGTCGCAACAGGATTCTTAATCCTAGAAGGGGATAACTTAAACAATATATTCCCTAACACTGTGATTGAACTAGCCGGCTTATCGCTTGGTGGGAAGAAACTCTTTGTGATACTGATAGGCCTTATCATCATGCCTTCAGTTTGGCTTGATAACTTGACTCTTTTGTCTTATATATCAGCAAGTGGTGTGTTTGCTTCTGTTATTATAATTTGCTCCATATTTTGGATTGCAACAGTAGATGGAGTTGGATTTAACCAGAGAGGGACTCTTATTAATTGGGAAGGTATACCTACATCTATTAGCTTGTATACCTTCTGTTATTGTACACATCCAGTGTTACCTACCCTATATAATTCCACCAGAAAGAAACCTCAATTCTCCAATGTAAGTCCTTTTACTTTTCCTTCTACATTAAACAGTAAAGTATGTTTACTTGTATTATGTCTCACATTGGTTGGGAAAGTAAATGAAAGATGCCTTACAAGGTCTGGATACCTCCCTTCTCATCACATTTTGAAACCGTGAGTGATGATGGACCCGCGAAGAACTAACATGTTACAATTTCATAATTATGTATATTGCTCATTAATTTTGACTTATTTGCATTTCAGGTGTTATTGATATGCTTTGTCCTAAGCACGTTTGGTTATGCATCAATGGCTATATTTGGTTACTTGATGTATGGTTCAAATGTACAATCACAGATAACATTGGATCTACCAGTGAATAGGATAAGTTCAAAAGTTGCAATCTTTACTGCTTTGGTAAATCCAATAGCCAAGTATGCTTTGATGGTAACACCAATTAAGAATGCTTTGAAAGAGTTACTACCAGCTGATGGGACTTGCAAGAAGAGTAGGCTCATAAATATCTTGATAGGCATAGCCTTGGTAATCAGTACGATCATAGTTGCCCTGAGTGTTCCTTTCTTTGGATATCTCATGTCTTTAGTTGGAGCAGTTCTAGGCGTCACAGCTTCACTTCTACTTCCATGCTTTTGCTACTTAAAGATTTCAGGGACGTATAAAATGTTTTGTTTTCAAACTGTGGCCATGGTGGGAATAATATTCGCAGGTGTAGTGATAGGAATATTTGGTACATACACTTCGGTCCGTAATATTATTGAGCAGTTAATGTAGTCATATATATGACAGTGTTTGCCTTTTGTGTTTGGTACAACTTAATTGAGAGGCTTTTGGAGCTTATGTATTTTCCAATTGAGCTTATGTCTTTCTCTTCAAATTTTTCATTTGGATGAAAACCGTGGCCAACGAGCTTATGGGTAAAAATGAGCTTATTTGAAAAACTCCCTTTTCGACTTTGGCTAATCGAACTTATTTGAAATTGAGCTTTTGGCTTTTTCTTCAAATTTCTCCTAATTTTATGAGGAGAAATTTTTAATCAAATGCTACTTATATGGAAAGCTGAAAATGGGAATATTAGTGTAAATGGAGAGTCTTCCTCAACTAATTATGCTGAGGAAGATTCAATCGAAATGAATCAGCCAAATTGTACAAGTCCTAATTTCTTAGTTACTTATGTAATATTTATTTAATCAAATTATGTATTTTAGCAGTGCCAAATTTTGTAATTTTGCATTTTGCATATTTTTGGTAATTTTGATTTTAATTTTTCTCTTATAATTATCTCAAAAGTCACTTATTCATAAGTAATTCCAAACAAGTTTCAATTTCACAAAAACTATTTATCCAACCACCAATCCAAACATAAATCACATTTTACGATCTGACTTTTACCCAATCAGACTTTTCCATAAGTCCAATCGCCCACCGGTATCCCAAACAAGCCTAGTAGTGTTACTTTAAGCATCGTGATTGGCTAATTAAGGTTTTGGACGAGGATGAATTATAATCCAGCAGACTCGAATGCAAGCCGCTGGAGTTATGGAGGGAATTAATAGGCTCCTGTTTGTTTCTTTCGGTTGTGACTGTCTCTGGTTGCTTTTGAGATTTTATATATGTATGTGTGTGTGTGCGCAGTGTTTTGCTTGGTATATATTAATGAAGAATTTGTTCAGTCCAAAAAAAAAAAAAAAGTAATTTTTTTTTTTTTTTTTTTAAAAAAAAAAAAGTAGTGGATTTTTCTTTAATTTCTCTAATTTTAGCACCAAGGAGAAGATCATAAAATATGGATTAAAAGAGATATCAACTTTATGACTATATTGAAAGATTATAATTAGTGATTACTGGTTTCCAAAAAAATCATTATCAAAATTAAGGAAATCATGCTAGCAGTTTAGATTTTAGAAGGGAAAATTAGAATGAAGGACCTAAAAAGGAAAAGATATTTATGGAAAAGGACGATAAAAATTGTAATTATTTAGAATGACTAAATATAAAAATATAAAATTAAAAGTATTAAAATGCCTCTAACAAAATGTTTTGTATTTCTCTTACATTCTCTTTCCGACCATTCTATTTTTAAAACTAATACAACATTCTAAGTTTCATTAAATTAAACAATGGTTTTCTCAATTTTCACAACTTGAATATATATATCTATGAAAAAAATTACACATTTTCAATTTTTAAAAATTATATTTTTTAAAATTAACAAATATTTTAATTAAAAACGAATTATATAGTTTTAATAAAAGTCAATGTCTTTTATAATTTATCAAATATATTCAATTTTCACAACTTGAATATATATATCTATGAAAAAAATTACACATTTTCAATTTTTAAAAATTATATTTTTTAAAATTAACAAATATTTTAATTAAAAACTGAATTATATAGTTTTAATAAAAGTCAAAGTCTTTTATAATTTATCAAATATGTTAAACCAAAAAAAGTTTGTATGACTTCTTTTTGTTTTAGAAGAAATTTATGTGGGTTGAAAAATTCATGTAGTTTTAATAAAATTAAGAAATCTAATTAACCTATTATATCCTGAAAAATATGAAATAAATTTATTTTTATTTTTATAAAAAGAACTTAATTGACATCGACGTTGATAATATATATCGGGCAACTTGATTATATAAATTGGTAAAAAAATAAAAATTAAGAAAAATATGAGTTTAACAATTGTTAATTAGATAATATATTAAAAAACAAAAATATGATCATATCATGATGGGTAGCTTTAATTTTAATTTTAGTTCTTTTTTTTTATTTTGAATACATGAGGATTGATTAGGGGCAATTTAGTGATTTTAATTTTTATACTATGATGTTCGGTCCTTCTAAGTAATTACAATTTTTATGGTCCTTTATAATAAATATTATTTTCTCTTGGTCCTTTATTTTAATTTTCCCATTTTAGAATAACATTTTCTTTAATTTTAGTACCAATGAGAATATCATAAAATATGGACTAAAAGAGATATCAACTTTATGACTATTTTAAAAGATTATAATTAGTGATTACTGGTTTCCAAAAAATCATTATCATAATTTAGGAACTTATGCTGGCAGATTGGACTTTAGAATAACATTTATAGTGACTTTTTCTTTGAATAAGTAGTTATTACTTTCTTAAACTCTTATTAGAAATTATAGCAATGATGATATGATGATTCTGAACGATATTTTAATATAAAGTTCCCAATTTTTTCCCACAAGTGGGTGTTGATATATACTTCTATTCCTATCTGATCTGAAATTAATATTCCAACGACTCGGACTTGGTGTGCGCTATGCCTTTGCCAATTCCTCTTGCGAGATCACAAGTAGTGATTTAATGAATTCGTGACTACTCCATGATTTGGGTTGGCTTTGCTGGTTGTCTCAACTCTCAATGAGGATTAGATGAAGCTTAATGAACATATAATCAAAAGGCGATAAACATGCTCAAAAGTAAAAACACCAAAAGATTTGAAAATAAAATAACAAGATAAAGTCCCGGATCGGAGTATCATCAGTCAAGATCATTATATACATGTGTATGACGTAAAGAAAGCATAAGATGAATAAGATGTGAGTTTGAATGGAATTAACCGATTTGCTTCCATTCCATTCCCCCCCTCTCAGTAACTCTTTCGTGTTTGTTTTGATTAACGGTAGAAGCCGTTTTTTCAACGTGATTTATACTATACTAGGTAACTACATAAAAGGAGTTTTGTCTTAGCTTACATGAATGTATATTTCCAACAACAACCCAAACATGCCCTTAATTAGAGACTTTTTATAGCAAGCGCCATACTTACTTACCTAAAACATTAATTTACACCTAGGGTCAGAATTTATTTTACATTATTTTTATTAATTAAATATTAGGTTATAGAAAAAGTATATGCATCATCTAAAATCCACTAGAATGTGTCTTTGACTTTGTTTGTCAAGGTCAGTTAGACGATTCACTCGCACACACACCCACAAGGAAAAAAGCCCAGAATCATATCACTACCGAAAATCTAGTTGAACCTAGAAACAGGCCGTACCCAAAGAGCCATCGTCTCACAGTTGAATACTACTCCTCTTGTTTTTAATGAGTGAGTTAATTATAGCATATATGCTAAATAAGATGTATCATTTGATTATATTTCAATTCATAAGCTAGATAAATAAATTAAGTATAAAAAAAATGAGGCTAAAGAATACATTTAATCCTTTATACTTTAAGATTCAATTAATCTCTTAAATTTATAAAGTGTACTTTTTAGTCTCTTAATCCCTAACACCATTAGTCTCATCTAACAGAAAATGCTGATTTGTATAATTAAATAAAAGTATGTTTAAATTTTAAGAATATAAAAAGAAATTCTTAATTCTAACTGACCAATTAAAAATAATATTTTAATAACTAAAACTATTGCCTCATCTTCTACACACGTATACACACTCCTCACTCTCCTCCATTAATAGCTTTTTCACTCTAATATTCCTTCCATTTTCTTATTCCTTTCTCAGCAGTCGGCACTTTATTTCGTCGCTAATCCTCTCTTCTCAGCACTCCTTCCATTTTCTTACTCTTTTTTTATTTTATTTTTTTAAAAAAAATCAACCCCATGACATCAACTTTATTTTTAATCAACCTCAAGACATCAACGTCGAATATGGATAGATAGAGATGATCAAGATTGGAGGAAAACAAAGTTACAAGAAACAACCGTAATAGCCGAAGAGGACTAATGAAATAAGAAAATGAGGACGTGGATGTGGAGTAATGAGTGGCAGAGAGAATGATAGAGAAAATGGGTGATGAAATAGCAATGGTTTGTAAATAAAATATCTTAAGAAAATTATAGAAGAACAAAAAGGAGAGAGAGGATTAGAGGCAGAAGGAGTGTCAAATGGCCAGAGTAAGAAAATGGAAGGAACATTGAAATGAAGAAGCCATTAATGGAGGAGAGTGAGGAGTGTGTACACGTGTGGTAATTCCGGTTATTAAATAATTATTCTTTTAATTGGTCATTTGGAATATAAGAATTCATTTTATATTTTTAAAATTTAGGCATACTTTATTTGACTGTGCCATCACCATTAATTTTCCGTTATGTAAGACTAATTGTGTTCGAGTTAAGGGGACTAAAAATACACTATATAAACATAAGAGACGAAACTAAACCTCTTAAAGTAAAGGGTTATATGTATACTTATACTTTAGCCAAAAGATAAATATCCATATTTTAAAATAATTATTTAGTTTCCTTAATCTTTCTAAAAGTTGAATATATCTTATATTTAAAACCGGAAGAGTAATAAATTATCACTTTGTACCTTATTATAAGTTACTTGTACCCAAAAAATTGTGCTCAAAATATAACATCACTTGTATTATAATAGATGAGGTTTTATCAATTTTGCCGCACATGGGAAAGATATAAGAGAGAGTAAGGTGTAAGTGCAGTGGAGAGAAATAAAATGACGTGAGAGAAAATGTACACCCTATTATAAATAAAGACAAATATAAAAAAAAATTTATTCATTTAATACATTTCTTAGTTTGTGAGGATGAGTTACAAATAATACAGAGTAACGAATTACAAAGGGAAGAATTTCTATCATGACATTATTTGAAATTAATATTTCATCTATAATCTGTTAAATGTCAACAAAAACAAAAGACATAATAACAACTGAATTAAGAGAACATCCATAAGAACTTGCACCGAAATCTGTATTAAAAGTATATAGGTATATTTGTATATATCATTGTACAGCATGGACCAATAATGACATTATATTTTAAACTATTACGACACACAAACAAGAAAAACCCAGAAAATAGAGAGTATTAGATGCGTAATATGAAGAAAGACGCAAATAAAACATTAAATAATTAATTAAGGAGACATACAGCCGACGCCATGCCTGGAATTAGGAAAGACGAGAAACAAGCCACTGCAAACTATTCCAACCATCAATGGAAAACTCTCCATAACTTGATCCATCTCCTTCTCGTGCCCCGGAAACAAACAATCCGTAACCCGGTGATCGGAGAAAGCGATGGCCACGAACACCATAACTGACATTATGGCATGCACAAAGTCGGTGAGCCCCACTTTAAACCTGTCATCCTTGGGAACTTCCACGTGAAGGCCAGGTTTGAAGACGGACAAGCCTTTAGGGGTGACGAAGCCGTAGTAGACGGTGCCGTCGGGACCCCGAAAACTGTCGGTGAAGTGGAAGAAGAAGCAGGAGAGGGCGCAGAGGCCGAGGAGGACGTGGATCATCAAGGAGTGCACGTCGGAGCAGTGGCCAGATTTGGTGATGGTGGGAAGAACCATCTCGAAGGTCAGGAGGGTTCCGGTTGGGAGGAAGTTGACGAGCATGGAGGTCTTGGAGAGGGTCTTTTGGACGCCTTTTGCAACGGCACGTCGTTTCCGGCCACCTTCTTCTGCCGGAGCCTCACCGGAAGTTGTTCCATGGGGCGCTGCGTCTTCTTGTGGTGGACGAGGGCTTGCATTGTACACTTTGATTCCTATTGCTTCATCAGTATTAATATGATCCATTTCTCGCTCTCCACATAAACACTTACCAAAGGGTTCTCGATCGCCAAGTGAATAACAAAATGGTTGGGATGGGTTTGGGCGGTTTGTACTTAAGATATAGATGGGGCGGTTCCATTTTCAAAAAATTTTACGGTTATTGACGGTTATTTTCTGACCGTTGTCGTTGTGCTTGAGCAGTGTTCGATTCTACGTCAATAAAAAGTTTGTCAAGTATGTCTATTAAGGTTTACAGGCACTAAGTAGTGACTTTTTTCAAAGTAGCAATGGGGAGTGAAAACGGAGAGAGCATTTTAAAAAAAATAAAGGATAAATAACATAACTCGTTTCAAACTATTTGTAAATCCATTATATCTCTTTTTTAAAAATTAAAAATTAAAAAAAATCTCAAATGCATGATAACTTCTAGTCACTTGCAAAATTAAAAAACTTGACTTGTGGTCTCTGTCTATGGCAAAAACATTTTAACGCATTGCAATAATATGTGTATGCACAAAAATATTTAGTTTCGTAGTTTTACTTAGTACTTTATTATTTTTTATAATATATATTTTTATTAAATTTCATTGGTACAACTAGCTATGAATCATTTTAATTATGAGATATAATTTTAAATAAATTTTACAAGAATAAAAAATAATCCTCTCGTAAACATGACAGGCCACAACTAGAACAGTTAACTAGCGAGCTATATGAAATGCATGTCATCAGATGGTTTGTCACACTACCACTCGTCTGGTTCAACTGGCAAAAGGTCGACATTCTCACTAAAAGAATGGGGTTCGATCCGAAGTTAGTCAAGCGTTACGGAAAGCATCTTAACTCCTAGGTGCTTAGCTAAACGCCTAAGAGTAATAGACGGCTCGCTTTGCCCAACATCGGTATGATCTAGGAGGAAGTGAGATTTCACCTCGCTTTGGATTGTGGGTAAACCCAACCCCTTTCCTAAAATGTTTGTATAAAAAAAAAAAAAGATAGTATGTCACTATGTCACACTAAACATGTGAAAAAATTAAACTAAATGAAATATTTATAAATAGAAAAATTAAAAATTTAGAAAACTTATTTAATTAATATGTATTTGAGTATTCATAGTAAAAATTTAATTTGAGAAAATAAAAGAGACATTATTATTGTTGAAGGAAATGAGCGCATAATGAAGAGGGAGTATCCTGTGAATGCTAATTTTAAAGCAGGAACAGGGGAGATGGGTTGTGATAACTGAACTAGCTAGAACAGTGTGTTGCCTCTGAATTCTGAAATGCCCAAACAAACATAACTATAACTTTCTGTATAATAATATGCTTCCCTCTTCTCATCATCAATTCAGGCCTTCACAATAATCACAATGTCTTCACCAACCGACTCGCCGGAATCATCATCGTCTTCCCCAACCGCCGACGAATTGGAAGACCACCAAATTCGAAGGCTCACTCTGCTTCTCCATTTCATTTTCAGGTTAGCTGCCCGCCACCGTCACAACCAATTACACGACGAAGATTCCATTATCGATCTTCCCCTCCGGGTCATCCTCTTCAACCCTGCCACCAGAGCTACCGTCATGATCGACCGATCCATTGACTTGGCCTCGCTGCTGGAGGAGGTGTCCACGAAGCCCGGGCTGTTGCCGGCGTCCAAGGATTCCATGGCGGCCATGCCCACCGTCGTGATCACCGAAGAAGAAGATTATGATCAGTGTGCGATTTGCTTGGAAGATTACGTGATTGGGGAGGAGGCTAGGGAGATGCCCTGCAAGCATAGGTTTCACCCTCGTTGCATCGACAAGTGGTTGGGCATTCATGGCGTGTGCCCTGTTTGCCGATTCTCGATGCCCGTGGACGTCGAGCTCGACGGTGGCGAAACGATGGAGGGATCGTGACCTCATGCACGCAGGCTCCCACATTCACATAATAATCTGGCTCACCCTCCCATTGTTTTTCTTCTTTTTTTCTTTCTTTGATAACAGTTCTCCATGGCTTCCAGGAGTAGATATGATTTCGAAATTCGAATAATTGTATTTTTTAGAAAATAATTTATTTATTTTGCAATATTCAAGCATTTTAACGTGATAGAGAAGATGCTAATTTAAAAAAAAAAAGCCTCAGAGAATTCAAAACAATGTATACACACACACACAAAAAAAGATTGAAAAAAAAAAAGAAAAAGAAATCCATAAAACCCATTTAAAATTAAATTACTACGTTGCATAATTTGATGGCAATTAGATCTTTTATGCATCTTAGAAAATGATCATTAATTAATTTTAACATACATGATACATTAAACTTGAAACTTTATAGAGATATTTTTAGTACGCTGAAAAAATAATAATAATGGAGTACCATCAAACGCCACCTTAATTTGGTTGTCCAAATTTCAGAGAAACATGGCAATTGCGAATTTGATTGCGATAGAAGGAATAGTTGATGTGGCAGTGGAACTAGCGCTAAATCCTAATCTTTCTGTTAATTCATGTCCACTGGTTTTTCACTGATTGAATGGAGTATTTAAATTGAGTTCACGTTCTGTGCTTGGCAATGCAAATTATTTCTTCTTCTTTTTTTGCTTTGTCAAGCACAAGTGTCTTTCAACTAAAAATAATTTTGTTCCAGAAACTATCGAACACTAAATGTAGACACCTTATCTGACAGCAATTCAAACCTTAGTTTACTATGTTATAAGGAAGTAGCCTTCCGTATTTCATCAATATTTTAGTTGAACCAGGGCTGGCAAATCTCAGAACCTCCTCTATAAACATTGTAAACATAGAAAGAGACTTCTGGGCTTTGACCGAGAAACAACATGCAAAGAGATCGTATGGAATGTTAAAATTCACTAAGCTTTATTGGCAATGACAAATAAATAAGATATTACTCTTGATTAGATCTGACAATAATTAAATTTGACTCAGTCAAATAATTATACGAGATTTTTTGGGGGGGGGGGGAAGAAGAGGAGGTTGGTCAAACTGCATCTCAACCTGAGCTCTAGACATGCACAGCACCTATACGGCCGACTGGGGCAAACATGAACACGAAGTACTAATTCTAAAGAACCTGCGAGAACATGCAATCCAAGTTGAAAATGAATTGAAAATTGAAACTGGTCTGCTGGTTCTGAACCTGACATCATTGGGTAGCCGCATGAATATGGCGGGGCTGAGTGCTGCGTTGCAGTTTTATTTCTGGTTCCTGTTTCCATAGTATCAAAAAACAAATTTGAAAAATGATCTGGGGACATAATTATTACTGAATATTTCGGCTACTGAAAGATGTCATGATTAAACAATCTCTAACCTTTACTCTATTTCTGCCACATATCTCAAGTTTTTGCGTTCTTGCCATAGGAATATTTCCCTCTTTGTATTTTATCAATGTTATTTGTAATCTAGTTGGTTAACTTAGTCATGATCGGAAAATTGTTAATAAAGAATGACGTGTTTTCCTTCATCCCACTTTCAGAGAGAAGCATGAAAATATTTTAAACCAATTCTTAAAAATATATAAATAAGTATTAGAATTACACATCCAATCCTTAATGTAATACATATTTATCTAATTTGATCAAATTAAGAAAGTTAGTTAAGTCAATTAATATGACATGTATTTTGTGAAACACTTTAATTATCTTCTTTAATTTCCTCTTTTCCTCTCTTTTTTTATTATTATTGAAGAAGCATTGATAAGAGTAAATTGAAAAAATGACAAATATAAAAAATCTCTTATATTTAAGAATAAAATTATCTCTAGGCCTATATTAAAGTCCCGGAGGGAGTTGCGTATTGTAATTATTATTTGTTGTGCTGGCAGATATGTAAAAATTAGAGAGTTTTATTTCATGAAGCCCAAAAATCTTTTTTCCTTACCATCCAAACATCTGGCACTGATTCACAGGCTCGATTGGAGGGATTATATATTTGGTAGAACGGAACAGCAAATCTATCCAAAGAACCATGTAAAGGGGACCACAATTCCTAAAATGGTAACGTTCCAGGAATAAACAATGAGGACTGCCTCTTTTACTAAGAATGTTCAAGTAACTTGCGGAGCAACAGAGGATATAAAATTTCATGAAAATTGACTCGTAGAAGACTATTCATGACTCTTTCTTCTGTTGCAAGCTTAAATGGTTATATGAAACGAAATCAAAATTTAATTTTGTTCCCAGATTGACTCATTAGCATACCCTCAAAAGGATATTAGTATGCATGTAGAGATATGTAACAACCAGAATCTGACTTTGAAGAGGGAAATAAGGGAAAAGGGAAACAAAATTGCACAAATACTCACAAAACACACAAGCAGATAGGAAGCAGTATAACAGGAACGAAGACTAGACTACAGGGCAATGTTCACAGAACTAACACAAAAAGCAACAGAAGCAGAACTCTGGTAATACCAGAGACTTCAATTTTTTGGAACAAGCAAATCAGATGGGAGACGAGCTTACACTCTGTAATTGAGCATCTGGGTTCACGGGTTTGGAATAATGTTATATATTTTAGTGAAGGTTAACACTATAACTTCTACTAATAATCAACTTCAGGGTGTTCATTGTGAAATAGTGTAAGCAAATAAAATAGTAGTAAACTTCATAAAATAAGACGCAGAACAACGACTTGATTACTTGTTATCACTTGTTATCACTTACCAGAGAACAACTACATACCCCACTCCTAAATGCAACATTTGAGAATATAGCCGACAACCATCTTTAACTACGATTATCACGAAGACGATAGAGATGTGACGACAAAGAATGAGAGAAATAAAACAGAAAGGCGAAAGAACAAGATTTATATATCCAGGTGGAGGGAACCGAATAAAGGTTGTAATATTCAGGTATAAATAACTGTAATTGATCCATAATACCTTACAACTGTATTGCCAAATACGCTTATTCAATGATAATTTAGTTTATAATTTAATTTATTCCTAAACGCTTCTCATGTATAAATCTCCTACCTCTTGATCTTTCGAGGCTTCTTTGGACCTGGAACTTCTAGTCTACCAACAGAACACCCACATCTTGCTCGAAGAATCAGAACGGCTCTTCCATTAGGCGGTGCTATCTTCTTCAGTTCTAATTCCAGTTCTCGATGATGATCACGAGGCAGTTCAAACAAGCCCTTTTTGATTCCTTCATTAGGCGAATTCTTCACACAATCCTCTGTTTCCAACTGAATGTCAAATTCAGCCGCCTTTCTCATCCCCTTGCAACCAGGATTGCCGCATTTCCTACTCGTACAAGTCAAAACTCCCCAAACAGAAATCGCAGCAAGAGAAGCACCAAATCCTACGTACATAAAGATCGGTGGCGCAAGAGAAACCTCTTCTTTCACCGCATAAAGAATTGCGCAACAAATCTTAATAGACCCAGTTATGACATAGTAAATGAATGGAAAGAACAAGAAACCGAACGCGCAAATTGCAGCAATGAATAACGCTACTTCCACCACAGCCCATCGAGATCGCTCGCATGTCAGAACTTGGGAGAATTGGGGGTATTGGACATCCTTCTAGTCCGCTGTGTCCTATTAGTTTGTCTTGAATTAGAACCGAATTCGGAAGAACACTCAGAATTCACCACGACAGGGGTTTGGTCAACGGGCTTGCAGAGCGAGATTGAGCTATGGAAATAGACCATCTCAGAGTCTGAATTCCAATCCCCGATTGAAGTCCACCAGATTAATTACAGATCAAAACCACCAGTCTATATCAAAATCGGATCGACCACCAAGTAGATGATCGAAAAGATGGAAATTCGTCGGAAGTCAGAAGCGTGAAATTAAAAAATATATATCTTGCGGCTAAGTCCAATATTTGATCCGATCAAAGTATTGAAATAAAGTAATATATGGGGAGGTAAGAGTGAGGGATGGGTTTAGGCCGGCTGGAAGCAGAGGAGGAGAAGCAGAGGGGGCAAAGGAAGAGTCATCACTGATTTATTATCGACAATTAAGAAAAGGGGTGGGGGATAGCTTGCGTTCGTTGTGAGAGAGTCAGATCAAGTCATACGCGAATACACGTTCTGCTCTTACGTGGGCTTTTATATGCAACTTAATGGGCTTTGATTCCCCTTTTAATCATGCTTGCATCATTTGGTGGGCCATCTCATGGCCCTTCACCACCCCTTTCCCTTATTTCTTTAAAAAACAAAATATATATTTACGAATCCTGAATTTACAACCTCATTTTATTATTGCTTGCTCTCTTTAATTAAAAAAATGTTATTACAACATGTGGGAACTACGAAAACATATGACACTACCTCCTTTCTCTGAGTAAAGTTAAGAATATAAATTCTAATCTCTCATAGGATTATTAATGACATAGACGCGTCCCAATTAGCTTACTCTATACACACACAAGAGTTGTGTTTTAAACTTTCAACCACTAATTTAATTGACGAAAGCTTTTATCACTCAAACGGAGCTGAATTGGTGTATATGGTATTCATTGTCTTTTATCTTGTTTTACTTTTACATGAGGGAGAAAAATAGTGAAAATGGAATGTTAGGTCAGATGGTGACTAAGAATCCCATAATATTTCTATTGGTGTGGAAATGTGAATTAAAGAACTGCTCCTGCTAAGGTGAAAAAGATGAGAAGGAATAGAGGGGTTTTGGTGTATATATTTGGGTTAATGATGTCATATAGAGGGGTTTTGGTGAATATATTTGGGTTAATGATGTCATAGGGATCTTTTTTACATTGCAAAAAGCAATGGCAACATGACATGATTAAAGTTGTACAATGGATTAAGATAATAGTAAGAAGACCAGGGGCACATTTGAAGTGCAAAAGCGTTGTCCTTTTTTTTTTTGAAGTATAATTTTTAAAAGAAGGATTGAACTCACTCACAATCAGAGGGTAGAGCACCTAAGCCTATTCTATAAGGGATTCAGAACTGAGAGTATACGTGTTTTCACCTCAACCTGGATTAGCCCTACTTCACAAGCTCTGGGATGCCCCCTAGCGTTGCGATGGTGTTAGGATTCAAACTCTCTCCATTGGTAAGAGTTTTCAAATCCCTAACCGCTAAACCCACGGAGGGACGAGGGGTAAAGCGTTGTCGTTTTGTGATTATTGGAGATGATAGATATTCATGAAGATTTCTTTTTCTTTTTTTATATACCAAAAAAAGTATAGGTGGGGGCATGGTAGTGAAAACGTAGGGGAGAATAAAAAATCGTAAAAATAAAACCAAAACACCGGCGCATATGTATATAAAAAAAATTCAAGAAAAGTAACGTCATCATACACACATATACTGATCAATGCAATATCAATCAAAATAGCCGCTTGATATTGTCATCAAATACATTCAAATAAAGGCAAACAATCACTTCAAAATTCGTCTACTTTAAATTCAATACCACTGTACCACTCATTATCCAACCGAATTGTAAATAATTGTCACATCAACACAATCTAAGCTAATAAATCATTCAAGTTATTATCATCAAAGGCATCCTCCTTCTTTACATCATGATGCATGACATCTTTTCTCTTCTAATTCAAGCTTTTTCCCTCCACGTTTTTTTGCAAAAATGGTGATATTCATGAAGATTTTTTTTTTTTTTATATGAAAATTTTAGGAAATGGTTTTGTTTTTGACTACCATGGGTGGGGGTAGACATCAGTAACCCACTAAGGCCAGAGCATGCCTCAAAGCTCAAAAAGCGCTTATAGATCACTCACAGGTGGCTCACATCAAGACACATGAACCTCCTACCTTGAAGGTGAAGATGTTTCCACACTTTTCACTCGCTTCTGCGATATTCATGAAGATTTTCCTGAAAATTTTAGGAAAGGGGCCGCCACCTAACTCCAAGATCGAACCCCTCCTTTTTGGTGAAAAAGCCTGATCTCTTCACTAGTTGAACCCAAAGACAAAGGATGATATTCATGAAGATACATTATAGATGATGCTGAATCGAACCCATGACCTTAGGAGGGAAAGGCAAATATGCTCTAACCAACAACCCAAAGACAAAGGATGATATTCATGAAGATCATAATGCATGAATTGACTTAATGCAATTTGGGCTCACTGGGGCCCACCAGGTGGGTCATACATATCAGGCACAGAGCCTAAACGTTGGGTGGATCCATGAGGAATTGGATGACGGGTCAACATAAGCCCATGAGCTGGGAATTTTGACGAATGATATATGATAACGTCAAGGTCGGTCATCAATTAAGAGTGATTAAGTTGGAGGGTAGTACTGGACGCACCAAGGTTTCTTCCACGTCTGAATAAGTCTTTCAGGTCAATATTCATGGCCATAAATATTGCAGCCATCGCAATAATGAGTGCCTCTTGTCTTCAACTTCAACATTGTCGTCACAAATAAGTTTCTAAGTTTCAACCATTTCCACCATTTATCATTATTCTCCCATTTCCAACTCAATCAAGCTTTTCCATTGACTAAGGGCAAATACTTTAAATGCCCCTTTCCATAGGACTCTTCACGTTTCAAAATTTCTTTCCACTTTATATGTCAATGTTTAACAGTTGTTGAAGATATGGCCAAAATTGCCCATTCTAGTTTTTATCTTTGAACTTTTGGATGTCGATGCATTTGTCTAGTAGAGTGATTTTGTCCCTCTACTTGTACAATAACTAATTTTTATTAAGTTAACTTTTTTTCTAAGTGAACTATTGGCCAACCAAAAATCAAACATGCACTAAAAAGTGTGGACACAAAACCATATACTATGATCTCATGGATCCATAACCATGTGTTAAAGAGTCAATATGGATTAGGTCATTTGTAATTAGGTGACAACTGCTCAGATAATTCTACATAGAAGGTTCAACTCATGTACATTTTTGTTGAAGGTTTGGCAAACTGGGTCTTTCGTCTTATAAATATTAAGTATAAATAAACCAAAAGAAATGTCATGTAACTACTGAATTTATTTTTATTAACATGCATGCATATAAATGTGTGACATAACAGTTCGCCTAATTTTAAGTGACCCAATACCTGTGAATCAATTATACCTGCTTGAAATTTGTTTTTAATTAATAATGATAACGATGCCATATCCATGGGTTGATAGACACATGTGCCACACACGTGTGTGCAATGTGCGTGTATCCACATATAACAAAAAAGAGAGATTATAAATTGGCTAAAGTGGAGAAATGCAAAAGTCTCTCAAAGTCCTAATGGATTGAGCATGTCTATTTGGGTTGACGGTAAAAGCTGCTTTTCTAGCGTGATTTATAACATTTAAGGTAAGAATGTGAAAGACGTTTTATCTTGACTTATATAAACATGCTTCTTCTATAAAGCTAACTCAAACGTGTCAAAGCGGTCATACAAGTCCTGACTCGGGGTATGGCAAGTTAATTTCCTGCAATTTCTAAAACTAATTAAAGTGACTTTTTTCTTTAAAAAATATTATTATAAACCAGATGTTGAGCACATACATATAGAAGCATTATAAATAATTTTTTTCGATAATGAGTATTACACAATTTAAAATTGAGTTATAACACCCAGATTGATTTTGCACTCCGATTTATAAATTGATTCTATTAAAAACAAAATAGATCATATTCTGCCCCTTTTTTCACAATTTAAATATTGCTTTCACTATTTCTTTTCATTAGGTTTTTTTTTTTTTTTTTCCAAAAGTTTTTAGAAATATTATAAAATTCAGATTCCATGCTAAGTGCACTCCATGTCAAGCACCCAAGTCCCAACCATGTGAAAAAAGAGCTTAATCTAACAAATTAATCATTGCTTTTATTATTGTTTGATACAATTTTTGTTACCATGTCAAAAAAATAGTACTCCGTATTACCCTTCCTTCAAGAAATATCAGTAAAAGCAAAATCATCATCAAGATATGATCATTTTTTTTTTTGGTAAAGTATGATCAATTTTTAACCAAAAGCTTGTGTGTCAGTTCCATCGCTCCCCACTTCCCAGCCCTCGGATAAATCCATGTGATTCCGTACACATTGACCCGAAACTTTAGTACATGCCTATTTGGCCCAATCTGTATCATCGCGATGGCCCGATATCCATGAAGCCCAATGTATTTAGGCTGAGATTTTTTATTGCCAACTTTATGGACCAAAATATTCCGTTCAGTTTTAATTGTAAGATTAAATTGATTTTTTCAGAGAGATTAGATAAACTAATTAAGCTCTGTTTGGAGACTGACTCACCATTCTCATGTGCATGACTTGGGTCGGATTCAGATTAGTCAGGGTGAAGCTCTAGATACCGGATGAACAAAGAAAAAAATAATTAAATTAATTTAGAGTAATTTTATTTTTTTCTTCAAACTAATTAGTTTGACTAATAAAATAATATACTCCCTCCGGTCTTAATTATAGGAGCAAATCTTGGAGTTGGTTTTGGTCCTAATTATAAGAACAAGTTTTAACTTTTGTCAATTTTTTCCTATAATACCTTTATTTATATTTTCTCAATAATAATTTAATAATACACCTATATATTTTATAAAGTAAATAATTTTTGCAACTCATTAATGTCATATAGACCTCAATTATACTTTTTTATATAAAATAACTTTGAGCAATTTTTATCATATTTTTCCCATATCACCCCTACTAATACTTCTTCTACAATAATTTCTTTTTTTAAAAAAATCTTTTCGTGACTTCGATGCCACGCTTTTTTCCCCCTTTTGGCTTAGTATTATCATGTGAACAATCAATGCCCATTTTCTTCAAGTATCTGAATAAAGTTTTCAATTTTCAATGATCAATTTCGAAATATATTTCAAACTTATCTTGTCATTCTTTTTACCCAGGGTCAGAGTATATTTCTACGCTTAAAGAAAGACTTTTTAAATACTTACAGATCGTCCACCAATAAGACTTTTACATTAATCAACGGATATTATATCTCTTCCTTTTTAAGGTAATGATCAACGTCTTAACCAACTATGTCAATCCTTGTTGCCGGTAAGAGAAGTACGCAGCTAGTGATAGACCCAAAATACAAATGTCTGTTGGGTCCACTGGGCCCTTACTATTTTTATAACGAATAGGATTATGGACCCTAAAGCCCAAATCAAATCCACACGCCATTTTGTTGCCCAATCTTTCACCCTTACATTCTTCCCAAAAACAGTACTGTATACCTGGAGTTGGAAGACAATCAATCAAGTTTTTTAATTATTTTAATTGAGTAATCTAACCTCACCTTGCAATTTTCTCAAGAAGATTCATCACTGAGAATTTTCATTCTGTGTTATGAACTGAATACTTATCCAACAAAATCTAAAATGTAAGCTACACAATTTATGAACTAATTTACTAGGTAAGGGTATTTTAGGAAAATACACATAATTAACTAATTTAACTTTCTTCCTTAATCCTTCCAAATTCTGGTAAATAGCTCTTATAATTAGGACCGGAGGGAGTATTATCTAAAAATACACAACACATTATATGATTAAGTAATCTTTTTAACTTCCTTAATCTCTAAAAAAAAATCAATTTAATCTTATAATTAGGCACGGAAAACTTTCTGGAGGATGCCTCTGTGTCGCCCAAAACGAAATCTACCAAAATATGCTTTAAACAATATATAGTAAGCCTGCCATGTTCACAGTGTATAAAGTAATCAGACAACGGATGAAGAAGCATCTGTGGTCGCTATACTTTTATTTTAACAAATGAACAGTCAGAATATTCCCATCTTATCTGTGTGTGTGTGATAGAAATTACTGAAAAAGTTGTAGAGACTGTTCTGGATGGATCATGAGTGACACGTGTTGGATGACAGGAACTGGATGGGAAACTCAAACTCTGAAATATTGAAAATGGGGAACATAGCTGGAATGAACTTGCTCGGTGACATGGCTTTCCATTTCTCCACTTTTCTCTTTCTTATCCCCCTTCCACTTCCTCCATTATTATTTATTCCCCATCTTCCTTATAAATTCATAAATACAAGGCTGTAGTTTCTATTCATATAATACTTTTTAGGGTTAAGTAGTAAATATGTCTTAGAAAATACAGGTGCAATAATAATTATGTTCTGAAAGTTTTTTGGCTCAATGTAACTCTAAAGAATCTAAAAACATAACAATCTTGTTATTTTCTATTTAAAAACTAAGTTAACGGTTAAAAAAGTGACATTTACTGTTAACTTTTTTAAAAAAATGGCAATATGGCTACATTTTTAAATTTCTGGCTACATTGAGCCAAAAAAATTTCAAGAGTAAAATTGCAAGGCGATACTTCCAAGATGGATTTACTACTTAACCCATGTTTTTATAAGTTGGTACATAAATATAAGTTTTTTATAAAATTTGATGAGTTATTAATTTTTTTTTTTTATAACTAAGCAAATCTTCATCTTACAGAAAATTGAAAAGATGGTAATGACAAGCTTTAATTAAAGGCGTGAGGGAAACTAACTTCTTCCACCTCTTGTCCTCAATATGAAGTATGTTTGATAGTTGATCGTATTCTGAATATAAGACATAATTTTCATGTTTTTTTTTTTTTCTAATTTACTCATAATAATGCTCTTTTAACAATAATTAAGGAGGAAAAAAAAATATGAGAATTAAGAAAGATTATTGTGGTGTTTAAGAAATAATATGTCATATTAATTAACCCAACTAAATTCTTTAATCTAATAAAATTAGTTTATTAAACATGTTTGGACCAGAAGAAATATATGTAAGTTAGGTATAATTAAGGAGGGAAGGAGTATTTGTTATGACGAATGCTTTAAATATATGATCTAGTTTAGTTTATATTGTTGAGAAAATTAAACAAAAAATTAAGTCTTATGTTTAAATTAAAAATTAGATAGCATATTTAGGAGGTAACACATGTTGTATCAATTTTAAGTTTAATCCTCAAACTCTATGTTAATAAGAAGAAAAGCGAAAAAGGCGGGGGCAGCTGCAGGGGGATCACTGGATCACACATTAACACGTGTGAGGCACGTGACAGGTGTATTGGTGGAATTTTATCTCATGTTTGGGTGGGATACGCTGTTTGCTGATGCTGAGGCAGCCACTTTTTCACTTTACTTTTTCCACGGTGGGACCATCCCCATGATGAGCTGGCACTTTCTCAGCCAAGTGAACTTGTTCCCCCACTTCCCCTGCCCCTTCTTTTTTTATTTATTTTATTTATGAAAGAAATTGTCAGAAAAACATATCTTAACATCTCGTAATAATTACTGCATGTTCAATAATCAAACTTTATCCCACCAAATCACTCTACTTCATGAACACACAACTCCCTACCCCTGGTCAGGTCGGGCAGGTCTACCCGTTGAGTTTAAGCATATGAACCCACAAAACTCCTTGGGCATCCTTTCCTTTTTAGAATATGTTAGATTCGAACACTTCATAACACCGGCATGAGTCATGACACTTAGGGTGTGTTTGCAACCATTCATTGTCCAAAGACAAGTTTTCGAGATAATGTTTTTTTTGATTCTCTTTGGAAGAGTTGTGAATCGAATTATGTTTGTTAACCCATTTTATTTTTACTCCGAGTAATCGAATTACGTTTGGTAACACATTTTTCCTCCCCTTGTTTGGGAGTTAAAAAAATAGTAAGGGAGGAAGATGAAGGATTAATGAGTTATTTTTACCATTTTGTCCTTTTCTTTAATAATTGATATAATTATTATACTTTACAAATAAACTTAAATTTAAATTTCCTAAAAAAATTATTTATGTAATTTTTTATTCAAAAAATTATTTATGTGGCGGTGAGGTGGCGGTATGGTGGCGTATGGCGGTGGTGGTGGCGGTGGTGGTAGGGCGGTGGATGGTGGTGGTGGTGGTGGGGTGGTAAGCATGATGTGGCGGGGTAAGCGGCGATGACATGGAGGCGAGGTGGTAGTGTGGTATGGGGGCGATGGTGGTGGTGGGGGCAAGCGTGGTGGTGGCAATGGGCGGCGGTGGCGGGTGGCGGTGGTGGGGTGGGCTGCGGTGGTGTTGGTAAGCGAGGGTAAATTTTTGCTTCGATTGAGGGAAAAATAAATTTTGATTTTTTGCCCTGGAATAGAGAAGCCAAAATTTTTAGCTTCTTTTTTTACTCCCCAAAGACAAAAATAAACCGGTTCATCCCGGAGCAAAAAAAAAAACCGAATTTACCAAGACAATTCCCATTCATTTGTGTTTAAAGACACGAAATTAAGAAAAAGTCATTCCGGAGAGTGTTACTACGCACACCCTTATTGGTCGACATCCTTTCTTTTTTGTTATCAATACCAATTCACGTTGATTAATGACCCTCGTTAATTAATAAAAATAATTAAAGTTAATAAAATTATTTTAAAATTTAAATAATTTTTAATATTACCCTTCTTAATTACACTAAATTCTAATATCATATTAATTATTACTCACTATCTTTATTAATTAGAGATGTATATAGAAAAAAATAATTAATGCTCCTTAGAGATGAGAGATGTAAGGTGGCATGTAAGTTATAAGTTTAAAAAAGATTTATTTATGATGGATTCAAATCTAATACTTCATTCGGTCATATAACAAAATTTATAATAAAATTATATTATAAATTTTATCTTATATTTAAGCAGGAGATAATACCATTCAAACGCCCTCCTTTGCATGTTGTTGGATGTGAGGTCCCATTCTCTATCCCTGTTTTCTTTTTTAAGAAATAGAAGATAGACACTACACTTTGAAATTAAATTTAGTGAGCAAAATGCTTGCATTGTTAAGATTTGAATTCACAACCTATGACCCAACCCTTTTATTATAAGAAGAATTTCAATTAACCCTTAGGGATGTGATATAATTTCAATCAACCCCAAAATTTTCTCAAATTTCACTACACCCCCTTATATCAAAATGAAATTAAGTTTTAGAGTGGATAGACAATAATGCCTTTACTTTATTTGTCTTGTAAATTATCTTATTGGTCTCATAAATACCTATATTTATCTTGTGAATTTTCATATTTGATTTATAAATTGTCAAAATATTTTTAATTCTCTAGGTTCCTTTGACTCCTTTTATTTATCTTGTAAATGTCTTTATTTATCTTGTAAATATCCATATTTTTCTTGTAATTAAATGGCCAAAATGTTCTTAATTCCCTAGGTTCTTTCAAATCCTTTATTTATCTTGTAAATATCATTATTTATCTTATAAATACCTTTATTTATCTTGTAAATGCTTTTCTTAAAAAAAAAAAAAAATGGCAATGTCTTTTCACCTATAAAACTTAATTTCATTTTGATTCTTAAAAATACAATAAAGTTTCAGAAAATTTGTGGGGGTTAGGCTCAATGAATTTCCCCTTTATTATGGGACAGTTTCTATATATTTATATTTTAAATTTTTTTTATTTTTTATTTTAAAATGATTATAAATAATATCACACCCACACGGTAATGGAGGGATGAAATAGGAAATCGAGATTGATGTAACCAAGGAACTGTTCCTTTTGTAGGTTGAGGGTGAAATGTCATTGGTGGCTTTATTATATGGGGGTGGTGGAGTGGGGGCGTGAAGGAAAAGGAACGGGGGGATAACGATAAATTCCCAAATGAATAAATAAATGACAACCAGGTACACAATAATTTTTTAATAAAAAAATTAAGTTATACATATTAATTCAAATTATTATAAATCCAGGAACCTTAATTACAGATATTGCATTCAAATTTTAAAATCTAACCCTTAATTTACTATTGGAATTTTGGTTTGCAATAATTTGATTCGATACTTGTAATTTATTTTTTGATACTGAAATTTTTTTTTTTTTTTTTTTGCAATAGGAATAAAACGAGGGAGGAAAGGAGGCGGGCCAAGATGCATTGTCATCCACAAGTAGCGAAAAGAGAAGTAAGAAATGGTTATTACCAAACAAATAGCTAGTCAAAAGCATACCTTTTTCAAAATCTTATTTTATTTATTTATTTTTAAGAAATGATGAATGACTGGAATTTGGTGGACGAGGAAAGAGAAGATAAGTGGAGACTGTTGTTTGAGAGGTGAAAAAGATAAAGCTGGAAAGTGTGAACCTTGTTTTTATTATAAAGATCAATTAATAATTATATTTGATTATTTTTATGAGATACTTATTTATTTTTAAAGAAAGTATTAAATATCTTTTTTTGACATACTGATAATTAATAAAAATTAGATGAGAATAATAATTAATATGATATTGGAGTTTATTGTAATTAGAAAGGGTAATATTGAAATTATTTAAATTTTAGAAAATATTTAATAATCTTAATAATTTTTATTAATTTATAAAATTTGTTAGTTAGTATTTTATATTAAAGAGGGGAGTATTTGGCATCTCTCACATGTGATGTGTTATTGTGTTTACATTCATTGGCAACCAACAGAGAGAATCAAAAGCAAGAAAGAGAAAGATCTTTTTAAGGCCACAAAGAAACTTGTGGCTCAAATTCTTCGTGCCTTCTGACGTGGCAACCCCAACCTGCTTCCCCGGATCAACAAACCTAAAAAAAAAAAAAAAAGACAAAGTCTCTCACAGACACAAATAAAAGAATACGCAGTACAATTAACCCCAAGCCGACGACCCACTCACTCTCCCTACACAACGTGTCGGATCTCTCTCTACAAAGTTTGCAGCTTTCTCTCTCTTTGGCAAGAAAGAGGAAAAAAACATTGAAAAAAGAAAAGAAAGAGAGAAGTTGAAGACAGAAATGTCGGAAGCAAAAGACCCGGCGATCAAGCTCTTCGGAAAGACGATCCCGCTGCCGGAGACACCGGTCGTATCCGGAGGATCTGCCGGAGCTCCGTCTTCTTCTTCTGGGGATACTGGTGACGATGGTATTGATCACAATCGTGCTTCTCCCACCAACTCATCGCGAGAGTCCAACACGAAGAGGGATGAGGAAGAACAAGAAACTGAGAAGGTATGAAAATTCAAGTGGGGGTCGTAAATTATTGATTTTGACTGTCATTACTTGTGTAAAACACACAGAGATTTAATGGGTTGGTGGTAATTTGGCTTTGGCAATGCCATTTCTGTTGACTTGCTGTGGTAACCTTCTTTTGGTTTATATTATGATTCGAACGACTCCTTTGATTCGGTGTGTTGGGTAAGTTTCCATTAGGATAGCTTTTTTGATTGGTTTGTTTCAAATTTGCAATTCTTTTTCCGAAGTTCAATTTTTTTACGTTATCTTTAACAAGTTGATGCTTGGGTTTGTTTCCACTAGAAGATTTATGTTACTTTATTAGCATTCGTATTTCAATGAATCCTCAGGTACTTGGTTAATCTGTCAGGTCCTGAAATTGCAGTATGATTGTATGGGGTTAGCATTTTTTAAGCTATTGATTTTCTTATGGTGCTTGTCAATATAATTTATTTTCCTCCATTTTGATCTGTACCTTTCCTGGGATTCAGGCTTCTGGTGAGATCTGCTGTATGTTTTTTCGACTTCTACTTTTGAACCTTGACAATAATTTACACCATACATATATGGACAGCCATAGACAAATCTTATTTCTCTCTCTTCGTATTTTAGATCCTTCTCACCACAAATAATTTATTATACATGATTTTTCTACTTCGTTTTCTCTGGGTTGGCAGCATGCTTGCTGCAAAATCCTCTTTTCTATTTGGGTTTTGATTGTTATAGAATTCAACACTGGAATTGTGCCATTCAAACTTTTCCACTGGTTTTCTTTTTATTTGAACTTTAGTATACGTATATATACGTTTCTCCTTGCCTTCTTCTGGGTCTATAGCTGATGTTCTCTCTTGTACGAGGAGAGTTGTGATTTGTGTCATAGTTCTCTGAGAAATCCAGTATCATTTATTCTAGTTACTTAGCGTCCTCTGTGATCGCATTACCTTTCCCTCGGTTTTGAACCTGTTGTTGTACATAAGGTGGATGGTAATATTTCACATCTTCAACTTTTACTGACATATTGGAGTAACATGATTGTGGATGAACACTTAGATGGGATTTTGACTATTGATATTGCACTTTGGATTTGATACAACAGGTAGAAAAAAGAGTTTTCAACTCTCAATTATACGTGATAATATTGAACACTGGTGTATTCTTTTTGTTTGTTCTAATGAAGTAGCTATTTATGCTGTGTAGTCTAAGTTTCATTTCAATATCAGAAAAGATCCTGTTTAATAAATTATGTCTTTAAGAAACCTCAGTATATGCAGAACTGGAGAAGACAATACTGATATTCTTATTGATCTGTCGTTTTAATAATTACTTATGAAGTGCTGATAAGAAAAAATTGGTCTACTACACCAACATGCTTAGCTGATGTTGTTATGAATCCAGGACACTTTGGGAGAGAATCCAAATGAGAAAACGGAGGATGGAGCCCCCACTCTATCTACAGAAGAGGTCACTAATCCGGATGCAGCCTCAAGAACCGATGAAGAATCTGATACGCCCCATGCTGAGAAGGACGCTACTACATTGAAGGCTTCAAAATCTGAAGAAGAGCAGAGTGAGACGAGTAATTCGCAAGAGAAGACTTTGAAAAAGCCAGACAAAATACTGCCCTGCCCCCGCTGCACTAGCATGGACACCAAGTTCTGCTACTACAATAATTACAATGTCAACCAACCCCGCCACTTCTGCAAGAACTGCCAGAGATACTGGACCGCTGGTGGAACCATGAGGAACGTGCCTGTGGGCGCTGGTCGTCGAAAGAACAAGAATTCTTCTCACTATCGCCAAATAACTGTCGCTGAAGCACTCCAGGCTGCACAAACAGACATGCCAAATGGAGTACAACATCCTGCCTTGAAGAAGCCCAATGGCACAGTTCTTGCTTTTGGGTCTGATTCACCTTTGTGTGAGTCAATGGCATCTGTATTGAACCTTGCTGATAAAACAATGCAGGACTGCCCGAGAAACGGGTTTCATAGACCCGAAGAACTAAGAATTCCTGTTCCCTATGCCAGTGGAGAGAAAGGAGATGATCATTCTAATAAATCCCCTGTGATGTCAACAAAGCCGATGGATGATGCAAGCATCAACAGGCAACAAGAACAAGCAATGCAGAACTGCCAGAGTTTCCCTCCTCAAGTTCCTTACTATCCAGGGGCACCTTGGCCTTTCCCATGGAATCCGGTGCAGTGGAGCTCTCCTGTACCACCACCGCCTGCGTTTTGCCCTCCAGGATTCACCATGCCATTCTATCCTGCAGCTGCATATTGGGGTTGTACTGTCTCAGGTGCTTGGAACATACCATGGCTACCTCAACCGTCATCACCAAACAGCATGAGCCCTAATTCTGGCCCTAACTCACCCACCTTGGGTAAACATTCAAGAGACGAAAACATGCTCAAGATAAATGACTCAGGTGGAGAGGATGAACGTGGTGGTAAAGAAAATGGCAAAGAGAAGTGTCTGTGGGTTCCTAAAACTTTGAGGATTGATGACCCAGACGAAGCGGCTAAAAGCTCTATATGGACAACGCTGGGGATTAAAAATGATAAGGCTGAATCAGTTCAAGAGGCAGGACTCTTTAGGGCATTCCCATCAAAGGGTGATGGAAAAGATCACTCAGCACAAAACTCAACAGTCTTGCAGGCCAATCCAGCAGCGTTGTCTAGGTCACTCAACTTTCATGAGACCTCGTAAAACATTTTGCTAAAATATTTGTAATTTTTTTTGGGTGCAGCAAAAACTTACGATGGCTCCCTAGCTATAATGTTCCTAAGGAAGTTACAAATGCCAGGCAATATGTGCTCACCACCAGCCTTGTTTGGAAGAGTTATTTCTTGTCGTGAGCCAGCTGAAAGAAGAACCAAAAAATTGGTTCTTCTCTGAATTCGCCTTGAGGAGAAGGAACCTTCTTTTCTTTGCAGAGTTTATTCCTCTTTCTTAAGTGACGGCTTGACTTTTTTTCCCTCTTCCTCTTCAATGAGATGGTTTGCTTTAGATTTTTGTATATAAGTTTATATGACATAGAGATAGATAGAACCTAGTGAATTTGCCTACTTAGATTCGGGATGTATATAAATAAGAATGGGAGTTCAAATTGAACTTCTTGTACTGGTATCTTTCTTCCATAATGTAATCCTGTGTTTGCTTGGATTAGGCAGTCTGCTTCTGTTTATATTGTATAGATTTAACTGCAAGAATTTGAGGAATTCTTAAATGCACTCAAGTTTGCAGGCATGTCAAAGACAATGAGTGTGTTCAAGATTTTTTGATTTTTTGCAAGATTCCAGATAGATTGTACGAGAGATCTGTGCTGTAGGATTTTCTTGTAAATTGCAATACAATTACAAGACAAAATGGACTTTGTATATTGGATTATTTGTTTTTGTTATGGTAATTTGTGGTGTTATATCGATATTCAATATCTATGTACAAAGTTACAAACTATATTCGTATTTGAACTATATGGAGGATCTATTAAAGCTACAACTGGGGCTGAGACGATAAATTGCCAGGTACCAAGTTAAGGAAGTAGAAAAGTGCCCCTCTGACTGAAAGTAGGATATGCCAAAGTCAAAAGGCATTCATGCCCCTCAAATTCTTATCCCACATGGCAGAGAACTTTTTCTTTCTAGGCCTATATATATAATAAAAAGAATAATAATCGGCTAAAAAGGGAAAACCTTCATAGCGTATTTAACATTGATGATATATTAACTGTTAGCTTAACATATTTAGTAAACTAATGATTAAAATTGATTAAGATAATGGTAAAGACAAAATTACTTTCTTTTTTACACTAGTAGGATAAAATTGTCCCTGAAAAACTCAGTATTAATATTTTTTTTAATTATTTTTTGAAGTATGGAAATGGTGGTTTTTTTTTTTTTTTTTTTTTTTTTGGTATATAAGTTTTGTATTCTTCGTTAATGGAGGAGAATGATACCATCCCGGCTGATGCGCGTGAACTATTTATACAAAAATTAATTTTATGAATTCATGCATTTATTTTTTATTCGATTATTTCAAATACAGACCTTGTCTGGTTCTGTGAAAGAAAAGTATGGACCTCTCTAGGTTTGATAAAATATATGTTCTGTATCAAGGCCAAACTTAATAGACTTCAAAGACCAATCGATATTCTCTCTTTTTGTTTGCTCTTCAATATTTTAAGCAAATATTGTTTCGGAAAAGCATTTATCCCCCAACTGCCCCAAAAATAGACTATATCAATATTATTATGTACATATACATGTGCCTTTAATTTCACCTATGTATTGGAGAAAAAAATGGAGTATGAATAGAAAATGCGATTTGATCAACCTGACAAGTTCCTGCTTTTATCCAGAGGCGGAGGTTGACGAATGATAGCCAGTTTAGACTTAGTATATATAATTAATGCCATTTTGACATAATGGATGCCAGTATTATTCAAAAAAGGAAAACGTGATTTATATAAAGGTGTCATCTTATATATGGCGCCATGGTTGATACAATGATTCGCAACATGTTATAGAAGGCTGCCAACTAATTAGGTAAAAGTGCATAGCAATAATAACTAATAAGTGGTTCTATCATATCAGAAGTTGAAATATCTTATCCATCCTTTTTGACCAGAGAGCTGGCGACTCGAGATTCCCTCCAAACCGATCTCTCTTTTTCTTTGTTTCCCTTGTGTGAATCATGAATTATGAGTTTTTGTTTGGCCATTAATCTTGAACTGATGCAGTCTCAGTTTTCATCTGTTATTTTGCAATATTTAATAATGTTCCACTCCCTTTTTATGCTCTGCGTGTGTGTGTGAATTATATAATCCTGGTACCAAAGAAAGTAACAGCACCTAGCCAATATCAGCTGGGATATGCATCCAGAAATCACGTGCATGTATGGAGCCAAGAGAAAAGTATCTCTCTATTAAGGCAATGGAAATAAGAAAAGTGGAAAGTCCGTTTTAAAAAAGACATATAGGTTAGGTTTGGCACAAAGGAAAGCCTTCCACTTGGCGTAGCTAGAAAGTGAAGGCATCCGATTTGCCAACTTTAGAGCTAGTGGAGCATGAGCCCCTCACTCTTGGGTCCATGCCTCAAGTATTTGTATTCTTCTTTATGTTTATATATAACATATTATCGCTGGCCAAAAAAAGTATATAATATCGATCACGACTTGGAACTTTTGTATCCATTCATTTACCTTAAAACTATAGTGGTAAATTTATTGCAAGCCCAAATTTAATTAAGAACACCAAAAAGAGCGAAAAGAACTTGCAAGGCAGGAAGCTGCCTTTCCCTTTTAAAAAAACCACTCTCCCATTTTCGATTTCCCTCTGCTTCCAAACATATTATAATGCTTCCACATCCAAGGCAGTATTTAACCCATATCTCACGTTACGTGTTCCTCAACATTCGCACTTTAAGAACGACGTCGTCTATTTTGTTTCACTTTTAATTTACATCATTATTAAGCCTGCAATCTTTTGTCCCCTTGATTTTAACTGATACAATAGCCAGCAATGATGATTACTTATTAATTTGAAGTTACTGCAGTCCTTTTGGATCTCAGTCCTTTCTTCCAATACTGTAACTCATATTTTAGCTAACAACACTGCGATATTTAAAAAAAGTTTGTTTAGGGAATAAATTATTTGGTAGTGTGGGAGGCAATAGAAATTTAAAAAATGAAAAATGAACGAAGTGGCAAAAAAAGAGTTAAGGCAGTGGTGACGAAAATGAAGGGAGTAAAGGATAATATGAAGCGACTGATATTTCTCAGAAACCGCCTTTACTCACATTCAACGAGGGCCCTTCATTTTCTTTTTTTGGATCCGGCTACCGTCTTTTGTTTTTCTCATCTTCTTCTTCATCTAGACTGTTGGATGAAGATCTGGACGGTCCAAATTTTTTTAAATAATTTACGGTCCAAATCTCCATCCGACCAATTTAATTATTAAAAAAATAAGGAAAAGGATAGAATAGAAGCGGAATACCATTACTTCAATGACATGAATCAGCATTAGATGTGGGTAAACAACTCTCACCCACGTTTAGATTCTGGTTTATGTCAGTGAACTAATGAGCGCGCCTCAGTTTTTACCAAAAGAAAATGAAGGGCCCTCGTTGGATGTGAGTAAAGGCGGTTTCTGAGAAATATTCGCGTCAGATTATCCTAAACATTATATATAAATATAATAACCCGCTGCTTGACCTGCTTCGTTCTTTTTATCTTGCTCCCTTCACGTTTCACAACCAAATCTCTTTCTCCCTGTGTTTACATTCGCCTCTGTCTTCCTAAAACTTTCCTAAGCAGAACCATGGGCCCCTCACGTTTTCTCGCTCTTCTTCTGGTCATGTCTCTGCTCTCTCTCTCCTTCACCCGCGGTATCTCCTCTCTTCTCGCTCTGCTTTTCACAAACCATTGTTTCTTCATTCGTTTATCGTCAATTCCTTGTTGTGATCAGTGTGACACTTTTCTCTGTGAATGTTTAAGGTTTCGGGAGAGCACTGACGGATACGGTTCCTCGTCATCATTACACTGCTAAGGCTGAGACTACGGAGGTTTGATTCTTTAATTTCTCAGAAAATGTCTACATCTCTGTAGAAATAAAGCTAAAATTATTATTCTTGTACATATGCTTGCTTTGGTTGTATGATGTTGACATCCAACACTACTTTTGTTGTTTGTCTTGTAGGAAAATTCCCGAAAATTGAGGATGATGGCACAAGTGATGGATTATGGAGAACCAGAGGCTAACACTAATCCCAAATATGGAGATCTTCTCACCCCACCTTCACCTTCTTCACTAAGTCCCTCTCCCTCCTAATGCAAGAACGACAAATTTAGAATGTTACAATCATCAATGTCGGTTTTCCCCCTTTCTCTGTAGATTCTTTTGTTTTGAACAATTTCCCTTTGGATTTGAATGTTCTGCGTGTGTGATCCCAGAAATTGGTTATGCATGGTTTGGTTGTGTTATTGTGGCGTGCTATTGTCGGTAAATCAAAAGGGACTGGTCTATCTCATTCTCATATCTAAGAATAATGACAAAAGAAATAAAATAACATTTGACTTAGAAGTAAGAGTGAGTGTGTATATGGATGCGAGATTGATGGCCGACATATGAGCTAAGAAGGGAGGTTCTTTAATGAAGGTTCACGTGCATTCCAGGGGGTTCCATGAGGTTTGACCTTCCCATATCCCTAAAATAATTTATAAAAGCAGAGCTTATCGGATTCATGCTTTTGATTTTTAACACCCTCGTATGAGTCCTTAAAGACGAAGCTTCTTGATATACAACGTTAAACTAGCAGGGTACCATGTAGTTTCCTCTTACTTTCTGCACTTTTAAAATAGGATTATAAGATCCTAGTCTGATTATAAGAATACGTTGGCTATCTTGTGTTGTGTGCAATATGCAATATATCTGCCTTTTCTCTTCTTTAGTTTTGTTAATTAGTTGACTGATCCCTACAGTGACCAAAAGTTTTCAAGACACGCGGTCGGTGGGAGATAATGAAAGGAACCAACTCATTGCATTTAGGTTGAGCTGTGTATTAGTTGGAACGAACTGATCAGGGGAGTAATAAAATGGTATTAATAGAATCGGTTTAGCATTTATAAATGGAAAATACAATTATCATGTTATAGGAGAATTATATCCATATGTCATGGATATTAAGATTTCCATGCTTGATTTTTTATTTTTTATTTTAATAAAAAAAGGTGTGGGTTCTACCATTTCATGTATGTGTAGGAATCTTCTTCTTCTCATACAACATAAAAAGTGTAAACCCCTTTATGAATCACAATAAAATAGGGAGTCTGATAGCGTCTTTGATCATTTGAATAAATAGGAGTAATCTTTAGTCTTTACGTACGTGGGCAATGATCAAATTTGGAATTGGTAACAACACTTTTTGTGTGCAACAATTAATTGCCCTTAAAATGGAAAATCCTTAGAAAGAGTACACAAAAGTCATTTTGTTTCTATGGGACTCAGTTTTTGTTGAGGTAATTTACTATGCTTCTTTGAAATAGTGATCTAAGCCTTCAAAAGTATTTTTTCAATCGTGATTTATCGTAGGTGAAATGAGTTTCATCTCAATTTACATAAAATATTGAGTTCTCGAACAAAGTCATCAACTTTACGCCACCCGGCGTCATTATTTGCAATTTCAACTTGTTAGATGTAGTAAGGGTGGACATGAGTTAGACTCTGACCTCACTTCTTAAATTTCAATTTCAATCTAAGATCAGCTAAATTTGAAGCCCATTTTAGTTTGGTTTCGCAAGATATGAATTTGTAGGATTCTAAGCCCATTTTTAGGGCCTGTGCATTAAGCCCATTCGATATACAGAATCCAAGAAATGATGCCAGCATCCGGCGGGACCGGCTCCAATCCACTACCTTTAATATTCACTTCCTATCCACTGCCCGGGACGACACCGTTCCGCTTCAAAATGGGACTTGGACCAACTAAATCATGCGACACCGTTTCAACTATTCTCTGCCCTCTGCGTTGATTTTGTGCGTGAGTTGAAAAAGGTTGGGGAATGTGTGAACTGAACTGATATACCTTTAGCGCGTTCCGTTCTAACAGAGCGTGGGAAAGTTGAAGGTGTTACTGTGATTCTAATGTGAGATCACTGAATATTGGTAAGAATCCTAACCGAAGACAATCTATAGATAAATAAGTTCTGTAAAGTTTTTTCGTTTGTTTGATGAATCAATTCTGAAAAATGTTGAAGAAGCGAGTGTTTCACCAGTATCTACACTGATGGTATAATCGTCTGGAAATTCAATAGCTGAGGGCCCTTCATATTCAAACGACGGTCTTGCACGGAAAAATATACGCATGTTTCCTGCAAATAATGATATTAGTATTCATTTTAATTTATAGTTAAGTAAATACTCTCAGCCAAGTGAAGTTATATATTTGTGCATAGGTATAATATAAAAATCCCATTATCTGCTTGCCTTAATTTCCAGATAATACATGATATTGTGAAATGTAAAATCAGTCTTACAAAGAACAAGAAAATATGCCTGAAGCTGCAAAAGTCATCAACAACATACTAAGAAATTCATCCACGACATCACATGATCTCAATATCTTCTTAGTGGTTAGAACTTAGAACAAAAAACAAGAAATACACTAGTACCTTGTGGTTAAAAAGCTAGCATGCAAGTGGTAAAAGGTTTAAATTTTATGCAGTGATGTTAAATTTGCACTGGTATCCATTAAAATTTGCCATGGATATTAAATTTTCTCAGAAATACATGGTTTTCTATGCAGTGAAGAATAAACAAATTTCCATAGCCCAAAGAATAAGAACACTCATTATAAACAATAAAGAATCAAGAAATAATAAACTTTTCAATTGCCATACGCATATACCCATTCAATACAAAGGATGAAAGCTGTCAATAAGGTATTCAATTGTTGTAATGATTTATAGATCACTTTGAAAATTCAGAATACGAAGAGTATGGATTCATATGGTGCATGATACTCCATATATATATATATATATATATATGTATATATATATATATATATTCCCCCTTTAACCCCCAACACAGTACGATTCTAGTAGTGCTAATCAAACATGCTAGATGAAATCCAAGAATAAAACTAGGGTGAAGGAGCAAATTTACCAACCAACTATTAGGCCAGGAGCGTTGGGCACAAAAAACTTTTAATGGCACTAAAAAGACCAACAAACAATTCAATTTGTTAAAACAAGTACAACGCCGTCGAGATCCTCCTAACCTTCGTTTGCACGTGGCATTTGAAGTCCAGCTCACACACTCACACTCTCGGTGCCTTTGTGCCCCTCATTCTCACTCTCCCACTCTTGCCTTTGCTTCCTCCTTCGAGTCCGAGTACCGCGAGCAGAGAGAAACCGGTGAATCGGGTGCTTCGTCCTCGTTCGGTGTGCTGATTTTGTAGCCGATGGTTTGACATTTTCGATTCATGCGAATGCTTTTGTCTCTTGACCTCGATGCTAATTGTGGCTAACCCATTTGATCATTCTCGTTCTTCGGTCTAGGGTTTGACTTTCATCGTGAGTTACTGAAAGGACGGAGGTTTGGTTTTTCAAGGTAAGGCTTGTGTTTGGAGGATGAGAAAGTAATGGGTTCTTTTTGTGGGCCGGTAATCAAATGTTTTCTTTTCTGGTAAATATGCCGGCAAAATTAGTTTGACGATCTATTTCATTTGAAGTTGAGGATTCTGATTTCTGATGTCGTTGAGTCGGAAAGTGAATATTTCTTCAATTTTTCTTTTCTTTGTTTTTTTTTCAGCTCGTTTTTACTCATTGCCCAGTGCATGTTCCTTCGAGCTTCAATTCACCGGTTCCCCGGTAATAAACGAACGATTATTATTGTAGTGGGCGTGATTGTTTGTTTATTGTCTTTGTCGTTGGTGATTGTTGGGCTCTAGCTTCAGGAGATCCAAGAAGAAGGGCAAGAGGGGTTTTAGTAAACCGAAATGGGTGTTGTCGTGTCCGGGTTGGATTCTATGAAGGAGAGCACCACTTTGATTAGGTTTACATTTGAGCTAGAATTCAAATGCCATGTGGAAACGGAGGTTAGGAGGATCTGATGACGTTGTACTTTTTTTAACAAATTCAATTGTTTGTTGGTCTTTTTGGTCCCATTAAAAGTTTTTTGTGCCCAACGCTCCTGGCCTAATAGTTGGTTGGTTAATTTGCTCCTTCACCCATAAAACTAATATACAACACAAATCTCACTTGAAATGAATTGACTAGAATTTTCAAATTACAGATGCTTATGCGCATGCATGTCATTTCACCTCCATAGAAGGTTAGATGGCTTAATACCAATGCTAAGGATCGTAAAAAAATTCCACTCAAACTTATCAAGTCACATTGATATCATAGTGAAACCCACTGTCCTTGTCCTGATTGCTAATACAGCCCATATAACATATCAACCCCATAATTCACTATTATGCGATTTTTCCCACTTTAAAGTGCAGATACTGCTATACAATAGCTGCAACCATTTGAATATGAGGTCTTTTTATTTGAACAAGCTTTGTAGAATTGCGGTATCCCGTCAACCATAAACTAATCTCATAGCCCATTCTTAAACTACGAAAACGCATCTGAACTAATTACTGACTCAGAAACTGCTTCAAAACCATTTTAGTTTATTTTATCCCAACTTATGAAGGAAAGAAAGATCCTGTTGGCAGCAAGCTGAAGAACCATACCAAACAAGACAGCTGCGTCTCAAGACAGAGGTGGAAAGCGCTCGACAGAGCGAATACAGACCATGAAAGAAGGTGCTAGTGAACAGAGTGATTATAGCAAGAAAGTTACGCGCCTGATTGATCCAATTGGTAGCCGGCCTCCTCGAAGAATTCGAATGTAGAATTATTGAGTAGCTCCGATTTCAGAACTGAGTATACTTTCAAGAATTTGGACTTTAGATCTGCCATTGCAAAAGCTTGATAGAATACAAACAGTGAATTTGAAGAGAAGAGCAGTGGAGTGGCTCACGCACAAGATCAACATAGAGGATGGCAGAGAATAGTTGAAACGGTGTCGCATGATTTAGTTGGCCCAGGTCCCATTTTGAAGCGAAACGGCTCGTTCTAGGCAGTGGATGGGAAGTGAATATTAAGGGTAGTGGACTGGAGCCGGTCCCAGCATCCGGCATACATTGCAAAGGAAGTGCCTTGGAAAAATATTACATCAACATGCACGTTGTCACATGACTCACATAAACTAAAATGTTCTAAGAATAAGTGTGGTGCATCTTTTCCTATTTTCCTAGCAAGTGTTGGTGAATATCTTAGTAACTTTGACCAAAAAAAGAATATCTTAGTAACTAAGGCGGAAGACATTTTGTTGTCTCAAAGTAAGAACTCCTAAATACTTAAAGTATACACAATCACCTCCTTTATGCTCAGTGTCAGGGGACCAGTTTCCTACTCATTGAAAGGATGAGTAAGGGATTTTCTTTCTATCTGGATAATCCATATTTAATTTTTTAAACTACTGATTTTTAAACAAAAAATTATTTTTTTAAAATATGTTAGTTGAGATGTTATATTTATTTTAGTTTCTCTACTCATTAAAATATTTTTTTTGAAAAATAAAAAGTAAAAAGAAAATATGGATCGTTTAGATGAGAATAGTTACCTCTACTCATCAAAAAAATCTAAAGGATGAGTAGAAAAACTGATTTTGGAAGGAATCGAATCATGAATAGTATAGGACTAAATTAAGTCGTTTCATAGTTGATGCTGAAGATGAGTAGGGGGAGCTTTTCCATGTGGACCGTCTAAATAGGATCTAGACGATCTATATTTATTTTTTTTACTTTTTATTTTTAAAAATAAAATTATTTTAATGGGTAAAAAAAGCTAAAAAAAAATCTTTAAAATTTTTATAAATAATATTTTCAAATGAGAAGCCTACTTATCCAAAGATTTGATTTTTTCAAAATAATGTTTTTTTAATAATTAAGTTCGTGTCGAAAGGTGATCAATGGCGGGAAGTTTAAAAAAATTAAATCGTCGTTAGTGGGCGTCACCTTGTAGAGGTGGCATCTAAACGACGCCACCGCCCGCGTGACGAAGAGCAATGGCGTATCCTACTTATCCAAAGATTTGATTGATTTTTTAGGAAAACCGGTTCATTCCTTTCACATCATAATTTAACGCGCTCTTAAAAGTCTTTGTCCAAATGAATCTGGAAAAACAAAATAAAACCGAGCTCCTCATCCAAGAAGGCTTTAAACGATTAATGAGAAAAGAACCAAAACAGTAATTGATTTAGTAAAAAAATAGTTGGGTTGAATCTAATAAATTCGAACAAAAATAGTTCTTGCGTATGTTAGAAAAAAAGCTGGGGAGTGAAAGAAATTGCGTGTTGGCTTGCCAGGATTTGATTTTCCTGGAACATTGTAACTTGCAAAAAGCAATTCCACAACAGAAAAAGAAGTCTGGTCCAGCGTCGGCGTTAAGGAAACGATAGCAATGGAAAAGCAATTCCACGCAGGTGGAAGTCAAAGTCGCGAAAACAAAATCCCCAGTTTCTACGCCATTTTCGCATCAAGTTTCCTTCATGCTTCTCTCCCATTTCATGGAACGTACGTGGTTGATAAATTGTAATAAATGATTCCCTGGAAATAGAAATACCTTTACACGGAAGACGACTCCCTTCATTCCCGGCATTGCATGTCTCGACACTTGAAGCCAATATTGAGACAAAATCCAAACATAAAAGGACAATTAAAAGCAGGTCAGCCTGACCCCACTTTACCCTCTCCTTAATGGAACCATTCTTTCTTTAGAAAAAATTTGTGAGGAAACAAATACGAAGCTTCTTCCTATGACGTTGTCTCGTAGGACCATTTCTTCTCTTGTTCCATTTTTCTTTATAAAACCCATATATCCCTTCCTCCCTCCTCCAACAATTTGACCACTTGAAAGATTTTAACTTCTCTGTTCCAGATTTACAATTATATCTCAATTCAATCCATGGTTGTTGGTGAAATTCCCTGCTTTTTAACTATGGAGAAGTCATCACAGTCCCCCCTGTTTGGTCTCTTCGATTTTTTCCTCTGCGGTACACTCTTGAACAGATTACACACCATTCTGAGAAGTTTTTTCTTCTTTTTCCTATCCCAACTCAGTCCAGTCAACCCAAAGGTAAAAGGAGATGTGCAGGTTTCAGTCCCCGAGGCGTGTCAGGGAGAGAGTTTGTGCCATGAAAACAGAGATGATGGGAAGCTAGAGAGGGACGAAGTGAAAATGGTGATGGAAAAGTTGGGATTTTCTTGCAGCCCAGAAGGTGATGAACTCGAGGAGATGTATGGTTCGGATGAGATTTCTGGAATGTTCGAAGAGGAAGAACCAAGCTTGGAAGAGGTGAAGCAAGCTTTCGATGTGTTTGATGAGAACAGAGATGGTTTCATCGATGGGAGGGAGTTGCAGAGAGTTCTGTGTATTTTGGGGTTGAAGGAAGCCACGGAACTAGAGAACTGCCAGAAGATGATCGCTAACTTTGATGAAAATGGAGACGGAAGAATAGATTTTCAAGAGTTTGTTAAAATTATGGAGAGAAACTTCCACTGATTTATCATAGTTACATGTAATTTCTTTGAGTTGTTGCATGATCCGATTGAAACTTGTGCGAGCTTCTAAGCTTCATAATTCACCTTTCGTCAAATCATTTGTGGATATTCTTTAAATAATTGATGGCTAGATTTATTTTTTTAAAAAATAAATACCGTATAATGTGAGTGCTATATATTACACCAGGCCAGAATTATCAATTACTCGTAAGAAATTTTATATTACGCGAATACATAATATTATATGTTGGTTATGATTATGTATTTTATTGTCAAGACATTAATATGTTGGTTATAACTAACACATCACCATGGTGATCAACTAAACTTATCTCGCTACTTTAGCCACATATAAGGCGCGTGAAAAGTGTGCTAATATTTACAACAACAACAAAAAGTGTGATAATAACTTGGCTGGATTTACTTATAAAAGTATTGTCAACTATTCACCTTTTTTTTTTTTTCCAGAAATATAATTGTATTGAAATAAAGATTATAAGAAAAGGTTAAAGTACAAAAATACATGTGGTTTAACCAAAAGAGTGTTCAACACTAATTGCTTTTCATAGATACAAAAGTGATTATATGGTTACTAAATTGGTGCAAAAATCACATTTTCTGTTAGAATCATAAAACGTCCCTTAGTTCGCCTTAATTGTGCCAGCTAGATCCCATGTGTACTTTAGTCTTTCTTTGACTATGGAAGACGTGGTAGGTGGGGGGAGTTGAAGACTTCATTAACCCAAAACCTACCATATTTGCTCTCTCCTTGAAACTTCTCAACCAAAAACATTTAACAGATCACACACTTTCTCATCTGTCTTAAGCAAGCGTTTTATTTTTTATTAATAATAAAGATGGCTAATGCCTGAAATTAAAGAGAAAGTTACATGCTAGAGGGAAAAAAATCCCAAACACTCTTGGTCAATCCAAGCCCTCAAAGATAAAGGACAATCGCCAAAAAGATTAGATCTACTTAGGCCTAATTTGGCCATAGCATCTGCCACTCTATTGAACTCCCTAGGAATATGGCATAAAGAAATATGCCAATCCAAATCAAGCAAACTCCTAATTCTTGAAAATAAGAGTGTCTAAAACAGCCCTACTATCAAACAATCTAACAATAAGATTATAATCATCAGATTCTAAATATACTCTTCTGAGACCCAAGTCCCAGGCTAGCCGAAGCCCTTCATAGACAGCCCATTCCTCAGCAGTGCAAGTGTCACAAATCCCCGACATCTTGGAAAACCCAACAACCCATCTTCCCTCAGAATCTCTTAAAACTCCACCACACCCAGCCTTATTTGTGTCACCGGACCATAGCTCCATCAACATTGAGTTTCACCCAGCCTTCAGAAGGAGGCTGCCAGGAACACATAACAACTGGAACTTGAAAGAAGCTTGACACAAACAATGAACTAGGGTGTAGTAAGGTAAGCTTCCGCCAAGAATTCATAATGACCAAATTAGGATGAAAAGGCTTTACAAAGCCTGGTTCAAACATATATGAATTCCTCTAATGCCATAATTTCCATATAACAACACCAAAAATAAGATTCTAGCAAGGGCCCATATTTTTGCAGAAATTGCCAACAAGATTTATTGAAAACCAATCTTTAAGACTAGTAGAAAAAAAAAAGATTGAGAGAAATACCGAGTAGGAACTAGCTTTTTCCATAATTGTACAGCAAAGAAACAATGTCTTAGGATATGTAGGCTAGTCTCCGGGGCAACTTGACAAGAACAGCAGCATGGATCTAAGGCGGACCAAGAGCTACGCCAAGCGTTAGTAGGGAGCTTATTAAGGAGAACCTTCCACATGAAGACACGGATCCTCTTTGCTCTTTGCCATTTCCAAATGTGCTTAAATAGGTCACATTTCAAATTAACAGGGTTTTTTTTTTAATGAGGAAGTATGCACTTTTAATGGAAAAAACACCATCTCTAGACGATCCCCACACAAGGAAGTCATGCTTATCATTCAACCATGGGGGAACGAAGGAAATCAACCGCTGGATAACCTTCGGTTGGACAGCATATCGCGAGTTTAGATCAATTCCAAGCCCCATCCAAAACCCAATCAGCAACCGTAGAGCTCTCTTCTTCAACCGATAAACGTCGGAGACAAAGATCACGGAGTTTCCTGCCATTAATTAGCCATTGATCATGAAAAAAGTTCACCATAATACCACTTCTCACTTGCATTCTTGAACTAGAGTTTACAATATGAGCCCGATCAGTAATAAATCTCCATAATGGAGAATCATCAGCGTTGTAAGTCAAAGGGAGCACTCATTATGCAACATATAACAATGCTGTAAGACCTTAACCCATAGACCTTTGGCTCCAAGAACCAAGTTCCATGCTAACTTTGCACCACACGCTTGGTTAAAAAAGGATAGTCTCCTAAACCCAAGGCCTCCATACTCCTTAGGTCTTGTAATACAATCCCAACTCACTGGATGATAGTGGTGTTGGTTAGAATCATGACCCCAGATAAAGTTCCGTTGTAACCGCTCCACCTCAAGACAAATGCTCCTCGGGATTATGGCGACAAGCATAGGGTAGAGAGGGATGGAACTAAGGATCGCTTTGGCCAACGTTATACGTCCCACAGTAGAAAGACACTCTGCTTTCCAAGAAGAGAGCTTGGAGTGAACTCGGTCGATTATATAATTGAAATTTTCCCTTCTCCTCCTATGCTTAGAGAGAGGGAATCCAAGATAGTGGCCTATCTCACCAGTGATCGACATGTGGGAAATATCTTTTATTAAAGACTTTGTGATTGTCGAGACCCTCGGAGAGAAATAAATAGAAGATTTATTATTGTTGACTTTAGCCCGAAAGCTCTAGAGAATCGATCAAGACAACCCAACATACATTCCGCTTGTGCTGTAATGGCAACCCCAAATAAGAGTAAATCATCGGCAAACAAAAGGTGTGAGATCTTCGGACCAGATTGTGATGTGGAAATAGGCTTCCATAGATGATCATCAACCGCGTCACAAATTACATGGGAAAGCTTTTCCATGCACAACACAAACAACAAAGGTGAGATGGGATCTCCTTGGCGAAGGCCTCTCTTCGGAAAGAAAAACTCAGTTTGGGACCCATTCCACAAAACATTGTACAAGACCGATGAGACACAAGACATAATGAGGTTGATGAAATCAAGCTAAAAACCAATCTTCATCAAGACTTGCTTTAAAAAATCCCATCGAACCCTATCAAAGGCTTTTCGAGATCAATCTTCATCGCCATCAACCCTCTCTTGCTTCGATTCTTACTCATAACATGGAGAAGCTCCTGACTAATGACAATATTGTCATGAATCCTTCTTCCTTTAATGAAACTGACTTGAAAAGGAGAAATAAGGTCATTCATGACATCTTCATTCTTTGGGTGATAACCTTTGTAACATATTTGTAGTGCACTGAGCAAAGGGATATTGGTCTGAAGTGGTTTACTAGCTCGGGGTTATCTCTTTTGGGAATCAAAGAAATGAGCGTCCTATTAGCAACATCAAGAGAAGCTGAACCATTAAAGACTCCCTTAACAAAGTTTCATAGAGATGGTCCAACCTTGGACCACTTACTCTTGTAAAAGATTGGAGGAAATCCATCAATACCTGGAGCTTTGAAATTCCCCATAGAAAACATCGCATCGTGGATTTCATCATCAGTAAGAACAGACGCGAGATCATTAATACTAGCTAGCTCTACAGCAGGGAAACCAGATTTGGTTTCAAGATCAACAGAGGTAACACCATGCTCCATATAGAGGTTATTAAAATAACAAATCACAAGCTGCCTTAAGTCATCAGCGCTGTCAACCCATTCACCTGAATCATTTTTTAAGGAGATAATATTATTGCGCCTTCTTCTCATCTTGGTCTTCAGATGGTAGTACCGTGTATTACAGTCCCCCTCAGAGATCCACTCTGTTTTGGATTTTTGGAACCATTTTATCTCCTCAAGCTTTAAAATCCTGTCAAGCTCCTCTTGCAGTTCCATTTCAAGGTTGCAAAGAAAATGGGAGTAAGGATACGCGCTAGACTTCTGTATACCTTCTAGTCGTCTAAGAATATGAAATTTCTTCTTTTCTAGCAAGCCAAAAACTTCCCTATTCCACACACAAATATCTTCTTTGAAATTTGAGCATAGATTCATTAAAATCCATTCCGGATGACCACTTCTCATTTAAGAAGGCATCATATAAATCATGACTAGCCCATATGGCTTCAAACCTGAAAGGCTTATTAGCAACACAAACAGGACCAATCTCCCCCAACAAAAATAAAATGGGATTGTGGTCATAAAACTTAGTTCTAGGAAGAACTCTCAAATAGCATTGTGACAAATTCAAAAGAAAAGAAGAGTTAATCAGGGTCCTATCTAACCTTTCAAAGAGTTCGACTGTGGTTCATTGTCTGAGGACTTCTCCATGTAAATTTGGGACCCACAAAACCCAAATCAGAGAGGTTGTACTCTTGAATCCTGTCCTGGAAACATCTGATCCTGGGGTAGTTAGTTAAAGAGCCGCCAATCCTTTTCACTTGATTGGAGAATGTCATTAAGGTCACCAAGAACAACCCAAGGAGATGAAATTGACCGTGAAAGATCGATGAGGTCCTGCCATAATAGCGCCTTAAGGGTTGGAGTTGGCACGGCATAGACCGTCGTTAGAAGAAACGGACTCACAGTCGTCGGCGATACTCTGACGTGGATATATTGCCTATTGAATCGAAGAACCGCCACAGAGACCTGATTGGATTTCCATGCCATGATCAAACCTCCAGACCTCCCGAGACTAGGAACAAAGGAATAATCATCATAGCCCAGGCGACTTAGGCAACAAAATTTAGACTCCTGTCTCAGCAAGAATTAAGATAGAAGGGCTCCACCCCCTGTATCCGGTCTTGATTTGTTGGAGAAGGTTTTTCCACATGCACCACGTGTGTTCCAATAGAAAATAGAGTCCATTAAGTCAACAAACTGGATGGGGTTTAAACTAGGGGCCCAGGATAGTTATAACAAGTATTGGGTTGCAAGAACCACACTAATAGTTGAGCCTAGGCTTAGGACGTCTTCCTTAATGTCATCCTTAATATCCAAATCCAAATCTTGGTCCAATGCTTCAGGCCCATTCCAAAATTTTCCAGTCAAACCTCCTAACCTATCGCTATTATCAGGCGTAGGAAGGGCCAAGTTTATTTGATCAAAGTCACAGATAGCGTCAGGAACATCTCGGATAACCACGTCTTGCGAAGCCTCTGCCTCGTCAACCTCACACCTTGTTTCCATCAAATCTTCACCTTTATGCTCATCACCTTTCGACGCCTCAAAGGTTGACTTGAAAACAACACTTTTCTCCTCTTTTTGAATCCCCTCACGCAAACGCTTCTTTTTCCTCAAGTCCTATCGGTTATGCTCTTGATCGCCACTCTGACCTATTGCACTCTGTTTTTTGTTTAATCTCTTTTTGCCCCCATTTTTCTTCCTTTTAAGCCTGCTCCCAGATAAAGTAGACTGCACATCCTTATTCTCTTCTACCCCAAATTGTATTATTGGTAGCGCCGGAATGTCAACATCTCCGAGCAGTAACACCACCATCTTCCGCCAAAATATCAAATGTGAACCACCTTCTTGCCACCAAGAAATATCTTTCCGCTTCTCTTTCCCTCCTTTTTTTTGCCGACGAGGCTTATAAACTACCTTCCAAGTATCTTGGTTGTCAAGACGAGATTTTTCTTGAGTAGAAGTAGCAGTCTCCACAACTTTCTCCATGACCTTCCCATCGTTACCTTTCTCCGCCTCCTTCCAGTACCCTGCTCTTTTGTTTTTCCCATGCTACTATTGGCTTTACAGCCCTCAAGTTTGTGGCCATAAATCCCACAGTTTGTATAGAGCCCATGAAGTCCTTCGTATTCCAAATGGTAATCTTCACCATCAAGTGAAAATCCTGACATTAGCTGTGTACCAAGGTCTACAAGGACACAAATCCGAGCATAGTGGCCCCTTAGTTGCCCAGATGTGTTGATATCAATCTTCACATTCTCCCCTATTCTATCCCAATCTGGGATAAGGCTTCCTTGTTATAGTATTCTAGGAAGACACTCGGCATCCTTACCCAAACAGCAACCTTATCAATGGTGGCATGTCTAGGATGGAATTGCGGCTCCCATGGTCGAACAGTCAAGTAGTGGTTAAAGATCATCCAAGGGCCACCAGTTAGAGCGTTTGCAAAGTCGTCCTTGTTTGATAGTTTGACCACAAAGAACCCATGGCCAATATTGATTAAGCTCACGACGCCTCTCTTGGCCCATAGTGTTTGGAGGATAGACAGGAGCATTTTGTACCCTATACTCCTTCTCAACAACTTCACAATAACTGCCTTATTCCATGCTCTATAAAGCTTTTTCTTCATGTTTTCAGAGAAGGAGAAAGTAGGGAAGTTCCTCTTGGGATCTTCGATGATTTGACGGATTGGTTCCCTATCGTCTATATCAATATCAGCCTGATCTTTATCCGTAGATAACTCCTCAGTCTGCATAACTTCCTGCACAACATTTGCATTAATATCACCTTTGCCATTAATGCCTTTGAGTTCCTCAGCAAAGGACTGCCCTTGCTGCCAGCTATTCTTCTTCATATTCTCTAGCATCGGCCAATCATTGTCATTGATAGCACCCATTTCGTTTTTAAGTTTCTTTGAGCTTCTACGAACTAGATCATCATCTTCCTCACCTGGGAAGAGGGACTGAACAGAAGTTTTCTTTGCATGCACAATCGCCATCTCCTTTTTGAAACCAATGATTCTTAATGGTGAAACGATTAGATTATAAAGTAGCAAGCATGTTGTTGATAATGAAAAAGATGTTCATCCAATAGAATTGGTGCAAAGCACTAGGTTTTGAAGCCCAAAAATAATGGAGCCCTATGCACCCACAATAACTGAAAGAGATGTTATCCACAATTCCACAACATTACTCCAATTCCAAAAATTTGGAGCCCTTTCATTATTTTGACCCTTTTTATCCACAATTTCAACATTACTCCAACTCCCTTTGGTACCTTTCATTATTTTTTTTTTCTTTCCTTTTTTTTTTTTTTTTTTTTTTTGGGACAGCAACGTTATATGCCTTCTATATACGCAAACGTGGAAAAAGCCGGAACCCATTTTCCTGTCTATCCTTTGTCCTATTTACCTATTAAATTTTTTTTTTTTTTTTTTTAGTTGGTTATTTTTAAGTGAAAAATTTATTTTTTAAAAACATATTAATTAAGAGATTATCTTTATTTTATATTTTTTACCCATTAAAGTAATTTTTTTAAAAAAATAAAATGTAAAAAAGAAAATTAGGATCTAGACGGTGCAAATCAGATGGGCTCTTCCTCCATATCCCTATCCTTTGGAAAGGCAGGGAAATGGGTTCCCGAAAAAGCCAGCTTGCTAGTTGCTACATGCCACTGATAAGAAAAGTGGGCTATGAAATTGCCTCTACACCCAACGGGGCGAATATCCATGCAAACAGTTTCCCCGATGCCCCCGACATGTGAGTGATTCTGCAACGTTTATTTAGCCTCTACAAACCTTGACACGTTCCACCTGTTATTCCTGAATTTTTCTTACTCCCTGACCCCATGAATGCGTCTTCTTACCACTAGATTATTTATTCTCCTTGACCTTCATACATCTATCAATTCATAATTCCCAATTTGATGGAACTCTAACATATATTCTGAAAAAAAAAAAAAAAAAAAACTCCTTTAACCACTAAAAGTGTTATATTCTACAGTTATATAAATTAATACTCTTTATGTATAATTCTAATTCTTGGTTATACCCTTAAAATTGAATACCTACGTATAAAAACCATGTACTACACATTCAAAGCCACACTCGAATATGATCGACCACACCTCCAGGACAGTGACACGCTTTCATCTAGCCATGGCCACAGCCAACAACGGTTCAGGGGAATAAGTAGTGCACACTATTGCTTCAAAATGCTCTTGGTACCATGATACAAAGGTTCACATAACAATTCTACAAATCAGGAAAGGAAACAAACGAACAATAGAAGGCCCTAAAAGGAGGACGGTAGCTTGGAAAATATAAGAGTGAGTGATAGGAGGAAAGCCATGACACTTAACGCATTACAGATTTTTTGCCAAGGCCAAGTGACTTCAATTACTAAAATGTAACAAATATAAGTAACAGTAGTAAAATCAATCGCAAGGCAAGGGAAGGAACTTCAATTTTTTGCCAAGGCCAAGTGACTTCAATTACTTGAAAGACAACTCATCAACCATAGTAAGGTGCTTGACCAGGAGGTGAAGCGCCACCGGGTCTAATATTCGGCTGACCCAATCCTTGAGCATCTGGGCTGCTTTCCATAACAGGTGAGGAACCGGGACCTAGAGGTGAAGCGCCACTGGACTGTACATTTACATTCTGTTGAACCCTGGGTTGAGTGATTCCCAGAGAATTTGCATTGTGAGAAACAGGACTTGTCTGTGCAAGAGGTGATGAAGCAGCAGGCATTGCTGCAGGGGAATAGCCAGGGGCTGAAGGGACCGCATAGGTTTGACCGTTAAAAGTACCAGGCGCCGATGCATAACTTGGTGTAACTGCCTGCACGGTAGGATCCCATGACGGAACTTGTCCTCCAGGGACCTGACCCTGTACAGCAGGAGAACCACCAGGGTACATAGGAGAAGCCTGAAAATTCTGCCAAGCTGCGGCAGGAGCCTGTGCTGCAAGCATACTTGGATCTGGAATTGTATAGTCTCTACTTTTATCACTGAAAGCCTAAAACCAAAACATTATCATACAAAACTACAGTCAGCTTGATAGATGATTATCCAAACATAAAAAAATTGTAAAATTAATCAGGCGTCAAGAAGCATACATTTAACAAATCTCTTTCTGACCACGAATTGTCCAAATTTCTTCTTAGTACATCTTTAATATTTATCCCCCTTTCATTTTCCCCCTCATGAACATTAACTCAAAACACATATTTTTATACCTTCACATTGAGATCAGTATGACGAGAGTATGATAGATGAAGCTTACAAAAGCCACCATCATATATGCAATGGCCCTCTAAAGCTTCTCTGGCAGTTGCTGCTGTTGTAACATCTGCAGATAAAAAGGCAAACGAGCATCAAGAAAATAAAAAACTGATAAAAGAACAGGATGTCTGATTATGGTAAGAAAAAAACTGATGATTCCATCAGACTATAGTTGAAGACAATCATAGGTAAAAAAAAAAAAAAAAGGTCCAAAAATTGCAACATTAAAGGTACTAAAAGTTTGACAAGGGATTGTGATCATTCTCACCCCTTTAGAGACATTATAGTTGATGCCAGGTTGTGATTATCAAAAAAATGGCAAGTTTTAATTAGTCATATTCCTAGGGAACAAACTAGTTTATCTGATCATTTGGCTAAACTAGCTGATAGGGACATTATAGTTGATGCTAGGTTGTGATTATCAAAAAACTAACAAGTTTTAATTAGTCATATTCCTAGGGAACAAAATAGTTTAGTGGATCATTTGGCTAAACTAGCTCATATTATCATAGGAAACTTTTATCTCCTTGATCATCCACCACCTTCGTACTGGGAGGTGGTTGTTGGTAAAGGATAGTAGGTTGTAATTTTCCATGTTGTAGATGCTCTTTTGAGTTATTAATGGCTTCTAGTTTCTTTTTTTTTTTTTTTTTAAAAAAAAAAGGGGGGGTCCTAAAATTCAGGCCGAGAAACATGGTATAGTACCAAGTAACAATTAAAGATGCTTTTACTGCCGCTCTAAAGCGAGATCCTATAACTCACCAGAACCAGCCACACCTGCAGGTGGACTCTTCATAATTTCTTTTTTCCTAAATTGTTGTAATTCAGTTTTGCTAATAAAACTAGGTTATATCCCTACAAACTTAAAAGGACATCCAGCGTGTTGCTGACCTCCTAGCGTAGTACCACAAACACAAGTCAAAAGAGAAAGCCCCCCCCCCCCCACACACAAAACACACAAAAAAAAAAACAAAAAAACCAAAGTTCCATCCTGATGCAGGGTTCTATCTTCCATGCAACTCTATGGGCAACCGACCAGGAAACAAGGTTCCCCTTTCCCAACAATACACATCATATTTCATGAAGCACATACAATAAATATGTATTTTGAAATACCTATCTAAAAAAGGACATAACACTGATTCACAAGAAAGAAAAAGTCAAGTAGGTTTAGTACCAGGGTACTGAACTAGAGCCTGAGTTTGCCCATTCTTTTCAAATATAGCAATTTTCTGCACAGTACCAAATGCAGAGAAGACCTGTGACAGGCAGACCAGCAACATTCATTACAAGTTCTCAACAACTTAATATTCATATGAGGAATAACTTTACTTACCGTGTGAATAACATCTACAGTGACAGCATATTGCATGTTTTCAATGGATGCTAGAAGCACATTACTCTCAGGTTCTTTTTTCTTCCCATCAGGACCAACAACAGGCTGGAGAACGAAACTAGTTAGTACATGCTAAAAACAAGAAAGCAGAAACAAGATAAAATGAATACCTGCACCATTCCCTCAATAGCAGTAGGATTAACAGGAAGGTAAGGATTTGTGTAGTCCCTGCAGAGTTGTCAAAATAGTTCAGCATGATTAACCAAACATCAACGTTGGAAGAACATCAAAATAATATATTAAAGAAGAAAATAAACTTTAAGGAGACATTGACATTCTAGAATAAAGCTTTTAAAAGAAGAGGGTATGAAACATAAATGGAGCTTTTCTTGATGGCTGTGAACTCTGTTGTAAGGAAAACAGGTAACTGGTAAGATATGAGTTGTTAGAAAACAATGCCGGATCTGTCTGCTCATTTAAATGCACGGAAGAAATAGGAAGTGCGCCAGCAAAGATTTTTGGGCACTTTGGATTTCTCAAACATTGATTCTAAATTCCACTTCCTAGCATTTTCATACATGCTAGGTGTCCCAGGTCTCGTACTCGACATGGTTTATCCGTGAATCCTTCTCTTCCTAGGAGATCCCTAAACTGGAAGAGACTATGGTCTAAGGACCCCTAAACTAGAATTTCAGATAAAATCCAAATTCAATCTGACCAAGACAAAAATATTAAATTGAATATAATGGCTGGAATATATTTGACATGTAAATATTGTTCTCTATATTTATTTATGATTTCACAGTCAGTACATCAATTACTCAGCATAAATTCTAACCAAAATCCAGAAAACCATTGTTAATCAAAACAACTACAAATTAGATGTAGAACAGGATAATCTTCTCAACTAACAAATTCAGTTGACAAAAGGAGAGGTGAGGAATCCAAGATATTCTCCCATGTTTAAGCAACTATAAACTATAGATAGCTAGCATCAATACCAACGATGGTGAAACAATACCCACAAGCAGAAAAACATCACTTCCTTCAGTTCATTTTGGAAAAGAATAATAACTTCAGCTTTAATGGCAATAACAGGAAAAAGATCAAGAAATTTACTAAGTGGATATGCCAACACATCTGTATTCTGACTATCAGGCTTCACTAACCCCTAGATGACAAAAAGCACATATCAATTAGCAGGTCAGAAAACACCATGATACATGACAACAAGGACTTTGACATTTAATCTGCGAATCTCAAAACACCAGCAATCATGTGACTAAACAATACTAAATAATAGCAGCTTTGCAAATAAATCATTACCTGCTGCGATGGGACTGGAACTTGATATTAAGATCAGTATGAGCTGAGTATGAAATACGCAAATGACAAGAACCAACATGCTCAGGGAGCAAGTATCTGAGTACAAAAACATATGCTAATCAGTATATAATACTTGCTCAGTTATAATTAGAATCTCTGATGAAGGATGGAAGGGTCAAATTGCAAATGCACTGCTTACCTGGGTATGCTTCTTCCATCTAGTGCATTTCGAGCTGAAGCAGCAGTATCCGCATCACTGAACTGAATCAAAGCCTGCCATAATAAAACACATAACTAAAATGGATACTAATAATGGCATTGCGGTAAATGTCATATGAATATATGATAATAAATAACTGTCTAACCTGGAAGCCTGCAGCCTTTTCAAATGTAGCAATTTTATGTACAAACCCAAAAGCAGAAAACACCTGAATAACATAATAATATAATAGTTCAGACATCAAAATGATTTTTCCTAAAAGAATAAGGTGGGAAAATATATAGTCAGATGACTTGGAATCATCACAAATCATGAGTTCATCAGGCAACAAGAAGAAGTTACAAACTGATGAGAAATAAGTGCAGAATGACACCTGGACTTATATGGGTGACCTTAGAAAGGTGTATGACGTACATGATAATTATTCCAAACTGTCTCCAACAAAAGTATCTAATTATGAGAGATCACCATCTGTGATTCAGCCGATTTCAATAAAAAATGACACATGATTTAATCAGGATTCTTTCTAACTCTAAATAAAGAGAAGTAGATAAGACATCACAATATTAAATGCTGAAAGATGATATGAAACTCCATGAGATTTGAAGGTATATAAACCTAGAGGCGCATGACAAAAGCATTCAAGTGAGATCGCAGAACCCCCTTTCATAAATAAATAAAACTGGTAGGATGCAGCAAGAATAAGGAATTGAGGTAAATTGGAGACACAATTTTCATAATTGTAAAAATCCTCCAATGATGAACTTTGATATTATATGCCTTTCTCCTAATGGTAAAGTAATTCTAATCTCTATTAATATTATAGGTCATGGAAAAAGAAAAGGGGTCAACAGGCTTTCAACTCTGCATCATGTGAACAGCAGGGAAAACAAGTAACATTCAACAATCAATTTTTCTATTGTTAATTACTCTTTCTTTTTTTTTCCCTCCTTCAAGGGGCTAGCACTCCTTTGCTAGTCAAACACTGTGAGTTACATGACATAACCAGATGTGACTTACCGCTTATGGTTAACCCCCTTTCTTTGCACTAAAAAATATGTTTTCTTCAAAGAACTATGCCCTCTTTTTATTCTCTTAGAGTTTCATATCTTAAAGCGAGGTTAACTTTGCTTCATACAATAAAATACAAAAAGTTTAAAACAGAATTTGATTTCAGAGAAAAAATCACTTTCTAGTGATATTAGTTATTAAAATACGATTCATGACAGTCCGTACTTTAGCATTATATAGTTTAGACCATACTACTTAACTGCTCCTGCTATCTAAATCACACAAAAATTGCATGACAGAAGAGGAAAATGTTGTGTCTAATGTACTTCAAGATGACAAGCTGCAAGGATAATGCGTTTATGTCCATTATTAGAATGTCACTGAACGGCAATATTCAACCAAGAGAGTTTGAAACAAGTAGAACTAAATCAAATTAGCAGAGAAACATATAAAAAATAATGAAGTAAAGCCATACTTTTGCCCAAACAAGGAGCTAGTGGCATATATCCAAATCAACTCAAAAAGAACTTACCAAGTGGATAACATCAATGCTCACGTCTCCAGCTTCCACACCTTCAATTGTTACCAGCAAGACATTTCCAGGAACATCTCCAGGACTTTTATTGTTGACAATTTCGTGTCTATTAGAATACTGAATATAAACAGTTTTACCACGAACTTGCGCAGGCTCTGAAGACGACGCATAATATGAAACCATTGAAATGGCTTGATTTAAATCTGCCTGGTAATGACATCATGTTAAAGAGTTCATAAATCAGAGTTGGATGGTCCAGAAAGAACGGTGTTCATCAAATATTAAAAATCACAGCCAGAGACATTTGGAAGAAGCAGAATATTTTAATATAGGGAAATGAGCTGAAGCGCTTCCAGGAAAGTCAATCCGATCACCATTAGCTGAACTAATGTATTATTTTCATTAGGTTAAATGCATTTTTTTTATGTCAAAAACCTTTCTACGAGTGTAAACAGCTTCAAATTTTCAATTTGTTGTTTAAATCCTTTACACGTTTCACTTTCATCTTGACCTTGGCCCCTCCAAGAATATCGCTAGTTCAATTTCTTTCATGCATCAGCCTTTGACAAGTACCTCAGTTTATTTCTACTCTAATTTCTCTCAAAAGACAAAATAGCTGGTTAAAAAAACGAGCATCGATAATTAGATAGCAAGTGAGAGATAGAGATGAGGAACTAACAAATTCGACAAAAGCCTGGTTCCTATTGGCGCCGACATTGCACTTGGTGTTGACAATCTTCCCGAAGGGTTTACAAAGCTCTTTGATCTCCTCTTCTGCGCACTCCCATGGAAGATTGCGGAGGTGCAGGACCTTAGAAGGGGTTTGAGTGTACCGGAACTGGTGCTGGCTTGAGGTTGACATTTCACGATTTGGGGCACCGTTATGGAATCCGGCGCCGCTAAAGATTACGGGTCGCGAAGGTAAAGTCAAGTGTCTGGTTGTCAAGAAATTGCTGCGATTTCCAGATAGCTCGAAGGGGAGTGCGGGATGTGGACGGGAATTTATATCGTCAGAGACTCCCCCGAAGTAAGAGGTTAGATCTGCTTCAGAAACTGTGCGCGCTATTTATTATCCTTTTAACAAGTTCCCACGTTCTGCCTCCAAAATAAACAAACAAATATTTTTTTAGGTCATGTATATAGGTTAAATATGAATAGAATTACCCAATTTTATTTAAAAACTGTTTTACCTAATTCTCTCATGATTTTTTGTTTTGGCCAGCGGAATTTCGGATAATCTTTGAGATACTTAGGACAAAGGTAAGTAAGAAACAACTTTCCCGGTATGAGTGAGCAACCACATCAATCATCTACCTCACGAATCTTCTTCTCTTATCACTCCCTTTATTCCTAGAAATTTGTCTCCTTCTATGAAGAGAACTCTTTCCAACAAAATAGAGAACCTTATTGAAGTTACCCATCATCCCGATCGTCTGTTGGATCTACCGATCTACCACTCCTTAACCCGCATGATTACTTCCACGAAGTAACTCATTTACCAGTTCCATCAGATCCATTATTCGAACCGAGAAGACCACATGTCCAAGAAATTGTTCGATCTACCAAACTTGAACAGTGTACTCTCCCGCAGAACTACCCAAGAGCAATATTCCACCATTGAGATCTCTCCGGATCTCATTGCTAAATGGAGATCTGAAGGCTATACTCATCTCCATTTTGGTCTTTGTTCCGGCTCTCACCCTTCATGGAAGAAAAGGACTCCTATTCTTCGCTAAAGTGGCTCTTTTAGATTCCACTTATAAGAACTATTCTCATGCTCTTATTGGTGCACTCTAACCACTCTTAGTAATGGCGGTGTTATCCCGACTATCCACTGATTATAATGTCGGTCTCTACGACGGAACTCTTCCAAGGAGATTAAAAGTTGAGATCCGATCACGGGAGCGAACAAGACTCTCAAGCCATTATGGCTACACTTCATCATCGATTATCTATCGTGCGAGAATCATGCTTATGATCTTGAACTTCCTAATTCAACCACGGATGCCCTTGTTGCGGTTTCTAATAGAAGCGAGATGAAACATCCATTATCCAGATCCGAGGCGAGATCCCAAAGAATGAACTCGCTCAGATTATGCCTATGGAATGGATTAGCAATTATGAAAAGCTTTTCCATGAGAAATGACCCGGATGTCCACACCACCACTCCACCAAAGGTTGAAGACCTTGGAAATGGTGTATCAAAAACCATTTTCACTAGACCAAGTACTTACGGACCATCAAATCCACATCCTAGTGGAAGAATGTTGTCACTTACACCTCGCTTACACACCTCCGGAAGGGATCCGCCAATTGCTTGGATAAACCGGGATGCCAAGCCTTGCTATGTTTCACATATCAATGGTCACTTTTTATGGGATGTCCCGGGATCGGGAATGTGTGATCCACGGTGTGAGTGTGATACTCCGAATGGTGGGAAGATTACGATGATGAACAAGGTTTATATCCTTGTAAATATGCTCACAAGCGAGCATTAAAAAACAAGTCCTCTCCGGATCTCCTTGTAGATCTCACAAGAATAAGAAGTTTGATGACAATGATGATTATGGCTCGCATGACCAATCTCTTCTAGGCGTTCTACACGTCGTTGGCAACCGCCTCCTCCTCGGCAAGATCTTCAAGAGACATGTCCCTTGTTGAACTAATGTTAGAAACAGTCACCATGACCTTGTTAAAAGATATTTTCCGGATGTTACTCTCAATGCTCCATCGAACCTTACATTTGCAACCTCAATTCAAGCCGCTCCTCAAGCCGTTTCTTGTATTGCTATGCTTAATCCTTATGAAAAGGAATTTCCTCCCCTTGAAAGAAGAGTTGATCAAGCTAACAAAATCTTATCCAAGCCATATGCTACTCCCAAAGACTGTGAGTTGATGCCCAAGGAAATTTTCGGTCTTCACAAGCCGAGGAAGTTTTAAAGCGCGAGACTCAAAATCTTGTTTGTCGAACCATACTTTGCTAAGGATTGATTCCAAGCTTGACTCTCTCGACAACCAAGACGAGAAGGGATAGCCTATCGAGATAGATCAGATATCCGAAGAGGTTAAAAATCTTTATCTTCATCAAAAACAAACAAGCTACCAAACCTGGATGCGAACTTGAGGCATTTATCGAAAGAGGATACATGGGTTCCAGTTCAAACGAGAAAGAGATTGAGCTTCAGAGGCTATTCGGCAAGATTTAAAAAGAATTGAATTGGATATAGCCAAAAAGCGGTCTCGAGGCTATATATGAACCCTATCCTTCATTTTCAACCATTCCAGCACCCTTGTTTCCCTCATCACCAACAGCCTACCCGGAAGAAGCAGATTACAGCAAACAGTTTAAATTCAATTATCCGCTGTTTGCTCAATTATCACCACCAAAATTAACCTCACACACCAAACCTCAGCCTACACCTCGTTTTACTTACCCCAGACCAAGACCACCATACTTCACCCCTTTTCACACTCATGAACCAGGATCGCTCTCAAGGCATTCGGATTAATGAACCCTCCCAAGACAAAAACAAAAATGCGAGCAAGTCCTCCTCGGCCCTACCCAACCATCTACCTATTCATCGTTACTTCCGCAACATCCTCCTCACAAACTTCCTCTCACACTATACCATCCACTAATCCTTCTCATATAGGAATCCTACAAAGTCCAAACCAATTTGCTCCTTTACAGACTCATCCAGTTCGGAGGAATCACGATCGAAGGTTTTTCCCAAATTCATTCGATGCTAGCTCAAGCCGAAATGGCCGATATCTCAAGAATTGCTATGGTCCGACCAAGTGCGAGAAGAAGAAGAATTTGATGAATCATTTGTTGAACACCCCGAAGATCGACCTCGAGACAGAACCATGACTACAAGCCTACCAATGGTCCATGGTTCACTTTTGACAACACTCCTTATGATAAATGGCGATTTCGCCTTGAAGAATTCGGTGCTCGGATAGATTTACAAATCACAAACAAATCAAATTCCTCTTAGGCAAGTGTTGCGGGAGTTTGTTTCACGATTCACCGGTACCCTCGAGCATGGTTTCAAAATCTCTCTCCATATCAAAAGCTTCAAGCGGTCAAGTGGAAGACCCGCTCTTCTCCTTGGTGTTATTCATAAAGAATTTATTGGAGAACATAATATCATTCGGAAAAGAGAGAAGCAAGAATTCTTTGAGATGAAATGCTTTGCTCTCTAAAAAGACAGATCTCCAGACTCATTACCATCGAATGATGGAGAAATACCACATGTTAAATGGAGGAAATGATGTAAACCGAGGCATACTTTTATTGCCTCCCTTCCGATGAGCTTCGGCGGAACTTAACGTAGGTATTAACGCTCTCCAACGAGATATGTCTGACATCTCTATAGGAGAATTGTACCAACTTGCTCTCAATGCCCTTGATAAACTCTGCGAGCAACATAAATTTTTCAAGGATATGCAAAAGAAAGCTCATAAGTTCAAGCCTGCATGCAAGAAGCCTTATCTTAAGATCAAATGCAAAGACCGGAAAGGATTGTTATTGTCCTTCCAAGAAGAAATCTCATTATCGTCATTATTCTCAACCGTTCCAGAAACCTTATAAAAAATCAAGGCGATCGAGATTCAGAAAGAAACCTAGATTTTTCAAATCTAGAAAACCTTTCTCCAAAGGCTCCAGGTGTTTTGTTTGTCGAAAGCCGGGACATTTTGCAAAAAATTGTCCAAAAAAGACAAAAGGTGATGTCAAGCTAATGCAGAAACTTCAGAAGATCTTGATGATTTCAGACAATACGGCGAGATATTGAAGATTATCTTGAAGAACGGGATGAACAGGATCTTTGAAACGCAATATGTTCTTCCTTCTTATCTTGAATCAACAGACTCATCCTTTTCGAATCGAAGAAGATTATCACTCGAAGAAGAAGATTTCTCCCCGGAACTATTAATCTTGTCCGCCAAGTTTCTCCCCAAACTCCATCCATTGGATGTCTTGGCTCTTTAAATTCCAACCCTAAGATTAACTTTGACGGCTCCATTGCCAAACATTCAAGTCTAAGTCTTACCGAGAAAAATATTCAAAGCCCATTACTGCAATAGCCTTCATTGATACAGGTTCATCTCATACAACGGTGATGAAACCACATATCCTTCCTCTCGAAGAATGGGTACCTCATAATCGTACTTCTATCTATACTGATGGAAAGATATTCAAAATTGATTTGATCACCAGAAGAAAGATCAGCATTAAGTTCTTCCCAGGATGCACCTTAAAAATCAAAGTGCTAGGAAGTGAACTTCCAGGAAAAGATATTCTTCTTAGTTTTGATGCCTTCTATCACACCAAGAATTTGACTATACTTCCCAAAGGGATCGGTGGAAATCCAACTTCGGTCCTCGGACGTAAATTCCTTCTCTCTATGAATTACGAATGCTCCCCCACAAGATTCGGATGTAAAAGATCAGTTATTCTGATATTGTCCGATAACCATGACCAATTCCCACATCCTTCCCCATTATGGAAAAATCAAGATTTCTTCATTAGTCTTCCTTTTAAGAGGAATGAGGAGATTAATCCTACAAAAGCCTCCCATCCAGGTATGAATCCGGAGGACTTAAAGCTAGCTCGGGAAGAATGTGCCGCACTACTCAAACAAGGTCTCATTGAACCAACAAAGTCCGAATGGGCTTGTCAAGCTTTCTATGTTGAAAAAAGATCTCGAGATCAAAAGAGGAAAGAAAAGGCTTGTTATTGATTATAAGCCTCTTAATCATTTTCTTCAAGATGACAAATTTCCTCTTCCTAAGCCCACGGCTTTATTTGCTGATTGAAAGGCTCGGCCCATGTTTTCTCAAAGTTTGATCTTAAAGCAGGATTTTGGCAACTTGGGATCCACCCACAAGATCGGCCCAAGATAGCATTTTGTATACCTAACGCTCAATATCAGTGGACCGTCATGCCCTTTGGCCTCAAGGTGGCCCCTTCATTGTTCCAGAAAGCTATGATTAAAATATTTGAGCCCATCATCAATAATGCTCTCATCTATATTGATGATATCCTACTATTCTCGATGGCGAAGAAGAACATCAATTGCTTCCGGCCCATTTCTACCAAATCATAGCCCAACATGGCATAATGCTCTCATCTAAGAAAAGTGATATTGGAATCACGAAGTTGACTTTCTTGGAATGCACTTCAACAACGGTAAATACTGACCAGTGCCCACATATTGCTCGGGATTTGCTCAAATTTCCGATGAAAATCTCTCTTATAAACAAGTCCAACAATTTCTCGGGATTGTTAATTTTTTGAGAGACTTTATCCCTCAATTGTCCCATCATACCACCACCTGTACAAAATGTTAAAAAAGAATCCACCACCATGGTCACAAAGTGCGGACAAATCTTGTAATTACCCTCAAAATGATTGCTCAAAATCCTCCACCACTAAAGATTCCAAATCAAGGACACAAGATCCTACAACCGATGCTAGTGAAGATTATTGGGGTGCAATACTTCTTGAAGAAGTTAATGGAGTACGAGATTACTGTGGGCATGCAAGTGGCCAATTCAAGGACTCGGAGAAACATTATCATGCTACCTATAAAGAGATCCTTGCGTCAAACGTGGAATTGAAAAGTTTAGCTTTCATCGAGCCCCTACCACTTCACGGTAGAAATGGACAACACATCTTTTCCAAAGATGCTAGATCCAAAAAAGAAGTTTCGCCCGGATGCCCTTGCATTACTCGGTGGAAAGACTGGTTTTCACGCTATAAATTCACAGTTAAACATCTCAAGGGTCCCCAAAACATCCTTGCAGACTTCCTTTCCAGACCTCAAAAGACTCCTCCTCCTCACCCACAGATTCTCTACATCCTTACCCTCTCAGAAAGCCATCCTCCTACCACCATGCCTTATTACACTAAAGCAACCTGTCCTCCCTCCTAATTCGACCTCCACTCCTTCACAAATTTCCAAAAATATGCCAATGAGCACCTCTACTCTTGGCTCCATCTTCTATTCAATAGAACCGATCTCATTCCCAAAATCCAAAGCATTTTAGCCCTATCGTCCATACACTTTTGTCCGTTCATTCAAGGTGCCATACACGATGAACTTTTATGGTATGTGCGGACAATGACTATTCTCCATACCGGCTCCATTGCCTTAGCCCCTTTACTGTCTACCATTACATCGTACTGTGATCACAATGAAGATTCCGCCCTAGTCGACTCCTCACACTCTTTGCCCCTCTTCATTTCTGGAGAGGTTCTTTGTTTAATGTCATCGAAAAAAATAATCTCTGGTTCCTTAAAAAATCAAAACAAAAAAGATTTTCTTGTGTGTTTTTTCTTAACAGGTCTTATCATGCGCAAAAGCAAGATGGTGTAGAACTAAAGACCAATGCCCTACTATGGTGAATCTCTTGATTGGGTTCAACCGGATCCAAGACAATGGAAAGAACTCGGTCTCATCCTTGCCAACTACAACAAGTCTGTTTCCAAAGATCGTACTATTTTTGGCCCTGTACCCAGTGAAGATAAGGCATACGCGTATGATGAATTGTACCAACCAGAACCTCATTATGTGTCATCATACTATGCTTCTTCCTCACAAGCAGCGGAACTTCCCCTTGACTCTCGTGGAAATATTCTTCAAGACTCTCAAGACCCTTATGAAGATGAGGACCAATTCACACGATTATTCTTGTCTCTCCCAGGCTCGTCTCGGTATCCGGCCCATTGTTCTCAACCACGGGCCCAAGACCACGGTTCGGGGAGATAACCCGGTTGGCCCAAATCCATCCCCGCCGATTTTGATCCACTCGCTATCTCCGGTCCAACTACTATGACGATGACAGTGACAACAACAATCTCTCTCCCGATCACGAATCAATCCGCAAGGGTGGTCCCCATAGCTAATGTCGCGACTTGTCGCAACCCGTTTCAATAGGTTTCCGGTTTTAAGTCATGTGTTTTCGATGTATATTACGTGTCCTTTACTTTTCGGGCGTGAAGTTAATAATGTCGGTATTATCATGTATGCTGGCATGTCGTTTTTATTTGAAGCCACTACTTTTTCTCGGTATTGTCTTCTTTCCCGTTTGTCTTGTAATGACTCGCTTCTCTATATAAGCGAGACTTTGTGTTCGATTGTAACCGGATCGAGTTGATCAATAATATTCGAGTGTGTTTCCTATGACTTCTTTCTAAACTCCCCTTCCCGTTTCGAAAGCCTTAGTTCTCGTATATCGGTATTATCTCGCTCCCTAGATTCCAAGTATGCTCGCACTTGCCTCTTCATGAGGAAACTGTGCATCGAACGAGAATCGGGATTACGATCCAATATGTGAGAGTGCGAAAATTAGGATCGAATATGCGGTATTATATGCCTTGATTGGGAAGATGTTTGAATCCTAAAGTGTCTTTGAGCATGGGCAAGAGATAAGTCCCGAAAAGCTTGACCATCCATTGGATTAAGCATCTCCCCATCAATGTATGTATTTCTTGGTAGTCATTCAAAGTATAATAATTTTCAGTTTATCAAACTTTCTCGGTCATCCAGATAGTTAGATAGGATAGATCAAGGTCCCGATGGCATTATTGGTGGCTGTGTCTGAGATCTTCTAGCCCCAATGTCATTTGGATCCTGATACATCCACCCTCACTAGTGTGAATATGCTCACAAGCGAGCATTAAAAAACAAGTCCTCTCCTGGATCTCCTTGTACATCCACCCTCACAAGAAAAAAGATTTCTGAGCAAAAAAAAAAAACAAGAAAAAAGATAAAATTGATTAAAAGTTCATATATAAAAAAATTAAGGGCTACTAAATAAAAATCAATGATTACAACAGCCCCTTGATTATACATTGACAATACTAACGGTTTGGTTCAATTGCACAAAACAGGGTGACTACATTTGGTTTGACTTGTGTAAGTACCAGTATTATTTTGTAATCTTGATTATATAAATGATATAATTCGGATTATACCGCTAAAATCTATGAATAGGAAGAGACTTCTCGTAATCAAATGAAAAAGACCTTAATGCCATTATAATATTGTACATTGATCGAAGTGCCCACCTATATGTAGATACTACAAGTATTAAACATTAAAAAAAAATAAAAATGATAAAGAAATTAAAAAAAAAATCATATTCCATCATGAAAAATATTAAATCCGTCCGAAAGCATCTGAAAGTTTTTTTAATGTCACTAAAACTCTCAAAGCCTAGTGTTGCCTTCATCTTGGATGTTAAAGTCTCATTTGGTACAAGGAATTGACAGAAGGGAATGGGAACTTAATAGAGTTCCCACGGCCAAAACACGCTTGGCGCACAGGGTTCCGTCAAGCTGATTCCTACCTAACTCGAAGCTCCCACAAACATGGGAAATTGAAATTTCTCCAAAAATGGCAGGATCTTAAAATCTTCGCGGGATAGTGAATTAATGGGACAAAAAAGCCCTTCTAAAGGTAGTCTCTCTCAGCTTCTCCGAGCTCGTTTCTTCGTCCCCAAATCGCTCTCCCTCCAAAGATGCAGTCACAACTCCAAACACAACTCTCTGGCCTTCTCATTCCCAATGATGAGAGTGAGGAGGACAACAGTGGTGGCTTGTCGGAGATGCAAGAAGGTCGCCAATGTTCTGGTTCAAACTCTCTAATGGTGGTATGAGGAATAAAGAAATCACAAAGAAAGGGCTAGCAGAGAGTGATCGATGTGAACAGTGAAACTATGAAAGGAGATTTAATTGTCAGCGAAAGTTGCAAAAGCAGTAATCCATCTTTCTTAGTTTCACAACTTTCAATTTCTACTACTTATTTCCATTCCTCGTAACCAGCCTTCTCCTCCAATATGCTGAAATTAATTGCAGCCCTCAGTTTTAGCTACTATCAGTTTATGCGTTCGAACTCAAACTCTTTTAGGTGAGTGTTACGTTCGAACTTGTCAACTTTGTTTGAACGTGTCAACTTTGTTCGAACTTGTCAACTTTGTTTGAACTTGTTAACTTTGTTTGAACCAAGTCATCCAAATTACTGAATTGTCTGATATGACGTGAGAATTTTAGAGTCAACTTTCGAAATCCATATCTCTTTCATCTGAGCTCCTTTGAGCTTGCTTTTAGTATATGTGTGACGCATTAGAAGTCTAGTTTCATATAAAAAATAGTTTCACCACAATCGGATCTATAGTTTGAGAGATATGATCAAATTACTGAACCTCGTCCATGTAAAATGCAAAACAGAGTCGAACAGAGTAGTGTGAATAGTGAATTCGAGAATGAAGTTACTATTTATGTATTAGTCAGCTATAGTTGGTGTCAATGTGTTTATTATTATAGTGTTTTCTATTTTTTTCTTCGTAGGATTTTAATCATTTGGAGAAATTTTTCATATACATATTTAGGTAGCTGTCTTAGAAATGAAATTTGATGTCGGATTCTTGCGTTTGATTTTGAACATTCGTATTTGTTTTTTGCCTTTTTAATTTTAGGGGTATTTTGGGAATTTTACCTCACCTTCCCACTTAACCAACACCCAATTTTTCTTACCAAACATTTTATTTCCCTTCCCACTTAAGTTCCATTCTCATGTCTACTAAACAGCTCAACTTTTTAAGTTCCCTCTCAATCTTCCTTTCACTCCTCTAAGTTTCTTTCCCTCCTTAAATGTTCCCTATGCCCTAAGAAGTAAACGAACAGTGGTTCCATCTCTTTTGGCCGGAACCGCCATGAACCTCGTCAAAATCACACCCACCACCCTCTTCATTTGCAAGTAGGCCATCTCCTTCCTGAACAAATCCTTGGCCTCGCCTGAAACATTGGATAGCTAAATGGATCTCTTGCCAGGTACCTCGACTTTTCTGAATTTCAGTGCTTCCCTCTCTCTAACCATCTCTCTAGCTTATACTCTGCCCAATCGCTCTCCCACAACTTCTCCAAAGCAAACAAATAACAAACATTGAGTTTGATTGGCTTCTTCAGCTGCCATATCTCCTGGCTTTTCTTGGATTCGGTAGCTGCAGCGCTGATAATGACGATGATGAGGAAATTATGGATGGGATTAAAGAGCTCCCAAGTGAGGGCCTCTTGTGGGATTAAAGCACCCCCATTGGTTCAAACGGAACTGGCTTCTTCAAATTTAACCAGTCTTCCCTGGAGTGAGGTCCAAGCAAGTTTGGTAGGTGATGAGAGAGGCGGAAGAGGATGGAGGAAGGTGACGGAGAGGGGGCTGCTAGAGGGATGGAGGGTGGGAGGAAGAAAGACTGGAGGAGGAGGGGCAGGCACGTTTTTGTCCATGGTATGAGCAATAGGGCACCACTGCAACCACTCAATCAAATTCAAAAAAGGATTATGAAGATGGGGATAGAAGAGGTAGAGGCGATGGGATCAGATGGAGATAAGGGGAGGAGTCGGAGAAGTTGCCGTTAAGGGGGTTCGGATCGTCTCAGCGTCCTTATTCTCAGCGTCTCTCAGTAGCTCAACAGTTTTGATACTTGATCCCAATGCTCAAAATTGAGACACGTTAAGCCCCTTTTAAAAAAAAAAATTTAATGTAAACAAATTAATTATTCTCCAACAGTTCAGAAACAGGACTGGCATTATTGTCTCTCGCAGTCAAAGACACGACCCAAGATCAATTGACGTTCAACAAATTCTGTGTGACTTCCCACTCGATTCAATCTTTGTAAATTGGGTTTTGTAGGACTTGGTCTACTAAATTTGCCCATTAAAGTCGCATGCACGAAAATTCTTCGAGACCCATTTGAGGTAGTAAGACAGGAGGCTTCCTGGCATCTTACCTTTGTATTTTCCAAAATCTAGTATTCTGTCTTTGGCTGGGATTATTTGCAGTGATATCAGTTGCTTGGGAGGTGTTTAACGTCAGAAATAGCATTTCATCGGCAAGAATAACCGATTTCGATTATTGATAGGATTTAGATAGATAGATGTAAGGAAGATTCATGGAGGAACAAGTAGATGAAATGAAATCTCAAAATTTTGGATGAGGACTAGAGAGACCTGCGGAGCTAAGGGCCTGGGTACAAAGAAAGGGATCGGCTTCTATCCTTTGCGGCTTGCGCCCTCACTTCGTCCGCCGCCATCCTTTGCACCTTTGGAGCGACGTCGTTTTGCTCAAAAACCGAAACCTGTGCTCCTTAAAAAAAAAAAAAAAAAAAAAATCGGGTATTGACGGTACTAAAAATATATTTTAGGATGCGAATCAGTGCATCGAAAAAATACTTTATGATCTTAAAAATTTATTTTAGGATCCTGAAAAAATATTTCAGGGTACTAACTGTTACTAAAAAAATACTAACTGGTAGTAAAAATACTTCATGATCTTAAAAAAATATTTTTAAGTCTTGAATGATACTAAAATGATACTTTAGGATACTAACGGTACTGAAAAAAATACTTCATATTTGGAAAAATTATTTCAGGGTACTGACTGGTACTAAAAATATACTTCAGAATATTTTTTAGGATCTTAAAAACTTATTTTAGGATCCTAAAAAAGTATTTCAGGTAATACTGTTACTAAAAAGATACTTGATGATACTAGTTAGTAGTGAAAAAAATATACTTCATGATCTCAAAAAAATATTTCAGGGTACTGAATGATACTAAAAGGATACTAACTAGTACTGAAAAATACTTTATGATCTGGAAAAATTATTTCAGGGTACTTATTGGTACTAAAAATATATACTTAGGGATAAATTTTCAAGATCATGAAGTATTTTTTCAGTACCGTTTAGTATTCCAAAATATATTTTTAGTATTAGTCAATACACCTTTTTTTTTTTTTTTTTTAAGAGCACGGTTTCAGTTTTTGAGCAAAACGACGCCGCTTCTCAAAGGAAAGGAAAGTGGACGAGTAAGTTGCAAAGAATAGAAGCCAGATCCCAAAGAAAAAGCAAGATGAATTAATGGTCAAAGTTGACTAATTAACGAGAAGGGCAATAGTGTCATGTTTGGAGATTTTTGAGATGATATTGAGACCTGAAAAACCTCCAAGACAACATTGTTTCTTTGTGTATATTTCCTGGATAAATTTGTCACTTAGTCTTTAAATAATATCCTCACCATTAAATATTTAAAAAGCCCAACATAAAATATTGATGTCAACATTGATTACTAATACACGCTGGTAATTATTATATAAAAATATGATTCTTGTTATATACTCTCTCCGGTCCTAATTATAAGATGTAGTTGACTTTTTTGAAGAGATTAATGAAACTAATTAATTTACTTCAGAGTATTTTTATTTTTATTTCAAACTAATTAGTTTGAATAATAACCTAATATATAATCTAAAAATACACAACAAATGAAATGATTAAATGACTTATTTAATTTCCTTAATCTTTCCAAACAAAGTCAACTATGATTTTATAATTAGGAAGGAGATAATATATATGTACACAAAATTCTAATTAACAAGCTTGCATTATCTTTAATTTGTTATTATATACGTAGATATATGATCCAACTTATACGGGTTGTTATATTATTTTGCAAGACATATTGGTTGTTATATATTATATATATAAGTAGGTTACATGTGGACATGGATATTATATTTATTTGGAGAAAAATAAGTACTTTAATCTATCATATACATATATGTAAATGGAGGCAATTTTTTCTATTGTTATATTATTTCCTATTTGTTCACATGTTTAGTTTAATCCAATCAAACGTTTTTATATTTAAATTTTTTTTATAACAAACCAAACAAATTCATATAATCATTATTTTATTACATTATATTTCATTGTATTTCCTCTATTCCATCAACCAAAGAGTTATAAGTAATGTTAGGGTGTTAGGGTGAGCGTGGAGGATAATCTACTGGCCGGTGGCCCGCCCACAACCAATGCAATTGGGCCATTTTGAAGTCCGTCAAAAAGCATAACGGGTTGGATTAAAACCCGCTTATTTAAGACTTAAATGGGCGGGCTATGGGTGCACATTCGAGTACGCCCAAACCCGCCCATTTAGTTATATATATTTTTATTAACTATATGGACATAATGGACAATAATACGCCACATTGCTTTATGAAATACTCATTTCCCATTTCCCATTTAACCATTCTCTCACTTGGAGTTTGAACATCAAAATTATGTTATGATAACACTTGTCTAAATTTAGATTCTTTTGTGTGAATTGTGATTATTGAATTTTAAAGATTCATATTTTAGAATTTAGAATGATAAATTTGGGTGAACACTTAATACTTATATATATTTTTTCTAAAAAAATAAACTTGTCAAATGTAAATGGGTTACCCAAAACCCGGTCGCCGTAGCATTTATATGTTAACCCATTCAACATGGGTTAGAATGGGTTGAAGTGACGGGTATGGGCTAACCCATACCCATTCAAAGTTAAATGGTGGTATGGGTTTAGGTATGGGGCTACCCAACCCGCCTATTGCTCTGCCCTAAGTAATGTAAAAAGTAGTATATTCATTAAAATTCAGGCCCAGACATATGCCCTGTAGAGTAGTACTGGATTTCATCTGATCATGGGTTAAACGGTTAACCTTGATTTTTTTTTTTTTTTTTTTGGGGGTTAATCTTGATTAAAGCAAAGTTTTTGGGGGCAAAGGGGGAAAAACAGCAAAGAGAAAGAAACCAGTTCGGGCAGGGAAGCGATTATCTAACTCAGTTGACCAAATGGGCCGCATAATTCAGTTCTGCAAGTTCTTCTTCTTCACATGCGAGTAGCGACGACTCTCTGGCGTTGAAGTATTGACCAAATTGATCCATCCGCTTGGAGTATCTCTTCCCTCATCGGCACGCCAACAACGCAATGCTCAGATCTGTTTAGCTTAGGGTGTTACTCTTCTCTCCTTTTTCATTGTTTTTCTCAGAGAATTCTCAATAGCCCCACCGTTGAACTAAAGGTAACCGCACCCTTGATTGTTTTTGAAAAATACATTTCGTCCTACTTGCGCTCCTTGATTGATCAGTTCTGTCTGTTTTTCGTACTTCTCTTAACGATGATTTCCCCCGCTTATCCGTTGACGATCGACGCGGAATTCTTCCTAAGTTCCCATGAACCCAGAGTCTTGGTTGTGGTTTTCTAATTAATCGCAGACGTGTGCTTATGGTATAATTGATGCATTTGGGTATTAATCTTTGATGACAGGGTAGGGTTTTGTTGCGGTCTAATATGTTCACAAACATGGTATTCGTTTATACGTTTTTATTTTCTTCAAGATTTACCTGCATAAAGTAAAGGGCGACGAATCGTGATTCTTATAATCGAAACTAGATCTCAGATTTAAAATGACAATATGATTTTCTGTGATGATGAAATATCTTGTTCGAATGCGGGTTTCTGTTTGAAAGGCCCGGCTCGGAAGTTGTTGTCTATGATTTTACTCTATTTTGGAGTAGAATAGTAATTTTCTCCCCATCTTATAGCTCATCTGTTATAGTTGTCCCCCCCCCCCCCCAAAAAAAAAATAACGTTTTTCGTGCAAGTTTTGAGAAGAACAAATCTTAGCCATAATTTTATGAATTTCATTATGTAACTTGTGTATCTTTTTCAGATTATTTAAGTTCACCTGAAAGCTTTTAATCTGATTCAAAATCGGATATAAAGTATTTTCTGTAATGGCTAGTCATGGAAAGCGATCCCGCTCTCACTCTGACTATGATACCAGAGGAAATAAAAAGAGAAATATGGGTGATGATAGAGAGCAGTTTGTAATTGGTCCTGAAGATACTGTGTACCGTTATCTGTGTCCAGTCCGAAAGATTGGCAGTGTTATTGGTAGGGGAGGTGAGATTGTTCGGCAACTGAGGATAGACACCAAATCAAAGATTAGGATTGGTGAGACAGTTCCAGGATGTGACGAGCGTGTTATTACAATCTATAGCCCCAGTGAGGAGACTAATGCTGCTGAGGATGGGGGCAATTTTGTTTCACCAGCTCAGGATGCTCTGTTTAAGGTGCTTGACAGAGTGGTTGCTGAAGAATTTCATGGGGATGAGGATAATGAAGGAGGCCACCAAGTTGTAGCTAAGCTACTTGTGCCCTCTGATCAGATTGGTTGTGTTATTGGAAAAGGTGGGATGATAGTTCAGAGCATCCGTAGTGACACTGGTGCCCAGATTCGTATACTAAAGGATGAACATTTACCTAGATGTTCACTGAGCTCTGACGAACTTGTGCAGGTAAAATGAATGAATTTCTCCGTAATCTTTCTGTCTTCTTTCCTTTATATTTTATTTTAAATTAAACACATTTTTCTTTGCGTTGCATGGAGACTAAAGATTGACCCACATTATTCATGGCTTGTGAATAGTGTAGTTTGCTATTTATTTTATTATGTTGATATACTGATTAAAAGTATTTCTTATCTTTCTCAGTTGTTTGCCCCTAGTTATTCCGATTCCTGTTTCATATGGGTCAGAATTGGATTGTTAATTGCCTAAGAAAGTTGCAAAGCTCTCTCTCTCACATGCACAGAGGATTGTCTTCCTCAAATTTGTTTTCTTGAAAGCTCTCAGTCATTTTCATCTCTGCAGCTCTAGTTTTAGTTCTATTATGCTGTTTTGGTGTATTACAGTATACACTACATGACTACAAGTCTACAATCATCTAGTTTGACCAACATTCATTGTGGCCATTTTAATCTCATTTTTTGTTTATTATAATTTATTTCACAGTGCTTAAAATGGCTAGTGGTTTATTTGCTGTATAGATGACTTTGTTGTACAAGTTGAGCTTTAGTCTATGCATATAATGACTAATTTTCTTCTTTTTCTTGATTTGAGTTACCCGAATATTTGTTGGGTAATAATTATATGTTAATGCGTTTCTGTACTGCTTGGATGTGGAACTATAGATTTCTGGGGATCCTGCAGTTGTAAAGAAAGCTCTGTATCAGATTGCAACTCGACTTCATGATAATCCATCTCGATCTCAGCATCTGCTTGTCTCTGCTATGCATTCTACTGGTGGCTCACTTGTCGGTGCAGCCACAGGTGCACCAATTGTGGGGATAGCTCCTATTATGGGTTCTTATGGACGATATAAAGGGATGCTGGAGACTGGCCGAGGTCGTTGTACTCAGCTCCAAGAGATGAAATATCATCAAAAGAATTTTCAGTTCGCTTGGTTTGTCCAACTGGAAACATTGGAGGTGTGATAGGCAAGGGAGGTGCTATAATAAATCAAATTAGACAGGATTCTGGGGCAACAATCAAAGTTGATAGTTCAGCAGCTGGAGATGATTGCTTAATCACTATTTCAAAAAAGGAGGTAAAATGATGACCATCCATTGAGCCTTCTTTCTTTGACTTGATTTCTATTGTATACGTGATAGTTTTAAACTTGTGGTCATTCAGTTCTTCGAAGAAACATTTTCTCCAACAATAGAGGCAGCTGTGTGTTTACAACCCCGGTGCAGTGAGAAAGTTGAAAGAGATTCAGGAATCATCTCATTCACAACCCGTTTGCTGGTGCCAACCTCACGAATTGGTTGCCTTATCGGTAAAGGAGGATCTATCATTACTGAAATGAGGAGGCTTACAAAGGCTAACATCCGCATCTTGTCGAAGGAAAATCTTCCTAAAATTGCATCTGATGATGATGAAATGGTGCAGGTAAGTGCATTATTATAGTTTCATTTGGTTTTTTCCTGGATTTTTTGTGTGAGGAAAGGTTGCTTATTATGTCCTATAGTTTTGAACGATGTTTATCTTCTTTGTTGATTAGGTTTCTGGAGACCTCGATATTGCCAAGGATGCTGTTGTGCAGGTCCTCACACGGCTAAGAGCAAATCTTTTTGATAAAGAGGGTGCTGTTCCTGCATTTCTTCCAGTGTTGCCATATCTTCCTGTTTCAGCAGATGGTTCAGACTATGAGAGTAGAGATAGCAAACGTCATGGACGTGGACCTTTGTATCAAAGTGACTATGGTGGCTCAAATGATTTGGAAGCTGGTGATGCTTTTGGAAGCTATGGCAATTTACAGGTACTTGTCTGCTACCATGAGATTCCAAGAAGATTACATCTGGATGAGTCATAAATTGCATGTTTGACCATTATTTCTTACCCATTTTTTTTAATGTAATAATGTTCCAAATATCTATAGCTTGACAGCAGCAGTGCTTATGGAGCCTATGGAAATTATTCTTTGGGACGGACTAGCATTTCTGGGTAACTAATATTCCCACATACTCTGTTTCGTGTGATTTTCACTACTCAGATCAATATATGATAATTATTGTGGATTTGTGATCTTATTGTGTAAGGTCTAAAGGGTTTTGTTGAGAGCTATGAAGTGAGCCCCATTTTAAACTCATGTTTTACTCCCTCCGTCTTGATTATAAGGGCTTTCCTTAATATAAGATCTTTGGTGTATGGCATTAGTTTTTGCTCCAAGTGTCCTATACTTTGATAACCCTTGGCCTTAACTACCTAAACAATCTTCTCACTAACTAAAGAACCTCGAATTGATAAACTTCATTGAGGGTAATTTTAAAATTTTGAAATCATTGAATAATTTTAACTGAATTCCTTAATGTTCGTAAAGTTATTTAGTGATTTTTACAGTGAGGACCAGAGGGAGTATTATTTACAAAAGGTTCTTACAACTATAAGGTTTTGATTTGTGTCGTGTTTTCTGGTCAATTGATACCCACCTTTTCATTTCATGAAGGGGAAATTCTAGTATATAGGAGGGTGTATGGTTTTTTTCTAAAAAAACTTTTTCCGGCTAACGTATTCTTTAGGAAAATATTCTAACCTGAAACTGTTTTATAGGCAGCTGTTTTGTGCCTAAAATATTTTTAAGAGTCATGATTCAGATGAAAACAAAGTGACCAACTTTTGCCATAAAAAAATAGATGGGAGGGGGGACCGAGACTCCTTATTGACCTGGTTCATGTCGTGAAGAGACTACACTTACTGATATTTTATTCTTAGATCTTTAAGCTCATCATGCTGATATTTAGCATCTCCTACCAGGTTGCCTAGTCAGAACAATGTTTCTCGCAGGAGAAACAATGCTTACTAAAACTTGGTTGATGGGTACGTGCAGGTAGACTACAGTTTTTATCCATTTTGTCTTTTATCTGGGAATTGCCTGTGATATAGCCTAGTCACATTTGTATATAAACGTTTGATATCTTAACCTGACCAATATCCCATGTAGAATTCTGATGCACTTCTTTTCCCTTTGTTGCCTTTCCCTTCCCATCCAAACAGCTGAGATTTATGAAGCCCGAAGCCCGCCTACTGCCTTAACCAGAAGACCAGATGAACCAGGGTCTGACAAACTCATGGCCCTCCTTGGTGCTTCTACTTAGTGGACCAAACATATGTGGAGACTATTAAAATTTGCCATGTCCTTTTTACCATAATTCCCAAGCTTGAAAACTTGTGCTCCCAAGAACCTATACAGTCGCTTACCTTTGTTGCTGCTTTCTCATTCTAATTTATGTCTTTAGAATTAATAATTCGATGTTGCTATGATCCTTGGGTAGTTATATATTTGTAGTGTTGCTTTTGGCTTTTGTTTTCCTAATTGTTCAGCATTGTTTGCAGTATGAACTTTTCGGTTGTTTGAATTTAATGGTGTTGATTCCTGGTAAGTTGTTCTTTACATCAAATTTTGGTGGAGCCTTGTGTCATCTGTATTGCAGGTGTCAATTTCTTCCCCTATCTATCACTGGAAGCAGGTGACGGTATGTTGCATTATTTGCCTGTGAAACTTCATTGTTAAAAATTGAAGAGAACTTTATTTGTTGAATCAATAATGTTATGAACGTATTGCAACTCGCTCTGCTAGGTAAGACTGAAGTCAAAAGCTAACTTGACTAAGACCGTGTACTGGGAGGCATGTTTTGTCTTGGGTGATCCAGAAATATCCCTGTCTGTTCATCTCTTTCCTGAGTTACCGATACCGTATATTATTTGATGCCTCAAATTGTGTACATAGTTTTTTTCTGAGCTTAATCAGCATTACAGTTTTTTAGAATTCCATAAGTTTCTCTTACATTTAAACAAGTCTTTGATGGATTAAGAGGGTAGGACCACCGAAAGTGCTTGTAGATATCTTCCAGTGTTTTAGGAAGTTGCATAGTATGAATAAAATTTTTCTGTGCCATTTTGATTTCGTGGACGTAATCTTTGGAGGGACTGTGAGCGAATGAAATTCTGCTGTTGATGGGGTAGGCTCACAATATCGTTTTGAAGATTTTATTATTTTTTTTGGCTAACATGCAGCTTTAGCAACACGATATTCAGGTTCTTTGTAACTATGGGCTACCAGTTTCGCAGCGATTCTTTCTGATTGAGTTTTCATCAGACTGCAAAAATCTTATCTAAAAACGATAATTAAAAATATCAATTCCTTTTGATGTTTTTTTGGTACAAAATTCCTTTTTGAAATGATTACAATTATTTCCTTTATTGCAAGAATGTGATTTAGAATGGACCGTCGATATTTCTAATGAGACTGGAAAAAAAAAATTATCACAGCTTAAGGTGCTGATTTCTTTGTGTTTGGCACTTTTGAGTTTTGTCTATAACCAATCAAACAAATTAATTTTTAACTTTATAAACCATGATGATATGACGGCAAAAGAGAGCATGTTATTATTATTATTATTATTTTTTGGTGCCTGGTAAGAAGACAATGCATTAATGTGCAAAATCATATCATCACTACTGCTTCACGTTTTAAGGTAGTTTCAACAGCGTTATGAAATATCCGTAAAAAAAAAAAAAAAAAAAAAAAAAAAAAAAAAAAAAAAAAAAAAAAAAAAAAAAACTTTGTGAAATTACGTAGATCCAAGCTTCGCCAATCGAAATGGTTTCAAATGAGATTTATGAACTTCAAAAATTCATTGGGAACTTCGTTATACAGAAGTATTCAAGAAAAAATATACCCAATAGAATTTACTCCCTTGGCTTCTTATTATTATAAAATATATATTTAAGGAGCTCGTTTTAGTTTTGAATATAATACATGGTTATTATATTTTTAATATTTTCCTAATTTACATTATTGATGCTTCCTTAACAACAATCAAGGGAAAGAGAAAATTAAAGAAAATGATGGGTGTTTTAGAAAATACATGTCATATTAATTAACTTTATTAATATTCTTAATCTAATCAAATTAGGTAAATATATCATGTATTAAAGATTGAAGTAGTAATACTTTTCCATTATGGAAGAGGAAACTAGAGATTTTTTTTTAAATTAAAAGGCAAACACTAACCGTTTAATTTTACTAGCGGGATTGAATTCGCAGCTTCCTGGGAGCTTCCATACTTTCATACCAATTGGTCACATGATAGAGGTCTTGCTTCTAAATCAGCTGCTCCCCTAAAATTTGCATTTGTATTTGTGGCTACCGTTGAAACCGAATAAAAAATACAATAAAAATGTTTGTGTCTGCAAGAGGATAAGAATTCAGAGCTTTTTCCCGTGAAAGGCTCAACGGTTTGCCAGAAATAATCGTGGTGTGTTTTCTTACTTTCTTTCCGTCCAGTTGTAGCAATTCAAGTCCACCTAACCCAACTGACAACGGACTCAGCTCCAAGATAATGAATAGTACAAGACCTAATGAGATACTGTGCCAAAAGCTGAGCCTTCTCTTAAATGTTAGATGACCCTCCATGTTCCACAGTATGCTGATCTCATGACCGATTCAGAATAGGTCAAATTTCCATCATCTTTTTTTCATCATTTCTTATAATCTCTATATCATGTCTGTCCAATAAATTTGATAGGTCATAATACTATTTTAAATTTTCTCTTTTCTTTCCAATCAATGGCCTAGATGGACTTATGAGGGACAATGAGAAAAAATGATTATGAGAGAATCTGCTTCAATTCAGAATTAATTTAGGGTCGGGTTTCTCTTATCATCCCTCATAATCTCTAAATGATGTCTGTCCATTCAATCATAATACTATTTTAACTTTTCTCTTCTTTTCTTAATTTACTGTTCAAATGAGCTAATGAGGGACAATGAGGGAGAAAAAAACATTATAAGAGGTCCATTCACAATGGTTCGGGTTTATGGGTTTGCACTTTGCAGTTTTCTCTTTTCTCTGGTCAGAAGGATTTGCACTTGCCTCAAGCTCTATGTTCCAAGTTCAAATATTTATTGGTTCTTTCACCCAAAGCAAAAGTCACATCTTGCAATAAGAATGCTCCAAGTTACTCAACTTTTTCCTGATACCCTTTTAGACAAAGGACAACAATTGGACAGTTATAGGGCTGTCCCCACTGGCAGAAAAAGCTAGCCCTCTTTAATGCATGTTTTTGCTTTGCTTCCCAACTTGTATAAACAATCTCTTTATGAGAACCTCAAGTAATTGCATTTCTTTTAGCCTCAATCCCCCATTCGTCTATTCCCTGCCAAACACGGCATTGTAGCCCAATTGGCTTCTTCTTCTCTATCAGTTCACAAATAGAGAGGGGTCTGTTATTGATCTTCGTTTTAATAGGGATTGCTGTTTTCCTCACTGGGGAAAGTTCCTGCTGTAGTAGTATTGTGTTCATGCCAGTGATATACTCTCATTTCATTGGCTACAGTCTCTACACCACACTATCAGATGATTGTCCACTTCCCTTTTTTTTTTTTTGGCTTGGTAGAAATAGTAACTCTGGGGGTTATTGGTCCTTGAAAATTTCATCAAAAGGTCTAGCATGTGGGAATGAGGTCATGTGATGCAGCCAAGGATGACTTGCCGGCAAGCTTTACTATATATGCAACAAAACTGATCGGCAAGTCATCTCTGGCTACATGAAACCCTCATTTTCTCATGCTAGATTTTTGGATGAAAAAGCCCTACCTTCACTTCTGGAGATCATCACATACGCTAACCAGAATCTTTTTGGTACCGACTAATGCAACTGTAAACTGCTTGAAAGTTTAATGGACTTTCATGCCTGCTGAAAAATATGGCTCAATGTACAAAAGTATATAACAGCTAAATATTTAAGCTTTTTAAGTTTCTCCTCAGGTTGATGTAATCAGTCTTGCTGAAACTTTGTCGATGGACTTTGCACCAAGCAGGATTGAAGCAGTGATTACCATTTGCTAAAATTTTCTCAACTTTCGTGTAATATCTCTACATGCAATATTATATCTGTATCATTTCTGCTTATTTTTGTATTATTTTATCTTCATACAGTGCGAGGGATCTGATCATATAACTGTCTTCTTCTCTGCTAGGAACACTATTGAAATGATTCCAAGTTGTTAGGCATGCATGGTGATCTGGTAAGTACTTGTCACTAGTTGTTTCCGCACCTACAAAGCTATAGTGTAACTGTTTCGCTCTTGGCTCCCATACAGGTACAAGTTTTCAATACAAGCTGGCACCACATACGGGATCCGTTGCAGTTTTCCGTGATCAACGAATACAACTCACAAGATTAGGTTACCCTTTGTTTTCGAGTACACTTCACTGCTTCAGCGTTGAGTTTGAGACCACAGAATTATTATCCACATCAGTTCTCCAGTGTCATCTGATTGTCCATGCGCTACAGCAGGAAGTTTCTACCTAGAGTACAGGGCTTTATATTCACCTCCCAAAAACAAAGAGAGAGAGAGAGGAAGGGGGAGAGAGTTCATGATACTCCTACTTCTTTTCTCTAAATGTTTTCATGGTCGCCCTCCCAATTTCTCAAGGTGGTTTCATACAGTTTGAACAAGATAGAATACCAGAAAATTGTTCTGGAAAAATCATGGAGAGAAGGCATGCCAGAAACTCTGTTTCTATTCTAGTTATGCCAAGGTTCTTTGATATTAATGTATTCTATGGCTTTACATGGAACCGTTTTTATTATTTTTAATATGGGAAATTAAAAAGTTCTCTTCTCTTTTAATTTTTTGCTCGCATTTCCTAATCTGATTCTGCAAAACCTGCCAAGACTTTTAGACGTTACCTTGTTTGCGTGAACTTTAGAAAATAAAGTAATCAAGATTGGTGTATCTTACTAGTAAGACCAAGAAGGTCAAATTGACCGAGCCTTATTATTAATCGATATATCACTGATGGGAGAGTTCTCAATACATAAAACTCGGAGAATTAGGCTCACATTTGAAATATGAAGCGAATAAACAGCATATATAATCAATAAGAAACAGATTGGACTTTAGGAGTGCAGAGAAAATTGAGAAAGGTAGAAAGAAAAAATCCAGAAGAGCAAAAAAGGATAAGGAACTAGATATATGGTAGAAAGTAAGAACCCAGAAGAGCAGAAAAGATAAGGAACTAGATATATATAAGACCTTCTCGTACGAGCAAACCAAACACGAGGACGAACAGGCCAAGTGTGATGGATTGAGTTGGGGATATGAAGGTTTGTGAGTATGCAGATAAAGTCAATACTGCACCAACAATTCCAATCAGAAGGGCGATCATGTTCTGGCTCATTTCTTACAGAGGGGAGAAACAAATCAGAGACTCTCGTCTTCTCTTTCTGCAGCGATTTGCTTCTTTCTCTTGATGCAGGAAGATCCCTCCTCTGTCTCGTTTTTATGGTAAAAGGACCAATCTTGGAATCCTGTTCTGGTTTTGTGGCAAAAGTCAACTCTTGTTTCACTATCAAAGGGCCGGACATGCAATATTTAATATAAAATCAATTTAAAAATGTTGGCAAGGTCATGATCACTTTTGTCTCTACCTGATATTTTAATTTTGTCATTTAGTTTTATAAAGTATTTTCTGAATTATTTAACCCTAATATCTTTAATTTTATTTCGTTGATAAAAAATGTCAACGTGGCAATCTAAAATGTTGATAAAGCAAGGTAAAATGCTAACATATTAAGTTTAGTTTTCAAAAATAAAAATAACTGGATTAAGATCATGGTGGGGAAATGGGAAAATATTACCGCGAAAATTAAGGATAATGAAAAATCGTAAAACATAAAATCGTAATTAGTAAAATTAAAAAAAAAGCGTAAAAACTTAAAAGCGTTTGGAAAATTAGTAAAATCGTTTTAATGAAAAAAAAAATCGTAAAAACGTAAAATCATTTAAAACGAGTTTTTAACTACCATGATTAAAATATTATTAAGGATTTTTTTTTTTTTTTAGGAAAAAAGACAAGAAAATACATATGAACACCAAAATATAAAATTAGTTATTTCCATTCTGTAGTCAATACCTATACTCTAGACAATAAGATTAATTTAAAATTTGGCTAAAGTATACGTTTGGTCCTTTATGTTTGCGCTTTGGTATCATTTTAGTCGCTTTAAGTTTGTAAAGTCGTTTAGTCCGTTTAATGCTAATGTTAGCTGTAGTTAGTCGACTTAATGGAAAATCTTGACTCAACAATTTTAAGCGATGATTTGCGATTAAATCTTGATTAAATATGCTTATATATTAGTATTTTAATAAATTAATATTTTAAATCCTATTAATTGAAAAAAATAATAATCTTTCCATTTGTTTTGTGGTTTTCACAATTTGTGAAGATTAAATATATATATTTTTTGTCGAAGAAAATTAAATATTTTTCAATTAATAGGATTTAAAATATTAATTTATTAAAATACTAACATATAAGCATGCTTAGTTAGTATTTAATTGCACCTTGATCATCGCTTAAAATTGTTGAGTCAAGTATTTTCCGTTAAGTCAGACTAACTTGATGTTGCAAAGAGAAGGACCAAACACGACTTTATAAACTTAAGGGACTAAAATGATCTAAAACAAACATGAACGGGGACCAAATATATACTTTAGCCTTAAAATTTTGAAGTTTAAGTAGTATTTTTTATATTTTTTTTTTTTTTTATAAACCCAGAATGAAATATCACTTAGAAGTAAATTAAATCTAAGAAACTGAAGTAGAGTTCGGGATCTCCGAAAGAGCCGCTGGGTTTATCAACAATTTAGATTAGTGTCGACATTTGTGAACAATGATGATCTGCGGCAATCCTATTGTGACTGAACAATGAATACATCCTTGGAATATAGACTGGATCCCAAAATTCCATCGTCATGTTCCAGTTAATTTCCCAGTCCCAGATAAGGAATATTCAAAAGAAGCCTATGAATGTTACAGGCTTCTATAGATTAGATCATATTCAACAAATTCAACAGAGTAGAGCATGGGATTCGATGGCATCTTATCGCCAATTTCGCAGCTATATTATGTTTCTTGATCTCAATAAGGTTTTGAATCAAACAAATAATGCATCAGAGCATTGCCATATGCTTCAACTAAACTGTACCCACGATTCTTCTTTACACCACTCTGATCCATCAACTTCCTGACTTTCTCTGCCCCAACCCACTCACCTCTTGAAGCATACACGTTAGACAACAATACATAGTCACCACTCTCGTCCTTTCTCATTCCAAGAAGCTTTTCGTTCGCCAGTTTTGCCAACTCCACGTTTCCATGGACTCTGCAAGCTCCAAGCAGAGTCCTCCATACTATTGCATTAGGTTCAATCTTCATTGAATCTATGAAATCAAACGCTTCCTTCAATAGTCCAGCACGTCCCAGCATGTCTACCATACAACCATAATGCATCATATTGGGCTCAATTTTACATTCACTCCTCATATGATCAAAATATCGATAACCCTCATCAACTTTACCAGCATGGCTGCAAGCTGCCAAGACTCCAACAAAAGTGATCTCGTTTGGTCTGATTGTGGTCCCCTGCATCTCCCTGTACATATCAAGTGTTCCCTCAGCATAGCCATTGAAAGCCAAGCCTCCTATGATTGAGTTCCACGAGGTCACATCTTTGTCTCTAATTGCTCTGAACACTTCAAGCGCCTTTTCCATGCTTCCACACTTGGAATACATATCAATGAGTGCATTCCCAAGTATTGTGCTCAAGTCTCCTGAACACATTTCACTGATGTATCTATGGATATTTTGCCCCATGTCCAAATCTCCTAGTTCGGCACAAGCAGATAACAGGCTCAACATGGTCACTTCATCTGGTCGTTCCCCAGATTTTCTCATATCCTCGAACAGCTCTAATGCCTGCTCATGCGAGCTACAAAGCACGTAACCTGCGATCATTGCATTCCAAGTAACCACGTCTCTCTTTGGAACTTCGTCAAACAGCTTTCTGGCGCTCTCCATCTCGCCTTGCTTAGCATACCCAGTTATCATTACGTTCCAAGAAACTAAATCTCTCACAGGCATTTCATCAAAGAGTTGACGCGCAACACTAAGATCCCCTCGCTTGGCATATGCCGCGGTTAGTGCTGACCAGGGAACTACGTCCGCCTTTGCGTGATCATCAAAAAGTGCGTTTGCAATCTTCAAGTCTCCACAATTAGCGTGAAAGAATATAAGAGTGTTTCGTACAGATGGATTTGACTGGAACCCAAATTTCACAACCCTTCCGTGAACTGCAGTGCCTGTTTTAGCCCAGAAAAGCTTTGTGCAAGCCTTAAGCACGAAGGGGAAAGTGAAGTTATCGGGCTTTATACTTCGATTATCCATTTGGGCATACAGAGCAATGGCCTTTACGGGGTTTGAGCTTTGAGCGAAGGCTCTTATCATGGTGTTCCACATGAAAATGTCTGGTTCAGCAATATGGGCAAACACTTGGTGGGCATACTCTATAGTGCCCATAAGTTCCATGGCACTTGTGAAAATGAGTTCTCTGAGGTGTCGAACGTTTGAATTGAAGCCATTGACGATCATGGAAGCGTGGATCTGTCTGAGAGCTCGACAGTTGGTGCATTTTTGCCATATACTCGGCCGCCTCTGCCGGTTAATGCCGCTTCTTTTTCTAATCATCAGACTCACCGGCGTTCCCCTCTCTTTCTAATCCCAAGTATAGCATCAACGCGTGGAGACACGTGGGAGGATGATGGCCGTTAGAGTAAATCGATGGCGCGAAACACATTCATCTGGTGAAAAACAAATGAAACTGCGGAGTACAATTTCCATGCATGAACACGAACAGAAATCCAATGAATAGAAAAATTAAGTTGTAAACTTTTTACTTGTCATTAATTTTCCTTGATTGTAATCTACAAGTTTTCATTCACTTGCATATCAAATGACTTGTAATATATAGGTGATCCCTTTAACATATCTTTTCAGTTAAATCTTCAACTTGATCTAATAAGATCGAGTGCTTGTTTCTTTTGGATAAATCCATCAGTACTAGCAACACCTAACCTGATTCGCAGGAAGACAGACTCACTATAGTTTAGAAGGCACCACTAGGATTTAGGTGATGTTTAATTTACCTCCAAATAATTATTATCGATAATTTGATTCAAAGACCATATATTAATCCCCCAATTTTCTTTTACGTACGGCATATCCTATTTCCTTCTAGAAAATATATCACCCTCAAAGGAAAATATATTTTGCAAAAAAAAAAAACTCACATGGATAGACAGAGGAAGGCCGTGTGATGAGTTATGACTTATGAGATGATGTTTAATTTAATTATTTTATAATTTGTTTTTATTTTCGATAATTTATTATATATTATATTAGTTTATTATTCAAATTATTTAGTTTGAAGAAAAAAATAAAAATAAAAATACATGGATCTAAGTTAATTTAATGATGAAAATAGGGGTGTTCAAAGTCTCAGTCCCCATGTCCCAACTCAGTCCTAGACATTTTGATCCATGGAATTTTCTATCCTAGATTGAGACAGGAATCGGGATCACCCATGGAGATCCCCTGGTCGCGTTTTTTTTTTTTAAATTTCTTATAAGTTAAGTTATTATTTTATTTTTGTATTTCATACCCCATGAATTAAGTTATCATTAACTTTAGTTGATTTATTTATATTTTTTGGTAAAATATAAGTTTAAAGATACAATGATAAAATATTAGAGTTAGGGCTAAATCAATTTGTGTAATTATTATATTTATTAGTTATTAATCAATCACTTTAATTAAACAATAGAATATAGACATTTTTAACTATATAAAAATATTTCTAAATTTATCTTTTTTAAAAAAAATGAAGATTTCTCGGTCTAGGTCTTGGGACTACTGGGATTGGGACCAAACTGGGACCCTAATGCAGTTTGTATTCCGGCTAAAAATTGGGACCGAGAATCGGGATCGGTATATCTAGTCTCATCCCGGATCTTAAACACCCCTAATGAAATGTCCTAAGAATTAAAGCATCTTTGGGTGAGAAAGTCGCTTTACAAATTGAACCCAAAGATGAGGGATACCAACAACTCAACAAGACATAATTGTACATGCATGAGAACTTTTGCCAAAATCCTAAACTGCAGCTTAGGGTACGGGTATTTTTTTTTTCTTTGAGCCGGCCCGACTAAATAAACTGAATTCAAGGAATCGGCCCTTTGAGCGCATGGGCCAGGCCTATCTTATAAACCTAAGACTGGGCCTTCTTGACGGAATCACTGTTCTTTAAAAAATGCGCCGACAATCGGTTCCACAGAGACGATTTCGCGCGCGAAATGTTCCCGAAACAACAGACTTGAAAAAGAAAGGAACGTTCGCTGTGCGACGGATTTAGCCTATGTTACGGAGCAAATCAGCTTCAGACAAAATTCAGTGGCACAGGTAAAACATCGAAAACCTAACTTATGTGTATACGAACTCTATAATTGCATTTCCAATCTCACATGTACATAGTCAATTAACAGTCAGGATTTATATTCCCTTTGTTTGAGGAATTACCATTCAATTGATTTTCGGAATGCACGGGTTGGACTCCGTTCCGTTTCATTTTAATAAGACGGACACGGTCTTGATAGATCGAAAATTGGTCGACGATTAGAAACCTCATGATTTATGAATTTGGATTAAACGCAGCTTATGCGGTTGGATGCGATCAGCACAGCAAGTAAGATGAGTTTTTTTGGTCAAGAGTAAAATGAGTTCATTATATAATGGGAAATGGTATTTGAATTTGGACGGGAATTTAGGAATAGGGATGGGGGATTTAATCCGGAAGTTATAATACAACATTTAGGAATTGATCTTAGTTCTATTCATTGTAAAGTAAAAAAAAAAAAAAAAAATCTAATTTTTGTCAATTTCTTTCTAAAATATCCCTTAAATAATAAACTAGCATTAAACATATAAAAGAGACCACTAGAGTTATAATATCCGAAAAATGACTGTAGTTGGGCTTGGACTTAAATTACTTGGCCCAATAAGATCTAAAAAAACAGTTCACAAATATATTTTCAGTTCTCCATAAATTATCCATGTTTGTTGCAAGGTAAATTTTGAAAAGGGTATTTTAAGAAAATGAATATAATTAAGGAAAATATCAGTGATGTTACAAGGAAGAAAAAATATCAAAAATTAACCTCAAATCCCCTATTAAAAAAAATCAAAATTTTTTTAGGATTTCTAAAATTTTAATTACAAAATCAAAAAAAAAGGTTGGAAAATTTTTTATAACAGAAAAAACCATTTTGATGAAAATATTGTTGAAAAGCCATTTTGACAACAATATTTTCCATGGAAAATTTTAACATCTTTGAAGGAAAAGTCATTTTGACAACGAGACATTTTTTATATTTGAATTCCATAATTAATATGAAAAAAGTCTCTATTGGGACTTTTTTTGATATTTTTTCTCTTCCTTTCAACCTCATTGATATTTTCTCTATAATTAACTAATTTAACTTTTATTCTTAATATCTAAAAAATCTGATAGGACCAGTGGTGTATATTGGGAAGTGGTACATTGAAATTTGGTTATAGGAAGGGAAACATGAGCAAGAATTCGTATATCGTCGAGAGCTGAGATCATCGAAGTTTATTTCCTCCTTGCAATCAGGGGAGGAATCAGGGGGGCTAGGGTCGCCCCCTAAAATTACAGAAATGGACCCAAGTTTTTCAGAAATTATGCTTTTAGCCTCACAAAATTTTTAAAATTTTCACTTTAATCCCTATTAAAATGTCTCATGGAGGGACTAAAATGAAAATGTTGAAATTTTTATGAGTCAAAGGATAATTTCCCTAAAATTTTGGGTCAAATTCTGTAATTTTCGCCCCTTAATTTCAAAGGCTGATTCCAACGGGTTCTATTATGTAATTTTACCTAATTTTAAAGCTGCAATGATACATAACTAAGGAAGACCATGGTAATATTGAATTATTTCTTCAGTTCTTTATTTTCACGGAGAACTTTTGTCGAAGCCTTCGTTCCTGTTGGTCGTCACAGTCATTCTCATTATGACTCACGCAGGTCTCTCTATATGCACTTTGATGTTTGTATATTGTTTCTTCCAATATGGCTTCGATTATCGAACTTGAAGCAAGCTATTTTTCCTAGGTGCTTGAAAAACCATCCTGGATTTTAAGAAATACATATGAAAACTAATCAACACTGTACCCAAACAAAGTGAACAATTTATCCAGCCAACCAGAATTGACTGGTCCTTCTCTTATTTATAGAAAATAGTATGTACATACAACACAAAATGGGCAAAGTCTAACTTACGAGCCCAAACTGTACAAGCCCAAACCAAACCATACAAACAACATATTCTAACACCCCCTTCAAGTGGGGGACTAAACAAATTTGTAGTGCCCAACTTGCGAACACAATTATCATGCCCTTCTCTACCAAGCGGTTTTGTCAACACATCTGCCAACTGATTTTTCGAAGCTACATGCAGTAAATCAATAATACCCTGTTGCAGTTTTTCACGTACGAAGTGACAATCAATCTCGATGTGCTTCGTACGTTCATGAAATACAGGATTCGTAGCAATGTATATCGCTGCCTTATTATCACAATGAACCTTAACTGGTTCCAAACCCTTGACACTAAGATCACTCAATAATCTAGTAAGCCGAACTATTTCCGACACCGCTGTTCCAAGTGCCCTATACTCGGCTTCGGCTGGTGACTTGGAGACAGTATGTTGTTTCTTTGATTTCCAACACACCAAAGACTCTCTCAACTTAATGGCATATCCTGTAACCGATCTCCTGGAGTCATGACATGCTGCCCAATCAGAATCTACATAGCATTCCATACTGAACTGGTTTGTCAAAGAGAGAAGAATCCCAAGCCCTGGGCAACTCTTGAGATATCTCACAACACGAACTGTAGCCGCCATGTGTGACTTCCTCAGAGCACTCATGAATTGACTCAAAGTCTGCACAACATAGCTAATATCAGGTCAAGTATTAGTAAGATAACATAACCTACCAATCAAACGACGATACACCGCTGGATCCAACAGCAAGGGATCGTCTTTGCGTCTTTGCTTCTGCTTCGTATGAGCACACTTGCTTGTATCAGGTCTCACATGTCCCTCTAAACTCAACCGGGTGCTCCTTTTCATAGGAATGGATAATGGCTTTGCCCCACTCAACCCCATATCGCTAATGAGATCAAGTGTGTATTTTCTTTGACTTAGCACGATTCCCTTCTCTGAACGAGCCAACTCCAGCCCAAGAAAATATCTCAAATGCCCTAGATCCTTGATTTTGAATTGACAGATAAGCTTTAACATCCTCTATTCCCTGCATATTGTCTCCTGTAATAATCAAATCATCTACATATGCCAAAACAAGGGTTATTCCATAATCATCCAATTTAATGAACAAAGAGTAGTCATACTTGCTTTGCCTAAACCCCCCTTGAATCAATGCATTAGTAAGTTTCACATTCCATTGCACGGATGCTTGCTTCAACCCATACAAGGATTTGCGAAGTTTACAAACTTTATTTTCGCCAAAAGTATCAAATCCTTGTGGGATGCGCATGTAAACCTCTTCATCTAAGTCCCCTTGCAAAAACGCATTGTTGACATCCATCTGAAAGAGATGCCAGCCATGCATTGATGCAAGAGTGAGGATGGTCCTTACTGTTACCATTTTAACGACCGGAGAAAAGGTCTCAAAATAATCAATCCCTTCTTGTTGACTGTATCCCTTAGCCACTAGCCTTGCTTTATACCTCTCAATGTTACCAGAAGAATCATATTTAATTTTAAAGACCCATTTACAACCAATAGCCTGTTTACCTTTGGGAAGGGACACAATGTCCCATGTCCGATTATTTTCTAAGGCGGCCATTTCCTCATGCATGGCCTTCATCCACTTGGGATGCTTAAAAGCCTCTTGAAAAGTAGAAGGTTCAATGAGCTTATCAGTACTTAACAAATAATCCTTATAATCCTTCGTAACATTGGCATATGAGATATATTCATGAATAGGATACTTACAACTGGTTTTAAGTGTCTCACCATTTTGAACCTCTCCAAGACATATGTATTCATTTAGCCATGCTGGAGCTCGTTTGTCTCTTGTTGGTTGAGACTCCCTATGTAAAAGTTGTTCTGTATCAATAGATGACTCATTCCCAGGTGGATCAAGATCGTGAGGGTAGGGTGTGTTCCCATGTTCCTCATGAACAAAATCAGACCTTGGAGGAGCTTGCAAATTATGAGTATCATATAGAAAAGGATTTAAATCAAATGGAAAAGAACTTTGTTGTACCGTAGGTGTAGTATCTTTAAAAGGAAAGCGAGTTTCATCAAATCTAACATGTCGACTAACTGTCATAGTCTGTTTAAGCAAATTATACAACAAATAACCCTTTTGATTAGGTGGATATCCCAAAAAAAATGCAAGCATCAGAACGAGGCTGAAATTTATCATTATTGTTTTGGAGTGTCATAAAAGCTAAACAACCAAAAACTCTAAGATGGGAGAGATCAGGCTGTTTATTATACAAAGCATTTCATAAGGAGTTTTATAATTCAATGATTTGGAGGAGTGCGATTAATCAAAAAAGCAAATTGTCTTAATGCTTTCTCCCCAAAATCGGATTGGCACATGAGAGGATATAATGAGGCTACGAGCAACATTCAAGAGGTGTCTATGTTTTCGCTCCACCACACCATTTTGTTGAGGTGTGTATGGACAAGTAGTGTCATGCACAATACCCTTACTATGGAAATAATCAGCAAGCTCATTATTCACAAACTCAAGGCCATTATCACTTCTAACCTTTTTAACATTGCGAGAACTGATTATGAGCATATGCAATAAAAGCTTTGAGACGGGAAGCACTTTCATGTTTATTGCGCATCGAAAGATCCAGGTACATTTAGAGAAGTCATCAACAATAGCAAGAAAATATCTATGACTAGAATATGTGGGTACTCTATAAGGTCCCCAAGTATCAACATGTATCAACTCGAAAATACAATGAGTAACAGAATTGCTACAAGGAAAAGATAAACGAGTTTGCTTGGCCTGAGGGCATATATCACAATTCGGCATAGATGAATGAGCAATAGCCTTATTAAGGGAATCTAAATGTTTGAGAACATCTAAAGGGGCATGACCCATCCTATGATGCCACAAAACAAAATTGTCTTTAGTGTGATGAGTAGAATGCAAGTGCATGATTCCTTGAGATTGGAGAGTCTCCTCAACTAAGTACAAGCCATCAGAAACCTTACCAATCACGTGGGATTTCCCAGTTAACTTTTCCTGTAAAGTGTAGAAGTCATAATGAAATGATATAGTGCATTGCATTTGTCTAGTGAGCCTAGAAACGGAGACTAAATTGAAACAACATTGGGTAGTAAAATATACATCATGCAACACAAGATTATCAAATAATCGCACTGTCCCTATATGTGTAACAGTTAGTTTATCTCCATTAGGCATTTTAATTTTTCTAAGTGGATCAAGATAAGGTGCAACAATGTCAAAAGTGGCAATATTACTAACAACATGACATGTGGCACCTGAATCTAGTATCCAATGAGATTTAGTTAAGGTATAAGGCAATGCGATAATCAAGCTTGAGATGCTTTCCTCAATATATCTAGCAACCCTAACAGCCACCTCATCCGAATCTTTCTGGAGAAGTTGAAGAAGCTGGTTATATTGCTCATGGGTTAACGTAGGAGGAGAGGAGGTGGACTGGGATGCAGTTGTTTCTCCCACAGCTGGATTGGCGTGATTATCTGGGTTTTGGCGATTGAGGTTAGGCGGGAAACCAATAAGCCGATAGCAAGTGTCCCGTTTGTGACCTTTCTTGTTGCAATGACTACATATATCCTGAGAACGTCCTTTGCCCCTGCCACGGCCTTGTCTACCACCTCTAGTGGTCAAGGCACTGCCATCAAGAGGACTAACCGAAATGGGAATAGTAAGATGACGTTGGTCCTCTTCTTGAACAATCATAGAATAAGCTTGGCTCACTGTCGGGAGGGGAGACATGAGCAAAATCTGTGACCGAACAGGCTGGTAGGTCTCATTAAGCCCCATAAGAAATTGAAACAACCGCTGTTGTTGACTGATTTTAACAAAATCTTGAGAAGTATTGCATTTACAAGAGGGCAAAGGCACTAACACAGAATACTCATCCCATAGCTCCTTTAATTTGGTGAAATATGTGGAAACCAATAACCCATTTTGAGTGGTAGATGCAATAGAACGATGTAATGAAAAAATTTGTGCACCGTCTACCTTATTAAAGCGCTCCTGGAGGTCTTGCCATACAAGGCGAGAGGAATCAACAAAGACAATCTCGGTAGCAATAGCTTTGTCAACTGACTGAATGAGCCATGATAAGACGACAGCATCACACTGTTCCCATAAATCAATAGACGCAGAAGCTTGGGCACGTGTGAATGTGTCGTCGATGAAACCAAGTTTGTTCTTGCCTCAAAGTGCTAGGCACATGGTTCTGTTCCAAACCACATGATTGGTGGAACCTGTGAGAGCTTGTGGCACTAAAGAGGTTATGTGAGTATCTGAAGGGTGCAAATAAAGAAGATGATTAACATCAACAGGGTTCATGGTTGTTTCCATGATTGGTAGAAAGAAACAGTAAGCAAGCAAAAAATGTGAGACAGTGATGGTGTCCATGGTACTGAAGAATGCCTAACCAAATGAAGAGTGCTTGGCAATAGGAAATCACGGTGAAAAATAGGAAATGGCGGTGAAAAATAGGAAATGGAGACCTGCTATGAAGATCGACGACGAGTCAAGAACAGAGCCGGCAAGACAAAAGGAGTCCGACGAGGCACAGAGTCCGGCGATAATCTCTACTCAGACCTGGCAAAAACACGATCAAGTCGACGAGTCAAGATGCAAGAAATCAAGACATCAACAGGCAGAGTCCGACAAGGAAATAACGAAACTCGGCAGGATCTGGCAAGCACGAGTCCGACGATAATCTCGGCTCGATCGGCAAAGAGCGACGAGAACAACGAAATCCAGCGGCTGGCTCAGCTCGGATTGTACAAGGGGATTCCGGTAACGGAACCACAGATTAGCGTAGATGGGAAGTCAAGCGACGTGACCATATCTACCATGCGCCGGCAAACCAAGAACGGACCATAGCAACCAGCAACCACAAATCGGCCTGGCGCGAACTTGCGCGAACCAGATCAGAGAACAGAGTGGGTGCGCACGGGCGAAGGGTGCTGCGACCGGATCTTGAAACGGTGAATTTGGATATGTGGGTGGTGGGCCGGGCGGATCTTGATTGTGCACCGGCAATCTTGGGCGGGTCTTGAAAAATGGGCTTGCAAGTTGGCCACAAAAGGATTGGTCTTGTCCACTAAAAGTTGGGGTGGAAAAAAAAAAGAACCTGGCTCATGATACCATGAAAACTAATCAACACTGTACCCAAACAAAGTGAACAATTTACCCAGCCAACCAGAATTGACTGGTCCTTCTCTTATTTATAGAAAATAGTATGTACATACAACACAAAATGGGCCAAGTCTAACTTACGAGCCCAAACTGTACAAGCCCAAACCAAACCATACAAACAACATATTCTAACAACATATATACACTTAAAGACCCCTCGTCCTTGGGTTCAACTGGCGTGGGGGTCGGTCTTTCTCACCATTAGAGAGGGGGTTCGATCCTGCGTTGGTGTGCGGGGGAGGCATCACAGTGAGTGCAGGTAGGTTTGTGTGCTTATTTGGGCGGAGTAAAGAGCGCCAGGTATTCCGGCCGATCTTGCGGGCTCCAAGCGCCTCCCCCTTCCTCGGAATGGGTGAGCCCAACCCCTTTCCTAAAAATTTCATAGCAAAAAAAAAAATATATATATATATATATATACACACACACTTAAAGAGATTTGTAAGAGTAATCTCTTACTCCCGGGTACATTTGAACTCTTGGTGCTAGCTTGACGGTTTGGTTTCACATACATGGAATGTACCCTACATAAACTTCCACACTGTGCCGATTTACGGGGTTGCTAATGTGACCTAGTCTGGTTCACCATCACTAGGAATGGTTACAACCACTTATCCATTTTACTACTAACTTGATGTCACTGCTTTCAAGGAACAAAAAGAGCTTAATGGGGTGAATTCCATCAAAAAAAAAAACTTACTGGGGTGAAACCCACCGATTTCTTTTTCTGGTGAGTCTATCCTAAACTTTAATGAAAGGGAGGAGATGACTTAGAAAAAGTTAGCTCCCTCATTAGGATGGATATAATTTTAGGTACAGCCGTGCGATGATGAGCCCCGCAGCATTTGTTCAATAACGCAAGATCATTTTCAAATATTGAATGCAAGCCTAGGCATTTTGATCAGCAGTTGGAGGAATCTATTCTGAATCTGGAAACGCATTAAGTAAATTAACAATCACGCACATGAATATATTCAAAAGTTTCAACCTACTCGAGGTTAAGCTTTAAAACCTTAAAAGTCGGTATCGCCTGATGATGCCTTCATTATGACATTTTTGGATGTGTTTTCTGTGGTGACAGAGACATCCATGTTCATGGCATGGCTTTATGATGAGTTATGACAAATAATTTATATGCTTATCTGCTAACAAACCTTGTAGAAAAATAAGATCTGATTTACTCTATGATCGGTGATTCAATGAGTTCAGGCCCGCCTACCCTACGGTATCTTGTATATCTCCTGTTCAGTTTGACCTCTGGTATTATTGAGTTTAATTTTTCATTCATATTACCATCAAGTTTAGGCATCATCAAGATTCTTACCTGCTACGACAGTGGTAAAGGATAAGAATTTACTCACCCTTCCGGATCAAGTAGTGACTTGATGTTTTAAATTTACTTCACTTGGGTTTTTTACTGGTGATATGGGTGTCCTCAGCTCAATCAAATTTTTGTTAGAATGAGAAGATTGAAGCACAGAGATTATTGTTGTCATTAACAATTTTTTAACAAGTTCACTGATATTTCTTGTAATTTTGATATTTATACCTCCCATTCCTCGAATAATAATTGATCTAGTGAGCTTACCATCTTCCTTGATCATTTTTTGGTCACAGGGTATTCCAATTCTGCCGCTGGAGCCAAATTATTGTTGACGGTGCTTGTCAATTGTGATCAGTAAACGTTGGCTGGCTCAATTATGTCTCCGGTGAAAGTGATAGCATTTCTGGCACACTGAGATGATAAATGCCAATGGTAAATTGAAAAAAGATTAGATTTATTTCTTGAAACGATTCATGAGTCGATTTTCATCCCTTACTGTCGGGCATCGACCACGTGGGACTCGTATCACTTTGACAAGTGTAAGGGGCAATCATTTAATAGGATCATTATGACTGCTGGACCATTACCATGCTAGAGCTGGCAATGATAAAAGAAAATTTAAGGAGTGTGTCCCCATTGTCCTTTCCTATAGCCCATATGAGTCTGGGATCCATGAGACCTTTCCATCGCACAACAGATACACACATTTAAGTTTTTCTATATCAGCCCTTCTTTTCATCCAGAGGGCCCTTCTTTTGTCTTTTCATTCGCCAAATCCTTCAAGATGCCCCTCCCACAACCTCAGAGCCCCACCTTATTAAATTGCTCGTGTTTCCCCCCTAATTAAAACCTCAGTCGTTAAGGAAGTTCTTCTGTGGAGTCAGTTCATCACAGTCCCAACCATTAAAACGTCCACCTTTTTTGGCAGCTCGAGTTTCTGATCTGAGTAACTGTCGACTTATGGGTTAAGATCCACCATTATCTTTCGTAGATGCCTTCTTAATTTATCTGCGTCCTCTGCTTTTTTTTCTCAAATTATTACTAGTGGCTCTTCAATGAATTTCAAGGAAAGTAAAGTCCTCGATGAATTGGGTCTGCTCATTCGTTACCTATTCGTGGCACTCTAGGAGCCAGGGTAGCTCCATAATGTGAAAACTAGACCTTTCACGACAATAGGCTTCTGCAGTATCTCTCCCGCTAATGTTAAGATCAAATGCTACTAATTAAGTTAGATACTTTCAGATTGGGACCTCTCTATATGTGCCATTGCAAAATGGACATAAATTAATGCAACTATGAAAAGTTTATGAGGATGCATTTGCCTCAATGTTTTGGCAAAATCAGGCCTTCATTTAAGTAGTTGCAACGGTCTCATATTCCATCGCCTTCATTTCTTGTGCGATGCACTGGGTTGATTCATGTCTATGGGTTAGCATCAAAACCCACTTACATCGTAGTCATTTTGCAAAATGTAACCCTCAAGCCAGTGATCCAGTCCAGGTCCTTCGGAAGTATAGTCTGTGCTTGCTCTATGAGCCTAAGAATCCCTACAAAAGTCTAGGTGCATTATTTAATTTTATCACAAGATTAACCCCCCTTCCTTTAATTTGATTGAAGCCCAAAAGGTAATCAATATGTCAATATATTATATATAATAAAATAATAAGAAAGAGTTCCCCACCAAAATCTTGCCAATCAAAGCTAATCAATCCTATTGGACATGTTAATCCAAAACAATTACTCTGTTTGGTGGCAATATGACATCCTAGCTAATAATACTATCAGTTGATCTGATTGACCGAGTCAGACACGTCTCGTGCAATTTTTACCCAGAAGGTTAAAAGGTAGAAGTAGCACAAATCAGGACTGGAACTCTGTGATCTGTTGGTAGGCTGTAGTCGGCCTCTAATGGACTGCTTTGGTGGCTGGTAAGGACTCTAGATTGCTATACAGACTATAATTTATCTAAATTATGACTGACTATGGGCAGGTTTCAGTCAACTTTTTTTTGGTCGAACCTTACAGGAAAAGTACGAAACAAATTTTGGTTTAGTTGAGACCTCATGTTTGTAGTTTGCACTGTTGAAGGACCATATATAAGTGAATTCTCTGGCTGAGCTTCACTGAGACTAAGCTTAACTTTAAACCCTTCCGTGAGTTGGTTGTATTCTGCTGTATGCTCCCGTACTTCACTATAAACAGAAGTTTGTGTACTTTATATTATTATAAAGGGGGAAAAAGAGAAAAAAAAATCTACATACCAATCGATGGACGGATAAAATAAAAATTCGTGTGGACCCGATTGATGAATAATTAAAACCGGCCCTAGCTATGCCATAAATCTTGGGTGACGTGTTTCTAAAAAGTTGTGGCTATCACTCGGTAGCTCATTGTTGTCAATAGGATTAAAATTGCAGTCTAGTGTTATTTTATTTTTTTTGCTCAGGCAGTCTAGTGTTATGAAAAGACAATAAACCACTGTATTTTTGTTTCTGCCAGTTTATACTATTTTTCTATATTATCAATTGATATTATTAGATATTTGAATCATTTAATTTCAGGTTTTTGGGTTTGTAGATGTCACTTCCAGTACAAGTGACTCTTCTGGAACTCAAATTTAAGACTCAAAAGAATCTAAGAACCACTGGATTATCTCTCAATTAGTGTTGGTCCATTTACATTATTTCATCAATGCATTTGCAAAAAATCCCCAAAGCCAAAAGGTGGAATATAAACTCACAATTCAATAAGAAGGGTACTCTTGTAATGATAGTTCACATATACTCTGTCAAATTAATTTTTTATCCCATTTATGCCGCTTACCTTTCTTCTCTGCCCATCTCTTCATTTACTAGTCACAGTCCTTCCCTTCCTTTCCTCTCTCCATAGCTTTCTCTCCTTGTGCTATATAAAGAAGAGAAGCTACTACAGTCTTTAGTAGTGTTACACTTCCGAATGGGTCGGTCACCATGCTGCGACAAGGTGGGCTTAAAGAAAGGGCCATGGACTCCTGAGGAAGATCAGAAACTGTTAGCTTACATCGAAGAACACGGCCATGGAAGCTGGCGTGCCTTGCCAGCAAAAGCTGGTAAATTTCCGGATGATATTTGTTCAATAATATAGTAGAAAAGTGTTTGCAGCTTTAGTTCACTGATATATCCTGTAATGGATGCTATGTTCTTGTCTGTAGGACTTCAGAGGTGTGGTAAGAGCTGCAGACTGAGATGGACCAATTATCTTAGACCTGATATAAAGAGAGGGAAGTTCAGCTTGCAAGAAGAGCAAACAATCATTCAACTCCATGCTCTCCTAGGGAACAGGTTTCGTATTCAAACGAAGTCATCTATCTATCTATCTATGCTCAGTCGTATGATTCAAATTCTCGTATATTACGACTTAAAGAAAGTTTTCTAGCTACCGACAGCCATTTGCTTGGTCTTGAGGTTTTTGTCCTTGGATTTTCACAAGACATGAGTATTCATATATACCATTTCTTCCCTAGTTTCTCTCGGCCTGTTGATCTGTGTTGAGGACACAGGCAGGCACCGGATTTATGAAAAACCCATCATGATTCTAAATTCCTTGAAAGTGTGAGCTTTGGTTCTTATTCAATTCTTAATATGTACTTTATTTCTTTGCTTTTTTTCCCTTTCCCTTCTTGTGCAGTATGTATTAAATGCATTGGCCTCTCAGTTTCTTCAACCACCTATTCTGGCCTATCTTCAACAAATAAAATTAAATGTGCTTTCTGCCATTTCCAGAAATTACTCCCTGACGTCCAACTTTTTTCAATTTGGTCTTTAAATGCAAAAGGATTTAAATCAATGCGCCATGCATATGAAATTTCCGGTGCAATTGGAAATGAACACGCCATGCATTATTTTTCATTCTGATCTGATCTATTAAAGTTGCATTTTTTAAATATATCAAACTTAAAAAGTTGCTTACAGTCATTGATGGATCCGAGGGTTAATTAGCCTTGGTTTCTATGGCGTGTGTCTTTATTCTTTCTTGTTGTCTTGTACTCAGGTGGTCAGCTATAGCAACACACTTGCCAAAGAGAACAGATAATGAGATCAAGAACTACTGGAATACGCATCTTAAGAAAAGGTTAGCCAAAATGGGAATTGACCCTGTGACCCACAAGCCCAAGAATGATGCCCTTCTCTCCATCGACGGCCAATCCAATAAGAGTGCTGCCAACCTTAGTCACATGGCTCAGTGGGAAAGTGCTAGGCTTGAAGCTGAAGCAAGGTTGGTTAGAGAATCAAAACTACGTTCACATTCATTGCAGCACCACCAGCTTTGCAACTCTGGGTTTTCATCTTCATCTTCTGCTTCAACTTCATCAGCTCCAGTTGCGAATAAACCAGAGGGACCTCCTATTTCCTCTCGCTCTCTAGATGTTCTAAAGGCGTGGAATAATGGAAGTTGGTTGAAATCTACTGATGGCCATAATGTTGGTGGTGGTGACCTTGAATCCCCTTCTTCTTCCCTGACTTTCTCTGAGAACGCTCCACCGATTATTACCAGTGGACTCGGAGAAAGTACAATGCCTATGATCGAGTTTGTTGGCTCGTCTGGTTCTTCAGAGACCGGTACTGTGAAAGAGGAAGGTGAGCAAGAATGGAAAGGTTATGAAAGCTCTGTTCATCTTCCAGAATACAAAGATGGTATTGATAACACCATGTCTTTTGCGTCTAGCCTGCATGAGTTGACAATGTCATTGGATGGCACGTGGATTACGTCTGACTCTCTTAGGACTAGTACTGATGCTATCGCTGAGGAAGGGTTCACCAATCTTTTGCTTAATACTAACTCCGATGACCGAAGTTTGTCGGAGGAGGGCGGAGGAGAGTCTAATAATAACTCTGACGGTAATGGATCAGGCGGCAGTGGGAGTGACCTCTATGAAGATAACAAGAACTACTGGAACAGCATTCTTAATTTAGTCAACTCTTCCCCTTCTGACTCTCCCATGTTCTGATGGCTCAGTGCCATGTTTCATCAAACCAAATCTAGAGTCATTGATTTTTCTTTCCATGGCCATAAGAAGCGAGCTTGTTCACATAAAAAAGGTTTTGATTGCTTTTAGAGTGGTGTCTTTATTGGGGAGTATGTAGCTTGTGAAAGCAACAACGGCGGCTTCCGTGGAAACCAGGTCACTATGGTCGCAAGTCGCAACCGCCATCAAATGTTCATATTAATTTGTTCTGATTCGACGATTTGATTTCATTATCTTTTGTATCTCCATCTAAAAGTCCTGATTTTTCTGGGTTATGTTCTTCTGAACAAATTGATGGTAGATAGAGTGTGAATTGAATGACTTTTTTTTACCCACCCCACCCTGTGCTTAAGTTGCATACAAACACGTCCCAATAAAGTGGTATTTACTATGGTATTTATTGCTGTTGGTTTCACGTCACAGTCTGGCTTTTCAAGGATTTTAGTCATTGTTTTTATTTCTGGGTCATCTCTCCCTTGTCCACTTCTTCCGCTAGGTTGTCATGTACTATTTCAAGATAGAAACTAAACTAAAAATTTTGACTTTGCATTTCGAATGGTTCATATGAGTACAAAATTTGTAGGCGTGTCCATATGTATTAACATCCACATCTCATTCATAATTAGACCAATTTAGTGGTTAACAGTTAACACCTTCCGGAGAAAAAGTTGTGACCAATTTGAGCCTTTTATATTTGCATGTTTTATTAAAACTTCATGTTAGTTCAAATTGCTAACGAGGTATGCTATGCACGAGGCAATTCAGCTTGTGAAGATATATCAATGTGTCTAATGATATCTTTATGTGTGAGTACTGAGTAAACTTGTTTCCAGTGACATTTATATTTAGTGTTTTGTTAATTAATTAGTACAAAAATTAAAACCCAGTTATCCTATATTATTTGGGGAAAAACCCATTGTGACTGAGACTTTTTTTTGTATAATCACCAATTGAATTTGCTAATGTGAATATAACGTGTGACAGAAGCAATTATATTTTATGTATTATAGTATTTTTTACCTCATTCCATTTTAATTTGTATACTTATTAAATGAATAGCCTCAAAGGGTTGAACAAGCTAAGAGAAGGCTTGAATTTGGGAAATTAAAATATCTTGGAAAAAATATCACAGAAACATGGGCAGCAGCTACGTTGAGAGTGACATTTCATATATTATAAAATAAAATTGATAAACATCGCTCCCTCAAAGATTTTCATGCTTCCAACAATCAATGCTATGTGGCCCCTTAATTGACTTTTCAAACCAATGCTATTGATCCCCCATTTTACAAGTCATTGTTTATAAGCTTTACCCGAAGCCCAAGTAAATTTAATTTTGCACGGTAGATAATTAATTAATTTACGGATATTAAAAAATTAGTTGAATTAATTATTATTAATAATTGAGTTTTTTTCCCTTCTAATATGTTAGTTGAAATTTTCCTTTGATAGAAAATGTTGCATTTAATATAAATATTTTGTAATAAAAATTAAAAATTTGAGAAATAAAATAAATCGATGTCTTATATTTATGATCAAAGTGAACTTCTTATCCAACACCTCGAGCTCATTTTTCCTTTTTTTTCCCCAATCATCAGCTCATCATTATTCAAAACTTGAAATTGGTATTTGGCATGCTTAGAAAATGTGATAAAGCTATTATGTAAACTAAATTTTTTATTTTTGCCAACTTGTTTTTGATAATGGATTTCTTAATAATTTGATGTTTTCTCTTATAAATAAACAAAAGGCCTATAATTTGACACATATTAAATTATTTGTGGTTTCTTCTAAATAGATGAGTTGATTCGATACTCAATATTCCATTTTGGAATAGCTTAAAAATTAGTTACACGGTTGATAAAGTTATACATATTATTATTTAAAGGTTTGTTTATATTGTATTAAAAAAATCACTAATTTAAATATATTTATGGCTGTCAAATTTTGTTTACTATATAAAATTGGGAGAATCCCAGTTAAATCTTCTTGAAATAATCAAAACCTAAGTCAAGCCTATACTTTAAACAAATTCTTAGGTTTGATAGGGATTTTAGAATGCTGTTAAGTGACAACAATACCCCTTGGTTTGAAAAGAAACTATTTACGCAATTATTGCTTCCTTTTTTTTCTTAATTAAAAGGTTATTTGGCCAATACCAATACCATTTTGGAATGATTATGGTGTATAAAAGAGGGTTAGTCTCTCTGTGTCGGTAGAGGATACACCCCTGATCTCCATACAAAAAAAAGTTATAATTAAAGCTTTCTCTTCCAATTTTCAATCAATCATTTCCCAAAGCTTCCTGGATTAAATTTTTTTGGAATTTACAGCCGCGAGCTCTTGGGTCGAAAACCGATCAGGCACTCGTTAATTGGTAACATTGATAATTGAGATAATTGCGTTTTTGAAACAATATGGATTCTTAGTACAATTAGCGCTAAGGTGGGAGAGATTTTTAGGGGACTGATGCTCAATTCAAAGTTTGGATTTCTGGGAGCACATTCCAAGAAAATTTATGTTATGAATATTGTGCTAGTAGATGTTCATAGTTTCTTAGGATTCCATAATGCCTATAACCTCCCATGATTTTATGTAGTTTCATTTTGTAGATTAATTCTTATGTTTATGACATTGTAACTCTTCAAAGGATTAAGGGTCTATATATAGAGACTTAACACAAATCATTGAATGAACATGAAAATGCTATGTGAATGAATGTTTTCTTCCACTCGTCATCCCTACAATATTCTCTCTTGTCTTTCTTCATCCCTTTATCTCAATCTTTTATATTTTCTTGATTTCATAACACTTTGGTCTTTATTTTTATTTTGGAGTTGGATCATGCATGATTCTCTTAAAAACAATTGTCAATGTGTTGTAAACAATTTCGTACATTGATTTTGGGGTGTTCATTGTGCGAATAAAACTGATGCTTTGGTTGTTAGCATTCCAGTCAAAACTCAGCGCAGTGCTTTGATGTTGGGAATTGACATAAGATAAATATTTAAAAGATTGCAGGAAGTTAATTAAAAATAATAATTTTTCCCCACCTGTGTTGCTTCCTTCTTTTTCTTTTTAAAAATATGGGTATTATTCTCATTTATCAACATTTCAAAACTCCTCATTAGATCTTTTGTCCTGATTAATAACTTGTTTAAAGTGTAGGCCTCATTCAGGTTTTGATTATTTCAAAAGGATTTAATTAGGATTGTTCATATAAAATAGGGTTTAGGAGCAAAAATATACATGTGCTTTATCCTCGGGAGCGCTTAGCACCATATGCTTTTTTTGGGGAGCAAAAGTACACATGTGGTTACATTTTATGAGCAAAAGTCATACCACCGTTAAAATTTTATTGTAAATACAGTACTTCCTGTTGTAAATCTAGCTTGTTGTAAATATGGCTTTTTTTTATTGTAAATGACCAGATTTTAAATTTTATTATAAATACAGCACTTCCTGTTGTAAATCTAGCTTTTTTCTATTGTAAATGATTTTTCTATGTTCAAAATCCAGGGTGTTTAAATGTTGTTGTAAATATGGCATTTTCTCGTTGTAAATATGGCCAAATTTTAAATTTTGTTGTAAATATAGCTTTTTTTTTTTGTAAATAAACTTTCTATGTTCAAAATCCATGTGTTTAAATATTGTTGTAAATATGACATTTTCTGTTGTAAATATGGTATTTTTTGTTGCAAATGAACCGTTAAGTTTTATTTTAACGGTGGTATGATTTTTGCTCCTAAAATGTAACCATATGTGTATTTTTGCTCCCGAAAAAAGCATATGGTGTTAGGCATTCTCGAGGGTAAAGCACATGTGTATTTTTGTTCCTTTACCCTATAAAATAAGCTAAACATTTGAAGCAACGGAACTAAACCAACAAAGATGAAGTTGCATGCATGCCATTGGATCATAAGATTATTGGTTAAATATTACTTCTCAGGTCATTAATATAAAATATATTTATGGAGTTAATAATCTTGATCATAAATATAAAATTGTTTTTATATTTATCTAGTTTTTCCTAATTTACCCTTATTAATGTATGCTCAACAATAATTAAGGAGGAGGAGAATTAAAGAAAATGACTAGGGTGTTTTTGAAACTCGATCCATATCATATTAACTAACATTTTTTATCTAATTAAATTAGATAAATATGTCTTATATTAAATATCGGAGGAGTAGATATTAAAAATTATTGCTTACGCATCAGACATTTTAATTTAAAAATAGTATAAATTTTAAGTATTTCTTAGTGCAGTGAAATGCCAACTATTGTTTAAACCAGCTAGTATCTCATAGCATGCAGGTAATGGACGATTCCTCCAAAAATTATGATAAAAATGTGTGTATATGTCTCCGGGTGTGTGTATTGCAATTTTTTAGAAACAACTTATGATCAGGGTTATTAAAGATAGACCAAACCGGTTAGTTTGAGTTAGAAATCAGTGAATCGGGCACCTGGGCGGTCTAGTTCAGCCGTCCAGGCCGGTGAACCCCAACCCCAAGTCAGTATTTTTTATTTTTTAAAAAAATCAATTCAATTTTTTTTGTTTTATTCAGAATTTTATATTAATAACCCTATAATCTTTATTTCCTCACCAATCAATCCTTAGGTAGCCTCCGATCTAACTCACTATCTTAACCGGTTTAAGAGCTGGTCCAAATTTAATAACCTTACTTATAACACTTACTCTAGAAATTTGCCAGATTCTGTAAGAAAAAATATATTTCCTTCCAATAAAAAGTGAGTTAACGATATTTTAATTCCAGTAGTACTTTATATGAATATTTATAAATTGAAGCAGAGGAATAAATGCTAGTACATGTCAATATATGAGACATAGCATTATTGAATTGTCACCTTTTTTCTTATGCTATGAAACGTCACTTTCCTTCCATAACTATGGACAAACTCATATTTTCTTTTTCTCTTTTCTCATATTTTCACAACACTTCCAAAATCCAATCTCTATTTTTTTTTTGTTTTTTCATTTATGGTTTATCAAACTATTAACTAAATATGTATGTGTGTATCAAAAAAGTTTTTTTGTTGGGCGAAAGCTAAGCATCAAAAGGTTTAAGCGCTTATTTTTCTATATAAGATGTTCCAAATAATTGTCTTGAGGCTTGCCTTGATCACCTTCACATATACGATTATATATTATTCTATAGATAATTAGATATATTATAGATCTTGCAGTTTATTTCAAAACCAACTTATTCTTCCGGTTTTTTAAAATAATATAACTAAACTACATTGGAATTTTAAAAGGACTCTATGGAGCAAATGAAATCTATTTTAAACAATGAAATAAAATATTTATCGTTTTGAATATTAGATTATTAGATACTATCCTAGAGATGTTTTTATCAGTCCTCAGTTTAGACTATGTAGTTATTATTATTACCTTAATACTACTTTTAGTCCTAAATATAAGACATATTTTGTAATGTAATTTATACTACTCCCTCTGGTCCTAATTATAATACATAATTGACTTCTTTAGAAAGATTAAAGAAGCTAATTAAATTACTTTAACGCATTTTTATCTTTATTTTTTCCTTCAAACCAATTAATAAACTAATATATAATCTAAGAATATACAACATATGAAAATAATTAAGTAACTTATTTAGGTTCTTTAATCTCTCCAAAAAAAAAGTCAACTATATGTTTTATAATTAAAACCAGAGGTAATAACCAGCGGGAATTGGCTCAAGTGGAAGGGAGAGTCCTTGTGGATGCGAAAACTCCCCAGGAGAATATATGCGCCCGACGTAACCTCGATCCGGACTAGGACACGGTGCAATAGCAAAAAAAAAAAAAAAACCAGAGGTAATATAAACTATGTCCTATATTTAGAGGCGGATGAGTATCATTTTTCTTTTTACTATCCCTTTTTAATAACTTGTATACAACTGAAAGGGTAAGGTGATTAAGTGATAATACTACCAATTTAGGTTAATATGAATTTATACTATGGACTTTCATCCTTATCCTTCAAATAGTATTATTTAAAATAAAATCTAAGGAGCGAACCATTCAATGCTACACTATATTCTCTCTTACCCTTATTACAAGGAACAATTACCATAATTACGTGATTCAAAATGCTAGTTTACAGTAATAAAAATGTAAATATGCTTTTTTCTTTTCAATCATACCCCTATTTATAAAGAAAGTATATGAGAGATAATGAATGAAAGGTTATTGTAGAGAAATGATGAGTAACATATATTAATATGCTTAAAAATTATATAAAAAAAAAAAAAACAGTTTAAAATTTTAGGCAAATGGATTTATTCTTTATATTAATGATCACTATTCCTTATAAAAACGACTAAATGCAGTATAAATTCTACTTTTTTAATTGAGGGAAAAAACAGAATAAGGCTTGGTTGAAACCCTCCACATGGGGTGAATTATAGCCACAGCACATGCATTGCCTCATCGTTAAAAATTTTTTATTTTTTTATTTCAATTGTGAGGCTTATCAATGTTCATTTATTATGCGAATTATGAACCCACATGGCCTTGGATTTACCATGACTACGACACTTTAATCGACAAGGAAAAGATGGGTAAAATGACATCTAGTTTATTAGCCTCTTAAATAATAAAAATATATTGCATGATGCAAAGGGGAAATTACTTTCTTCTTACCAAATATGTTAAATCTACTATTTTCGATTTTCAAGCTCTATATTTGTTTGTTTGTTTATTTTTTAAAATATTATTATTATGCTTTATTATTTAGAAAATTTAAAATTATAAGGTGACCGTACCTTTCCAAACAAACTTTTATCCATGTGATACTAAATTGTGCCCATGCGTTCAACTATTTTCATTTTTCACCCATCTCACGTAATGGTATGGATTAATGAACATTTAGAGCCAAAATAATCCATAATTATGTATTTATCTAATTAATTGACTTATTTAGGAACAGTTGATATGGATGAATGGCATTTAAATTCTAGAAGAATGAATTAATCAACATGTAATTTCATTTTTAAAAGTCAATTACTACTTCCCGTGTTTGATACACTCTCTAGTTTTTTTTATAAAATCTTTAAATTTAAATTGTCTTTGGTCACGTTCTTAAATCATGTATTTCAATTATTGAGTTCTTATAAAAAGGATCGGAGGAAGTATAAGATCTTGTTTATAATAGAAACTATACTGCAAGATCTTAAGAATAGGAGGTAGTATTCTGCATTCAAAACTTTCAGTGCAAAACAGCATTGTGGAAATAAAAACTCAAACAGTAGCATATATATGGCATTTTAGGGTTCAATATATGGATGGAAATAAATATTTAGCTGGTTTCTTTCTAACCTCTTCATGAAACAGTTTTTCATCTTTTTGGCCTCTCCAAGTTAATAAAATTTGTACGAACATTTAGTTTAATTCATGAAAGTCAAAATATCTTTATCTAATTTATATTTCTTTCTCTAATATCTTGATAAAGACAGAAGCAGTTGTTCATCTCATTGACCTCCAAGTAAAGAAAAGTTTGATGGACACTTGTACATACGTTATTTGATTCATAAGAGTCAATTATCTTACACCCAAAAATAAAGAGACAGAAAATAAAAGGCTTAATAATGTGAAAATTGACAACCTTGAATGGATTTATCACACTGTTTAGATTCAAGACAACACAACCCCTTTCTCCCTAAACATCAACTTCTGTTTCAAGTCGCCATGTTTTTCCTTTTTGTTATTCTGCTTGAAAGCAATATTCACTCATGAGTGGGACTGATTTTTTTCTCCCCATAGATAATACATCATAATCTAAATTAAATTCTCAACGAAGACAAAAAAAAATTAAGATCTCCATGAGTTTTAGGTGGCCACTTCCATCAGGTGGAATATGAGGAGAATCATTTATACACAGTCTCACCTCCGCAAGTGGGGAGATTATTTTTAAGATTTGAAGCCGTAACCATTTAGTCAGATGACCACCAATACTTTTAAAAAATTATCATATTCTTATATTATTGGTGCATTTATTTCTTTGCTTCCTATTTTAAATATTTTTTTGAAAAAAAGGACATTGGGGGCATCAAAGTCAAACAAAGACCTATTTAGAATAAAGCTAAGGGCCAGACAAAGTAATAAATAAAGTACCTAACGCAAGTGAAATGAAAATTAAAGTAATAACTCAAGTGTCTTGAATTTAGCTGTTGGGTACAAAAGAAGTCATAAAACCAGATTGACAAATGGGGATTGTTTAGGCGAAGGAGAGAGACAGAACAGAGGGAGATAGTACTGTTGGTAAGAAAGCTTCTCCTCGCCAGTGAAATCAGCCTCATAATTTCCAAGTTAATTAAAAGAAGTTGCAAATTCTGTTCAAGTTATTTAAGGAGCAGCAGTAAAGGAGTGTGGATGGTAGTGGTGAAACAGAAGTTAGAGTAAATGAAGAAGAGTGAGAACTATCAACTATGGGTGAAGATCACTGTATTCGGTTTTTAAAAGAACAACATTGATTGCTCAATAATGAAGCATGCATTGAGTGAATGAAGCAGCAGGAATGGCATGATTCAGATTCAAAGCACCTCACTCACCCCCATACATGCCTTCATTGTTTTATGGCTCAATAACCCACTCAACTCCGTGTCGTAATAATGAACATCAGAATATACATGCACTTTGATTTATGCCATTTCCTTCATTCCTTCTTCTTCAACTTGTGTTAATTCCAACACATAGGAAAATCCCTTATTAAAAGTTTTATTGGTAAAAAAAACCTGATAAGTTTTTATATAAAAAAAATATTAGTACAGTGCACATTTACACATTTTGTATACACAAGGTATCAGTACTATCACTTATTTCCATATCAACAATAAAATTTTCAATGAGGATTTTTCTTTAACTTTCCCAAATATTATTAATCATCCAACTGCTATTTAGAATTTATGAACATGCCTAAGAACCTTAGGAATAGTATGTGCCCTTTGTGACACTAAGTGTAGATCAGGCCACACGCTTATCGCCCAAATTGAAAAGGGGAAAAAAAGACTTTATGACCATAAGTATATCATTTTACATGGTCTGCATTGCTCTACGACCAGGGGCATGCTCATCCCCATTTTTTGGGGTGAGAGACCATTTTTTTTTATATGTATTCTTATTTATTTAGATTAAATTGTATATTGTATCTTAAAATACTTTTGACATTTGGCATCTCAAATAATTAATTTCCAGTCCTGCATTCGGAAATATTTTTCCTCTAATATCAATATCCTGAAATTTTTTCCAATAGCACCAAATATCTGAAATATTTTTTTTACTCAATATCTTTTTTTTTTTTCTTTTTTTTTAAATAAAGACCCTGGGGAAATTAATCAATATCTTAAGCTAATTAATTTTTAGTGTATGTAGTTTTTTTTTTTCCCTAATAAAACCTTTTATCTGGGGATGAGAATTCCCTGCTGATCCACGGAATGTGGATTCCATTTTATATGTTCGCTTGGGCCCAATTCTATCACTATAATCCCCTGTATCAGAAAGGCGTCATGTGGGTTCTGACAAATGGTCTTTGCTCTGTTCTATTCGGCAGAGGCAGATAAATGATTTCACAATCGCAAACCTCGGAATATGAGAGCTTGAAAATTTATGATGCTCTGCCAACTTTAACTCCTCAGAAATCTCAACATACCTGCGTGGTGTTTCCAACAATCAGAACAAACCCAGTGATGTTCAAAAAATAGTGCATGACATAATGGCGTTTGAAATCATTCCAAGAGGGGAAATTGTCAAAGCAAGAGAAGAATGTGGGTGTGTGATGGCTACGTAGTTTCCAAATATGAAGTTAGGTCAGAATAAATTCCGCCCACAGCGCACAAATAATCAAATGAAGCATTTATATTATACATCAAATGATAAAAGCGCCAGTGTATTAAGCTTTGCAGGGGTGCAATGCAGTTCCAAATTTAAATATCCAAACAATGGGTATTTAGTTCAATTAAAATACTGTTATTTCATAGATAGGTGGCTTTGCATGAGACATGCAAGAATAATTAATTTTCATATACCATTTCAAAGGAACATGACACATGCAAGAATAACTAAGGTGGCTTTGCATGCCAAGTTCAACACTCTGAATTAATTCCAATTTTCCCACATTCGTAAGTAGCCCAGCCATCAATATCAATTTTCCCAAATTCATAAATAGGTATCAATCCCCATTTTTGAATAAACATCAGTTTGAATTATCCCAAATTCGTAAATAGGCATCAATTTCAGTTTTCCCACATTCGTAAATAGGCATTAAGCATCAAATGATGCGGTCATCATCAATCTTTGCAAGTGTGCATAAACTGAACATTTGCCAAAGCATATATAAGGGGGCTACAAAGCAGCAAAGACATGGAGAGTCTAAGCTGAATAGCCCGAATGATTAAGGCAGCTTTGCATGAGTTTAGGCCTCTAAATCAATCTCAATTTTCTCACATTCGTCAGCAGCCTCTAAATCAATTTGAATTTTCTCACATTCATAAGTAGCCATCAATCTCAGTTTTCCCACATTCATAAATAGGCATCAATCTCAATTTTCTCACACTCACATATGAGCATCAAAATCAAGTATCAAATGGTGCAATGATAATCAATCTTCGCAGGTGTGCATACACGTAAATTTGCCAAAGTATATGTAAGGGGCTATAAAGCAGCACGGACAGCAGAACATCAAAAGTCGACCCTATAATTATATTTATACACTTTAAGATTAAACATCAAATGATATTTATGATGTGAGAACGCGTTATATATACAACCTCAATTATAAAGCAAGTACATCTATTTATATCAAAAAACTGTCATTTCTCAAGAAAGCACATATGTTGTTATGAGCAATTACAAGGCATTCATGAAGATGAAGTTAAGGCAGCTGAACTGGTAAAGCTCCAGTACATTTCCAAATTTCAGATACTTACTAATACAAATTTCCCAAACACTACTCAATGGAATATAAACAGAAAATGAATGAATGATATCAATCCAAGCAACAACTGAAAGAAACACAAGAACTTGTAGCTTGTTTGTCAACCCAGATATGGCATCTTTTGAAAATACTCAATGAAGCTCTATTCGGCCCACGAAAATAAATTAAATAAAGAAAGAAAGAGACATTATGATTTGCTTTATTTCGGCAGTCATGTTTGTAGTATCGTGAAATGCATTTTTATGAGTTTCCTATCAAATCTAAACAACCTCTTAACTTGTCATGATAAGACTACTCTTCTGCTCCTGATTCACTTTAAGGGTTAAAACCAAACTCAATTGAAATTTTTGGGTGATACAGGCAACCTAAACATTTTAGTTAAGGCTGCAAAGCGAACCCCAATATGTATCTTTGCACATTGCTATAGGCCACTGATAATTAAGTTTATGCAGTGCCTCAGTACTCGTGCATAGTTGAATCAAGCCACAGAAACATTCGACGTCAAGTAGAAAAGAACAGAAGGCTGAAAACTAAAATAAAATGGAAGCAAAAGAAACATGTCTTTCTGCTGGAATAGTTGATTGAAGACGTTAGAAAAAAGAATACAAGAACTAGTCCAATGCGCCATGGATTTGGAAAAAAATTTCTTAGATCATGGATAACTAATACGCTCTATGCTAATTGAGTGGTCTGGCCACGGGATCTAAGACGATTTACAAACCTTATTCAAACCTCAAGCAGCGCAACTCTCTTTCTCCTCTGGAGGTTCACTCGTGAAGCCTATAGACATTGAACCGATCCTCTCGGCACGAAAGGGCGGGAGCAAAGAGGAAAACTATTTTTCAGCTGTCTGATCATCTCTTGCGTAAATCAGTGCCCGCGAATGTCGACCCTTTAAAATAACCGTTGGAGTTAGGGTTTATGTGAAGGGGGCGGCGTTAACCGAGCGGCTTCGTGGTTGAAATAACCGTTGTTTGCTTTGTGGCGGCTAGGGTTTAGTTGAGATGAAAATTGGAATGGGGTAAAGTTGTCCTAGAATTTTATAACTGAGGATATAAATGTAAGAAAATACGAATCTCAATCGAACTCGCCAGATTTCCTTGGGCCCAAGCATTTCGTTAGCGGGCTTTTCATGAAATCGGGCTTGAAAAAGGAAGTATGGTTCAATAGCCCTAAAACAACTTTATCCTATGTATAAAAAAAAAAACTTTATCCTCACTACTGTGGGCCTGATGCGGGGCGAAATCCGAATTAGTCGGAATCGAAAATTTCGGTGAATTAGGTGGGATACCAAAAAAAAACTTTAGCCTAAATAGTGTTTGACATTGTATAAAACAAAAAAAAGGAAAGTGTTTAACTAAATGAATACAATACTTATTGGATTTCTCCTTTTTAGTTTTTAGTTTTTACCAATGTTCTGAAATTGGGACTGCCAGCTAAACCAATCGGGATACTTATTGGGGTTAGTGGTTCAAATCAGAACTAACCAGGGCAAATTGGTGATAAATTGAAAATTTTAAAATAATTAATATAAAATTTTAAAGAAAATTTACCCATCAAACCGGGGTTGATATCTGGACCAAACTGGTTTACTAACCGGTTCACAGTTTCCAGGTTTTTACACTGATATTAAATTGAACAACGAAAAATAAAAAGAGGAAACTTGAGCATAAATGGTAGTCAAATAATGTTAATAGAGTTTCTAACGTCTCCCAAACCTCTATGCAACCATAAAATACGTGTCAACTGACTTTATTATTGTAAATGTTTTAAAACATTTCTCAAACAATTTTTTTTTCATATTTTATTATATAAATTAATTTTGAGAATATTACACACACGCATTATCTTAAAGATTTATAATTTGAACTGCAGCGGTTGAAGGCAAAGGGCCGAAAAAACTGAAAAAGAATGTATGGCTGGAGTTCCTTTTCTGGGTGGGGGTCATGTAAATGAAATTTTCTTATAAAATCAGTGGTTGTACTATGCCAGTGAGAAGTACTTTTGGCATGAAAAGGAAATTTTGTTTTTTTCTTCTTTGTTTTTTTTTTCCAATAAAAAAAGAAACCCCATAGGAAGGCTATGTTGTGCTGCCTCTGCTGATTCTACATCCCCGGTGTGACTTAACAAAATAGAATGAATGAATGTTGTGTCTTATATTTATATACGAACGTCGATATATATATATATAAGATAAGAGTTATAGCTCTCAATCGAATGGCCATAATAACTATTAATGAATATTTCTAATCCCTATAAATCAAAGATTCCTATAAATCTAATAACGACATATGATCTCTTCTACGTTCTCCGGTTCCATACGAAATATGAGTTGGGTGGATTTTATTAACGAAGATTATTCCTAATCCCTACAAATCGTGATTCCTATAAATCAAAATACAATTTACTACGTAATCTCTTTTTCATTGATTAATTGGAAAATTGAACTATCTCACAAGAATATCTCCGATGTGAAATCGTGCTTTACTATACCGAATCAATACAACAAGATTTTGAATGTTTTTGTGATTGCATTGTAACATAATTTTGGGATTTGAACGGAAAGATTTTATAAATTAAATATAAATTTTTGGTTTAAAAAGAATTATGAGAAAAATTATTTATAATAAATTATTTCTAATCCCTATATAGCCTAAATTAATTATTGAAATTTCAGATTCCTATAAATCTAATAATGATTACCCACAGCCCAAAAACCTATAAATCAAAATAATCCCTGCACACGGCCACCCGTCTGATCTCTTTTTCATTTACATTGTGTCAAATAAGTGTTAATTTATGTTTACATAAATTGAAAGAAAACCATTTTACATTGTTATCTGGTCACTGTTAATTACAATTGAGAAAATTGTTTTTTTGATATAGTATTTATTATATTAAATGAAAATGTCAAAGGTTGAAGGAAAATGTATATTCCACACGTGGAGGAACTCCATTAATGCGTGATGGTTGGCTTTATATCACCCCACCTGGATCAACGGCGGGATCGCCCACTTGTTTAATAAGCGCATCAGACACCCCAAATGTTCCAACGGCGTGAAAGGCCCACGTCCTGTGATGTCTTTCGGTGGATTTTGGCCTGCTTTCCTCATCTAAATCCATGTAGCTTGGAAAGAACTGAGTAGCACGGACGTAACTTAGATGTAACTAAGTCTATGGAGAAAAGGGCTTCGCTGGATCGACGTGCGAGGTATCTTGGGGTGTGTTAAAACTCGTGGATATAATTTCTGATATGAAATTTCGATGTGGATATTGGCAAATTATATATTATTTTTCTAAAATACTTTATTATATAAATTGTTTCACATGGCACCTCACTAAAGACATATTAGTATTCTTAATGAGTTGGATGATGGTTACCACATTTTTCCAGTGATAGTTCCGTCTGGTCCGTCAGTGAAAACTTGCCGGAAGCTTAGGCTACTCCTTTCCGATGAGTACTTCCATCTTTCAGTATACGTTCGATGATTGTATATTGCCACGTTAGGGCTCCATTTTGCATATTCGATTTATTTTGGATATTGATTAATGATGGAGTAATATTAAGTTATCGATATTACTATTATATAGATATGTTAAGTAAAATGGAGGATGTTACAGATCATGTGGTCAAAGGCTACCAAGATCCACCAGGGATATTGTATGTTTAAGCGGGTGAAATTTAGTGTCATAGGAGTAAGAAGCAAGATGTAGTTTCTAAGTCAGTAAATATAGAGCCGAAAGTATAGCAGCCATGGCTCAATCAACACGAAATCGTGGATTCACCCGGTTAATGGGGGAGGTCCGGTTCTACACGTCATTACCGCTAGATTGTGAGTGTGATAATAAAGCCGCCTACACATAGCCTCCAACTCTCTTCTTCATTCACATTGGGTTAAATAAGTGTTAATTTATGTTTACATAAATTGAAAGAAAACCATTTTACATTGTTATCTGGTCACTGTTAATTACAATTGAGAAAATTGTTTTTGAATGTTAGAATCAAGGATCATGATTCGTTCTTTACCAAAAAAAAAAAAAAGGATCATAATTCGTTTGCAAATTTGGTAAGTTTACAGGAAAATCTTCAAGTCCAGGCAGAGAACGTCAAAGGATAAAGTCATAAAGAATTGATCCGAAACTAAAACATCTTCAGACACAGCAGTCACACTACTTTATTCCCCAATCTAAACCCATCACAATCATCTGTACCTCACTCCTAATATTCGTATCCACCTCGATTTTCCATCCTACATATGAGATGCTTATGTAAAATAAAATCAAACCTAAATATATTTGAAGTTTTGTAAGTTTTATATCAGGGATACATTTGATACCATAACTTTATAAGATATACTTTTAGACAGATAATTCGAATACCGTTTATGTTATTAATGGACAATATTAATACAAGAGCGCAGCCGATAAAATATTTTTAATTTGTTATTGTTATATAGTTATACTATTTAACCAAAATATATCGACAAATTCTTACAAATGAAATTAAAGTTTTGATATTTTGGTTGCTAAACACTTAAACTATTATATTTATATGGGATAAGATATTGTCACTATCACTTTTTTCACCGTTAAATCAGAATCTCATCTACCATCAATAAGAGAGAGAAATGATAAATGTCGATAAGATTATGATTTAACGGTGAAAAAAGTGGTAGTAATTTGGTAGTGACAATATCTTATCCCTATTTATATTATCAAACTCAATTTTTTAATACAAGTAAGGTTTTGATATTGGGGATAGGATATTGTCATTATTATTTTTTGTCACTACTAATTTTTCACTGTTAGATTATAATGATATCAGGAAGAGAAACGATAAATTGATGAGATTATGATCCAACAATGGAAAAAGTGGTGGTGACAAAAAATGGTAGTGACAATATCCTATCCCTTGATATTGATTGCTTCATTAGGTTTTTAGATATTTTCAACTTACACATATATTAAATATTTAAGATTAATAATATTTATTTTGCAGGTCAGCGTTTTAACGTTGATATTAGGATTATGTAACAAAAAATATACTTTATAATTTTAAAAAAGTAAAACATACTTCATATAAATTTAAATGTTTGGTCTAAAATCAATGTTTGAAGTCACTGTGAGACAAATTTGCAAGATTCCTTGAAAAATGCTGGATATAGAGCATGTAAAGTGGGGTGGGGCCTAATTAATTGGTGGGAAAAATAATGGAGAGGCGTATAAAGCTTTTGGATGCAAAGCAGGCATTATCGGAAAATGATGATGGGGTGTGCCCACTTTATCAATCAAGTCACTGGCCCAACTGAACCCCTGGGCCATGCGCATTTGTTTGATCCCATCAACGCCACTGAATCAAACATTTATGACTGCCGCTTTCCAGTTTCCACCACACACCGCATCTTAATTCAATATCCCTACCTTTTATTTTTGGGTTCAACCGACAGACGAAGGGATCAAGCACTCTCATAAAAAAGAAAGAGATTCGATTTTGGAATTGGTTAAGGCGTTAAGAGAGACATCTTTAGAATCACGTAAGAATAGAACCCGGATTAAAGTGGATACGTGCATTGTTAATCCCGAATTTGTTCGGGTGGGCATTTCCAAGCACCGTCCTTACACAAAATGGGTGTCTTAACCCTATCCATAAAATTTTTTTAGCAAAAAAAAAAAAAATCCATATCCCTCATCATTCCCTCATTTTTCTTTTTTCTAAAAAATTATTATTATTATTCCCTCATATCTCTATTATAGATTCATAGAGCTCATTTTAAAGAAGTCACTGTGATGGAATCAGAAGCTCCAACAATTAACTTTGGTCAAAAAGTCACTTTCATACGCAAAAGTACATTATATGTTGAAGCTAGGGGTGAGCATTCGGTTAAAACCGAATTACATACATTTTCAAAGCCGAACTGAAAACCGAAAAAACCGAAAACACCAAACTGAAAAAATCGAAATATTTCGGTTCGATTTTGCAATTAATTCGGTTTTGGACTTAAGTTCAGCCTATTGTGTGCCTTCTTATTTGGGTTAATTCTGTAATATGGCCAATCTACTTTTTTTTTTTTTTTTGCTGCATCAATTTACAACATTGACTATTAAGTGCACCTTGGCTATAGTATACTTTACATAGAGCATCTGGTATATATCTAGTAAATATTAACAAAATACAAAGATAATGAAAAATTACTTACAAAGATATCTCGTATTGCATCTACTATATGTCAACAGTTTGTCTCCAATGCAATGAAAATTTTCGAATAACCGAAATAAAATTGAAAAAAAAAAATTATGTTTTCAAAACGAATTATTGGACTTTTTGATTTCTCCCCTAATTTTATGAAACATAAAAAAATTGTGTTTTCACTATTATTTTTACAGTCATCCCAAAAGGCTCGGTCGTAGTTAGAGGTATGTGCCGCGCAATTGGAGGTGCTTCTCAAAAGTATTGCTGCCGTTAGTACCCCGCCACCGCCCCGATAATGTAATTAAATCGAATTAGCGTCATTTTCAAGTTTAACATCTCAACGTAATTAATTGCTCTAGGTTATCTTCAATTCCAAAGACCCAACAGCTCTTGACAGACACATTTGAAAATGCCAGGACGAAAAACTTGGAAACAACATACACACATGTATATATATTGACGTGCCTATAATTATTAACGTTTGATGGACAACACATGATCATAATACGTGTGATTTTCCTACATGCCAAAACAAATGAAGTCTTGTTTTTTAAAAATGTAAGGCTGTTTTCTAAACTCTATCCTGAATCGAATTCTTAGAGAACATTGACTAAGGAACAGTTTAAACTATGTAAGATAAAATTAAATATGACACTAATATATACATTGACGTGAGACACTCGTCATCATGTGACTAGAAGAAATGGCGACCCTTTTTGTCACCTTCGTTGTGAACAGGGGTTGATAATTTTGTTTAAGTTGGTTTTTTATGGTCGTTTATCCAAAGAAAGAAATGACTCGCCACTTGCATCGAACTACTTTTTGTGTGTAGATGACCATTCAGTCATCATCACTTTGATTAGATTTAAGTTTTATAAGATTATTTTTATTTTAAATTTTCCATATGTATACAAGTTTTTTTTAAAAAATATATTTAAAAACGTTAATTTAAATTATACTAAATATGAACCAATCTAAACAATTCAGATCGGCTATCATCAAATCTGTTAGAATATGAGGGAATAGTTGATTAGAGTTAGGTATTAGGCCTAGTCTATAAATAAAGGATCTTGACTATTGAGATAAGTGTGTTGGGTGTAGAGCCATCACTAAAGGGTGTAGAGCGTGAAGCTCTCACCATATTAGAAAGAGGTTAATTTGGGTCTCTCTCTCTAAAGAGGAAAGTCCCTCCTAGATCCCTAGAGTTAGGGTTTGTTTGAGTTTGAGCATATTACTCATCTTATATGAATAATACAAGATTCTTTATCTTCTTTTTCCACATTATTTTTTCTAATCACATTTGTTAACGACATCATACTCATCAATTTTGCTACCATCTTGGAAAGGTGAATGGCTGTGAGATTTTTCAAGGGGCCGCGCTAAAGTCTTGAGAGGAATCATTTTTGGGTTTGCTTGATGGATATACAAGGATTCCATTTAATGATTCACATCTTTAATTGATGATACTAGTACTATATAACTTTTGCAACATGGAATATGCGACGACAAAGCCACTGCTTCAGAGCCTAGCTAGCAGCTATTACTTTATTTTAAGATTTAGGTGAGAATCTACTATATGTGTCTCGCAAGTGGGTCGTATCGTAATCGACTCAAATAGGAAACATTATATTATATTATAACTATAAGTATAATAATAAATAATAAATTTATTATATTTTATTATGTGTGCTATATATTGGCCTGCCAACATGTCTACCTAGTTGTTCAGTGAATATCAATACTGTACATGCTTAGATATGACAACTTTTAATTTGCTGGGTTACTTTAATTAGCTCCGCTTGCTACAACTTATATTTTAAAGTGTATTTGATGGCTGGTCACGATACCGAATAGGATTTCACAGTCTTTGTCACTCTCATGTGACTCTAGTAAAATTACTGGAAAAAATTATTAATATACTATTTGGTCATTAGTTTGTCATCATTTTAATTTTAATATATTAATTTTTTTTCCTAAAACGATAGTCTCTATAATTTGATTAATAAGAATCTAAATTATTTTATCAAAACCTATAATTTTGAAATTATAATAGGAATCAAAACTCAAATAATGACAAACTATAAATACCAAATATCACACCAATAAAAAAAATAATAGTAAAAGTAAATTAGTCATATGTTAAAGTAGTATATAAAATTTTAGATCGCCATATCATTAATCCATGGCAACAACAAACAGTAAGCCGGTGCGATGGAGGATTAATTTTTTTTTTGAGTGGACACACGATTTCAATAAAAAAAAAAATAGTAAAAGTAAATTAGTCAAATGTTAAAGTAGTATATAAAAATTTAGCCGCCATATCATTAATTACAACTCAACAACAAGCAGCAAGCCTTATCTGATTTTATTTATAAATTTGTTTGATTAAATTTTTTGGTCCTAATTATAAATTCAGTTTCAAAGTAATAAATGTATGTTTTACCCTAAAAATTATAATAAACAAAAGAATTTATTCATGTTGATTTTTGAAACCAATTATAAATAAAGGCAAAATTAGAGATTTACCACTATAATTAATGAGTCAACTAATTCTATTTAGTATGTAAGAATTAGTTAATTTAAACTTATAAATAGAACTAGATAGTAAATACTATTACCTCATGTTTTAATTATAAGATCGGGTTGATTTGGAGAAATTAAAGAAACTAACTAAGTTAATAATTATATAATATGTTATGTATCTTTTTATTATATATGAGTTTATTAGTAAACTAATTAGTTTAGAGAAAAATAAAAAATAAAAAATAAAAAAACTTTAAAATAATTTAATTAACTTTCTTAATTTTTCTGAAAAAATTAACTCAATATTATAATTACATCCGAAAAAAGTTGCGTACAATTTCACAAGCAAACATGTTTGGTTGGGTCCGCTCATGATAATTGATCATGGAATTGGGGAAACTCCAACATGATTTCTGTCTCATTTTTTTGACCTTAACGCGGTTTTTCTTTTTGACTTGGCATAAATTTTAACACTGGCCAGTAGCCTCACACCACGTGGCAGTCTCTTGGTGCTTGTCCATGTTCAAGGAACTTGGGGACCATCCACCGCCAAGTTGCGCGCGAAACTTATGTTAGAATTTAGTAATTTACAGATATTTTCCGCCCACGAGTTCATTTTTCCCTTTTATATTTTTTACTTTTTAGACCTTAGTTACAAAAATACTTGCTTTTTTCCACCCTACAAGAGGATTGATAAAAAAAAAACTGAACTTTCTCTGAGATTTTTCGTTCCAAACGTAGATTTAAACAACTAGAACAAATTTAAAAATATATGTCATTTCATAATTCTAGTTTAATTCAAATATCACTTTAATTTTTTTACTTGTTTTTGTCCAAAAAATGGTTTTACTTATTTTCTATATTGTTTTACATTTCACTGATTAAAAAACATCAAGTAAAAAGTGTCATGATATTGCAATACACGAATATTTTAGTCAATCAAGTTATTTTTTTTATTATCACAATTTACTGATTTAGGCCTTCTTTAAACAATTATGTTTGTTTGGGATAGTTAAAATGTTACTTATAAGTCTCAAATAAAAATAAATAAATACGGGGAAGTGTAAAATGATCATATATATGTACGTACAAATCAAATTTAACAATTTATATTTCCAAGTCAAATTGTATATTATAAATTAAATTATGTCACTTGCAAGTTAAATTTGTAAAAATTGATTTCTCTTAAGCCTTTCCATGTTTAATTTTTTTAACCAGACACTCATGTACATAGTTTTTTTCTCAATATTTTTCCTTTGCATTCTACAGGTTGTGTCCTTGAATATATATTTTCTTACACAAAAAAGAAAAGAAAAGAATGAAACGTAGAAGTCAAAAATAGAAAACTCCACTTGTGGAATATTCATATTTCTAACCTCCGGGCAACGAAAAGTCAAAAATAGAAAATGAATCTGTTCATAATGACTAGTAATAAATAATAAAAATGTGATTAATAGTAACATTAGTACTGTTCTAATACCTGCCTACCAAATCCTAAGGCGAAATATTTTGACGGAAAAAAATATACGAGGTTAAAATCGTGACCTACTACCTAACACGGGTAGGGCCCATGGTTAAAAATGGAGTGTTAAAATGCAAGTAGGCAAGCTGTAAAAAAGCATACAAAAAGACAAATTATACGCGCTTATTAATTAAACTCGATATTTCATCGTAGCCTCCAAATCCCTTCCTTATTCGGTTCCAAGAAGAAATCCCCTTCCTTATTCAGTTCTTCGGGGCAAGAGGGAAGGATAGAGAGGACTCTACCTACCGTGAGAATCGTCGGAAATGGCTGTGTCAAGCTGTGCTAGGGTTTTCTCGTCCTTTGAGTGTCGCTCAGATCCCGATTTCTCTGCTGCTCCGAGGTTCGAGAAGCTCGGACAAGGACGATTCACCGCCCGCCTCAACGCTGCCGCCGCTGGACCGGCTGCGTTTTATGGGCTCTCTTCCTTGATCCTGAGGTTTCCTCCCAACTTCCAGCGCCAGCTCAGCACCAAGGCTCGTAGGAACTGCAGTAACATTGGAGTGGCGCAAATTGTCGCTGCTTCGTGGTCTGACAACTCTGCTGCTCATGGGGTTCCGGCATCATCGGCTGCTTCGTCAGCCATCGATGCCGCCTCTGCCACATCTCCCCTGTCCGTAGCTCCGACGGAGCTTGCGGCCGATGAAGACGTTGTCGTCTCGGGGGAATGTGACGGAAATGGAGCTGTACAGTTTCAGGATTCAGTTGATACTTCTTATTCTTCGTTTTTGAAATTCGATGGAAGCATGGCGATTCATAGCGGTAAGTATCGTTGGATCGATTAATATTCCGTGTCAAATTCGCTGGTATGAGCTTTTTGGCTTGGGGAATTTCTGTGTAGCACAATGGATGTTTTTGTGACTGTATTCTACATGTATACTTTACTCTTCTCTTTTCAAATTTGGAAATCTGCAGCCATTTGATATAGATCTTACTCTATCTATTTTCCTTTTGTATCCGCTTGCATCCTTTTCTGGTCGGGTTTCTTAAGTCGAGCCTCAAGTTTTAGAAGTCACCTTGACCTCTTGAATGGAATACGATTTATTTTGACGTTGAATATCATTTTTTTTCACTTCTGATCTGATTCATTTTACATGTGCCGTGTGCAGGTGAAAGGTTAGGTCGTGGTATTGTAACTGATGCGATTACCACTCCTGTGGTGAATACTACTGCCTACTTCTTCAAGAAAACCGCTGACCTCCTTGATTTCAAGGTAAATTTGGTCTTTAAATTTTCTTTTGAAGGAAGTAGTGAACTATGAGTTATTCTAAAACATGCTAAAATGGTATTAGTTATTGAAGCACGTTGTGATGAATGAACTGTTTTCTTCATGTATCAGGAGAAACGTCAATTCAGTTTTGAGTATGGGCGCTATGGTAACCCAACGACAGTGGTTTTGGAGGAGAAGATAAGGTTTGCATTGGGTGGTATATTTGATCTTTAAGGTTTTCCATATATTATAGAGCAGCACTAATGATTCTTTTAAACCAGTGCTCTGGAGGGGGCTGAATCAACTTTGGTTCTGGCATCTGGGATGTGTGCGAGCACCGTCCTTTTGATGGCACTGGTTCCAGCTGGCGGACATATTGTCACCACTACAGATTGCTATAGGAAGACCAGAATTTTCATTGAGAATTTTCTCCCAAAAATGGGCATCACGGTAATACGATGCTCCCTCTCATTCTTGGTCTTTCTTTCTTTTTCATTTTTTTATTATTTTTTCCTTTGGTCTTGAGGGAGAAGAATACGCTTCTTTTCTTCTAAACTCGTGTAGGCTTTGTAACTTCATTAGATGTTTTTACCAAAAGATTTTTAAGGACAGAAATCTTATAGGGAAAGGCTCCACTGTGGAAGTCTTTATGGTAGAAAGAGGGAACTAAAGATAATATTTCTACAGCAAGATGTGCTGAATGTATAACTTGGTTTTGAGGATAGGGTCTGGTAAAGGTAGATTGAAATATTCTCAACAGGCTGACAGTTGATACTATCTTTTTACATCTTTGCCACATCTTGTGGTTATAAAACTCAATTTTTGTCCCTTTACATTGCAGGCCTCTGTTATTGATCCAGCTGATGTGGGGGCTTTGGAAGGCGCACTGAATCAAAACAACGTCGGTAGTGATGAGATGAAGATGACTGTGTGTTTAATAATTCCTACATATGGTTCATAGTGCATTATTCTATATGCATGCAGGTTTCATTGTTCTTCACCGAGTCTCCCACCAATCCTTTCCTCAGATGTGTTGATATTCAGCTGGTTTCAGAGCTTTGTCACAGAAAAGGGGCTTTGGTGTGCATTGATAGTACATTTGCCACAGCTGTAAACCAGAAATCCCTTGCCCTTGGGGCTGATCTTGTCGTACAGTCTGCTACAAAGTACCTTGGTGGTCATCATGATGTAAGTCAGCCTCACCTTTTCTGGGCAAGGTGGCTTGTTTTCTTTCAAAATAAATTTAACATTTGGTATTCATAGTTCATAGCTAATTTATGAGTATTTTTTTCTTGTTTCAGGTTATCGCTGGCTGTATAAGTGGTCCAGAGAAGTTGGTTACCCAAATTCGCAATTTACATCATGTTTTGGGTGGTACTCTCAACCCAGTAAGTCTTTTGTATTAACCATGCCCTTGAGTGGTTTATTCAATTTGTCTGTGTTGGAACTTACTATAATTAATTGTTTCCGCACCACGCCTAATAGAATGCAAATGTGTTCACTTAACAGAATGCTGCGTACCTTATCATCAGAGGCATGAAAACTTTGCATCTTCGTGTACAGCAACAAAATTCAACAGCATTGAGGATGGCCAAAATTTTAGAGGCACATCCTAAGGTACAATGCATTTATATGTATAATGTCACTGTTGTTGATTCGGATTTTGGACAAAGACTTGTTCTTATGAGTTAGAAAGGAGTATTTGTATAAGAAAGGATGGCCTTTTTTCAATCAACATTACATCTTTGTTGAATGTAGTGTTCTTTACCAAAGTATGTTGTCAAACCAGTTTTCCCCATAGTTTAATGATGATAAATATATTAGTGGGTACTGCTTATTGGGGTAGACAGTGATATTATTTTATTATGTTTTCTTGATTCATATTGATGTGAATGTCTTATTAATCCCTTGTAGGCTTATATGTTTGACCTTTTTGGGGGTCAACTATATGGTCATTAATCAAGCTTTTCTGGATGATTGTGTTGAAGCTAGCATGTGTCTTACAGTGTTTCGTTTCTTCTTTAAAATTGTATTTATACTATTATATTCTTCTGTATAATGTCTCTATTTATTGTGGGTATCAATTTAGTATTTTAGGACTCCATATTAATGCGAACTAGAAACGTTTATCTTTCATTGCATGGGAAATATTCTAAGTTCTTGAAACAACGTTGTATCCCCGGCTTTTAACAAATTATTGATGGCGCATATACCCAATAGACGAATGCCAATAGACCATTCGAATTTTATACAGTATTGTTGTTCTCATATGAATGTCATGAATTTGCTTCTGATATGATGTGAACTGGTTTAATGGTGTAAAACTATTGGCAGGTGAAGCGTGTCTATTATCCAGGCTTGCCAAGTCATCCTGAACATGAGCTTGCCAAGAAGCAGATGACTGGTTTTGGAGGTGTTGTGAGTTTTGAGGTGCGGACCGCATTTGCCTTTCCATTGTGGGACAGCTGCTTGCTATCATTTTCTGTTGTTGCAACTTTTGCTTGATGCTAGCTATTTATGTGGTTGATATTGATATCTCTATTTCTTATCATACAGGTTGATGGAGACTTGATAACCACCATTAAATTCGTTGATTCACTGAAGATTCCATACATTGCTCCATCCTTTGGTGGCTGCGAGAGCATTGTGGATCAGCCTGCCATCATGTCTTACTGGTACTCAATAAATTCATTGTTCTATTCCTAACTGATCACTGCTCGTTACGTGCAAGGTCCTATTTGGTTTTTTTTTGCCAAAAGCGTCTTTATTGGGGTTTCATGATTTATGATGTCATATGCGTTTATCCTACAACAGGGACCTTCCCCAGTCAGAAAGAGCCGAGTATGGGATCCTCGACAACCTGATTCGTTTCAGCTTTGGGGTCGAAGACTTCGAGGATTTGAAGGCGGATATTCTTCAGGCACTTGAAGCCATATAGAGTGTGGTCACCGAGGCCATTTTGATTTTATTTGATTTGGTTCTTGATCCGTTTTGTTATCGTTTCTGGTGAATCAATGTGAATTTGATCATCACGCCTTCTGTGGTTTTTAATAATTCTCAGTTTCATCAGGCCGCCTTATGTTCAAGGATTTTAATAATCATCTCTAGGTTTCAATTGCAACGTTTCTCTAGTTTTCCTGAAACTTCAATGTGATTGTTTGACCATCAATCATCTTCCTCCCTAAATGAAGCAGCAAGAAGCCGATAAGACATGACTCGGTTTCGATAGATCCTATAAATTTAAAACTACATTGTTTGATATTTTTTTTTTAAAAATCCCTCACGATGTTCAAGTGTAGGACTCGTTTTTAAATCCCACACCATGCATGAAAATATGTGTTTGATTTTTATAACCAAATATATATGGGAAAAACACTTCCATATAAAAAGTGTTTTTCCCTTGATTTTAACAAAAAATATGGGAAAACCCTCGTTAACTACCTTCTGAACTTCAAAAACTCTAAACTGTCGTGTGAATAAAAAAGATTAATGGGGAGGTGTGGATTAGGGTTTTCATTATTTGAGAAAAAAGACCAAACTGTCCCGACTCATTCCCCTTGTTGTCTTCTCTTACTTTCCTTCGGCCGGCTGCGTACCAGATTATTGGGTCTGTTTGGAGTCGGCATTGCCATCAGAAAAAGCCCAGTTGATGTGGAAAAAAGGAGATAGATAAAAAGCCCAGTGTCGCAAAACCTGAGCGAGGTGTTTGGATAAGCGTTTTTGCTACTGGGTTTTTGAAAAAAAAAAAAAAGCCCGTTGAAGTAAAAACTCAAAGGCCAAGCATTTTCACTACTGGGCTTCAAAAACGTGCATGGCCCCGCCAAACTTTACTCTCTTTTTTTGTTGGGTGAAGGAGCGAAAATATACACGGGCTTTTTCCCTAGGAGCGCCCAGCACTACGAGCTTTTTTTGGGAGCAAAAATACACATGTGGTTATCAAATGGGTGCAAAAGTCACACTTCTGTTTTTTTTAAAAAAAGGTTGACCGTTAAATGACACATTTTGACTGACGGAGATGCTTTTTTTGATCAATTCTGGATATCTTCATTACTCAAAAACAGAACTATTGCAACGTTCTGGAACGCGCGAACAAATAGAACAACAGGCAAGAAGCAAACTTCTTCCATCATCCACGCGGTGCCATGGAAAATCGGACGAGGAGAGCTTAAATCCATCATCATGGGTCTCTTCCACCTCACTGTCATATCTCGTCGTCGGTGACCACCATTCTCACTGGTGGAGCTTCGAAAAAACAGAGCAAGAGGATGAAGATGATATGGATTTAAATATTGGGTTCATTGCTTTATTATTTTGGACGATTCACTTGGTCTTATTGGGAAACTATTCACTTGGTCTTATTTTGCAAATGGCTTAACACTAATTTTGAAGCAGGGAGTTTGGAGAAGAGAACCAGAGGGGGGAGAGAGAGAGAGAGGAGGCATAATGTTGGATTGGGGTCCTGTTGTGATAGTTCTGTTGTTATTAGAGCTGGGAATCAGGGCCGGCCCGGTCCTATAGGGCCTGGGCCCGACAGGGCCTGAGATAAGGAAAGCATATGTTTTTCAAAGCCCAGCCCGATAGTACCGGGCCGGCCCCTACAAGGCCCGAAAATTACTATTCCAAATTTTAACTATTTTTTTACGGGTTTTTTCTAAAGAAATATAATTAGTAAATTGCAACTATTAAAGTTCTAATTTATCAAATAAATATTATCAACATTAATATCCAAACAATACAAATCATCCAACAAATAAACGCATTCATTAATTCGTAATAAAAAACAAACCATTGTCCATAATTGCCTCACATAAAATGTAAGAAACATTAAACTAAGCAACATTAAATAACTCACATAAAATATAAAAGCATACCACTATCATTGTCAATTGTCACCTTCTTCATCACTATCATCAATTTCATAGATATTTGATTGTGCTTCACTTTGAGTAGAAGACTATCCTTCACTCTTTGACTATTTTTTTTTAAAGAAATGAAAATGCTACGTAAAGAGGGTCTAACCGGCCGGCTGATTAAGCCGAGGCCCTACAGGCGGCCTACGCAGGTCAATTTCAAATTTCATGCCTATTTTTCAAGCCCGAGCCCTACAGGGCCAGGGCTTAAACGGGCCTGGCCCGATGGGCCTGACCCAATTTCCCGGCTCTAGTTGTTATTCATAGTGCTCTCACCTGGGCTGCTGTTTCAGATACCAGGAAACACACACTTCGTGGAATTTAGCAGCTTTCGTACTAATGGCAAGGCCATACTTGTTCACACTCTCATTTACTTTGTCGTCTTCACTATTCTCATTTTGGCCATTGGTATCCATATTCATGCTGGCTAGCTTTACTTGCATGCTCCTTCGTGTTCATCCCAGTCCCCCCTGTTTCGGCTTTCAGGATTTTTTATTCACGTGATTTTGATTTTGATTTTTTTTTTTGTGGCTGGTCATTCTAATTATGTGTAGCTAATGTAACGCTTCGACCAAACCATGCTAGTTTTGATTTGTTTCTTTTCTTTAACTCTGTTCACCTGTCTTTCTTCTATATGTTTCCATACTGTATTGAATTTTTTTTGCAACATCAGGTATGTCTATCAAATAATGTTCTTCTTTCTTCAACATTGCAATCTGCAAATGTGCTCTTTATACGTCTGGGCATTGGAATCGAACACAATTTTGGAAGCAATTATATTACTTTTTATTTTTATCCGAAAGATGCAATCATCATTTCACACTTTATGCTTTACTATACTAATTAATTGATAATATTAACATGAAGTGTTGGGAAAAGGTGTAACTTCAGGATCAAATCAACTATTCATGTTGTAAGCTGTAACCCAGTTGCACGAGCGTTCTCAAGTAGGAGGTCCCAGCCTTATGAGGGAAGCACCACCAGTGAATCGTCCAAAATAATAAAGCAATGAACCCAATATTTAAATCCATATCATCTTCGTCCTCTTGCTCTGTTTTTTTGAAGCTCCACCAGTGAGAATGGTGGTCACCGACGACGAGATATGACGGTGAGGTGGAAGAGACCCATGATGATGGAGTCAAGCTCTCCTCGTTCGATTTTCCATGGCACCGCGTGGATGATGGAAGAAGTTTGCTTCTTGTCTGTTGGTCTATTTGTTCGCGCGTTCCAGTACGTTGTAATAGTTCTGTTTTTGAGTAATGAATATATCCAGAATTGATAAAAAAAAAAAAAACATCTCCGTCAGTCAAAATGTGTCTTTTAACGTTCAACCTTTTTAAAAAAAAAAAACAGAAGTGTGACTTTTGCACCCATTTAGTAACCACATATGTATTTTTGCTCACAAAAAACTCGTGGTGCTGGACGCTCCTGAAAGAAAAGCCTGTGTGTATTTTCGCTCCATCACCATTTTTTCTTCTATTGGCATATTTATGCATAGTGGCTTGGACGAGACATCCATTCATATTGGATGTACATATTATTTACTCTCTTCATACTCTTTCTTACTTTTTTTCCCCTTCTTTTTAACAATTTTTATATATTTATTTTCTTTCTTCTAAAAACATATTTAGGATTATACCACCAAAATGTAAATCCTTCTATGTAAATTCTTAATACTAAATTAATATATGTAAACATATTTTTAAATAATAAATATATTTATGTTTCCTTTTTTTTTTTTTTTTTTCAATTTTAACCATATTTTATATTTTGCAAAGCAAACCTCTATCCAAAAACATCTGCTGACCAACTAAAATCGCTTTTGTTTTCTGAGTTGTTGCGTGCATCCCAGAGTGGCAAGAAAGGAGTGAACAAATTAGAGAGAGAAAGAAAATGGAATCAGAGGCCGTCGGCGATGGGGGCAGAGAATTCATTGGTGGAGAGAGAGTGGCGGAAGAGCAGTGTAAGGGAGTGATGGATGCGTCATACGTAGAGGATAAATTCAGTGATGAGGCTTTCAGCGACATCATTGAAGCAGAAGAAGAAGGAGAGAGAAGACCTTAAGAGAGAGAACGAAAGGGAAATGAGAGTGGGCAATTTGGTCTTTTGCTTCAAACATTGAAATCCCTGATTCCTACTTTCTCCGATATCTCTCTTACTTATTCATATGACTTTTTTGAAATTTTGAAATTCAATGAGTATTTTTTTTTGAAGGAATTTTCCCCAAAATATTCTTAACTAAAATACTCGCCCTATGTCCCTCATCCATGGAAATACAGTAATCAATTTTAATTAGGCCCCAAGACTAGAACTGTACTCCCAAACTTTTGGACACTAGTGTAAACTGTAAAGCTGAAACATAAAAATGCTTGCCCATACATATAACGAGGGTTTGCCATGGTGTTACTTGAGAATGACTAGTTTTTATCTTAGTCTTAGTCTTAGTGGTGGAGTCAAGAATTTTAATGACGGGTGAAAATAAAAAAATAATATATCATAAATAAAAGTATTTGAAATATAATACACTATAAATAGTGTAAATGAGATACTCTTTCTATAGTTTTTGTAGAAACTAAATGAATAAGTATAAGTCTAATTACTTTATCAATAAGAGGGTAAATGAAATACTCTTTTGGTTCACCTTTCTAAATATGCAGGCCATGCTTTCTTTAAAAAAGGAGGTCGGTGAGACTTGATTAAACACTAAATATGTCCACAAGGTTTAGTCATTGATATAGATACAAACAAGATGGCACTATAATATAATGAAATGACAATATGTCTAATATATTTATTTGTGTCTGTGTGAGACTATACAAAAATTGAGGAAAAAAAAAAAAAAAAAAAAACGATAAATTAATGGGAGGTGATGAGGCATAACTTCAAGAAGCTTTCTTTATATGTAGCCTCTCATATACCCAAATGTCCTTGCAACTAGTCCAAATGTCTCTCGTTATGATTTTTTTTTTTTTTTTTTTAGACTATCAGGGGCCACCTCTAGGCCTCCTAGTTTCGTCGATACTTAGACCCAGCATCTATTGATAACTTTTAATTGTAATGCCTTTAATATCATGTAGATTAGACTTTTCTTGAATGACGTGGAGAAGACTTTTCTTTAATATCATATTTTAGCCTATCTATTTTATCAAGCTTATCTTTCGTGCTCTTAGTGTTAAATCGTAGGCTTAAATTTACTATGTAAATCTATAAGATATTTTGATACTTTTTCCAATTGGGGATGTAGCTCAAATGGTAGAGCGCTCGCTTTGCATGCGAGAGGCACGGGGTTCGATCCCCCGCATCTCCACTTTTTGGCTAGAATTCTTTAACTTGCTCCTCTGGAATGACCTGTAATCTGCTAACAATCTGACTCTGCAACCTTTCCTGATCTCCTCCACGGTGGTTCCCACGATCTGTATATCAATAAACTGATTAAACCCTTAAGAATCACTTACCGATAATAATAACATCAACTTTATATAGTGTAAGAGAAGACAATATTTGGCTCACCGATTGCACGATATCGTCCATGACATGCTGAGGAACCCAGGAGAGAAGTGGCGAGAAAACAATGCTAATATTGGTCTCTAATCGATTCTTAATAATGCAGCTACCATCATTTCCATGTGTTACAGGGTACAAGGTTCCAGAAGCTTCCAGGGCAAACAATGGTGGCATGTAAGCTGAATGCAGACCTTGAAGCTCACACTTGGTCTGCAAAATAATTTATGGCGAGAGGAAGCAAGATCGAAGGAATTCATAAAGTGTCGTGAAGAATTCTGCAGATTGTAATTAAGTGCTTACAATGTGAATCTCGCAGAGCTTGGGCATGTGAGAAGGAACATGAGGAGGGTAATCTTGTCCATTCGATTTTGTTGTCACTCTTATGTCTACCACTGGCTGTATCTTCAAGAACAAGGCTTCTATCACCGGCATTTTTATTCTCCACTCTTCCTGTTTAATTTCATCAAATTTTTTTAAGGTACATCTCAAAATAATTTTTCCGGATAATAATAGTCAGGTCGCAATAATCATAAAAGATAGCAAAAAAGTCTTAATAGAAATTCACATAGGAACTTTTTTGATATTATTTATATAATGACTATATTTATAGGAATTATATTATATTTATAACCAGGAGGTCTTATATTTACAACAAAAATGTAAAAACATTAATTTTGTTCACAACAAAATTTACTCACAACAAAAAAATAATATCAAAAAAAAATACAAATAATATCAAAAAAATCATTGAATTTGTTGGGGACTTTTGTGCTATTTTTCATGGTATTTGGGACTTGACTATCATTTTTTCTAATTATTTTCATGAAAAGTAAAGAGAAAGAGAGGCTTTAGGGGTCACATTAGGTGCATACCTCTATTAAAAGGATGAGTACATATTTTTATTTATTTAGATTTAAATTATATGTCATTTTTTGAAATATTTTTTAGACTCAGTATCTCAAATTAATTAATTTTTAATTCTGCATTCAAAAATATTTCTCTTATAATATGAGTACCCTAGAAACTAAATAATTTGCGATATGGATTAAAAAAATTCTGAAGAATAGGATATAATTTAAAACTAAATAAATAAAATATTAAAAAAAGAAAAAGAAAAAAAGCACATATGCTCCTAGGTTTCAGTCGGTGGCTTTGATAATTGCTCACAGACTTTAATTAATAGTGGGGTCCGGATGTCTCCATCACGTCATTCTTTGTTTTTTGGTTTTGTGGTGTGGGTACAGAATCCACGGTTTATGATACAAGAGTTAATTGGGTGGTTGAATTTGATACCAAATACTGTACTGTTTTGAATGACCAATGAAAAAGGAAATTATGAGATAAAAATATGTAAAAAATATAAAAGGATTGCGAAATTCAATTTGCACCATAAAATATATAACATTAACATTATCCATTAGATTATTATACTCTTATAATATATAGGCTAAAATATATATTTTTGATCCTTTCCGTTTACATGAAGTTTCATTTTGTTCCTTATGTTTGAAAAGAGCAATTTTAATCCTTAAAACTTAACACCGTTAATGCTAGTTACGGAAAATATTGACTAAAACAAAAATATTGGATGATTTTGCTATACTGACAAAGCAAACTTAAACTTAAGTGCCAACTCATATATAATCTACCAATAAAAATGCACTGCATCTAATAATTTTAATCTACGACTAATTTTCATTAATTTATTATTTTAAGAAATAAAAATGTCAGAATAGCTCAATCATCCATTAATTTTGCTTAGTTAGCATTTTTTGTTACTAGCATTAACCTTGAAGGACTAAAAACCCACTTTACAAACATAAGGAACTAAAATGAAATCTCATATAAATTTAAAGGGCCAAAAGTACATTTTAACACACATAAATAAACATGATAACATTGATGATGATAATAGTAATAGTGGTATAATGAATATAATATGAACATTATATCTATGTAAAATATATTACTCTCTGCTTTTAAGAATTTATGAGTAGATACATGCAGTTAATTAGTGTTTGTGAAAAGAGAGGACTTCAAAATTTAGAATGTAAAATATACGATTCTCTGGTTTTTATGAATTTACAAGGAGATGCATGTACTATAGTTAATATAAAATTTAGTTTGTAGTGTAAATTTTTAAAAGCAGAGGTAGCATATGATTTTGATATATGGTACAGTTTTTGACGTGAAACTGAGCACATGCAAGAGTCGGCAATAAAAGAGAAAACAGAAAAAAAGGGAAAAAAAGACGTATAAAGGTATAGTTGTGCAAGTTGCTTGTGCCTTTGTTCTTCACGAAAAGCAAATGCGTAAACTCAACATAGATGAAGGGGAGCAAATTCTCTCAGCGGGTTGTTTCTCCTTATCCCATAAAATTTTAACATCTTACCCGTCCAATTCATCCGATGGCTCAAAAAGTGACATGTCATTAAGATGTTAAAATTACAGATTCTTCCAAGTCCCTATTGCCTCCCTAATCATGTAACATTTGAAAGAAAAGAAAATTCCTTGCATCTAAGAGGAAACCTCACTCCACCAAGGAAAAAATGAAGCCTATTAAGGAAATCAATTAGTGTAAAGAAATAAGTATGTATAGATTTGTCTTCCACTTTCCCTTTGCTTCTATGTAATAAATCTAAAGTTTTACTTCTATGTAACAAATCTGAAGTGAGGATTTCAACTCAATAGTATTTCCGGGTTAAGTGCAAAAGAAATGTTTGCTTTTATTTTGTAATTTTTGTAGATGAATTGATAAACTAAACTTAGAGTAAGGAAACTGTAAAACTTAAAATCCTTCCACGCATAGGCATATATAGGAGTTTGATAATCATCTTTTTCACCCATCTTGTTCTTAATTAACTTCAATAAATAATGTCCCCTACTGGATTTTCACAAGGCTTGGGTGAAGAATCAGTAACTAGAAGCACCCTGGGCATGTTCATCCCCATCATGAAATCATGAGGAATGCGAAGAGCCAAAGTTCACAGGTTGAGCTTCTTAGAGGACGCAATGTCACTCAACACGCCGGCCACAAACGAGTACAAATAGTCATGGATCTCGTTGAAGTCTTGGGGATACGGAATTTTCTGATGCCAATGGTATTGCGTAGGAGGACGACGGTAAGGGAGAGGCAAAGGAAACTAAGGTAACAGTGCAGGATTATTTAGATTCATATATGATCTTAAAAGCTAGATGATGTGTCACTTTGTGACTTTTTGAATGCATAAGACAGCTAAGATGTTGAGATCCTAGATGGGGGAGTACGATCCAGATTTCGATATACCTGATTGAGGCGTTGAGCAGTTGATTTTTCTGGAATGATAGCTTCCACCATTCTTCCAATGTGCTCCATATACTCTTCAAACCGAACCTGCCAAAATACCAATCATCACTAATATTTAATTATGATATTATATAACTTAAGAATTAACATAACCCAAAAAAAAAAAACAGAGAGAGAGAGGAGGAGGAGATACCAGAGGAGCGCCGGGGAAGTTACGGAGAGGGACGTTATCACTGGTACAGTACGTGAAGGTGGAAGCTTTGCGATTGTAGATCGATGATACAAATAATGTCTTTTGACGACGTCGTCGTGGAGGCCTCTCTTGGGCTCTGATGCGGCGTGAACCGGCGATGGAGTAGCAGAGATGGGTTTGGCAGGGAAACAATACGGTGCTTGCGGCCATACCCTACGTGCGAATATCGATCACTTCACCTTCTTGGGATGATATGGAACGTGTAATTCGTTTTCCTATTTGTACATGCGTGGGTTCTAGCTAGCCTTGCCAGGAACCACTTTTGGTGCCTTTCCCAAGGATAGGCACCATCTACCCATCTGATCTAGACCGTTCAAATAAGATCTGGCCCAGGATTTGATTTTTTTTTTTTTTCTTTTTAAATAAAAAAATCATTTTTAAAAAAATGTCAGTTAAGAAATTATTTTTATTTTAGATTCTCTATCCATTAAAATAAATTTTTTTGAAAAAATATAAAATAAAAAAAATAAGATCTGAACCGTCCAAATCTAATCTGGATAGTCTAAGAGAAAAAAGCTCTCCCTACCTATCCAAAAGATAGGCAGGGAAAGTGATTCCGCCTTGTGCCAGTGGGCTGGCCACGTTATTCTTCTTCCTCCACAAAAAACACGTCATATAAAACCACTATTTGTAGGCGTTTGGTTTTCTATTGACTGTTAGTCTTTTTTTTTGCTCAAGCTATTGACTGTTAGTCTGTTACTAAAAAGATGTTAGCCGTATTCCCCGTCGAACTGACATATGCTGGAGTGTCGAACGTGGGACCCAACTACGCCGTTGAGAGTGGCAGAGTGACTCCGAATTCTGACAAAATTCTTCAAATCATTTGTACTATGATGCCCCCTCCGTTCTCTAGTTTCTGCCGTTTACTACCCTCTCACCCCCCTCTCTTCGTTTCCACCCTCTTTTTTATTTTTTATTAGGGGTAAATACCATTTTTATCATGAAAGTTTAGCTTAAGAAATACTAGTCATTTGAAATTTTTTGTCTCATTTTTGCCCATAAAGTTAAAAACTTGCTCATCCATTAATCTTGTCGTTGAATTGTTGCTGTTCTTTGTAAACTCCTAAAAGTAAAAGTGCTCCTAACAAAATTTTTGGAGCAAATTTGCTCCTAAAAAAAACTCGTGGGGCATATTTTCTCTATTTTGATAATGTACGGGATAAAAATGAGACCAAAAAAATTTCCACATGACAAATGCTCCTTAGGCTAAACTTTCATAACAAAAATAGTATTTAACCCTTTTTATTCTTCAACCACATTCATTATTCTCCTTCATTTTTAGTACTCCGTCCAGGTTTAAATATAATATATAATTAACTTTTTTGAGGTATTATGAAAGTTAATTAAATTATTTTAAAATATTTATATTTGTCATTTTTTTCTTCAAACTATTTTGTCTAATTTATAAACTGATATATAATCTAAGAGTGTACAATATATAATGATATAATTAAATAACTTATTTTATTTTCTTAAGCTCTCCAAAAAAAAGTTAACTGTGAGTGAGGGCCATGGTAATTAAACCCGGATCGGACCGGTCGGTTGGATGAAAACAACAACGTACGTGAGTCCGGTCCAGAATATGATAGAAACCGGGGTTAAGTATTTTTTTAATTAACCGTAGAAGAGACGAGACGCAAGAAACAGGGCTTTTTTTTTTTCCCTATTTGCCACTTTTTAAATAATTAATTACCATTTTGTCACTGTTTTCAAAATATTTCCCAATATGCCACTATTTAGTCGACTAAACTAAGATTTAGTCGACTAAAACGCGGGGCGCTGATTTTTTTGACGGCCCCCACGATTTAGTCGACTAAACCAAGTGGCTTAGTCGACTAAATAGTGATAGGGGAGTTTTTTTAAAACCTCAATCGTGGCATTTGAAACCCTAATCCACCACAAAACCTCCCCAAACCTCTCCCCCTCTGTTTTTTTCACCAAATCCTTATTGAATCCGTTCGTGGGTAGCGAAGGAAACTTCATTCTAGCATCATTTGCGTCGTTCGATATGTTCTCATCTCCATTTTCGAATTTCCGCCGTTGTTCTTTCGTTTATGCGAACCCCCATTTCCCTAGAAGGTAGACAAATTAATTAAAAGTAAAAATGAGTTTTATATTTAAAATCAAAGTTCACTCAAGATCGGTGAGGATCGAGGACATGACTAAGAATTCTAAGAAAAATCCCCAATATAAAATCTTAATAAAAAAATTAATTTTATGATTTCTTAAACACGAATATGAAGAAATATTTTTCAAAATTTATAATTTATATTGATTACATTCAAAATATCAAATTGATTAGTTAAGATCTTGATTTAAAATAGATATGCAAATCCCTAATGATGTCCTCATTTTCAAACTCATCAACAACAACTTCTTGAGGTACTCAACCTACCTCCAAACAAGCATTCATACGTTACTCATAGTATATCAAAATAGAGGAAAATAATATCCTATATGAGATTATAGAGGATAAAAAAGTTACAATATCAAAATATAGGAAAATGATATCCTCATTACCCTCTTTTATATCATCATCTCATCTCCATCCTTAGATAATGAAATGTATATTTTTGATTTAATATTTTATAAAATTATTATTATAATATTTTATAATTTAAAATTTCTTTATTTATTACAGATTGCAATTATGAAGGGTATAGATCAAATTTTAAGAGTTTAAATTTACTTATTTATGTTTATAGAAATAATTTTATAAAAGATTGAATCGAATAATATATTGTTTTAATCTAACGGTTATATGAGATTATGAGAATAAAATGAAAGAAGAAGAAAAAAATAACCCCAAAATATAAGGTAGACAAATAATTAAAAATAAAATTGAGTTTTACAAAGTTCAAAGTGAGGATTGTGGACATAACTAAAAATCGTAACGAGAAAAATCCTCAATATAAAAACTTAATAAAAAAATTAATTTTATGGTTGTTTTATAGCTCCACGGGCCAATAGGATCCGAAGCGCATGACAAAGGAGTTGATTATCTAACGGGTCCCACAATATTATCGTGGTGGTATTTGTATCTAAGGGAATAAAAAAAGCTACAAAAGACGGGAGCGGAACATTCAAGTTTGTGTTTGTGGCAGTAGTTTTCAAAAGCCATGGCAGCGACCCAACCATTGGGGTGTAACTGAGAAGGAGCGAGGTGTAGGTGGCAGAGAAGACACATTTGAAAGTCGGAAAATGTAAATTCTACGCTGAGATAGGTGATCAAATCCTTGTAAAATAAAAGAAATGGCAGTCCTTATCGTTCGATTGACTAGAGGCCACTGACTCGTTCGCTGAGGGAAAACATACGTCATATCCCTCTCCACCTCGGATCGTACGTGAAAGCATGTTCCCCGACATTTTATTCTTGACGTGAATTACAGTACCGCTCACAACATATTCCTTTATGGGAGGCATTCGTAGAGATCCAGAAGGAACGGACTCTCCAGTCTCGGATTGATTTGTTTGGTGCGAAGACATTTAAGACTTAAAATAAAAAGAAAAAAAGGCCAGGGTCAGAACTATGAAGTATACCTGACGGTACAGAGGTTTCATGACGAGTTTCAAAAAACAATGGAGCGTGGGGAGTCCGCGAAGTGACGGCCGAAGTACTCTACAGTCTGTTGCATCGGCATTTGTCCAAGAGTAACTCGGCTTCTCTATCATGACCATGGTTGACAAGTTCAATGGCTTTATAACAACATTCCTCTCAGGGACCAGAATCCTCGATCAACGGAGTCGGTGTAGGAACCTCGGGAACTAGATGAGAAGCTGGAAAAGCAGGCAAGGGTGCGGCAGATGGCCTAATGATGGGTGAAGTAGGAGCTCAAACATTCGCCCTACTTCCACTTCCCCGGGATGGGCGAAGTAAAGCTTCCATTTTTTCCTCTTCAGTAGGAAGGATGGACCAAAGCCAGAGTTTAGTTCGGCCAGGGACGCGTTCAAGTATTTCTCTATCTTCCTCCGGGATGGGCCTACCGTACATATCTACTAGCGGGGGTTTTGGATCCATCTTGAGGAACAGTTGCTAAAGCATGCCAAAAGTGCAAATGAAATTATGCATGAAAAACCTAGACTGCCCAGAATGCGAAGAACTCAACATAACAAAGTTACACAAATGCAGACAGTGGCGAAAACTAAAAGGAAACAAAGGATAAATGCAAAAGGAAAACCCAGGTATCACAACAACTCAGACAGACAATGTTCACTATCGTTTTCAACATTTTTTCATTCGGAGAGGAATTCGCGTGGGTCATCACAGTCGTTCAACACCCAGTTCAAACACAGAAGAAAAGTGTACACTAAGAACTACCAAAATGCAGGTGATACAAGTTGAGAATAGCAACATGTATATCGCGGATTGAGACCAGAAAAAAGAAAATCAGAACAAACTAGAAGTTCGAGGAATACCTGAGAGCGAGAGAGCAAGAAGACTCAAGTTTTGAAGAGAGAGAGAGCTCGTACGTTTTTCTTCATAGGAGTGAGGACTTGGTAAAGTGACGATGAGGAGTATTGAGGAGTATTTATAAGAGTGCTAGGGATGTAACGTTTGGAAGCCGAGTCGTCTCGTTGTTTACGTGGACATCAGAAGAAAACCCTAAAAAACAATCATTGCGGGTATGATATGATGTGGGGCATTAATAGGTGCAATAACCGAAGGCGGCTCCTGAGGGCGCGTGGTTTTAAGTTTGGGGATGGCGATTATATGCTGCGACGCGGGTAAACAAAGAGACACCATGCTAGGCGAACGGTCGTACCCACAGACATGTCGGCACTTTTACTTGACAAACTCGCCAAAACACATGATGATCGTCGGGATGACCTGACAAACTCGGACATGCATCCCGACGTAGCGATGTCAAGACATTCTACGAAAAATGTCTTGACAGTTAACAGTAAGGCTCGCGCAAGTCGTCGTTTAGCCCAGATGCGAGAGTTGATCGTAGCCAATTATGGTTGACGTCCGAGAAGAGTCCAGGGAAAATACGAGTCCAGGGAAAATACGGGCTTGAAATATCGGGGTCTTATGCCAGAGTAAACTCGGTAGTTCGGAAACCCGAGCAGCCGACTTCGGGGGCAACTATTATGGACCTCGGAAATGGGCTTGACCAAGTCAGGCCCAAGTAAGGACCGGTTATCCCACAACCATACCCACTACCATAGTAGTACAGGGAGTGGGGGCACAGAACGTGCAATGATGGGAACACGTTATCGGGGAAGTCGGATCGACCTAGCTTCATTATAAATAATGAGGCTTTCCGGGTGAACGGTACACACATACATTCTCCCTTACTGTTTACATACCGTCCCACTGTGCACACACCCCACTCCTCTGACCGCTTTCCATCTTCGTGTTGCATAGTGATCTTCTTTTTCATTGTTATCTCATTAATAGATAGTAGTGGATAAGCTTCTTGGGTACATTCTTAAAACCCACTAGATCCAATATTGACCATTAACCAGCCTTAAGGGGTTGGACATTTGTGTTCCATATCGGAACACCTTCCAAGCCTGCATTTTTCCTTACAAGCTATTGTATGTCGCATAATAGCTTCAATGAGTTTAAATTATTAGTATTGAATGAGCTGAAAAAATGTGTGAATCAAACAACTAATGTACTCTACATGGAGGTTTTCCAAAATCTCAATATTGAATGAATGAATTGAAAATGGTGTTGGTTAATTTAAGTCTTTTTTAGAAAACATAAGCCCATGCAACACAAAGAGTATTTTGTCTGGTTAACTTTAAATCGCCGTATTTTTCTCGCATGACAAATCAATCGTCTTGTGAATTTTATAAGAAAGTAAATGACATGTAAGGAAATGAGATCGGAATCATTTTTTTTTTTTTTTTTTTTGCCCAAAAGATCGGAATCATTTGATACACGTTAGTTACGTTAAGTTGTATGATTTGTTCAGGTAAACAAAAGTTGCATGATTTGTTTGTTTATATTATTTTGTTATGAAAAAAATGGTTGAAAGTCCCTGTTACAAAATTATTGCTCAATTGTGCCTTAAATTTGTTTAAGAACTAGGTGAAACTTATCTTCAACTATGTGTAACATATTGTCGTTATATATGTGAAAAATGGAAGGCATGCGGACATATATAATTAACCAAAAATATGTTTGTACATGCTCGTTGAAGAAGATTTTTTTGTTTTGTTTTTTGTTTTGCTCCTATAGATAGTTGAAGAAGAATTGCATTAGCAAAAGATAAGTTATAACCGCTTAATGACATGGGTCTTTAATTTAGATATCTTTAGGCAATAAATGTTGTAACGGAGATCTTTCAGCAATTTTACCTTTTTTTCTAATGTTTATTTTTATTGGCAATCGAAATTTGTCATGTTCCCTTAAAATATACAAAAACGTCAACCCTTAAAATATACAAACCTTCAGCCATTAATTAAGACCAGCAAATAAGTCATCAAAACAACTTGCGCTTGGGCAAAAGAATAAGAGGTTAAAATGATTAAATATATCGATATCCAGTTTTCGAGTTATGTAAGAATAACGTGACTAAATCTCTAATGCGATTCATTCGTGAGCATCAAAAAGCTTATTAAAATTACTATCTCATGTGTTTAATATAAGATATATGTGAGGAGTTGATATTGGTTCTAAATATAAGACAAAATTTTCATATTTATCAATCTTTTTCTAATTAACCTCTATTGATGGTCACGAGGGTATTTTAAGAAATGTATATCATTTTAAGTAATTTAACCAATTTTTTTAATATAATTAAATTAGTTAAATATGTCTTATATTATGGACTAGAAGAAGTACTAATTTAATTGACCTTCCCTTCCTTCTGTCATCCATTAATTATTACATTAATATTTAATGATATATATCACACCAAGAAGGACTTCCTGATGAAAGAGCTTTATTTCCTTCGATCACGCGGTTAGTTATTATACCTGATACGTTTTGTCTTGTGACAAATTAATGTAAAACTGATATTAACGGATCAATGAGAAATCGGAAAGCCAGACTGTACGTGGCATATCACCCTCGTCCCTGTTTGGACGAGACATATATTAGTAATTATTATATATGTGGTGTGTTTAAATAATAAAAATGAAGTTTGTCTTTTCACTTTGAATAATAAGGACTAATTTTTCTTGGGAAGGATAGTAGTATTCCAAGATCGAAGTGACATTATTTTCTGTGAAGAAACACATGACATGGATATAAAATCTTATTCAGCACGGATATACTAAACCTGCTATGACTCGCTCAGAGTATTCCATCCCCATACTCAGTAATTTTGTTAGTAGGCGTTTGGTTTTCTATTCGACAGTTACCAAAAAGATGTTAGCCGTATTCCCTATTGCTATAGTTTGCCAGACGGTTCTGAAGAACTAACAGATGCCCGCACGCGTGGTTCATGAAAGAGATGAGAGTCATCTTCCATAGCTGTAACAAATAAAAGCAAACCGACCTGTTTCTTCTTATTACTGGTCCGAGTCAATGATCTATATGAGATTATGATAATAAAATGAAAAAAGAAGAAAAAAAAAATAACCCCAAAATATAAGGTAGACAAATAATTAAAAATAAAATTGAGTTTTACAAAGTTCAAAGGTGAGGATTGTAGACATAACTAAAAATCGAATAAGAAAAATCCTCAATATAAAAACTTAATAAAAAAATTAATTTTGTGGTTGTTTTATAGCTCCACGGGCCAATAGGATCCGAACCGCTGCATGACAAAGGAGTTGATTATCTAACGGGTCCCACAATATTATCGTGCGCATGAACATGATAAAGAGTTTCACGTTTAACCCTATAATTTATACTAAAATATTAATAATATTAATAATCGGATGAAGAAAAGGTAAAAGCCCCGCATAAACGAAAGAACAACGGCGGAAATTCGAAATGGAGATGAGAACATATCGAAAATCGACGCAAATGATGCTAGAATGAAGTTTCCTTCGCTACCCACGAACGGATTCAGTAAGGATTTAGTGAAAAAAAACAGAGGGGGAGAGGTTTGGGGAGGTTTTGTGGTGGATTAGGGTTCCAAATGCTGCGATTGGGGTTTTAAAAAACTACCATGTCGCTATTTAGTCAACTAAGCCACTTGATTTAGCCGACTAAATGCGGGCGATCAAAAAAATCGCGCGCCGCGTTTTAGTCGACTAAATCTTGGTTTAGTCGACTAAATAGTGGCACATTGGGAAATATTTTGAAAACAAGTGGCAAAATGGTAATTAATTATTTAAAAAGTGGCAAATAGGGAAAAAAGCCCAAGAAACAGAGCGGCGAACCACGACCTCCACACCTTCGTCGTCTTCTTCCTTCCTCGCCGGCGACCTTTGCTTCACCATCACCATAAATCTTTGTCGTCGGCGAGCTCCATCCTCACCACCACAGAAACTATGGCCAACCGAAAGAAACAGATCAGGAACGAAGTGGTCTCGTCGCTTCCTCCAAAGTCGTTATGGTATGTGAGGGGAGAGGGTTTGGATGAGAGAAAAGAATGAGATCTGAATGTGAATGTGAGGAGAGAGTAGGGAAAATGAATATGAGGGAGGGAGATTGGAATATTATGAAAGAGATTATCAACCGTGATGGAGGGAGGAGGGTTATGATGAGAGAGAAAAATGAGATGGGAGTAGGTGAAGATAAGATTTGAATAGTCTCTTCATTAGGTCATTTCATTTCAAAAAAATTGTGCGTCTGTCCTTGGCTTTTTTTTTTGTTTTAAAAAAAAAAATTTGTGAGACCTAATTTATATTATATAATAAATCTTAGATACTTGACTACCCAGTTTAGCTCCAGTTTAACCTCGGTTTGACTCCGGTCACCCACTGACCCTTAACACAGTATCCCGACCGATTCAATGACCGGTTCGGGTTTAATAACCTTGGTGAGGGGTCTAAACTTCGACCCGTATTTCTTCTCGCTGCGCACCTCGTCCCACAGTTTTCAATAATAGTCTTGGGCTTGGATTTGTTGACTAAGCAACGTTGCTCTAGCCTCACAAGGCCTGGTTCCTAAACACAGTCATTAGAATCTTTCATAGTTCTCCTGTTTGCTCTCGCTCCACCGTTTTGTCATCTTCCAACGCCCATTTTCCTAGAGTTCCAAAGTGATCCTCATTCTCACTGTAGCCTTAAAAAGCTAGGCAAGAATTGTATTTTTTGGTAGTACGAAGGGGGAGCAGAATCGTATCTCAGACGTTGAAATAGGTAACAACTGGGTCTCATGGCTTTTAGCATGTGCTACCATCAAACCAGAGACCAAAGCAAGGCTCGACAAAACAGAAAGTATCATGGTACCCTTAGTCCAAAAAAAAAAAAAAAAGCCGTCCCTGAAATGGAACTCTTATGTTTGGTATGAGGGAAGGGGAGGGGAAATTTTTTTAGAAGGACATTTACCATTTTGCCATTAATGAAGGGACTATTCTTTTTTATTGTGAATATATTTTAGGAATATTGGAAATTATCTATGGGCAATTTTGTAAAGATGAGAGAAAAGTTTTCTCTCTCCACTTTCCCTCCCCTCAAACCAAACATACCCTAAGTAATTTATTTTACTTTCTTAATCTTTTCCAAAAAAAAAAAAAAAAAAAAAGTTAACTCTATTTTATATTAAGAAATAGAGGGAGTATTTTCTTTTCCCACTTTTGTATTTCTACCCCTTCATGTGTAATTTAGCTTCTTTTTGTATACCAAGCTTTGAGGAGAATTAGACCCATATATCAACAGGGCTTGTAGCGGGTCTCATGCCTCAAAAAGTGCTTATAAACTTGTGGGTTTTATAATATGTAGTGTTAAGATACATATCCAAATACGGGTAGCCTTGATTTCATAGAGAAAAGTCCCACATCAGAAGAAAGAATTGAACTTAACTGTCTTAAGTATAAGAGTTAATATAGGGGTTTACTTTAGGAAATTAACATTTTTAGGATATGGTGGGCTTTTCTTTTATGTCTGCAAAAACAGACGATCTCTTATATTAAACATTGGTGGTGAGATTTAACTTCATAATTGAGTCACAAACTTGAATGTTGAAAGATTTTGAGCTAAGATGCGGTGTTCTTATGTTATTTGTCGTTTAACATTAGGGATAGATAGGAAAAAAAAGGTGGAGTTCTGGTTATGGAGAATTCATCAGGACAACTCCCTATGTTAGTATAGGAGATTATTATGGTTACGTTACGTTGAATCAAAAGCTATATGTAGGTATGGGGGTTAGAAAAGAGGAATATATTATCATGTTTGTTAAAAACTACGAAGTCGAACCAAAATGACTGTGCACTTTTCTTTTCATACTAATTCATTTTGTATCCTTCATTCTATTCATGTTGTTGCGTCAGATGATGAAGAATGATCTGTTCAAGAGCGTTGATGATAGCAAAGACACATGGTCTGTGACCCTCTTCATGCGAGGGTGCTAAGAAAACGGGTGATACATAGGAAGGCGCCTGCATATCCCGTCTAGAAGATTGACATGATTTTGGTTGACAAAGAGGTTGTCCCAAAAAATTTCTTAACTTTATTGAGCTTTCTTTATCCTTTCATGTTCTTTTTAATAGATGCACGTATTCATAACACAAATTGTATTAGGTCCAATTGTTTTGGGTAATGCAGTGGAGTACTTAAGTTCAGATTCCATCAGTGCACAGATAATGCGAATGATAGTTTTGAAGATCTTTATGATATTGAATTTCTTAATACAATCAGTTGCTTATTAGGAATGGCTCACCATAAGCTAATTCTTAAAGTTGTTGTAGTACCAATTATGTTGATGAATAATATTGACCAAAAAACTAGTTGTACAATAAGACTAGGTTGTGAATAACACATTTGGACAAAAATTTCATTAAGGTGAAGGCGTTGAATGAAATAAGCATTGGTGAAGATATATTGATTCATTGCATGGACACATGAATCCATCAGAATCTAAATTACCTTTCAACATAATGAGGAGGCGACTCCCAAGCATTATTTCCTTTGCAATGACCATTAACAAAAGCCAAGGCCAATTAACATCTAATGTCAAGCTTTACCTTTTGTTATGGACCTCGGAAATGGGCTTGACCAAGTCAGGCCCAAGTAAGGACCGGTTATCCTACAACCATACCCACTACTATAGTAGTGCAGGGAGTGGGGGCATAGAACGTGCAATAATGGGAACACGTTATCGGGGAAGTCGGATCGACCTAGCTTCACTATAAATAATGAGGCTTTCCGGGTGAACGGTACACACATACATTCTCCCTTACTGTTTACATACCGTCCCACTGTGCACACACCCCACTCCTCTGACCACTTTCCGTCTTCGTGTTGCACAGTGATCTTCTTGTTCATTGTTATCTCATTAATAGATAGTAGTGGATAAGCTTCTTGGGTACATTCTTAAAACCCACTAGATCCAATATTGACCATTAACCAGCCTTAAGGGGTTGGACATTTGTGTTCCATATCGGAACATTGGCGAAGACCGTGGGGATCGAGTAAACTTCGAATCCCAGACCGCAAAAGCCATGAGCTTACCATTGCAAATGGCGAACACCAGAGGACGCAGTTCAACAACTCAGCAAGGCCAATTGCCAGAGGAACAGCCAGAGCAGCAATTCAATGGACAAACGTCTCGACGGGAGGGTTCGGTGAACCCAGACACAAAACATGTCGATGTGGAAACTAAAATTGAGACATTGGACACGGCGAATTCTCCTCCCTCTGAGAATTTTGTTGTCCAGCAAGTTGGTATCCAGGCTACCCCAAATAATCAGACGTCAGAATTTCAAGTGGTCGATCCCGACATTCGCATACTGCAAATTGAAAAGACCTTTCCTTACTAAACAATAATTAACCATAATGTAATCATTAAACCAGATTAACAAAAGATTAAGGAAAACTCTTTTCTTACGATAGCAAGCACAACGGAGTTCGGGGCACGAGCTTCGCCCACAAACTCATCATATCAAAATCCAAAACTCGGGCACAAATGTTGAGCGGAAGAATACAAGCCCACGAGTTTTACAACACTGAACTCACATCAAAGGAGTGTGTACCAGAACATTCCCACACAAGTGTAGTTGTGGATCCACTAAATATTATAGCGTATAAAATTAAACTTTTAGTTCAACAGTAAATACACAGTCATCCCAAAATAGTTAAGATAGTATTCTCAAAACATGTGGGCCCTAGAATGGCAATATAGAAATCATTACAACACCAATACCAAAAGAGGCCTACAGGGTTCTCAACGATTATGCCTCTGGTTGCTTCCCTTTGCTACTAGTGGAATTAGAGACCTCACCTGAAAAACGTTGGTAATGACGGGGTGAGACATAAAGTCCCAGTAACCAAAATTAATTTATCAAATATGCAGGAAAGGATTGTAAGTCAGAGAAGCAGGTTTATTCTCGTAATTAAAATATCAACAATAATTAAATAATACATAATAATTTACAACAATTAAAACCATCCCCACTCATCCATCCTGCTCCTCCTTATATCTTTCGGCTCCTATTAGTGCTAGTCCTTATATCTAGGGGGGCTAGGGGTGGCCCCCGCCCCCCTAAAATTATGTAATTGAACCCAAATTTTTTGAAAATTATGCTTAAGCCTCACAAAAATTTCAATTTTTTTCACTTTGGTCCCTATTTAAAAGTCTAATAAAGGGACTAAAATGAAATATTGAAACATTTATGAGGCAAAAGCATAATTTCCTAAAATCTTGGGTCCAATTTTGTAATTTTTGCCTCTAATTTCAAATACTAACTCCACTGGATTTTATTCTGTAAATTTCGCCCCCCCTAATTTTCATTCCACCAATATAGTATACCCGGCCAAGGGGAGGTGTCATGTCACCCAATAAAACAAAACACTCAACTCAAATTCCGGGTCAGGAATGAGAGAGCCGATGGGCACAATTTCATCCTAAATCTCTTCCACACAACCTGACATATTTCAGAACAGATAAACAGTATGATACTATAATTTTCAAAAACATAGTACAAAGTATTACTGCATATATATCAACTCACAACAATTGTCACAACAGCCATCACAACAACAATTTCAATATCAAGATCCATTCATACATACATGTAGAATAGAAAATACACTGCTTCACTGAAGTAACTACATATTCAAATATACACATGATTCTCAAAACACATGTCAATATTATATATGAAAATAAGGTTTAATAAACACCTTATAGTCCAAAACAAGCATATGAAATAAATTAACCCCTGTTACCTCAACTCCAAGCTAAACCTTATCTTGAGGAGTAAAACGCGATTAGTCACTGGTCACAGGTAAACTCTACATTATCACAAGTATAATTTATGTAACTCAAAACACACAAATAATAATATATTATTGTAGTAAAATCTGAAAATAACAATTTTATTCTTCAAACTAAGCCGATTAAAACTTCCATAATATCTCCATTAACCCAAAATAAATTATTTATACAACTTTTAATTAGTAGAAATATAAGGTGAGTTGTAAATCCTAAATTCCTTAAATAGAAAAATTAATTTAAATTCTTGCAACAACAATTCAATAAAACTAAACCGATCAAAACTAGTTATTAATTGCTTTACACATATATACAGTCTTCTATTGTTAAAACTCAAAACTTTTCCAAAATCATAACCTCAAAATTTTCACTAATCAACATGATATTACCTTCATTGACAAGAGAAAAATATTTGGAACAACTTTCATGAAGGGAGTTTATTGAAAAGAAGTTAATTTAACTACTAAAATTATCTTATAAGATAAATAACATACCTTAGAGAACCCAAATATTATCCCAATCTTCTTCTCTTTCTCTTTTCTCACTCTCTCACACACTCACTCTCTCGGTCTCCTCAATGTCCGGCGCACACACACTCCCAATTTCACCACAACACTACACACACCTATATTTATATATGGTGGAGGGGGTATTAATTACCCCTCCCCTTTTCCACTAACGTGCTGCCCACTCTTATTTTTTTATTTTATTATTTTTAAGTTTTTTCTTTTCTTTCCCCCCACGTAGCTTCTTCTTCTTTTTTTTTGGATAAATGAAGCAAATATTACCACAAGAGCCCAAATTTATTGTAATATTATTTTCCCCCACAATTATAATTTAATTACAATAATCACATATAATTATTTTATAATTATAATTAATTCCTAAAAGTAAAATTAGGATGTTACACAAACCACCCTCGGTTCCGTGATGGATTGAATGGACGAGATGGAAACGCGCAATCGTCTACAAAGGGAGGAAGATGTCCGACTTATGAGAGAGGAGATGAACCGTCTCAATGACGAATGAAAGAGACTATTCGAATGCCATGTCGGACGAACCGAAAATCATAACGGCAATACAGGAAAAGACATCGTGGACCCAAGCCAAAATGACATTCCGACATCCCAAAATGCGGGGGCATCGCAGGCAGACCACGGGGAAGAAACCACGTTCGAAGAAGATCAAATTCGACGTCAAATAAGTAATGAAGGTCGGGAAAAGAGAAGCCCAAACAGACATGGTCAGGCGGTGGCCACTAATGTCGGCAATGACAACGTCGGACAAGATCGAGCGTCGATTGGGAGGGCTATCAAAACAAAGGAGCCTATTAGAGGCCAAAACCTTTCAAAAAAGGAAGCCGCGCCGTCAACACCTGAGTCGAGTTCCGACGATGAAGAAAAAATCCAAAAGGCTTGGACACGAAGGATTTCTCGAAGTATGATGGAAGCCAGGATCCACAGGTGCACATGGGCAATTTCAAAATGGAGATCATGGTAAAAGGCTATACTGGGCCCGTGATACCTCGGTTGTTCGCGGGAACGCTGCGTGGAGTTGCTCAAATCTGGTTCAATACCTTGCCAGAAAATTCGATCCCAGACATGAAGGATTTGGAAAATAAATTCTTACTTAATTTCGCCACAAGCAGGAAGCAACCAAAAACCGAGTTCTAGTTAGATCAAGTGAAGCAATCACCCGGGGAAACGATGCAAAAATATTTGGAACGCTTTAAAGACACGACACTACAAGTCCCGGGGTTAAAGGAAGACGTACATTTGCACTGCGTCATAGCAGGCCTGGACAAATCCTCACACTTGAAGAAGTCGGTCGTAAAACGACGTCCTAAAACACTGGCGGAATTCCGAGACCGATCCAAGCAGTACATAGAGCTGGAGCAGATGGATATCATGAGCCATGCACCATGGGACAGAGCAAGGAGTCCACCTTCCTGAAGTAAGGAATAGTACGGACAGAACAGACAAGACTCTCGAGGACGTGGAAGGGATAACAAGCCTCGCGGGGGAAGAGCAGAAGGAAGGTATGACCAATATGCCCCATTGAAGGTGTCTCAAGCCCAAGTCTAGAAGGAAGTATCCATGACCGAGATGAAAAAAGTAGAGCGGCCACGACCACTGCGGAACGAGGCCACCTTGGACAAGTCTCGATACTGTGAATTCCATGATCAACACGGTCACACGACGGACGTTTGTTGGGACTTGAGGGACGCTATCAAAAAATTCATTCGAGAAGGGAAACTTCGCCGATATGTAATCCAAACGCAAGGGCGGCATAACAAGCGCCAAGGAGACCAAAGTAGAAGCCCGCCCACCGAAAAGAAGAGGCGAGAGCAGAAAAAGGTGGGACGAGGCGCTGGTGATGAGTTTCCTGATTCAAAATACGACTGCACTGGGATTGTTGGAGACTTCGGCGGAGGAGGAGATTCCGTAAGTCAATGAAAGAAATATTTGAAGGAGGTCCTCTCTGTAAGTGACCGTCCGAGGTTTAAGAAAGAATCCACAAAATCAGGCTTACCAATGCTCGGGTTTACTGAAGAAGAATTAGACGATGTAATGCCGAGGCACCATGACGGACTCATCATAACAGGGATAGTTGAAAATTGCTGAGTCAAGAAGATTTTTATGGACAATGGAAGCGCAGTGGACATAATTCTCTGGGATGCGTTTAAACGCATGCGGTTTGATTCGGAGGACTTAAAACCATGTAGAACCACCCTAACAATTTTTAATGGAGAGGATACCCGTCCAAAGGGATACATCGACCTTAAATTAACATTGGGGACCAAGGAAGCATTCAAGTCGGAAGTGGTTCGTTTCGTTGTGGCTGATATATATCACACCAAGAAGGACTTCCTGATGAAAGAGCTTTATTTCCTTCGATCACGCGGTTAGTTATTATACCTGATACGTTTTGTCTTGTGACAAATTAATGTAAAACTGATATTAACGGATCAATGAGAAATCGGAAAGCCAGACTGTACGTGGCATATCACCCTCGTCCCTGTTTGGACGAGACATATATTAGTAATTATTATATATGTGGTGTGTTTAAATAATAAAAATGAAGTTTGTCTATTCACTTTGAATAATAAGGACTAATTTTTCTTGGGAAGGATAGTAGTATTCCAAGATCGAAGTGACATTATTTTCTGTGAAGAAACACATGACATGGATATAAAATCTTATTCAGCACGGATATACTAAACCTGCTATGACTCGCTCAGAGTATTCCATCCCCATACTCAGTAATTTTGTTAGTAGGCGTTTGGTTTTCTATTCGACAGTTACCAAAAAGATGTTAGCCGTATTCCCTATTGCTATAGTTTGCCAGACGGTTCTGAAGAACTAACAGATGCCCGCACGCGTGGTTCATGAAAGAGATGAGAGTCATCTTCCATAGCTGTAACAAATAAAAGCAAACCGACCTGTTTCTTCTTATTACTGGTCCGAGTCAATGGTGGCCTAGTGTGTCTAAAATGAAGATTGGATTTAATTAATTCAAACCGTAAAATGGCCCAGTGGATGGTCTTCTTGACCTTTATAGTCTTTAACAAAGACATTAATGTCAGGCATATGCTAGAGTGTTCATCAGAACGTTCGGCTCAACCTCGACAAATCTGTAAAAGCTGAAATTGTTCGCCCAGTACCAAGGCGTTGAAATAGCAGGAGATTTAATTCACATTACAATGTGTTACAGTGGAGCCATGTTCATTATCTTAACGTTATGCCGCCATAAGAGGTAGTGCTTCTATGGCGTCATATTTTCCCTCCTATTTCTAACTATTTAATATGGCTGAGTTGCACCAAAGACTCCCACCACTACCATCAACGTCTTCCTCCAGCAAATCAAGAGGAACGATACAGTACCTTAAGGTCCAGTGTATTAGGTTGAAATAGCAATACAATAAATTTTCGTAAATAATATTATCAGGATTGTTAAAATCTACGAAGTCGAACCAAAACGACTCGCGCTTTTCTTTTCATACTGATTCATTATGTATATATCCCTCATTTTGTTCATGTTGTTGCGTCAGATGATGAAGAATGATTTGCTCAAGATTGTTGATGATAGCGAAGACACATGGTCTGTTTATGCGAAGGCGCTAAGAAAATGGGTGATCCGTGGGAAGGTGCTTCCGTATCCAGTCTAGAAGATTGACATGATTTTGGTGGACGAAGAGGTTGTTCATAAATTTTTTTAACTTTACTGAGCTTTCTTTATCCTTTCATGTTCTTTTTAATATAGGTATTCATAAAACAAATTGTACTATGTCCAAATGCTGGGTAAATAACAGAAACGTCATCATGAAATAACTAGCTAGGCTGAACTCTTTAACTTGCTCCTCTGGAATGACCTGTAATCTGCTAACAATCTGACTGTGAAACCTTTCTTGATCTCCTCCACGGTTGCTCTGATTATCTGTTCATTAATAAACTGATTAAACCTTTAAGAATCACTTACTGATCATAATAACATCAACTTTATATAGTGTAAGAGAAGACAATATTTGGCTAACCGATTGCACGATATCGTCCATGACATGCTGAGGAACCCAGGAGATAAGTGGGGAGAAGCCAATGGTAATATTGGCCTCTAATTGATTCTTAATAATGCAGCTACCATCAGTTCCATGTGTTACAGGGTAAAAGGTTCCAGAAACTTCCAGGTTAAACAATTGTGGCGTGTAAGCTGAATGCGGACCTTGAAGCTCACACTTGGTCTGCAATATAATTTATGGCGAGAGGAAGCAAGACCGAATGAATATATAGTGTCGTGAAAAATTCTGCATATTGTAATCAAGTTCTTACAATGTGAGTCTCGCAGAGCTTGGGGATGTGAGAAGGAACATGAGGAGGGTAATCTTGTCCATTCGATTTTGTTGTCACTCTTATGTCTGCCACTGGCTGTGTCTTGAAGAACAAGGCTTCTATCACCGGCATTTTTATTCTCCACTCGTCCTGTTTAATCTCATCACACTTTTTAGGTATCAAAATAATTTTTTCCCATTTATTTTCATGAAAAGTAAAGAGAGATTTCAGTCAGTGGCTTCGCACCAGCAAGATTTTTAAAGGTGGAAGTGAAAAGATTGAGCTTCTCAATCATGGTTTTGGAGCCTAAAACCATGGGTTTTGAGAAAAATGGGCTTCTAAAATTTATTTAAATTTTGGCTAAGTTATTTTAAAACCATGGTTTTGTATCCAAAAAGTCATCAACGTAAAGTAGAAGCGTTTTTGTGTTTTTGGGGGGGTGGGGTGGGGTGGGGGATCCCTACTCTGGTCCTTTTTAATATAAGAGCTACAGCTTCCTCAATTATTAAGAGTTAATTGGGTGATTAAATTTAATACCAAATACTCCCTCATGTTTTAAATATAAGATGGAGTTGATTTTTTTTAAAGAGATTAACGAACCAAAAAAATAAGGTTGTTTAGAAGCTCTGTTTTGAATGACCAAGGAAAAAGGAAATTATGAGATAAAAATCTGTAAGAAAATATAAAAGTATTGCGAGATTCAATTTGCACCGTGAAATATATAACATTGCATTAGATTGTTACACTCTTATAATATATAAGCTAAAATATATTTTTTCTCCTTTAAGTTTATATAAGGTTTTATTTTATCCCTTATATTTGTAAAGTGCACTTTTAGTCCTTAAAACTCAATCTTATTACAGAAAATGCCGACAAAGCAAAATTAATGGATAATTGTGCTGACAAAGCAAACTTAAACCAAAGTAAAAACTCATATATAATCTACCCAATAAAAATGAACTGTGTCAAATAATTTAATCTACAAATTATTTTCCTGAATTTATTATTTTAAGAAATAAAAATGTCTAGGGTTTGGTAATTTCCTTTGCCACCTCTCTTCCCTCCCTCGCCATCCATCTTCCTCCCACTTCAATTTCTCTTACATCCACTCTTCATGTCCCCTTGTTCTTGATTATGTTCCTTTCGAAAATCAGAACCCACCTTTTTCAGATTCATTGTTTTGTACAATTTAAGAATACTAATTGCTGGAAAATAAAATGAGGAGTACTAATTGTATGGTGATGTGTATGAGCAGGCAAGAGCACATGCGAAGGCCTTTAATGCGACGTTGTTCTTCTCAAGCGCTACGTACAACATAAACATGAATAAGATTTTCAAGTTCATAATAGCCAAACTGTTCGACCTGCCATGGATTGTGGAACGAAACTTGACGATTGGAGAGCCCACTGATTTCCGAACATTTTAATAGTGAGGATGTTGGAGTAATGTTATCACAACTCAACCGGGCTCCATTAAAATCAAAGTCTTAAAGGGGGCAATCGGGTTGTTAAATAAGGCTTGCGTGATGATCCACGACAGGGAAGGTTCTTTTTCAGTTTCATTGCGTTGTGCAATTTAAAAGGTGGGTTCTAGTTTTCGAAAGGAACATAATCAATAACATTATTGGGAGATGAAGGGGGGATGTAAGAGAAATTGAAACGGGAGGAAGATGGATTGAAAGGGAGGGAAGAGAGGTGTCATTTTTATTTTTTAAAATAATAAATTAATGAAAATTAGTTGTTGATTGAAATTATTTGACGTAGAGCATTTTTATTGGGTAGATTATATATGAGTTGACACTTCGGTTAAGTTTGCTTTGTCATCATAGTAACAATCATCCATTAATTTTGCTTAGTCAGCATTTTTTATCACCAGCATAACAGCATTAACATTGTTAAATTTTAAATATTAAAAGTATATTTTATAAATATAAGGGACTAAAATGAAACATCATATAAACTTAAAAGACCAAAACTCTACTTTAGCATATATATATGTATGTATCTAGACACACACATATATATATAGAAACATGATAACATTGATGATGATAATAGTAATAGTGGTATAATGAATATAATATGAACATTATCTATGTAAAATATATTATTCTCTGATTTTACGAATTTATGAGAAGATACATGCAATTAATTAGTGTTTGTGAGAGAGAGAGAGGACTTCATGATTAAAAATGTAAAATATACGATTCTGTGGTTTTTATGAATTTACAAGGAGATGCATGTGCACCATAATTATTAGTATAAAATTTAGTGTTAGGTATAAATCTTTAAAAGCAGAGGTAGTAAATGATTTTGATATATAGTACACTACTACAGTTTTTGACGTGAAACTAAACACATGCCAAGTCGGCAATAAAAGAGAAAACAGACAAAAAAGACGTATAAAAGGTATAGTTGGAAGTTGCTTTTGTCTTTGTTCTTCACGGAAAGCAAATGCGTAAACTCAACACAGAGATGAAGAGTACGATCCAGATTTCGGTATACCTGATTGAGGCGTTGAGCAGTTGATTTTTCTGGAATGATAGCTTCCACCACTCTTCCCATGTCCTCCATATACTCTTCAAACCGAACCTGCCAAAATACCAATCATCATTAATATTATTTAATTATGATATCAAATATAATTAACATAACCCAAAAAACAAACGGAGAGAGAGAGAGGAGGAGGAGATACCGGAGGAGCGCCGGGGAAGTTACGGAGAGGGATGTTATCACTAGTACGGTACGTGAAGGTGGAAGCTTTGCGATTATAGATCGATGATACAAATAATGTCTTTTGACGACGTCGTCGTGGAGGCCTCTCCGGAGCTCTGATCCGGTGTGACCCGGCGGTGGAGTAGCAGAGATGGGTATGACGGGGAAACAATACGGTGCTTGCGGCCATACCCTGCGTGCGAATATCGATCACTTCTTCTTGGGATGATGATGGTGCGTGTAATTCGTTTTACTATTTATACATGCGTGAGTTCCAGCCTTGCCAGTGGGCTGGCCACGTGTCGTTATATTCTTGGGAAAATATTAATGAGGTTCCAAGGTAAATAAAAAATATAAAAAAAGTCCCAACCCCAAATCCTCTCTAAAAAAAGTCTTTAGGGACTTTTTTTAATATTAATTATATAATTCTTTTCGCAAAAAAGTCTCGTTGTCAAAATGACTTTTTCTTGTTGTCAAATAGCTTTATTAGTCGTTAAAATGTCCCTATGAAAATTTCGCTATCATAATAGCTTTTTATATTGTCAAAATAATTTTTCTTGTTATAAAAAATTCTTCGAGTTTGTCCTCCGGTGTGTAGAATTTTAGAAACCTAGAAAATTTTTGTTAACAAGGAAAAACCATTTTGACTACATGAAAAGTTATTTTGAAAACAAGATTTTTATAGGGACATTTTAACAACTAATAAAGTCATTTTGACAACAAGAAAAACTATTTTGACAACGAGACTTTTTTTGCGAAAGGTATTCCGTAATTAATATCAAAAAAGTTCTTAAGGACTTTTTTGAGAGGGGATTTGGGGTTGAGACTTTTTTGATATTTTTTTATCTACCTTGGGATCTCATTGATATTTTCCCTATATTCTTCTTCCTCCACAAAAAGACACGTCATATAAAAAATATCTATACTTATTACAATCAATCAATCTTCATGTTCTTTCATAGGAACTCTTGCTTCTTGGGCTAGCATCAAATGCTCAAGGGATGTTACTCAGATTCTAGGGATTGGTATTACTTCTAATCTTGAAAAGTATCTTAAAGTGTCACTTTTGCATAAGAAAATGGTGAAGATGACGTTTGCTCCACTCATTGCAAAGGTTAATAAAAGATTTTCAGGTTGGAAGGAAAGAAATTTGAGTATGGCTGGTAAATCTGTGCTGATAAAGTTGGTTTGTCCACATTATCGTTTTATCAAATGCAAACCCTTCTCATTCCCAAAAGTGCTCTGATGGATATTGAGAAGTTGAGTAGAGATTTTTTTTGGAGTCAGTGATTGACAACGAGAAAACTACACCTCATAGCCTAGAAAACTATCAAATTAGGAAAAGAGGATGAGGGGCTTGGAATTAAGGACCTTGAAAAGCAAAACAAATCATAAAGAAGTTATGTTGGAGTCTTCTAATCAAGACCTGAAGCCTTTTTTGGGTAAAATGCTTAAAAGTAAATAAGCATGTGGAATTGAAAAAAATCCCTAACATCACCAAGAAGAGAAAGCAATATGAAGTGCCATAGTAAAAGTTTGAGATAAGTTTAGAAAGAAATTGGGAAGTAAGTTGAGAAGTGGAAACAATACTAATGTTTGGTGGGAGTTATGGTCCCTACTTGATCAACCATTGATTTGACATGTAGATAAGAACCATGAGTGGGTTAGTCATGATGAGACTATGAGGGCTTTTGTATCTTCAAGTGGTTCATGAGATCTTACGAAGTGGATACTTTTTTTTACCATAATGGGTGATTGATAAAATTAAGATGGTTAAACCTCCAATCATAGAGGGAAATGACCTTTTTTTACTAGAGGGCTTCTAATGATGGAAATTTCAGAATTAGATCAGCATATAAGAAGTTAGAAAGAAGCATTGATTATGCAAAGGAACCTCTTTGGTAGCACATTTGGCGTTGGCCAATATCAGAAAGAGCAAAATTTTTCATTTGGAAAACTTTTCATGAAAGATTACCTACTAACTCTATGAGAAAGATGAGAGGTTTTAGTGTTCATAATGAGTGTCCTTTTGAGTGCCTTGGTGAGGAAACAATACTTCATACTTTGAGAGATTGTGAGGTAGCTGTTAGTTCTCAGAGCTTTGATGATAACAAGACTTAGTTGATTAAAGTTTTTATATTGAAAATGTTTTAGGACTTTGGATCAGTAAATATTGTCATGTTAAGAGTGTTACTTGAGTAAGCCCTTATGTTTACTCAAGTAATTCCACTCTGATAAGTTTTGTTAAGTGTGGCAGAACTTTACTCGAGTAAATACTGTAAACAGAGCAAAGTTCAGAGCATTCACGATGTTACTTGAGCAACAAGTTTGAGTTATTCGAGTAAGCTACTTCGAGTAACCAATGTTTCATGTCACTGTGAATGTATTACTCGAGTAAATGGTAAGTGTTACTCAAAATACCTAGTCAAGTAAGGTAAGTATGCTACTTGAGTAAACTCATCTCAAATTCATTTTTTGCTCTTTCTATGATAGTTACTCGAGCAATGTTATTTTGTTACTCGAGTAACAATTTCTAACTCCTTCACCTAGTTCATTGTTTTAGCAATTAACGGATGTTACTTGAGTAGAAGCTTAGGCAACTGAAGTAGCTTACTCGAGTAAGGGCATAACACTACTCGAGTAATAACATTTCAGAAGCACCTGATATGAATCATTGCGACATTTCTCGAGTAACTGGGAATGTCTACTCAAGTAGACTACTCGAGTAAGCACGTTGCTGAAGCATTCTTTTTGAATTATATCGATATTACTTGAGTAAAGTTCTTCAGCTGTCAGACTTCTTCACTGTAATGTTAATCATAAACTTAACTACTTTGGGCTATTATTTATTTTTATCTAATCTTAATCAAACTCATTTATATTATATCTAACCATCTTTTTGAGTGACTTTTAGATGATTAACCATTGTTTAAACTGTGATTAGCCGAAAAGCCATCCGACGTGTCAGAAGCATTTAATGCACGCTGTAAACAGAGCCAACAAATGGAATGAGACCTCGTAGTAGATGAAATCATTTCTTCGAAGCTTACCTATTCTGGCAAAAGCTCTAAGTCAACTTCTGTGTACAAGTACATCGACGGCGAATGCATTAATGAAGCAACGTTTGACTGTATCAAAGGAAATCATCTTTACCTAACGGAAGTTCAATATGTCACAACGGCTACATTCAGGTTCTTCACAATGGCATTAATGGAGCTATCTAGAAAAGCTCATCACATTCAATTCCGTCAACTACTAAAACTCTACGCAATCAATTTGACATTATTTCAACTTACTATCTCATTCACTTCATTTAATATCTTTGGATATTGTCTGTACTATTTCAATCAAGTTGTTAAACACTTATTTGATTTCTTGATTATCTGTCAAATCTCAAGGTTGAGGAACCTTGAGTTTGGGTGTACGATTACAATTTGTAAAGGGGAGTGAGTCCTAGTGTGAAAGGATCATCTTGAGTACAGAGTGTGTAATTGTATTTGTATTTGTGAGATAGTGAAATGGCCAGGGTGGCTGGGGAATCAAAGAGTTAGACCGAACCAATATAAATTCTATGTGTCCATTTTCTTTGTCTTTGTCTCTGTTATTTTTGTTTGTCATTCAATCCGAAAAGGAATTTCGAAATCCCGTATTCACCCCTTTCTAGGTGATATTCTATCTTCAGTAGCATATACTGTGTGGATTGATTTGATTATATACTATTTTTTTAAGTGGTAATTTGCAAGATTGGATTTTGCGAAATCATAAACAAGAACTAGATAGCAAAATAATAAAGAGTTCGCCTCGCATGCGGATATTTGGAGTGGCATGCTAGCTAATCTGGAAAACCAAATGCAAGAAGATCTTTTGATGGTGTAGGAGTTCATCCTCGTTGCATTGTACAGAATTGCCTTCACCAACTAATGGAAGGTGTGGAGCAAGGAAAATTCAATAATAAGATCTATCAAGTTCTTGACAGAGTAGATCTTTAGTGGAGTGTTCCACCTTCTGGATATTTCAGACTGGATGTAGATGAATCGGTTAATAACCATAAAGTTGTGGTGACATTGTTTGAGATAGCAATGGGGCGTGGATGATAGGATTCCAACAGAGGATTGCTTTTGTTTAGTTACTACAATTGAATTACAAGCAATCAAAGTAGGTATGCAGATTTGCTGACAGCTTGGTTTCACAAAAATTAAGTCGCACTCAGATTCCACAGAGGCTATTCGTACAGGACATATCATCCATTAACTCAAGAGATTTCTGAAATTTGATAATTGATTTTCTCTGGCGGGATAATGAAATAATTCATTCAAATAGAGAAACACTGATATGTGCAGATTTAGTGGCCAAGATGGCACATGAGGTAGACACTGAGCTTAGTTTATTATGAATTCCCCCATCTTGTGTTTTGAATCAAATGTTAGTTGACTTAGGCTAATTTTGGTTGACATTGTATCATTTCTATTTATGTCGTGTAGTGTCGTTATGGCACAATCCAAGAGGTAACTCTTGTCTTGTTCAAAAAACAAAAATACTCAAGGGATGTTGATAAGGATGATGTTTTTGTTTCACTAATATGGGTTAAAGGTTTTTAATATGTGTAAAAGGTGGAAGCAGATTGTCTCAGAAGATTCTTCTTCAGAATCTCATCAAGACCGTTGGTTTCTTTTAATCGTGGCTGTCCATTTGTTTGCTTTTAAAATTCAATTGGACTGTTGGTTTCGTTTAATCCTAGCCATTCACTTATGCTCCCGTCACTCTCACTTAATTTAAGGGATAAGGGTCTTAAATGCCATGAAAGTTTTCACTCAGGAGCACTGGTAAGACGGAAGTTTTTTTTGGACCAAAAATGCCACGGAAGTTTTCGATGAAGAGCAATTTTGCCCCGGAAGTTTTCACTAAGGAGCAATTTTGCTCCGAAAGTTTTCACTAAGGAGCAATTTTACCCTTCGTCCCCAAATATTAAATTTGACTATTAAATCGATCAAAGACCACGATGTTATGCCTTGAAAAGGTCAAAATTGGAGCAGAGAAGGAGATCCTTGAGATGTTGAGCTCAAGGCGCGAATTTGTGAAGCCGAACCGGATCAAAGGGATCAAGGTCAATCGTCACAAAACCTAAAGAAAGCATCACTTATGATCTAAGCAAATGATCGATCTATACAAACATAAATATTATCACTATTGATTTGTTTTATTGAACCAATTTTTGGAACAATTCATTTCTCGTTTTGCGTTTCATTTGCGTTTTGTGACAGACCTTTCAGTCCCTTTGACCAGTTCGGCTTCACAAATTCTGGCCGCCTTGATTTCAACATCCGAAGGATCTCCTTCTCTGACTCCAAGTTCGACCTTTTCAAGGCATGACATGTGTGGTCTTTGACTGATTTAATAATTAAATTTAATATTTGGGGATAGAAGAGAAAAATTGCTATATTTTGTAAACTTCCGAGGCAAAATTACTCCTTAGTGTAAACTTCTGGGGCAAAATTGCTCCTCAACGAAAACTTCCGGGGCAAAATTGCTCATCAGCGAAAACTTCTGTGGCAAAAATGATACTTCCGGGGCAAAATTGCTACGTCTTGTGAACTTCCGTGGCATTTTTGGTCCAAAAAAAACTTTAAATCTTACCAAGTCTTTCTAAAGCGAAAACTTCCATGGCATTTAAGACCCTTATCCCCTTAATTTAATGTTTCCTTGGCCCATACCTTAACCTGATTGGTCCAAACTCAGTAAAAGTCACCCACTTTTCTTCTCGCATGTCCACGTGTCAGACACACATTACCGTCACTTTCATTTAATATTAATCATTCAATCATGTAGCGCCGAAAATTCTACTGATTCTATTATTAGTAAAACTCCCAGCTTGCAAAATAAAATATCGACCAAAACTATTGTCCAAATAAAAATATCTAAGAAAATTCTTGATTCAAATTATCATTAACTCTCATTTTAAGTTCATGATTCCGTTTTTTAAGTTTAATTTAATTCATCAACATAACTTAATATAATGATAGGTCATGGGGAAATTAAATTTTTACTACTTGACTAAATTAACCTTTTCTCTTGGTTCTTTCTATAATTTTAGTTGGGTCCCCTATAATTTAAAACTCTTAATTTATTTTCTTGGATTTTGAAAATTATGTTGAACTACATTTTTCTTAATATTATCAATGTGAATTTAGATTTGGAAGTACTCCTCCGATTATAAATATAAGACATATTTAGCTAATTTTATTAGATTAAGACACTCACTACCACCACCTACGTCTTCCTCCAACAAATCAAGAGGAACGATACAGTAGCTTAAGGTATAGTGTACTGGGTTTAAATATCAATACAATAAATTTTCGTAAATAATATTATCATGTTCGTTAAAATCTATGAAGTCGAATCAAAATGGCTCTGCGCTTTTTTTCAATACTGATTCATTCTATATACCTCATTCAGTTCATGTTGTTGTTGTGTCAGATGATGAAGAATGATATGTTCAAGAGTGTTGATGACAACAAAGACACATGCTCTATTCAAGCAAAGGTGCCAAGAAAATAGGTGATATGTAGGAAGGCGCCTTCATATCCTCTCTAGAAGATTGACATGATTTTGGTTGACGAAGAGATTGTCCAAAAAATTTCTTTACTTTACTGAGCTTTCTTTATCCTTTCATGTTCTTTTTAATTTATGTATTCATTATAACACGAATTGTACTACGTCCAATTGTTGGGTAATGTAGTGGAGTACTTAAGTCAGATTCCATCAGTCGTATAGATAATACGAATGATAGCTTTGAAGATCTTTACCATAAGTTCATTCTTAAAGTTAGTCTATCAATTATGTTGATAAGGAATATTGACCAAGCAGCTGGGTTGTACAATGAAATTAGGTTGTGAATAACATGTTTGGGCAAAAACTTCATCAGAGCAAAGGCATTGAATGAAATAAGCGTTGGTGAAAATATATTGATTCATCGCATGGACATGAATCATCAGAATCTAACCTACCTTTCAACATGGTGAAGAGGCAATTGTCAAGCATTTTTTCCTTTGCAATGGCCATCAACAAAAACCAAGGCCAGTCAATGTCTAATGTAGGGTTTTACCTTCCAAGCTTGGTTTTTTCTTACAAGCAATTGTATGTCGCATTATCAAGAGTAAATAACTTCAATGGGTTTAAATTATTAGTATTGGATGAGCGGAAGAAATGTGCAAATCAAACGACCAATGTAGTGTCTAGAACCAATGTAGTTTACAGGGAGGTTTTCCAAAATCTCAACATTGAATGGATGAATTGAAAATGGTGTTTATTAATTTAAGTCCTTTTTAGAAAACACATGCCCGTGCAACACACAAGGTATTTTATCTTGTTAACTTTAAATTGCCATATTTTTCTCATACGACAAATCAATCGTCTTATGTTTTATAAGTGAAGGACATACAAGGAAATGAGATCTGAATATCCCTGTTATAAAATGTATTGCTCAATTGTGCTTTAAATTTATTTAAGAACTCAAGTGCAACTTTTCTTTAACTATGTGTAATATATTTTAAACTGTGTGTGTGTGTGAAATGGAAGGCATTGGGACATACATAACTAACCAACAATATGTTTGTACGTACTCGTTGAAGAAGATTTTTTTTTTTTTTTTTTTTTTTTTTCAATAGATAGTTGAAGAAGAATTACGTCAGTAAATTAAAAGATAAGTTATAACCGCTTAATGATATGGGTTTTTAATTTAGATATCTTTAGGCAATAAATGTTGTAACAGAGATCTTTCAGCAATTTTACCTTTTTTTTTTTCTAATGTTTAATTTTATTGGTAATCGAAATTTGTCATGTTCTTTTAAAATATACAAAAACGTCAACCCTTAAAATATACAAACCTTCAGCCATTAAGTCCTGCATATAAGTCTGTTCAGTCATAAGAACACAGATGTTTAGTCCTAGGTGGACTAGTATATTGATGTAGGATCGAATAGCTCCCTCTTAGGTATCTATTGATGAGATACCTTTGAGGATAGAAGATCATTGTACACAACCAAAGGGGGTGAGGTGTGTGCACAGTGTAGGCGGAATTGTAGATGAGAGAGAGCTTAGAATCCGTGTACTTTTAGGGTTTACCATCTATTTATAGAGGGTACCTTAGGGTTAAGGTTTGGACTGCTGAGCCTCTTGTGCCTCTAAGCCCAAATGTTCTGTCATCACATCTGTGCAATAGTAGTTGTCTCTTGTTGGGCCACACCTTGGGTGGGCCTAATATTTATATCCATAACAGTTGCCTCCCAGCCCGGTAGTTCAGGTCTCTGAGTTGCCGGGATGTATTGACTGTCTGATGTGCAACACGGACTTAGCCGAGATATATCCAGCTTATCCGAGTTGTTTGAGAAGAAATATGATCCTTGCTTGCTTTCCTGGGATGAATATCCGGTTTACATTCCTGCATTTAATAATGTGTAAGCAAATCACAATAAATGGAAAATACTTACTGTTTACGCAAATCGTTCAACTTGCTCATTTCAAATACTTGTTTGAGTTTGATTTTCGTTCTGGTTTCCATTAACCCCAGTTATTGATAATATGCATTTCCACTAACAACTCATTGCCCCCCAACATGGTGGTTCAGGTCTCTGAGCTGCCGGGATGCATTGATAGTTTAACTTGGCTCTCTATACAGAACTCGGGTTTTAACTTTACATATTCAAAAATTTACATGGTACATGTTTATGGATTAGGCGGCCGTGCCGTCTTCATATGGACCGCTGATACAAACCAGATTTAGTTTAAATCAGGGCCGCCTTCTTAACTTTACACGGATCCCTGATTTAAACCAGATTCAATTTAAATCGAGTCCGCCTTCAGAACTTTACCTGGATCCCAGATTTAAACCAGATTCGGTTAAATTGGGTCTGCCTTCTAATCCTTTATAGGAATTTGAGATAGACGTATCAAGCTTTTCCACTAACAACTCATTGCCCCCCAGCACAGTGGTTCAGGTCTCTGGGCTGCCGGGATGCATTTATAGCTTAACCTGAATCGTACATGGAACTCGGATTTAACCAGATTCGGTTAACCGGGTCCGACTTCAAAACTCTAACACGGATCTCAGATTACAAACCAGATTTAGTTGACCGAGTCCAACCGGGTCCGACTTCGAAACTTTAACACGGATCTCGGATTACAAACCAGATTCAGTTGACCCGAGTCCACCTTCAAAACTTTACGCAGATCCCGAATGTTAACGAGATTCAGTTAACCGGTCCGACTTTAGAAAATTGACACGGAGCCAGGATTTTAACCAGATTCGGTGTATGCGGATTGACAATAAGATGAATTACCCCCCAAATCCAGGTTGACATTAAAATGAATTGCCCCCAAATCCGGGTTGACATTAAAATTAATCGCCCCCCAATCCAGGTTAGAATTTAAATTTGACATGATTCATGAAAACGGGTTTCCGTGCCTTGGATTCATGCATGTATATAAACTTGACATGATTCATGAAAAAACGGGTTTGAACATGATTTTGGAAAACTGGTTTCTTTTCGGATTCATGCATGTTTAATTTGAACATGATTTTGGAAAACTGGTTTCTTTACCATGAATTCATACATGTTTTCGTTCAACATGATTTTCGGAAACGGGTTTATGTACCTCGGATTCCTACATGTTTAACTTGAACATGATTTTCAAAAAATGGTTTCTTTACCATGAATTCATACTTGTTTTGTCCCTGTCGTAAGGGTTCATTTCATACGGAACTCGGGTTTTAACTATAATCAGTGTAATCGGGTTCCACCTTCAAAACTCGTCTGAGTTTTATTTGATGACTGGGCCAGAGTCAAAAATTTGCTAGGCAGAATACAGGTTTGGGACCACCCATGAGCTATCAACCCGCCTGAGTGACTTACTAGAAATCATCGGCTTTATCGTGTTCCAAAGGAAGCACGTTTTAACCTTTACATGATTTTTAGAAACGAGTTTATTTACCTCGGATTCCTACATGTTTAACTTGTACATGATTTTCAGAAACGAGTTTATGTACCTCGGATCCCTACATGTTTAACTTGTACATGATTTTCGAAAACTGGTTTGTGTACCAGAATTCATACATGTTTATTTTATGGGGAAATCATTTCGCATTTGATGCGAGAAAAAGAGTCTGCAGAAGCCACTACGCTACCATTTCAATTACTTGTTTTCCACCCCTTTATTTCGATTTAGCTTTGGCAGATTTATTTCGATTTCGTATGGCGAGTTTCAGACCTATTCAATTATCCTCCTTGTATCTATTTCATCTCTTCTTGTCTTCTTGCATAACACACCGGTAGATGCAAACAATTCTTTGACCCGTAGATGCTGCTTCGGTAGATGCAAATAATTGTTTGATTCATATGCGTATAATTGTTTGACCCATAGATGTTGCTCGGTGATATTTGTGGTGGGCCTTTCCTTCCCTTTTTTAAATATTTATTATGATTACTGACTATTTGAGTACGTATCGCAATCGTGATATTTGGCGATATTAGCGTACGTATTCGCCACTAAACGTTCTTGCTAGGTGTGTGTTTTGCAATTTGCAGTAAGAAAGCATCGGAAGGAGGGGAAGACACGTTTGGAACACCAATGAAAGAACAATGGAATTTGTCATTTCCCACTTTTTTTTTTTTTTTTTTTTTTGGTATAACTATGGGGCAACGACCCCAAAGCTAACGTATCGACGGACCTTGGGCAAGCTACACCCAATTCATCCCTACAAAGCAAACTACAAGTAAAACGGGGAGGATGTACAAAACTAATACTACTCTCCTCCATTTCAAAACTCAAATTGGCCATAGCATCGACACACATCATTGGCCTCCCTATATACATGCACAAACCGAACCTTCACAACTTTCTTTAACAACAAACCAATTACGGTTAGCAAACTTGAAGCTCTCTCCTCTGTCATCTCGCATACTATTCGGGAGATCAACCACATGAGATCAAATTATACGTAATGGAATTTGTCATTTTCCACCTTTTCAAAACTAAGTTGAACTCTTTAAGATTTGGATCCAACACCAACAAAGGAATACCCTTGATCTTATTAGTTTTTGCATCTTTTGCCATTAATAAATCAAGCTCTTCGTGTTTAAGAAAATCTTGACTTTCACCAAAATCTTATTCTCTCGGAATTTATAAATGATCGATAGTTTTACACAAATCACTCTCATAAACCTTCTTTTCTATGATCTTTATGATATTACAGCCTCCAACCTCATCGATGTTCTTCTTCGTCATCATCGACAACATTAACGAGACAGATCGATGATGATTCTTTTGATGAAGAAGTATTTTTATCATTGATCTTTCTCTTTTTGTTGGTCCTCCTTCCTTTTCTTGATGGTTCTTCTTCTTTGGCCTCTCTTGATGGTTCACCACCGTCGGAGTGTGTGTGGCCATGGAGCTTTTGAACCACCAAGTCCGATCGAGAACCCCGGTACATCCATATGCATCGTCGTTGTTCTTTGGAGAAGTTGACCCCGAACAGAATCGGCGGCGTGTTATGCAAGAAGACAAGAAGAGCTGAAATAGATACAAGGATGATAATTGAATAGGTCGAAACTCGCCATACAAAATCGAAATAAATCACAAAGCTAAATCGAAATAAAGGGGTGGAAAACAAGTAATTGAAACGGCGGCGTAGTGGCTTGCCGTTAGACTTTTTTTTCGCATCAAATGCGTAAATGATTTCCCTTATTTTATACATGATTTTCGGAAACGGGTTTATGTACCTCGGATTCCTAAATGTTTATAAACTTGGCGGCATTGCCGTCGTGCATGGAGCCCGGATTTTAACTAGATTCAGTTAACCGGGGTCCACCTTGAAGAATTTAAACGGAACCCAGATCTTAACGAGATTCCGTTTAACCGTGGTTCGCCTTTAAGAATTTACACGGAGCCCGGATTTTAACTAGATTCAGTTAATTGGGTCCGCCTTCAAGAATTTACACAGATCCCAGATTTTAACTAGATTCAGTTAAAATCCGGGTCCATCTTCTCTCCTTTTGGATATGGACCACATCAATGTCGAGATGTAATTAAAAGCTCCAAGCATAGAAATAATAGTGCAATTAAATGTGCACAATCTGCTCAAGTAAATGCTTGGAATTCATATTTTTCGGGTCGTTGCTCCCATTCAATGGTATTTGACATCTCAGCTTTCAATCCTTTTAGCTCAGGAATTTTGTTGAAACTTTCATCTAGAAGATTTACCGTCGATCAGGAGGCTTAAGATTATTAAATAGATGCCCTTTTTCTCTTCTTTAGCAATTTGTCTCCCGGTATTATGATGACTAGGGACAAGATATTAACTTTGTAGCTAGTTCTATTTCCAACAGCCTCTCTAGATTTAGCCAATGGCATTTCAGATGGCAAAGATTCCAGTGGGAGATCCTTCATTGATCCTAATGCAATTAAATCCCTCTCTTCAAATTTGAATAGAAAAATCTGTGCCATAATTGTAGATATGCATGCCTTTGCCTATGTCAAATCCATGAATATAACTTGAAGAAGACAAGCATTTAATTCTGCATCATGCAATTTAGCGCCACGTTGGTATGTGTTTTTGGCATCACGCTCTTCAATTTTTTCTTGAAGAAGGAAATTCTTGCAAACATCATATGGGTCACGGTACAATGTAATTGGAAAAGTCCCATGGCCTTCTTGTGGATAAAACTAGCAAGCAAGTTATTAGCAAGCAAGCAAATATTCACCCAAAACCCCTTGAACCTTGCTGAAGAAAATGGGTCAGCTTATTGAGAAGCAATGGTCCCGCAAAACCAAAACAATCATTAACCTTCTTCAATATGTTAACGGATATGCCAAATGTCATATTAAAGAATAGACTCTCAAATGTGAAATGACTTGGAAAATGGCCCATAATAATCATTTCCTCAAGAAAGAAAAAAGGCTTTTAACGCATCACCCAAAATTGCATAACCATTCATGATACAATCAAGAGTAATGGAGTTGGGATTTAAACCCATTTTGCGCATATGATGCTGCAATACCATTTTTATATTTAAATAGTTAGAAAAGATAGGCATTTTGAGAAACAAAAGTTTGCACACAATGATACATCACTAGAGCCATCATCAGACAAGAGAATTCCAACCTTGTTGCAAAAACCTTGAGTGCTGATGTAAGGAGGGATAATAGCCATTTAATTGAGGCTTTTAGGTTCATGGTGATGAGTTCCTTTTTCCAAGATTGGCTGTGTATCATCATCCTCTGGCTCTCAATTATTCTCCTTTGTCAATTTCAGAAGTAACTCCATGTCGCCACATCTAGATATATAAATTCATTCTGATAGAAATATCATATTGAATGCTTGAACAGTGCAGCATCTCTTCAAATTTGTTTTGGTAAGACTCTACTTTTAATCATCTTACACCAAAAACATCCTTAAAAAATAACGCACAAGCAAAATTTTCCCGTTCTTTTCATCCATATTCAGCATCATTACGTATCATTGCACATCATGTTCCGATATGGAACACAAATGTCTCATGCCCACAATATTGTTGTTCCGATGGAACACAAATGTCTCGGAGGGTTAACTTCAATATAGGATCTGGTAGGCTTATCCAGTGTTATCTATGGCACAGATAACAATGGACAAGATGATCACTGTACACAACAGAGGTGTGGGGTGTGTGCACAGTGGGACGATATCTAAAGAGTAGGGGAGAATACGTGTGTACCGTTCACCGGGGTATGCCCCTATTTATAACCAAGCCGGGTTGGTCCGACTCTCTAGGTAGCACATTCCCATGATGTCGTGCGCTGTGCCCCCACTTCCCCGCACTACTAAGGTAGTGGGGATAACCGTGGGGTAGTTGGCCTTCTAGTGGGCTTGACTTGGTCCGGCCCATTTCCGAGGTCCATAACAGTTGCCCCCAAAGTCGGCTACTCGGGCTTACGAATTGCCGAGTTTTACTCCGGTGTTGGCCCCGATTTTCCAGGCCCTTATTTCTCTTAGAACCATTTTGGGTTCTAATTTCAATTGGCCGTAACCGCATCCCACATTTGTGCTGAGTAGCGATTTGCACAAGCATTGCCGCCAATCTTATGTATTAGATCCCGACCTCGTACATTAGAACTCGACCTCGGTCTCGTCGTTTTAGGATCTTCATTCGAGTTCATCAACTTACCTCGCCGTTGTACGACTTAGTATTCGGCTCGAGGTTTTGAGGGACGATGCCGACATACCAGCAAACGCGACCGTTCGCCTAGCTAAGTGTCTTTTCGTTTGCTCACGTCGCATCGTATAACCGTCGCTTCCGATTATAATGACACGTGCCTTCAAGCGCCGCCTTTGGTTACCGCGCCCATTAATGTCCTACGTCATATCGTCATCATAGCTTTTTAGGGTTTTCCTTTTACCCCCTCGTAAGCGATGTAACGTCTTGGCTTTCAAACGTTACATCTCTAGAACTCTTATAAGTGCTCCTCACACCCTTCATAATCACTCTTCTTCGTCTTCTCAACTTTGAAGAATCGTACCAGGACTTCCCTTTTTCGAATCGCTTCTTGCTCTCTCGTTCTCTTGCTTCCAGGTATTGTTTTCTCGTTGTTCTTGAAACACGCGCATGTTATAGTCCGTATTTTGCTCTTTGGCTCTTTGGTGTTGAGGTGTTGAACGACCGTGATGACTATGTGAATTCCTCTCCGAACGAAAAAAATGTTGAACGCCATTTTGAACTTTGCTTGTCCGAGTTGCTTCGACACCATTTATTTTTTCTCATTCATTCCTTCGGCTTTGAATTATTCGATGCTTTATGGTTTGCCATTCTGCATTTGAGCGATTTTACTTTGTTGAGTTCTTCACAACTGGGCAAATTTGGGCAACTGGGCTATCCGGGTTTGATATGCATAATTTCGTTCATGTTTTAACATGCTATATAATTTGTTCCCAAGATGGATCCAAAACCCCCGCTAGTAGATATGTATGGTAATCCTATTCCAGAAGAAGATAGAGAGATTCTTGAACGCGTGCCTGGTCGAACTAAACTTTGGCTATGGTCCATCCTTCCTACGGAAGAAGAGAGGATGGAAGATTTACTCCGATCTCGGGGAAGTGGGAGTAGGTCAAGCGTTCGAGTTCCTCCTTCACCCGATGCCGAACTCCCTAATTCTCCTTCACCAAGATTGTCTGCTTCTCCCGAGGTTACGCCCCCGGCTTCAAACATGGGCCCTTCTGGTCCTTGTGAGGAATGTTGCCACAAAGCGATTGAGCTTGCCCGACATGGCCATGACAAAGAAGCCGAGTCTCTTTTGGATAAATGCCGCTGCAATAAACCGACGAATACCTTGTCCCTTGGGCCATTGCAAGCTCGTCCTGAAATTCCTGTTCTGTCAGGTATACCTCATGGTTCTGATTCTGGCCTTTGTTTTTATTTTAGGTTTAAATGTCTTCACACCAAACCACTCAATCCGAGACCGGAGAGTCCGCCCCTTCTGGAGGATCTTCACGAATGCCTTCCATCAAAGACTATGCTGTGAGCAACATAGTACTTGATTGCAAGAATAAGATGTCCGGGAAGGTGCTTTCGTGGATTGTCCGAGGTGGAGAGGGGTATGATGTGTGCTTGCCTCCGGTAAATGAGTCCGTGGCTTCGGGTCGATCAAACGATGAGTCTTGCCACTTCTTTTATTTTTACAAGGATTTGATCACCTACCTCGGGGTTGAATTCCCCTTTTCCGACTTCCAAATGAGCCTTCTCACCCATTTCCACCTTGCACCTTCTCGTTACACCCCAATGGTTGGGCCGCGCAGCTTGCTTTTGAAAAGTATTGCCATACTCATAAGCTCGAGTGTTCCGTCTCCGTGTTTTGTAGCTTTTTCACTCCTTTAGATATTAAGACTACCACGGACGGGGAAAAGAAATGGTTTTGTTGGACCTCACTTCGGGCGTCTCATGGTCGCAAGTTTCTTAGGCCTTTTAAAGATTCCTGGAAAGGCTTCAAAACATCTTACTTCAAAGTTATCGCGAGGCCCGGGGATACACCGTGGTTTCTTCGAACCCGGACATCCGGGAACTTGGCGAACGCTTCCCTTTATACCGGGTCCGATGAACATCATAAGTTTGAAGCAAAAGATTTTTTGCCAACTAAATCGCAATTATCCGCCGCGAGAAGGAAACCATCGCGCCCTTATTGCCTTAGTCCGAAAGACAATTTGGTGGATTCGGCCGATTACATTACACCCCGTAGGTGTTTATAGGGCTCCCCTCCCCCATTTTTATTCTTTTGTGCGTGTTTGGTCGACTTTGACTTCTTTGATTGTGCTTTCAAGGTACATCGATGGGTAAAAGACCCGAGTATCTGGACGTGACGATTCCTGCCACTCGTCCAACAACTCCGGGTTCAAAACGGAAAGCGCCTGGCGGACAGCCTGATGAACCTGCTACCGCCAAGAAAACCAAAGCTCCGAAGAAGAAGAAGAACGACAATCCATCAACAAGCAAGGATATTCCTACCCCGACTTCTCCAGCTCAAGATCCGGGGAATCAAGAGCCTGAAACTTTAGCCCCTGATGTCCGTCCAACCATTCAGCTCCCTCGTTCCTATTTTTGGGGACATAAAATACCCAACTCCCTCCGTAAGGGCATTCGTCCGCCTGACAATTGGTATGACGGGCAGACATTGTCGGAGGCGGAGATGAAAGAGTTGAAGGAGATTGAGCATGCCAACTTGAAGAATGCCGGCCTATGTCAACTTGTGGCACACCTCAAAGAGAAGGTCGGACGAGTAACGAGAAAGATTTGGACTTCTTTGAGGACGAGAAGAAGAAGGCCGACGAGGCATTAACTCAAGCACGGGAGGATCTCGCAAGTGGCGAGAGCCGAGAAGGAAAGCCTCTCTCGACGAACATTGGTTAAAGTTCGTGACAAGCCGCACTTGTCCGAGTCCGAGCTTACTCGAAGGGCGCGCTAGGTCCACGAGAGTGACATGGAGTCCATTGCCCGATATAAAAACTTGATTGACGAACTGGAATCCTCAGGATGTCCATTTGCAATTAAAAATAATCAGCGACGGAACTCAACTCTTGTAAGCAAGCCCTCACCGCCGCTCGAGTGCCAATCTCGTTCGTATCGAGACGCCCTTGATGTCGCCGAGGTTAATATTTCCAAGTTAAAGGCAAGGGCGTTAAGGAGGCCTTCGAGAATGCCTGGAACAAGTTCGCTTCCGGAATCCCTCGATCGATTTGAATTTAGAAGGAGTGCACATGAACGCGTACGTTGAAGACGGAATATTTATTCCGGCTCCGCCCGTGGTTGATGATGCCAGTATTGCCGAGACGGTTCGTTAAGGAGGCCTTCGAGAAAGAAGAAGAAGCTGGCGGCCAATCTCCGTCTGTCCAACAATAGTCGGCAATTTGCCATTTTGCAACTTACAGCTTTGTCTGTAGGTTATGTAAACACTGCTTTGCCCGTGTAGGGCTTTAATTTATAAACGTTTGATTTAACCGCTTTAATCGTATGCGCTTATTTTCTATTTAGCGTCTTGCAAATTGAAGGTTTCCTGACGTGATCAAGGTCAAGGAAACACTCCTTTCTGGTATGCCTAGTTTTGATATATTCGGCATTTAAATGGTGTATACACTGAACTTGGCGGCTATGCCGCTACATGATTTACGAAAATGGGCGTTTGCCAATTCGCACATGTTTACTTTGGCCAACGTGGATAACATGATAAACACGAATTAAGTAATCCGAGTTTCATCAATCCTATCATTTGGCTTTTTGTTGCCACGATCTTGTAAATGTGCTTACTAGGATATTTATTCGGCGGTTTTTCTTTTACATGATTTATGAACTTTGGTCCATACATGTTATGCCCGACTTCCTTTGAACAAATTGCGAAATAGTTTCTTTTACATACATGACTAATTTATGAACTTTGGTCCATACATGTTATGCCCGACTTCCTTTGAACAAATTGCGAAATACGGGTACTAATGCCCGTCCTTTTGATTCATTCAATGTGCGGCTTTACATCAAGGATTCGATTCCCGTAGGAATTTGATACATATTCACGATGAAGTAAGCCTGAAAGTAAAGTTAATAGAGGAAAATACTGAAATTAACTGAAAACAAAGCATTGAAAACAAACGACCGCATCAACTTCGATAATCGCTATAGTAAGCCTTAAGTTTGTCCGCATTCCAAGTCCTTTTGATTGCTTCTCCTTTCAAAGTGATTCTAACACATAAGCACCGTTTCCGAGTTCATGTCGGATGCGGTAAGGACCTTCCCAATTTGCAGCGAGCTTCCCATCTCGGGCATTTTTGTTGCCTATATCGGCCCTTCGCAAAGACCAAATCATCCTTGTTGAAGGAACGGGATTAATTTTCTTATTGAACCGAGCCGCGACGAGTTGCTTTGTGGCTAAATCTCGCAAGTGAGCCGTGGTTCTAACTTCGTCAATCAGATCTAGCTCGACCGCGATAGCCTCGTCATTTTCCTGTCCTTGCTGCGAAGTTGTCGCTTTTCTCCATGAGGGTTCGCCGATTTCAACTGGAATCATGGCCTCACATCCGTATGTCAGCCTGAACGGTGTCTCTCTTGTGGATGTTTGCACTGTGGTCCGACAACCCCACAAGACTGCATAGAGATGTTCCACCCAACTTTCCCGTTCCTCGGTCATTCGCTTTTTAAGCCCGTTGACGATAACTTTGTTTGCTTTGCCTCGCCTTGTCCGTTGGATTGTGGATGTTCCACGAAGCGAAATGATGTTTAACATTAAGGGCGGACATCATTTGTTGGAAGCCTCTCGTCCATGAATTGTGTTCCATTGTCCGTGACTATTTTCGCCGGATCCCAAATCGTGATATAATATTCCTTTGCAGGAATTTCTGTACTCTTGCCGAGGTGATGGTCGCCAGAGGTTCAGCTTCGATCCACTTAGTAAAGTAATCGACTGCGACGATCAGCCACTTCAACTGACCTGGAGCTGCTTTAAACGGTCCCAACAAGTCCATGCCCCATTTGTAGAATGGCCATGGAGCCGTGATCTCAAGGCGTCAACTCGGATGGTGGAACCCACATTATCTTGCCGTGCTTCTGGCAACTACTGCATCTCTGAACATGGTATTTAGCATCTTGCGCCATGGTAGGCCAATAATATCCCGCCCGAACTGCTTTACGGGCCAAAGCTTTTGCCCCCATGTGTTGTCCATTTATGCCTTCGTGGATTTCCGCCAAAACGTATTGGGCCTGATCTTCGTTGAGACATTTAGCCATGGGAGAATGCACGCCTTTGCGATACAATTGATCGTTGACCATTACATAGGCGGCCGCTGTTCTGACTAGAGTCCTTGATTCGGCCGCATCCTCTGGGGTGATCCCCCTTTCCAGATAATCAGCAATCGGTTTTCTCCAATCCCCTGAATCTGAAATCAGCATCACGCAACTTGGTTCCGGTAGGTTCGCTGGACAATTGTGCGGAGATTTCCCGGCACTTCGTGCTAGCGAGCTTCGAGAGAATGTCGGCCTCGTATTTTCTCGCCCGAGGAATGTGCGCCACCGTCACCTCGTCAAAATATGTCATAATGTCTTTGACCTTTGTCAAATATTTAGCTAACAACGGCCCCTTCACTTGATAGGTCCCTTGGATTTGGGAAGCAACCAGCTGAGAGTCCGTGGACACGTGCACTTGCCGAGCTCCGTTTTCTTTAGCCTCGCAAAGAACCCAAGCAATGAGGGCCTCATATTCAGCCTGATTATTCGATGTCGGGAAATCAAGTCGGAGAGAAAATTCCATCGCCACGCCTTCGGGGCTTTCCACAATAACTCCTGCACCACCTCCCTTTATGTTAGACGATCCGTCCACGAACACTTTCCATGGTTCGGCTCCCGTCTTCCCATTTTGAACCGAGGTTAGCTCCACTAAGAAGTCAGCCAAAGCTTGTGACTTGATTGCCTGCCGGGCCTCATAAGTGATATCAAACTCGGACAATTCAATTGCCCAAGCTATCATCCCGCAACCTAAGTCGGTTTATGTAAAACTTGTCGGATGGGTTGATTCGTTCTTACCACGATCGAATGGCCAAGGAAATAATGGCGAAGTCGTCTTGCCGTCGTTAATAGTGCAAAAGCCATTTTCTCCAGTTTCTGATACCTCAACTCGGAACCTTGCAGAGCCCGACTTACGAAGTACACTGGTTTCTGCCCGTCGTCAGTATCTCGAACTAAAACCGCACTTACTGCCTTTTCCCCAACCGACAAATAGAAACAAATTCTCCCCGACTTCTGGCCGGGATAATACTGGCGGAGATGCTAAGCATTGCTTTATTCTCGTTAAACGCTTCTTCACACTCCGAGTTCCATTCTTCCCGAGCTTCCTTCTTCAAGAGTTTAAAGAATGGGAGGGATTTTTTTCTCCGACTTGGGCAAGAACCTTGTCAAGGCCGCCAATCGCCCGTCAACCGTTGCAATTCTTTCTTGTTTTCCGGGGTTTCATTTCCATCACGGCCCCGCACTTTTCCGGGTTAGCTTCAATGCCTCGGTTAGTCAAGAGAAAACCCAAGAATTTTCCTGACGGAACTCCGAAAGCACATTTTGTCGGATTCAAACGAATTCGATGCCTCCTCAATTTTTCGAAAGTTTGTTGTAGATCATGAACATGGTCATTCTCGCTCTTTAGATTTTACTATCATATCATCAATGTAGACTTCCACATTTTTTCCCAAAACTGATCCGAAAAGACTTTTGTCATCATTTCTCGATAAGTCGCCCCGCATTCTTGAGGCCAAAAGGCATCACATTATAGCAGTAATTCGCATTGTCCGTGATAAATGCCGTTTTCTCTTGATCATCGGGGTGCATGGCGATCTGATTGTATCCCGAGTATGCATCCATGAATGACAAAAGTTGAAAGCCGGTTGATTGGTCAACCAATTGGTCAATGTTGGGCATGGGAAATGCATCCTTGGGACATACCTTGTTCAAGTCTTTGTAGTCCGTACATACGCGCCATTTGCCGTTCGGCTTTTTAACCATGACCACGTTAGACAACCACGTCGTGTATTGCACTTCCCTAATAAATCCGGCCGTGAGCAACTCCCGGACATGCGCTTCCAAGGCTTTACCTCGGTCCGCACCCCCGTTTCCTCTTTTTTCGAGCTACCGGGTTTGACCCATGGTGGATGGCCAATTTGTGACAACAAAACTCGGGGTCAATTCCAGGAATTTCAGATGGCGTCCATGCAAATACGTCTTTGTTTGCTCGCAAGAACAACTCCAATTTTGCTCGTATCTCGGAATCCAATGTCTTTCCGACTTTGGTGGTCTCGCTCGGTTCATCTCCCAGACGAAATCTTTGTTTCTTCATTAGGTTCGGACCTTTGCATCTTGTCCTCTTCCCTCAAGTCTAACTCTACTATGTAAATAGACTTATTATCCACCTTCCTTTCACCTTCCTTGGTGTTCCGTCTTTGGAGTTTTGCTTTCCTTCACCGTCAAGTAACATTGCCGAGAGTCTCTTTGATCTCCTTTAATGGTAACGACCGATTCTCTTTGTCATAAAATCTCAACTTCTCGGTGATTAGAAGATACCAAAGATGTTCCAGTCATGGATAGTCGGTCGTCCGAGGATAATATTGTATGGAGACGGGAAGTCGGCCACAACGAAACGAACTATCCCTGACTTGAACGCCTCCTTCGTCCCCAACGTCAATTTGAGGTCGATGTATCCCTTTGGACGGGTGTCTTCTCCATTAAAGCCTCGTTAGGGTGGTCCTACATGGTTTGAGGTCTTCCGAATCGAACCGCATGCGTTTAAACGCATCCCAGAGGATTATGTCCACCGCGCTTCCATTATCTATAAAAATCTTCTTAACTCGGCAATCTCTGACGATTCCGGTTATGACGAGCCCGTCGTGGTGTCCCGGCATCACATCCTCCAAGTCTTCTTCGGTAAACCCGAGCATTGGCAAATTTGGTTTTGCATATTCCCTTTTAAACCTCGGACGGTCAACTACAGATAGAACCTCTTTCAAGTATTTTTTTCTTTGATTGGCGGAATCTCCTCCTCCACCGAAACCTCCAACAATCCCATTGCAGTCATATTTTGACTCGGGAAACTCATCATGTGCTTCTCTTCCTTTCTTCTCGTTCTCGTCTTCTCTTTTTCGGCTAGCGGCGGACTTTTACTTCGTTCTCCTCCCGCTTGCCCCGCCGCCCTTGCGTTTGGATCGATATTTACGGAGCTTCCCCTCTCGGATGAATTTCTCGATGGCGTCCCTCAAATCCCAAGACATCCGTTGTATGTCCGTGTTGGTCATGAAATTCACAATACCGGGACTTGTCCAGGGTGTGCTCATTCCGCAACGAGCGTGGTCGTTCTGCTTTTTTCATCTCGGTCAAGGAGACTTCCTTCCAGACTTGGGCCTGAGATACTTTTAGTGGAGCGTATCGGTCATATCTTCCTTCGCTCTTCCTCCTCGAGGTTTAGTATCCCTTCGTCCCGGGATTCTTGTGTCTGTTCGGGTTGTATCGTTCCTTCATTCGGGGAGATGGACTCCTCCGCTTGTCCCGTGGTGCATGGCTCATAATATCCATCTGTTCCAGCTCTATGTACGTCTTTGATCGATCTCGGAATTTCCGCCGACGTTTTTGGGACGTCGCTTTACGACCGACTTCTTCAAACGTGAGGATTTGTCTAGGCCGGCTATGATGCAATGCAAATGTACGTCTTCCTTTAATCCCGCACTTGTATTGCCGTGTCCTTAAAGCGATCCAAATACTTTTGCACCGTTTCCCCGGTGATTGCTTCACCCGATCCAATTGGAACTCGGTTTTGGGTTGCTTCCTACTCGTGGCGAAGTTGAGCAAGAATTTCTTCTCCAAATCCTTCAAGTCCGGATTGAGTTTTTCGGCAAGGTGTTGAACCAGATTTGGGCTGGTCCACGTAGCGTTCCCGCAAACAACCGGGGTACCACGGGCCCCGAATATCCTTTGACCATGATCTCCATTTTGAAATTGCCCACGTGCACTTGTGGGTCCTGGGTTCCATCGTATTTCGGGAAATCTTTGGTGTCTAGGCCTCTTGGATAAGGCGCGGCCATTATTTTGGCCGTGAAGGGAGTCGCGACTTTCTCCTCCTCATCTGAGCTTGCATCCGATGACGGCGACGCCACATCTTTTTAGAGAGGTTTTTCGTTGGAGCTTCTCTTTGTCTTTTTCGACGTTCCGACCGACGATCGTTCCTTTCGAGTGTTATCAGTGTTGTCGTGATTAGCCACTATCCGATCTTGTTTTTTCTTGCTTCTGGCTTCCCGTGTATCATTCCTCATCTCGGGAGTGTCTTCTTCATGATCTGTCTGTGACGTCCCAATATTCCGAGATGTTGGGATGCCATTTTGGCTCGGGTCCACATTGCTCTTTCCTGCGTTGCCGTCATGATCCTTGGTTTGTCCCGCGTGATGTCCGACTAATTTCCTGAATTCTTCCTCGCGGCGGTACATCTCTTCTCTCATAATCCGGACGTCCTCCTCCCTTTGTAATCGATTCCGTGTTTCCATCTCGTCTATTCTATCCAATACGGAACCAAGGGTGGTTCGTAATAGTTGAATATCGGGGTCGACCACTTCAAGGGTTTTGGTTTGCCGGATAGCGACATTTTCAGGGGGTGGAGATTTCGCTGTGTCCGACGTCTCCGCTTCGGTTTCTACCAACACTTGTTCTTCGTCTGGGTTCATCGGGCCCCCCTGCTGTGACGCTTGTCCATCATATTGTTCTTCTGGCACTTGGTTTTGCCGAGTTGTTGTACCACGTCCTCTTGTATTCGCCATTTGCTATGATAGGTTCGTGGCTTTATGGTATGGGATTCGAAGTTTACTCGATCCCCCACGGACGGCGCCAATGTTCCGATATGGAACACAAATGTCTCAGCCCTGGAGGCTGGTTAACTTCAATATAGGATCTGGTAGGCTTATCCAGTGTTATCTATGGCACAGATAACAATGGACAAGATGATCACTGTACACAACAGAGGTGTGGGGTGTGTGCACTAAAAGTGGGACGATATCTAAAGAGTAGGGGAGAATACGTGTGTACCGTTCACCGGGTATGCCCCTATTTATAACCAAGCCGGGTTGGTCCGACTCTCTAGGTAGCACATTCCCATGATGTCGTGCGTATACGTGCCCCCACTTCCCGCACTACTAAGGTAGTGGGGATAACCGTGGGGTAGTTGGCCTTCTAGTGGGCTTGACTTGGTCCGGCCCATTTCCGAGGTCCATAACAGAAAGACCTGTCTCCCTTTCTCGGAATTCATTTCCTGGCCCCCTTGATTCAAAAACAGATGGAAACAAAAAGATGGAACCCCCAATTCCAATTGCAACAAATGGAATCGAATAGACGCCACACTCCACCGCCGAAGTACTGTTTCAATAGTTTAGAATCCAAACAGATGGAACCCACAAATTCCAATTGCAGCAACGCTAGCTTCGGGATTCAAGGGCACGATCTTGAATCTGGAACTTTCAAACTCCCCTGAACAAAGAAGATGCCAATCAAACAAGAAGAAGCCGGAAAACACAGTTAGTGATTTAAGTCGGACATGATTCGTTCTCGGCTGACTCCAGCATTCGACCCTCGGAATTCACTCTTCTCCCACATTTACATGTCGGCATATAAGCATCTCGGACATTCCAATAATAATGGAACTCGATTTTCCTTCTATATCTCGGCATCACAAGACGGTGAAGTCTCCATCTCTACGGCGTGTAAGGACCCTTTCTCATGATCTCTAAGGCTTTGCCTAGTAATCTCGACTGCTAGCATCACTTACAGGGTTTCTTCACGTTATCTCGGCATTGACACTATATTAGAAGCATCATGATCTCGACGTTGATAGTTGTGAAACATTCCCATCTGGGAATATACATCTCGGAATATGCCACCATGTTCAATAATCGTGCTCTCCCCCAATAACAGAGAGAAAGGAATCTCAGAAAAGGCAACTCGAAAGTTCGCTCCGAGCTTGGTCGTCAAATTGTCAATCAGCTGAGACCTCCTCCACCTTGGATGACTAATAATAAAAATATGAAACACCGAGATCAAGAAGCCAAGTTCGTCTCTAGTCCAACTTAACTCCTCCACCTCGGTCAAGCTTCCTCATGTCATTAGCCGACCTCCGTTGCCGACTTTCAATATTGATAAAAATAATGGTGAGATTAGGACCAACATTCTAACCTCAGCGATAAAAAGAGCCGACTTTCAATATAGCCGACATCAAGCAAACTAGAGGGACCCCGTCTTGGTAATCGAAAAACCATGTAGAATAACTCTTGGGGAATTATTATCATCATTCAAAAACTGATTAAAAGATAGATACCTGATTGCAGCATTATGCCAAGGGAAATTCGAATAATTAAGATCCCTATAATTTCGGATCCCTTAATAACTGGCCCGAATTCGTCGCCACTTCCCTATTAGCGCCAGCGACAGTTCCTTGAAATTTTCTCACGTTCTCCACCATCTCCTTCCAACATCGAAATGCAAGGAAATCGTGTTTGAAATCGAATGCGGGATCTTTAAGACAAAGTGCACTTGAAGCATGTCTTCATGACTCCTCTTTTCACCACCGCAAAAAGAGAATCGAGACAAAAAGCATCGCATTCAGGTAATTACAGGGAAATTTTATCCCTATCAGCTTTCTGAAAACCTCGAATTTAAAGGTTTCATGAACAGCCATCACGAACTTGTTAAATCACCGCGAACCCTAACTGCAGAACTCCATGGTTGTTTGTTTGGTAGCTAGGACTTGGAAACACGATTAGAGTTGGAGTTTTGAAGGCCAGAGAACCAAATCTCCATCTCATTGAAGTGTATCTCCTTTTTTCATGAGTATATTTTGGGAGCCTAGTCTGGCTGCACTCGGTTTGAAGCTTGGATTTTGCTTTTGGGATCGAAATGAAGGTGGTAGTGGAATAATAGAGTCCGGTTTCTCTCATAAGCATCTCCTCGCATCCCTCCTCATCGTTCATCCGGGACCGTTCAATTTTTGATCCAACCATCCAGAGGTTTTTTCAAAAAACCGCATGCGGTAAACACACCGCATGCGGTTTTTTGAAAAATCCTCCGGATCGTTAGATCAAAAATTGGACGGTTCAGATGGAGATAATGAGGGATGATGAGGGAGATGATGAGGAGAGTATCTCCTTCCGGAATAATAGCGGATGAGGTGTATCACAGCAGCCTTGTGCAATATTCTTAGGGTTTAGCAGCAAGAGAAGAACTACATGGGAAAATCCTTTTCAAGGCCCACATTACTAAAAAAATACCCAAAAAGGCCCCCAAATTCTGAAAATTCTCAAAAAGGCCCGAAGATTCTGAAAATACCCAAAAGGCCCCAAGATTCTGAAAATTCCCAAAAAGGCCCAACGTGAGTTGTGGGCCTTGAAAAGGATTTGCTCGAACTACATCAGTATGAACTGGACTATCAGCAATAAAAATCATCAGAATCATGCTTCACTGGATAAACTCCCCAGATCAGTGGTTGTTCGCTGGGCCAATTAGGAATTGGAATCTTCCACCATCTGTGGTCACGGGAATCTAAAATTTATCGATTCCCCACGGTCGGCGCCAATGTTCTGTCATAAGAACACAGATATCTAGTCCTAGGTGGACTAGTATATTGATGTAGGATCGAATAGCTCCCTCTTAGGTATCTATTGATGAGATACCTTTGAGGATAGAAGATCACTGTACACAACCAAAGGGGGTGGGGTGTGTGCATAGTGTAGGCGGAATTGTAGATGAGAGAGAGCTTAGAACCCGTGTACCTTTAGGGTTTACCATCTATTTATAGAGGGTACCTTAGGGGGTTAAGATTTGGACTGTTGGGCCTCTTGTGCCTCTAAGCCCAAATATTCTGTCATTACATCTTTGCAATAGTAGTTGTCTCTTGTTGGGCCACACCTTAGGTGAGCCTAATATTTATATCCATAACAAAGTCAAAACAACAACTTACGCCTGGGCAAAAGAATAAGAGGCTAAAATGATTAAATATATTGATCTCCAGGTTTCGAGGTATGCATGTAAGAATAACATGACTAAGTCTCCCATGCGATTCGTGAGGATCAAAAAGCTTATGAAAATTACTCACTCCTTGACTTAATATAAGATATATTTAGAGAGTTGATCTTAATCCTAAAATATAAGAAAAAATATTCATATTTATTAATGTTTTTCTAATTTGCTCCTATTGATGCTCTCTCAAACTAATTGAGGAGAAGAGGGAATGAGAAAATTAACAACTACGGTGTTTTAGAAAATGTATATCATATTAACTACTTAATCAACTTCTTTAATCTAATCAAATTGGTTAAATATGTCTTATATTAAGGATATAAGGGAGTACTACTTTAATTTACACACTCTTCCTTTCTTTTATCGATTAATAATTAATATTTGATGATATACTCCCTTCGGTCCTAATTATAGGACATATTTAACCGATTTTGGGGAGATCAAGGAGAGAAGTTAAATTAGTTAATTTTACTAATTTTCCTAAAATGTCCTTATATAAATTTAAAAGGACATAAGTAAAAGTGAATTAACAACTCTAATTACATACTTCTCCGACCTAAAATTTTTCTTTCAACACGCCACACACACACACACACATATATATATATATATATGTGCGTATATATATGTATATTATACACACACACATGTGTGTGTACATATATCTACACACACATATTTATATATACTTGTGTACACACACACATAGATACACAAATATACATATACGTATAAACACACACACATATTTATGTATATATACCTGTACACACACACATATATTGACAAACACACACAAAGATATACATAAATACACACACACACACAGATATACAAATATACATATACGCATAAACACACATACACATATTTATGTATATATACCTGTACACACACACACATATTGACAAACACACACAAAGATATACATATATATACACACACATAGATACACAAATGTACATATATGTATAAACACACACACACATATTTATATATATCTGTACACACACACACACATATATATTGACAAATACACACAAAGATATACATATATGTATAAACACACACACACATTTATATATATTTGTATACACACACACATGTTGACAAACACGCACAAAGATATACATATATGTACATACACATAGATACACAAATATACATATATGTATAAACACACGTACACATATTTATATATATCTGTACACACACACACACAAAGATATACATATATGTACACACATATAGATACACAAATATACATATATATGTCTATATATATTTGTGTGTAGACACAGACATAGACACACACATATATATCAGTGTGTGTAAATGTGTGTGTCTATGTATATATATTGACAAATTAATGTCAGATGATTGATAAATAAATTAAAATATAATAATTTAAAAGTTTTACTTACTATAAGAGTTTACGCATCAACATATATACACTCACCAAAACCAAATGCATTTAAGAGAATAAAATAAGGGCATTTTAGGAAGAAATTGACAAAAATTAAAATGTTGTCTTATAATTAGGACCAAAACCAACTCTTAAATGTTATCTTATAATTAAGACCGGAGGGAGTATATCACACCAAGAAGGACTTCCTGATGAAGGAGCTTTATTTCCTTCGATCACGAGGTTACTTGTACGTTTTGTTTTGTAACAGAGACAAATTAATGTAAGACTGATATTAACGGATCAATGAGAAATCGGAAAACTAGACTGTATGTGCCATATCACCTTCGTCCCTGTTTGGACGAGACATACCACTCTCATCCTATTTATAAGTCTTCTTTAGGCTAAATCACACATACTAAGGAGAGATAGTTAGCTCAATGATTATGAGGTGAATTTTCAACTTTACCCTCATTTGTGATTGGTTACCTTCAACTTTTTCTTCTCTCTCTATTTTCATTAGTACAATTAATATGGGTAAAAGTGTCACAATCTCATTTATTTGATCAAAGGGGACTTATAAATAGGACCAAATTTTTTTAGTCAAAAGAGACTTATAAATAGGACCAGAGTGGTATATTAGTAATAATTATTTATGTGTCGTGTGTTTAAATAATAAAAATGAAGTTTGTCTATTCACTTTGAATAATAAGGACTAATTTTTCTTGGGAAGGATGGTAGTATTCCAAGATTGAAGTGATATTATTTTCTCTGAAGAAACACATGACATGGATATAAAATCCCTGTCACGGAAAAATAACAGCTCGTTAGAGCAAAATATAGATAAGAAGTCGTTAACGTCCGAATTACCTGTTGACAAAAATTCAAAATTTCTGCTTATAAGAAAAAAAAAACTAAGATCTTGACATGTTTGGTACCGTAAATCAGGTGTTTGGACTATTCTGTTTTTGCTTTTGAGGGTTTTTTTTTTAATTATTATTATTATTTTTTTTAATTGGCTGGTTCATAAGTCAGTCAATAAAAGTAATTTATTTGAAAAGCTTATTCGAATGACTTTTTTGAAGGACGCCGGTGAGTGAGACCTATTAGGCATGCGTAAGACAGCGCTTTCAATTTTGTGGTCCAGTGGATTCTTTTTTAATAGGGAAAATTACACTCAGGTCCCAAGGAACAGAGATATTTACAATTAAGTTCCTTGAATTCATGAAATTACACACAAGTCCCTAGGGACTTGTGTGTAATTATTTATGGAAGCAAAATTACTTTTTTGCCCAAAGGAGAAATAGCCTCACGGACCTCATAATTGAAAAAATCCAGATTTACAACAAAAAATTCTATATTTACAACAACAAATTCTTATTTTAACAACAAGTTTTGAAAGTCGGATTTTTTCAATTTCGAGGTCCGAGGCCATTTGCAACAAGAAATTCTATATTTACAACAACCCAATTCCTATTTTAACAACAACTTTTGAAAAGATGGATTTTTTCAATTTCGAGGAAATTAGAGGTCATTTGCAACAAGAAATTCTATATTTACAACAACCAATTCTTATTTTAACAACAACTTTTTGAAAAGCGTGGATTTTTTCAATTGAGGTCTGAGGCCATTTGCAATAAGAAATTCTATATTTACAACAACTAATTCCTATTTTAACAACAACTTTTGAAAACCCTGGATTTTTTCAATTCCGAGGTCCGCAGGCCATTTGCAACAAAAAATTCTATATTTACAACAAGAAATTCCTATTTTAACAACAACTTTTGAAAACTTGGATTTTTTAATTATGAGGTCAGAGGCTATTTCTCCTTCGGGCAAAAAAGTAATTTTGCTTCCACAAATAATTACGAAGTCCCTAGGGACTTGTGTGTAATTTCATGAATTCAAGGGACTTAATTGTAAATATCTCTGTTCCTTGGGACCTGAGTGTAATTTTCCCTTTTTAATATAGTTTGTCTTTGCATGGGACCTGATTCAGTTATTTATGTAATATTATTTAATTAAATTATGTATTTTAGCATTGTTAAACCCTAAACACACACATCATAATCAGTGAAGTTGTGTTTACCAAACAAAAAAAGAGAGGGAAGGGAATTTGTACACGATAAGCATCTTTGCTTGTACTTTTTTTAGCCCCCCAATTAGAAACTTTTGAGTGATGTGCAAGTTGCACTTATTGAACTTGCGTACAGAGCCGCTCAGGATGGACCCCGCACCCCAAACACCCCAACCCCCCCCCCCCCCAAAAAAAAAAACCCAAAAAAAGAAAAGAAGAATAGTTATTTTAATATGGTGTTTTTATTTATTCAAAAAGGTTAAATTCTTAGGCAACGTTTGTTTGGTGTTGGCCCAAGGCATTGCATTTTCTCATTTTATTTATATAAAAGACTTTTTCGCATATCATACATTAATTTAATCTTACTCAAAATGAACTAGTCCTTTTTATTCAATGCAATAATCTTTGACAAAATAAGTATACATATGTTTTTTTTTTTTTTTTTGACAAAATAGGCATACATATGTTTTTTTAATATGCATATATATCTTTTCATTGGAGTCAAGCCAAGTTTGAGATATTGTTTAACACTAAATATGAAAAAGTGAAGATACTATTTGACATTGAATGTGAACACCTCTCCTAATATAGATTCAAACTTTTGTTTGTCATATTGTAAGAGACTAACCTTTCTCACACCACAGCAAAGATATATATATATTTTTTTGGTTGCCCATTCGGTATCTAGAGTTTCGCCCTGACTAATTTGGATCCGACCTGCGTTGCGCACCTAGCTATGGTGGGAGAGTCTCCCAACGAGGATTTTTTTTTTTTTTTTTTTTTTTTTTTTTTTTTTTTTTTTTGCATTCATAAGGCTCGAACGTGAGACCTTACTTAAGCGACACAAGCCGATTACCATTTGTGCCAACCCTCATTGATCATAGCCAAGATATTTTGATTGTTAGAAAATAAAACTTTCGGTGGGCCAACCCTCTTATGTATTTGCAAAGATTCGGCCGTTTGGTACAAAGAATTGGTTTGGGGGGGGGAGGAACTTTAAGGCTTTGTTTAGGAGCTTGGAAGGAAGGGAACGGAAAGGGATGCAAGGAGAATGGAGGGGAGGGAATGGAAGGGGAATGGAAGATATTTCCTCCTCTTGTTTAGAAGTTAAAAAAATAGTAAGGGAGGAAGATGGAGGATTTAATGAGTTATTTTTACCATTTTGTCTTTTTCTTTAATAATTAATATAATTTACAAATAAATTTAAATTTTCTAAAAAAATTATTTATGTGGCGGCGGTGAACGAGGGTAAAAAAGTAATTAACCTATTTTCCCTCTTAAAACTCTCCATATTGAGGGAACTTTATTTTTTAGAAGAAGGAGGGTTCGGGAGATTTGTAAAAATCCTTGATTCCCTCCCCTCTTATTTTTAAAACTTGCAAACAAGGTAAGGGACTACCAAAACCCTCAATTTCCTTTCATTTCCTCCAAAATGAAACTCCCAAACATAGCCTAAAGAGGGAAAGGAAGGGAAAAAAAGATTTGAAAGATGAGAGAAGATGACTTGAGTTGTTTGGTAGGAAAAAAATGAAGAGGTGGTAGTTGGTAAAGAATTAAGAAATGTCTATTTTACCCTCAAAAGAAATTAATTCAAAATAAAAAAGGAAAATATTTTTTTTGCTAAAATATATTCTTGTTAAGTTCGAACTTGTGAAAAAAAAAAAAAAAATTTGCCAAGTTCGAATTTTCCCGCCAAGTTCAAACTTCCCACCAAGTTTGAATTTTAAGGGTAAATCTATTTAAAAAAACACTTTTCTGGGAAGATTGCAGCTTTCCCTCCATTTTTTGATGGAAAGCATCTTCCCTCAAATAAGGGAAAATAAGTACTCATTGGAAGATACTGATTGGACCTTCTCTCTACCAAACACTCAAAATCTATAGGAAGATTGAGATCTTCCCTTTCATTCTCTAATCTTCTTTCTATCAAACGGGTCCAAGCATCATTCTTCTTGGGAGCAATATGTAGGAACGAAATGTTTCCAAGTTTTAAGAATCGTAGCAGTAAGTAGGGTTGACTGGTTTATGGTAATCTTCCTCAAACAGAAAAATGTTCCTCCATTTCCATAGGTACCATATATATAGACACACCCATAACAAATTCCACATCAATGAGTCATCATCATTCCCTAATTAAAGCGAAACACATAAAATTAAAATGCTTTTCATCATCAGCTGTTTTGAAGATACTAAATCCAGGTGAAACACGGTCAAAGTACAAGTGTTCTTCTGATCTAAGCAAGGTGATTTCTCTAACATGACGAAAAAAAGTCCTTCTCATATGAAACCACATGCATCTCCTTAATTTTTGAAGTATCAATGGTTAATACTTCTCCACTTCTTAATATAAGACATATTTGAAAGTTGGTATTGGTTCTAAAATTAAAACATGTTTTTATATCTGTTAACATTTTCCTTATTTATTCTTATCGATGCTCCCTTAACATTAATCAAGAATGAGGGAATTACGGAAGATAACTAAGGTGTTTTAGAAAATACATGTCATTTTAACTTACTCAACTAACATCATTAATCTAATCAAATAAGATAAATATGTCTTATATAAAGGACTAGAGGAGTAGTATTTAGCAAATTCTTATTTGAATACATCTACTAAAATATCAAATAATAAGAACCACAGAATCCAAATTTGAGAAAATATACTGAAACAAGTGTAATTATACCATAAAAATTAGGTTTTTTTTAACCCAGAGCAAGAGTTACTCAGATATCACATGTTTATACAAGTTACTGAATTATTGGCTAACTACCTCCCCCAGCCTTCCACATTCAACTCAGGTGAGTGTTCAGTTTTGCTTATTTTAAATGATGAGATAAACATGTAAGCGAAATTTGTCTAGTAAAGTACAAAATAATTTTGGGGCATTTCCGAATACCCTTATTTCTTTCTTCTTCAATTTGAAACATGGCTCTCAGTGCATGTTTTTGTATTAAAAGGTACGTTTTCTTTTCATATAAAACGTAAAAAGACTTATACAATAAGTTGTTGTTGTCAGTCAATGTTATTATTTAGACGTTTGTTCTTTTATTTTGCTTATAAACAAGGTATGTTTTCTTTAATTTGTCTGTGTAAAAAATACAAAGATTTATACAAGTTGTTGTTGTTAGCTAGCATTATTATTTAAACGTTTGTTTTTTTTAAAAAAAAAAAAAATTATAAACAGAACATTATTATTTTAATATTTTTTGTAAAGTATGGGCTAATGAACACATAGTTAAATTATATTATAAATTAAAAAGATTAAAAGAATTAATTATGATGGAAACAATTATATATTTAATCTTCCAAGAATAGTATGGGGGATTTTTTTTTTGCTTTTTTCCTAAACACATATATTGTTCATGACACTACCAACTACTATATGTGAAGGAAGGGCCGGGGCCCTGTGTACGCGGAGTAAGAAAAACACATGTTTTTCAAAGCCCTACCCGAGTACCAGCAGGCGGCCCGAAATCGGCCAGGCTATTTAAATTACTATTTCAAATTTTAATTATTTTCCCTCCGCTTTTTTTAAAGAAATATAATTAGTAAATTATAACACGAATCATCCAATAAATAACTACAATCACTAATTTATAATCAAAAGAAAACTATATTCACAAATAACTCACATAAAACATTAAAAAACATATTATGAATTTCTTCTCCCGCAACATGAACACATCCATAATCTTTATTTGTAACAAATAATAAACCAAATCATAAAATTAGAGTATAGTTATTATATATTTGTAATTAAATGGATAAATAACTTTATAAAAAAATACAAAATATATATAAATTAATAAATTTAAAAAGGAAAAAAAAAAAAAAAGCTACGGTGAAAAGGGTCTCATTGTCTGTAGGCGGCCCCGTGGGGGGCCGTAAGTCTAGCCCTCGCTGTGGGCCTCCGGGCCAATTTCAAATATTTCGTCTATTTTTCCGGCTCTACTTGAAGGTCAGCTTAAAGGGGCCGGCCCGATGGACTCGCCCGTTTTGACGGCTCTACCAACTACTACTAAATATAAGTGTGTGTCACAATGAAAATTCAAATCTTAATTTATCATTTGTGAGAGAATAACCCATCTCATGTAAGTTAATCCTGTTGGTTAGGTTTAACTTTCAAATGCACTAGCGACAAACAGCTCACCTGGTCCAAGAAATCAATGTCAGTATCTTTTTTTTGTTCCAAAAATCCATAATATCTTTTTGAAAACCATATAGAAAAATTGACACATCACGATACAAAATAATGACCAAAAGTCAAATATAATCGCCGCTCGATGGGCCCGACCAAAATGCTTCCCGCCTGATCTCCTATTAATGTTGCTCCCCCGGTTTGCCATGTTCCACGTACCTTTCGACATCATCTAACTAATAATTAAATATATTAACTAATTTTAATTAATTTTTCTGACACACGTGTGACGTTTGTATTTTATCATCGCGCCCCCTCGTATTTTTAATATAAGTTGATAATAAGACATATTTTCTTATTTCACTCTTATTGCCACTTCCTCAATAATAATTAAATAATAGAGAAAATGAGGAAATTAAAGAATATGAGTGAGACATTTTAGAAAATACATACTTCCTCCGATCCAAATTATAAGACCGAGTTGATTTTTTTTTGTGAGATTAAGGAAGCTAAATAAATTACGTAATCATGTCATATGTTATGTATCCTTTGATTATATATTAGTTTATTAGTCAAAATAATTAATTTAGAGAAAAATAAAAATAAAAATAGTCTAAAGTAATTTAATTAGTTTTCTTAATTTCTTTTAAAAAGTTATCTTGATATTATAATTAAGACCAAAGGGAGTATCATATGAACTAGCATAACTAAAATTTTTAATTCAATTAAATTTACTAAATATGTATTATATTAAGGACGAGGAGGGGAGAAAGTATTAACAACAAAGAGAATGGATATGTAGTAGGTCCTAAATATAAGATATAATTTATAACACAATTTATATTATAAACTATATCCTATATTTAAAATCAAAAGAGTAATATTCATTATCCATATATAACATTTGCCTGAAAAGTGAAAATCCATAACCCATGTTCATAGAAAACGATAGTTAACCGATTTTGGGAATTTGGGGTGGCATGAGTGCGTTTTGGAGGGAGGCCTGCGCTGACCAGCTTCTTCTCCATTTCTTTTGCGTTTTTTTTTTTTTTTAACTGTTGGATGTACTTTCATATATAGTTGAGATTTAAGTTTGGAATTTAACATTTTATAATAATAATAATATTATTATATTAAATAAAAAATACATATAAATAAATTTATGCTATTGATATCATATATAAATTATTTTTTGTTATTTAAGGTTATACTTACTCCACCCCTTTATATAAAGTCCATTTTTTTTTTCTTTTAAGGAATGGCCTTGCTCCTTTATATAAAATCCCTTTTTGTATTTCTCTCAATAAAAAAAAAAGCACTTTTATTCATTTTGTTTCAATTAATCTCACACTACACTAATTGCTCTCTCATACCATACATTCTCTTTTACCATTTTCTCATCGTTTTGTTTTTTGCTTACCACTCATAAAGTTACTCATCATCAAATTTTCTTACTCTCATCTTGCTAATTTATTTATTTATATGTTTTACTTTCTTTTTTACACGCCAAAGTTGGGTTTTGCTTTGTATAATTGAGTCAGCCAAGTTTCGTTTCTTTGTTTGGATTTTAGTTTTATATTATGACAACAATTCGCTGACTCATTCATCGCCAATCAAGATAACCCCACCCCTGCCACCCTCCCAATCTAAACCCTGCAATCCAGCAAAATAATGGAACATCACCGCTCATTTCTCAGGTCTCATGCAAAATCCATAATAAGTTTATGTATCAATTAAAAGCTGCGTTCGTTTATAATCTACTTTAATTATTCATGAGCGATAATTTTTTTAGTGGATTCGGAGCAAAATAAATATGTTTTTTAAAAATTTCAATTACTTTTTTACTCCACCAAGCGGCGAATCAAGCATAGCAAGGTTGACGAGGTCTCCTCAGATCTTCTCTCCTTATTCTTCTTTACTCGCGTTTCACCTCTCACTTGACCGTCGATCTCTTCGTTTGTCTACCCTCCTCACTAAACCCAAACGATGGGGAAGAAGAAATCAACGTACGGTGCTTTTTGAAAGTTCTGAGTTTTTTAGAAGGTTCTTTTCAAGAATTTGGCATTCTTTTTTTATGATATTAGGGCTGGTGAGTTGATGTTGATTTCACAGCTCCTTGCAACACCTCTATTACCCTTTTAGCTTCTCAGGTATATATAATTCATTTTGCTGCTGACGCTGTGATTATTATTCCACTACCAAAGTCATAAAAATCGTTTGTTATTTCCTTCTGAAATTCCCAGTTGATGGAATTTCCATAGCAGAAGAGGAAGAGAAGGCTTACGAGCTGAACCTCGTTTTGCTACTCTTGGTTTAGATTGATTTTTTATGGTTTAGTTTATGGTTGAGTTTGATGAATTCCAATGAGCTGGAGATGTTGTTGTTGTTTATTGTTTGATGATGAAGAAGCAAGGGGAAGACTTTTTCTTGTGCTAGGGTATTTTTGGTAATTTCACAGTGTATTAAGCGGCCATTACCTGATTTTAAAGGCACTGTCATTGTCATCTCTCTTTAAAAGTAGTTTACGATTGCTTTTATATAAATAAATGTTTATATTACTTGTTCCATGAGCTTTTAGAAAAAGTGTGTGAGTATTTTTTTACCTAAAATGAAATAGAGGGAAGCAAAACCAATACAGGTTCCACGTGAAAGGTCTTCATATATATGTACACACCGACATAAGGACTTGAAGAATGAAAAGGGAATATATACACACACACATGCACACAAAGAAGACGGAAAGTCATGTGGGTTCTGGCAATACATACATATATCCACTAACATACACAAAAAGGAATGAGAGATTGGACTATATATATGAAAGAGGTAATAAATGTATATATCCTTTTAGTCTTTATTATAAAACATCAACTAACAATTCTCACAAACCAATAAAAACAGTTAAAATCAATAAAGTTATCCTACAATTTAAGTAAATTCCAATATTATCCCTACTAACTCTAATACTATATAAATTATTATTTTCCTCACCCACTAACCTTATTAATTAGGGGTATACATGGAAGAAAATAATTATTGCTCGTTGGAAACAAACAAGTCTTTATAAAATGATCAAATACACTTGTTAGTTGGTGCTTTATAATAAGGGACCAAAGAGAGTACAACACAAAACTAAAAGGGTTTTTTTTTAAAAAATAAAATAAATAAAGGGATTTTTGAGGGATGTGGAAATGTGGGCCATGAGGCAATGAAATTTGCAATATATATATATATATAAAGCATATGGGTGAGGCGATGCCTCTTGTGCACATGGCGGTGGAAACGTGATGAAGAAGAGTTGAAAAGATAAGACAAGACACATTACACAACAAAATGGAGTAGTAATGAAATGAAGGGAATAAATGAGAAATATGAAAATTCTGATAAAGACGTTGTGTAGTGAAAATAAATAACAAGAGGGGCGACCAGCCATCAGAGAGAGTGGATTGGAAGAAGAGTCCTTGAGCCAAGAGTGGGGATGCGGCGCTGTCGTGTGAGTAAAGTGAGGAGGAGGGTATTTTATAAGAGTAGGGTTAGGGTTTGACCTTTTTATTAAAATAATATAGTTTTTTTTTTAAAAATATAAATTAATAACAGCACTAATATTCAGATTAGAACTCCCAGTTTTTTATTTATTTATTTCAATAATAAGATATACATGCAGACACAAATATTTTTACTCACCTGCCCATATATTTAAAATAATTATTTTAAGGAGGTATTTTATTTGTACATTTTTTTTAATAAATTCTTAGAACTTGATATTTCTTTTAAGTTATTAATTTTTTTTTTTTATTTTACTAAATAAAATCTAAACTACAACTAACTCGTGGTAATAATAAAAATAAGGATGTGACACATGTAATCATAACTCTATCTAATGAAAACACAACAATTCAAATTATTTTAATCATAATTAGTTGATAATTTATAACAATTCACATTTTATTTTTTAGAAAATTATACATCTTCATTTTTTAAAAAAAAGATGATTAGCCTATATTTTCCTTACAAAAATAAAAATGTATATGATTTTATATGAACCATCGACCAAATGATATGAGTAGTTATATTTTCATTGCATAAATTTTAGTGTAACACTGCAAATATTTCTGGACTAAGACTTGTTTATGTCTCTTTGGTATTTATCCTTAGGGGAAAGTAAAAACTCATTGTTTTGTTTTTTGCTTACCAGCCATAAACTTACGAAATTTGTGTGTGTGTGTTTGGTTTTTTTGTTTTTGTTTTTGTTTTTTTTTTTTTGGGGGGGGGGGGGGGGGGGATTTCCTTGCTCTCCTCTTGCTAATTTATTTATTTATATGCTTTCTTTTCTTTTTTACACGCCAAACTACTCTAGACTTTAGTGAGAGAGAAAACATTAAACCATCTGTCATTGATAATCAATTTATTCTTCATTTGCGATTCCATTCCATACTAATTAATTCTTTCCGCTTGTATTAATATTAGGGAGGATTATAGTAAATGACCAAATTCATAAATCAGTCATTGAAAAACGCCCTTAAATTTATCATTCACATAACATAAACTTATACTCCAACTGCAAGTATTTGCCATTAACGTAATCCAAATTTACACCTAAAAAAATATTTAATATTATTTACCACCCAACAGCCCAAACTTGCATTGATAATTAAACATAAATATGGAACATCTAGCTAGGATGACCTTCATTTTCTTTAATCATTATGGTGGGACTAGACTATTGAGAATCTTTTGCAATAAAGTTATAAACGCATGAGTACGTACGTAGGAAAACCATATAGCTCAACTACCAAAGTAGGTGTATAGGAGTATAGGACCACTACTTGTTAACAAGTGCCAAGAATGGTAAATGACCCTTTCGATTCTGTGGACAAAAGAGAGTGCACGTTGGCTCTTCCCCAAAGTTGTCCACGCGTCACATTATGTTGTGCAATTCTCAAAACAGGCAAGTACCAGTCCTTCTATTTAATGCCATACACGAGCAAGAATTGAAATCTCAGTGAGCGTCTAACTTAAAAACTCAATAATACAGTAAGAAGATCTCATGGAGAGATCTTCAGAAGTGAGAACTGGAAGATGGTGCAAAGAAGAAGATGATCTTCTCAAGGCCTGTGTTCTAAGCTATGGTGAAGGAAAATGGCATCTTGTTCCTGAAAGATCAGGTACGTACGGTATATGTGCATGTATATGTATAGTTATTTTACAAAACCAAAATCGGGAGAATTGTGGAAAGTACCCAAAAAAAAAAAATAATTATTATTAATATTTTTGTGATTTTTGCATTATTTGTGGAGGCTTGAAAAGGTGCAGAAAAAGCTGTAGGCTGAGGTGGTTAAGCTATCTAAAACCAGATATCAAGAAGGGGGGCTTCTCTGAGGATGAAATTGATATGATGATCAGGCTTCACAGGCTCTTGGGAAACAGGCACGTCATAGTCTATTTTTAGTGCATCTAATATTCTAAAATAATTTTTAGTAGCCACTCAGTATTTTAGTGTAATTTTTGTTGCATTTAACTTCCTAATTTTTTTTTTCATAGTTAGCATCTACTGCACCAAATTAAGTTTTGATATGATTTTGTATTTAAAGTATTTTTTTCAATAGCAATGAATATCGTATATAAACTTAGGATAATAAATCTTACTGAAAAATACTTTACGGCGCTCTACATTAAAAATTACCTTATAATATCAGGTAATACCAAAAAAAGTTTTAAGATATTAAGTGGTATTGAAAAAATATTTTACTTATTATACTATTACTCATAGTTTGTAGTTTTAATTTGAATATAATTAATCAGATGGAGCTTTGAACGACTTTGTAGATGGTCTGTGATAGCTAAAATGCTTCCTGGAAGAACAGCAAATGGTGTGAAGAACTACTGGAACACCCACATGAGTAAGAAGGGACAACGTGGTTTATCTGATAAGGAGGGAGAGGTAGAAGAAAAAGCAGAGGATCAAACAACAGCCATTAGAAGCCATACCACAACAGTAATAAAACCTCGAGCTTTGAGGTTATCGAGAAGCTCATGGTCTTGGTGTAGAAACAATAATAATAATGATGATGGAGCAGGTTGTGAAGTTAGGGAAGACAAAAGTACACACAGTAGTGGCCGACATCATGATAAGGAGCAAAACCAGAAGGAGGTAGAAGAGGAGTCGATGGAGTGGTGGAAATGCTTGCTTTTTTATGACAGTGACGACAATATTATTGACAAGGCAGGTCATCATGATCATCAACAAATTGGTTTATCAGTATCATCGTCATCTACGTCCAAGGATCAACATGGCGCGTTTGATCAATTCTGGGATCAGCAACTTACTTGGATTGATGACTTTCCTCTACACACCTCTCTCACGGATTTTCTCGCTTAATTATTTTGCAGTTAAGTTACTATTGTAGGATATATATTTGTATGCTCTCAAGAACACAAAAAATTAAGGGCGGGTATAGTGCATAACGCTCCCACCCGGAGAGGCTTTTGGATTTGGGAGAATAGATGGACGCATCCTTGATCCATATATAAGAACACAGTCAATAATAAAATTATAAATTGTATGCATACCGATGTTATTACCCCATAGCCTTTCTCGCTTGATACACTTTACTCCTAGTGATTGCAAGGTTTATATGAACAACATAATGAAACGAAAAATTGCATATGTACTGGGTGGGAGTGAGGTCACAAAAGAATTTACAGATAAAGACACGACAAAAATAAAGGGCTTTTGCGGCAGTTCAGGAAAACCCCCACCAATAATCCTAAATATTATATTATTGCTTCCAAAGTTGAACTTTATTGTCCAGGTGTGCATGGTTACCAAATTAAACCAACTACCAATATATAGCACTGAGTTCATTTATATGGTTAATATTTCCCGGTGGAAACACCAATAAATTAAAATTATGGCAGTTTCTCTGCCAGGTAGACCATGGAAGAGAAATTTACCGTTATGCTTAATGGAAGTTTTTGGAGTTGATTCATCACTTAATTGCTACTCTAATATATATATATATATATATAGCCTGTTTGGGTGTCTGTTTATAGGGTACCCAAATTTCCCTCCTAATAAACAGACTCCTAAACATATAATAATATATATCTGCCCATCATGATATATGGGGCCGGGTATACTATCCCAAACGAAAATCCATACACACACACACTACCTAATGTACATTTGAATGTACGTACGTATAAATAGAAATATTGAAGAACTAGTACTCCAAATTCTTGAGCTTTCTTCTTTGGAATGATCTAGGGCCTAACCTGTATCCCGCTAGTTTATTTTACATGGGTATGGGGTAACTCCTACCTGTCGCATAACCCGTGATAAATGGGTACAGGAAAACGGGGGTAGGTTATGGGTTCCTCATTTATACCTCTACTTTATTCAAAACAGAATTAGAGCTCCATGGCTCCACCCAAGAAATTGTAGAACAAAGATAATCACACAGATCTGAAATGAGATGGAGATGGAAGAAAAAAATGGAGGATAGATCTATGATGCTAGATTGAAATATGTATAAAAAATGGAGGACACATGAGATACTTAGTTGATGGCGAGAGGCTGAGAGTAGTGAGCCCAGATCATGGCAATGAGAGGTCACGGGCTTGCGGCGAGGTTAAGGGAGAGAGGTTGAGAGTGGCAAGTATCCAATAGTGGTGTGGTTCGCAGCGAGGTTAAGGACAAAGGCCGAGAGTGGCGAGAGTTCGAGTGACACCATGAACTCCAGCGAGACGAGAGCCCAAGACTGAGTTTGAGAAGCAGTGACAAGGAGGGCTACTGCCATTGGTTAGGTTAAGGAATTTGGAAATGGGAATTGGAGATTGGGAGGATATGTCGAGTCTTGAGGTCAACTATGAGTCTCTAACTGTGTCTCTATCTCTACTCTCTAAACAATCTCATCTCTCATGCCTTATGTGTGAATTTTGACATCTGATTTTTTTTTTTTTTAAAAAAAGTTTAATATAGGGTAACGAGCTGGCAAAGGTGCCTCGGTGGTGCACCTGTACTCGCCATATAATATAGGGCCCGTTTGGGAATCCGTGGGAAAAGTGGCTTTTGTTTTTCGATGGACTTTTCTTAATGGACTTATTTCGATGGACTTATTTCGATGTGATTTGTGTTTGGGATACGATGATATGAGAAGTGGCTTTTGTTTGTAATGGGAACTTGTTTGGCATAGCTTAAAAAAAGATAGATGAGATGGAAAAATGGCCGAAAAGGGCATAAATCAAATTCTCACACACACACACATATGTGTCGTATAAAATGTAATAATTTGCGATAAAAAAATCAAAAATAAATATAAATTTATCAAATAAAATGAATCAAATTGCTGAGACTAAGGAATTGCAGATGAGGATGGGAGAGAGAGGAATGCAGATGGGGCAAAATGGTCTGAAAAAAAAATGCTGGCTCAATGGACTTCAATGGGATAATAAGCAACTCAATGGGAGCTTCAAAAAAAAAAACCCATTAAGCATTGAAGTCCATTAATTTTTTAGTGTTCCCATACACTCTAATTTTTATTGATGGACTTATTATCCCATCTAATGGGATAATAAGTCCATTACCTATGTTCCCAAACAGGCCCATAAACAGGTACGGGAAGCCCATTACCCCGTTACAGGCCCTATCTATGCTACTTTAAAATGAGCAAAATGCTACGGTCATGGGAGGTTGGGCGAGTTGTGGGTCCTTTGCTCACCCTTAAAATGACCTATAATCTGCTACCAATCTCAGCGTGTATTCTTTCTAGATATCCTCCACCCCTTCCCTCATAATATGTTCAATATAAATAAACTAATCATATCCTTATTATCCCACATAATACTCATCTATAACATTCAAAACTAATTATTATATATAAGCTAGAGTAGGAGAGAAACAATATTACTCCCTTCTATTCCTTAATATAAAAGACATATTTACTTAATTTAATTAGATTAAGGAAGTTGGTTAAGTTAGTTAATATGTCACATATTTTCTAAAACGTCCTGATCATCTTTCATAACTCCATCATTCCTTCTTCTCCTTGATTATTGTTGATGAAGCATCAACATGGGTAAATTAGAAAAAAAAAACTAAAAAATATGCAAAATATGTCTTATATTTAGAATTATGTTTGAGGGTACAAGCACTACCACAAAAAGGTTCTTTTAGACCACAACATTTTGACGGATTATGGAGGATTAAATCTAAAAAGTATGATTGGTGGCAATTTTGTAAATATAAAATTTTTTAAAGATAGGATTAGGTTTAAAAAGTATGATCTGTGGTAGTTTCGTAAATATGAAGAATTTTTTAGTCCGGATTATGGAGGATTAAGTCAAAAAAGTATGACTAGTATGCAGTTCCATAAATATAAAGAACTTTTTTAAAGATCGGATTATAGAGGATTAGGTTTAAAAAGTATGACTAGTGGCAGTTTTGTAAAGATAAAGAATTTTTAAGATGGGATTATAAAAGATTAGGTCTAAAAAGTATGACCGGTGACAGTTTCGTAAATATATAGAACTTTTTTTAGACCGGATTATAGAGAATTAGGTCTAAAAAATATGACCGGTGATAGTTTCATAAATATATAAAATTTTTAAGACAGGAGATTTAAAGAGTCTGGTCTAAAAAGTCTACTTTTTTAAGACCAGATTGATGTTTAAAAAGTCCAATCTAGAAATTGTTGCATAATATCTTTGTTTTAATTCCAGTATAATCAACCGATGGCAATAACCATTGAGAGCTCAGGTTGGGAGCCGAATCCATGCACACGTCTTCCTCTTCTTCTCTTGTTGCTTGTGATCTTTTTTTTCCTCTTATCTCTATTTCCAACAGAACTTCTACAGCCATCGACAATGGAATCTCTTCCTCGTTTCTTCGCTTGAAATTCCTTCTTCTCTATTCTCTATCTTCAGGTGAAATGATTTTACCATAACATTGTTTGGATTTCAACAAAATGTGTGAGTAGAAAAAGGAGAAGCTACTTTTGAATTTGATTTTTTTGCTTTCTATTGTCGATGGCGTCAGAATTAAACCAATAGGGACATTATTCTTCTCTTCAATTTGATCTTCAGTTTTTGCAGCCAACTTTAGAAATTCTTTAATTGTAAATTGTATTCCTTATTCAGTGTCCTTAACAACTGTCTAACTTAGTGTCCCTTTCGTTGAGACTAGACATGATCCTTGATTTGTGGGTTTTCTTGTTTTAAGCCACAATTCCATGGCTTGGACACGCATTGCTAATGAATTGAGGATGCTGGCTTGGACATGCATTGCTAATGAATTGAGGATGCTGGTTTTAACACGCATTACTAATGAATTGAGGATGCTGCAGATGGAGCCTCTCGGCCCCTTTACCGCTCGTAGCTTCAAAATCATCTCTTTAAAATCTTTTTTTCATTTCTAGATCTGAAAATAAAACTAGATCTAGATCTTGTTTTTGTGATGATAAAGAGAAGTCAAATGAAGGGAAGGGGAGAGAGACGACGATGGTGGTGAATGGGAGATGATGGCAATAGCACTTTGAACGACTGGAGTGTCGTCTTCCTTCCTTCCTTCATCGTTGTCCTTCGACTAGAACGATTGGAGGAAGGGATGGGGAAGGTTGAAGAGGTGGAAGGAAAAACATCATGATCTTAATCGTCTTTAGGTTCACCAAGAATGTCGTTGTCCCCATTCTCTTGAGATTTGCCACTCCCAGTCCCTCCCCCCAAATGGGTCCGACGGTGGTTGTGGTTTTGCTGGGAAGGGGGAGATTTTTGTTTTCGTTTTTGCCAACTTAATTTTTCAACCAGATGTTTAAAAAGTCCGGTATAAAAAGTCTTACCTTTAAGATCTCATATTTTAAAAAATCAAGTCTAAAAAGTATTTTTTTAAGACTGGTTGCTTAACTGGTCTTAAAAGTATCAGACTTTTTAGACCGCCTATATCAAGACCGATACTAGATCCGGTCTTAAAGGCATTTTTTGTCCAGTCTAAAAAACCTTTTTTGTACTAGTAAAGGTTCGAGAAGCTTCCATGTTAAAGAAAGGCGGCACTAATTTGAATGTAGAACTTAGAGCTTCCACTTGGCTGGCAAACTCACATGAACATAGTACCCAATGAAAGCGAAAATCATTCATTGATTCAAGCACGTAAAAGAGGGCAATTAGTTAAGTGCTTACAGTGTGAAGCTGGTAGAGTTTGGGGATGTGAGGATGGTAATCTTGTCCATTTGATTTAGCTATCACCCTTACATTTATCATTGGTTGTACTAGAGGAATTAGGGCTGTCCTTTTGAGAGTCAGAGTCTAAAAGGGCTTGCCTTTTTAGGCACGGGGTGAGAAAAATATCTGTTTTTTAAGGCTCGACTTGTGAGCATATCACTACAAGAAAATGGTATATTTGCGACGGAAAAAATATCCGTTGCAAAATAAGGAATTTTGCGACGAACATACATTTTCGTCGCAATTATAGAGTTTTGCAAAGGATTAAGGTGGTCGGTCGCAAAAAGTTTGAACATTTTGCGATGGACTAAACAGTCCGCCGAAAAAAGTAAAGAAATTTGCGACGGACTCCTTGGTCTATCTCAAATTAGTGCCGGAAGGTGGGCCGGATTACCCCCGTTTGCAACGGACGAAGGAGTTCGTCGCAAAAAGCAGTAATTTTTGCGGCGGACTCCTTTGTCCGTTGCAAATTAGCGTCGGAAGGGGGCTCGGGTTACCCCCTTTTTGACAGCACTACTCCTTTGTCCGTCGCAAATTAGTGTCGAAAGGGGCTAGATTACCCCCTCTTTTGCGACAGACGAAGGAGTCCATCGTAAAAAGCAAGATTTTTGCGACGGACTCCTTCGTCTATCGCAAATTGGCGCCGGAAGGGCGGGTCGGGCTTACTCGCCTTTTGTGACGGACAACGAGTTCGTCGCAAAAAGTAGATAATTTTGTGATGGATGACCTTTGTCTGTCGCAAATTTTAGTGATTTTGCGATGGACCAGTGTGTCCGTCGCAAAATCACTTAATCTATCTTCTTCGTTTGATTCATTTTGCGTCCACCCTCGACTCTTCTCTCCTCCGTCGCTCATCTCTTGTCTCCTCCTCGGCTCGTCTCTTCTCTCCTCGTCCGGTCACGCTCGTTCGTCCGCCGTCGTGCTTCCAATGTCGCTCTTCGCGTTCGGTCTTGTGTAAGTTTCCCTCCGGTCCCCGCCGTTCTCTCTCATTTTCTGTCCGCTTTTGGTCCTTTCTCCACCGTGCCGTTGCATCCTACTTCTCCAGGTATGGTAGTTATGATTTTGTTGCATAGTTTATACATTTTTCGTCACTTTTGATTTGTATAGTTGTATATATTTGTGCTTGTCTTGAATGTGAAGGGAAAATTGAACTGAAATGCTTGATAAGGATCATTACAAGCAATTAAAGAAAATGCTTAAAACCGATCTAATTAGAATTTTGATAATTTCTCCCGGTTCAAATGTTAAAGAGTTTGATTTTATGTTCGTTTTTGTCATTTGCAATTGTAAAATAATTTATTACTATATTTGGTCTTAAAAATGTAGGAAGATATTATATTTAAAAAAAATGTAGGAAGATATAGGAACACAACAATTTGTTGTTATTTAATTTATATTAAAGTTATAAGTTTCACATGCTTTAAATTTAGACAAATATGTATTTAACGGTACTCTATATTTTTCAAATCGAAATGAGGATAATTATAATTCATCTTTCAAATACTTGATCAGGAGAAGTGAATGTGGTGTATATTTTGAATTTTTAAAAGAGAATTAGTTAATTTAAATAATATAGAGTGACTGTATATATATCAACCTTCTATATATGAATGAGGATGAGATATATGTTTATGGACCTATACTATGGAGAATGGAAACATACAAATTCAGAAATGTATATTTAAATTCAATAAAGTAAAAAAATCAATGTATTTTTAAAGTACATTTAAATTTCAACAATAGCAATTAGCTAACAAGTATAGGCTGTCTAAGAAAACCCTATAAATTGGATGACTAAACAGTATATCTATTAAGCTTGACTTAAATGTTTAAAATTTTTATAGAGGATATGTTGACCAGTCTGGGGAAGTTCCTGCAGAATCGGTTGATTGGGCTACCTTTGAGCGGACTTATTCCCAGGAAATTGAAGGTAGTGGGAGGCGCTGGATTAACGCCAAGTCTCAGCAATTCGCGGTGAGACATTAATTACGTTTATTATTTGTTTCAAACGGTAATATATTTATTTCAGTTTACATATCTTATTTGTGATGTATTTTTGTGCTTGTAGGAAAACTATGAGCAGTTGTCGCAAGAGAGAGACTCGCAGATTGAGAACAATCCGGCATCCTCTCAGTCCGATAACAAGAGTCTCTTCATTCAGGCTACAGGAGGATTTGATAAGAAAGGGAGAGTCTTTGGGATGGGTGCCTCCGCCGCGGTGGATTGAAGTCGTCTACGAAACGCTCATCCAGCCATGTTGGAGGTGTTTTTACAGGTAAACGTAATACTTTTGCTATCAATTGAATGAGCAGGTGGTGAGTCAACAAGCAGATCAGCTGAATGAGCAACGAGTGATGATTAGGGAGATGCATGAACTACTCCAGTCCCTATTGAAGGGCAAGGGTACGGGGTCGCCTCCTGGTGGTGATGACCATACCGGCGGTGATGATGATGACCATGTTGTTGCTATTTAAAAAATTTTTTGGTTCATTTTAGTCGCAACATTATTATTTATATTTTGTTTTTACTATATAAACTCTTATAATTGTTACAATATATTTTTATGATATACAAGTCTTTTTTTATTTCATATTTTTTTAAAAATAAAATTAATTTTACGATTTGAAAAAAAATTTCCGCCGCAAATTCACACGTTTAGGCGGAAAGACTTTCCGCCACAAATTGAAAACTTGCGGTGGAGAAGTCTTTTCGCCGCAAATTGAAAACTTGCGGCGGATTTTCAATTTGCGGTGGAAAGTATTTTCCGCCGCAAACCGCTTTGAGACGGAAAATAGCTTTTTGCGAAGGAAAAATTCCGTCATAAAACAAAGTTTTTTAAGTAGTGTACGAGCTAGAGTCGGAAGCCATTTTTCTAAATTTTTAACTATTTTTCCTGCGCTTTTTCTAAAGAAAGTTAATTAGTAAATTACAACAATTAAAGTTCTAATTTAACAAATAAATGTTGTTAACATTAAGGTTGAAATAACAGGCATCATGCAATGAACAAACACGATTACTAAGTCATATCAAAGGTAAATTGTTGTCCACATATCACAATTATAAATAATTAATGAGAAGACTTACCAAAATTAAAAATACTTCTTATAAACATATCTTGAAAAGTGTAAATAGTCAACAAAATAAACAACACAAGATATGAACAAAGCAACCACTAGAAAATAAGTCAAAAAATACAAAATTAGTAAGAATAATTATGAAATAATAAATATCTTTTATATGTTTTTAATGTTATGTATTCTTGATACAAGATGTTCTTATGAAACTTAATTCTAAAAAAGATAATAACAACTAAATATCTGCAACATCATTAACAAAGAATAAAAAATCAATAATATTATTATGATATGTAATATTTTTTTTAAAAGAAAAACATACAGGCCTAAAAGGGCTAACCCTATAAGACCGAGGGCCTAAATGGCTTCTATTTTCGCATTGCCTTGCTGCCTAACATAAAATATGTATTAGTGTTGAGAAAAATAAATTGAAACAAGTGGAATCATAACATAAAAATGAGTTTTTTTAAACCCAAAGTAAAAGGTAATTAGACGTCATATGTTAATTTATAGAAGTTACTAAATTCGCATTTCGCGTTCCCTTACTGCCTCACTCAGCTTTGCACATTCAACTTAGGTGAGTTTTTAGTTTATTATTCCTCCTATCTTTAATATATGATACTATGGGAGTTGATAATCTTGATCCTAATTATAAGATATGGTTTTCATATTTATCAATCTCTTCCTAATTTACCCTTATTATTGCTCCCTGAAAAATAATAAAAAAGGAAAGGGAATGAAAGAATTAAGTAAGCTTACTAGAGTATTTTAGAAAATACATGTTATATTAACTAACTCAACTTACTTTCTTAATCTAATTAAATTATGTAAATATATCTTATATTAGAGGTCGGAGAAGTAGTTTATTTTAAGTGTTTTACTCTGGATGGGTTAAATATGTTAGAAGAGTAACTCGTAAAACACAAAAGTGATTTTTCCCTATATCGTTTCTTTTTCAATTTGAAACAAGGCTCTCATGCACGTTTTTGTATTAAAAGTTATGTTTTCTCAATTCATATAATAAAAGGCTACAAGCTGGTGTAATTCGTTAACAATATTTAAAGGCATAAATTACGTGGATCCAGCTTTTCTCATTTTCTTTCGTGGAGCCATATCCATTATGACATGCAACGAATTTTGTGATGCCATGTGTGCATGTATGATGAGAGGGGGACTACCTCGTACTAAGCCATTCTTGGGAATCCAATGATATTAAAAATAGCATGAATTGAAACTTTTTTAACAATCACTGTAAGGTCCAAAAAACAAAAAGAAAAATTTAATCACCCAAAAATTGTATAACTATGGAGAGACATGCAATAATAAGTTTTGGTGAAGAAAATACTGTTTTTGCTGTCAACTTGTTATTGGAATTTTTGGATAGTTAAACTTAAATACTTCCATTGAGACCTTATAATAATTTTCTCCCAACAATTTTTTTTTTTGAAAAAAATTTCCGTCTCCTTTATTTTTGTCTTTATTTTTAATCAAAATGATATTACAAGAAAATCATATATCTATTAAAATATCAAAGCATATTGGAGAGAACGGGTGTTCTATTTAATGATATCTATTGACTATTGGAGCCCCGGTCAACTAGTCTGATCTAATGGATATACTCTTAATGAAAAATAAAGGTTAAGGGCATTCTTCCAACTGTTACTAAAAATAAATTCCAACTATATATGAATCCAATTGAGATCAGCACGAAGGCATTTTAACAAGAAGAGAGTTGTTACCACTTTAATTTGTTTCAACGTATAAACACGCAAAAAAACCATAGCTAGTGGCGGATCTTGGGATAAATATTTGGGGGCTAAATGTATACTCATTAACTAATTAAAAAAATTTATGATTTTATAACATGTTTAAAATAATCAGAGCTATGTTACCTTCCTCTATGTGATCACTAGCTTTCCTCTTGAAAAATGAATCAATTGTTTTATTTTTCATCATTGAGCTATTCTTAGATTTTATCACTTTCCAAATAACCTATAAACAATTTAAACAATATAATTAACTATTATCATACTAAATATAAATAGAGAAAAAAAAAATCATGGATTCTTGAATTTTTGCCCCTAATGCGGCATTGCTAATCGAAAGACTTATCGGGTTCAAAATTCTAATTTCTTTACCAAATCTAATATTCGGTATAGACTGGCAAATGCAGGGGAGTAACAAATTCAGTTTGAGTTATGAAGACAACAAAGATATCTATTACTATCGTTTCTCACCGACAGCAAACAAAATCAAAGAATGAAAAGAAAGAAGGATAAAGTAGGAAATTTCTTATATCGAAAAGAATCAAGACCATACAAAGTAAATATGAAGTTGAATCGAGCAAAGAAATAAGATGGGAGAATTTACCGTAGCAAGTAAGAGCCGAAAAATCACAAATGAGTTATCAATGGAAGAGAGATTGGGAGAATAATAGGCGCGTTATCAAATGAGTTATCTTTGACATAATTGGAATAATTAATCAATCAATCACATCTAATTTTCTCGTCATTCATTAAATTTAATTAATTGGTTGAACAATTCCCATATTCTGTTACTTAAACTAAAAGATCTCATTTTCCCACATTTAATTTGCATGATTAATTTTTTTCAACAAAATTTTTTTTGGGGGGCCTTGGCCCCCCGGCCTCATCAAAGATCCGCCATTGACCATAGCCCAACTAATTAATTAGTTGGGCGTATAGGACCACTTGTTCATTAATTGCAAATATATATATATCTATAATATTGGCAAATTACTTTTGCGATTCTGTGGACAAGAGAGAGTGCACGTTGGCTCTTCTTAATGTTGTGGAATAGTCAAGACGAACGCATAGGCAGCAAGTCCTTCTATTTAATGCTACTACTACTACATCGTCCCACATATACGCCGAACAAGCAGAATGAAATCTCTATATAACTTATAACTGAATAATAAAGTGAGAATATCTCATGGAGAGATCCTCTTGAGTGAGAGCCGGAAGATGGTGTAAAGAAGATGATGTTCTTCTCAAGGCTTATGTTCTAAGCTATGATGAGGGAAAATGGCACCTTATCCCTGAAAGATCAGGCGCGTACGCTATATATGCAAGTACGTGTGTGTATGTGTATTGTTATTTTACAAAACCAAAAATGAGAATTTTTTTTTTGAAAAGTACAAAAAAGAAACTAGTTATTACTAATAATTTTGTGGTGATTTGCATTATTTGTGGAGGCTTGAAAAGGTGCAGAAAAAACTGTAGGGTTAGGTGGTTAAAGTGTATGAAACCTAATATCAAGAGGGGAGATTTCTCTGAGGATGAAATTGATATGATGATCAGGCTTCACAAACTCTTGGGAAACAGCCACGTCGTTATTTTGTCTAATTCTATTTTTAGTACATGTGCATTTTATATATATAAACAAAAATAGATAGCTCATTCTACTACACCAGGCTAGGTACCATTTCACAACCAGAACCTGCAGCTATCTGGCTCATTTCAGTGATATTGTGAGTAATAAATAAAAGGGTTAATACCATCTTTGCTCCCTCAAATTTACCCTAATAAATAAAAAGTTAGGAATGTGTGTATATATTACTCGAACTAGCGATAGTTGAAATTAGTGTTATGGCACTTTAATTAAACGACTTTGTACGTAGATGGACATTGATAGCTAAAAGGCCTCCGGGGAGAACAGAAAATGGTGTGAAAAACTACTGGAACACCCATATGCGTGAGAAGAGACGACATGGTTCATCTCAGGAGAGACATCAGTTGGAAGAAACAACCATGAGTAGCCATACACCAACAGTAATAATGGAGGAATGGTGGAAAGTCTTGGTGGAGAAATAATAATAATACAGCTGGTGATGGTGGTGAGTGGTCCAGCTCATGAATAGCAAAACCAGCTGCGGGTAGATGAGGAGTCAATAATGGAGGAATGGTGGAAAGTCTTGCTTTTTGATCAAAGTGACTATATTATTGAGAAGGCTTCGTTATAATCAATGTCCACAGAGCAGCAATATATATGACGCGTTTCATCAATTCTGGGATGAGCAGCTTACTTGGATTGATGACTACTTTAACTACAAGCCGCGTTCGCCTCTTTTCTCACTTAGTCCCAGTACTTACTATTAATATCTCTGGTCCTTGATACTTTACTCCCTCCGGTCCTGAATATAAGATCCGGTTGACCTTTTTAAGAGATTAAGTAAGTTAAATAAGTTATTTAATCATATCATATGTTGTCTATAATTATATTATATATCAGTTTATAAGTTAAATAAATTAATTTAATTTGGAGAAAAATATAAATATTTTAATGTAATTTTATTTCTTTCTTTAATTTCTAAGGGGGGGGGGAGTTCAACCAAGAAGAACTCTTGCCTATAAAGTCTAAAAACATGTAATAAAGTACTTGCCTACTTGGTGATTATTGTAAGGTTTATTTGAACAACATATGGTGAGTCCAAATTGCATATGTATCTACTAGGTTGGGGTGAGGTGAACAGAATTTACGGAAAAAAGCAGGACGAATAATAAAGGCTAGGGTTTTTGCGGCAGTTCAGGAAAACCGAATAACCCCGGCCCCTACCAATTGTAAATGTTGCTCCCAAAGTTGAACTTCAGTTCACGTGTGGTTATCAAACCAACCAACCAACTACGAATAATATATAGTACTAGTGTATATATATAGCACTTTTTTTTTTTGTCGGAATAATATATAGCGCTTTAATTTGAGTGGTTGATGGTTAATATTTCTGATCGAAACACCACTAAATTAAAATATAGTGGCATAGTTTGTAGGGATTGGCAACCATCTTCTACTTTCTTTTCCCATCCTCTTCCTCTCCATTATTCATCTTAGCCTTTGGATTGAAATATGAGCGATTCAGGTTTAATATTTTATAAAAATATTCATAAAATATCAAATTATTAAAAAATAATTTAAAAAATTTAAAAAATGTTAAATTTTAATTACGATAATTTAAAATAACAAAAAACAAAAACAAAAATTAAAAAGAATATTTTTATAAAACATTAAATGAACCGCTCAGATTTCAATGTAAAGGCTAAGATGAGTAGTGGGGGGGAAGAAGATGGGAAGAGAACGGTAAGAGTAGAAGACAATAGTCAATTCTTAGTTTCTGCTAGGGACCATGGAAGGGAAATTAACCATTATGCTTAATGGTGATTTTATTAAAGTGATTCATCACTTAATTGCTACTCTTGGCGCCTGTTTAGGTGTTTTTTTTATAGGGTCCCCAAATCTAAGTATTTCCACCCAAATAAAATTACGCTCATCAGGGTCATGGTATGCCTTCAAAATCCAGGAGTACTTACAGAGGTATTTACAGATCGTCCGCCAACAAGATCCTCATATCAGCGGGATTTGAACTCACCTTATGGAATTATAAACAAATCATTTTACCAACTAGACCAATCTTTATTGGTGATAGGGCCGGGTATTTAATTTGTCCCAAAATAAAATTTATATACCTAATTAACATTTAAATGTGTATAATACAAATATTGAAAAACTACTCCAAAGTCTTGAGCTTGCTTCTTTGGAATGAACTATAATCTACTACCAATCTGAGCGTGTATCCCTTCCTGATATCCTCCACGACCGTCCTCAGAATCTGTTCATTAACAAACTAATCTATCAAAACCTTATTAACCACATACTCATTGTATTAAGCAGAGAAAGCATTAATCAGGCTAACCGAAAGCATGATGCTGTCCAGGACATGTTGAGGAACCCAAGAGAGGAGTTGAGGAAAAACAATGTTACATCAGCGTTCAGCTGATTCTTAATAACGCGGCCACGAGTTCCACGTGTCTGAGGGTACAAGGTTCCGGAAGCTTCCAGGTTAAAGAAAGGCGGCATGCATGTAATCCGAATGCAGACCTTAGAGCTTCCACTTGGTCTGCAAATTCATATGAACAAAGGACCCAATGAAAGCGATAATATACATATACACATAAATAATTAATGATTCAAGCATGCCCGTAAAAGAGAGGGATGAATTAAGTGCTTACAGTGTGAAGCTGGTAGAGTTTGGGGATGTGAGGAGGAACATGAGGAGCTTCTCCATTTGATTTGGCTGTCACCCTTACGTCTATCACTGGCTGTACCTTTAGAAATAACGCTTCCATCTCTGCCATTTTTACTCGCCACTCCTCCTGATATTCATTATTTTGTCACAATATTATTCTTATACTATATAGTTACAGACTTAATCCTAATTATATTTTAACTATTAGTTGCAGAATTTAGGCATACCTGCTGTTTAATTTGATCTTTTTCAATCGGAACCAGCAATATAATATAAAAGGAAGTAATTGAAATTTAAACATCACTCGAATACGGATTGAGTTGAGTTATACTCATCAAGGCAGATCATGAACAAGAGGGAAAAAAATATATTCACGAGTAACAAGAGGGAAATTATGGGGTAAAAATATAGAAAAAAAATACAAAAGTATTGCGAAATTCAATTTGCACCTTAAAATATATAACATTTCATTAGATTTTTATACTTTTATAATATATAAGCTAAAATATATTTTTACTCCTTTAAGTTTATATGAGGTTTTATTTTGTCCCTTATGTTTGTAAAATGCTTTTAGTCCTTAAAACTTAATCTCATTGTTGAAAATAAAATGCTGACCAAGCAAAACTAATGGATAATTGTGCTGACAAAACAAATTTAAACCGAAGTGAAAAGTCATATATAATCCACCCAATAAAAATGCACTGTGTCAAATAAATTAATCTACAAATAATTTTCATTAATTTATTATTTTAAGAAATTAAAATGTCTAGGGTTTGGTAATTTCCTTAGCCACCTCTCTTCCCTCCCTCGCCATCCATCTTCCTCCCACTTCAATTTCTCTTACATCCTCTCTTCATGTCCCCTTGTTCTTGATTATGTTCCTTTCGAAAATCAGAACCCACCTTTTTCAGTTTCATTGTTTTGTACAATTTAAGAATACTAATTGTTGGAAAAAAATGAGGAGTACTAATTGTACGGTGATGTGTATGAGCAGGCAAGAGCACATACGAAGGCCTTTAATGCGACGTTGTTCTTCTCAAGCGCTACGTACAACATAAACATGAATAAGATTTTCAAGTTCATAATAGCCAAACTGTTCGACCTGCCATGGATTGTGGAACGAAACTTGACGATTGGAGAGCCCACTGATTTCTGAACATTTTAACAGTGAGGATGTTGGAGTAATGTTATCACAACTCAACCGGGCCCCATTAAAATCAAAGTCTTAAAGGGGGCAATCGGGTTGTTAAATAAGGCTTGCGTGATGATCCACAGACAGGGAAGGTTCTTTTTCAGTTTCATTGCTTTGTTCAATTTAGAAGGTGGGTCCTAGTTTTCGAAAGGAACATAATCAATAACATTATCGGGAGATGAAGGGGGGATGTAAAAGAAATTGAAACGGGAGGAAGATGGATTGAAAGGGAGGGAAGAGAGGTGTCATTTTTATTTTTTAAAATAATAAATTAATGAAAATTAGTTGTTGATTGAAATTATTTGACGCAGAGCATTTTTATTGGGTAGATTATATATGAGTTGACACTTCGGTTTAAGTTTGCTTTGTCATCATAGTAACAATCATCCATTAATTTTGCTTAGTCAGCATTTTTTATCACCAGCATTAACATTGTTAAATTTTAAATATTAAAAGTATATTTTATAAATATAAGGGACTAAAATGAAACATCATATAAACTTAAAAGACCAAAACTCTACTTAGCATATATATGTATGTATGTAGACACACACATATATATAGAAACATGATAACATTGATGATGATAATAGTAATAGTGGTATAATGAATATAATATGAACATTATCTATGTAAAATATATTATTCTCTGATTTTACGAATTTATGAGAAGATACATGCAATTAATTAGTGTTTGTGAAAGAGAGAGGACTTCATGATTAAAAATGTAAAATATACGATGTTCTTGTGAATGGTTGGGAGACTCATCCACCATTAGGTGTGGGACCCGGGTCGGATTCGGATTAAGGCGAAGCTCTGGATACGGATGCGGATGGGAAAAAAAAAAAAAAAAAAAAAAAGTAAAATATACGACTCTCTGGTTTTTATGAATTTACAAGGAGATGCATGTGCACCATAATTAATAGTATAAAATTTAGTTTGAGGTATAAATATTTAAAAGCAGAGGTAGTAAATGATTTTGATATATAGTACACTACTACAGTTTTTGACGTGAAACTAAACACATGCCAAGTCGGCAATAAAAGAGAAAACAGACAAAAAAGACGTATAAAGGCATAGTTGGAAGTTGCTTTTGCCTTTGTTCTTCACGAAAAGCAAATGCGTATGCAACACAGAGATGAAGAGTACGATCCAGATTTCGGTATACCTGACTGAGGCGTTGAACAGTTGATTTTTCTGGAATGATAGCTTCCACCACTCTTCCCATGTCCTCCATATACTCTTCAAACCGAACCTGCCAAAATACCAATCATCATTAATATTTAATTATGATATTAAATTTAATTAACATAACCCAAAAAACAAACGGGGAGAGAGAGAGAGAGAGGAGGAGGAGATACCGGAGGAGCGCCGGGGAAGTTACGGAGAGGGACGTTATCACTAGTACGGTACGTGAAGGTGGAAGCTTTGCGATTGTAGATCGAGGATACAAATAATGTCTTTTGACGACGTCGTCGCGGAGGCCTCTCCTGTGCTCTGATGCGGTGTGACCCGGCGGTGGAGTATAGCAGAGATGGGTATGACAGGGAAACAATACGGTGCTTGCGGCCATAGCCTGCGGGCGAATATCGATCACTTCACCTTCTTGGGATGATGATGGTGCGTGCAATTCGTGTTCCTATTTATACATGCGTGGGTTAGTGGGCTGGCCACGTGTCGTTATATTCTTCTTCCTCCACAAAAAACACGTCATATAAAAAATAGGAAGAAGGAGCAAAAATACACATGACCTTTTCTCTCAGGAGCGCCTAACATCACGACCTTTTTTCTGGAGCAAAAATACACACGACGTTACATTTTGGGAGTAAAAATGCCATAGGCCGTTAGTTGATCGTTAACTTGGATGGAACACTGACATGGTGCTGATTTGGACTGACAAGATGACGTGGACGATGACTAGGAATAAAAAAAATCCAAATAATTAGGAAAGAATTAAAAAATTTTGGAAAAAATTAAAATAAATTAGACAAAAATTCAAAAAATTTGAAATAAAGAAAAAATTCAAAAATTAGAAAAAATTAAAAAATTAGGAAAAAATTCAAACAATTAGAAAAAAATTCAAACAATTGGGAAAAAAATTCAAATACCCCCCCAGTGGGCCCCACCACTGGCCACCCTACCGTCGGCCGCCTCCGGCCGGCCACGGAGGTCGGTTGCCGATGGCCGCCACCCGGTGGCGGCGGCGGTCGGATAACCAACTGGTGGAGGAGGATTTTAATCTTTATTAATTCTATCATTGGTGGCGGGGTATTTGAATTTTTTTCCTAATTTTTTGATTTTTTTTCTAATTATTTGAATTTTTCCTAATTTTTTTAATTTTTTTTTGTACTTTTTCCTAATTTTTTGAATTTTTTCTTATTATTTTAATTTTTTTTTTTAAAATTATTTGGATTTTTTATTCCTAATCAGCGTCACGTCATCTTGTCAATCCAAATCACCCGTCAAAGATTCGATCCAAGTTACGATCAATAACGATCAACTAACTACTGTTACATTTTTGCTCCCAAAATGTAACGTCGTGTGTATTTTTTCTCCAGAAAAAAGGTCATGGTGCTGGGCGTTCATGGGGAAAAAGGTCATGTGTATTTTTGCTCTTTCTCCCTAAAAAATATCTATACTTATTATCATCAATCAATCAATCTTCACCGTTCTTTCGTAGGAACTCCTGCTTCCTGGGCTAGCATCAAATACTCAAGGGATGTTACTTATATTCTAGGGATTGGCATTACTTTTGAGTTTTGACCTTGAAAAATATTTTAGGGTGTCAATTTTACATAAGAAAATGGTACCGGTCTTAATTATAGGAATACTTTTATAGTATAAATTGCACTATAAAAGTGTTTTTATAATTAGGACCGAAGGTAGTAAAAATGATGTTTGTTCCACTCATTGCATAGGTTAATAAAAGACTTTTAGGTTGGAAGGGAAGAAATTTGAGTGTGGCTAGTAAATCTTTGTTGATAAAGTCGGTTTTGTCCACATTACTGTTTTATTAAATACAAACACTTCTCATTCCCAAAAGTATTCTAATGGATATTGAGAAATTGAGCAGAGATTTTTTTGGGAGTCAATGATCGACAACAAGAAAACTACATCTCATAGCCTAAGAAACTATCAAATTAGGAAAAGAGGATGGGGGTCTTGGAATTAAGGACCTTGAAAAGCAAAACAAATAATTCATAATGAAGTTATGTTGGAGTCTTCTAATCAAGCCTGAAGCCCTTTGGGTAAAATACTTGAAAAGTAAATATGCATGTGGAATTGAAAAAAATCCCTAACATCACCAAGAAGAGGAAGCAATCAGTAATCTGGAGTGCCATAGCAAAAGTTTGGAATAAGTTTAGAAAGGAATTGGGAAGTAAGCTTAGAAGTGGAAACAATACTAATGCTTGGTGGGAGTTATGGTCCCCACTTGATCAACCATTGATTCGACATGTAGATAAGAATCATGAGTGGGTTAATCATGATGAGACTATGAGGGCTTTTGTATCTTCAAGTGTTTCATGAGATCTTACGAAGTGGATACTTTTCTTACCATAATGGGTGATTGATAAAATTAAGATGGTTAAACCTCCAATCATAGAGGGAAATGACTTTTTTTTATTGGAGGGCTTCTAATGATGGAAATTTTAGCATTAGATTAGCATATAAGAAGTTAGAAAGAAGTACTGATTATGCAAGGGAAACTCTCTGGCAACACATTTGGTGCTGGCCGATATCAGAAAGAGCTAAATGTTTCACGTAGTAAACTTTTCATGGAAGATTACCTACTAACAGTGTGAGAAAGATGAGAGATTTGAGTGTTCATAATGGGTGTCCTTTTGAGTGCCTTGGAGAGGAAATAATACTTTATACTCTGAGAGATTGTGAGGTAGCATACACTGTGTGGATTGATTTGATTAACCCTTTATATTATAGTATTTTTTTTAGTGGTAATTTTACTATAAAAAAAAAAAAAGAAATTCCGTCGCAAAAAAGGCATTTTCTGTCGTAAAAAATAGTTTGTGATTGAATTCGTTCGTTGCAAAAAATTGCGACAAAAAACATGAATTCCGTCGCAAATATGGAAATTTGTGACGGAAAATTTTTTGCATCACAAATTTCCCAAATTTGTGACAGAAAATAATTCTGTAGCACAATTTTGAAATTTGCAACAGAAAATTATTTTTGTCGCAAATTTCCAAATATGGTAGCTTAAGGTCTAGTGTATTAGGTTTAAATAGAAGTACAATAAATTTTCATAAATAATATTATCATATTTGTTAAAATCTACGAAGTCGAATCAAAACAACTCTGTGGCTTTTTTTTTTCATACTGATTCATTCTTTATCCTTCATTCAGTTCATGTTGTTGTGTCAAATGATGAAGAATGATATGTTCAATAGTTTTGATGACAACAAAGACACATGGTTTGTTCAAGCGAAGGTGCTAAGATAATAGGTGATGTGTAGGAAGGTGCCTACATATCCTCTCTAGAAGATTGACATGATTTTGATTGACAAAGAGGTTGTCCAAAAAAATTTCTTAACTTTATTGAGCTTTCTTTACCCTTTCATGTTCTTTTTAATTATATGTATTCATCATAACACGAATTGTACTAGATCCAATTGCTAGGTAATGCAGTGGAGTACTTAAGTCAGATTCCATAAGTCGCATAGATAATGCGAATGATAGCTTTGAAGATCTTTACCATAAGCTGATTCTTAAAGTTAGTGTATCAATTATGTTGATAAGGAATATTGACCAAGCAGCTGGGTTGTACAATGAGAAAGGGTTTCAAATAACACATTTGGGCAAAAACTTGAGGCATTGAATGGAATAAGCATTGGTGAAGATATATTGATTCATCACATGGATATGAATCCATTGGAATCTAACCTACCTTTCAACATGGTGAGGAGGCAATTGCCAAAGCATTATTTCCTTTGCAATGGCCATCAACAAAAGTCAAGACCAGTCAATGTCTAATGTTGGGTTTTGCCTTCCAAGCCCACGGTTTTTTCTCACGGGTAATTGTATGTTGCATTATCAAGAGTAAATAGCTTCAGTGAGTTTAAATTATTAGTATTGGATGAGCACAAGAAATATGCGAATCAAACGACCAATGTAGTCTACACTGAGGTTTTCCAAAATCTCAACATTGAATGGACGAATTGAAAATGGTGTTTATCACTTTAAGTCCTTTCTAGAAAACACAAACCCGTGGAACACACAAGGTATTTAATCTTGTTGACTTTAAATTGGCATATTTTTCTCATACGAAAAATCAATTGTCTTATGATTTTTATAAGAAAGTGAATGACATGTAAGGAAATGAGATCTGAATCATTTGATACACATTATTTACCTTAACTTGTATGATTTGTTCAGGTTAAAAAAAAAAGTTGCATGATTAAAAATGGTTGAATTATGTAAATTATAATTAGAGTTACTAAACTGAACAAATTATTAATTAGGTTATATGACACAATTAGGGATTTAGAATTTGAACCAAATTACCTCTTTATCCCTCGTTAATTTAAAAAAGAAGAAGCAAAATTAGAGACAGAATATTATTGTTTTCTCACTACGGAAGAATCCTAACAACAAGAAAATCATTGGAGGCTTCAACACCGTCAAAAAATCGACAAACAAGCTACAATAAATTGATTATAATGTTAAATCTTCATTTCTTAATTCCTTTTAATTAATCCCTGTATTTTTCCGAAGGCTATAAGCCACTTCATGTAATCAAATACCAGGTCAGCCTTCTACTTGGTTCTCGAAGATCTGGTGCCTCTCGTCCTCTCCATATTATTTAATTTCTTGAGAAAGCATCCGAAAATGAAGGTGAGCGCGAAAATGAATTTGACAAGAAATATTGGTCCTAACTCCTAAGTAGTATAAGGCGAAGGCAGAAAAATCCTTGCTGCAAAAATAAGCAATAACTGTTCATACACTGTTGTTGTAGACAAAAAGCAAATAGCATACTATCAAGTTTAGGGCACTAATCACGAACCAATCGATCTTCTTAGGCTAAAAGAAACCCTACGTTAAACTAAGGGAGATTTCAATTAAATTACTAACAAAGAAAGTTAGAAGACGGCGAACTACGATATCGGAGATTAACAGATCCACGAATTATACAAGAATTCACTAACACAATCTCAAAGCCGATGAGAAGAAAGAGGCGTTAAAACTTCAATAAACTGACAATCGAATCAACAACCTAAGGGTCAGGCATGCTTCAAATTAGAAAAGAGAATCAAGGTGCTCACAAATGTTGCAGAACTTACCAGATATACAAACCGAGAATACTGAGCAGAGGTAGGAGAATACAAATGTGGTGGGTCAAATATTTTGGCCAGGGCATTACTGGAATAAAAATAACATTTAAATATTCTAAATTGGGTCATTAACCCAATTTAAGATTTGTCCAATTTACCAACCTTATACAGAATTTTTCTATTTTAACTGTCTTTATATGGGATTATCCCTAAAATTTATTGCTCAATTGTGCTTTTTTTTTTTGATAAGAATGGGATACCTCAACTACCTCCTACTAGGGTATTACACTCGTTACAATCCCGACGGAGGATAACCTCAAGAGCCTCGAAGGCCGATACACTTCATGGAACCCCCATCCCGATTCTAGTCCCTTTAATGCTAGAAAGTCACCGCTTTGTTCCGGACCGAGGCACATGCACCACCTTAGTTTCCCACTCCATCTGCAGTAGTTGCTTCACCTCGTCCGAATGCCTGAGTCACGGTGAGAACCTCCCTGTGCATGCGAAAGTAATGTAATACACTCCATAGAATCAGATTCCAACCAAACCTTCCGAAAGCCCATCGCCCAAGCGGTTTTGAGGCCCAATAGGCAAGCCCACGCTTCGCCAGCCAACTCATCGCCCTTTCAATAGAGTGAAAGAATCCCCTAAGAAAGGAGCCGAAGAACTTCGAATGATCCCTCCACAGCTCCCCTATTTGTAGTTCTAGAATAGGCACCATCTACATTCACCTTTACCCAACCGGCTTCTGGCGGATGCCAAAACCCACGACTAGTAGTAAGAGTAATGCCGTTAAGTGGCATACCTGCTAGACGATTATTCATGCTATTCCTACTCTCCAACATCGCATTCGTGCTAGCAATGATGTTACTATTAGGGTGAATTGCTTCTCAAACACAAATAAGTTTCTCCGCTTCCGCATCCACCAAAGATAGTATAGTGAATCGGGACGCCCATTCCTTATTCGCATTGCTTCTACCACCGATGTTCCACCATATCCACTCCGATAAAGGCTTACTACGTAATGTGCGCCACTTATCCGGGGCACCACTTTTCTCCATAAGGAACGTGAGTGCGTACAATCCCTAAATACATGAATAATATCTTCGCTCCATGCACCACATAGGGCACAACTCGGTCATTCGTCAATCCCCGTCTCATTCGATTTGCATTCGTGAGCAGCACTTACGAGCTAGCAGCCAAAGGAGCATCTTACACCGTGTGGCGCTCGAACCTTCCAAATGCGCTCCCAGTTGTATCCATGTTCCCTTCCCTTGTTAGAAACCATGCTATATGCCGATTTCATTGTGAATTCACCATGCCTCTCCCACTTCCATCGCACGCCGGGTGGATTAGTTGTACTCTCGATCCCCCCTCGAACTTTATCCCAAGTTCGCTTAATTCCTGTCCACACATTTGAACCAGGTCGTGTAGCCTCAATGCGAGGGATTAAGTCATCCCCACATTTATACTTGTCCCGTACAACCTTAACCCATAGGTCCTCCTTATGCGTGACTAGTCTCCATCCCAACTTCATAAGGAAGGCTTGGTTTTGGTACTTTGCATGCCTCAACCCCAAACCGCCCTTTCGCTTCTCCATGCACACCTCATCCCAAGCAAAAAGGGCACTTTACGACTCTCGCTGTGCTACCCCACAAAAAGGATCTATCTCGCTTGTCCAGGGCCTCACAAACCGTACTAGGAAGGTGAGATGTTTGCATTGTGTATGCCGGATAGCGGAAGACACCGAGGAAACAAGCGTAGCTCTTCCAGCCTAAGGAGAAAGTCTTAGGGGTCCCGCGCGCGAGCCGCTCCTTGACCTTATCAATGACCGCTTGAAACGAGTCCAATCCCACTCTCTTATGATGCAGCTTGCACCCCAAGATACTTCCTAAGATCCGCCGTTAGAGTGAAACCAAGTGCATCGCTGATTTCCGCACTTCTGATATGATTTATGTTCTTGGAAAAGAACACCCGAGTCTTCGAATCATTGACTTTAAGCCCTGAGCATTCACAGAAATGATCCAGACATTCTTTTACCATTCCTGCTTGTTGGAGCGAGGCTTCCGTAAACGGGATAATATCATCAAAGAACAAATGCGATATTGGTGGCCCGGCCTTAGTAAGGCATATAGGTTTCCACCTCTTCGCCGTCATACGTTCTTGTATCATGTGTGCCAACTTCTCAATGCATATCACAAACAGTAGGGCGAGAGCGGATCACCCCGTCTAACCCCGGGAAGTGTTCAAGAAGTCCGCCTTACTACCATTCCACAAAAGTTGAAGATTAGCAGGTGCTAATACATTGCTCCACCACCCTAATGAGGTTGGTAGGAAGGTTGAGCTCATGCAAGCAACTAGCGGGAACTTCCAGTTCACCCCGTCATACGCCTTCTCCGATCGATCTTAATAGCCATAAATCCCTTTTTTCCACCCATTGTTCTCATGGAGTGAATAACCTCTTGGGCCACGATAATGTTATCCGAGCTATGCCGACGGGACAAAACTACATTGATTCGGGGATATAACTTGGGACATAAACCCCTCATTCGGTTTGCCACGATCTTTGTAACCAGCTTGTAAATCACGTTACATAGGCTTATTGGTCTAAGATCCTTAAACGTCTCGGGGTGATCCGTCTTCGGGATTAAGACCGTAATGTCTTATTTACTTCACATATCCTCTCCGGATGAAGAAATATTTGCTTCACAAAGTGAACCACGGACTCTCCGACGTTTCCCATTGGTATTGGAAAAATAAAGCATGGAAGCCATCCCCGGTGCCTTCGTGAGCCCCCATACTAAACAAGGCGTCCCGGATCTCCCCTCTTCTACATCCCTTAGACATACTCGTTTCGTACTTCGTTAATCCCGGGTAGCCAATATTACTGAGATGAGACTTGGGCGCTCCACTACTTCCTCCTTAAAGAGATTGGAGAAGTACATCGTTGCGTGATATTTTATACTATCCTCCTCAAAACACCACTCCCCTTCATTCACACAAATCGCATCAATTCTATTTCGTTTCCGACGACCATTAGCTTGCGCATGAAACAACCGTGTATTTCTATCACCATCAATAGCCCAATTAATCCTAGCTTTCGGGCCCATAGCAAGGCTTCTTGTGTTAGAGTCTCATCAAGCTCCAACCAGAGTCTTGGAGGTCTTCAAAAAACTTGGTATTCCCACCTCTCGTGATTGCATGAGTAATCCCATCCAGTCTTCGTAGGAGTTGATTTTTGCGCCTCTGGATATTGCCGAACACTTCCTTATTCCAACGTTGACAAGCAACTGTGAAGCTCTCAATGTTTACTGACCATTCTTTTGACGAGCACCACTTATCCTTAACCAAACCATTAAATTCTTCATGAAGAAGCCAAGAAGCAATAAACCGGAAAGGCCTCTGAGTTACACCTTTTGGCGAAGCCCCATCCGTTCTTAGCAATAAAGGTCGGTGGTCAGACTTATAATGCAGCAGATGAAGCACTTTCGAGTCATTGTTCCTCATACACCATTCTTCATTAGCAAGAAAACGGTCCAACCGAGCCTCCGTATCACCATTTTTTTTCCATGTAAAGGGTGGCCCATCAAATCCTAAATCAACCAGATCCATATCTTCAACCCATCTACGAACTCTTGGTATCCGAAGATAATTTTGAAGATGCACACGAGCGTCTTTCGTAGCTAGCAAGGTGGCGTTAAAATCACCGCCAATACACCATGGTCCCCGTACCATAGTCTTGATCCGGGAAGAGCTCGACCATAGCGTTCGGCGCCGATAGGGTGGGACTCGCATACACTACTCTGCAAGCAAGGTCCCATGCTCGTCGTTTTTCATCCGTGATGTTTAAGTGTATGAATTGCTTGTGTTGCTTTACTATCTCAACCTTCGTGTCCCCTCATCCCATAGGCACCATATCCCTCCACTATATCCTTCCGCAAATGCTGTACGAAAAATTATTGAATCCTAAAGTACGAATTCGTCGATCCGTCTTTAGAGCATTTGCCCGTGTTTCTAAGATTGCAAGAAAATCCAACTTATAGTGTTTCTTTAGATCCCGTACAAGGCTTGGAAATGATCGCGTCCCCGTACCTCGTGAGTTCCGCATCATAACAATCATTAAGACCTTGGAGAAGTAGTAGGAGGGGCCAAACCGCCGCCCACACCATTAATTAATTTCCCATTAGCCTCAATTTGTTCCTGCGTCCCTGCTTCTCCATCCCCCATGTTACAGGCTGTTGAATTATTGACCAACTCACTTACCTGCCCATCATCCATCTGAGTATCCCCCTGCGCCAAACCATCCTTAAGGCCCATATCATGTAGGATTGCAAAACCATTTGTCATTACCATGCTACTTGACTCGCTTCCTTTAGTTTCATTTTGGGCCTTCCACTTTGTCATATTTTCTTTCCCATATTTTTTGGGCTTTTCATCTTTTTTTCCTTTTGGAGCCTACAACAACCCACTCCCCCTTATTTCTCTCCTTTTCTTTTAATGGTAAATTAGGAGATCCCATTAAATCAGCCCCCGCCACCTCATTTTTCTCGCAACCCATTACTCCCTTTACGCGTAATCCCACGATTCATGCCATCCTTCTTCACACCTTGCGAGATTGAAGGAGATCCACTTTTAATGCCGACGTCTTTAATGGTAATTGATTGTTCCTCCTCAAATCACGCCGCAGATCATTTGAGGTCCCAAATGCTTGCTTCCACCGATCTCATCCCGTGCCAAATTCGGTATCTCATTAACTCTCGCATTCAATGTTGATTTTTCCAATCCCACCATGATTTGCTCCTTCCTCGGAATGCCACCGTCACCCTCACCGGCCGCCATGTTCGACCCTCCTTCCATCCCACCGACAACCAACCTCACCTTTTGATGCCCACCGCTACTTCGACTCCCGCCCCCACGCTCTCGTTCTCGCACCACTCGGTTATCCGCACCGTCGACCAGTGTTTGTGACGAGACACCCATGCGCTCACCCACTCCAACTCCCTTCTCCTGAGTCGGGTGAACACTTTTGACTGGATCACCAGCCTTCAGACACCCATGCTCAATTGTGCTTTAAATTTACTACTTATTAAAGAACTCATAGTGCAACTTTTCTTTAAACTACGTGTAATATATTTTTAACTATATATGTATGTGTGTGTGTGAAATGGAAGGCATTGGGACATATATAACTAACCAACAATGTCTTTGTACATACTCGTTGAAGAAGATTTTTTTCAATTGATAGTTGAAGAAGAATTTCATTAGCAAAAGATAAGTTATAACCGCTTAATGACATGGGTCTTAAATTTAGATATCTTTAGACAGTAAATGTTGTAATGGAGATCTTTCAGCAATTTTACCTTTTTTTTCTAATGTTTAATTTTATTGGTAATTGAAATTTGTCATGTTCTTTTAAAATATACAAAAACGTCAACCCTTAAAATATACAGACCTTCAGCCATTAAGACCAGCAAATAAGTCATAAAGTGAAAACAACGTACTTTTGTGCAAAAGAATAAGAGGCTAAAACGATTAAATATATTGATCTCCAGGTTTCGAGGTATGTAAGAATAACATGACTAAATCTCCCATGCGATTCGTGAGAATCAAAAAGCTTATGAAAATTACTCACTCCTCGGCTTAATATAAAATATATTAAGAGAGTTGATCTTAATTTTAAATATAAAAAAAATATTCATATTTATTCATGTTTTCCTAATTTGCTCTAATTGATACTCCCTCAAAATAATTGAGGAAAACAAAGAAGAAAAGAATTAAGGCATACGACTATGTTATTTTAGAAAATGTATATCATATTAACTAACTAAACTAACTTCTTTAATCTAATCAAATTAATTAAATATGTTTTATATTAAGAACATGTGAGAGTTAAATATGTCTTATCTTAAGGATTAAAGGAATTACTAATATAGTTGGCCTTCTCTTCCTTCTTTCATCCATTAATTATTAATATTTAATGATATATAAGGACTTCCTGATGAGAGAGTGTACGTTTTGTTTTGTAACAGAGACAAATTAATATGACTGATATCAACGGATAAATGAGAAATCGGAAAGCTAGACTGTACGTGACATATCAGCCTCTTCCCTGTTTGGACGATACATAGATTAGTGATAATTATATATGTGATAAGGACTAATTTTTCTTGGGAAGGATATTAGTATTCCAAGATTGAAGTGATATTATTTTCTGTGAAGAAACACATGACATGGCACGGAAAAATAACATCTCGTTAGAGCAAAATATAGATAAGAAGTCGTTAACGTGCGAATTACTTGTTGACAAAAATTCAAAATTTCTGGTTAGGAAAAAAAAAATAAAACTAACACCTTGACATGTTTGGTACCATAAATCAGGCGTTTGGACTATTCTGTTTGGGCTTTTGAGGGTTTTGTTTTTTCCATGTGTGGTTCATAAGTCAGTCAATAAAAGTAAATTATTATTATTTGGTTGACCGCCCGGTTTATCAGAAATTCACCTCGATTAATCCGGATCCGACCCGTGTCACACACCTAACTATGGTGGGAGGGTATGACTTTTCGGTTGAAGGATGCTGGTGAGTGGGGCCCATGAGGCATGTGTGATAAAGCGATTTCAATTTTGTAGTCTTGTGGATTCTTTTTTAATATAGTTTGTCTTGATTTCCTAATGTGACATAATCGGTGACATAATCGGTATTTATGTAATATTATTTGATTAAATTATGTATTTTAGTATTAAATTTTGTCAGTTAACATTTTTCACTTTTTTTATAATTTTGATTTTAATATTTTTTATAATTATTTCAAAAGTCACTTATATTATTATCGTTGTAAACAAGTTTCAATTTCACAAAAGTTATTTATACTACTATCAATCCAAACATAAATCAATTTCATAATCTGATTTGTAGTTAATATTATTTTTCTATAAGTTATATTATAAATAAGTCATTTTTTCTACTACTATCTCAAACACCCACATCATAATTAGTGAAGTTGTGGTTACCAAACAAAAAGAAGAGAGGGAATAGAATTTGCACACGATAAGCATCTTTGCTTGTACTCCTTTTAGCCGCCTAATTAATTAGAAACTTTTGAGTCATCGCGTGCAAGTTGCAGTTATTGAACTTGCGTACAGAGCCGCAGGATGGACCCCCCAACCCCAACCCCAGCCCTCCTCTGTATTTGCAGCATTCGGCCCACGGGACCATTTGCATGATATGGTTTGGTAGACAGCACCATCGACATTTAACTTAATCCAGCCCGCAGGCGGAGGTTTCCAAGCATCATTGTTCTTGGGAGCAATATGTACGAACGAAATGTTTCCAAGTTTTAAGAATCATAGCAGTAAGTAGGGTTGACTGGTTTGTGGTAATCTTCCTCAAACAGAAAAATGTTCCTCCATTTCCATAGGTACCATATATTTAGACACACCCATAACAAATTCCACATCAATGAGTCATCATCATTCCCTAATTAAAGTGAATTAAAGAAAATTAAAATGCTTTTCATCAGCTGTTTTGAAGATACTAAATCCAGGTGAAACACAGTCAAGGTGATTTCTCTAACATGACGAAAGAAAGTCCTCCTCATATGAAACCATATCTCCTTTTTTAAGTATCAACGGTTAATACTCTTCCACTCTTTAATATAAGACATATTTGAAAGTTGACATTGGTTCTAAAATTAAAACATTTTTTTTTAATATTTGTCAACATTTTATTTATTTATCCCTATCGATACTCTTTTAACAATAATCAAGAATAAGAGAATGAGGGAATTAAAGAAGATAACTAGGATGTTTTAGAAAATATATGTCATTTTAAATAACTCAACTAACATCATTAATCTAATCAAATAAGGTAAATATGTTTTATATAAAGAATCAGAAGAGTAGTATTTAGCAAATTCTTATTTGAATACATCTACTAAAATATCCAATAGTAAGAACCACAAAATCCAAATTTGAGAAAATAAACTGAAACAAGTGTAATTAAAACATAAAAATTTGGTTTTCTCAACCCAGAGCAAAAGTTACTCAGATGTCTCATGTTTATACAATTTACTGAACTGGCTTTTGGCATTGGCTAACTACCTCCCTCGGCCTTCCACATTCAACTCAGGTGAGTGTTCAGTATTTTGCTTAATTTAAATGATTAGATAAACATGTAAGCGAAATTTTGTCTAGTAAAGTACAAAATAATTTTGGGGCATTTCCGGACACCCTTATTCCTTTCTTCTTCAATTTGAAACATGGCTCTCGGTGCATGTTTTTGTATTAAAAGGTACGTTTTCTTTTCATATAAAACGTAAAAAGATTTATACAATAAGTTGTTATGGTTAGTTAACGTTATTATTTAGAATTTTGTTCTTTTATTTAGCTTATAAACAAGGTATGTTTTCTTTGTCTGTGTAAAAAGTAAAAGATTTATACAAAATTGTTGTTGTTAGCTAACATTATTATTTAAACGTTTGTTTGTTTGTTTTTTAGCTTATAAACAGAAAATTATTATTTTAATATTTTTGTAAAGTATGGGCTAATGAGCACATAGTTAAAGTATATTACAAATTAAAAAGATTAAAAGAATTAATTATGATGGAAACAATTATTTAATCTTCCAAGAATGGTATGGGGGATTTTTTTTTTTTTTTTTTTTTTTTCCATAAACGCATGTATTTTTCTATTTGAGATAATTTTGTTCAAGACACTACCAACTACTACTAAATATAAGTGTGTGTCTCAATGAAAATTCAAATCTTAATTCTTCATGAGAGAATAACCCATCTCAATTCTCATCAGGGGCGGATCTAGGAATTTTACCGACATGGGGGGGTGTGAAAATAAAAAAAAAAATTATAAATAAAAGTACTTGAAATATGATATGGACCTAACATACATTTTTTAAAAAAAAAAATCTATTATAGAAATTAAGATTACTTCATTTAATTCTTACTCTACATGTTTTCATATTGTTAAACTAATTTATAATCGAATCCGTGCTAAAACTCAAAATAATTTCTTTTTCAATGTATGTAATTAAAGAATCATTAAGAAAATGGTTTTCCATTCTATTTCAAAGCTTGTTCTTGATTATCTTTATAGCGGAGAAAGATCTTTCAAGAATTTTTGTAGAAAACTGGAAGAGTGAGTATAAGTCTAATCCTTCTATCAATAAGAAGGTAAATGATGAATTTTCCAGTTTTTGCTAATCCTTGACATAATTCAGATGTAGTTGATAAATTAATGAAATCTGGATGCTTAGGAATGTTAAGATTAAAATGTTATAACTCCATCTTCAAATGCAATTTTTCCTATTTTGTGAAATTTTTATAATAAAATTTATCAACAAATTTACAAATATCGTTACTATTAAATGATTTATACCTTTTTTTTTTTACAAATATTATTATTACTGACTTCGCTTTATCTTTAAGATTGTGATCAATCTAAAGTAGGCTATACAAGAATATAATTGTTATTAATCAGAACGGGGGCGAGGTCCGCCGTTGATTCTCATGTAAGTTGATCCTGTGGTTAGGTTTAACTTTCAAATGCACGGGCGACAAACAGCTCACCAGGTCCAAGAAATCAACGTCAGTATCAGCGTTTTTTTGGTTTTTTCAGCAAAGCGCACACACCTGGTTCTAAAAAAAAAAAAAAAAAAAAAAAAAATTTTTTTTGTTCCAAAAATCCATAATATCTTTTTGAAAACTACATAAAAAATGACACATCCATTACGATACAAAAGAGTGACCGAAAGTCAAATATAATAGCCGCTCTTATTCTGATGGCCCCGACCTAATTTCTACCCCCCGATCTCCTATATATTAATGTTGCTCCCTCGCTTACCTTTCAACATCTTCTAACTAATAACTAAATATATTAACCAAAGTTGGGTTTTGCTTTGTATAATTGAGTCAGCCAAGTTTCGTTTCTTTGTTTGGATTTTTAGTTTTATAACAATAATTCGCTGACTCATTCATCACCGATCAAGATAACCCCACCCCTGCCACCCTCCCAATCTAAACACTGCATTCCAGCAAAATAATGGAACATCACCTCTCATTTCTGAGGTCTCATGCAAAATTAATAATAAGTTTATGTATCAATTAAAAGCGGCGTTCGTTTATAATCTATTTTTATTATTCATGGGCGATAACTTGTTTAGTGGATTCGGAGCAAAATAAGTAAGTTTTTAGAAAATTTCAATTACTTTTACTCGTCATCATCCTCCACCAAGCGGCGAATAAGCATAGCAAGGTTGACGATGTCTTCTCAGATCCTCTCATTATTCTTCTTTACTCGCGTTTCACCTCTCACTTGACCGTCGATCTCTGCGTCAGCGCTCACAACGCCGTCGATCTCTTCGTTTGTCTACCCTCCTCACTAAACCCAAGGAAGAAGAAATCAACGTACGGTGCGTTTTGAAAGTTCTGAGTTGTTTAGCAGGTTCTTTTCAAGAATTTGGCATTCCTTTTTGTGTGTGTGTGTGTGTGTGTGGTTGTTGTGATATTAGAGCTGGTGAGTTGATGTTGATTTCACAGCTCCTGGCAACATCTCTATTACCCTTTTAGCTTCTCAGGTATATATATTTCATTTTGCCACTGACTGTGATTATTATTCCACCACCAAAGTCATAAAAATCGTTTGTTATTTCCTTCTGAAATTCCCAGTTGATGGAATTTCCATAGCAGAAGAGGAAGAGAAGGCTTACAAGCTGAACTGCTGAACCTCGTTTTGCTACTCTTGGTTTAGTTTGATTTTTTATGGTTTAATTTATGGTTGAGTTTGATGAATTCCAATGAGCTGGAGATAGTGGCGGAGCCACACTGGTGTCAGTGTGGGCAAGTGCAGACACTAAAATTTTCATAATATATATATATATATATATATATTAAAGGAATTCTGTATCAACTTGCCTAGGTGGTCTAGTTGGTTATAAATGTACACTAGTCAAAGCCTCAGAGGTCCCTGGTTCGAACCTTGCTCTCCTCCTCTCTTCCTTTTTTATTTTATTTTATTTTCATCGTTTCCTTTTTTTTTCCCACTCCAAATCTCTCCTTGCTTGTTGTCAAAGCTTCCCGTCGCCCTCAACCCTCGCTCGCCGCACCGTACATCGACCCTGCTTTGTCTTCCACTGTTGAGTCCGGCAACTAAGGCTCCTGAGGTGTTTGACAACTGCTCTGTTGTACTCATCTGCTCTCCAAATCTCGCTCATTGGTTTGTTGCCCCTGGAGAGATGTACCCTCACTCGCTGGTTTGCTCTCCGTTCCCTGCTCTGTTGTACTCATCTGCACCGTCGCCCTCAACCCTCGTTCCAGATCCACAGCTTTCTTGCTCACTGCACCATCGCCCCTGCTCTGTCGTACCGTCGCCCCATGCTTAATTTGTCAAGCAATAAGCCGATGGTGAGTAGATTTTGCATCTTTCCTCTCTCACTTTTGAAATCAATTATAGCTTGTTTTTTGATTTCTGCTCTTGTTTTAAGTAGGAGTGAGTAATCTGTGAGAAGGGACTTTTTGAGCTCTAATTAAGAGTATGCAGTTGGTTGGATTACTTGTATATACTGTTGAATTGGAAACTTTTATTTGAACTACTTATTTGAAACTTTTATCTAATTAAGAATATGCAATTGGTTGGATTACTTGTATATGCTGTTGAATTGGATTACTTATTAAGCTCTTATCTGATCTACTTAAAGAGGGAGAAGAACAGAAACTTTTAATTTCATGGCATTGTATATTACTTGTATATCTTTGTTGAATTGGTTGGAGGCACTACAAAAAAAAATTGGTTTTGCGACGAAAAAATCCATCGCAAAAACAGATTTTTCCGTCGCAAATTACATTTGCAATGGATAACGTCCGTCGCAAAAAACGAGTGGCAATTGCGACGGATTTCCAATTTTCCGTCGCAAATTTCAAAATTTGCGACGGATACTCAAGCGATTTTTGCGACGGATTTCAAAATCCGTTGCAAATTTTGACATTTTTTTTAAAAATATTTTTAAATTTTTTTTCTTCAAAAAATTACAAAATAAAATATTAAAAAAAAGCTGTATACCATAAAAATATATATAATAATAATCATAAAGAGTTTACCTAGAGAAAGCAAAATATAAATAATAATGTTGCGAACAATATGTACTAAAAAAAGTCTAAACAAGAATAAGATGGTCATCATCATCACCAGGAACCGACTCGCACCCTTGTCCTTCATTAGGACTGAAGTAGAATTTGCATATGCTTCATTATCTCCCGTGTCCGATGCACCAAGTATGGTCATTCCGTCACAAAACTGGATTCCTAAAAATAATAATAATAATAATAATAATAATAATAATAAAGAAATGTATAAAATCCGAGTTTTTTATTTTTATTATTCATATGCCTTTAGGATTTTATACACGTAGATACTCTACTGATCAGTTTAGGCCGATTCTAATATCTAGGAATTGTAAAACAAAAAAGCAATTATAAAATTCAAATTCTATAATCTACTGATCGATTTAGGCCGATCCTAATATCTAGGATTATAAAAGGCACATCCTAATATCTAAGAATTATAAAAGGTAGATCCTAATATCTAGGAATTATAAGATAGAAAAGCAATTACAAAATTCAAATTCCATAATTCAATTAGATCCTAAAATATCTCTAACTACCAAGATTATATATTATACAGAAATTTAACATATAACAAGAAAAAAATAAGGTTCCACAGAGTACAAATCAGAACAAGTTTAAATGATATTCAAATGATTCAAACAAAACAAATTAAAGAACGAAATTAATGGCATGGATTTATATGCTTATATATGTTGGGATCCGTACACGCAGCGGATTAAAATTTTACGGATCTCATCCGAAGATCGCTCAATAGCGTTTAGATTAAGGCTAAAGGAATCCGAATATTACCTATCTTATTTGAAACGGTCCACGTCTCGTTCTTCTAAACTAGTGGGCTACCTCCTCGATCAGAGAAGCCGACTCTATGAATCGTCCTCCTCCACCGGTATCCACACGAATAATCCCCGAACACGGCTATGGCAACGTGCTAGCGCCTTTTTGTGTTGTGCGTCTCTCTCTATGCTCTAGGGTTTTCTCGCGGCTTTTTGATACGCTCGATAAAAGTTCCGTCGTTTTTCTAAAACCGATCAGCATATTATATTCAAAATTAATCCTCATTAATTTTGAAATGCGAATTTTGAATTTGGATTAAAATATATTAATTAAATCTATTTAATAGATCTAATGTAATCTATTTATTTAATCCGAATTAAAAGCCAGATCTAAAATTCAAATTTTGAATCTGGATTAAAAATACATTAATTAAATCTATCTAATAGATTTAATCTAATCTATTTATTTAATCCAAATTAAAAGACTTCGATTTAATTTATCTCTATAAATTAAATCCGAGAAATGATATTTATCTATTTAATTAAATTTGAGATACTATATCTCAATTTAAATTAAATAGATATATGATATCTTTATTCAAAAATTAAATGAGATACAATATCTCTATTTGTTTTAGATATTTAATTTATCAAATAAATTAAATATAAGAAAATATATTATATAATAATATTATAATCTCCATTAATAATATTAATATATATTAATTTCGAATTTAATATATATATACATACCTACATATATATATTTATCCTAGATTAAATTCATTATTCATTAAATCTTAGATATATCTAAGATTCAATGAATCTGGACACTTTTGCTTGTGTTGGGTTATTCTTGTGTGTGACCCTACAGGCCACATGAGATTGGCAGTAGGCTAATACTGTACTAGCCCACAAGTCGCAAGCAGCCTCTAGCAAGACATTGCAACTACCCAATTCACATGGGGATCGATGACATGATACAACCTATCGTACAACCATGTCACGTCCGTTTTGTCACGCGATAATTTAGTCAAGGATAAGGCATGGATAATGTCAACTTCCTGTTCTTGACCATTACTTTCTCGATTATCGAGTAGTCTAATAAGTGAAATGGAAACTCCTTTCCATCATAGTATGACCATACATTTCTTAGACTCACTCATCGAGGGGCCTAATATTATCTCTCTACAAATGTGAGGGACAAATTCCATTTTGACCATTCACATTCCTCCGCATAAAAACCACTGATCCCGATCCCAGCCTTTATCATCACCCGGTCAAAGATGACTTTTGGCTAGGTCAAAGACTAGTGACTCATCATGTAGGAATCTATAATAATCTCAGGTCATAGGGCGTCGTGACGCGGTTATACATGAGATAAGCTTATGACTAAGTCCATGCAGCTTTCTCATAGTGGGTCGGTCCAGCACCTTGTACTCTTACAAGTGCACATGACTTTGATTCGTATCTCCATATCTCATCAAAGTCATACTAGTCTTATCTCATCTTCGCTCCCGCGTAGATGACCGACTAGGGACATTTAGGATAATCTATAAAAGATATATCTAGGGATACAGTTATCAATATAAACATGCAAATCTAATGATAACTGAAGGAGAACAATGATTTGCCCCTAGGGCATAATTTCCAACAATATAATATACTCATCTCATTTAAATCATCAATGCAATGGGAATAGAAAGTCATATTTACTCACGTACAAATCATATAAAAATGCAATATTGTTAATTGATACACCATATTGTGCCGATCGAGCGGCTAATATAGATACAAAAATTCTTCTATGTTTAGAAAATCTTTGGGACCTGGCATATGCTAATACCAGTGATAATATATTTGTGAATTTCCTGTACAACTATACAAATCATTATTTTAGAGGAAGATATTAGGAAAACTTATAATCCTCTACCAATATAGATTTAGACAAAGGAGAAACTAAAACAAAAAAAAAGATCTAAATTCTTGTAATTTATAATCTTCTACCAATATAGATCTTTGTATTATGTAAGAAAGCAAATCTAAATACAGATATTTCTAAAAAGTTTAAAAAAATAATACTTCAAACTAACTTGGAAAATGGTAGCGGCGGTGACCGGAAGGGGGAGGCAATCGGAAGGAGGAGCGGCGACAGCAGCGACCGGAACGACGAACGGCGGTGGCCGGAAGGGAGAGGAGGAGCGACGAGGTTGGAGAAGAAGAAGGATTTTGAATGTGAGACGGAGGAAATGTCCCAAAATTGGGATTTAAAGAGATTTTGCGATGGAAATAAAGTTCCGTCCCAAAAAGTAATTTTTTTTTTTGGAACATAGGGGGAACCGGTGGCCTTTTTCGCCGCTAGTTAGCGACGGATAGAACTTCCGCCGCAAAAAGCAAGCTTTTTTGTGACGGAAATAAAGTTCCGTCGCAAAAAGTAATTTTTTTTTTGTGACGGAATTTGAATTCCGTCGCAAAAAGCAAGGATTTTTCAATAGAATTCCAAATCCGTCGCAAATACCCCTTAATATGCGACGGAAAAATTTCCGTCGCTAATTAGCTTTTTTCTAGTAGTGAGGATTGCAATTATGCTCTACATCTTTTCAAGTCTTAGAATTGCATGAGAAGTTGATTAAAACAATTTCTACATCAATCTTTCAGTGGATGACTTGAGAGCAAATACAGAGTATTTAAAGGTGACTGAGGAGAAAAATTACACAACTGCAAAATAAAAAGCTGTAGCAAGAATTGGTATGTAATTATACAGACAATCTTTTATAGCTTTCTGGCATGCTTTGAAAGTTTCTATAGGTTTATTAATAGTTTATCCCATTGATGGGAAACATGAGCACAATTGGCATACATTGTATGGAAGCATGATCTGATTTTTTGCTTGCTTGTTAGAGTTGATTTATCAATGTGTACATTCTGATATAGCTTGGTAGGGTGCATCTGGGAAATATATGATCTGATTTCATTACTTCTTTTTCTTTGCTATTCAAATGCCTGTTGATATGATTTCTTTTCTTTTATTGTCTATATTCTTTTGTTTTTTAATGTATTTAAAACTTTCCTTTAAAAAAAAATTTGGGGGCAGTGACTCCCAAATCTTCTCATTAATTGTGCATACACAAACATAAAATCCTGACTCCACCAGTGGCTGGAGATGTTGTTGTTGTTGTTTATTGTTGATGATGAAGAAGCAAGAGATCGAGGGGTAGGTGTAGACTCTTTTTTTGGGTGCTAGGGGTATTTTGGTACTTTCATAGATATTTCATTTTAAGGTTTGAAGTACAAAAATACTTATGAAATTTATAAAAATAATCATAAGTACAAAAGTGCCACAAAACGGGTTCTACGTGAAGGTCTTCATATATACTCCTCCACACACACACACACACGGACATAAGGACTTGAAGAATGAAAAGGGAAATTAATATATAAAAAAAAAAAAGAATGAAAAGGGAATATATATACATACATACAAAGAAGACCGAAAGTCATGTGGGTTCTGGCAACACATACGCACACTCATATACCATTTTGGTCATATTTATAAATATAATTTTATATAATAAATGAAATTGTGATAATTTTATCCTATACTAATTGAACTAATGAAGATAGAGAGAGAAAAAATAGTTGAAAAATACCCAATCATAAATTAGGATAAACTTAAAAATTTACTTTATAATTATTGAGTTAATTACCTCTCCTTGATATACGTGAGATTTAATCAAAATAGACTTATAAATAAGATCAGAATGATACATAGAGAGAAATGAGAGATTGGATTATATGAAAGAGGTAATAAATGCATATACGACACAAAACTAAAAGGGCTTTTTTTAAAAAATAATAAAAGAATTTGCAACTGGTTAAAAAAAATGACTTTTCCTGTAACTATATTGGTGTGTACAAGGAAGGGAGAAGGGATTTTTGAACGATGTGGAAATGTGGGCCATGAGGCAATGAGATATACAGTATATATGAAGACATATGGGTGAAGCAATGCCTCTTGTGCACGGCGCGGGGAAGCAGATATGCTCAGTATCTCTCAGTATCCGTGAATCCTGGCCGTCCAAAAATTGATCCAAGCATTTAAATAAAGACACGTCAGCTGTTTTAAAAAAAATTATATTTACCGCATGCGGTCTTTTAAAATAGACTCTGCACCCTTGGATCGATTTTTGGATGGATGAGATCAAGAGCTACTGAGGGATACTGAGACTGTCGCTTCTGAGAGGATCCGGACTCCACGGGGCGGTGGAAACGTGATGAAGAAGAGTTGAAAAGAGAAGACAAGACACACTACACAACAAAATGGAGTAGTAATGAAATGAAGGGAATAAATGAGAAATATAAAAATTCTGATAAGACATTGTGTAGTGAAAATAAGGGTCAAATATCAATTTTGCTATGGAAGTATTTGTTAGGGAGCATCCAGCGCTCGAAAGTTTTTTTGGTATCATTTTTGCCCCGGAAGTTTACAAACATAGCAATCTTGCCCATTGGTTGATCTTGATCGTTGGATTGGTATCATTTTCGCCGGAAGCTTATAAAAATTTGCTCCTAAAAAAAACTTCCAGGGCAAATTTGCTTATAAAAAAACTTCTAGGGCATATTTTCTCCTTTTTATAAACTTTCAGGGCAAAAACAATACCAAAAAACTTTCGAGTGCTGGATGCTCCCTAGCCCATACTTCTGTGGAAAAATTGGTATTTACCCCATGAAAATAAATGACAAGAGTCCTTGAGACAAGAGTGGGGATGCGGCGCTGTGGTATGAGTAAAGTGAAGAGGAGGGGTATTTTATAAGAGTAGGGTTAGAATTTGACCCTTTTATCAAAATAATATATTTTTTAAAGGGTTAAGGAACAATAATACACATAGGCTTTTCTCCCAAGAGCGCCCAGCACCACGAGCTTTTTTCTGGACCAAAAATACACACGTGGTTAAGTGTTGGGAGCAAAAATGCCACGAGCCGTTAGTTGACCGTCAATTTGGATGGAACGCTGACGTGACGCTGATTTGGACAGACAAGCTAATTTGGACGTTGACGTGGAATAAAAAAATTAAAAAAATTAGAAAATAATTTAAAAAAACTAGAAAAAAATTCAATAAATGAGGAAATAATTCAAATAATTAGGAAAAAAAAAAAATTAGAAAAAATTAGAAAAATAATTAAAAAAATTAGGAAAAAATTAAATTAATTAGAAAAAAATTAAAATACCCCCGCTGCCGATTAGGCCCCACCATCGGCCACGCTACCGTCGGCCGACAAGACGGTGGGGGGGCCCATTGCGGGGGTATTTTAATTTTTTTCCTAATTTTTTGAATTTTTTTCTAACTTTTTTGAATCTTTTTAATTTTTTTTTTCTAATTTTTTTTTAATTTTTTTTCTAATTTTTTGAATTATTTTCTAATTTTTTGAATTATTTTTCTAATTTTTTTGAATTTTTTTAAATATTTGTTTATTCCACATCATCGTCAAATCAAATTAGCTTGTCGGCAAACCATGTCAGTTTTCCATCTAAATTAACGGTCAAATGACGATCAACTAACTGCCCGTGACATTTTTGCTCCCAAAACGTAACCACGTGTGTATTTTTGGTGTAGAAAAAAGGTCGTGGTGCTAGGCACTCCTGGGAGAAAAGCCTATGTGTATTATTGCTCCTTAACCCTTTTCTAAATAATATAAATTAATAACAACACTAATTTTCAGATTAGAACCCCCAATTTTTTACTTTAATTATTTCAATAATAAGATATATATGCATACACAAATATTTCTACTCACCCTGTCCATATATTTTAAAATAATCATTTTAAGGAGGTATTTCATTTGTACATTAAATTTTTAGGACTAGATATACTTCATGTTTTTTTTCCTCAAAAGATATCCTTCTTTTGAGTTATTATCTTTTGTTACTTTTTTGACTAAATAATATCTAAACTACAACTAGCTCTAAGTACTAATAAAAAATAAGGATGTGACACATGTAATCATAACTCTTAACTAATGAAAACATAACAATTCACATTATTTTAATCATACTTAGTTGATAATTTATTACAATTCACATTTTATTTTTTAGAAAAGTAAACATCTTCATTTAAAAAAGGGTAAAGGTGCAGATTTGCTAATTAACTATTACCCGACTAGATGAGCGTCGACACAAATAACTATTGAGGGGACCAAAATTGCCAATCAACAATTACAAAGTGAAAAAAAAAAAAAAACACAATTTGGAGCAAATTCGCCAACGAACTATTATCCCGTCACTTTTGTCTTGGTGTCTCTGTCTTCCATTGATCGTCACGATGTCGGCGATGTTGGCATTTCCAAACTTCTATTGTTTCGGGTGTTCCACTCACCCTCTTGAACTCATCCAGTAGTCCACAGCGTTCGACTGGCACATACTTTACACCCTGGTTCCATCCCTCCGATGCTACAAGCAGCAACCGTTGCTGCCACAATGCCTGCTTTTATGGGTCCCATCTCTGTTGGTGTTTTCCTTTTCCAACAAGATGGCTTAACCGCTCTTTTCTCCAACGTTTCTGCCACCGTCCTATGCCAGTGCCTCATATTTTAACTTAATTGTGATAGTTGTTTTTTTTTAAAAAAAATAGTTATTTGATGTTTTTTTCACTTTTAATAGTTATTTGGTTTTTTTTTTTCACTTTTTAATTGTTGATTGGCTATTTTGGTCCCTCAATAGTTATTTGTGCCAGACGCTCCTTGGATAATAGTTGGTTAGCAAATCTGCACCTTTACCCTTTAAAAAAAACAAAATGATTAGCCAATATTTTCTTAAAAACAAAATAAAATGTACATTATTTTATGTGATTCATCGATCAAATATAATTAAAATGATATGAGTGCTTATATTTTCATTAGATAAAATTTAATGTAACACTGCAAATATTTCCGGACTAAGACTTGTTTGTGTCTCTTTCGTATTTGTCTTAGGGGAACATAAAAACTCAGCGTTTTGTTTTTTGCTTACTAACCCTAAACTTGCGATTTTTTTTTTTTTTTTTTTTTTTTTGGGGGGGGGGGGGGGGGATTTTATTACTCTCCTCTTGCAAATTTATTTATTTATATGTTTTGCTTTCTTTTTTAGACGCCAAACCACTCTAGACTTTAGTGAGAGAGAAAACATTAAACCATCTGTCAGTGATAATCAATTTATTCTTTATTTGCGATTCCATTCCATACTAATTCTTTCCGTGTATTAATATTAGGGAAATTTATAGTAAATGACCAAATTCTTAAATCAGTCATTGAAAAACGCCCTTAAATTTGTCATTCACATAACATAAACTTATCACTGCTACTCCAACTACAAGTATTTGCCATTAACGTAATGCAAATTTACAACTAAGAAAATATTTAATATTATTTACCAGTCAAACAGCCCAAATTTCTAAGTGAAACAACAAGTACTTGCATTGATAATTAAACATAATTCTTGCCTCATATGGAACATCTAGGATGAACTTCATTTTCCCTAATCATTATGGTGGGACTAGACTATTGAGAATCTTTTGCAATAAAGTTATAAACGCATGAATACGTAGGAAAACCATATAGCTCAACTACCTAATTAAGTGTATAGGACCACTTGTTAACAAGTGACAAGAATGGTAAATGACCCTTTCGATTCTGTGGACAAAAGAGAGTGCACGTTGGCTCTTTCTCAAATTTGTCCACGCGTCACATTATGTTCTGGAATTCTCAAAACAGGCGAGTACTGGTCCTTCTATTTAATGCCATACACAAGCAAGAATGAAATCTCAGTGAGCGTTTAACGTAAAAACTAAATAATACAGTAAGAAGATCTCATGGAGAGATCTGCAGGAGTGAGAACTGGAAGATGGTGCAAAGAAGAAGATGATCTCCTCAAGGCTTGTGTTCTAAACTATGGTGAAGGAAAATGGCATCTTGTTCCTGAAAGATCAGGTACGTACGGTATATGTGCATCTATGTATGGTTATTTTACAAAACCAAAAGTGGGAGAATTGTGAAAAGTACCAAAAAAAAAAAAAAAAAAAAAAAAAAAAAAAAAAAAAAAAAAAAACTAACTATTATTAATATTTTTGTGATTTTTGCATTATTTGTGGAGGCTTGAAAAGGTGCAGAAAAAGCTGTAGGCTGAGGTGGTTAAGCTATCTAAAACCAGATATCAAGAGGGGAGGCTTCTCTGAGGATGAAATTGATATGATGATCAGGCTTCACAGGCTCCTGGGAAACAGGCACGTCATAGTCTATTTTTAATGCATCCAATATTCTAAAATAATTTTTAGTAGCACTCAGTAGTTTAGTGTAATTATTGATGCATTTAGCTTCCTAAATTTTTTTTCCATAGTTAGCATCTACTGCACCAAATTAAGTTTTGATGTGATTTTGTATTTAAAGTATATTTTTTTTCAATAGCAATGAATTTCTTATATAAATTTAGGATAACAAATGTTACTGAAAAATACTTTACGGCGTTCTATGCATTAAAAATTACCATAGAATATTAGGTAATACTAAAAAAAGTTTTAAGATATTAAGTAGTACTGAAAAAATATTTTACTTATTATACTATTACTCTTAGTTTGTAGTTTTAATTTGAATATAATTAATCAGATGGAGCTTTGAACGACTTTGTAGATGGTCAGTGATAGCTAAAATGCTTCCTGGAAGAACAGCAAATGGTGTGAAGAACTACTGGAACACCCATATGCATAAGAAGGGACAACGTGGTGCAGAGGATCAAACAACAGCCATTAGAAGCCATACCGCAACAGTAATAAAACCTCGAGCTTTGAGGTTATCGAGAAGCTCATGGTCTTGGTGTAGAAAAATTTATAATAATGATGATGGAGCTGGTTGTGAAGTCAGCGAAGACAAAAGTACACACAGTAGTGGCCCACATCATGATAAGGAGCAAAACCAGCAGGGGGTAGAAGAGGAGTCGATGGAGTGGTGGAAATGCTTGCTTTTTTATGACAGTGACGGCAATATCATTGACAAGGCAGGTCATCATAATCATCAACAAATTGGTTTATCAGTATCATCGTCATCTACGTCCAAGGATCAACATGGCGCGTTTGATCAATTCTGGGATCAGCAACTTACTTGGATTGATGACTTTCCTCTACACACCTCTCTCACGGATTTTCTCGCTTAATTATTTTGCACTTAAATTACTATTGTAGGATATATATATATATGTATGCTCTCAAGAACACAAAAAATTAAGGGCGGATATAGTGCATAACGCTCCCACCCAGCAGAGAGGATTTTGGATTGGGGAGAATAGATGTACGCATCCTTCATCCATAAGAACACAAACAATTACCTGATGTTATTACCCCATAGCCTTTCTCGCTTGATACACTTTAGTCCTAGTGATTGTATTATGAAAGCAAGAATAGGAAGAAATTCTGATTGTATTAAAATTGATTAATAACGTGTGAGTACAAGCTATTTATAAATAAATTGATAAACATTATCTTTAACTAATTCCTAAAAATATGAAACTAATTATAAAGTAAGGAAGACAAGAAAATAAGAAACTAATTACAATATACTCTAATACCCCCTTCAAGCTAGAAAATGTATATCAATCATTCCCAACTTGGAAAGGAGTGTAAAAAATGGAGTAGGAGAAAGAGCTTTGGTAAAAATATCCGCCAGCTAATCTTGAGACTTAATGGGAAGAAGATGTATCAAACCAGTCTTGAGTTTCTCACGGATGATGTGGCAATCAATGTCAAGGTGTTTGGTCCTCTTATGAAAAGTAGGATTAGTGGCAATATGTCGAGCAAATTGGCTATTACAATATAAGGAAGCAGGAGAAGTAAGTGGCAAACCAAAATCACGAAGCAAATATGATAACCATTGAAGTTCACAAGTAGTGGCAGCGAGAGCACGATACTCAACTTCAGATGAAGAAGTAGAAACAGTCGATTGTTTCTTAGAATGCCAAGTAATTAAGGCCTGATCTAAGAAACCACAAAAATCAGTAATAGAGCGTCTTTTATCAACAGAACCAGCCCAATCCGAGTTGCTGAAGGCATTTAAATTTATAACAGAATTAGCAGGGAAAAACAAACCTCCACTCGGAGTAGATTTAATATAACGAAGCACCCTTTGAGCTGCCCGTACATGAAAATCAGTGGGATGTAGAAGAAATTGACTTAACTGCTGGACGACAAAGGAAATGTCTGGTCTAGTGTTGGCAAGATAGAGAAGCCGACCAACTAATGTTCTAAAAATAGAACCATTGTCCAAAGGATTTCCAGAATCAAGGGAAAGTTTTAAATCCTTAGTCATAGGTGTAAGAGTTGGCTTACATTCAAGAAAACCAACATTAGAAAGAATATGCAAAGCAAACTTGCGTTGACATAAAGAAATACCTTTAGAGCTTCTAGCTATTTCAAGACCAAGAAAATATTTAGCATCTTCCAAGTCCTTGATCTTAAAACAAGTATCAAGATATATCTTCATATGATTTATTTCATTCAAATCTGTGCAAAAATGATAATATCATCTACATAAACTAGCAAAACAGTAAAGGCAGATTATGTATGCTTAATGAAGAGTGAATGATCAGTAGAAGAATGATTGGTATCCACAAAAATAAGAGTTTTAGAAAGCTTATAAAACCATTGGTGACTTGCTTGCTTAAGACCATAGAGAGAACGTTTCAACTTACACACTTGATTCAAAGAGGAAATAGGTAAGCCAGGAGGAGGAAGCATATAAACTTCTTCATCAAGATCTCCATGAAGAAAAGCATTATTGACATCAAGTTGTTTTAAATTCCAATTATGAGCAGTGGCAAGGGCAAGTAACAATCTCACAGTAGTGAGCTTAGCAACAAAGGAAAAAGTATCATTAAAATCAATCCCTTCAATTTGAGTATACCTTCGAGCTACTAAACATCCTTTGTAGCTATTTAAAGTGCCATCTGAATTATATTTCTTAGCAAAGACCCACTTACACCCAATAGGTCATTTTCCAGGAGGTAAATCAGCCAACACCCAAGTTTTATTTTGTTGTAAAGCCATAAGTTCAGCATGTATAGCATTTCTCCAACCCTCATGTTTAATAGCTTGAGAATAAGTTTTAGGAATGTCGTCAACAGAAATATTTAAAGCAAAATGACGACATGAAGAAGAAAGATGATCATAAGAAAGTACACGAGAAAGAGGATGGTAGCTACCTGCCTCCAAAGAATCCGGTACGACTAATGTGCATTGAAGGGAAAAATGATAATCATGCAAATAATTGGGTAATTGCCTAGACCGGGTAGATCTCCTAGGCTGTAATGGAAGGGAAACAGACAAAGTAGGAATGGAATTAGGAGACTCTGAAATAGGAGAAGAAGAAGGTAAACAAGTAGAAGAAGAAGAAGAAGAAGTGGTGTAATCTAAAGGAGGTAGTTCTTGAGGTAAAGAGATAGTATTGGGGAGAGAAGAATCAATATTTGGTAAGGAAGAAGAGCCTGAATTACAGAAAGGAAAAAAGACTCGTAGAATTGTTTCTAGAAACAAAGATATGACAAGTATGCAAATCCAATGTAACAAAACCTTTTTTACCTTGCTGATAACCAAGAAAAACACACTTATGAGCCCTAGGATCAAGCTTAGTATGGTGGTTAGTGATGGTCGATGAAAAACACAAACAACCAAAGACTGCTCAAATCTGGAATTTTTTGAAAAAGTAGCTCATAAGGTGATTTATTGGTCAAAACAGGAGTGGGCAAACGATGAATCAAACATACAACATGAGAAATGGCATATGACCAATAAACTTTAGGAACATGACCCTGAAACAATAAAACTCTTATCACATTTAAAATATGTTGATGTTTCCTTTCTACCTTGCTATTTTGTTCAGGTGTTTCTACACAACTAGTTTGTAGAAGTATGCCATGTTGCTTATAAAAGGCATCCATAATAAACTCAACACCATTATCAGTCCTAACAGCTTGAACCAAAGTTCCAAATTGGGTAGAAACCATTTGAAAAAAGAATGCACATTAGACTGAACTTCTGATTTATTTTTAAGCAAATAAATCCAGGTATATCTCAAAAAATCATCAACGATAGTAAGAAAATATTTATGGCTATGTATGGAAGGTAAACGATAAGGACCCCAAATATCCATATGAACCAAACCAAAGATTTTATTAGACTTTGTATTGCTTTCAGGAAAAGGCAACTTTTGTTGCTTAGCATAGTGACACACATCACAACATGAAAAAGAAGAATTATACGAAACAAAAGGAAACTGTTGATGAAAGGAATACAAAGTAGAATTACTAAGATGGCCTAAACAAAAATGCCAAAGGTCAAAGGTGGGATTAGTGACAGAGGCAGTGGAGACAGTACTAATGACATGGGTTGTAAAATTTGTATGATGCTTTTAAGAGGTAAAGGCCTTCATACACATTAGCTGAACCAATCATCATCTTGAAGGTAGGTGCTGAATTTGGCAGTGAGAAATTTGAAAGGAAACATCACAAGGAATAGTTGGAGTCAATTTTGAAACAAAAATGAGATTGAAACAAAAAGAGGGGACATATAAAACATCATATAGAAAGAAGATATCTAAAAAAATGAATTGTCCCATTAGAAGTAGCAAACACATGTGAGCCATTTGGTAATTTAATAGGTATAGGAGAAATGATTTTGGAGGAACTAAACAAAGCAAAATTAGAGCAAACATGAACAGTAGCTCCTGAATCTATGATCTAATAATCTGAAAAACGATAAAGAGGAGAAAAGGACATGTACTAGTGGTAGAGATATGATTTACAGAAGTAGAGTTGAGATGTCGTTTGATCAGGTTGAACCAAGGCCAACAACTTACTGTATTGTTCAGGTGTGAAGCTATATGATTAATTGACAATATTGTCAGGATAAAGTGACAACAGCATTATCAGAAATCATAGCTTAGCGAGAGGAAGTAAAAATTTAAACCCTAGTGGAAAGCCATGCTTCTTGTTAATAACAGCATTAAAATCGTAAATCACTTAGTAGAGGAAGTAAAAATTTAAACCCTGTGAAGCTATATGATTGTTCAGGTGTGAAGCTATATGATTAATTGACAATATTGTCAGGATAAAGTGACAACAGCATTATCAGAAATCACAGCTTAGCAGAGGAAGTAAAAATTTAAACCCTAGTGGAAAGCCATGCTTCCTATAGCAAGTTGTTTAGTATGTCGAGGCTTTACATAGTACATACACTACTTACTAGAATTAGATAAAGAATTTCTGGAGTTGTTCTGATTCATAGGAATGGGGGAGATGCCTTATTGATAATTTAATATTTTATACACTTCTTTTTATCTCTTGATTAATAATTTAGGACTCTTTAGTTAATAAATAATGACTTTTATACTTATTTGGGCTTTGGGCCTTTTATTATGTTTTAGCCATTTTTAATAATAAAATTCCAGTTTTATATTGCTTCACTATTTTTACCATGACTCTTGAACCAAGTGATCAGATTTGCCTCATTTTTTTTCATATTTCAGATGATTCAAAGAGCTACAATTGTTATGAAGACATGAAGGGCAAATTCGGACAAGAGGGTGGTCGATTTTGGAGCCGAAGTCAGATGAATATTTCTGGATTTTATTTGGGCTCAAATTTTGTAACAAAAGCCCACTTTTATTTTATTTTTGTTTTGGGTTGAACCATTAGAACTCATTTCCATTTTAGGTTAACTTTCAGTTAGATGGCAGCCATAAACATTTTCATTGACGTTTCTAGATTTTGGTGGATCAAAATAGGAGTTTTTAAATTCTCTCAAATGTTCTTCGCATTCTTCGTGTTCTTCGTCTGTTCTTCATTTTTCCCAATCATGTTTGGCTAAATTTCTGTGATTAACCCAACATTGAGGATTCCATGATTCGCCCAGAGAGCTTGTGCTTAATCGATAACTTTACTTGTTTCTGTTTTCATCTTATCGGATTCGATTTCTAGAAATAGTTCGAATATTAGATTTAATATTCGGTTTGATTCATCCCAAGGACTGAGTTCAAACGCAAGCAGTCAATCACGCTATCCTTACCTTGAAACCAATTCCTTGAACTAGGTTACAGTGTTGCTGTGCGATCGCACGGTGAGACGCCACTGTTCGGACAGATTCTAGGCGATCGTCTAGTCAAGGGATTTTCTGGACGAACGCAGAGATTTCGGTTCGTCCAGAACCAAACACGAGTTCGTTCATTTTTCATTCAATGATGGAAGTTTCTGGAATCTAAATGTTGGGTTGATCGTTGTTAATCTGTTTTTGCATATTTCATTTTGTTTCTGCATATTTTCATTTTTAATCTTTTTGAATCAAAACCCCCATTTTTATTGTTTGTTTTTATTCTTGTTCGAATTGAACCGATTGTGAATTCATTAGGAAACAACCCAAGTTACATTATATCGCAAATCCTTTTCTAATCTGGTTATTTTGGGAGACCACGGACTAATCTCTGTCACTTATTAAATAGAGTAGTGATAGCCAGAGGTTGAAAACCAAGTTCTCTTTCTTGTTGTATAACCAAAGAAAACAGATAGTTGATATTTGGTAGAGGCTCAATCAACATGATTTGAGACTTAACAATAGAAAAATGATCACTCAAGCCTTTTAAAAATCAAATGACATAGTCTTGCTCAACATGCTTCTTAAAAATTGCAATAGCACCACGGTGACAACAAGGATTACAAGATCAGGAAATTACAGGACGTAAGATTAAGAACTCATCCCGTAGAATTTTGAGTTTAGTGAAATAGTCACTTACAGATAAATCACCTTGTTTCAAACTCTGAATCTCCTATTGAAGATTAGCCAATCGAAAAATGTCATTTTGTGAGAACGATCTCGGAGGTTTGACCAGACATCACAGGCTTTGTCAATCCACAATACACTCTAAGCAAGGGTTGGTGAGAGAGACCGTGTGATCCATGAAAGAACCATCATATTACACCTCTCCCAAGCCGGGAAGAGTAGATCAGTGATACTCGAGATATCAGACACACGATCAATGAACCGGCTTTTGTTCTTGGACATCAAAGACATCCGCATTACACGGGCCCAAGAATGATAATTCGGACTAGTCAAGACAGGCAAAACAAGGATGAGAGAAGGATTTTCATTAGGATGAAGGTAAAATGGATTACCAATGTTCTGAAGCAAATTTGAGGAAGGATTGACAGAAGAACCATAGGGTTTCCATCAAGAAGAGGAATCATTCGATTGAGGTGTCGTTGCCATGGAAGAATCAAAGCAATCGATGAAATTGGTGAACAGAAAAAAGTGTCACGATGGACGGTGAAGCAATCAGGGGTAAGCGGAAGCAAAATTGATCGCGATGGACAGATCAATCGAGAGAATAGGTCTCGAGAAAACGAGGAAAAACTGAAAGCCATATGGGAAGAAAGAGAAAACTTAAAAAAATGTGTATAGAAAAAAATATTTCAGAGAGGAAAAAACTCAGCTTTGGTACCATATTATGAAAGCAAGGATAGGAAGAAATTCGATTGTATTAAAATTGATTAATAATGTGTGAGTACAAGCTATTTATAAATAAATTGATAACCACTATTTCTAACTATTTCTTGAAATTAGGAAGCTAATTACAAAGTAAGTAAACAAGAAAATAGGAAACTAATTACAAAGTTAGTAAAACAAGAAAATAAGAAACTAATTACAGTATACTTTAATAGATTGCAAGGTTTATATGAACAACATAATGAAACGAAAAATTGCATATGAATTGGGTGGGAGTGAGGTCACAAAAGAATTTACAGATAAAGACAGGACAAAAATAAAGGGCTTTTGCGGCAGTTCAGGAAAAGCCCCACCAATAATCCTAAATATTATATTATTGCTGCCAAAGTTGAACTTTATAGTCCAGGTGGGCATGGTTACCAAATTAAACAAACTACCAATATATAGCACTGAGTTCATTTATATGGTTAATATTTCCCGGTCAAAACACCAATAAATTAAAATTAGTGGTAGTTTCTCTGCTAGGTAGACCATGGAAGGGAAATTTACCGTTATGCTTAATGGAAGTTTTTAGAGTTGATTCATCACTTAACTGCTACTCTACAGTCTACACATACACTATATATATAGAGCTTGTTTGGGTGTCTGTTTATAGGGTCCCCAAATATCTAAGAATTTCCCTCCTAATTAAACAGACACCTAAACATATAATAATATATATATATACCCACCATGATGTATGTTCCCTCCTAATTAAACAGATGCCTAAACATATAATAATATATATAACTGCCCACTATGATATATGGGGCTGGGTATACTATCCCAAACGAAAATTCATACACACACACACACACTACCTAATGTACATTTGAATGTACGTATGTATAAATACAAATATTGAAGAACTCACTACAAAAAAAAAAAAAAATCTTGTTTTGCAACGGGGGAAAGTTCCGTCACAAAACAAGCATTTTTCGTCGCAAAAACCATTTGCAATTCCCAAAGGATTTGCGATGGAATCACATTCCGTCGCAAATCCCCAAATTTGTGACGGAAAACAATTTCATCACAATTCCCAAAATTTGCGATGGAATTTGATTTTCCGTCACAAAATTAATTTTATTAAAAAAATATAATGTTTTAAAAAAATATAAAAAAAACCTGTAAATCATAAAAATATATAATAACAATCATAAATAGTTTACATAGAGAAAACAAAATATAAATAATAATGTTGCGAAGAATATGTACTAAAAAATAGTCTAACCAGCAGTATTATGATCATCATCACCAGGAGCCGACCCCATACCCTTCTCTTTCATTAGGGACAGGAGTATAAGCTACATCTGCCTCATCATCTTCTATGTTTGATGTAGCTTATTTGCTTGCTGACTCATCTGCTGCCGTGTCTCGCCAAGCTCATTTGCTTGCTGACTCATCAACTGCTTTGTCTGGCTCAGCTCAGCTGCTTGCTCTTGCACCAACTTCTTCATCTTCTTCATCTCATCTGCAAAAACATTAGGAAGTACGTTTATATGCTTATGTGGCGTAAATTCCATGTGATTATTTCAGAAAATTTACTATACATAAGCAAATACAAAAATGTTGAAATCAAACTAATTAATAGTATGTAAGACAATATTATATATAATACTTAATCAACTTTATAAAATATACAAAATCCACTTTATCTTTTATTTTTATAAATTACCCTTTAATGAAAAACAATATTTATAATTTTTTTCTTCAAATTATCCGTCCTTTAGGTTCAATATATATGTTTGTGAGTGTAATTATAAATTGCATAGAATAAAAAAAAAAACGAAAAACAATTAATATATATAATATAAAAACAATCAAAATTGTAATTAACTTTCAAATACAATTTTGCCTTATCAAATGAGACTACAAACAATTTGGAACTTACATTACTATATTTCATAAATTTAAAAAAAGAAATGTAATCAAATCATAATCATCATAATCTCACACCAGGCTACTTTCTCCTCCCATTCTAATTACATTAGAATTTTCGCACACAATTTTTTCATTACACAAAATTAACCATAAAAAAACAATGCAAGCCAATAATATTCTCACTAATCACATCTAATCAAAACATCCAACATAAATGATTTAATTCACCAATGGAATACTCATTATCATCAAAAACAATAAAATGTCCAACATTAGCTTTTAGAATTTCCAACAAGACAATTTTACTAATTCAACATGTAAACACTTATGTATCATCACATTATATTACCTAGTCAAATTAAGAATAAACTCCTATAATTCAAGATGAATAAAAAAAGCCCTTTATTGTTCTAGTGTTTGGGGTCTTGAGAAACCGGAAAATGGAAAAATAAGAGAGAAGAGAGGGAGCTTACCGGAAGTGGAAGGGGAGCTGGTGACTGGAAAGGGAAGTGGAGGAACTGACCGGACCAAGGGAGGAGGAGACGACCGCACCAAAAGAACTCGCCAAAAACAGATGAAGGGAGTGATGAGAAGGCAGAGGGGTAGAAACCCGAGGAGGAGGAGGATGGCCAGAGGGGCAGCGACGAAGAGAAGGACCGGAGGTTCACGAAGGACTGAAATTTGAATGAAAATGCGAAATGGAAGAATTGGGGAGGAGTTAAGGGTCAAGATTTGCGACGGATTGGGCAAGTCCGTCACAAACTGATGGAATAATTTCTGCCGGTTTGTGACGGACTAGAATTTCCGTCACATACGGACGGACAAGACTTGCTATCGCAAAGACGGAATTTAAAAATTTGTCATAAATAGTCCAAAATTTGTGACGAAATTTTTTCCGTCGCTATTTTACTATTTTCTTGTAGTGACTAGTACTCCAAATTCTTGAGCTTTGTTCTTTGGAATGACCAAGGGATGAGCAACGAGCAGACAAGGTTGCTCTGTAGCTATCATTTGATTTAGCTGTCACCCTTACATTTATCACTAGTTGTACTAGAGGAATTAGGGCCAGCCTTTTAAGAGTCAGAGCCTAATTAAAAGGGCTGGCCTTTTTAGCAAGGTTATTAAACCTGGACCGGTCATTGAACCGGTCGGGGGTATTGGTAGGTTAGTGGGTTAGACCGAGAGTCAAACCGGAGCTAAATCGGAGCCAAATCGTAAAAAAAATAAAGATTTAATGTTATTAATATAGAATTATAATGAGATTATAAAGGAAATAAAACTTCAAGTGTTTATTTTACATTGAGAAAAGAGCAAACTTGAATAGGCCCAATACTTTTTATCTGCAAATCATTTTTTTGGGTCAACTTTTCTCTGCAAATCTGACTACCTAACAGTTGAAATTTCCTAGGCAAGATCTTGTGGCGTGCAAGTAACCACGCTTTTGAAACTAGATACCTATAGGCTCTCATCTTCTTTCCTGGTTTCTTTCATTTTTCTTTTTGCTCGGCCCTTCAGTTCCGATCTCTCCCTCTCTCTCACTTGCATTCTCTTCTTTCTCAAAGCTATGTTCGTCCAATTTGAAAAAATCAACTCAAACCTTCCACCTAGGCAACACACGGCCCCACTTGCTGCTTGGCGATTTTCGACCTCGACCCCGTCCTGCTCGGTTCTCATCTTTGGATCTAGGGGGACTGGATCTATTCACATCGAACGCATGCTGTAGACCTCGACCTCGACCGACCTCGTTTCCTCGCTCCTCAATCTTTTTTTTTAATTTTTTTAAAAAGGCAATCTTATTTGTTCATTTGAAGCAACATATGATTATTTTCTCCGATCTTGTGAAATTTATGTTGGTATGATGAGAAATTAATTATTTTCCATTTTTTATCTCTTCCCACTAACCCTTAACCCAGGATCAATTTAGTCACTGTATCCGGTTTTCGGATTATCTCTTCGGACGTTCACCGTTTTCAATGGATCTGTTGTTATCAACGGTTTTTTTTCTCATGCATATGTTTCTCTCGATCTCTCTCTCTTTCCCTCCCTGTAAACATCGTCATCTTCAATGGACGTTTTTGGAAAAAAAAGACTCTGACTCCGGTTTCTATGGCAGACCAGACCGGTTTCACGGTCGGTTCGCCCGTTTCTGGTTCGAACCGTCCGGTCCGGTCCGGGTTTAATTACCATGCTTTTTAGGCATGGGGTGAGAAAAATATCTATTTTTTTAAGGCCCAACTTGTGAGCATACGGGCTAGAGCAAGAAGCCATTTTTCTAAATTTTTAACTATTTTTCTTGTGTTTTTTCTAAAGAAATATAATTAGTAAATTATAACAATTAAAGTTCTAATTTAACAAATAAATGTTGTTAACAAAGGTTTAACAACAGGTATTATGCAATAAACAAACACGAGTTACTAAGTGATATCAAAGGTAAATTGTTGTCCACATATAACAATTACAAATAATTAATGAGAAGACTTACCAAAATTAAAAATACTTCTTATAAATATGTCTTGAAAAGTGTAAGTAGTCAATAAAATAAACAACACAAGATATGAAAAAAGCAACCACTAGAAAATAAGTTAAAAAATACAAAATTAGTAAGAATAATTATGAAATAATAAATATCTTTTATAAGTTTTTAATGTTTTGTATTCTTGATACAAAATATTCTTATGAAACTTAATTCTGAAAAAGATAATAACAACTAAATATTTACACATTATTCACAACGTATAAAAAATCAATAATATTATTACGATATAAATAAATTTTTTTTTTAAAAAAAAAAAACATACGAGCCTAAAAGGGCTAACCCCGTAAGACCGATGGCCTAAATGGCTTCTATTTTCGCATTGCCTTGCTGCCTAACATAAAAGATGTAGCAGTGTTGAGAAAAATAAAATGAAACAAGTGGAATCAAAACATAAAAAAGAGTTTTTTAAAAACCCAAAGTAAAAGTTAATTAGACGTCACATGTTTGTAGAAGTTACTAAATTTGCATCTCGCATTGCCTTACTGCCTCTCTCAGCCTTGCACATTCAACTTAGTTGGGTTTTTAGTTTATTATTCCTCCTATTCTTAATATAAGACATTATGGGAGTTGATAATTTTGGTCCTAACTATAAGACATAGTTTTCATATTTGTCAATATTTACCTAATTTATCCTTATTATTGCTCCCTCAAAAATAATCAAAGAGGAGAGGGAACGAAAGAATTTAGTAAGCTTGCTAGAGTATTTTAGAAAATACATGTTATGTTAACTAACTCAACTAATTTTCTTAATATAATTAAATTAAATAAATATATCTTATATCAAAGGTCGGAGGAGTAGTTTATTTTAAGTGTTTTACGCTGGATGCATGGGTTAAACATGTTAGAAGAGTAACTCGTAAAACACAAAAGTGATTTTCCCCTATATCGTATCCTTTTCAATTTGAAACAAGGCTCTCATGCACGTTTTTGTATTAAAAGGCTACAAGCTGTTGTAATTCGTTAACAATATTTAAAGGCATAAATTACGTGGATCCAGCTTCTCTCATTTTCTTTCGTGGAACCATATCCATGGAATATATATGACATGCAACGAATTTTGTGGTGCCATGTGTGCATGTATGATGAGAGGGGGACTACCTCGTACTGAGCCAGTCTTGGGAATCCAATGATATTAAAAATAGAATGAATTGAAACTTTTTTAACAATCACTGTAAGGTCCAAAAAAGAAAAAGAAAAATTTAATCACCCAAAAATTAGATAACAATTGAGAGACATGCAATAGTAAGTTTTAGTGAAGAAAATATTGTAGGTTTTTTTTCTGTCAACTTGTTATTGGCATTTTTGGATAGTTAAACTTAAATACTTTCATTGAGACCTTATAATAATTTTCTCCCAACTTTTTTTGAAAAAAATTCCGTCTCCTTCATTTTTGTCTTTATTTTTAATCAAAATGATATTACAAGAAAATCATATTTGTAGTAAAATATCAAAGCATATTGGAGAGAGCGGGTGTTCTGTTTAATGATATCTATTGACTAAAAATAAATTCGAACTATATATGAATCCAACTGAGATCAGCACGAAGGCATTTTAACAAGAGAGAGTTGTTACCACTTTAATTTGTTTCAACGTATAAACACGCAAAAAAACCATAGCCCAACTAATTAATTAGTTGTGCGTATAGCCATAGGACCACTTGTTAATTAATTGCATATATATATATATATATATATATATATATATATATATATATATATTGGCAAATTATTTTTCGATTCTTTGGACAGGAGAGAGTGCACGTGGGATCTTCTTAATGTTGTGGAATAGTCAAGACGAACGCATAGGCAGCAAGTCCTATTTAATGCTACCACTACATCGTACTACATATACGCCGAACAAGCAGCATGAAATCTCTGTATAACTTATAACTAAATAATAAAGTAATCTCTGTATAACTTATAACTAAATAATAAAGTGAGAATATCGCATGGAGAGATCCTCTTGAGTGAGAACCGGAAGATGGTGTAAGAAAGATGATGATCTTCTCAAGGCCTATGTTCTAAGCTATGATGAAGGAAAATGGCACCTTATCCCTGAAAGATTAGGTGCGTACGCTATATATATATATAAGTATGTAGAGCCGGGAAATCGGATCGGGCCGACTTGTTAGGCCGGCCCGTTTAAGCCTTGGTCCGTCAAGAGCCGGACTTGAAAAATGAGCCAGAAATTTGAAATTGGCCCTATAGGGCCCGTTAAACCTGTTTAACCGTAGTTATTTTGACTGGAAACAGGCAAACAGCCACGTCGTTATTTTGTCTAATTCTATTTCTAGTACATGTGCATTATATATATATATAAACAAAAATAGATAGCTCATTCTACTAGACCAGGCTAGGTACCATTTCACAACCAGAACCTGCAGCTATCTGGCTCATTTCAGTAATATTGTGAGTAATAAATAAAATGGTTAATACCATCTTTGCTCCCTCAAATTTACCCTAATAAATAAAAAGTTAGGAATGTGTGTATATATTACTCAAACTAGCCATGGTTGAAATTAGTGTTATGGCACTTTAATTAAACGACTTTGTACGTAGATGGACATTGATAGCTAAAAGGCTTCCGGGAAGAACAGCAAATGGTGTGAAAAACCACTGGAACACCCATATGCGTGAGGAGAGACGACATGGTTCATCTCAGGAGAGACATCAGTTGGAAGAAACAACCATGAGTAGCCATACACCAACAGTAATAAAACCTCAAGTTTTGAGGTTATCAAGAAGCTCGTCGTCTTGGTGGAGAAATAATAATAATACAGCTGGTGATGGTGGTGAGTGGTCCAGCTCATGAATAGCAAAACCAGCTGCGGGTAGATGAGGAGTCAATAATGGAGGAATGGTGGAAAGTCTTGCTTTTTGATCAAAGTGACTATATTATTGAGAAGGCTTCGTTATAATCAATGTCCATAGAGAGCAGCAACATATATGGCGCGTTTCATTAATTCTGGGATCAGCAGCTTACTTGGATTGATGACTACTTTCACTACAAAAAAAAATAGTTTTAGCGACGGAAAAATCCGTCGCTAAAAAGGATTTTTCCGTCACTAAATGAGTTAGCGACGAAATTTGCGACGGATTTCGCCCGTCGCAAAAAACCTCGTCGCAATTGCGATGGAAAACTCTAAATCCGTCGCAAATTTGAATTTTGCGACGGATTTAATTCCGTCGCTAATTAGCGACGGATTCACAAATCCGTCGCTAATTAGCGACGGAAAAAAATCCGTCGCTAATCCCGTGTAGCAACGGAAAAAATCCATCACTAACCCCATGGGATTAGCGACGGATTGAAAATCCGTCACTAATCCCGCCGGATTAGTGACGGATGGATTTCCGTCGCTAATCCCACGGGATTAGCGACGGATTTTCAATCCGTCGCTAAATTCGAATATTTTTTTTTAAATTAATTTTTTTTTTTATTTTTCTAATTTTTATAAATTTTGATTTTAAAAAAAAAAATTGAAATTTTTTAATATTGATTTAATCAATCATCTGGTCAAAATAATATGTTGTTCAAAAGCAAAGATTCTCATAATTTAATCAACATTCTTTATCGATAGCAATTATTGTCAAAAAAAAAAAGAAAGAAACGAAAAAGATGCAAATGATTTCATTTGATAAAAACGAAAAGCTTTTAATCACGTTCTTGCTAAATTAACACATAACCCCTTTCCATTTTTACTGATTTTTTCATTAAAATAGGAGCAATAATATTATATATATATATATAAAAATAGTGGATTAAAAAAATCTTTGGCGGCATTGATAAGGTATAGCTACAAATAGAATCCAGTGAAGATGGATTACTCTCTCCACTTCTTATTATAAGGATCTCCTTCCACTGAAAGAATGATAAACAAAATAAAATTACACAAGGAGAGATAAATATTGACAAAGATAGGGTAAGAAATTAAACCAGAAATTAAAAAAAAAAAAAAAAAAACAAACAACATACACAAGGACGACACACACATAAAGAGAGAGTTGATATTTCCTTCAATTCTTTCATCCACACGCATCCATACATATATATATATACACACACACATAGTCGCTATGATACCAAGACAGAATTTAGAAGAACAAGAGAATTGGGGAACAATGCATAGGAACAAGAAGGAATAATTAAAATGAATTTAGTAAATAATCAAAAAAAAATCAAACGAAATTTTGAAATTGTATTTTTCAATCAAACAAGAAATTTAAAAAAGGACAGAAGCTAATTTTGAATCAAACAAATAATAAAACGGAATATTAAATTAATTTGATAAAAAAAGGAATATTAAACAATTTCCCTTTCAAATCAAATATTAAAAAATAGTATGATGATGGATTTCAAAATTAGACATCTTTGAATAAATCGATCGAATAATCGAGATAATAAAATAGGAACAAGAAGAAAAATAAAAATGAATTTAGTAAATAATCAAAAACATTTCAAACCAAACTATAAACATATAATCAAGGTATTATACCAAAGAATCTCAATCAAGTATATAAACTACAACAAACATGTCCATTCGCAACTATCTAAAATATATGATAAAAAACTAAAAAAAAGTAATCAAACTTACCCGGCAAACCGGTGACGGCGGAGACTGGAAGGGGCGGCGACAGAGACTGAGGGGCGGCGGCGGCGGTGGCACAGGAGGTGGAGGACGGACAGTGAAGAGGGAAAACGAAGAGCCAGAGGGAAAACGAAGAGCCTGAGACGCAGAAATCGTGAAAGTGAAGGAGGAAGAGAGGGATGGGAAATTATAAATGATTTTGCGACGGAATTGGATTTCCGTCGCAAACCCCAACCGGGTTTTGCGACGGAAATGTAATTCCGTCGCAAATTTTTTTTTTTAAAAAAATATATATTAAATTTAGCGACGGAATTTAAATTCCGTCGCAAAACCCCTAAAGGGATTAGCGACGGAATTCGTTTCCGTCGCAAATCCCATAAGGGGATTAGCGACGGATTATAAATCCGTCGCAAATCCCCTAAAGGGATTAGCGACGGAATCCAAATCCGTCGCTAATCCCCTAGGATTAGCGACGAATATAAACCGTCGCTAATCCCTTAAGGGGATTAGCGACGGAATCCAAATCCGTCGCTAATCCCCTAGATTAGCGACGGAATATAAATCCGTCGCAAATCCCTTAAGGGGATTAGCGACGGAATCCAAATCCGTCGCTAATCCCTGGGATTAGCGACGGAATATAAATCCGTCGCAAATCCCTAAGGGATTAGCGATGGAATCCCAATCCGTCGCTAATCCTCTAATGGGATTTGCGACGGAATCCAAATCCGTCACAAATCCCTTAGGATTAGCGACGGATTTGGATTCCGTCGCTAATCCTTAGACGGTTTGCGAGGGATTTATTTTCCGTCGCAAAACGGCCTTTTTTGCGACAGATTTTTAAAATCCGTCGCAAAAATTTTAAATTTGCGACGGAATTGTAAATCCGTCGCAAATATCTTAAAATTTGCGACGGAAAAATTTCCGTCACAAATTCGTCGCTATTCACGTTTTTTCTAGTAGTGTTTCACTACAAGCCGCGTTCGCCGCTTTTCTCACTTAATCCCAAGCATACTTACTATTAATATCTCTCGGGTCTTTGATACTTTACTCCTTCCGGTCCTCATATAATATATTGTCTATAATTATATTATATATCAGTTTATAAGTTAAACAAATTAATTTAATTTGGAGAAAAAATATAAATATTTTAATGTAACTTTATTTCTTTCTTTAATTTCTAAGGGGAAAAAAAGTTCAACCAAGAAGAACTCTTGCCAATAAAGTCTAAAAACATGTAATAAAGTACTTGCCTACTTGGTGATTATTGTAAGGTTTATTTGAACAACATATAGTGAGTCCAAGTTGCATATATATCTACTGGGTTGGGGTGAGGTGGACAGAATTTACGGAAAAAAAGCGGGGACGAATAATAAAGGCTATGGTTTTTGCGGCGTTCAGGAGACCCGAATAACCCCTAGCAATTGTAAATGTTGCTCCCAAAGTTGAACTTCAGTTCACGTGTGGTTATCAAACCAACCAACCAATTTCGAATAATATTTAGTACTAGTGTATATATATAGCACGTTTTTTTAAAAAAATATATATATATATAGTGGCATAGTTTGTAGGGATTGGCAACCATCTTCTACTTTCTCTCCCGACCCTCCATTATTCATCTCGGCATTTGGATTGAACTATGAGCGATTCAAATTTAATATTTTATAAAAATATTCATAAAATAACAAATTATTAAAAAATAATTTAATAAATTTAAAAACTGTTAAATTTTAGTTACGATAATTTAAAATAGCAACCAAAAAAAAATAAAAAGAAATTTTTATAAAACATTAAATCGAACTGTTCAAATTTCAATGTAAAGGAGATGAGTAGTGGAGGAGAAAAAGATGGGAAGAGAACGGTAAGAATAGAGGACAATAGTCAATCCTAATTTCTGCTAGGTAGACCATGGAAGGGAAATTAACAGTTATGCTTAATGGTGGTTTTATTAAAGTGATTCATCACTTAACTGCTACTTTTGTCGCCTGTTTAGGTGTTTGTTTATAGGGTCCCCAAATCGAAGAATTTCCCTCCAAATAAAATTACGCTCATCGGTTAGGGTGGTATGCCTTCAAATTCAAGGAGTGCTTACAGAGGTACTTACAGATCGTCCACCAATAAGATTCTCATCTCGGCGAGATTTGAACTCACACCTTATGAAATTATAAACAAATTATTTTACCAACTAGACCAATCTTTATTGGTGATGGGGCTGGGTATTTGATTTATCCCAAAATAAAATTCATATACCTAATTTACATTTAAATATGTATAATACAAATATTGAAAAGCTACTCCAAAGTCTTGAGCTTGCTTCTTTGGAATGACTTATAATCTACTACCAATCTGAACGTGTACCCCTTCCTGATATCCTTCACGACCGTCCTCAGAATCTGTTGATTAACAAACTAATCTATCAAAACCTTATTAACCACATACTCATTGTATTAAGCAGAGAAAGCAGTAATTAGGCTAACCGAAAGCATGATGCTGTCCAGGACATGTTGAGGAACCCAAGAGAGGAGTTGAGGAAAAACAATGGTTACATCAGCGTTCAGCTGATTCTTAATAACACAGCCACGAGTTCCACGTGTCTGAGGGTACAAGGTTCCGGAAGCTTCCAGGTTAAAGAAAGGCGGCATGCATGTAATCCGAATGCAGACCTTAGAGCTTCCACTTGTAATACGAATTGAAACTGAGAAAAGACAAAATATGAGAAAAAATAATATTCTCGTTCATTACTCTGTTCACTGTACCATGCTACTGATTTATACACGCCGGACTAAAGACTGATCAGTTACATACATGAAAAGTTGTTACTACAAACTATATAAAGTTATAAACTAGCTAATAAACTTTAAGTTATAGACTCCGTTACCCCCCCTCCCACCACAAGTTGGGGCATATATATTGATCATCCCAAGCCTAGACAAAAGACTATGAAAAGGTTGAGGATCAAGTGGCTTTGTAAAAATGTCGGCAAGTTGATTGATGCTACAGATAGGAATTAGACGGATGATCCCAACTTGAACCTTATCTCGAACAAAGTGGCAATCAAGTTCAAGGTGCTTAGTCCTTTCATGGAAGGTAGGATTAGAAGCAATGTGGATTGCTGACTGATTGTCATAGTAAAGAACAGTGGGAGAAGAGTGAGGAATATGTAAATCAGCAAGTAGATAAAGAAGCCATTTTATTTTAGAAGCAACACAGCCCATAGCCTGATATTCACCTCAGATGAAGAAAGGGAAACAATTGTTTGCTTCTTAGAACGCCATGAAACAAGGGAATTACCAAGAAAAATGCAATAACCAAACAAAAAGCGACGTGTGTCAGGACATCCAGCCCAATCTGAATCGCTGAATGCTTTCAATTGTGAAGAAGAAGAAGCTGGAAAGAAGATACCTTTGCCTAGCCACTTTTTGATATACCGTAAGACCCTTAAAGCTGCTTGATAATGAACATTAGTGGGAGCATGAGCAAATTGACAAAGTTGTTGGACAACATATGAAAGATCCAGTTTGGTGGTAGTAAGATATAAAAGACAACCAACCAATCGTCTATAAGGGGCAACATCAGTGAGTAAAGTACCAGCCTCATGAGATAAACAAGTATGACGAGCCATAGGAGTTGAAACAGGTTTATAGCCCACATAACTAGCATCATGAAGAATTTCAAGAGTTGGCCTAGGATGCGGATATTTGGAGCAGCATGCTAGCTAATCTAGAAAAACAGATGCATGAAGGTGTAGGAGTTCATCCTCGTTGCATTGGACACAATTGCCTTCACCAACTAATGGAAGGTGGGGAGCAAGTTAAATTCAATAATAAGATCTATCGAGTTCCTGATAAAGTGGATGTTTAGTGGATCGTTCCACTTTTTGGCTAAGTTAAAGTGGATGTAGATGGATCAGTTAATAACCATAAAGTTGTAGCTTATGGTGGCAATATTGTTTGAGATAGCAATGAGGCATGGGTGACAGGATTCTGAAGATGGAATATCACCTAAAGGGGGGTGAATAGGTGATCTCAAAAACTTTTCACGAATCGCACACAGGCACAAATAAAACAATGACAGAGAAAGGAAATAGACACAGAGCAATTTATACTAGTTCGGTCTAACACTTCGACCTACGTCCAGTCCCCAAGCACACCTTGGGATTTCCACTAACTCTTCAAATACAAATACAATTACACACTCTGTAACTTATGATGGTCCTTTCACACTTAGACTCACTCCCCCTTACAAGTTGTAATCGTATACCCACACTTAAAGTTTCATAACCTTAAGATTTAAACAGAAAATGATATAAGAGTTTAACAAATCCTCACGAGTAGATAATGAATGAACACTGAAGTACAAGAAATATCTGAAGATATTAAGTGAAGTTAATGAAACAGTTGATCGCAATAACACAGAATTGAATACGCAGAGTTTCGATAGGTGACAGAATTGAATGTGGTGAGCATTTATAGTGATCTTCCATTAATACCGTTGTGAAGCTTTGTGAACTAGACGTTGAGTCTCTTCGTAATTCTGTTAGGCATAGTTGATCTCCATTGAGCATATTCGACTGTTGCTTCATTAAATGCATTCGCTGACGACTGTGCTTGTGCAGTGAGTGACTTAGAATGATAGCCGGAATAAGTATGCCTCGAATGAATATTTTTGACTATAACCAGCTTTAGTTCTGATTGTTGCTCTGTTTCTGAGACGCATTTAATGCTACTGACACGTCGGATTGCTTTTTGCTCAAATTCAATTTAAACAAGGTTAATCAACTGAAACTTATTCAAAAAGATGATTAAATATGATATGAATAAGTTTGGGCATGATTAAGAAAGAATAAACAGTAACCCAGAGTTTTTAGGAAGAATTCAATGATGCGTGAAAGATGATACAGATGTTGCAAATACATTCTCGAGAATTGTTCATATCATTCTCGAGTAGCCATTGAAAGAAAGCCTTTACAAAGATCATCTCTCGATGATACTCGAGAACCAAGTTAAAGATACTTGAGAATGATATGATCAGAGAGCATTCTTCAATAGGAGAGTTTAAAACATACTTGAGAATTCATTATCCATTCTCGAGAACCATACTCGAGAATCTAAATTTCAATGCTCGAGAATGTCATGAACCGAGAGCATTCAACATATCAAACCATACATTCTCGAGAATAAACTTACTCGAGAATCACACTACAAAAAAACCGGTCATTTGTAGCGGTTAAAAATACACATTAGTAGCGGTTTTAAATGTGACAAATGAACTTTGTCGCGGTTACTAAAACCGCCACAAAAACGACCGAAACAAGGACATTTGTAGCGGTTAAAAAAACCGCTACTCAACGCACATAAACCGCCACTATTGAAGGCTAAGCCGACAACTAATGAACACATTAGTCGCGGTCAAAAAACCGCTACAAAATTTTCCCGCCATTAAATTTGTCGCTATTAAGGTCGCGGTCAAAAAACCGCTACAAAACATTCGGCCATCACATTTGTCGCGGTCATTAAACCGTGACAAATTTGTTTAAATAATTTTTTGTCGCGGTTATACAACCGTGACCATTTTCAAGCCATTATTCTTTAAAAAAATTTTGCCGCTTTTTTTATTTGTAGCGGTTTTTAAAACCGTGACAAAGGTGTCAAAACAATTTTTTGTCGCGGTGATATCACCGTGACCAAATTCCCGCCCTAATTTTTAAATTTCAGATGTCCCTCGTTATTTTCGTTTTTGTAGCGGTGTCATAACCGCGACAAAAAGATGAAATTTAAAAAAAAAATTTACAAAAATTTTTTTGTGATTATAAAATGTTGAATTAATAAACATTTATATTTTTACTAATTATAAATGGATATTAACATTTGATAGAAAACTGTATAAGATGTCTTTAAATGTGTAAAAAGAATGAGAATCAACAATTTATGAGTTAGTTAAATAAAATGAATTTTAAAAAACAAAAATGTGGGAAAGTTGATCAAAGAATAAGTAGGGGAAAGTAGAAAGAAAGTTGAGAATTGACAAAATATACCCGTAAAATAAGATAAAATAATATCATCGGGTAGAAGAAAAAAACAAATATTTCGAGAATGGCTAGATTTGATGAAGTTTAGAGACACTTACCCCATCCAAACACTTTGCCTCGTTCAGAAAACGTGAAAATATAAGAGAGAAAACGTGAAAATATAAGAGAAGACAGACAGAAAGCGGTTGGTGGCGAGGTATTTATTTTGATCTCAGCGCAACATTTTGTAGCGGTTGTTGTGTCGGTTTTTGTAGCGGTTAGCTTAGTAGCGGTTTTATCTAACTAGTAGCGGTTATTAACCGCTACAAATCAAATTTTGGTAGCGGTTATTTTTATTATTGTAGCGGTCATGAACCGCTACAAAATAATTTTTTTACATTTTTTTAAAAATAAAATAAAAGGAAGAGAAGGGATAATTTTTCGTCTCAATCTGCGTCAGCATCCCTACAAAAAAAGTTTGTATAAAAAGTTATGTTTGAGTTGAATTTAGAATAAGACATATATAAAACTTTTGTGAAATCAAAATTTTTATATTTCATATTGCGTCTATTTAAAAACGTAGAACTATAGGTAAAGTGTCATCGCCGTCTGGGAAGAAGTTTTCAAAGCGCGGGTTTGGAGCGGCTCACAATCGTAGGCGACGTTCTCACCATCGCCCATGTCATAAAGGTCCCGAGGCTTTAGGTGAACCACCATATTCCAATCCTGTGCCTCTCATCGGCGACATAATAAACCCGATGGGCCTCTCGAGGCGAGAATATACGGCTCGTCATCTTCGACCGACCGGTGTGAATAGGGCGAGAGAAATTCACCGATGTGATGCCTAAGTCATCGGTCGTGAGTCCGGGACGTTGTCGTATTCGCCCACAAACACTTGAGCAGCGTCACGAGAAAATGCCTTGGTAAGTTATCGACCACATCAAGCGGCTTTCCATAATACGGGACGTCACCGAACCGCATGTTCCGTCAGCTCGCTCGCTCGCATAACTCCTCGTCCCAAACGTGCCATATACACCGAGTTTTGGGTGAGCAATCCCGATCTCGTGAAACCGTGCAAAACTTGAAGCCATTCACATTGTATGCCGTAAATCTTTGGGCGTGGTCAAGCGGGCGAGTGCGAGAGCTCGAATTCTGGCGAGTGGGGGTTGTGGTCATTCATTATTCTCCTCCTAAACCAACCCCGGGAATTCTCGTGGACCTTTCTATCAATTTCGGAGGATGTACGTGAACGGATCCTCAGCGACGCTTCACATGACTCCCGAATTCCCTACAATTTAAACATGCGATGACGAGCAATAAATGTGCCTATAAAATGTCGGGAAACATATAGGATAACAAATATATCTGTGTGCAATCCTTCGAAGGTACGGTTCAACTTGAGTGCAATTGATCAAGACATGTCTATGTGCTTGAAACTTCTCAAGTGCCGTGAGTTTGAAGTTCTCACATCCGCCAACTTGGTTTACCAACACGAGGGAATAACAACTCGAAGCCGGCGCTCGGGTCCGGCTCGGGACAATCGTCCACACGAGGCGGCCGGTTGAATGACGTCTCAATGTCATCAAGGTACCTGGAACAAAAATATAAGACCTCATCCCCAATATAACCTTCGCTATTGAACCTTCGGGCCACGCCTTATTCCTCACGTAAGATTTCGGTTTCCCAAGGAACCTATAAAGTAATGAGGAAAAATGTCGATACATCAATGGTTAAACATGCGACTAGGAAGTAATATAATGCTGAAGTAATTAATTTTAAAAGAGTACCTCTCAATAGGATACATCCATCGGTAGTGAACCGGCCGGAAAGCTTTGTTTCGTGAACAAGGTGTCTTGTCGGGTGAACCATGACCGTGAAAAATGAAGGAGGAAAGATCATCTCCAAATGGCACGGCGTAAGAATGATTTCTTTGTTGCAACCGGTCGAGCTCCTCCACGATCAACACCTTGGAACACAACTTCCGAAAGAAAGTACAAAGCTCGACCAAAACGATCGACACATCGAGAGGCGTGTATTTTTTATGGCCGGCGGAAGTAAGCGCTGCATAAGCACATGTGAGTCATGACTCTTGTTGATAACCTTCCGAGCTCGCACGTCCACACATCGTGAAATGTTGCTTGAATACCGTCGGGAACTTTTATTTTCTTCAAAGTGGCGAGGAAGATTTCCTTATTCGGTTTTGTCGGGGTGAATTTTGCCGGTTGAAATCTGTCATGCTCATCCGGCCCACGCGTCTCGCACGAACCCCCATCTCCCATAAATATTTTCTCGCTCGAAGATGATCTTTTGACTTGTCTGATTCGTTCAGAATCGTGTACAACACATTGTCGCACACATTCTTTTCAATGTGCATGACATCCAAACTTTGTCAGAGCAATTTATCTTTCCAATATGGAAAAGTGAAGCAGACGCTTATCTTCTGCCATTCTTTGGGTCCGGAACCGAAGCCCGACCGTCTTTGTCCGGCCTTTGCGCATCGTCTTTCTTCCCATACTCAAAATCAACATCCACAATCTGCTCTATGATCTCTCGCACCGGATAATATGCGAGGAGGTCCTCTTTTTTCTGTTGCCCATTGAAACGGTTGCGTTGCAACTAAACTGTGCGTACCATCGAGAAACCTCCGGTGACCCATGAAGCACCACTTACGATCGTGGGGAAGCGCGCGAGTCGAGTCAAAATTGCAAGCCGGACACGCAAGGCCGGTATGCACATTCCACCGGATAATGTTCCCGGTCCGGGAAGTCAGCGATAGTCCACATCAACGCCGCACGCAAGTTGAAGAGTGTCTTCTCGTGCGCGTCATACGTCTCGACGCCTACGTTCCACAACTCCACCAACTCCTTGATAAGCGGTTGTAGATACACATCGATGTCATTTCCCGGTGCCTTTTTGCCTGGAATGATCATGGACATAATGAAGGAGCTGTTTCATACACATCCAAGGGGGCAAGTTGTAAGGTATCAAAACAAGCGGCCATATACTATAACTTGTGCTAAGATTACCAAACGGATTAAAACCATCGGTGGCCAAAGCAAGACGAACATTTCTAGAGTCCGCGAAATCGGGAAAGTCGAGTCGAACGCTTTCCACGCTTCACCATCACGTGGATGTCCGAGTTTACCATCTTCGTTCTTGTCGGCTTCATGCCACCTCATATGCTCATTTTGTCTTGGACGACATAAATAATCTTTGTAATCGAGGTTTTAAAGGAAAGTACACGAGAATCTTTGCGGGTTTCTTCTTCGCTTTTTTCCTTTACGAATCGTCCCGAACCTCGAAGTGTGACACTTCTTACAAGTCTCCCTCCGAGCGTCCTCCCCCAATAAAGCATGCGTCGTTGGGGCGGGCATCAATTTTTTCGTAGTTCAATCCCAATTTGTTGATTATCTTCTTGGCCTCGTAGAAGGTTGTGGGAATGTCCACGTCGGGGAAAGCATCTCGTAGTAATTCCAACAACATCGACATCGCCTTATCGGTGATGCCACACATGCACTTGATATGGTACAATTTGATCAGAAAGGATAATTTTGAATATTTCTGACAACCTTGATACAGAGGACGATCGCTCTCATCCATGAGGCTGAAAAATTCCCGAGCTGCTTCATTCTTGAAGAAAACTAGTTCAGGACCCTTCACTTCTGTCGTGAAGTTGTCGTCTTGAACACCAAAAGCGTCGACTTGACTTCATTTAGGATCATCTTGATTTATTTGATTTCCTACTTGTGAGGTTTGAGGAAGATGATCCCCATATCCCATACCACGTTTCTCACCATGAACATCCCAGAATGTATATGCTTCCCCGGAAAAGGCTTAATAAGCGGATGTTCCATAGCACCTTCTCGTGTTTGCCACTTCTTAAACTTGCATCTACAACAAGGACACACGATCTTGCCATTAATGCTAGCGTGAGAGAAGGCGAAATCTATGAAATTTTTCAATCCCGCTAAATATACAGGAGAAGCTGGCGGCATCTTGATCCATGACTTATCCATCTGTAGTAAACAAAGCTAGGAAAGCATACAAATGTGGAGACAATGTTTAATTACTATCATCTCAGAACTGGAGATGTTTAAATGCAACAGGGGACAATTTGTAGCGGTTACAAAACCGCGACATCCACCGCAACGAAATTTACATTTGTCGCGGTTCCTTAACCGCGACAAATTGAATAAAAAATCCGCCTTTACCTAGTAGCGGTTTTATAACCGCTACGAATTCGATACCAAATGATGGACCGTTATTACATTTTGGCGGTTTTTTTCTTTGAAATTCAAAATTTGTCGCGGTTATGAAACCGCTACAAATGAGAATCAAATTTGTGGCGGTTCTTCATTGAAACCGCGACTAATATATTTTGTGGCGGTGAAACTCTAAAACCGCTACTAATGTATTAAAATTTAAAAATTTTTAAAATGTAAATTTTTAATAAAAATCATATTTTAATAAAATTTAAATTTTCATAACATTAGAAAAAAAAAGATAACAAATGTTTAAATTGTAAAAATCTACGAAAAAAAGAAAACAAGTAATTACATTTAATAAAATTGTCATCAAACATCCGGGCATACAAAAGAAGAACTAACTATCGGGAGTCCGATGATCGATCATCTCGGGGGTCTCTCTCGGGGGCGGCGCGAGCTCGACCGAGGTAACATCGTCCTCCTCCTCACCGAGCATGTTCGGAGGGGGGCGGCGGGGAGGCGGGGAGCCGAGGGGAATCCTCGAAGATGAACGGAGGGGAGGCTCGGGAGACGGAAGCGTACGTCAAAGCAACTGTCCAAGGCCCGCAATTGCCGGCTTTGCTTCGAGTAGCGAACCAACGGTTGAGGCTCTCCCGCATGCGCCTAGTCTTGGCCTCATTCCTCGCAGACTGCGGCAACACGCTCGGCAACTGCGCGCGGCAACTTTCTCGGCAATCATCGCATCAACCGCCTCGGGTTGTTGCTCCTCGAGCCGGAGGTCCGGCGCCGAGGAGGAGGCCTTGCCGTACACCATGCTAGGCACGCGCGCTAGCCCAAAGCCCCTAACACGGCCGGGATGCTCGACGGGGCCCACACGCGGCTTTCAAAGTGGCATGTAGGATCAATAGAACCCCGTGACTCGGGGTCGCGACGCTCGTATCTCTTTTTGGCTCTCGCTCAATACGGGTCCGCCGCACATATTTCATAAAACATTAATCAAACAATTAAATTAAATTAAGTTAAATTAATATTTTTTTTTTAACTTACTATTATCTCCCTCGCTTCGCGAGAGATCGGCGTCCCATCACGGTGTCTATGTGTGCGTGTCCACAACTCCCCATAGTCCGTCGACGGTTCTCCTCCCGAGCCTTCTCTTGCTAAAAGAATATAAACTTTGTTATTTCTAAAACGAAACAATAATCATTTAACATACGATGAATTTAGCTTTTAATATACCATCTCACTGTAGGTCACAGCAAACGTCTTGGATCCTGACGTGTGATTGACCCTTTGAGCTGCCCTGGATCTGGTGTTCCTCTGCGATAGAGCACCGCAAAATAAATGAGTTGTTTGTGCAATTTAGGTACAATAGAAGTGTAGTCAATGTATTTTACTCTAATTAAACCAAATCTATATTTTACTCTATATTTAAATTTTTAAACTACATTCAAACAAAATTAATTAGAACAAATTTTCAACTACATTCAAAACTAAACTATATTAATTAAAAAACGTACTGTCAGTGGACTCCTCCTATATTGGACAAAAGCTGCCCATTCATTTGGCTCCACGCCGTCCGGGACGTTTGCCATCGGTTGTTGCACGGGCATAGTCCCATCTCCATTCTCGCGGTCGTACGAGACGACCCCTCCGGCTTTTCCACGCTTCTCCCATCTTCATCTTGACATACCTCTTCGCGTTGGCTCAGTTTTAAACTTTTTCTACATTATAAAATAATTAGTAATTAGTAATTAATTAATAATTATTTAAGAAATATATAACGAAATGAGCCACAATTTATACACCTTAAAACTATTAACATGTAAAATTTAATTACACAACATAACTTACCGCACAATGTCCTCGAACGCCTATCCTTGTTTTCCTTCGGGACCTTTTTCCGTCGTGGAAATAGATTGGGAACCATGCATAATTCCCACCTAACGTGACGGGTATCGGTTTAACGGGTGGCCACCGGTCCCCGTCGGGGTCCGTGCCGTGTTCCAGGGGACTATCATGCGATAGTTGTCCCCCTCCCCGACTCGACTCGGCGTATGAAGATCCGGCGTCCTCCTACGACGTTCCCATGTGGATCTGCATAATTATAACAAAATTGTTATATTGTATTTAAATTTAAATTTTATTTGTTTCCAATAAATTACTTATACTTACCTTCGACATCCACCGCAAATCCGGTGGAACGAGAAGACGACGGTCGGGGTTCCCTTGCTCCCGCTCGTTCTCCTCATCGAGAAACCGCTCGCTTCATTTAAGGGAAACTCAATGTCGATGTCCGGATTTTCCTCATTGAGGATGTCCTCAATCGATAGAGTTACGCCTCGACCTCCACCTACGGTCTCATGTAGGTCATTGGGCTTGGGATTGGCTGATTTACAAAGAGCTCATCAAACTCATTCCCAACCTGAGGGGGCTGAAGAGGGTTATCTGGCTGAGGGGGCGGGATATTTACTCTAGGAGGCTGAATGGTGATATTTAGAATCCCACGACCTCTCCTACGGCCCCCTGCACTACTACTACCACCCCTGATAAACTTTTTCGGTGGTTCAACTGCCTTTCCTTTTCCTTTATTGGGAGAAACCATGATGTTGAAAGGTAAAAGCGAAAAGAGAGAAGTGAAAAAAGAGAGGGAACAGTACGCGCGTGAATTTCAAAGGTGAGAAGGTATATAACCGCTACAATTAGTCGCGGTTATAGCCAAATAACCGTTACAAAATTAATAACCGCGTGATTTGTGTAGCGGTTTTATCTAAGACCGCCACTACGGCCCCGCGACAAATGTGCCTCGTTCGGGTGACAATTTGTAGCGATTCGTAAAAACCGTTACCAAATTAATAACCGCGTCATATTTGTAGCGGTTATGCAAAGACCGCTACGTCCGACGCGACAAATGTTCCTCGTTCTATGTGAATATTTGTAGCGGTTATACAAACCGCTACAAAAGTTCACTTGAACGTTATTACCAAAACCGCTACGAGATCTTAATATATTTTTTTAAAAAAATTTCCAAACTAATTAGTTTGATTTATCAAAAATCAAACTAATTAGTTTGGATTTTTTCTTTATTATAATCAAAGCATTCTCAATTATTTTCTTTAATTTCGTTATAAAATTAGAAATGACAAGTCTATTGAAAATTGTCCAACATGCCTATGAATATTCGGATTCGGTATAGCCACCGATCTCCCGGAAAAACTCACGACTCATTTTGATCGAGATATTTGCCGAGACAAAGGTGGCTAGTATTGAACCCAATATTCGATGGCGTGTTAGACATATTTAGAGGAGTAGAAGTCTTCAGGTCAATGAATATCTGAATCTGGATTGTCACTGAAGGAACCTTCTCGACTTGAACGATGAGAAGACAGACAAATATCTCCACTGAGAACAAAGCCAAGAATGCTCTTTCAGCGACAAAGCCAGATTTAGAATATTTTTAAACATTATAATTGTTGTACGGATGGAATGGGGTATTTATAGAATAAATTTTGTAGCGGTTATTGTGAGAACCGCTACCAAATTTGAATTTTTGACGCGGTCAACGTGTCGCTTTCTTCTAACCGTGACAAAGGTGTGTCGTTTCGTGATTTGGTAGCGGTTATTTTGACATAACCGCTACGAAACAACCGCATGACGGACTTCGCGCCATAACGCGCCAAAGGCCGGCGCCATATTTGTAGCGATTGGGTTTTGTGAACCGTGACAAAAAGCGAAGCAAAATGGTCAAGCATTTTGGCGGCAATGCTTCCGTTACTAATTTGTGGCGGTTGGGGTTTAAACCGCTACTAATTTGTTCATTTGTAGCGGTTGCTCTTGACCGCTACAAGATCACCGCGACAAACGTTACGTTTTTTTGTAGTGTCACTTACCCATTCTCGAGAATTGATTAACTGAAAAAGGGAACACTGTCAGTGAACAGGTTATATACTCGAGAATTAAGAACTAATTCTCGAGAATTATATCAGAGGATATGATAGTGGATCTGTCAAAGCATACTGAGAATACTTTACCCATTCTCGAGAATTGTTACCTGAAACACTAAGGCAGAGAGATTAAATTGTGGATTCTTACCCATTCTCGAGAATCCTTACCATATACTTGAGAATCCTTTACTTACAGAGATGCAAACCAAGTTAAATCTGATTCAAAACCTTAAAACCTTTTAAACCTTGTTATTATCAAAACACTGGGAGCTAACAGATTCCAATAAAGGATTGGCTTTTGTTCAGTTACTGCAATTGAATTACAAGCAATCAAAGCAGGTATGCAGATTTGTCGACACCTTGGTTTCACAAAAATTAAGTTGCACTTAGATTCCACAAAGCTTATTCATCTATTGACATCAGAATACAGGATGTATCATCCATTAACTCAAGAGATTTCTAAATTAGATCGTTGATTTTCTTTGACTGGGATATTGAAATAATTCATTCAAATAGAGGAGCACTAATATGTACAGATTTAGTGGCCAAGATGGCACAAGAAGTGGACACTGATCGAGCTTAGTTTATTACAAATTCTACCATCTTGTTGTCTCAATCAAATGTTAGTCGACTTACGCTAATTTTGGTTGACATTGTGTTGTGTAGTGTCATTATGACACAATCCAAGAGGTAACTCTTGTCTTACTTGTCCCCAAAAAAAAAAAAAAAAAAAAAAAAAAAAAAAAAAAAAAAAAAAAAAAAAAAAAAAAACTTAAGGGATATTGATAAGGATGATGTTTTTGTTTCACTAATATGGGTTAAATGTTTTTAACATGTGTAAAAGGTAGGAGCAGATTGTCTCAGAAGACTTTTCCTCAGATCTCTCAGAATCTCAATGAGACCGTTGGTTTCTTTTAATCGTAGCCGTCCATTTGTTTGCTTTTAATATACAATACGACTGTTGGTTTAGTTTAGTCCTGGCCATTCATTTGTGCTCCCCACCCTCACTCTCACTTAATTTACTGTTTCCTTGGCCCATACCTCAACCTAATTGGTCCAAACTCAGTAAAAGTCATCCCACTTTTCTTCTCGCACGTCCACGTGTTAGACACACAGTATTGCCACTTTCATTTAATATTAATCATTCAATCATGCAGCACCGAAAATTCTACTGATTATATTCTTAGTAAAATTGCCAACCCGGAAAATAAAATATCCACCAAAATTGTTGTCCAAACAAAAAGATCTAAGAAAATTATTGATCCAAATTATCATTAACTCTCGCTGTAAGTTCATGATTCCGTTTTTTAAGTTTAATTTAATTCATCAACATAACTTAAAATAATGATAGGTCATGGGGAAATTAAATTTTTACTATTTGACTATATTAACCTTTTCTCTTGGTTTTTCTATAATTTTAGTCGGGTCCCTATAATTTAAAACTCTTTATTCATTTTCATAAATTTTGAAAATTATGTTGAACCACATTTTTCTTAACATTATCAATGTGAATTTAGATTCTGAAGTACTACTTTGATCATAAATATAAGACATATTTACTTAATTTTATTAGATTAAGATATCCATCACTACCATCCAAGGGAGGACCCAAGGCCCCCTAATTTTTTTTTCAAAAAAAAAAGTAAGTAAGGAAGTTCCCATTCATATATTTAATTATTCACTCTGCAGAGTGAGGGCTACGATGGAAGTTGAAACTTCTAATAGCTCAAGATTCCAAGAATCCTGTGGAAGAGCTAGATCCAGAGACACATATGCATAATACAACTCGCTAGTTGCTGCTATTCAATTACAAACACACCATATATATGTGTAGGGGCTTGAGTAGTATGGAAAAACTTCTGATCAAATGATAATCTTCACTATCATGAGGAACTGGAAGTGGAGCAATGTGATAATGAAGTTTCTCATATTTATCATCAATGTCGTTATCACCCTCTTGAACAAATCCAACTAATCTTGAAGCTATTTCAATGTCTTGAAGTGATTGTGACATTTTCACCGAAAAGAGTAACATAGTAAAATTCATGACAAAGAGTTTAGAATGCAACAAGTTAAAGCATTGGCATTCATCAGCTATAGGCCCCATAGAATTGAATAACTTTTATACAATAGCATTCACACCTTGTTTCCAATCACCTTCAACTTGCATTAAAACCAATTAATAGTTTAATACTCCTAAGAAAATTCAAGTTTCCACGAACTTACACCTCACATTACTTTTTGACATGTCCCATGTTACTCTGTAGTTATTAAAATTGCTGTTGACCAGAAGGATAACAAACTTCAACACTCTTTTGAGATGATTCAATGGATTCCAAGTTATTAAACATTGATTGTGAAAAATCATTAACTTCCTTGTATCATAGTTACAATATGAAAACACGTAAAGTAAGAGTTAAGTGAAGTGATCTTAATATATGTAATAGATTTCTTTTAATTTTTTATATATTACATTTGTATATTTCAAGTACCACTCTGGTCCTATTTATAAGTCCACTTTGACCAAATCTCACATATCAAGGAGAGGTAGTTGACACAATGATTATGGGGATAAATTTTTAACTTTGCCCTCATTTATGATTAGGTATTTTTCAACTGTTTCTTCTCTCTCTATCTTTGGGTATAATTATTTGGGTAAAATTGTCACAATCTAATTTATTATATGAAATTGGACTTATAAATAGAACCAAATTTTGTTAGTCAAAATGGATTTATAAATAAGACCAGAATGGTACTTTTATTTATGATATAGTATTTTTTATTTTCAACCACCATCATTAAAATTCCTAGGTCCGCCACTGCTACCATCAACATCTTCCTCCAAAAAATCAAGAGGAATGATACAGTAGCTTAAGGTCTAGTGTATTAGGTTTAAATAGCAATACAATAAATTTTGTAAATAATATTATCATGTTTGTTAAAATCTACGAAGTCGAATCAAAACAACTCTTTTTTTTTTTTTCCATACTGATTCATTCTTTATCCCTCATTTAGTTCATGTTGTTGTGTTAGATGATGAAGAATGATGTGTTCAAGAGTGTTGATAACAGCAAAGACACATGGTCTGTTCAAACGAAGGTGCTAAGAAAATGGGTGATCCGTAAGAAGGCGCCTCCATATCCTCTCTAGAAGATTGACATGATTTTGGTTGATGGAGAGATTGTCCAAAAAAATTTCATAACTTTATTGAGTTTTCTTTATCCTTTCATGTTCCTTTTTAATTTATGTATTCATTATAACACGAATTGTACTAGGTCCAATTGTTGGGTACTGTAGTGGAGTACTTAAGTTAGATTCCATCAGTTGCGCATAGATAATGCGAATGATAGCTTTGAAGATCTTTATCATAAGCTGATTCTTAAAGTTAGTGTATCAAATATGTTGATAAGGTATATTGACCAAGTAGTTGGGTTGTACAATGAAACTAGGTTACGAATAACACATTTGGGCAAAAACTTCATCAAAGCAAGGGCATTGAATGGAATAAGCGTTGGTGAAGATATATATATTAATTCATCGCATGGACATGAATCCATCAGAATCTAACCTACCTTTCAACATGGTGAGGAGGCAATTGCCAAGCAATATTTCCTTTACAATGGCCATCAACAAAAACAAAATCCAGTTAATGTCTAATGTTGGGTTTTACATTCCAAGCCCGGTTTTTTCTCACAGGCAATTGTATGTCGCATTATCAAGAGTAAATAGCTTCAATGGGTTTAAATTATTAGTATTGGATAAGTGGAAGAAATGTGTGAACCAAATGACCAATGTAGTTTATGGGGATCAATTTAAGTCCTTTCTAGAAAACACAAACCCGTGCAACACACGAGGTATTATCATATTTTTCTCATACGACAAATCAATCGTCTATGATTTTTATAAGAAAGTGAATGACATGTAAGGAAATGAGATCTGAATCATTTGATACACATTATTAACCTTAACTTGTATGATTTGTTCAGGTAAAAGAAAAAGTTGCATGATTAAAAATGGTTAAAAATCCCTCTTATAGAATTTATTGCTCAATTGTGCTTTAAATTTATTTAAGAACTCAAGTGCAACTTTTCTTTAACTCTGTGTAATATATTTTTAACTATATGTGTGTGTGTGTGAAATGGAAGGCAGTGGGACATATATAGCTAATTGGCAATATGTTACTGTGGTAAGGAAATACCTGTACCATCCCCGCCTGTGTGCAAGTTTCCTCTCTTCTGTGTGAGGGTGGGTGAGGTCTTGGTATCTCAGCTAGGTTGGAGTTCTTAGAACGAAGACCATCCTGTTCTTCTTTTTGTTCATCTGAGTGTTTCTGTGGTGCAAGTATGTAGGTTCTAAGGCTGTTAGGAGGGTTGGAGGTTCAGGGGTGTGGCAGCATGGAACTGGGATCGACAAGTAGAAACAGCAAGAGTAAGAAAGTGGTTCTATCTATTGACCGGAAAGCGATAAAACAGGGCAACACGTTAGTTGGTAAGATTATCACCAGCAAGAATTTGAATGTACCCACTGTCATTACGATGATTAAGAAGGGTTGGCAACTAGACAAGGAAGTGGAAATACATGACCTAGATAGGGATCAACTCACATTCCTTTTTCGATTCAAGGAGGCCAGGGATTTCAGGCGCATTTTGAAGGGGCGGCCATGGTCGATTCAAGGGCACTTGTTGAATCTTCAGGTATGGGAGGAGTGTATGGTATTGAAAGACGTGGATTTCTCCGTTGCGCCTTACTGGGTCCAATTTCATGGAATACCTCTCGAAGCTTTCAACAGCAGCAACGTGAAGATATTAGGGGACTCGGTTGGAGAAGCGGTTATGTTTGAAAAACCCCTCTCGAATGGTAATTTAGGGCAAGGCTTTATGCGAGTGCATGCTCTCATTTCTATGAACGAACCTTTAACCACCGGCTTTTGGGTTCCACGTGACCAGCGGGATCCGGCATGGGTAACGGTTAAGTACGAGAGGCTGCAGAATTTTTGCTATAAGTGTGGGTGCATTGGACATGATAATAGGGGGTGTAAACGTGTATTAGATCAGGGGGAGGAAGAAGGGGAAATGCCCGGGTATGGAAGTTGGCTAGGAACTCCGACTGTTCGAACATTAGAGGACTCGTTGGAGGTATGCAAGGAGGATTGGATAGAGGCTCAGCTCACTAAGAAAAAGAGTAATCCGGCCACCAACCACCAGAGTGGGTCACTGGAGATGGAGGAGTCGTCTGAGAGCAATTTGGATCCTAGGAAGGATTTGTGTCAGAAGACAGAGTAGCAGGGTAAGGAGATTGTGTGTTGCCAGACGATGGGAACGCCGCCAACGCGTGAAACGAGGGGCTCAAGTTCAAAGGTTAGAGTTGACCTTGTTGAGGACAATGCATTTATTACGCCTGGGGGCGGCTTGTCATGGGTTTCTCCCTTGGTGCAAGATAGTGACGTAGGTAGGCAGATAGGGGGATGGGTGGACGCTGACAACGAGCTTGTGGGCTGTTCGTTGGAGGTGGGCCGTGGAAATGGGTCAAGTCCAAATGCTCGGATAAGGTCGAAAGAGGAGGGGAAAAGCCACTAAAAAAAAAGCTTATTGGCCCGTTTAGATGGGTTTTTTTTTTTTGGTCATAAAAAAGAACTTTTTAATGTAAAAAAAATGCTTTTTTATTAATTTATGGATTTAGATGATTTTTTTTTTTAAAAGCAAAAGTCACAAAAAAAAAAGCCAAAATGCTACTTTTTTAAAAAAAAACTTCAATTTGGAGCTTAAAAAAAAACACTTTTTTTTTTAAAAAACGAGCCCTTAGTGGCATTAGGCATTGAAAAAGCTCACATGAGTGTGTTTGGGTTGGTTTTTTTTTTATTCTTGGCCTTTTTACCTAAACGCACAATAGAAAAAAAAAAAAAAAAAAGAAAGCTCTCCCCTCTAGCTTTTCTGAAACGCAACCTTTTTGTGGGGTCCGTTTTTGACTGATAGAGGGAGAGAGAAAGGAAGGAACATTTTTCTTAGTGGGGCCCATTTTTGAGCGGAAGACAAAGGGAGAGAGAAGGGTAGGGTCATTTTTCTTAGTGGGGCCCATTTTCTGACCGAGACAGAGGGAGACAGAAGGGAAGGGGAAAGAGAGAGAGAAAGAGGGGGAAGTTAGAGTGAGTTGAGACTCTCTTTTGTTAATTAAGGACTTTATTTTATTAATTAATGACAAAAACTTTAATAAATCATGATTTATTGGATTATATATTAGTTTATTAGTCAAACTAATTAATTTGAAAAAAAAAGAATAAGAATACTCTTGAATAATTTAATTAGTTTTAGAATCTCTAAAAAAAAATGTCATTTTTGTCTTATATTTAGGTTCAAGGGGAGAATTCAATAAAAATGTATATTATTTTCAATCATTTTTCATCTCAATTGATTTTTAAAATAATAATCTAAGCATTTCTAAGTTTAGAAAAAAGTCACTTCTACAAAAGCCAAACAGACAATCCAAACACAAATCACATTTATAACCTGATTTTTTTCCTATCGAGCTTCTACAAAAGTCAAATAGCTTTTAAGTTATCGTTCCCACCACTAACCCAAACAGGGCCATTGCAAATAACTTTCAATTTTACAAAAGTTACTTATACTACTATCGATTCAAACACAAATCATATTTGACAATCTGACTTTTACTCAATCATACTTTTTTATAAGTCAAATTGTAAGTAAATCCTTTTTCCCATTATGATCAGACACCCAGATTAGTCATAAGTTGTGACGTTGTGGTTACCAAACAAGAGAGAGAGAGAAGGGAATTTGTACACGATAAGCATCTTTGCTTGTACTCTTTTTAGCCGCCTCATTAGAAAAGTTGAGTGATCGCGTGGAAGTTGCCGTTATTGAACTTGCGTACAGAGCCGCTCAGGATGGACCCCCACCCCCAATCCTGTCTGCAGGCGGAGGTTTCCAAGCATCATTCTTCTTGAGAGCAATATGTACGAACGAAATGTTTCCAAGTTTTAACTTTTAAGAATCATATCAGTAAGTAGGGTCGACTGGCCGGGTTATGTAATCTTCCTCAAACAGAAAATTGTTCCTCCATGCTCCATTTCCATAGGAACCATATAGACACACCCATAACAAATTCCACTTCAATGAGTCATCATCATTCCCTAATTAAATTGAAACACAGAAAATAAAATGCTTTTCATCAGCTGTTTTGAAGACACTAAATCCAGGTGAAACACAGTCAAAATACAAGCGTTCTTCTGATCTGAGCGAGGTGATTTCTCTAACATGACGAAAAAGTCCTTCTCATATGAAACCACATCTCCTTTTTGAAGTATCAATGGTTAATATTTCTCCACTCCTTAATATAAAATATATTTGAAACGTTGATATTGGTTCTAAAATTAAAACGTTGTTTTTATATTTTGTCAACATTTTCCTCATTTATTTCTATCGATGTTCCCTTAACAATAATCAAAAATAAGAAAATGCGGGAATTAAGAAAGATAACTAGGGTGTTTTAGAAAATATGTCATTTTAACTTACTCAACTAATATCATTAATCTAATTAAATAAAGTAAATATGTCTTATATAAAGGATCAGTAGTATTTAGAAAATTCTTATTTGAATACATCTACTAAAATATCCAATAGTAAGAACCACAAAATCGAAATTTGAGAAAATAGACTGAAACAAGTGTAATTATAACATAAAACTTAGGTTTTTATAACCCGGGGCAAAAGTTACTCAGATGTCACATGTTTATACAAGTTACTGAATTGGCTATTGGCTATTGGCTAACTACCTCCCCCAGCCTTCCACATTCAACTCAGGTGAGTGTTTAGTTTTGCTTATTTTAAATGATTAGATAAACATAGTACGAAATAATTTTGGGGCATTTCTGAACACCCTTATTCCTTCTTCAATTTGAAACATGGCTCTCAGTGCATGTTTTTGTATTAATTAAAAGGTACGTTTTCTTTTCATATAAAACGTAAAAAGATTTATACAATAAGTTCTTGTTGTTAGTTAACGTTATTATTTAACGTTTGTTCTTTTGTTTAGCTTATAAACAAGGTATGTTTTCTTTGTCTGTGTAACAAGTAAAAAGATTTATACAAGTTGTTGTTATTAGCTAACATTATTATTTAAACGTTTGTTTGTTTGTTTGTTTAGCTTATAAACAGAACATTATTTTTTTAATATTTTTGTAAAGTATGGGCTAATGAGCACATAGTTAAATTATATTATAGATTGAAAAGATTAAAAGAATCAATATAATTATGATGGAAACAATTATTTAATCTTCCAAGAATAGTATGGGTTTTTTCTTTTCTTTTTCTTTTTCTTTCTAAGCACATGTATCTTTTAATTTGAGGTAATTTTGTCCAAAACACTACCAACAACTACTAAATATAAGTGTGTGTCCCAATGAAAATTCAAATCTTAATTAATCATGTGTGAGAGAATAACCCATCGCATGCAAGTTAATCCTGTTGGTTAGGTTTAACTTTCAAACGCACTAGCGACAAACAGCTCACCTGGTCCAAGAAGTCAACGTCAGGATCTTTTTTTGGTCCCAAGAATCAATAATATCTTTTCGAAAACTATAGAAAAATTGGCACATTGCGACACAAAATAATGACCAATAGTCAATATAAAAGCCACTTATTCTGATGGCGCCGACCAAATTTCTTCCCGCCTGATCTCCCATTAATGTTGCTCCCACGGTTTGCCAAACTCCTATGCAACGTACCTTTCAACATCTTCTAATTAATAATTAAATATATTAACTAATTTTACGTAATTTTTCTGACACACATGTGACGTGACGTTTGTATTTTAACAAGTGCGTACCCTGTTTTCTTATATACGCTCTATTTATAAATCCTATTTTGGCCAAATCACACATACCAAGAAGAGGTATATAGCTCAACGATGATTATAGGATAAATTTTCAAATTTACCCTCATTCATGATTGAGTACCTTTTAACTTTTTCTTTCTCTCTATTTTCATTGGTACAATAATATGGGCAAAATTGTCACAATCTCATTTATTTGGTCAAAGGGACTTATAAATAGGACCAAATTTTTTTTTGGTCAAAAGGGACTTATAAATAGGGAGGAGTGGTATTTCATAATTCGGGTTCACGTTAGGTATTTGTCCTAATGTGTTTCTTATGTGCTTGTCTCTCTAATTAGAGGGACAAACACATTCATTTTATTATTTTTTATTTTTTTATAAATTTTATTTATTTAGATTAAATTATATGTTAGTTTTGAAAAAAATTTTACGCCCAATATCACAAATTAATTAATTTTTTAGATCTTTGGTGTTACGGAGATGAGATATTTCGTATATTTAACTGGAAATTAATTAATTTGAGATACTAGATACAAAAAAATTCTAGAAACTAACATATAATTTAATCTAAATAAAAAATTTAAAATAAATAAAAAAAATGTGTTTGTTCCTCTAATTAGAGGGACAAGCACATAAGGACAAGCACCTTAGTGCTTCCTAATAATTCACTTTGATATAAGACATATTTTTTATATTTATTTAGATTTTCTTACTTTATCCTTAGTGACACTCCCTCGATAATAATTAAAGAATAGAAGAAATGAGGAAATTAAAGAATATGATTGAGACGTTTTATAAAATACATACTACCTTCGGTCCTAATTATAAGACCGAATTAAATTTTTTAAAAAGAGATTAAGGAAGCTAAATAAGTTACTTAAGCATATAATATCTTTATATTGTATATAAATTATTAGTCAAAATAATTAATTTTGAGAAAAAATACAAATACAAATAGTCTAAAGTAATTTAATTAGCTTCCCTAATTTCTCCAAAAAAAGTCAACTTAATCTTATAATTAGGACCAGAGGGAAATCTCATATTAACTAGTTTAATTAAATTTCTTAATTTAATTAAATTTAGTAAATATGTATTATATTAAGGACTGTAGGAAAGAGAGTATTAACAATAAAGAGAATGGATATGTAGTAGGTCTTAAATATAAAATATAATTTACACTGTCTCTTATTTAATTTAAAACTGGAGGAATAATATTCATGATCCATGTATAACATTTGCCTGAAAAGTGAAAATCCATAGCCCATGTCCTTCGAATACGAATATACGATAGGCAACTGATTTTGGGGTGCCATGAGTGTGTTTTAGGGGTAGGAATCTCCGCTGACCTCCTTCTCCATTTCCTTTGCGTTTACTTTTTTTTTTTTTTTTTTTTTTTTTTTTTTAAATTACTGTTGGATGTACTTTCATAGTTGAGATTTAAGTTTGCAATTTAACATTTTATAATGATATTATTATTATATTAAATATAAAAAAATACATATAAATAAATTTACGCTATTGATATCATATATTTGAATTATTTTTTGTTATTTAAGATTATACTTCCTCCACCCCTATATATATATAGTCCTTTTTTCTTTTCCTTTTTTGGAATGAGCTTGTTTCTTTATATAAAATCTCTTTTGTGTTTGTTTCAATAAAAAAAATGCACTTGTATTCATTTTTCCTTCAATTAATCTCATATTACTACACTAACTAGCTGGTGAATTTGAAGGCGTACGTGAGAAAAGAATGAAAGGGTATAGGGTGTGAATGAGTGTGGCTGATGTGAATAATGAAAAATCAGGGTGACTTTAAAAGACTTTAATAGAGAGAGTCAGATATAGATGAGAGGGCACATGTGTGTAGATGCTGTTGTTCCAAAAATGGTACGTACGTACTGGAAAGTGCAGATAAAAAACAGAGAGCAGTGGCCACTAATTTATTTGTTTAATGTGCACTTTGCTTAAGCGTGCAATTGCTAGGACGATTCTCAAATCACAGTGCTAGCGAAGAATCTACCATATGCTCATATGAATCAATCATAGGGTAGCTGTAGCATTCCTCATCGACTCAAACTATCATAGTAATCGAAATTTACAACTATCAATCATTGACGTGGTGAAAAGTGAAAATCAACTGTGTTGGATTAAAAGGATACGGTAGCTGTAGCATTCCTCATCGACACTGCTTGATTTATTTCTTTCGGTCTTTCTAAATATAGTAAATATAGTGATTTAACAAAAAAAAAAAAAACATCAGTGGTTCCATTGGTTTCAGTGATTTATGACAAGATATAAATCATCAAAGATGGAACTTATGATAAAAGGTATTTTTGGGCGAAAGAAAACTAACATATTTTTTAAACAAATGCTGTGGTTAATTGGCGATTTGAACAAAGACGCAAAGTTGGAACAGGAAAAGGGCATGTAGGAGACGTAAAGTTGGGCTTTGCTTTGTATAATTGAGTCAGCCAAGTTTCGTTTCTTTGTTTGGATTTTAGTTTTATAACAATAATTCGCTGACTCATTCATCACCGATCAAGCAAAATAATGGAACATCACGGCTCATTTCTCAGGTCTCATGCAAAATTATTAATAAGTTTATGTATCAATTAAAAGCTGCGTGCGTCTGGATCCTCTCACAGTCCTCCCTCTCCCCATCCCTCATAGTCTCATCTGGACCGTTGAAATTTTGATCCAACGGTTAGATTTGTAATCTATTTTTATTTTTATTTTTCATAAGTTGGATAAATTTTTTAGGGATGGGGAGAGAGAGGGAAGAGGAGAAAATCCTCTTCCAAGCTGCGTTCGTTTATAATATATTTTTATTATTCATAAGCGATAATTTTTTTAGTGGATTCGGAGCAAAATAAATAATTTTTAAAAAAAATTCAATTACTTTTTTACTCGTCATCCTCCACCAAGCGGCGAATCAATCATAGCAAGGTTGACGAGGTCTCCTCAGATCCTCTCTCCTTATTCTTCTCTACTCTTCGTTTGTCTACGCTCCTCACTAAACCCAAACGATGGGGAAGAAGAAATCAACGTACGGTGCTTTTTGAAAGTTCTGAGTTTTTTAGCAGGTTCTTTTCAAGAATTTGGCATTCTTTTTTTGTGATATTAGATCTGGTGAGTTGATGTTGATTTCACATCTCCTTGCAACACCTCTATTACCCTTTTAGCTTCTCAGGTATATATATTTCATTTTGCCATTGACACTGATTATTATTCCGCCACCAAAGTCATAAAATCGTTTGTTATTTCCTTCTGAAATTCCCAGTTGATGGAATTTCCATAGCAGAAGAGGAAGAGAAGGCTTATGAGCTGAACCTCGTTTTGCTACTCTTAGTTTAGATTGATTTTTTATGGTTTAATTTGATGAATTCCAATGAGCTGGAGATGGTAGTGTTGTTTATTGTTTGATGATGAGGAAGCAAGAGGTCGAGGGGCAGAGGTAGGCCTTTTTTTTGTGTAAGGGTATTTTGGTATTTTTATAGTGTATTAGACGGCTCTGTCATTTTTGTCATCACTTTTAAAAGTTTATGGTTGCTTTTATATATTAAAAAATGTTTATATTTATTGTTCTATGCGCTTTTAGGAAAAAGTTTGTGAGGATTTTTGTATCTAAAATGAAATAAAGGGAAGCAAAAACAATACGGCTCCACGTGTAGGTCTTCATACACACACACAGCAACATAAGGACTTGAAGAATGGAAAGGGAATATATATACATGCACTGATGCACACAAAGAAGACGGAAAGTCATGTGGGTTCTGGCAACACATACATATACCCACTAACATACACAAAAAGAATGATAGATTGGATTATCTGAAAGAGGTAATACATGTATATACCTACCACACAAAACTAAAAGGCTTTTTTTTAAAAAAAATAAATAAATAAATAAAGGGATTTTTGAGGGATGTGGAAATGTGGGCCATGAGGCAATGAAATTTACAATATACCGTATATGAAAACATATGTGTGAAGCAATGCCTCTTGTAACGTGATGAAGAAGAGTTGAAAAGAGAAGACAAGACACACTACACAACAAAATGGAGTAGTAATGAAATGAAGGGAATAAATGAGAAATATGAAAATACTGATAAGAAATTGTGTAGTGAAAATAAATGACAAGAGGGGCTACCAGCCAGAGAGAATGGATTAGGAGAAGAGTCCTCGAGTCAAGAGTGGGGATGCGGCGCTGTCGTGTGAGTAAAGTGAGGAGGAGGGGTATTTTATAAGAGTAAGGTTAGGGTTTGACTCTTTTATTAAAATAATATATATTTTTTTAAAAAAGAAAATATAAATTAATAACAGCACTAATATTCAGATTAGAACCCCTTTTTTTTTTTTACTTTAATTATTTCAATAGTAAGATATATATGCATACACAAAGACTTTTACTGACCTGTCCATATATTTAAAATAATTATTTTTAAAAGGTATTTTATTTGTACATTTTTTTGTATAAATTTTTAGAAATTATTCTTTTAAGTTATTAATTTTTTTAAAAAAAAATTGACTAAATAAAATCTAAAGTAAAAATAAGGACATGACACATGTAATCATAACTCTATGTAATGAAAATATAACAATTCAGATTGTTTTAATTATAATTAGCCTATATTTTCTTTAAAAAAATAATATGGAAATTATTTTATGTGAGTCATCGACCAAATGTAATTAAAATGATATGAGTGGTTATATTTTCATTAGATAAAATTTAATGTCACACTGCAAATATTTCTGGACTAAGACTTGTTTATGTCTCTTTCGTATTTGTCTCTAGGGGAACGTAAAAACTCATCGTTTTGTTTTGTTTTTTTTGCTTACCAGCCATAAACGTACGAATTTTTCTTTTTTTTTTTTTTTTTTGGGGCCCGGGGGGGGGGGGGGTTTACCTTACTCTCCTCTTGCAAATTAATTAATTTATATGTTTTGCTTTCTTTTTTAGACGCCAAACTGCTCTAGACTTTAGTGAGAGAGAAAACATTAAACCATCTGTCATTGATAATCAATTTATTCTTTATTTGCGATTCCTTTCCATACTAATTCTTTCCGTGTATTAATATTAGGGAGGATTATAGGAAATGACCAAATTCATATATAAATCAGTCATTGAAAAACGCCCTTAAATTTATCATTCACATAACATAAACTTATCACTAAAACTCCAACTACAAGTATTTGCCATTAACGTAATGCAAATTTACAACTAACAAAATATTTGATATTATTTACCGCTCAAACAGCCCAAATTTCTAAGTGAAACAACAAGTACTTGAATTGATAATTAACCAATTCTTGCATAAATATGGAACATCTAGGATGAGCTTCATTTTCCCTAATCATTATGGTGGGACTATATATTTAGAATCTTTTGCAATAAATTATAAACGGAATGAATACGTAGAAAAACCATACAGCTCAACTACCTAATTAAGTGTATAGGACCATTTAATAATACGTGCCAAGAATGGGAAATGACCCTTTCGATTCCGTGGACAAAAGAGAGTGCACGTTGGCTCTTGCTCAAATTTGTCCACGTCTCACGTTATGTTATGGAATTCTCAACACAGGCAAGTACTAGTCCTTCTATTTAATGCCACAGACAAAGAAAAATGAAATTTCAGTGAGCGTCTAACTTGAGAACTGAATAATACAGTAAGAAGATCTCATGGAGAGATCTTCAGGAGTGAGAACTGGAAGATGGTGCAAAGAAGAAGATGATCTTCTCAAGGCGTGTGTTCTAAACTATGGTGAAGGAAAATGGCATCTTGTTCCTGAAAGATCAGGTGCGTACGGTATATATGCATGTATATGTATAGTTATTTTACAAAACCAAAATTGGGAGAATTGTAAAAAGTACCAAAACAAAAACTAATTATTATTAGTATTTTTGTGATTTTTGCATTATTTGTGGAGGCTTGAAAAGGTGCAGAAAAAGCTGTAGGCTGAGGTGGTTTAGCTATCTAAAACCAGATATCAAGAGGGGAGGCTTCTCTGAGGATGAAATTGATATGATGATCAGGCTTCACAGGCTCTTGGGAAACAGGCACGTCATGGTCTAATTTTAATGCATCCAATATTCTCAAATAATTTTTAATAGCACTCAGTATATTTTAAAGTAACCTTGGTGCATTTAGCTTTCTAAAATATTTGTCCATAGTTAGCATCTACGACGCTAAACTAATTTTTGATTTGATTTATATTTAAAATATTTTTTTTCAGTAACAATGAGTATTGTACATAATTAAGCTCAGGATAATAAATGTTACTGAAAAAAATATTTTAGAGCGTTTGATGTATTAAAAATTACCTTAGAATATTGGGTACTACTAAAAATATATATTTTAAGATGTTGATACACCAGAGATTAGTTAAAGATATTAACTGGTACACGAGAGATTAGTTAAAGATATTAACTGGTACTTAAAAAAATATTTCATTTATGAGTGGATGCTACTTAACCCTAGCTAATACATATTATACTATTACTCTTCGTAGTAATACTCTCTCCAGTCTAAAATATAAAATAAAGTTTATAGTGTAATTTGTCATTTATTTAGAATCGGAGGTAGTATTAATTTAAATATAATTAATCAGATGGAGCTTTGAACGACTTTGTAGATGGTCTGTGATAGCTAAAATGCTTCCTGGAAGAACAGCAAATGGTGTAAAGAACTACTGGAACACCCATATGCATAAGAAGGGACAACGTGGTTTATCTGATAAGGAGAGAGAGGTAGAAGAAAAGGCAGAGGATCAAACAACAGCCATTAGAAGCCATACCACAACAGTAATAAAACCTCGACCTTTGAGGTTATCGAGACGCTCGTGGTCTTGGTGTAGAAACAATAATAATAATGATGATGGAGCTGGTTGTGAAGTTACCGAAGACAAAAGTACACACAGTAGTGGCCCACCTCATGATGAAGAGCAAAACCAGCAGGAGGTAGACGGGGAGTCGATGGAATGGTGGAAATGCTTGCTTTTTGATGACAGTGACAATATTATTGACAAGGAAGGTCATCATGATAATCAACAAATTGGTTCATCAGTATCTTCGCCATCTACGTCCAAGGATCAACATGGCGCGTTGGATCAATTCTGGGACCAGCAACTTACTTGGATTGATGACTTTCCTCTACACACCTCTCTCACGGATTTTCTCGCTTAATTATTTTGCACTTAAATTAGTATTGTAGGATATATATGTATGTATACATTTCTATGCTCTCAACAACACAAAAAAAGGGGCGGTTTAGTGCATAACGCTCAGCTCCCACCAAGAGAGGCTTTTGGATTAGGAATGATAGATATACGCATCCTTAATTCATAAGAACATAATCAATAATGAAATTATAAATTGTATGCATACCTGATGTTATTACCCCATCGCCTTTCTCGCTTGACACACTTAATTTAGTCCTAGCGATTGCAAGGTTTATATGAACAACATAATGAGACGAATAATTGCATATGTACTGGGTGGGAGTGAGGTCACAAAAGAATTCACAGATAAAGACTAGAAAAAAAAAAAAAGGCCTTTCGCGGCGGTCCAGGAAAATCCCACCAATAATACTAAAAACTCTCACCGGCTTTAATTATAAGATAATATTTGGGAGTTAGTTTTGATCCTAGTTAAAGGACAACATTATATTTTTTTGTCAATTTCTTCCTATAATGCCCCTATTGATACTTTTAATAATAATTTAATAATGCACCTATATATTCTATAAAATAAGTAATATTTGCAAGTCATTAATGTCACATGCACCTTAATTCTACTTTTTTTAATAAAATAATTGAGCAATTTTTGTCATATTTTCCTCATATCACCCCTAACACTTCATCCACAATAATGAATTTAATAACACATTTATATTCTATCAAGTGAGAAATTCAACTTTCTTTCTTTTTTTTTCTTAACTCAAATTCTCGGTTGAACGTTGAAAAGTTATAAGGTTAATTTAATCGAGGCGGGCAACATAAAAAAAAAAAAAAAAAATTAACAATGATGATTCTGAATTGATACATGAATTATGGAGTACGTTATAGGATAGGACGGTGATATATGAAATTATGGAGCTTATACCGAAATGTAAGTCTTTTATTTATAATATAAAACACATTTTAGATATGAATGCGGGATTATGTGAAATCAGGAAAGTAATTGAAGTGAAAAATTTATATAAGGGCGTTTTAGGAAAATGAGTAAAATTAACTAATTTAACTCCTATACTTAATCTTTCCAAAATCAGTTAAATATATATGTTCTATAATTAGGACCGCATGTATTATTATATTATTGATGCCAAAGTTGAACTTTATAGTCCAGGTGTGGTTACCAAATTAATTAAACCAACTACCAATATATAGCACTTTGAGTTCATTTATATGGTTTATATACTTCTCGGTCGAAACACCAATAAATTAAAATATAGTGGCAGTTTCTCTGCTAGGTAGACCATGGAAGGGAAATTTACCGTTATGCTTAATGGAAGTTTTTGGAGTTGATTCATCACTTAACTGCTACTCTACACATATAGTATATATATAGCGCCTGTTTGGTTGTCTGTTTATAGGGTCCCCAAATCTAAGAATTTCCCTCCTAATTAAACAGACGCCTAAACATATAATAATATATATCTGCCCACCATGATATATGGGGTCGGCCGGGTATACTATCTCAAATGAAAATTCATATAGGCACACGCGCGGACACACACATACACTACCTAATGTGCATTTGCATGTACGTAAATATAAATACAAATATTGAAGAACTAGTACTCCAAATTTTTTAGCTTTCTTCTTTGGAATGACTTAAGGGTGAGCAACAAGCAGGCGGGGCTGCCTTGTGGAACCTGTATCCCGCTAGTTTATTTTACATGGTATGAGGTAGCCCATACATGTCTCATAACCCGTCTAACTTGTGATAAACGGGTACAGGCAAACAAGGGCGGGTTCTGGGTTCCCCCTTTATACCTTTACTTTATTAAAAACATAATCAAAGCTCCACAACGCCACCCAAGAAATTACATAACAAAGATAACCAAACAGATCTGAGATGATATGGAGATGGAAGAAAAAATGGAGGATAGATCTATGATGCTTGACGAAGAGATGTATAAAAGATGGAGGACACATGAGATACTCAATTGATGGTGAGAGGCCAAGAGTAGCAAGTCCAGATCACGACAACAAGAGGTCATGGGCTCGCGACAAGGTTGAGGGAGAGAGGCCGAGAGTGATAATTCTAGATCACGGTAACAAGAGGTTATAGGCTTGTGTTGAGGTTGAGGGCGAGAGGCCGAGAGTGGAAAGCGTCTGAATGACACCACAACTCCTGCGAGACAAGAGCCAAGACCGAGTCTGAGAGGCAGCGACGAGGATGGTTACTGCCACTGGTTAGGTTAAGGAATTGGGAAATGGGTATGGGAGATTGGGAGGATATGTCGAGTCTTGAGGTCGACTGTGAGTCTTTGACTGTGTGACTGTGTCTCTATCTCTACTCTCTAATCAGTCTCATCTCTCCAGCGTTATGTGTGAATTTTGATATCTGATTTTTTTTTTTTTTACAAAAGTTTAATATACGGGTAAAAGCAGACACGGGTAGGGGTGGAACCAGGCCAAGCCAGGCTGTTTTACAACAAGGTGGCATGAGCCTGGCCTGTGGCCTGTTACAAGATTTTTTTTCAGCTTGAGCCTGGTTTGTATACAGGCCTGGCTGGGCCTATAGCCTGTTAAGGTCTGTATTTTTCTAATAAAGCAATAAGATAATTCAATGAACATTTTTTATGTGGAGGAAATTTTTAGAAGACACAATTATATGAAGTTAAACAAAAATTCTACTTGTACTGCTTTATTGAGATAACATGGTAGAAAAGAGCCAAAGATCTAAGGACTACACCAACTTTTTTTCATTATCTTATGCTTATCCCACATAAACTTACACAAGTTGATGCATATAGCATAGTTTATACCCATAAAAATAAAAATCAGGATCCTGAATCAATGAAATACAGCAGAGTCAAACCCAGAAATATAGGGATAAAATTAGCCAATTCACACAGGTAATGTGCACAAAATGAAACCAACTATAGAAAATTAACAATCTTCCACTTTGACATTCATCTCTTTCTTTGCTTTTTTTCACTTTCCTTTGCATTGAAATTCAGTAAAAACAATGAACAAAGTAACAACACTTATACGAAGAGAACAATTAAATTTAGCTAAATTCCACTTTGTCAGCCACAAATCAGAAGCAAAGGGAAAAATAAAGGCCAGAAATGGAGAGCTCACAAAGCAATCATCATCGATGGTGTAGATGTACTTCTTCTTAGAGACCATGTAGTCGAAGCATCGACAAGCAGAGTCCTTGAAGGAAATGAAAGAGGCCTTAGGACCTAAGATCTGGTTAATGTCATTGCGATTGTAAAGCTCGTAATCGAATCCCTCAGGGACTTTGATTGTCTTGGAAGGGTCGCAATTTTGGACGACGATCAAGTGGTAAGGTTGGAAGAATGGCCTCCACATCTCTAAGAAATCAAGGTTTCAGATCGTCGGGATCATGATGTCAAGATCATCCTTCAGAAGAGGCACACGTTTTCTAAAGATTCAGCCATTACAAAGGGCGAAAGCGAGAGGCAGAGAGTAGAAGAGGAAAGAAAGAATAGGTTTGGCTGAAGATTTGAGAGTGATAAGCGGGAATCCCAATTGAAATTAGGGTTGGGGTCTCAGGGATTTGGGCTTTTTTTTCTTGATTGCCTTAGGCTCATTTTGAAAGAAGAAACAATGAGGGAGGGCAGCCAGAGACATATTAATTAGACATCTAATATATATATATATATATATAAACATTTAAAATTTTACCCTCCTCTTAACGTCCGACTTGACAGGCCTAACAGGCTTATTAGGAGGCCTAGGCCCGGCCTGTTAAGACAAACATGCCTTAGCCTAGCCTTTTAGCCTGACAGGCTAGATCTGACCAGGCTTTTAACAGGCCAGGCCGCAAGCCCCTAACAGGCCTCTAGCCTATTTCCACCTCTAGGCACGGGTGCACTTGTTCCCGCCCGTATAATATAAATGGTTATGGGCAGCTCATTACCCATTATGGGCCCAATTTGGGGGGCTTTAAAAATGGCAAAATGCTACGGGTCACGGGCGATTGAGTGAGTCGCGCGTCCTTTGCTCACCTCTAAAATGACCTATAATCTACGACCAATCTCAGTGTATGTCCTTTCTAGATATCCTCCACCACTTCCCTCATAATTTATTCAATATAAATAAACTAACATATCCTTATTACCCACATAATACTCATCTATAACATTCAAAACTAACTATTATATATAAGCTAGTGTAGGAGAGAAACAATATTACTCCCTCTATTCTTTAATATAAGACATATTTACGTTATTTAATTAGATTAAAGAAGTTGGTTAAGTTAGTCAATATGTCATGTATTTTCTAAAACTTGATATGTCATGTATTTTCTAAAACTCCCTAGTCATCTTTCCTAATTCCCTCATTCCTTCTCCTTTGTGATTATTGTTGAGGAAGTATCAATCGGGATAAAGTAGAAAATAACCAAAAAATATGCAAAACATGTCTTATATTTAGAACCACATGTCTGAGGGTATAAGCACTACTACAAAAAGGTGCTTTTAGACCACCATATTTAGACCGGATTATAGAGGATCAGGTCTAAATGGTATCAGCATAAATATAAAAACTTCTTAACACCAGACTATAGAGGATTAAGTCTAAAAAGTATGACCAGTGGTTATCGCTATCGGCTGATTAATTTGGAATTAATCAGCCCATGATAACCATTAAGAGCTCGGTTTGGGAGCCGAATCAATTCACATACATCTTCCTCTTCTTCTCTTGTTGCTTCTCGATCTTTCTTTTTCTCATATCTCTATTTCCAACAGAATTTCTAGAGTCTTCAACCATGGAATCTCTTCCTCATTTATTTTCACTTTTAACGGAAATTCCTTCTTCTCTATTCTCTATCTTCAGGTGAAATGATCTTTCCATAACACTATTTGGATTTCAACAAAAAGTGCAAGTACACAAAAGAGAAGCTACTTTTGAACTTGAAATTTATGCTTTCTATAGTCGATGGCATCAGAATTAAAGACATTATTCTTCTATTCAACTTGATCTTCGGTTTTTACAGCTAACTTTAGAAGTTCTTTAATTGTAAATTGTATTTCTTATTTATTGTCCCTAACAACTCTCTTACTTAGTGTCTGTTCGGTTGAGACTGAACACAATCTTTGATTTGTGGATTTTCTTGGTTTAGCCTCAAATTCCATGGCTTGAAAACGTATTGCAAATGAATTTAGGATGTTGCCTTTAACACGCATTGCTAATGAATTGATGATGCTACAGATGGAGCCTCCTGTTCCCTTTACCGCTGGTACACTTCAAAATCATCTCATTGAAATCATTTTTTCATCTCCAGATCTAAAAATAAAACTAGATCTAGATCTCTTTTTTGCGCTGATGAAGAGAGGTCAGATGAAGGGAAGGGGGAGAGAGACGATGACAATGGTGAATAGGAGACGAAAACAATAGACACTTTGAACGACTGGAGCGTCGTCCTCCTTCCTTCGTCGTTGTTACTATCGCCTTCGTCTTCGACCGGAATGACTGGAGGAAGGGATAGGGAGGGTCGAAGAGGTGGAAGGAGAAACATTGTGATCTAATTCATCGTCTTTAGGTTCACCAAGAATGTCGTTGTCCTTATCCTCTTAAGATTCACTGTACACTACAAAAAAAAGGTGGAATTGCCACGGAATTAGACACGGAATTGATTCCGTGTCTAATTTGTGTCGCTTTTGCCACGGAAATTCCGTGGCAAAATTTAGACACGGACATTGCCACGGAAACGCGTGGCAAAATTTCAACGGAGTCTTTTCGTGGCAGAGTCCGTCGTTTTGGCTAATTTGAGACGGAAGTTCACACGGATATGATCCGTGGCTCCCGGTTCCGTGGCTAAATCACCCGGTCGTCCATCTAATTGGAGAAAACCCGGATCCGAGCGACGCGAGCGACAAACCCGAGCCGCCGATAAACCGGAGCCCTAGCTAGCGCGGCTATCTGATTCCGACGATACGACGGATTTTTCACCGGAGATTCAGCCTGACTTTGTCGCTCTCTCTCTATAGTTCTCCTTCGATTCTTTTCCACACCCATTGTTGTCAAAACGTCGTTCCAAAACGTTGGAACGGACGTTTTGACGTTTTTCGCCGGAAAAACGTTCTGGCACGGTGGTTGAGACGCATTTGGAGCAGACACGGTCGAGATGTCATTCTTGCACGTCGAAACGGTTGAAACGTCGTTTAAGACGTTCTGAAATCACCGGTGAAGAAAGGGTGTTTTTGTAAATCCACTTTTCCTACCCCAAATTAAACCCTAGTCCGCCTTTCCCCTTTTCTTCGATCGATCTTCTTGCTTTGTTCGAGACTTGAGTTCTTCTTCATCCATCGATTGATCAACCATCAGTAGCACTCCCGCACTCCGGCTTCTTGCTCGATCGATGCTTCTTGCTCTAATCGCTAGGAAATTTGGACGGTGAAGCGGCGACGCTTCGATCGCTAGATGGCCGAGAGTCGAGATGGCGAGTCTTTGGGATGAGTGGACGACCATTTGTTCTTCGATCGACCTCCATTTGTTTCTTGGGTATTTTTTCGTATCATGATATCATCCGTTCCTTTGCTTTTTTGGCTTTGGTCGTCTCTTGGGTATTATCTATCATCTATTCATCTTTTCCTTAGTTGAATTCTTGGGCATTTTTTTACGTTCGTCTTTAATAGTATAATTCATCTGTTCGTTCCTTATAAATCATCAAATGAGTTGGTGAATCTTTGAGTCTTGATTTATGTGCTTAATTTGCTAAATCATCGATGTGTTTGATTCCTTTGCTTAATTTGTTGAGTCTTTGGATTTCTTGGTTTATGTTCTGTTCCTTAATTTTTTGTGACTAAGCCATGGTAATGGACCACACCTTCTCCGGCGACCAGAGGCGGACCGAGGTGTAAGGTATTTGCCCCCCAATTTCCGTGGCTAAATCACCCAGTCAGTCCATTATTTGCTTCTTGACCCTGTCCTTACTGCAGGTGCTCTGAACTCTCAATAATTTGAAACGTATTTCCTTTATTTATTGTTATTCTTCATCGGCTCATGCGTCATATTTTTATATGCTTTTCCTCCGAGACATTTATGACTAGCAAATAAAGACCACCTTTTGATTTTATTCTTTAAATTCTTGGGATTTGGCATGTTGAAAGAAACATTGAATTTGGAGAGGGTATAAGGTGGTATACTTGAGGTTACCGGGTAGTATCAGCAATATAAGATGTGTGGTTTTAAATTTTTAACGATGTCATTTTCTAAAATGGAAGAGCATTTGACGGGAAAATTGTACTACAAAAAGAATATTTTAGCAAATGCATTGAATAGTAGGTAAAAGATGAAAGGTAGGGTGGACAACGACGGAATAAAACTTGAAAGCCTTATCCCTTAATGTGGTTGATATTACTAAATGAATTATAGCCAATAGTTATGTCGAGGGAAGCTGCATGAAATTATTTAGTTGTGGATGGTTGTTAGAACTGTCTGTCTAAATGTCTCGAGTTCTTGAAAGTATTGAAGTTTACACTTTGATGCTCGCTATTTAAAACCGACATTGATAACTGCATTTTAGGTAACTCCAAGCCAAGCAATTGAGTTACTCATTCAGAAAGGAGTTCCGGAATCCCACATAATATTCCCGAATCTCATCTCTCGTGAGTCTCGATGCCTTCTTTTACGAGATGTTAGCATTATCCGTTTTTTATTCAAATCTAGGTCTTAATGGACTCTTGTTGAAATCGCACCGAGGGAATCCAATATTTTCAATTGAAACTCAACTCTAATTTTTACTCATTGCAACTCAATATTTATAGTTTAAGCCATTTAAAATTTTAATCCATATTTTCATGAAATATTTGAAAATATGAGCTTGGAGATAAAATTTGTTGTGCATTCAAATGTGTTATAGAAGTTTTTGTTGAACCATGGATGGTAACTTTTGAAATTGTAGAGAATTTTTTTTTTGAATTTTTGACTTTGTTTTATAATAGCTATCTTGCTAGTTTGTGCTATATGTACCGAGATGTTTTCTAAAACTATACTTGTTGTTTCTTTGCCCTAGTTGCTTTCTTGTCTTTGGGGATTTAAGTTGCAAGTTGTGAAATTACTTGATTTTGTTGAATTAAACTGAATATACTTGTTAGAAAGCCTAACTAATCTTTAATGCAAATTTCCTGACTCTTGTTGCTATTTTAGGTGATTTAGGTTGTTGCCACGAGTATTGTTGCTATTAGTGACTCATTGAGAGTTGTTTGGGAATTTTAGTTACATTGTCTTGTCATTTAGCTTGCATAAACTCAACTTATTTTTGGCTGAAGATTTTTGGACTTTACTTTGAAAAAGCTGGTACGTAACTCTTTGATTTTAGACTTGCTATCGTTATTGCTAAGCTTAAACTATTGAGAGTAATTATTGTGCATATGGCATCATTTTGCTATGACTTGGAGATTTTTGTTGTCAAACCTGAAATTGCCATCATAATGGGATTTCACTTGCTGTGTTGGGACTAGATGAAGATCACCTAAATATGATTTACACTTGCTAAAATTGTTATCTCTTGACTTTGCCAGAAGTTGGTCATTGCTGTATATGCTGAACCGTGACTTGTGCATGTCTTGTATTTCTTGTGTATGGATTTATTGTTACATTATAATCTTATACCTCTCTCGCATCGCTTCATTGAAATTGATTGAGAATTAAAATCCTAGGATTTTTTACGTAAATTCATGTTTGAGATAGTTTTAAATTTTGATGATGCTTCTAATTGGTTAATCATAGATATAGCCGACCTTCCTTCAAATTGCTTGAACCTAAAATAGAATTCATGTTTCATAGAATGGAAGTCCCGAACATCGAAGATGGATGTATAATAGAATTAATCCGAGTACTAAATGGGTGACGGTAGAGTTCGAGCAAGGTGTTGATGGGTTTCTTGCATATGTATATCAATCACCTTATTCTCAAAAATGGGGAGAGCTTAGGTGTCCATGTGTGAAATGTAAAAGTAGGTATTATCTACCTTTTGATGAGGTGAAGGTGCACCTTTATAGCAAGGGTTTCATGCCGGACTATTATGTATGGACTAGTCATGGTGAAAGACGAGTAGAAAATCATCCATCTATGTCTCCAATAGCAAGTGACCTACATGCCTCACATGGGGCACTTGGAAACCATCTAAGTCAATATGAAATGATGGTGATGGATGTAGCTGGGCGAGTTTTAGGGATAACTATAATGAAGGTGTTCACGAGATGCCAAATACTAATGCAAGAGAATTTTATGACATGTTACGTGCCGCACAACAACCGTTGTGGGAAGGTTGTGAAGAATCTCGGCTTTCAACAACGTTGCGGTTATTAAGTATTAAGGCTTCAACTAACATGTCTCAAAGCATGCCTTTAATTTAGTATCCCAACTCATGGTAAGGACACAACCTAAAGACACCTTAATGCTTCCAGACTTGTACCAAACGAAGAAGTTTGTGTCGAAGCTAGGTCTAGATTACAAAAAGATTGATTGTTGTGTGAATGGGTGTATGTTGTATTATAAAGACGATGTTGATGCCACCCAATGTAAGTTTTGTTGTGAGGATAGATATTCCTCTAACAATTCTCATGCAAGAAAAAGAAAGTTGCAAGGAAGCAGTTGTTTTTCTTACCTCTCATTCCAAGGTTGCAAAGATTATATGCTTCTGAAAAAACGGCAAAGGAAATGAGATGGCACTATGAGAATCGGCGAGGTCCCAACGTTCTCTCTCACCCGTCTGATGGTGAAGCATGGAAAGTTTTTGATAAAACATATCCGGACTTTGCAAATGATCCAAGAAATGTGAGGCTTGGATTGTGTGCGGATGGATTTACGCCATTTGGGCAATCTGGGAGGCAATATTCTTGTTGGCCTGTGATAGTTACTCCTTACAATCTACCACCCGAGATATGCATGACAAGGGAATATATGTTCTTGACGTTGATCATCCCTGGTCCTAATAATCCAAAAGGAAAAATAGATGTATATTTGCAACCATTGATAGATGAACTAAAGTTATTGTGGGGTGAAGGGGTGTCAACATATGATGCCTCTTTGACACAAAACTTTCCTATGCGTCTTTTGCACCGATGTGGACAATCAACGACTTTCCAGCTTATGGTATGTTGTCCGGTTGGATGACAATGGGGAGACTGTCTTGTCCTATATGTATGGAAAAGTCAAAGGCGTTCCAATTGAAACATGGGCGAAAAACATGTTTCTTTGATTGTCATCGGCAATTCCTTCCCATTGACCACGAATTTCAGAATAATAAAACATCCTTCTTCAAGAATAGAATCGACTTATCGTGCCTCCGCCCGGTTAAGTGGAGAAGCACTTTGGCAAAGAGTTAAATATTTGCCAAAGGTCTCTGAGTTTGGAAAAACGTTTCCAATTGAAGGGTATCACGACACTCATCATTGGACAAAACAAAGCATTTTTTGGGAGTTGCCTTATTGGAAAACTAATCTCATTCGACATAATCTTGATGTCATGCACATTGAGAAAAACGTCTTTGATAATTTGTTTCATCTTGTGATGGACACAAAGGGAAAACGAAAGATAATACACAAGCTCGAATGGACGTGAAAGAGTATTGTCGACGAAAAGCTAACGAACTTGTTGAAATAAGAGGGAGAATGGTGAAACCGGTTGCAAAGTATACGTTGAATGTAGAACAAAAACGACATATTTGTCAATGGGTGAAGAACTTGAAACTCCCGGATGGATATGCATCTAATCTATCCTTGTGTGGACATGAAGGAAGCAAAGTTGTATGAAATGAAGAGTCATGATTGCCATGTGTTCATGCAACGCTTGCTTCCTATTGCCTTTGCGACCCCGCTGAAAATGTCTTCAATCCTATAGTTGAGCTTAGTCAATTCTTTACACATCCGTGTTCAACAACACTTTTTGAGTGATCAACTGGATCGAGTTAGAGAAAAATATTGTTGTCACACCGTGCAAATTGGAGAAAGTCTTTCCCCAGGCTTCTTTGACTCAATGGAGCATTTGCCCATTCACCTTCCTTATGAAGCAAAGGTTGGAGGGCTGTACAATATAGATGGATGTATCCATTTGAAAGGTATTAAATATTTTTTATGTCGGTGCATAATAAATATAAGACAACTGCATTAAATACTATGACAATGGACTTGTCTATATGTAGGTTCCTCTATACCTTGAAACAAAAGGTAGGAAACAAAGCTCGAGTTGAAGCATCTATATGTGAAGCTTATATTCTTGAAGAGACTTCCATGTTTTGCTCGCACTACTTTGAGCCGGTGTTCCACCAAGAATAACAAGACCTATCGAAATGACGATGGCGGAGAACCAGATTTGCCAACAATTTCAATTTTTAATCATCGAGGAAGACCTTCTGGGGGGTGTAAATATTGGTTCTTGGGGGATGAAGACGTGAAAGTTGCGACCACATTCATTCTAATGAATTGTGATGAGGTCCAACCATATATGAAGTAAGTTACATTGTCATATATTAAAACTTACGTCAAATATATGCATGGTTAACACATAAATTGCTATGTAGTTTGTTCGTCGGACATTAAAGGAAGATAACCCTCGAATTATCTTGGGCATGAGATAGAAGCTCAAATCAATGATAGATTTGCATCATGGTTCAAAGATCATGTAAGTATTACAGTTGTATGGAAAAATTATCTATGACAAATATTATTTAACACGATTGTTATTGATGTTACTTAGGTTGAAAATCCAACCAACAATATTGAGGATTCATTTTTACATGACATTGCTTGGGGACCAAAGAGAAGAGTGAGAACATGGTCTAGGTACTTTGTCAATGGGTACAAGTTTCATACAGCCAAAGTTGCCCTTAATAAATCAACCAACAATAGTGGTGTTTGCATCAAGGAACCGACTATGCACAAGCGAATATGACTTCTATGGCATTGTACAAGAGATGGTTGAACTTGAATATACGGGTATCCCTGTGAAGAGAGCAGTGTTGTTTAAATGTCACCTTTGGTTTGATCCAACGCCCGAACCGTGGTACCAAGGTTCATCCGCATTACAAGATTGTTGAAGTCCATGCTTCACGGAGGTACAATAAGTATGACCCATTTATTTTGGCCCAACAAGCAATGCGGGTATACTACACGCCTTATCCTTGTTGCCGTCAAAAGGAAAATTGGTTATTGTTATTAAGATTAAGGCTCGTAGCATAATTGACATTCCCGTCCCGAACCAATTGTGGGGCCATTTCAAGTGGATGAACTTGAGGTCATTCTCCCAATAACCGTGCATGATGATGAACTCACTCTGCCAATAATTGACACTCCTGCATCTGAAATTCGCTATGAGGATGTAGATATGCCAGCAGATAACATGGAGTATGAAGATGATGAAGACCAAGAAGAAGATGTTGAAGAAGAAGTTGAAGAAGAAGATGATGATGAAGAAGAAGATACCGATGATGAGGGCGAAGATATTTATGTGGATGAAGGCGATGACGAAGATGGAGATGGAGACGGGGACGAAGACGAAGACGAAAATATATAAAGTATTAGGTTATGTCATTTTTTGTTATTAAGTTCTTGAATGACTTTGATTGCATTAACTTTTAATTGATTTCGTTTTTTAATCATTCACGTTTGTCATGATTTATTCATTCCTTATTACTAAGCGTGCTCTCATAATGATTTTGTAGATGTCTTCTCGTGGCTCAAAGCATAATAGCGGCAAATCGAGTATTCCACAATCTCGATTCCTCACCACATCATAACTTGTCTATTCCTCATGTGGCAACTACTTCTGGTCCATCTATTCCTATCCCTATTCCTAAGGTAGTTAGACCATCTTTATCATTTGGACCATCACCTCAATTTCATGATATAGCTACCCGATCCTCTTTATCGCCTCAAATGCATGGATCGGTTGTGAGACCCACAATATCCCCCCAATTCTCGAGATCATAGAACAGACTCTTCACCCATATTACCACCTAGCCCTTCATCATCTCAAGTCCCACCTCCCGACATTCCGTCTCTCTGGAATGAATCGTCACACCCTCTTACTCCACGGGCGCTAGTGGTGGATTATCACCTAGTGGTCGTGATCCCATTGATGGTCGAATATGGATTTATCCTGTGTCAGCAACGTAAGTCGTTAGCAAGATTGATCTATTTTCTATCATAAAGCAGTATATCATAAAGCATTTCATACATTTAAAATGGTATTTTTGCAATTATTACTAGGTTCACTCCTGCTGTTTGCACTGTTCGGCAAATCCTTCCTCTCATTCAAGCGAAATTTGACTATCCATGTTACAGTTGGAAAGTTACTCCTAATGAGTTATAAGCAAATGTGGTTTGAAGGTAGGCGGTATATCTAATCTCTTATATTTGTATTATATTTAATTGTTTCCTTATGATTTTATTTTTTTAACTTCTTTATTTCTCAATTATGCGAGAGAAAATATAAATGGCTGCCCCAACTTGATGATGACGTGAAAAGAATTTGGAATCTAAAATGCCAAGAAATATTAAGAGGAACAATGAAAAGAATCGAAATGACTTTTTCAAAACCAAGTTAGGCCCAATTGGATTCCTCATGAAGTCATGAATGAGTTAGAGAGAGTATGGACATCGGAAAAATATTTGAGAATTTGTGAGGTAGGAAAGGCCAATCGAGCGTCTAATAAGGGTGGGACTCAACATAAAGGGGGAGCATTCCTAATTCGAGCATAAGAAGAGGATGGTTAGATTTTATTCTTAATTTATTCAATCATTATTGATTCAAGGCTTCATATAATACATCTTTTAATACCTACAGGCTGAGCAGTTGGGAAGGGAGCCTTTGTCTTTGAAGTATTCAAAAAGACTCATTATAATGAGACAATTTGGAGAATTTGCGGACCACCGTGCGGCTGCAACTCATGTAAGCATATGTTTCATTTATTTGAACTTCCTGTTCTTCATCCATATTGTAGTTATATTGGTTTCATTGCTTTGAAAATAGGATTGGTCATTCAATAAAGATGAAGAGCATTTCATAGGTCAATGATTTTACCATCATTGAACCATATTTGAGCATTTCATGGAATCATGGATTTCTTGAATGTTGTATATTCTTGGTCATTTGAGCTTACGTGGTACTTTGGTTCTTATTATGTAAAGATATTTTTATTGAAAAGATGGAAATGATATTTAACAATGGTTTCTATAGCATGTACTTCATGTGGATAGGATTTTTATGCTTTATGTATATTCTTGGTCATTTGAGCTTGTGGTACTTTGGTTCTTATTATGTAAAGATATTTTTAGTGGATCTGCAAGGCGGGGAAAGTTTAATCCTCATCATGGAATAGTGAGGTCCAACACATTTTAACATCAACATCCTATAATAGAACTTGGTGATCTGGTTGTTGTTGACAAAGATATTTTTCTTTCTCTAAATCCTTTTCTTTGGAAAAATAAAAGAGAAGGTGTAGATATCACCGTCTCAATATTTTTTGTTTCGAATTAAGCATGCCTAAACTCGGAATTGATTTTTGAAAGTTAATATTCTACAATTCTTGTGTCCCTTTTTGCTGGCTTCGGTTGGATGATTTCTTAAGAACTAGGATTTCTTGTTAGGTTTTTATTTTGGTATTGCTTCGCACTTTTTGCTATTTTGCCTTCTTGCATTCACTTTCGGGAGAGTCCGAATGTCATTTCCAAGGTTTGGAGGAAAGAGTATGCTTGGCTAATTTTGTTTCGGAATATGAATTATTAAATTGAGATAAGTATGTGAAGAGGTAATTGTGAATGTAGGCGATTGTTTAGATTGATATATTGTGATAATTGATATATTGTGAATGTAGCTGATTGTTTAGATTCTTTCTCTCTGTTCTACTTGTTCAGGTTGTTATAGTTTTAGTCGAATCAAATAATTCTATGGCGCATGGTTTTTGTTTGGGAATTCGACATGGAATCATGGTAATCAATTTGATTTGTGGCATTTCGGAAATTCCATCATGTGATGAAATTGGTTGTGAATGTGGGATGGGGGGAATTGGGCTCTTGAAGTTCCTATTGGGATCTGTTAGACTTGTTTGTCGAAATCCCATCAAGTATAGTCGGTAGCATGTTTGGTTTGGCTATCCCCCTCTATTTCCGATGCTCAATTTGCATGTTGGTCTGTTTTTTTTTTTATTTTTGGGTACTTATTTTATGTATTGTTTGCAGGATGAATTTTTGAGGCGAAAGTCATCAATCACTTCTGAGGGAGGCAGTGTCCAATCTAATGAAGAAGAGCTCAATTTATGGTTAGAAGTTACCGGTGGTAAGACCAAGAAAGGCCGAATCTATGGCCTTGGATCTGAAACTCGTCATGTTGTCTCTTCTACCACAACTTCTTCCATCAATTCTTCGCGGGATTTTAACGTTCAAGAAATGCAAACGAAGATGACACAAATGTCGAGAAAAATATGACCACCTTGTACAAGAGAATGCACAACTCAAACAATCAACCGATTTAATTATGCAAGAGAATGCTCAAGCGAAAGCATCAACCGATTTAATTATGTCAAGCATTGCAAGGATTGGGGATTAGGTTACCCACTTTATCTAACCCTCGCTAATCAAGGCGCTCCCCCCGCCAATGAAGACGCGAGAATGAACATTAACAATTTTTATTGTTTATGATACTTGTGATTGAGAACATATATTTTCCCTTTTTTAAGTTGTCTTGTACTTTGAACTTGTGTGGTATTTATTTCTATTAAATATATTAGTTATTTGGAATTTGTTGATTTCTCTAACTATATATATGTGTGATTTAATATAATACTTAGAACTTGAGAACATATAGCTAGGAAATTGGTAAAAAAAAAATGGTTAAGGAAATTAGTATAGTTTGCCACGGAAGTTTAGGAAGTTTTGTGGGAAATTGCGTGGCCAATTGAGTCAATTGCCACGGAAATTTGCCACGAATATTGCGTGGCAAATTTGTCACGGAATTTCGGTGGCAAATATCCGCGGGTAATCTGCCACGAAATTTTGCCATGGAATATTGCGTGGCAACTTTGCCGCGGAATTTTGGTGGCAAATATCCGGGTAATCTCACGGAAATTTGCCACGGAATATTGCGTGGCAAATTTTAGCCACGGAATATTCCGTGGCAAATTTCCGTGGCTAATTTCACGGAAATTTGCCACGACTATTCCGTGGTAAATTTTGCCATGGAATTTTCCGTGGAAATTTCTTGGCACGGAATATTCCGTGGCTAATTTACCACGGAAAATTACGTGGCAAATTCCGTGTCAGATTTTGCCACGGAAATGTATTCGTGGGTAAGTAACTTTGTCACGGTTTTTTATTTGACGGATTATATTCCGTGGGAAATCCGTGGCAAAATCTATTTGCCACGAAATTCCGTGGCAAAATTCCGTGGCAAATGAAATTTGCCGCGAATTCCGTGGCAAAATTACGTGGCAATATTGATGCTTTTTTGTAGTGGTACACCCCCTGCCGCCTCCCAGGTCTCTCCCTCCCCCCAGATCTGGTCCGACAGTGGTTGTAGTTTTGTTGGGAAGGGGGAGATTTTTTTTTTGTTTTTGCCAACTTATTTTTAAGACTATATGTTTAAAAAGTCCGGTCTAAAAAGTTTTACTTTTAAGACCTCATTTTAAAATTCAGGTCTAAAAATTATTTTTTTTAAGACCGGTTGCTCAACTAGTCTTAAAAGTATCAAACTTTTTAGACCATTGTATCGAGAACGGTTCTAGATCTGGTCTTAGAGACATTTTTCGTCCAGTCTAAAAAGCCCTTTTTGTACTAGTGAAGATTCCAGAAACTTCCAGGTTAAAGAAAGGCGGCATGTAATCCGAAACTCACATGAACATATTACCCAATGAAAGCAGTAATGATTCATTGATTAAAGCACGTAAAAGAGAGCTTGGAGTTTCCACTTGGCCGGCAAACTCACATGAACGTAGTACCCAATGAAAGCGATAATGATTCATTGATTCAAGCACGTAAAAGAGGGCAATGAATTAAGTGCTTACAGTGTGAAGCTGGTAGAGTTTGGGGATGTGAGGAGGGCAATCTTGTCCATTTGATTTAGTTGTCACCCTTACGTTTATCACTAGTTGTACTAGAGGAATCAGCCCTTGAAGGGTTGGCCTTTTTAGGCACATGGTAAGAAAAACATCTGTTTTTCAAGGCCTGACCCGTGAGCGTACAGGCTAGGGCCAGAAGTCATTTTTCTAAATTTTAATTGTTTTTCTTGCTTTTTTCTTAAAGAAATATAATTAGTAAATTACAATAATTAAATTCTAATTTAACAAATAAATGTTGTCAACATTAAGATCTAAACAACACACATCATGCAACAAACAAACAAATTACTAAGTTATAATCAAAAGTAAATTGTTGTCCACATATGACAATTACAAATAATGAATGAGAAGACTTACCAAAATTAAAAATTCTTCTTATAAATATATCTTGAAAAATGTAAGTAATCAACAAAATAAAAAATACAAGATATGAACAAAGAAATCACTAGAAAATAAGTCAAAAAACACAAAATTAGTAAGAATATTTATGAAATAATAAATATTCTTTATAAGTTTTTTATTTTTGTATTCTTGATAAAAAAAAATGTTATTATAAAACTTAATTCTAAAAAAGATAATAACAACTAAATATTTGCAATATTTTTAATAAATTATAAAAAACCAATAATATTAATATTATATAAATAATTTTTTTTTTGAAAAAAAATACATGCCTAAAAGGGCCAATCATGTAAGACCAAGGGCCTAAATGGCTTCTATTTTCGCGTTGCCTTGCTGCCTAACATAAAATATGTAGTAGTGTTGAGAAAAATAAACTGAAACAAGTGGAATCATAACATAAAATGAGTTTTTTTAAAACCCAAGGTAAAAGTTAATTAGATGTCACATGTTTATAGAAGTTACTAAATTCGCATTTCGCATTGCCTTACTGCCTCACTCAGCCTTGCATATTCAACGTAGGTGAGTTTTTAGTTATTATTCCTCCTATCTTTAATATAAGACACTATGGGAGTTGATAATCTTGCTCTTAAATATAAGACATAGTTTTGTCAATCTTTTCCTAATTTACCCTTATTGTTGCTCCCTCAAAAATAATCAAAGAAGGGAATGAATAAAAAAAAAATTTATGTAAGCTGGCTAGAATATTTTAGAAAATAAATGTCTTATTAACTAACTCAACTAACTTCTTTAATATAATTAAATTAGGTATATGTATCTTATATTAAAGATCAAAGGAGTAGATTATTTTGAGTGATTTACATTGGATGAGTTAAATATGTTAGAAGAGTAACTCGTTTTACCCTATATCGTTTCTTTTTCAATTTGAAACAAGGCTCTCATGCACGTTTTTGTATTAAAAGTTATGATTTCTCATTTCATATAATAAAAGGCTACAACCTGTTGTAATTCGTTAACAATATTTATAGGCATAAATTACGTGGATCCAGCTTCTCTCGTTTTCTTTCGTGGAGCCATATCCATTGAATATGACATGCAACCAATTTTTTGGTGCCATGTGAGCATGTATGATGAGAGGGGGACTACCTCGTACTAAGCTAGTCTTGGGAATCCATTGATATTAAAAATAGCATGAATTGAAACTTTTCTAGCAATCACTGTAAGGTCCCAAAAAAAAGAAAAAGATTTAATCACCCAAAAATTGGATAACAATTGAGAGACATGCAATAATAAGTTTTAGTGAAGAAAATATAGTAGGTTTTTTCTGTCACCTTGTTATTGGCATTTTTGGATAGTTCAAATCCTTTCATTGAGACCTTATAATAATTTTCTCAACTTCTTTTTTAAAAAAATTTCCGTCTCCTTCATTAATTTTATCTTTATTTTTAATCAAAATGATACAAGAAAAAGTCATGTAGTAAAATATCGAAGCATATAGAGAGAAATTAAGGCAAGCACAAAAATAAAATGATAAAAAAAAAGGCTACATAATTTTATTATGAATATTGGAGAGAGCGACTGTTCTGTTTAATGATATCTATTGACTATTGGAGCACCGGTAAAATAGTCTGGTGATCTAATGGATATATTCTTAATGAAAAATAAAGGTTAAGGGCATTCTTCCATCTGTCACTAAAAATAAATTCGAACTATATATGAATCCAATTGAGAGAAGCACGAAGGCTTTTTAACAAGAAGAGAGAGTTGTCTTTAATTTGTTTCAACGTATGAACACGCAAGAAAACCATAGCCCAACTAATTAATTAGTTGTGCATATAGGACCACTTGTTAATTAATTGCAAAAAATATATATAATATTGGCAAATTACTTTTGCGATTCTGTGGACAAAAGAGAGTGCACGTTGGCTCTTCTTAATGTTGTGGGATAGTCAAGACGTACGCATAGGGAGCAAGTCCTCCTATTTAATGCTACTACATCGTACCACATCCGAACAAGAATGAAATCTCTGTATAACTTATAACTGAATAATAAAGTGAGAATATCTCATGGAGAGATCCTCTTGAGTGAGAACCGGAAGATGGTGTAAAGAAGATGATCTTCTCAAGGCCTATATATGTTCTAAGCTATGATGAAGGAAAATGGCACCTTATCCCTGAAAGATCAGGTGCGTACGCTATATGTGCATGTACGTGTGTGTGTCCACATATATATATATTGTTATTTTACAAAACCAAAAATGAGAATTTTTTTCAAAAGTACAAAAAAGAAACTAATTATTACTAGTATTTTTGTCGTGATTTGCATTATTTGTGGAGGCTTGAAAAGGTGCAGAAAAATTAAAGTTGTAGGGTGAGGTGGTTAATCTATCTGAAACCTGATATCAAGGGGAGATTTCTCTGAGGATGAAAATGATATGATGATCAGGCTTCACAAATTCTTGGGAAACAGCCACGACGTTATTTTGTCTAGTTCTATTTCAAGTAGTACATTTGCCTTTTCTATATATAAACAAAAATAGATAGCTCGTTCTACTAGACCAAGTTAGGTACCATTTCACAACCAGAAACTGCAGCTATCTCCCTCGTTTCAGTATTACCACTTTAATTCTATTTATAAGTTTTTATTGACCAAAAAAGTTGGTTCTATTTATAAGTCCTCTTTCAAGTAATAACTGAGATTGTGACAATTTTACCTATATTAACTGTATCAATCAAAATAGAAAGAGAAGAAAGAATTAAAAAATAATCATTCATAAATGAGGGCAAAATTAAAAATTTACCCCATAATCATTGACCTAACTACCTCTGCTTGGTATGTCTAATTTGGCCAAAAGAGACTAATAAATAGGACTAAATTGGTAGTGAGTAATAAATAAAAGGGTTAATACCATCTTTGTTCCCTCAAATTTACTCTAAATAAAAAGTTAGGAGTGTGTGTCTATATTACTCAAACTAGCTCCATAGTTGAAATTGGTGTGATGGCGCTTTAATTAAACGACTACTTAGATGGTAATTGATCGCTAACAGGCTTCAGGGAAGAACGGCAAATGGTGTGACAAACTACTGGAACACCCATATGCGTGAGAAGGGACGACATGGTTCATCTCAGGAGAGACATCAGTTGGAAGAAACAACCAAGAGAAGCCATACACCAACAGTAATAAAACCTCAAGTTTTGAGGTTATCAAGAAGCTCGTCGTCTTGGTGGAGAAATAATAATAATCCAGCTGGTGATGGTGGTGAGTGGTCCAGCTCAAGAATAGCAGAACCAGCTGCGGGTAGATGAGGAGTCAATAATGGAGGAACGGTGGAAAGTCTTGCTTTTTGATCAAAGTGACTATATTATTGAGAAGGCTTCGTTAAAATCAATGTCCACAGAGCAGCAATATATATGGCGCGTTTCATCAATTCTGGGATGAGCAGCTTACTTGGATTGATGACTACTTTCCTCTAAAAGCCGCGTTCGCCGATTTTCTCACTTAATCCCAGTACTTACTATTAATATCTCTGATCCCTGATATATAAGATCACCTTTTTTAAGATATTGAGGAGGTTAAATAAGTTACTTAATCATATTATATATCAGTTTATAAGTTAAACAAATTAGTTTAATTTGGAAAAAAAATATTAAATATTTTAATATAATTTTATTTCTTTCTTTAATTTCTAAAGAAAAGTCAACCAAGAAGAATTCTTGCCTATAAAGTCTAAAAACATGTAATATAGTACTTGCCTCCTTGGTTATTATCGTAATGTTTATTTTAACAACATATAATGAGTCCAAATTGCATATATATCTACTGGGTTGGGTTGAGGTGAACAGAATTTACGGATAAAAGCAGGACGAATAAAAAAGGCTAGGGTTTTTGCGGCAGTTCAGGAAAACCGAATATCCCCCAACCAATAGTAAATGTTGCTCCCAAAGTTGAACTTCAGTTCACGTGTGGTTACCAAACCAACCAACCAGCTACCAATAATGTTTAGTAGTATAGTATAAAGGGTTAAGTATCAATTTTGCTCTTGAAATATATGCCCAGGAGAAATTTTGCCCCTGAAGTATATGCCCAGAAGCAATTTTGCAACCGTTAAGGTTGTTAACGGAGGGGTAACATTTCTATGTTTTGAAACTTCAGGGCAAAATTGATACTTAACCCTTTCTTCAAAAAAAAAAAGTCAACCCAGTTTTAAAATTAGAGTTAAGAAGCAATTTGGCCAACAAATTTTTACCTCGTGAGCACCCAACACAAATAACTTTTAAGTGGACCAAAAATACCAAAAAAAAAAAACTTTTAAAAATGTGCAATCAACACAAAAATGAAGTAAAACTTTTTTGTCTTGGGCACTCTTGGAGTAAAAAAATTTTTTTTTGCTGATCGCACATTTTTAAAAGTTTTTGGGTATTTTTGGTCCACTTAAAGTTATTTGTGTTGAGCGCTCCTGAAGTAAAAGTTCGTTGGCCAAATTGCTCCTTAACCCTTTATAATTATAATCATGACGAAAGGAGTAAAGTGACAATTAATTTTTTTTTTTTTTTTAAAAAAAGTAAACATATAGCCTAATCCTTCTTCCATAACGTCCTCCATCACAGACATTCCCCAATCAAACAATAATCAATCAACTGCAGAATTTGTCCGAAAAAATGTTTTGAACAAATCAAACAAAAAAATAAGGACAAATTTGTCCGAACAGAAGATCAAACGAGTATGTAGTAGGCGGTTCAAACAAATTTTTCCAAACAATAATCACTCGCCCGTGAATTTATCTATGCGAATGATTAATGAACCTCCCGTGCATTATAAGAAGAGATGACCGAGAGAATAAAGCTTACAAAGGGTTAAGTATCAATTTTCACTACTACAAAACAGGGATACGGAGTCCTATTTTTTATACTTTTGGCGTCCTTTTCGAGGGGGACGTATATCCGGGGGCTCCGTAGGAGGAAAACTTAAGGAGTCCTATTTTAAAATTAGACGCCTAACATAAGGCGTCTAAGTTAAGGAATTAGACTCCTTAAGTCATGACTTAAGGAGTCTAATTCTATGACTTAGACTCCTTAAGTCATGACATTACACTCTTTGATGTACTTAAGGAGTCTAATTCTATAGAATTAGACTCCTCCTTAAGTCATGACTTAAGGAGTCTAATTCCAGTAGTTAGACTCCTAAAGTGAGACTTAAGGAGTCTAATTTCAGTACTTAGACTTCTTAAGTCATGACTTAAGGAGTCTAATTCCGTAATTGTTGATGGTTAATATTTCTGATCGAAACACCATTAAATTAAAATATAAACTACTATTAAAAAAAGGTCTTTAACGTCCATTTTTCTGTACATTCTACGTCCATTTACAAGGGGACGCCTATTTAATGGACGTAGTAAGTCAAACTTACGGTTTTCCAAAAAAAAGAAAGAAAGAAGGAGTTGTAAGTTTTACTTACGACATCCCAAATTTGAAATAGTGACGCCTTAAGTACCACTTACGTCGTCCTTATTTTAAATTTAGGATACCATAAGTCTTAAAAAAGAGAAAACCTAAATAGGCGATGTTCGGGAGGAGCGACGGGATCTGAATTCCATTGCCTTTAGAAAAACACTTTCACATCAAACCAAATACAAAAGAAATGCTAACCAAAAAACAAATCACAAACACTTCTTAATCAATACATTCCGACACCATTGTTATGTAGAGATCTACGAGTTAACATTTGGGATGAATAGCCTTAAGTGAAAATCTAGCTAGAGTTTAAAGAAAACTAATAAAGCAGGAGAACTAAGTGAGAGTTTAAAGGCCTCGACCTATGAAGAAAATCAAGGGCTCCATAAAGCATATTAGAATGAAAGCCAGAATGGAACAACGAGATCCAAGGACCCTACTCGCCGCCGAACAGCCCAAGTTTGAGCGCCATTGCATATCAAAATTTGAAACGTTGAAGAAAGAAGAAAGTAAAAAATAAATAAAGAGTAAAAATAGAAGGCTTTGATATTTGAGGCTTTTGATTCCGATCTCATGACAAACCCTAACTTGACGACGAAAACAATAGCTCTTAAGACCAAATCAATGGCGAGAAACAAATCCAATGAAGATCTGATGACCTAGAACCCGGAAGTCGAAGAGTAAGAAGAGATTGATGAAAGAAGGAATAGGACATTTTTCAGCTTCCCAAAGTTGCATAAGAGGAGATTTTCGGGTTGCAGTGAGAGAAGGAATCACATGCGTATAGTCTCGCACGACGGCGCATGACGATGTAGTGATGGGGACAGCGGAAAAAACAATGTAGAAAAGAGACATAGACGAAAGGAATGGTCGACGCTGAAAGAAGAGTGGATGCCACAAAAAAGGATTATGTTGACAATTAAGACATCCTAATTTTGAATTCAAAACGCCAAAAGACCACTTTTAGCATCCCTATTTAATCTGGGACACCAAAAGCATCCACATAATTACAAAAATGTCACCGTTTTTTTTATTTAGTTCCCTTTTTTTAAAAAGAGACGTTTTTGGGGGATGCGATTTCTACCTTTTGTAGTAGTGATAGTGGCATAGTTTGTGCTAGGTAGACCATGGAAGGGAAATTAAACATTTTGCTTAATGGTGTTTCTTTTTTTCTTTTTCTTTTTTTGGTAAAAGCACGGGGCAACAACCCTATATTATTCCTAAACCAACACAAGTCTTGGATAGGCAATACCCATACAATCATTGAACAACCGATTTACAATTACATGGGTACTATCAAAACACACTCTAATTTCCTCTTGCATAAAGTTGTAGTTAGCCTGAGCATCAGCACACGAATTTGCTTCCTTATACACATGCACAAAATCAATACTAGAGAAATGACTTAAAGCTCTACCAATCTGCTACAAAAGCTTGGAAATAGAGGCATCATCCACCTGCATAGTCTTCAAGATGCTAACCACCGCAATAGAATCAGACTCAACAATTACTCTATTACAATTATATTTAATAGCCAACTAAATTCCAGTAAGTTCAGCCCAAACTTCTGCTCTCATAGCAGAACAATTGCCCAGTTTTCGTGAGTACCCACAAATTCACCTACCTCTGATCTGCAATCCCAAACTAGGCCTCCACACCCAGCACCCTTCTCCCTTGGATGCCCTATCCACATTAAGCTTCACCCAACCCTCAATTGGTGCTCTCCATCTAATACCTACTTCCTTTTTAATACCCGTTACATGCCCAAACACCTTTCTTGCTCGCTTAACTTCCTTCGCATACCTGCATACAAGACTAGCATGTTTGGGTGTTTATTTAATGGTGGTTTTATTGAGGTGATTCATCACTTAACTGCTACTCTTGGCGCCTGTTTGGGTGTCTATTTATAGGGTCCCCAAATCCAAGAATTTCCCTCCTAATAAAATTAAGCTCATTAGGGTCAAGGTATGCGTTCAAACTCAAAAACGCTTACAAATCATCCGCCAACAAAGTTCTCATATCGGTGGGATTTGAACTTACAACCTTATGGTAATAAACAAATCATTTTACCAACTAGACCAATCTTTCTTGGTGATAGGGCCAGGTATGTAATTTATCCCAAAATAAAATTCATATACCTAATTTACACTTAAATGTGTATAATACAGATATTGAAAAACTACTCCAAAGTCTTGAGCTTGCTTCTTTGGAATGACCTATAATCTGCTACCAATCTGAGCGTGTATCCCTTCCTGATATCCTCCACGACCGTCCTCAGAATCTGTTCATTAACAAACTAATCTATCAAAACCTTATTAACCACATACTCATTGTATTAAGAAGAGGAAGCATTAATGAGGCTAACCGAAAGCATGATGCTGTCCAGGACATGTTGAGGGACCCAAGAGAGCAGTTGAGGAAAAACAATGGTAACATCAGCGTTCAGCTGATTCTTAATAATGCAGCCACGAGCTCCACGTGTCTGAGGGTACAAGGTTCCAGAAGCTTCCAGTTTAAAGAGAGGCGGCATGTAATCCGAATGCAGACCTTGGAGCTTCCACTTGGTCTGCAAATTCATATGAACAAAGGACCCAATGAAAGGATAATATATATACACACAGTAAAAGAGAGGGATGAATTAAGTGCTTACAGTGTGAAGCTGGTAGAGTTTGGGGGTGTGAGGAGGAACATGAGGAGGGTAATCTTGTCCATTTGATTTGGCTGTCACCCTTACGTCTATCACTGGCTGTACCTTTAGAAATAACGCTTCCATCTCTTCCATTTTAACTCGCCACTCCTCCTGATATTCATTATTTTGTCACAATATTATTCTTATACTATATAGTTACAGAATTAATCCTAATTATATTTTAACAATTAGTTGCAGAATTTAGGCATACCTGCTGTTTAATTTGATCTTTTTCAATCAGAACCAGCAATATAATATAAAAGGAAGTAATTGAAATTTGAACAACACTCGAATGCGGATTGAGTTGAGTTATACCCATCAAAGCAGATTGTGAACAAGAGGGGAAAAAATATATTCACGAGTGACAATTCGTCTTTATTTGTGATCCAAAAGTGGCATTTTCACCCCACCAAAAATAGCTTTCGGCTTAATTTTAAGGTAATGTTAGGACTGCTAGCTATGTGACAATTGGGCTTTGTTCAAACTTAAAAAAAAAAAAAAAAACCTTCCTTTAAGCCATAAACCAAAATTTCTTACTTTTAATCTTTTCATGATAGAGGGAGAAGAAATTAATTGCCTCCTAAAAAGAAGATATTGCGTCCCACTTCTTTTATTAAAATAATAATTTAGACCTTATTATAAGTCCACTTGTAGATGTAAACTTTGGTCTTAAATATAAGTCCGCTTATTTATAAAAGTATCCAAGGAAAAAATATAAATAATCAAATTTAATAAAAGGGAAATTGGGAAAAAATATAAAAAAATATAATCAAATTTAACTATTTTTATTTTTATTAATTTCATGTCATTTTCAAGCATTTTATATTTAAACTTACTTGTGCATTAATCACTCAAATAAGTTTCAGTTTATCAAACTAACTTTTTTAAACGTCAATCCAAATATAAATCACATTACACAATCTAACCTTTATCCAGTCTTACGTTTGCAAAAGTCAATTTTTTTTTTTTTTTAAAGGAAACAATTCTACTATCGCTAGTCCAAACATACCTTTGGCAAAGCCAAAAAAAAAGTGCCTATATAAGAGTGTTAAAAAGTGATTAAGCCCAAATGATTTAAAGCGATTAAAATTAGTTAAAAATAATTAGTATGTCTTAAAACAAACTTTTTTTTTTCCAAATCTGCCCTTTATTATAAGGCACAAGTTAAGAGATAGAAATAGAATAAACATAAGTATTATCAACCATTTAACTAATATAATATATAATTAATGAGAGACATAAATAAAAAAATTTATTAAATATTAATTTTTGTCGGCGTGTTATAAAAAAGACAGAAGGGAGTCTTTCTTTAATTATGACATGGTATAAGGTTTGCGTTTGAAAATTTTTAAACCACAGGTACATATATTTCTATTTATTTTTAAAAAAAAAACATAAATTGATTAATTTTCCCCGTTATTTTCAACCCAACGAACACAAGTAGAAAAATAAAAGTTGTATTTTGGATTTTTTTTTTTTGTTATTAGGCGATAGGGGAGGGGGGTTTCGAACCCAGGACCATTTAGGGGGAAAAATCAATCTAAATTGTACCATCACACTACTAGAGTGCTGGTAAATAAATGTTGTATTGTGCATGCACTTTTCGTTAGATGTGGCATAGTTGGTATGTCTCTATAAAACAAAAAGATACTAATACAATGTACTATGTAGGGACGAAGTCAAAAGAAACGGGCCCATGTGAGAGGCCGTAATTTCCTCCTTCTATTAAGTATCATTGTACCATTAGTCAGAATCATGATGTGGCCGCACCATTTCCATGGAATATCTGACCGATTCGATGCAAAGGACGAAGCCAACGAAACAAACCAATTAAGACACGTCTATAGGAACGTCGCAAATTTAGAATATGCCCAATATATAGACTACTTAAGTAGAATCACTAATATTGATTATTCCATTAACAAAATGAGAATCGCGACTTGATAGTAAACGTCCTAGATCAGAGATAGTTACTGATGAAAATAATACAGATTACCTGATTCAACCGCACAGCGCTTGATTTTTCTGGAATGATAGCTCCCACTACTCTGCCCATGTCCTCCATATACTCTTCAAACCAACCCTGCCAAAAACCGAATCATTCTTAATAATGTTAAATATATAACTTACAAGGTTTTTTATGATGTCTTCCAAGTAACTAATTTACAGAAGAAAACCTCAACGAAAACAAGAATTTACAGAAGAAGTGACACACACACACCGCAGGAACACCGGGTAAGTGATGGAGATGGACGTTATCAGAAATATTGTAAGTGAAGGTGCAAGCCTTCTGATTGTTGATCACCCAGTGGCGTGATGAAGCTGATGATGATACAAATGGCTTTTGACGACGTCGTTCACGCCCCTGTTGAGCTCTGATCACCTGTGTCTTTGTCTTCGTCGTTATTTCTGGTGCCCAGATACTGGGGAGTAGCAGAGATAGGTTTGGCAGGGAAACACGATATTTGTCATCGCACTGATCGAAGCTGCGTCCTTCATTCAATTTCTTTGGTGTTGAGTTTGAATATTATGCATGTAATGTTGCAATTTCCTTATTTTATAAACCTTAATGCTTGTGTTTTGTGTCCGTTGACCCGCATGAACACGCATCCTTCTGATGAGAATCACTTTCGAACCAATCTGGACGGCCCAATAATTCTATTTTTCTATCATTAATAAATACAATATCTAAAATAAATCAAACAATTACTTATAGGGTTTACGGGTAAATTTGGCCCAAAAGTTATTACTGAAGAGCAATATTGTCTGAAAGGTTTTTTGGATTTAATGTTGTCTCATAAGTGTTAAAATATAACAATATTGTCCAATGTAAGAAAATCCAAACGGGTATAAAGATATGTGCCTGATTGGATTAGCAATAGAAATTAATTTCCTGACGTGATTTATAATATACGAGATAGGTATATGAGAAAAATTTTAGTTTAACTTATATGAACATATTTTTTAAACATCAATTCATACATTCCACTCTAGTATTATTTATAAATCTCTTTTTACCATATCATATATACCAAAAAGAGGTAGTTAGCTCAATTATTATGGGGTAAATTTTCAACTTTACCCTCATTTACAATGAATATCTTTTAACTCTTTCTTCTCTCTATATTTTTATTATACAATTTATATGAAAAAATTATCACAATCTCATTTATTACTTAAAAGATGATTTATAAATATAATTAAATTTTTTGGTCAAAAAAGATTTATAAATAAAACTATAGTGATAGTAATTATTGAAGGTAGTAGTGATGGTGACCATATGATAATCACTATGAGGATGACTTTCCAACACGCCATAATTTCTTAAACTTTCTCGCTTGATTCCAGTACTATAGCGCCACGTTTGCTGTTGGCTGTTCTATTATATACAGCTGTTGGGGTTGTTGGGGTTAACGATGGGAGGAGGTACTTGTTTTCTATTTGAAATTTATAAAAATAAGATATAATAAAAGTTATACTGTAAATGTGATTTGTGTTTAGGTTGATATGTGGTCCCACTATTTCAGAAATATTTTTTTTCATGAGAAAAACTAAAAGTTATAAATTTGTGTTTGAATTATTATTTAAAAAATTAAATAAAAAATGACTAAAAAAAATAATCTTATTGGGAATCTTATATAAATATTATATATATATATATATATATTAGTTATATTATTACAATTGAAGAGAAAAATATAAATATAAATTTGATAAAAAAATTAAATTATTATTAAAAAATAAAAAAACTTCGTTTGGAATTATTTATTTCGCAGACTTTAATATTAATATATTCATTATGGTCCTTTTGAGGTTTGAGAATTATTATTGTTTTGTGTGCTTTATCACTATACTGGACCATATGCAACAAGCTTTACACAGGTACAATATCTACAATACTTAAAAATAAATGATGTCCTTTAATTCATTAATTTACACAACCTTGACATCATGCAACATTTTTCAGTTGTATAGTTTCTTCAACACCAATTCCATCCATTCTATCAAACATCAACCACCACTCATATCTGCTATCAAACAAAAAACATGCTTCCAACATCTGATTTTTGTTTGTTTAATCATAACATTATCTTTATTCGAACTCATACTTGTAAGATTATCTTATTTTTTATTTTGATGATAAAGTAAGATACATTAGCTACCATATGACAAACAACTACCAATTGAAAAATAGCCCATAATCTAAATATATGATGCATATAATCTTGTCTACCTTTGCTTCTACATATCTACCTATCACTCTATCAATTGGGATATAACATGTAGAAAAAGAGGCGGCTTGAAAAAATTTGGGTATAACTCACTGAAACACACGATGTATACTATAAAATAAATATAGACATGGATCTGTACAAGCATTTTTAAACTATTGGGCAGCAATAGCATTTGTCATGAGTTGATAAAAGAGAAAGGGTCATACATATTAACGATACTGCTTCAAATGCCATATATGCCATAAGTGAGAAATTTCCTTGTCAAATTTGCATGGAACATGAGAAATACATTCAAACTTCCACTAAGATATTTTTTTAAAAAAATCAAAAATCAAAAATCAAAAATCGATGGCTATAGGTGTACTTAAAAAGTGATTTCTTGTGGGGTAGACCACAGGACTGAAGTGACCACAACATAGTTACTTGCCTATGTATAATTTAAAGTAGGATTTTTACATTTGAAAAATAACATGTTCATACTACTTTAGTTGCAACTTGGTCCCTTGCCCTCCAAGTATTTTATGCCCCAACTTATGCGGGGAATCAATCTATGCGCAATTTGTCATCTCGTGGCGATTTAAGGGTTCTCAAAAACATGCCCAAGTAGGTGCAACTTAACGAAGTCATTTAATGTTTTCTCTTGATTTAGTATTAACTTTCCTTAGGGCAGAAGCAATGGGCGGGTTAATTTACATGCCTAAACCCATAGCCCGCCCATTTAACTTTGAATGGGTATGGGTTAGCCCATACCGCCTCAACCCATTCTAACCCACGTGTTGAATGGGTTAACATATAAATGGCGGTGACCGTAGGGTTTTAGGTAACCCATTTACATTTTACAAATTTATTTTTGGAGAAAAATATATATAAGTATTAATATTCACCCAAATTTATCATTCTAAATTCTGAAATATGAATCTTCAAAATTCAATAATCATAATTCACACAAAAGAATCTAAATTTAGACAAGTGTTATCATAACATAATTTTGATTTCAAACTCCAAGTGGGGGAATGGTTAAATGGGGAATGGGTATTTCATGACAATGTGGTGTATTATTGTCCAAGTATCCATATAGTTAATAATATATATATATATATATATATATAACTAAATGGGCGGGTTTGGGTAGCCCGAAAGTGCGCCCATAGCCCGCCCATTTAAGTCTTAAATAAGCGGGTTTTAACCCAACCCGTTATGGGTTTTTTTGGGTGGGCTCAAAATGGCCCAATTGCATTGAGTTTTGGGCGGGCTCAGGGTTGTGGGTTCCATGCTCGCCCCTAACTTTCCTTACTGTTAGGAAAAGCATCTGGTGTTTCATAAGTAAACTGTTGTTCCAACTTCCAACATTAACCATTCGCAAAACTCTTGATCAATTAAGTATATGCTCAAAATAATTTTTAAGAAAAAAAGAAAAAACTTACGCAAGCAAAGTTAAATCTATTTATGTATACACGCGGGGGAGCATTTAAAAATATGATAAATATCTTTTAAAAAAGTATAACATTTTCCAATTTCATATATATGTGAATTGAAATTACTAATAATCTAAATAAATACAAAGGAGCTCCATTACAACATAAAAAATCATAAAATTAAACATTAGCAGAGTGAAAAAGAAAAATATTTTATATCAAATTAATCTTTTCAGACAAATTCCTTTAATTTACTGGCCCAATCAACTTCCTTAAGGATCTAATTTCTATAAATAAAAAATTGAACAAAAATATCGTTTATCATTTGCGCATGGGATGCCTTCGCTTAGATGTACTAAATAATATTGTTCATAACAACCGTGCATATTACTCCCTCCGGTCCTAATTCTAGGAAAGACTTTTTGGGGTTGGATTTGGTCCTAATTATAAGAGCAAGTTTTAACTTTTGTCAATATTTTCCTATAATACCCCTATTTATACTTTCTCAATAATAATTTAATAATAAACCTATATATTTAATAAAGTAAATAATGTCGCAACTCATTAATGTCATATACACCTCAATTATATTTTTTTTTATAAAATAATTCTGAGCAACTTTTGTCATATTTTTCCCATATTACCCTACTAATACTTCTTCCACAATAATTAATTTAACAACACGCTTATATTCTATCAAGTGAGAGATTCTACTTTATTTTTATTTTTAAATAAAATAATTTTAATATTCCTTTAAAAATATTTTTCTTAACCATCCATCTAAAGTGACTTAAAAAAAAAAATCTATCTCCTCCTTCCTGGAGTATTGAAGTATTGTTTTACTCCCTTTTTTTTTTATACTATTGTTTTACTCCCTAAGTGTTAGACCATGCGGACGGATGGCACACAATAATCGAAGACGGGGTGTTAGGCTCGGGAAATTGCGAGGGTACGTGCGCGTGATTCAACCGATTTTGTCCTATGTAATTTTTAATTTTTAGTAGGGGTATTTTGGAAAAATAATTATAATTAACTAATTTAACTTCTCTCTTTAATCTCTCCAAATTCTCGGTAATTAGCTCCTATAATTAGGACCTGGGAGGGAGTAGTATTTACTCCGAGTCAACTTTATTGTATGTTATCAAATTTTTCATTTTATACATTTATGCAATTATTATCCTAGTAAGCAACTGAATATATGAAAATATACGGCTAAAAAACTGGAGAGATTTGAAAATAAGTGATAGGGAACTAAATATATAAAAGGATACAACTAACCGTACAGCCTATGAATAATATTACTTTAGTTACTTCACCATGAATTGCATGTGATGTCTTTACTCAAATGTTTTAAACATTGTTCAAGGCTAGTTCATTTAACACGAGCTGTCATAGATCTGGAGTTAACTTCATTCCAGCCTAGAGTAACATGCTCCACTCGAGAAAGTCTAGATCGTGAGAAATCCAAAGTAAAATGGAGGAGAAGGGATTATAATGAGGAAGCCATGACGACCGAGGGAGCTTGAGGGTGATGGGTTTCAAAAGAACCAAGTGAAGGTTGAGGGCGACGGAAGCTATGGATGATGAAGGGAGGAGGGTTATGATGAGCGAGAAAGATGAGATCTGAATATAATTTTTTTAAACTGTCAAACTTGACCATATGGCACGAAGCTAGATAAATGCATACGGCTTGGCAAAGAAGCCATTACTGTTGTTAGGAACAGTAACTTACTCACAGAAAAAGCAGCCACAACTCACATGGACCCGGTTTTGGTGCTCATCCGTGGAGAGCTCGTCCGTATAGACAAGCTCCGGACCCTCCAGATCTAATCGGACCGGCGTCCGATCCGATTTTTTTTATTTTTCTATTTTTTATCAAAAATAATTTTATTGGGTAGAGGATCTAAAATAAAGATAATATCTCAATTAACATTTTTTGAAAAAAAAATGATTTTTTTCATATAGAAAAAAAAATTTAAAAAAAAAAAAAAGATTTGGGCGTTGGAGCTCGTCCGTACGGACAAAGGGGAAACCAAATCCCAACCGACATGGCTTATTTTGCTATTGCTCTTTAGTATATATTGATGATTCTCAATACCATTCATTTCTCTCTCTGCCCCTCTCTGATATAGAAGTTCTCTCTTCTGAACCCAATCGCCCTGGAGTTGGCTTACCTCCTTCTCGCCAAGGGTCCGTTGCCATCCGCTGCCTAAACCACTGTTGTTTTTGGCGTAAATTGATGACCTTGAAAAAATCAAGGTCTTGGGATAGTAAAAAGATAATTGATGATGCTAAATGATATAGAAAAAATTCTTCATGATCTTGAAAAAATATTTCAGCATACTGACTGGTACTGAAAAATAAATCATGATCTTAAAAAAATTATTTTAGGATCTTGAAAAAACATCCTAAAGCATTTTTTTTTTAATAACAATAAGTACCTGAAATATTTTTTCAAGATCGTCAAATAATTTTTTCAATACTGGGTCGATTATCCTAAAGAATCCTTTTAATTTAATACCTATTACCCTCGAAATATTTTTTTCAAGATCCTAAAATAATTTTTAAGATCATGAAGTTTTTTTTTTTTTTGTATCATTCAAGATATCCGAATTATCTTTCTACTACCTGGTAGTACCTTGATTTTTTTTTTTTTTAATAAAGGGATCATGTCATCAATTTGTGCCAAAAACGACAACGCTTCAAGCAACCGATGGCAGCGGACCAAAGGAGGTAAGCCAACTCCAACCGGCTTCCCTCTTCAGTCAAAACCTTCGTCTTTTTGTCCCCAGGCCCACACAATTATCGTCAAATATCGTTTTTATTTTTTTTATTTCCCTGATCTACTTCTTTCTTGATTTCACTCCTTCCTATACGCGCTATATATCTGAAGCTTTTTCCTTTTTCTTTTGTTGTATTTTAGGTCCTGATGTCGTCGTTTTCCTGCACGGCTTCCCGGAGATCTGGTACTCCTGGCGCCACTGATTGCCCTTGCCGGTGCCGGATTTAGAGTTATCGCCCCCAATTACAGAGGCTACGGCCTTTCTGACCCACCAAGAAGCTTCAGTGAAGAAAAAAACACACATGAGGAGCTTCTTCTAAGGTATTTTTCGGGTTAGAGCTCATCTCGGGAAATGCCTTCCCAAACGGCCTCAGAAACACTCCACCAAACTTTTACCATCTAACTGGGCCTTTTCCAGCTTTTTTTGCACAAAGCGCAGGCGGCGAGAGCTGATACTAGACAGGGTCACTCACAGGGATGCCTTGTTTTTAATTTTTCTGCCAACCAAACACAGCTATTCCAACAACAGCCCTCAACTCTGAACACCTAATTAGCATTAGCTGATACTTTTGAGGTTGGCTTGTTGGGCTTAAAGCCCAGAAAGAGTGCCCGTGTTTATGATGATTGGGCCTACAAATGAGAATGCCCTTTGGATCAGGCCCTCTTCTACGCTTAGTTGGAGCTGTAAGCCAGATGTGATGTAGCAATATTTTGAGCAAATTACGCTTAAGGATCAAAATGATCATCAATTTTCTATCCATTGATATCTTGAATCTTTTCCTTCCGGTCCATGGTCCTTTTATGAAAATAAAATAAATATGTAATGGCTATGGGCTTATCAGACTAATAATCTACCTCGTTTAGTTATCAAACGTAAGAACTTTATATTCTTATGAAATTCCCTGTCTTAATAATAAATAAATTTGTGTATGATTATTAAATTTCTTAAGGAACACTATTCAGTGAGGTAAATTATTTGTCGTCATCACACATTTTTTCCTTTTTCCATAAAGGACCTTGATCTTGCAGAATAATTTCAGAAATTTAAGGTTCTTACATGTAAAAGAAAATTGTAGTAGCATTATTTTGATGATTAAACATATTTCTCTTAATACACCTTCTAAATATAAGACAAAATTGACTTTTTTTAAAAAAAAAATAATAAGAAAACTAATTAAATTATTTTAAAATATTTATAGTTGTCATTTTTCTTCTAAATTATTTTGTCTAACTTATAAAAGTTAGCTTACTTAATCTCTAAAAAAAAAAAAAAAAGTCAACAATATCTTCTATTTAAGACTAAAAAAATACTACCTCTGATCCTAATTATAAAACCTAGTTGACTTTTTTGGGAAAGATTAAAAAACTAAATAAGATATTTAATCGTTTCATATGTTGTGTATCATTATATTATATATTAGTTTATTAGTCAAATTAATTAATTTGAAAGAAAAATAAAAATATCTAAAATTAGATTTATTAATCTCTCAAAAAAAAAAAAATTTAACTAGTTTACCAAGTGGACTCTAAATGGTCCCCTATTTCGAGAGGCTTCTAAATGAAAACCAGGGCTATGAAACTTGGTTCCGCGACGACGGAATTCCATCAATCATTGCCTCTGTCTCTCATACTTATCCACATGTGCATGCGATCCTGTGTGTACGTACAAGACGGCACTCCCCTGGAATTTTATCGGGAAAATCCTTTTCAAGGCCTATATTATCAAAAGAATACCGAAAAAGGCCTAACATTCTGAAAATACCCAAAAAGACCCAAGGATTCGACAATTCGGAAAAAGGCCCTTCAAAATTTACGAAGTTGTTAATGCTAATCAAATTGTTAGCGGGGGCTGATTTAGTTGTTAAAAATAAAAATTTTAACAACTAAATTAGCCCATCTAACAACTAAATCACCCCCGCATTAACAACTAAATCGACCCCCATTAACAACTCACCTTGGGCCTTTTTAGGAATTTTCAGAATCTTGGGGCCTTTTTGGGAATTTTCAGAATCTTAGGGCCTTTTAAGTATTTTCAGAATGTTAGGGCCTTTTTCGGTATTCTTTTGGTAATATGGGCTTTGAAAAGGATTTTCCCAATTTTATCATCCTGATGACACAATTTAAAGCCGAACGTGCAGGTTTATGAATTTGGATCCCCTATCATATCAAGCTCTCCCAATTAAACCTCAATTAATTAAGTGATATTAATCACTAGACTGTCATCTAATAATAGCCTATGAGATTAAGAAATAAGCAATAGGATTGTGAGAACTGTGAGAGGGCATGTGCCATTACATTAATGGTAAGAGAAGTGACTTATTTTCTATTCGACTTTTTTATAAGTAAGATAAGATAAAAATCATATTGTAAATGTGATTTGTGTTTGTATTGATGGTAGCCGTGGATGGACCCACTTGTATGACAAAGGGGGCAAGTGCCCCCTTGAATTCTAAAGTGAGCATAATATTATTTTTTTTAATATAAAAGAAATTAACATAAAGAAAAGAAAATTATAGAAGGGAAATTTCCCAATAATTAGCACCCACCCATGATAATAAGTTGATGTGAGCAATTAATTAGTGTTCACCCTTGATAATAAGGCAATTAAACTACATATGTACTTGAACTTACTAAATGTTTAGTCCTTGATAATAAGGTAATTATGATAAATTCTAAAAAAAAAAAGGTTTAGAAGAATGACATTATAATTATTTTTATTATAATATTTTTTTATTAAAATATATGTACTTGAACTTATTGGGACCCTACCATTCATTGTAATCTATGTAGCCACATTTCTAACAAGTAGTTAGTCTTGCTTTTCTAAATAATGGTTTGTAAAATAATTGTCTCTCTTATCACATCATCAATATTCACTTGATTTCATAAATATTTTTTTGATATATATTTTTTCTTATTTATATTCTTTTGTTTTTTAATGCATTTAAAAATTTTCTTTAAAAAAAAATTCAGGCACCGCCCCCGAATGCCCAAATCCCCCCGACTAATCGTGCCCCCTTCGTAATTTTTTGAGTCAGTCCACGATGGTAGCGAGAAATGACTTTTTTTTCAAATTAAAACATGTTTGAGTTTTTATTTGAAAAATCAGTTGAGATAAAAATGTCTAAAAATAATATAAATTTTATTGAATATTATATATATTATCTAATTATATATATTGTAATAATCGAAGACAAAAAATTATAATTAAATTTAAAAAGAAAATTAAATTATTATATAGAGTAAAATATTCTAACCACCTCTCTGTTTTACTTTAATTACACATACCTCCCCTCTATTTTGAAAACCCATATAAACCTCCCTTAAAAGTAAAATTATGTTACACAAACCTTCCTTATATTTTGAGATTTTATTTCCATCCACCCAAAACCGTTAGTTGGCCAGTTAAGTATGATTTTTGAACTTTTGTTTTACCAAAATACCCTACTTTAACATTAAAATTATATAAAAAATATATATGTATGTGGGCAAAAAAAAAATTATACCACCAAATTTTTATCGTAATATATTTTTTTAACTTTCTAATATGTTAAAAATTTATGAATTTTGAGATTATAAAATTTATAATTATAATTTTTTACCATATTTATTACAAATTTATTTATTTTTAGTTTCTTAAAAATATATATCAAATATATTATTTTCTATCAAATATAATAAATTATATATGTTTGAGAGATTGTCATTTAAATTTAAATTTTGATATTTTCTCAACAAACATTTGAAAAACTTAATTAAATTTTAAAACTTTGTGATATTTACAAGTTGTAAATTAAAATTTAGAGTAAAATACTCTAACCACTCTTTTGTTTTATCTTGATTACACAGATTTCCCTTCTATTTTGTAACATACACTTAAGTTCAAACCATTAACTATGTTAAGAATATTGTAAAAAGATTCTAAAAATATATTTTTAATTAAAATTTATTTACTAATTTACCCTTAATGCTAAACCCTAAATTTTAATTGACAACTTGTAAATATCACAAATTTTTAAAAATTTAAGTAAGTTTTTTAAATGTTTGTAGAAAAAATATCAAAATTTAAATTTAAATGACTTAATACAATCTCTCAAACATATATAGTTTATTATATTTGATAGAAAATAATATATTTGACATATATTTTTAGTCATTTAAGAAACTAAAAATAAATAATTTTTTAATAAATATGGTAAAAAATTACAATTATAAATTTTATAATCTCAAAATTCATAAATTTTTAACATATTAGAAAGTTAAAAAAATCTAGGATAAAAATTTGGTGGTATAATTTTTTTTTTTTTTTTTTTTTTGCCCACATATATATATACATATATTTTAAATAATTCTAATGTTAAAGTAGGGTATTTTGGTAAAACAAAATTTCAAAAGTTAAATTTGACGGTCAACTAACCGTTTGGGTGGATGGAAATAGAATCTCAAAATATAAGGAGGTCTATATGAGTTTTCAAAATAGAGGAGAGGTGCGTATAATTAAAGTAAAGCAGAGGGTGGTTAGAGTATTTTACTCTATTATATATTGTGTTTCAAAATTATATAAGTGTATATCTTGCAATATTTTAAACATATTCTTTTAAATTCTAAACGTCTTTTTTATAGTCCATCTCAAATTATGCATGAAGTTATCAACATTCACAAACATTATTTCTAGCACTTTTTTTTCCGGGAATTTCTTTTTTTTTTTTTTTTTTGAATGAGATGGAAGAAATATATTAAAAAGGGTTTTATTTGCCTTTTTTTTTTTTTTTGGTGTAATTTATTTGTTTATATTTTATTATCAAGTAAATTTGTGGGGAAAAACCGGGTCACCGAACAGGCTGAGATGGACCATGGACGAGTTCTGGATAAGTCTAGAGTGTATCTTCAATGGCGTTCGATAAATAGCACCGAAGAGAATAGCCGCAGTACGTATCTTTCTAGCAGAGTCTGTTTCTAGCGTCTTCGTCGTCGCTGCTCATCAAGATAAAGAGGAAAGTTGATCAAGATTTCCCCATTTCTTCCTCTGCAACCAAGATTTGCCGTCTGGTACTTTCTTATTCACTGTTCTTCTCATATTTTCCCAAATTGGAAGGTTTCTCCTCTCAATTTTCATTCTGACTTTGTGTGGTTTTCCACAGGATGCCGAATTGCTGACGATTGAAGAAACCGAAGCGCTCAGCAACCCGCGATTATTCTGGAATCTCCTTCCCCTGCATCGGAGAACTAGGAGAGGGCTCTCGTGTTGTTCAAGCCCGGTAATCACTCTCTGATTTTCACTCCTCCATCTTTCTCTTTCACTGTCAATTCTGATTTATATAATCACTTGAATTTATATAATCTTGTATAAAATTAATTCTAAGTAAAATAGACCTAGAAGATATTAAAATTTCAATATAATGTCAAAAAATACGTATTGTTTCAACTTCATCGACATTTCAATTTTTGAACAAAGAATGATATGGACGTTCGAACCTCAAAGGAGGGGGCATCCAAGACATGAAAAAAAAAAAACTATGTTTTTTTCCTTACTTGAAAAGAACATAGACATGTCAAACAAGATTCAATTAACATACTTATTGCCGAAGCAAGAATGGAATGAATCTTAATTGTTAATATTAAAACCCAATCCAAGGGTTGCAAAAATCAATTATAAGGTGGTGGTGTTGATTGGCCAGAATTATCACTACTTATTTCAAATTCAATGTATTACGTACATACCATATATTTACAAAGCTACATTGAAGTTGAATAAGGCATGAATATTCTGACCTATCAACACCACTACATCGATCACAAGTAGTCAACCTAACATGCAAAATTGCAATATCCTCTAGCAAGACACTTTCATTTATGTGGATGTAAAAAATAAAATAATAATAATAAAAACTGAACTTTCAATCAGGGTTGTTGACAAATAAGGAAAAGGAGTATTGATGGTTTATCAAAGACAACGATCACTTCTATCCTTGCAAAGATAACGAAAGAGAACACTAACAACCTAGGAGCAAAACATCTATCAAGGGTTTGTGAACAGCAACGATTTTTACCGAATACGAGCGAAATGCAACGACAGAGAGGGAATGGGCAATAGAGAGGAATACCAAGGCATCCCGACGGAGAAGAGAGAGATATTATGGCAGCCAGAGAAAAAGAGAGAGCGTGTGTGGGAATAAAAGAGGCTAGAGATAAAGACTAAGGACAGAAGTGAATAAATGAGTATATATATTGGGCAAGCCTCTCTAGATATCTAAAAAGCATTTTTAATTCATAAAAGAACCACTTAAATCAACCGGCCTAACATTTTTTGGCGTAAATTGCAACGACTATTTTTTTATAAATAGTCGTTGAATATTCAGACAAAATTTTAAAAATGTCACCACCTCTTTTCAAATATCCGGTTTCAAAACATGTTTGAATGACCGTATTAATAAAACAAGTTTACATATTTTTTTTAGATACTGTTGTTTCTTAATTTTGTTCAGAAAGTCAATTTTATCTTATTAGGATTGGTAAATTACTTTTGCGATTCTGTGGGCATGAAAGAGATTGCACGTTGGCTCTTCTAGTACATATGCCTTTAATATATAAAAACAAAAATAGATAGCTCATTCTACTGGACCAAGTTAGCTACCATTTCACAATTAGAACCTGCAGCTATCTCGCTCGTTTCAGTAGTAGTATCGTGAGTAATAAATAAAATGGTTAATAGTTAATACTACCTCTAATCCTAATTATAGGAACACTTTCTTATAATTAGGACCGGAGGGAGTACCATATTTACTATCTCAAATTTACCCTAAATAAAAAGTTAGGAGTGTGTGTCTATATTACTCAAAATAGCTCCATTGTTGAAATTGGTTTGATGGCGCTTTAATTAAACGACTTTGTACGTAGATTGTTATTGATAGCTAACAGGCTTCAGGGAAGAACGACAAATGGTGTGAGAAACTACTGGAACACCCATATGCGTGAGAAGGGACGACATGGTTCATCTCAGGAGAGACATCAGTTGGAAGAAACAACCAAGAGAAGCCATACACCAACAGTAATAAAACCTCAAGTTTTGAGGTTCTCAAGAAGCTCGTCGTCTTGGTGGAGAAATAATAATAATCCAGTTGGTGGTGGTGGTGAGTGGTCCAGCTCATGAAGAGCAAAACCAGCTGCGGGTAGATGAGGAGTCAATAATGGAGTAATGGTGGAAATGTTTGCTTTTTGATCAAAGTGACTATATTATTGAGAAGGCTTCGTTAGCATCAATGTCCACAAAGTAGCAATATGGCGCGTTTCATCAATTCTAGGATGAGCAGCTTACTTGGATTGATGACTACTTTCACTACAAGCCGGGTTCGCCGATTGTCTCACTTACTCCCAGTACTTACTGTTTGAAAGTCAAGCTTAATCACCAAGAGGGGGTGAATTGGGGATTTCAAAAACTTTTCGAATTACTCTGTTTTTGGACACTAAAACAGAGTTGAACAGAGTATAAGGAAGGAAGGAGAGCAAGACACACAAAATTTATACTGGTTCGGTCTAATCTCCTGACCTACGTCCAGTCTCCAGACATTCTGGGATTTCACTATATCAATTGATTACACACTCTGTAACTCAAGAGTAATTCTCTCACTAGAACTTACTCCCCCTTACAAGTTGCAATCAATAACCTAATCTCCAAGTCCCCTGACTTGAGATTCTTACAATAAATGATTTTCAATAAAGAAACTCTCTCTAAGAGTATATAAGGATAAACACTGAAGATCAATGTGTTAGTTCTCTATATATTTTGATGATAACTGACAATTGTAAACACAAGTGAAGTTTGTCTTTGGTAAGTTGAAAAACTTACTATCAAAGGCAAACTCGAGTTTTGGTTTCAAAACTCGAGTTTTGACTTTGACAAAGAGTAGCTAAAATTCAATGAACAAAGCAAAATCAAGTTTTCATGGGAAAACTCGAGTTTTTGGCTTACAGAGAGTACTCAGTTTTTCACCTTGAGACAAACTCGAGTTTTGACTGAGAAACTCGAGTTTTGCATTACATAGAGACTTCTCATTGTTTTCTAATGAAGACAAAACTCGAGTCTTGATTTGGAAACTCGAGTTTTGGCCAGACAGAGAGTCTTCAATATTTTGAACATATGCAAACTCAGTTTCGACTTAAAACTCCAGGATTTCACTTTGCCATCAGTTTTCTAAGTTTTCTCAAAGTTGTGAGAAAACTCGAGTTTTGGTTTGGAAAATCGAGTTTTCACTTGGCATAGAGCTCTCATGTTTTACTCAGTTTTGAAAACTTAAGTTTTGACAGAAAACTCCAGTTTTGATTTGGCTCAGATTTCTCAATGTTTTCATACTTAATGAAAACTCGAGTTTTGTTTTGGAAACTCGAGTTTCGGGCAAGCCGAGAGCTTTGAGCTTTTTCAATGTTTTGAAAGCTCCAGTTTTGATGTTTTGGACTAAAACACATACTTCTCATTAAAAGTCTAAAACTCGAGTTTGGTTTTGGAAACTGGAGTTTTGAGTTTCATTCAAAAATGAGTTCCAAAGCTCAAATCGCGACTTTCCTCTCTGGATGGAGGAAACTCGAGTTTAGTTATAAAAACTCGAGTTTTCCTTAAGTGCATAGTTCAAAACTCGAGTTTAAAAGAACAAACTTGAGTTTGTGTCGCAGAGTCAGAAATTCAAATCTGATGAATTTGTGAAACCTTCGTGTTTAATCTTAATACTTCCTATCATCATTCATTAATATTCCAAACTATGTTTAACCACTTTGTTAATGAGTTTCAGATGTTTTAAAGGATATTAAATGAAGGTTTGAGCAAAAGTAAAAAGTGATGTCAGCACATTAAATGCAAAGTTCAGAAAACTTGCATCCTTTTGGACAATCATTCTACACACGCTGCAAAGGGATTAATGTTTTCTTTCCACATCCAGTAGCTGCTCTTCCAACAGATTAAAAGTTAAGAAGTCAAGCACAAACATCTGTGCAACTGGATTAAGCAAAGTGTAGTGAGAGAAGAATACCAAAGCTTAACCTAATCCTTGTCTAATGAAGGCAACGGTTATATTGAATATTACAACAGTCATTTAATGCTCTCTTTGTATAAATAGAGCTGCATTCAATTCTTCTCAACAACCAATCTGCCAGAAAACGAAAATCATCAAAGTTGTCAACTACTCTTTAAGTTTTCTTAAGCAAAGTATCTGTTGATACATTTTGTACTTCATTGTTCATATTTATTCACTCTTAGATAGAGTTCATTTATTGTAAATCATTCATCGTAAGAATCTCAAGTCAAGGGACTTAGAGATTGGGTTATTAATTGCAACTTGTAAGGGAGAGTAAGTTCTAGTGAGAGAATTACTCTTGAATTACAGAGTGTGTAATTAATTGATATAGTAAAATCTCATAGTGTCTGGGGACTGGACATAGGTCAAGAGATTGGACCGAACCAGTATAAATTTCGTGTGTCTTGCTCTTCTTCCTTGTGCTCTGTTCAGCTCTGTTTTTAGTGTACAATAATAGAGTAATCCGAAAAGTTTTTGTAATCCCCAATTCACCACCTCTTGGTAATTAAGCTCCACTTTCACAATGTATCAAAAGATACTTTACAAGGGAAAACTGAAAGAGTAGTTGGTAAACTTGAATGCAATTCATTTTCAGCAGATTGGTTGTGGAGAAGAATTGAATGCAACTCTATTTATACTAAGAGAGATTAAATGATCGTTGTAATCTTCAATATAACCGTTGCCTTCATTAGACAAGGATTAGGTTAAGTTTTGGTCTTCTTCTCTCACTACACTTTGCTTAATCCAGGTTGTTCGAGATGTTTGTGCTTGACTTCTTGACTTTTAATCCGTTAGAAGAAGACTCTTGGATGTGGAAAGAAAACATTAATCCCTTTCGGCGTGTGTAGAATGATTGTCCAAAAGGATGCAAGTTTTCTGAACTTTGCATTTAATGTGTTGACATCACTTTTTACTTTTGCTCAAACCTTCATTTAATATCCTCTAAATGATCTGAAACTCACTAACAAAGTGGTTAAACATAACTAGGAATATTAATAAATGATGATAGGAAGTTTTAAGATCAAACAAGAAGGTTTCATTAATTCGTCAAATTTGAATTTCGATTCTACGATGCAAACTCGAGTTTGCAAACTCGAGTTTTCCTTTGTGCACTTATAGAAAAACTCGAGTTTTCATAACAAAACTCGAGTTTCCTCCTTCCAGAGAGGAAAGTCGCGATTTGAGCTTTAGAACACATTTTTGAATCAAACTCAAAACTCGAGTTTCCAAAACTAAACTCGAGTTTTGGACTTTTAACATGAAACATGTCCAAAACATCAAAACTAGAGTTTTCATCCAAAACTAGAGTTTTCAAAAAGCGAGTAAAACTTGAAAACTTTTTACGCAAGTGAAAACTCGAGTTTAAACCAAAACTCGAGTTTTCTCACTTGAGAAAACTCATGGCAAACCGAAAAACTCGGAGTTTTAAGTCAAAACTTGAGTTTGCATATGTTCAAAATGTTGGAGACTCTCTTTATGGCCAAAACTCGAGTTTCCAAATGGCTGGAGTTTTGTCTTTATCGAAAAAATGAGAAGTCTCGTATGATGCAAAACTTGAGTTTACCAATCAAAACTCGAGTTTGTCTTAAGATGAAAAAATTGAGTGCTCTCTATAAGCCCAAAACTCGAGTTTTCTTATAAAAATTGGAGTTTTGCTTTGTTTATTGAAATTGAGCTACTCTCTGTCAAAGTCAAAAATCGAGTTTCCAAACTAAAACTCGAGTTTTGCCTTTGACTTGATAAGTTTTTCAACTTACCAAAGACAAACTTCAACTTGTGTTTACAATTATCGTTATCATCAAAATACAGAGAGAACTAACACTGTTAACATCTCTAGTCCTTGATACTTTAATTCCTCTAGTCTTAGATTGATTTTTTTAAAAAAAACAAAAAAAAGAGGTTAATGAATTTAAATAAATTATTTAATCATATAAATGTTACGTATCATTAAATTATATATCGGTTTCTTAGTTAAATAAAATAATGTAATTTGGAAGAAAAAAATATGAATACTTTAACATAATTTTATTCCTTTCTTTAATTTCTTAAAAAAAAACAAAGTCAACTAAGAACCCATAAAGTCTAAAAGCATTTAATATAGTGCTTTTTTGGTCAAACATTTAATACAGTACTTGCCTACTTTTTTTATAAGATTTTTTTTTTATAAGAAGTATTTTTTTTTTTTTTTAATATAAGGTGATTATTGTTATTTGAACAGCATATAATGAGTCTAAATTGCATACATATCTACTGGGTGGGTTGGGCCGTTGGGTGAGGTGAACAGAATTTACAAATAAAAGCAGGACAAATAAAAAAGGCGAGGGCTTTTGCCGCAGTTCAGGAAAACCGAATATCTCCCCTACCAATAGTAAATGTTGCTCCCAAAGTTGAACTTCAGTTCACGTGTGGTTACCAAACCAACCAACCACCAATAATACAAAGTAGTAGATAAATACCACTTTCTTTTTTGGTCGGAATAACATATAGCGCTTTAATTTGACTCGTTGGTTAATATTTCTGATCGAAACACCACTAAATTAAAATATACACTACTAAAAACAAAGTTTGTAATGTTTGTTCTTTTACACATTCTACGTTCATTTATAGGGGGACATCTATCTAGGAGATTTAGTAAGTCAGATTTACAGTGTCCCTGAAAAATAGGGAAGCCGTAAGTCGTACTTACAGTGTCCCAAATTCAAAAAAGGGACGCCATAAGTAGTACTTATGGCGTCCCTATTTTAAATTTGGGACGCCGTAAGCATTTAAAAAAAGAAAAAAACTCAAACAAGCAATGTTCAAGAGGATTAGGAGGAGCGATGGTATCCAAATCCTGTTGCCTTTAGAAAAACACTTTCACATCAAACCAAATACAAAAGAAATGCTAACCAAAAAACAAATCACAAACACTTCTTAATCGGTACATCCCAACACCATTGTTATGCAGAGATTTACAAGTTAACACTTGGGACGAATAGCCTTAAGTGAAAATCTAGAGTTTAAAGAAAACTAATGAAGCAGGAGAACGAACCTAGAGTTTAAAGACCTCAGCCTACGAAGAAAATCAAGGGCGCCAAAGAGCATATTAGAATGAAAGCTAGATTGGAAAAACGAGATCCATTGACCCTATTCCTACTGCCGAACAGCCTAGGCTTGAGCGCCATTGCATGTTGTAACACCCCAACTCCAACACCCAAAAACTTGTCTAAAATATTTGAAATATCTTCAACAAAGATAATCGACATTCCAAATAATAGAAATACAAAATTTATTCAAATAAAAATCAATTTCAAAATCAACATAAATTCCCAAAATACATCAGAGTTAAATACAAAGCGGAAGTTTTATGGTTGTGGCAAATATAAATAACATAACATAAACTACAGGAGTACAAAAGAGTCATCAAGACTCACTCCATATGTGCCTTCCCTTGCTCCCTATTAGTACTTTCACCTGAAAATGTTAAATATGGGGGTGAGTTTCCACGTCTCGAATAACTCACGAATATCCAACCGTACACAAGCAAATCACATATGACCATAAATAGGAAAATACTAAAATATAATTATTTATATATATCCATATATATATTTTTTATTTTCTAAAAAAAATTTCATAAAAAGCCTCTACAAAAGTATTTATCATTTTATCAATCTTTTAAAAATATTCAATAATAAATCATGCAATATGCATCCGCCCTTATATCCTCTTCCACCTTATATACGATTGGAGCCATAGGCTAACACATAGTCCAACGAAACACATCCATGTGACTGAATTGTTTCAAGCTCACCAAAACTTAAGATACACCCGCCCAAAGGCATAGAGCTTAAGTATGGACTATGGCTCCCCTCCTTATCAGAACAATTAAGGAGGTGTCACGTGTCCCACAACTCCAATGCAATCCCGGCCAAAGGAAAACATGGGAGAAGGGGCCCTGAAAAAGGTACCAACCACTGTGCACTGAGTGGTGGCATAAAATCACAACATACCAATTCCTCCAAACTCCAACCCATCACAATACATCTGCCATGATAAATGTATTCTTTCACAAATAATGCATTACACTTTTACTTATATCAAATATATTCATAAAAATACGTAAATAATAACCATCACAATATGCGTATTCGTGAATAGTAAATACTATGCGTATACATGAATAGTAAATAGTAAAATACGGTACGTATACGTTGATAATAAATAGTAAAATACAATTAGTATATGTGAATAGTAAAAGTACAATATACATACGTGAATAGTAAAAATACTGTACAAATACATGAATAGTAATCAATGATATACGTGTAAATAGTTTTATCAAATAAAATACCATCACAAATTTAAAGTTCTCATACCAGATCTTAAAACCTTATAAACCATAAAATATTATACATATATTCTAATCGAAAATAACAATAATAAATAAATAAATAAACATTTATAACCATACATAATTCACAAGTATAAGGAAGAATATTCAGAGTTACCTGTCACCCTTTAGCTCCCAGATAATTTCCAAAAAGCTACTGTAAGACTCCCAAATAAATATTATCCTACTCTCATTTTCTCTCTTCTCTCCCCGTCGGACTATGTATATGTGTGAGTACTGACGTGTGTGAGGTGTGAGTGTGATTGGTGTGTGTTATGAGTGTGACCGGTAAGGAGTATTTATACTAAAGACTCTCCCCTACTTTAAGCTTAGGCGGGAACGGCGCACCCTTATTTTATTCTAAAAAGGCACCGATCACTCATACTTCAAAAAGGGTGGGCGCCGTTTACCAAACCCACCTCATCTTCTACGTGCTTCCTTCTCAATTCAAACCTAATAGGCCCCTAACTATTTTCCCTTCTTTTGCCTTCATCCCATCCTTCCGACACATTTTTCTATATAATAATATTTTATTATTTTCCTCTTCCTTCCTTTTGTTTCTTTCTTCCATTTCTCATCCTTCCACGTTGATTCATATATATTATATATTAATATAATAATATAATATATTAATATTAAATAATATAATAATATTTAAATAGTATACATATAATAATATATATTTTCTTCTTCGTCTTCTTCCTTCTGCATTTCCACCGCCTACTCTTCTTCTATATTAAATATTAATATAATATTATAATATCACAATAATATATATATATATACACACATTCCAATTCTTTTCTCTTCCCTCTTCGTTTTCTTCCTTCCACATTCCACCGTCACCTTTTTCCCTTCTTAATATTATATATTACTATTATAATATAATACTATATATATATATATAACCTTCTCCGTCATCGCCTCCTTAATAGTAGTAATAAATATAATAATATTTTAATAATAATAATAATATATATATAATATTATTAGATAATATTTTAATAATAATATATAGTAATTTGTTTATCTTATAATATAGATAAAAACTCTAAATTTTTATATCTATAAATCTCCTCTAAACCTCAAAATACTTAATAATCATATTTTTAAAAATACTTAATTACTATTTAAAAATTTGGGATGTTACACATATCAAAATTCAAAACTTGAAAGAAGGAAGAAAGTTAAAAAGAAATAGAGAGCGAAAATAGAAGGCTTCGATATTCGAGGCTTTTGATTCTGATCTCATGACAAACCCTAGCTCGACGGTGAAAACAATAGCTCTTGCGACTAGATCGATGGCGAGAAATAGATCTGACAAGAAACAAATCCAGCAAAGATCTGGCGACCTGAAACCTGGAAGTCAAAGAGTGAGAAGAGATCGATGAGAGAAGGAATAGGATATTTTTCAGCTTACCCAAAGATGCGCGGGAGGAGATATAAAAACAAACCCAATATTGTGCTTCAGCTTACCCAAAGATGCATAGGAGGAGATTTTCAGGTGACGGTGAGAGAAGAAATCACAAGCGCACAGTCGCATAGGATGGCGTATGACGGTGTAGTGACTATGGACTACGACACAAACGGTGTAGAAAAGAGACACAGACGGAGAGGGATGGTCAACACTAAAAGAAGAGTGACAACAAAGTAGGGGACCCGATTGTGGCAAGGAAGGAAGGAGCATGGAAGAGGATTATATGGATACTAGACGTCCGATTTTGAATTCAGGACGCCAAAAGACCACTTTTAGCGTCCTTGTTTAAATTGGGACGCTAAAAGCCTCCACATATTTCCACATAATTACAAAAGTACCACCACTTTTATTTTTATTTCTCTTTTTTAAAAAAAGACATTTTTGGGGGACGTGATTTCTGCCTTTTGTAGTAGTGATAGTGGCATAGTTTTTGCTAGGTAGACCATGGAAGGGAAATTAACCATTATGCTTAATGGTGGTTCTATTGAAGTGATTCATCAGTTAATTACTACTCTAATTACTACTCTCGGCACTTATTTGGGTGTCTGTTTATAAGGTCCCCAAGTCCAAGAATTTCCCTCCTAATAAAATTAAGCTCATCAGGGTCAGGGTATGCCTTCAAACCTAAAGAGTGCTTACAGAATAAAGGTACTTACAGATCATCGGCCAACAAGATCATCACATTGACGAGATTTAAACTCAGAACCTTATAGTTATAAACAAATCATTTTACCAACTAGACCAATCTTTGTTGATGATAGGGCTGGGTATTTAATTTATCCCAAAATAAAATTCATACACCTAATTCACAATTAAATGTGTGTAATACAAATATTGAAAAGCTACTCCAAAGTCTTGAGCTTGCTTCGTTGGAATGACTTATAATCTGCTTCCAATCTGAGCTTGTATCCCTTCCTGAGATCCTCCACGACGGTCCTCAGAATCTGTTCATTAATAAACTAATCTATCAAAACCTTATTAACCACATACTCATTGTATTAAGCGGAGGAAGCATAATTAATCAGGCTAACCGAAAGCATTATGCTGTCCAGGACATGTTGAGGAACCCAAGAGAGGAGTTGAGGATAAACAATAGTAACATCAGCGTTCAGCTGATTCTTAATAACGCAGCCACGAGTTCCACGTGTCTGAGGGTACAAAGTTCCAGAAGCTTCCAGGTTAAAGAAAGGCGGCATGTAATCCGAATGCAGACCTTGGAGCTTCCACTTGGTCTGCAAATTCATACGAACAAAGGACCCAATGAAAGCGATAATATATCTATATATATATAGTGATTCAAGCATGCACGTAAAAGAGAGGGATGAGTTAAGTGCTTACAGCGTGAAACAGGAAGAGTTTGGGGGTGTGAGGAGGAACATGAGGAGGGTAATCTTGTCCATTTGATTTGGCTGTCACCCTTACGTCTATCACTGGTTGTACCTTTAGAAATAACGCTTCCATCCCTGCCAGTTTTACTCGCCACTCCTCCTGATATTCATTATTTTGTCACAATATTATTCTTATATTATATAGTTACAGAATTAATCCTAATTATAATTTTAACTATTAGTTGCAGAATTTAGTCATACCTGCTGTTTAATTTGATCTTTTTCAATCAGAACCAGCAAGATAATATAAAAGGAAGTAATTGAAATTTGAACAACACTCGAATGCGGATTGAGTTGAGTTATACTCATCAGGGCAGATCATGAACAAGAGGCAAAAAAATTATTCACGGCGAGTAACGATTTGCCTTTTGTGTTTGGGATCAGGTGTTTGTGATCCCGCATTTTCACCGCACAAAAAATAGCTTTCGGCTTAAGGGTAGTGTTTGGATCGGATTTACAATGTGACAATTGGACTTTTGAAGAAAATGGTTCTTTAAGGGCAAGTTTGGTTTGAGGGAAAGGGAGAGGGGGAGGGGGAGAGGAAAATTTATGGGCCCCACTACACTAAATTTTGATCCAATTTTCTCCTCCCCTCATTTTTTTTTTTCCCTCCCTTCAACCCAAACTTACCCTAAGACATCAACTAAAATTTCTTACTTTTAGCTTTTCCATAGTGGAAAGACAAGAAATTAATTGCCTCATAAAAAGAAGATATTGGGTCTCACCTTTTTTTTTCAAAATAATAATTTAGATTTTATTATAAGTCCACTTGTATATAAAAATTTTGGTTCTATATATAAATCAACTTATTTATAAAAGCATCCAAGAAAAAAAAAAATCAAATGTAAGGGAAATGGGGGAAAAACTACCCAATTGAAATTTAATGAGCATGAACAACAGTACTCTGGTTGAGATCATTCTCACCAATTAAATTTTCAAAATAAGACTTTTCTCCAATTTTTCCTAAAATTTGTAGAATTTTAAATTTTTTCCCAATAATACATTAACCATTTTTATTTTTATTAAATTCGTGTTATTTTCAACCATTTTATAGATAAACTTACTTTTTCATTAATCACCTAAATAAGTTTCAATTTATCAAACTAACTTTCATATTACAAGATATAACTTTTATCCAATCTTATGTTTGTAAAAGTCTGATTTAAAAAAACAATTATACTATCGCTAATCTAAACATACCCAAACAAAGCCAAAAACAATTGCCTATATATGCTTATTAAAAAGAAACTAAGCCCAATAATTGAATCACAGTTTAAGTAAGCGATTAAACTAAGCCCCATAATTGAATCACAGGTTAGATAAACAAGTAAAATTAGTTAAAAATAATATCAACCATTTAACTAATGCAGTATATAATTAATGAGAAAAATGATTAAATATTGAAATAATTCTTGTCGAACTCTTACAAAAAAAGATAGAAGCGAGTATTTCTTTAATTATATATGACATAGTATAAGGTTTGTGTTTGAAAATTTCTGAACTATAGGTACCTTCAACTTGCGTTTTTATTTTTTATTTTTTTTAAAAAAAATGTAGGATAAATTGATTAATTTTACCCCCTTTAATTTTCACCCAACGAACACACGTTTTCTCATAAATGGGTTGCAAAATCAAAAATGTATTGCGCATGCACTTCTAGAGATGTGACATAACATAAATGTTGGTACGTCTCTAATAAAACCCAAATGTAGTATGTACTATGTAGTGACGAAGTCAAAAGCAACGGGCCCACGTGGGAGGCCATAATTTCCGCCTTCTTCTAACTATTGTACCTAAGTTTGAATCATGTGGCCACACCATTGCCATGGAATATTTGGCGGATTCGATTTTTCCTTTTTCGCTCACGGTCGGATTCGATTCAAATGACGAAATCAACGAAACAAACCAAAGACACGTATATAGGAACGTCACGAATTTAGCTCCATATATAGATTAATTGAATAGAATCAATAATATTGATTATTCCATTTAGAAAAAAAAAAAAAAAAAAAAAAAAGAATCGTGATTTGCACGTAAACGTAATAGATCAGAGATAATTACTGAAAATAGTTCGGTACAAATTACCTGATTCAACCGCACAGCGCTTGATTTTTCTGGAATGATAGCTCCCATTAGTCTACCCATGTCCTCCATATACTCTTCAAAACAACTCTGTGAAAAACCCAATCATTCTTAATAATGTTAAATATAGTATAATTTAGAAAGTTATTGATGATGTCTTCGATCCAAGTAATTAATTTACAGAAGAAAACGTCAGTGAAAACAAGAATTTACAGAAGAAGTGATATATATATATAGACACACTGCACACACACCGCAGGAACACCAGGTAAGTGATGGAGATGGAGGTTATCAGAGAAATTGTAAGTGAAGGTGACAGCGTTCTGATTGTTGATCACCCAGTGGCGTGATGAAGATGATGATGATGATACAAATGGCTTTTGACGACGTCGTTCTTTCCCCAGTTGAGCTCTGATCACCTGTGTCGTTGTCTTCGTGGTTATTTCTGGTGCCCAGATACTGGAGGAGTAGCACAGAAAGGTTTGGCAGGGAAACACGATATTTGTCATCGCACTGATCGAAGCTGCGTCCTTCATTCAACTTCTCTGGTGTTGAGTTTGGATATTATGCATGCAATGTTGTAATTTCCTTCTCCTTTTATAAACCTTAACGCTTGTGTTTGGTGTCTGTTAACCCGCATGCACACGCATCCTTCTGAGATTCACTTTCGCACCAATCTGGGCCGTCCAAATAAAACCTGGACGGCCCATGTTTGAGATAATTCTATTTTTCTATTATTAATAAATACAATATCTAAAATAAATCAAACAGTTACTTATAGGGTTGAAGTGTAAATTTGCTAGAAGAAATGTTGTCTGAAAGGTTTTTTGGATTTAAGACTATCCTATAAATGTTAAAATAGAACAATATTGCTCAATGTTATCGTAAGAAAATCCAAACCGGCTTAAAGATATTGTGTCTATTTGTATTAAAGGTAAAAGTTATTTTTCTGACGTAATTTATGATATATAAGATAAATATATGACAGAATTTTTATCTCAATCTATATTTATATAAACATATTTTTTAAACGCGGAACATTATTAGAGTTAATAGTGATGGTTAGCATATGATAATCATGCAAGCAGTGGCCGATGTTCATAGACAAGACAGGCCTAGATCAAAGGGGTTCATCAGCATAAGGATGACTTTACTCGACGCCATAATTTCTTGGACTTTCTCGCTTGATTCCAGTACACTGTTGGCTATACGTACGCTGTTGGCTGTTTCTATTTCACCTAATATGTGGTGCATATTTGACAACACTGCAGAAATAAATAAAAAGCCCTACTTAATAAAAACCTCATGGAGTGGTAACCCAACAGGGGACCATGGCCGGAAAGACTGGAATTCTATTCAAGTAAGTAGAGTGGGGTCATCGATAGTCATCCACACCACATGCTAGAACTCGGTTTGGAAAATTAAAGTGATCCTGCAAAAAAAAAAAAAAAAAAACAGTTCATATGGTGCCTCTTGAATAATGCAATTGCCACCAATTCTGCATTGCATTGGCGTAAAAGATCCCCTAACAGACTATGCCCAGTTTGTGCAAAAGCGGAGGAAATTATTGAGCATGTATTTTTTCACTACCCCTGGACTCGGTGTATCTGGGTTGACTATTCAATGAGTGCCAGAGTTGATGTCTCTGTAACCTCAAACTTCAATGCCTAGTGGATTTTGACAACAGGCACACCCTTTCTGAGTAAGTAGACTATTCAATGAGTGCCAGAGTTGATGTCTCTGGAACCTCAAACTTCAATGCCTAGTGGATTTTGACAACAGGCATACCCTTGCTGAGTAAGCAGGATCTTTCTTTGATCTGTTGGCTTCTATGGTTTATTTGGAAAGCTAGAAATGAAATGATCTTTGACCATAGACAACTGAACCTGGTTATTGTTATTGAATTGGCTAGGGAAAGTAACTTTGATTTTTGGGCTAACTATGATATAGGGCTTCAGGATCCTTTGTTGTCGATGGGTTGTGATAGTCCTGGCATTAAATGGTCCCCTTGTATCATTTCTGTTTTTATGATCGAAGCATTAGCTTTGAAAAGGGGCTTGCTTCTAGCCGTGGACCTAGGCCATGATAAAGTGGTTTTTGAGATAGATTGTCTCTCTTTAATTATCTGTGTTGAGGCAAAGTCACCAAGATCTATATAATTGGATGTGTAGAAGTATTATCTAGGATATTATTTGTTTTTTTTTTCTTCTAAGGTTGGGTTATCTTTGTCCTTTATCCCGAGAGGGGCAACCGTGCCGCGAATCTTCTTACAGCTGATGCTTAACGGGTGTCCTATTGGTTGGCACAAGTGGTAAGCGAGTGTGCATTTAAGTAGCGTCTTGAGTTGGCGCTATGGATACGAGAAAAATCCCATTTGGGAGAGACTCACCCACCATAGCTAGATGCGCAATCGGATCGAATTCGGATTAGTAAGAGCGAAGCTCTGGATACCGGATGGACAAAAAAAAAAGAAGCTGTGGTTGGGTATGTGAAGAAGCACGTTCACTTTCGCCGATGCCCGTACTGAATAGCCCTGGTACAAGAATGTGAAACACGTTCATTGTCGCCGATGATGATATTATGTGAAACACGTTCACTGTTCCGGTACAAGAATACCGGTGAGGAGCACATACAGAATGGCCCCACAGACAAAATAGTGCCAAGCAACCCATCTTGTTGCAAGTGCTCAAATTCCCATCCTCGTCGTGAAGCAGATTCTTCGGCTTGAGATTGCTGTGGTAAACGTTGCGGCTGTGGCAGAGATCAACTGCCGGACCCCTCTAACATTCGCCGGCCCTTTGCCGGGCTGCCTCTTACCAGACTGTTTCCCTTGCCCCTGCTCACTTTTGCCCCAACCTCAAGCGGTCAAGGGATTTCTGCGTTTCTGGGATTTTTTTTTTTGTCAGCTGCGTTTCTGGGTTTGAGTGTTGCATTTTGGTTTTTTTTTTTATTTTTTTAAAGAAAATCACATATCCACGTAAGCTTTAAAGGCACAGGTAATTTTACCCACTCAGCATACCCAATAGACACAATAAACGGTGCTAAAACTATGTCATCATATTTAATATTGTTAAGTCCTTTTTAAGTCATAGGGACTAATAATTTTAGACGAAGTAAATTTGAGAGATCAAAACTACTGATTTCAAATTGGAAGTACATAAAGTGCTTCTCCCTCTAACTAAAGGGACAATCAATTTTTTTTAATTTTTTTATATATTCTATATATTTTGATTAAATTATATGATGCTTTCTAAAAAAAAATTTATATTTCGATATCTCAAATTAATTAGTTTAATTCGCATTCGTAAATATATCCCGCAACACCAAGTATCCAGAAATTAATTAATTTGAGATATTAGACGCCAATTTTTTTTTTTTTTTTTTTTTTAAGAAAACAACATATAATTTAATCTAAATATATAGAATATAAAAAAATTAAAACAAATTTAAAAAAAATTGCTTGTCCCACTAATTAGAGGGACAAGTATGTAAGAAGCACATAAGGGAGAATCACCTAATGTGAACCCTTTCAAATTTCAGGGACTAAAGTTAAAATAAAGATAAACTATAGGATATGTTTGAGTTGATGTTAAAAAAGCACTTTTATACAGGTCGAGATAAAAGTAATCTCATAAACTTACTTTATACACAATAAATCACGTTAAAAAAACAGTTTCTATTACTAACCCAGATAAGGAAGGACAAATAATCATATTAACCAAAGTCAAATAAAAAGTTAAAAACACCAATGATGACCGCAGCCTAGAAATGTGATACATTTACTAATTATTCTTTGGGATATAATATTGTCATTACCATTTTTTATTACTATCAATGTCATTATCATTTTTTTACTGTTAGATCAGAATCTCAATAAGAGAGAAAAATAATAAAAGTAAATGAGATTGTGATCTAACGATAAAAAAATGATATTAATATTGATAGTGATAAAAAATAACGGTGACAATATGTCAATATCCTATCTCTTATTCCTTATCCTCGGCGTCAATTTCATATCAAAATATTCCGATTTTTCCCCTTCTCGGGCCCTTTACGAATATTCCTCTCAATTTACCTCGCTTTCCCCGTCGTCTTCACGTTCATTCTCCGTCACCAAATATGTAAAAAGCAGAGGTACTTATTCTGTTTTCAGCTCCGATTTTCATCAATTTCTTCATCAGCTCGAAACCGATTTTGCCAGACATGAAATTCGGAAAGGAGTTCAAGACCCATTTGGAGGAAACCATCCCGGAGTGGAGGGACAAGTTCTTGTGCTACAAACCCTTGAAGAAGCTCATTAAGCGGGTTCCGACGTCCGGGACCGAGCTCGGTGCCGATATCCATCAATCCCCAATCGAAGTCCCGGCCGTTCCCTCCGTGCAATCCGATGCCGATCAGAATCTTCCTGAACCTGCCCCTCGGCCCTATTTGGACCTGCAGGCCTGTTTCATCGTAATTTTGAACGAGGAGCTGGAGAAATTCAATGATTTTTATATTGATAAAGAGGAAGATTTGGTCATCCACTTCCAGGTTCTTTTCCTTCTCCTTTTTGTAGGACAAAGAATTACTATGGGCATGATAAGTTGGTAGTTGGTACCCACGCATCTTCATTTATTTCCATTAATGGGTAGTTATGAAACTGGGCACGTGTGTTTGGATCATTAAAACTTCTAATTTAGGTTCAGCAGAATAACATCTTTGCTCTGTCTTGAACTTTGCTAGCTTTTTACCACTCTACCCAATCTATGTCATAATCGGAAGCTTTTGTATTCACATGACTTGGCACATCAATTGAACTTCACATAAATTTATTTTCAAACTTGTTTTGTTCGAAATATTCTTATTGCAATCTGGTTTTAGCACATAATATGAACTTAATTGCCCGTAAATCCAAATGAGCAAATCACCCGCCGTGAGCTCAACTAAATTCTCGGAGCATAATATAAAGGCCTTACTTCGTGGTGAAGGTCCTTGATAGTGTATTCTTTCGTAGTGCTGGGCTCTAGGCATGTTACAAATGTCTTTTCCCAATACTCACAATAGGTGGCCTTACATGTCTTGCTAATAAATCATTGCCTTTATTGCTTCCAATTGGTAGCACTGTTCTAAATGACTCCCCATAATAAAAACTTGAACAACTTCTTTAGAAATGTTACCCTGTCAATTCTTGATGATTTTGGCTAAAAGGTTTATTTTGTGTTATCATCAATTTGTACATATTTCTACTATTTGTACTAGATAACTGTGTTTAGATTGTTGTAACTCATGCATACAGTCTTTGACCAAATGAAGATAGAATCTGGAGTCTCTTTTTTCCTTTAATCTCAATGGCTTACATATGAAGGCTCCTGGCCATTGCATAAGCTACTTATTCAAAGGAGATTAACTATGTGTAACAACTCAATCAGTTCTAAATCTAGAAATTCAATTACTTGCTACTTGGCCAAACCTAAATTCCGGGTTCCTAGCAGGTGAATCCCAAGCCACATCAGATATTGTGGATTGGTTGTCTCACATGTTTGGCATGTGGCGCAACATGTTTAAGGTGACCCATGACAATTAATTTACAATGGCGGTTAATATTCCTTCAAAGGCATTGAGAACAGTCTTGTGGGAGTTGAGAGTGAGAGTTTAGATATCCTCTCTTTGTGCCCCCTCTAACATGCCATAGACTCTTTTATTAACCTTCAAATTGTGATTATTTCCTACAAATATTTAGTTTGAAAAAATGGCAGAAGTCTTTATTGTCAAACTTGTTGACCTTCAAAATTATATAAATAATTTTTATTATATCTCAAAATAAGGAATTTAACCAGTTATAATTCATATCTTACAAATTGATACATGCTTCTACTTTTGGGGATTATTTTTGACATATGAGAAATCAATGTATAATGGTCTAATGCTTTGCCGAAAAAGTAAAATGAAAATCACTGACTACTTGCTGGAGAATCTGCATGAAGCTGTCTGTGGGAAATTTGTGTCACACAATTATATTTTGTAAATGTAGCCCTTCTGTGATTTTTATCTACAAATCTGGACAGATGCTGAAGGAAAGAATTGAGCGTCTTAAAGAAAAAAGCAGCAGGAATGAAATGTACACATCTGAAAGTGAATTCAGTGAAGAAATGATGGATATCAGGAAGGACTTGGTCACCATTCATGGACAAATGGTGCTACTGAAAAATTACAGCTCATTAAACTTTGCGGGTAGGGCATCTTGTTACCCTCTCCTCCTTGTTATCAAACCTAAGTATTGTTGGTGTGGTAATTGTGACTTTTATGTGAAGTGGCATCTGCTTATGTAGTAATAACTTCACAGATACAGCTAGTGCAAAATTCGTGTGTGTATGTGTGTGTGTGGTGGGATTGCAGTTAGGGGATTGTTTGTTCTGAAGCCATTAACATATTTCTGCTTCAACAGGGCTAATTAAAATCCTGAAGAAGTATGATAAGAGAACTGGTAGATTGTTGCGGTTGCCTTTTACTCAATTTGTTCTTCGTCAACCATTTTTCACAACAGAGCCTCTGACTAGGCTAGTACATGAATGTGAGGAAAATCTTGAACTTCTGTTCCCCCTTCAAGAAGAAGTAATTCAATCTGCTCAGCCTACTGAAGGTCAATCTAAATCACATGCGGATATTGCAGCAAACACTTCACCTGGGGCGTCCTCAACTCTCGGTGAGGAAACTGCCAATTTATATCGCAGTACTCTTGCTGCAATGAAAGCCATTAGAGGTCTTCAGAAAGCTAGTTCCACCTGCAATCCATTTTCCTTTTCAACCCTCTTTAGTAACCAAGATGCTGAAAGTACTGGTGCTGTAACGGTTGAAAATTCTCCAGCGGATTCTCCAGCTTCCTTGTGGGATGGGGAAGACACTGATGAAGAGGATACCTATTCAGTGTAGCACAACTTCTCTCATAGAGTAGCTTGCCTTCTGGTTTTGAACTTAGCAAAATCTATTGGTGATATACAATAAATAGCGTGTAATGCTAGCATTTTACTGTGAGAAATGATACTTGCTCACCACCCTTTTTATCCACTTTTACACCTATATGTCTCTTTACTGACCGATTATCCTGTGTTTATAGCTTTATGGTGGAAAACTTGAATGTAAACTCTGATGTTAACCTCTACGAGTTATTAACTTAAAAAGCATTTGTTTCTACTCTATACTGTAGCATGTGTTGCTAGCTGTCATAAGGTAGCGCAAAGTTGTTAACAACATGTAACATTTACCTTCATCTATTTAAATTAGAAATGCCTGAGTGGCAGCATGAAATCAAACTATTACAATGGATTATGTCTGAGATATATGGGGGAAAGAAGGAAAATATCAGTCTCTTGGTCTCGAGTTCGAGTCTCCGAAGAGACACATGTGTTGAAGGGGCAACCACAAACCCTAAACCGGATATCGGATAATAATATAAATGAAAAAAAGGTGGGGTTCCCTTCTCATATCATCCTTAACACTTTTGCCACTATTTCAGGGGACAAAAAACTACTATTTGCTGCATGTTCATAACTAAACATTGGCATATATCCAATTAATTACCGCAAAGGAATTCTTATTATTCATCTTCAGAGTTCCCGATATTTATATTTTCACGGCTGTCTCCCTCTCTTTGCCGTCTCTGTTACCAATTTATATGGCAGTGTGCTGTTGATCGCCTTCATAGGCCAAGGGCAGGGGTACTGACTTGAATGCCCGATACTTTCCTGCATTGTAAGTGCTCGTTCTCCAAATACAACTAGAAAGTATTAAATACCAAGTGTTTGTCCTAAAAAAAAAAAAAAAAAAACACAAGTGGTACTTTTTTATTATTTGTTTTTAGGTTAAAGTGTAAATATACTTTGAAAGTTTTCGCCAAGAAGCAATGTTACTTTAGAAGTTTTTTTTAGGTTAAATGTTGTCCTGAAAGTATTAGAATGGAGTAAAGTTGCCTCTTACTACTAAAAAGTTAATGGTTAATATCAATTTTTTAATGATTAATGTTAAATTTTTAACGGTATAAGTCAACATTGCTATGTTTTGAAATTTTTAGGGTAACATTGAACTTTAAAAAAATTTCGACCATTTGTTTTTGGGTTAAGTAACAATTTCACCCTAAAAGTTTTTTTTGAGTAATGTTGCCCCAGAAGTTTAAAAACGTAGCAATGTTACCCTCCGTTAACGGTCCTAACAGTTAAATGTTAGTTGACTTGATGTGGCATGTGTAAACAGATATCTTCTTCCCATAATCATCGTCTCCTTCCATAATTCGATGAAAAGGAATGAAAAGGCAGTTAGAGTTCGCCAGAAGCTCAAGGGTCCGTTTGTATCTTATTCGCCACTGGTCTATTATTAGAAGAGGCCACCATCGTGTGATTGGATGCTAAGTTTTGTCATTTATGAGTGTTGGAATTTGTATTTTTTTATTTGTTTTTTCCCTTGAAATTTGGATTTTGTGAGAAGGGAAAAATCAATTTGAAGTGTTGAGATTTCTCTTTCACGATGACAAAGCTTCTTAGGGTGCAATATCAGTTGCAGCCATGTGCAAATTCTGTCTTTCTCCTGGCACCCAAAGACAAAAAATCGACCAATATTACAGCCAAAGCTTCTTAGGGCTGAGAAAGGGATCAAGACTTTGTAAATATTTCAACTTTGGTGAAGTCGTCATAATTGGGGTTATTAACACTGGAATATATACCCACACCATCGAGCTTGAGCAAGGGAGTTTTGAATCAGTTAAGGTCAATATCATATCCAAATCCACCTTAGTTAGAGTTGCATCTTCTAATGCAGAATATCTGTTCTTACAATCTATTTCAAAAACTAAAAATCAAAACCCAAAAAATTATCTTTATTTGGGAAAATTTCTATAACTGATTCAGTTCTTCCTACCCACTCCATATCTTCTTCAATCAAAAACCCAGAAAGGAAAACACTGAAAACTTCATCTTCATTATGTGAGAAAACCAAAAGATGGATAGAGGGAGAGATCCACAGATCGGATGTGGCCTATTCAACATCATCTTCCGCTGCATTCACCTCATCTCCTGCCAACTCTTTGCCCGCAAACTCATCGATAAGCGTCTCCGCTCTGATCTCATCGATAGCTCTTGCCTCCGAAACAAACCCAAATGCTTGTCCATCCTCTCTCCTCGCTCACTGCCACCGTGAGCGAGGAGATAGAAAGAGATAGAAAGAGAGGCGAAAGAGTAGCGGAGGAAGAGAGAAAGTGAAGTCTGAGTTTTTTAATCATCTTTGAGTTTTGATTTTCCGGGTTTTTAGAAGGATAAGATGATTTTGAGAAGAAGATGAGCAAATAATTTTTTTTTTTTTCTGGAATCTGACTTGTAAATCAGATTTGAGAAAAAAGCCACGTGGCAGATGCCATGTAGACATGCCACATCAGCATAATAGGGTCAACTAACGTTTGACCGTTAGAGTTGTTAACAGAGGGGCAACATTGCTACGTTTTTAGACTTCTGGGGTAACATTGCTCTAAAAAAAAAAAATTTTAAGGCAACATTGCTCCTGACGTGTACTTCCAAAGCAAAATTGCTACTTAACCCTTTGTTTTTTACCAGCACCATGAGGTGATCATAATTCAGTTGATTGCAAAAAGTCATGTTCAGTTGCTTTTGATGTGTTCATTAAGCAACACATAACTAAGAAGTGGGGATAAAAATGACTGTTAGGAAATAAATCAAGTATAAATATATTATAATTAATTAGTATCACATATTATAAGGGATTATAGGAATTATGAGTGATTAGAGAATCAATCATCATAATGAATCATTACTCTCTTGTCTTCTCTCTTATTTATAAATATCCTATTGAGCATATGAATAAACATATTGATTTGAGAGTATATTTTTTCTATCTTTCTCTCTCTGATTTCTACATGGTATCAAAGCCTGGTTAGTTCTTGGCCAATTTGAATTTTTTGGTGGCCGCTGTCACTGTAGCGTGAATAGTATTGTCACGTGAACAGTGACAGTGGCCAATCAGAGAGTGTGTGTGTCCATGAGGTTGATTTTCGGTGAGGTTCTCACTTCCTACAAGATTTTCAGTTTCCGGATTCCATTGAACTTGTGAATTTCTAGTGTGTGTGCTCGTGTCATCTCTGTTTCTGGTTTGGCTCCTTCGTCGGCATTAGATGTTCTTTTCCGTTAAGACTAGGCCGGTTTCATGCTCAGAAGACTACGTTTGGCGATTGAGTTTTGTTGTTTTGTTCTTCCTCAGTTTGTGTCGATTTTCTGTTTTGGTACTATTTTGTGTTGTTGTTTCGTGAACAGTGATGTCTCTCTGTCTCGTCACTATTCACAGGGGGAGAGAAGAAAGTTGTGTACCTCCTCGTTTGGGGTCTCGTCACTATTCACGGGGGAGAGAAGAAAGTTGTGTACCTCCTCGTTTGTGGTCTTTGTGTGACTCGTTTGTTATTTCACCACCGTCGCGTTTGATGTTTGGTGATGTTTGGTGGTCCTTATGTGACCTATTCCTTCTTTGCCTCCGATGAGGTGTTTGGCATTTATTTTTGTTTGGTGGTCCTTGTGTGACTGTTCGAGGTGTTTGGCATTTATTTGATGTTTGGTGGTCTTTGTGTGACTTGTTTGTTCTTTGCCTCCGGTAAGGTGTTTGGCAATATTTGTTGTTTGGGGTCCTTGTGTGACCCGTCTGTTCTTTGCCTCTGGTGAGGTGTTTCTTTGGTGTTTGTCTCTGTTGAGACGTTTGGAGTATTGTTTGGTCCCTAGTGAGACCGTTTAATGTTCGTCTCGATGAGATGTTCATTGTTGCTTTGTCTCGTGAGACGTTTGGAGTATTGTTTGGTTGCTTTTGAGATCGTTTGTTGCGGCCTCTACTTTGGTTTGGTACTCTTGATTATTCGAACTCTTGGTGAAGGTGTTTGGATCGTTTCTTTTGATTGTCTTGGTGTGACATTTGGTTGAACTATTCATGGATGTGGTGAACTTCTTTGGTGGATTCAAGATTTCATGAAGAAGAAAATTATTTTGTTTGTATTTATTTATATTATTTTTCTTGTAACAAGTTGGACATGATTAACATCTATGCTCCAACTTGAGGGGGAGTGTTAGGAAATAAATCGGTATAAATATATTATAATTAATTAGTATCGCATATTATAAGGGATTGTAGGAATTATGAGTGATTAGGGAATCAATCATCATAATGAGTCATTACTCTTGTCTTCTCTTTTATGTATAAATACCCTATTGAGCATATGAATAAATACATTGATTTGAGAATATATTTTCCCTATCTTTCTCTCTCTGATTTCTACATTCAAACAAGATTTCATGCGATTTATTATCCAAGACAAAGAATAGGATTTATTCTGTCATGCACTCTAGTTTCCCTGTCTTGATTTAGTAATTGTATAGTTATTCACATACGGAGAGTCAGACTAGTCATAAACCAAACAGGAGAGTGATTCAATGGCTAGTGGTTGGAAGATATAAACATGTGTTGGAAGATATTGAGATAACAATATCCCTTAATATTATATTCAAACTAAACTAGAGAGGATTTTGTTATTTCAGAAATTTGATAGTTTGCAAACCAACCTATGGTAGTTAGTTAACTAATTTATGTATTGATTACATGTCAATGCTTGTTTATTTTAAGTTTTTAACAGAGGAAAGCAAGATGTAAAGTAATGTATAATTAGAGAAGATACGAGAAAGAATGAAGATGAAGAAGAATCAATTGTATTAACAACAAAGAGCAATAAGCTCTAACCCATAAGGGTATAACAACCAAAAGCAATAAGCTCATACAATGAGTAACCCATAAGGATTATCTCTAATCAACAAACCCTAATAATAGGGATCTAGGAGGGACTTAGCTCTCTAGAGAGAGAGACCCAAGTTAACCTCTCTCTAACAAGGTGAGAGCTCCACACTCTAACACACTTACTCATCTCATTAGTTAAGACCCCTTATATAGACTAGGGCCCTAACTAATTCACTAACCATTCAACTAACAACCTAATACTTCTAACTAATAGCTAATATACCAACTAACCATATAGTCTAACACCCCCCTCAAGTTGAACACCATTTATCTTAAATGTGCTCAACTTAAACAACACAAAATAAGGAGGTAAGGTGGATTAAATTGAATAGTTTTCAATCAAAATACAAAGATTTCTTCAATTCTCAACATTCTTCTCCATATCCACATTTGCTTATTCACTTCTGGAAGGCTTCACCGTGAACACTCTTTGCTTCTCTCTCATGTGCATCTAATTGCTTGAACCCTTTGTTTTTTTTCCCCTACACTTCCAGATCAACCAAAAACAGTTTCACCTCATCTTTAGCATTTGCAATAGTCTGATTAATAGTCTCCATGGTTGCCGCATCCGCAATACGGCAATAGTGTCACCAATTCCAATGGTAAAACCATTATTGTGGAAACATTGAAAAGACCAGAACAGAATATATAATGCCGCCAATAAAATCAAGTCGCCAATTCTTCTTTCGAAATTTAAGGATATTTCATAATGCAATCCCGCTTGAACCTTCAAAGGATGGATATCGCCTCTCATATAATGATGCAAGTCCCCCCTACGGTGCAACTCCCTTTGATAGTTCCCGGTACCATCCACTAAGGAGTGCGATTAAAATGTACCAACCTGAAAAGATTGGACTCGATTCTCGCCATCTTTAAAGGATCGAGTAGAACGTGGAAGCAAGCAATGACTGAAATCAAGAGTAGTGGGAGAAATCTTCGAAAAACAGGATCCAAAGATACCGAACAAAGAACGGAAGAAATCTTCGAGCAACACCAACTTCATCTTGAATATTAATCGGGCAATGAATACTTCGTAGTCCCAAGCAACCATGAAAAGAGGAACACGCAGTCAAGGACCAAGGACAATCATGCCAGCCGAGATCGTGAAAGACGACCACGAGATAAATAAATGAGCCACAACCCACGGAAGATGGCGGATCGTCCGAACGGGTGGAGAAGCAAGGCGAGAACGAGAGAACACGGAAGTCTCTCGGTTGATCGAGCAAGAACCAAAAATCTAGAAAATCTTGGCAAGACGAACAATAATCTTGGATCAAGACATGTTTCTCATGATTGCGGCGAGGAGAGGAAATTGACGGGTTCAAGTCACCGAATCCGGGGTTGAGGGTCTTCAAGATTGGGCGTCCACGACCACAAACGGGAAGCTTCACGGAAGCAAAACAAGAAAACTTGGGCTTCATTACAAGAACCCACAAGACGCATCGTTGAAGCACCGGGCAATCGGATAATTGGAGTACTCATACGGTGGCAACCCAAGAACCACCTTCATAGGCTTCTTGATTATCTGGCCCAACCCAAAACCTGGCTTTGATACCATGTACAGTAATGTATAATTAGAGAAGATACGAGAAAGAATGAAGATGAAGAAGAATCAATTGTATTAACAACAAAAAGCAATAAGCTCTAACCCATAAGGGTATAACAATCAAGAGCAATAAGCTCATACAATGAGTAACCCATAAGGATTATTTCTAATCAACAAACCCTAATAATAGGATCTAGGAGGGATTTAGCTCTCTAGAGAGAGACCCAAGTTAACGTCTCTTTAATAAGGTGAGAGCTCCACACTCTAACACACTTACTTATCTCGTTAGTTAAGACCCCTTATATAGACTAGAGTCCTAACTAATTCACTAACCACTCAACTAACCACCTAATACTTCTAACTAATAGCTAATATACCAACTAACCCACCATATAGTCTAACAATAATTATACAAACGATTGCAATTTTAACAAAACTGAACCCGGTCGTTATTTCTCTCATTCCGCTGCTTCGCTTTCTCTGTAGCTCTTGTCCGGTGCCGTTTTAATGTGCATCATGACATCGTCCCTCACCTCATAGCTCTGCAAAATCTAAGAAGAAATCGTCCTCTCAGATCTCAATTTTTCCAAATAGACAATTCTCTAACGAAATGTTGGAGTTAAATCTCCTTGTTGCTCTCACCCTGGCATTCATGTGTTGTTTCGGTAATGCGATGAGATTTGAGCTCCGTTCGGGTCATACCAAATGCATTGCGGAAGACATCAAGAGCAATGCGATGACCGTTGGCAAGTACTTTGTTGTTAACCCAAATGAGGAGTCTCTTCTTCCTGATTCCCACAAGATCACCGTCAGGGTAAGCCAAATTCGTTTGGATTTGTATGTATTAATGTTCTTGTTCAGCCATCTCTTTCGTTTAGGAATCGGTTATTGGGCTGATTAAACTGGGATATGCTTTTAAGAAAGGTAAGAGAAGTTTATCGGAAACAATATGAAAAGAAAACCAGTCCTTTCTCAAATGGTTCAGCGTTTACCTTTTCAACAGGTTTATTGTATTATTCATTAGTTTTTCATGGTTGAACTCCTATATAAATCAGATAATTCAAAATGTTATTACGAAAAAAATTATTGGATTTCTTGAGGGATTGATTTAGCTATAATATGGTTGCCAGTTGAATTCACCTCACGGGAACAACTACCACGAAGGGAGTAAAGTGGATTCAGGCAATTTTGCATTTACTGCAGCTGAGGCTGGTGACTACACGGCTTGCTTTTCGGCACCTGAACACAAACCCCCAGTAACGGTGACCGTTGAATTTGATTGGAGAACTGGCGTTGCTGCCAAGGACTGGTCAAAGGTTGCTAAAAAGGGACAAATTGAAGTAAGCAGTATCCTAGGCCTATGACTCGTATCTTTTTAGCATCTTGAGCCATCTGAAGTTTATATCTAAAAGGTATTGCAAAAAGGACCCAGTCACAGGAGAATCTGTATGTTAGTTTAACATGCATGCTAGAGAAATTATGGAATCAACAAAAGCTAAGAGACTGAAAATGGAGCCAAATTTAATACTATGCAATTAAAAATGCCCCCCCCCCCCCCCCCCCCAAAAAAAAAAAAAAACAAAAAACAAAAAAAAAAACACAGTTTTTGGTCTGCTTTCAGAAGATGTCAAACACCATAATAATGAATTATTCTTTGATAATTGTTCATTGCAATCTGTCCTTGTAAGTCTTTGTATGCCTACAAGTTGTTAATGAATCCTACGCTGTGAGCTGATTCTAAGATATAAAAATATTGTGAGTATATGTTTTTTTATTGAAAACCTATTTAAGTTTTAGGATATTGTTCATTGAAAATCTATTTATTTTGATAGTTCATGTTTGCTAATGTATGTTTTCTTCTCATCTGCTAGGCAATGGAATTTGAGTTAAGGAAGTTGTATGAAACAGTTACGTACATCCACGATGAGATGTTCTATCTTCGCGAAAGGTATAGTAGTCATAAACTCTGCCTGGTTGGTGATCTTTTGATAGGAAAAGTAATCACTAGTTTCCATTCAAAATTGATATATGTGGAATATATTGTTGTTCGGTTAGAAGAAAAATAAAATCTTCTGTTTATACAATTCCCTCGATGAGTTGAGGCTATCCTATTAGCTTTAGCATAGTATACTGAAATGCATGTGCAACAACATGTCATGCAAGATTGCTTCAATTACTGCTATCATCTGTCTGGTTTTGTTAAACGTAATTCTCTATCAAATAACATTCATGAGTGGCCTAACTCACCATGTAAAACTAATATATAGAGATTCATGCGTTTTTGTCCTTGAAAGACTGACTAGCAGGAGGAGTGTATCTGATATTCTGATGTGAAAAATCTCTCTACTTTTTCCCCCAAGGTGTAACAAAATTTGTGCCCGCGGTTTTCTTTATCATTTACTGGTTTAGAGAGCATTTGAAATTTGCCGTTGGTTATCATACCAACATTCTTCACTCCTATGGACCAAGTTCATGAATTAATTTCATTCCTTGAATGTTACACTTTGAAAGTCATTATAGCCATCAAGTCTCGGAGGGGAAGAAGGTCCATGTTTGTGTTCAGCCAATGACAGGCTTCAAATTTTATTCGATTTTTCGAAGGTAAAATGTTTGTGTTCAAATGACTATAAGATTTTTATTTTATCGTGAAGCTGGGGGCTAAGGCTCAACAGAAGTAACGAAGCAGGACAGAATGGAAACTAACACTCTTCTAATTCTTTTTTCCTGGTGTATAAGATTTTATTGATTACTGATAATGGTTAATGTTGTCTGCGATCTGTATAACGATTAATTTTATAGGATAAGGCTTGTTATTACCTTTGTTGTTATGTAAGATTTTAATTCGTTCTTATGGCAGATTTTTCACTTGATTTAGTTACTCAATATCCATCTGAATGATATAGGGAGGAAGAGATGCAAGACCTCAACATAACTACTAACACCAAGATGTTTACCTTCAGTTTCCTTTCGATTTTGGTTTGCTTGTCTGTGGCTGGTATGCAATTATGGCATTTGAAGTCGTTTTTTGAGAGGAAGAAGCTCCTATAAGTTCTTCCCCTGGGATTTTTTGTTCTCCAAGTTTCATCGGTTTTGATTTCCAGTTGGTTGTTCAGATGTATGTATCTACCAAATGTATGATATAGTTTCATAGTCATATAATCTTGTGATCCGATAATTAGAATTCTATACCCATCATTTTAATTACAGTAACAGCATTCAACAGTAATATAGCAGATGTTGTAAACATTTCTCACTCTCGTTATTTATGATGTGAATTACTTTTCGGTCTGAGTACTGGTTTCATGATTTTCTAATTCCATAATGGATAAAAGTGCTTCATAATCCTTTGTCATATTGGAAGCATATTATGCAATTAAAAAAAGGGTAGACAGTGATAAACAGGGTTACTAAAGAGATTGGTTTACATTCTGTCATTGTGTCAAAGTAGACCTCTTCACAAATCCTCTCAAGATTAAGCTAAAAGATGTTTTTTTAATAAAAAAGCATAGAATTAAGAGCTGTATAGAGAGATAAATAGAGAAATTAAAAAATAAATAAACAAATCTAAAACGGGAGGTGAGCGAAGCAGTCCCACCAAGAAATGAGGAATAGCTCCTTCTTCCTTCGGTTAGTAATATGTTTGAAACTTTGAATTGACAATTCATGGTTCGCTTGCCGCCGCCACAGCAATGGCAAGCTACGACCAATATTGCAGCAACTCTAGCCGGCATGGCAGAGTCCTGTACTTCCATGGCAGACCTCAAACGTATCCATGCCTATGCTCTCCGTACACATCTCCATCAACACGCCGTCGTCCTCGGCAAGATGTTTCGCTTCGCTGCTGTATCACCCGGCGGCGACTTATTTTATGCCCATCGCCTCTTTTCTCAAATCCAAGAGCCAACCACTTTCTTCTACAACATTCTCATACGGGGCTACTCCAAGAGCTCATCGCCTTCGCATTCCATTCAATTATTCAACCAAATGAGACAAAGCTGCGTAACACCAGATGAGTACACCTTTAATTTCTTAATCAAGTCGCGGTCGAGAATGAAATTAACTGATCCGCCTTTAGTTTCGGCCTCCGACGAGATTCACGGTGCTGTGTTTAAGTTTGGGTTTTCTTCTCACTTGTTTGTTGATAACGCGCTGATTCATTTGTACGCTGTAAGGGGAATGCCACTCTTAGCGCGTCGTGTCTTTGAGGAAACTGTGGGTGTCGATGTTGTTTCGTGGTCAGGATTGCTTGTTGCTTACGTGAGAGCTGGCGAGTTGGAGGTTGCACGACGGGTGTTTGATGAAATGCCTGAGAGGGACGTAGTTTCATGGACCGCTATGATCTCTGGGTATTCCCAAGCAAAGCGTTCAAGAGAAGCATTGGACTTATTTTGGGAAATGACACACGCAGGAGTAGGGCCTGATGAGGTTACTATGGTGAGTGTCATATCTGCTTGCACAAATTTGGGTGATGTAGAAACAGGACGAGTGATTCACCAATACATATACGAGAATGGATTTGGTTGGATGGTCTCACTCTGCAACGCACTAATAGATATGTATGCAAAATGTGGATTTATGGCGGAAACTTGGTTAGTCTTCAACAATATGAATAGGAAGAGCTTAGTTACATGGAACACAATGATAACAGCGAGCGCAAACCATGGGAATGCTGACGATGCATTGAAGTTATTTGAATGGATGAGAATTTCTGGTGTCGTGCCGGATAGCGTCACATTTCTGGCCCTCCTGGTTGCTTACACCCATAAGGGGTTGGTTGATGAAGGGGTAAGAATATTTGAGAGCATGCAAAGGGACTATGGAATTGAAGCCAGGATTGAGCACTATGGATGCGTGGTAGATATGTTGGGGCGTGCAGGGAGGCTAGAGGAGGCATATAATTTACTCACAAGGATGCCAATTCCGAGCAACGATGTTGTATGGGGCGCACTACTTGGTGCCTGCAGGATTTATGGTGATGTAGATATGGGGGAGAAGGTTATAAAGAAGGTGTTGGAATTGAAACCAGATGAAGGAGGATACTACATTCTGCTCAGAGATATGTATAATGCTGCAGGTCGAACTGTGGAAGCCCATGGGATGAGGGAAGCCATGCTTGCAAGTGGAGCTACAAAAACTCCTGGCTGTAGTTGGGTGGATGCCTCAAGTGTAGAAGAGGGTAAGTACCAAATCCTATGAAAATTGTGTCACTCATCTTGTTCTATCAAGCTCCCTCTCATTGGTATTTCCTACACGAATCACAGAAATCCTTCATTTCACTTAATTGAAGGAAAGATTACAAGATTAAGTTTCCTGTACATGTAGCAGTTCAAATTTAACATGTGAAATGTCAAATTATATGGGTCAGATTGTCACATCCTCTCATATTCTATGCACACAATCTGCTAAAGTTGCCATACATACAGAACACAGTCGTAGTCGAAGTTGTATATATGCCTCTTCTTTCAAATAAAATATAAAATCTATAACAGGTTTAATTTTTGTTTTTTACAAATCGTGAAAGTATGATCCATTTTTAAGACTCCACATCTATATGCATGGGGACCTACCTAATTTCAAAGAATGGAAAATCAACTAAAGCTATGTTTGGTACGAAGAACAGAGGTGGAAAAAAAAAAAGGGAAAAAGAGACCAGAATATATCAGCTTAATTGATCCACGAATGGTTTTACCCAAGGGAAAACCCTTTAACTATGAGGAAGTAATGGTGATTCCTTAATAGATGTCAATTTTCCCCTTTGATCATGAAAATTAAAACAATTTTTTATAGGCCTTTTTATCTTATTGCAAAACTCTGCTTATTTATTTTTCATTTTTATTCCATCAAATTTTCACGTCATATAAATCATAAAAAGTTATAGGCTCTTTTCTATTCTCATTTTTTTCCCTTTTAAAATGTTTTTTCAAGAAAGATTATCATTTTATCAACCGATATCTAAAAATCAAACCACATAATATTTAGGATTTCTGTAAAACTTCAAATCCAAACAATACCAACAGTCCAACACTTTAGTGCATACCGATAGTTTATTTTTATTCAAGTACATAGTCCGCAGACCACGATAGTTGTAGCACGCATGAAGGCATACATGACCAAACCGTTTACATAGAAATGCACAAATGACAAGACAACACCACAAGACTCCACATTAACAGTCTGACTCTGACCCCATAGCAAGGCAAACATGGCCCAGCTGTTTATTTAGTAGGCAATTCCGTAATGACTTCCACTCTCAAGCCAAATCTTCAATCTCCTGCATTTTGACTACTCGTCATCGTAACTTTTGTGGTGGTGATGCTTGTGGCGATGGTGCTTCCTCTCACCATCATCATCATCACTGCCATCATCTCCCTGCCAAGAAACGAACAGAGTTAAACCAATGTAAAATTGGATTGCCTCATATAGCCTACATCAATCTCTAAAGGCAAATTAATGGGATGCAGGAGTGCATTTCATAGAAACTCAAGATACTGTGCAGCAATACCTTCGAGCCTAACCATGTCTCTATATTACCAGCAACCACAAAGGAGTTCAGAGAGGGAAATTTTTTGTTCAAAATTAAATTAGTCACATTGATCCAGTTATGCAGGAAAATAATAGTTCCTACATACTCCAAAGAATGAATAGTTGAATGTATATATACCACAATACTGCCACTTAAATCATCCTACAAGACATTCTTTTGGTAACAATTGGTTCTTTTCCAAGTTCTTGGGCGTTGGGACTAGGTTGTCGAGGATAGAATGTGAGATAAGGATATGCTATTTCTTTATTTAAGCAAGAGAACACCAAGACAAAGCAAACATCAATAAATTGTTCATCCTAAAGCATTGATGAAATGATAAAGGTTGCCAAAAGCTCACTCAAAAACGTCGCAGAGAGCAAGGAATGTGATCGTATCACCTATAGTCCCAGCTACATATGGTGGAGATGATGCATTAATAGTATACACCCAAAAGAACCAGGGAACAAATCCAGACTCAAGACATGAGAATGCGAACAAAACAACTAGTTAGGCATCATCCCTGTCCTATAATCATGTATCACAACTATTCTTGAATCTATTTTGCCAAAAAAAAAAAACGATATGCCACTCAATACTTCATTTCTTTGTTAAATAAAAAATAAAAAATTGACCAGGATGATCAAGTACACCAAACAGCGAACACAAATCAATAAAATCAACCTGAAGACATATTGAATCCAACCAAGGATATAACCAATCTGTTCTCTTCGATCTATATATGATGTTATTTAACTGCTATCCTCATTTTCGAATTACGTTCAAATTTGGAGCCCAGGTACAGAATCAAACCAAAAACATAGTAAAGTACTAATTAGTAGTAAGTTTAAGTTTAACTAAGCAACGGAGTACTTACATATTTCTTACGTCCATGGCCCTCTTCATCATAGCCATACTTACGAGGCTCATCATCATCAGCACGCCTCTCATAACCAGGTCTGCTGTATTCTTTCCCTTCCTGGCTCTCATAAGTTGGCCTTCCATAACTTGGTCTCCTCGGCGGCTCATCCTCATTGTCAGGCCTCTCAGTTCTTCCTCCATAGCCATATCCTCCACCCTCTTCCTCCCCGTAGCTGGGCTTGCGAGCATAACCGGATCCATATTCAGATTCGCCTTTCTCATACTCAGTTCTTCGTCCATAACCGGATCCATATTCTGAACTGGGTGCCTCATGCTGGGACTTCCGCCCATACCCAGACCCGTATTCCGAAGCGGGCGCCTCATATTCCGGCTTCCGACCATACCCAGATCCGTATTCCGAAGCGGGCGCCTCATATTCCGGCTTTCGACCATACCCAGATCCGACTTCCGAACTGGGCGCCTCATATTCCGGCTTCCGACCATACCCAGATCCGTATTCCGAAGCGGGCGCCTCATATTCCGGCTTTCGATCATACCCAGATCCGACTTCCGAACTGGGCGCCTCGTATTCCGGCTTCCGACCGTACCCTGATCCATATTCCGACGGGGGAGCCTCGTACTCCGGCCTCCGACCATACTCAGATCCATACTTTGTGGGGGATGCCTCATACTCCGGCCTCCGACCATATCCCGGAGGGGGTGCCTCATACTCCGGCCTCCGACCATATACCGGAGGGGGTGCCTCATACTCCGGCTTCCGACCATACTCAGATCCATATTCCGAACTAGGTTGATCGCATTCGTTCTTCCGACCATACCCTGATCCATATTCTGAACTAGGTCGATCGTATTCATTCTTCTGACCGTATCCAGATCCGTACGCTGATCCGCCATAGTCTGGCCTATTCACATCAGGCTCAACGCCATAAGCAGGCTCAGGCCTTCCTCCGTATTGGCCTCCGGGTTCTCCACCCGGATTGAATCCCGCCGGTGCAGGCCTAGGCTTGGGACGATCATAGCTGCTGTACTCAGTATTCAAAGCATCTTCGTTATAAGCAGATGTTACAGCATAGGAGGTATATTGGGGACGATCATAATCGAATTCATCAGAGGTCGAAGATGAGATTGGGTAGCAAGTCTCATCAGACGGCTCAATGGGGCGACCATAGGTGAGAGTAATGTTGTATCCACCACCGTATGGTGTCGGATCGTACTCATTGAAATCGTCGACATCGTCATCACCCCTGGAATAGTACGGCATTGTGAGAAGTTAGCTGCTTACAATTCTGAATCTGAATCTCTGATCTCAGTGAGCTGATTGACTCCTGATCCGCAGGGATTTTATTGCAGCCAGAAATGGAGCTTCACTCGGACGAGTAGACGACAAGACGTGGATTATTTTCTCCCTTTTCCCGCGGAAACCCTTAAACGACGGAGTCGTTTAACGTGGGGAACCCGGTTTTATCTTTATAGATCTTATTTAGAATAGTGATTGGAATTTCCAGAAAAGTGATTTAGGAGTGTGTATATGAGAGGAATTTGTTACATAAATAATCATTTTTAAAACCTTCAAAATGATCCAAACAAGCTTATCCCATAACAGAACAGTATGGGACATGAAAATGATTGCTCAAGGTGTATTGGCCGTACGTTTTATTCGAGTCAAGAGGCGGTCCAATCTTCTATTGCCAAAATTAGACTATATATCACATTTAAAAAAAAAAAAAAAAAAAAAAAAGCAACGTATAAAATTGAAAGACATTATATTTAGTGAGGAAAATTTAAAAGCCAAAACGGAGACAAATGATCAAAATTACCTATATAATTAAATTTATAATTCTTTAAAATTGAAAAAGGATTATATTTAGTGCGCAAAATTTAGAAGATAAAACTGAATGATCAAAAATGAAAAAAGAAGAGGGGATGGTGATTTTTATGAATTTAATTTTTTTAAAAAAATATAAATGTGACATTACAAAATTTTAGGAGAACAAATTTAAGAATAAATAACCAAATGAAAAAAATTTTTTAAAAAAAAGAGGGGATGGACATTTTTATGAATTTAATTTTTAAAAAATATACAAGTGACATTACAAAATTTTAGGGGAAAAAAATGTAAGAAGAGATTAAAAAAAAAAAAAAAATCAATTTCATTACTCTTTTTTTCAAGGTTTCAAATCCAGACCGGCCACCGAACCGGGTCGGGGTAGTCGGGTTAAGGGTTAGTAGGTCGAGGAATCAACCCGAGTCAACCCGGGACCTAGACCTAGGTGATGATATAAAAAATTGGAAAATAATTAATTTCTCATCACACCAACCTAAATTTGACATATATATCATTTTAATACTTTGGATCGTGACAAAATAATCATATACTCAAATACTTGTGACATATTCGATATTTTTAACAATTTTCTTTACAGCCTACATTTGACATCCACTAAGCAGCGCCAACCGAAAACAGAGAAACCACAAAATGGCGGTCAAGGAGCAGAGAACACCAAGAAGTTTGAGGAAGTTGAGTTTGACAGTGGGAAGAGTCGGAAATCACACATACGTTGTTTCAAATTTCATATGAATCAGATTGCATTCTTTAAAAAAAAATTGAGGGAGAAATAATTATTAAAAAAAATGGTCGACCTAGTGACGTCCGGGTTACCCCGTTTACGGGTCAGACCGGGTTCACTGTCGGGCCTGGTTTTACCCTAAATCGGACATTGGTTTCGGACGGTTAATTTGGTTTTGGGTTTGAACGGTCGGTCCGGTCCGATCTCACAAATCATGCTTTTTTTAATAAAATGAACTAATTATATAAATAAAAAAAAGGAAAATTAGGTTAAAAATTTAAATTTAAGTATGTGTTGTCAAGATTTTATTGCCAGACCAAAGCAGCCTTAAATCTGAAGTTAGCATTTTCTATTTGTTATGGTATAGAACACAGATGTCCAGGCTGGAAGGTTGATCTTGGATAGATAGGCTGGCCTGGGAATCTATGGAGAAGATAACCAGGAAAGCGTAGGATCACCGTACACGACAAAAGGGTGGTGTGTGTGCACAGTGAGATTGTATGTAAATAGTCTAGGTTTAGAATGTGTGCACCTTGTTACCTCCGCCTTCTATATTTATAGAGGCGTCGGTGCGATATCCGGCACGCCATTAATGGTGGGCCATTAATGGGGCGGATATTGGATGATACCCCATTAATGAGACGTGTCATTAATGGGGCGGATATCCGGGATGTGCCATTAATGGGGCGTGTATCTCGGCAGGCCGATATGATAGGGGCGGATTCTGCCTAGCCGAGATTTTCGGATCTCCTACTATGATTAGCGGATTACGCCTCCTAACTCGGCTTGGGCCTTGCCATGGACTAGGAGGCTTTTGGGCCGGTCCGTAACACTATTAAATAAGATTTAATAGTGTTAACAAGACTTCGGACCCGTGCGTTGCACAGAGTGTTGAGTTTTATTCTATTTTAAATATAAATAACAAAGGTGCAAATGTAATAACCAAAATGTTTTATTAAGTAATAGGTAAAATTCAACACTAAAGAAATACAAAAATGAAAGTAATAAAATATTGAATTCATTTAAATATGAAATTCAAACCACAACAATAAGAAAGTCAAACAAAGTTTCCCTTACAATTATGAATGTGGTAAAATGTTTTGGAAAACTTCTCTGTATACAGCATTAACTGTATTGTTAAACTCATTCAAAATCAGTAATTCAAACCTTTGAAACTCTTTACCCTTGATAAAGCAACATAAAGTTGTCCATGTGAAAAAACTGGACTTCGTAGGTAAAGACCTGCATTTGACATCGATTGTCCTTGGCTCTTGTTAACTGTCATCACAAATGAAATGATGATTTGAAATTGCCTTCCCGTCATCTTGAATAGAAGTTTAGATTCACATGGGTTCATGTCCATCCTGTGTATCAAAATGTCTTGCCCTGCATTAGTGCTATTCAACGCCTTCCCCTTAATGAGGTTCTTGCCAAGTTGTGTAATTTGAAGCCTCATATCATTGCACAATCCTGATGATTGGTCAATATTCCTTATTAACATAACTGGTACTCCCACCTTCAAAACCAATTTATGATGAGGAGTCCCATAACATTTAATTGAATTTAGAAACTCTGTGTCATATAGATCATCGAAACTTTCATTTGCATAATCTATACGATTTATAGAGTTAGCACTAAAGTATTCTACTTCATCTCGTGGCAACAAAGAACAAATGTACTCATTCAATGAATCAATATGTTCCGTAGTTGGGGTTAAAATTGACCTGTTGTTTAGAAAATCTTCCTCGAATAAGTACTCAACTAAATTTGGGTAAGTAGATTCAACGATGCACTTTATTGGATTATCATCATCATAAAGCAACAAATATAATGGTAATGTTATGTTTGCAATACCATTGTGCGGTAATCCAATGACACCCTCTCCTACAAACAGCAGTCATTCAGAGAATGCTTTTATTTTTTCTTGCTCAGCTGAATCTATGTAAGACTTCAGTCTCATATTTTTGGTTAATTGCAATAACTGGCATTCATTCCAAAGAGGAGAAGCATTAATAGAATTTTACAAGTCCGAAGTGGAATTATATGTAAGAGGAACAAAATAATCGAATTATATGTCAAGACTTTAGACCCGTGGCTTGCATGGGGTATGTAGTTCTACCCTTTTTTAAATCGAAGATGGTTTTTGAATGTCACTTGTTCTATTCAAGATGATGGGAAGTTGCATATGTTATGTTTGAAATATGCAAATATGCTCACTAAATTGTGTAATTAATTAAAAGGTAAAATCCAACACTGAAGAAATGCACAAATGAAAGTACTAATATATTTAATTAATTGAAGGATGAAATACAAAACTCAACAATTACAAATTCAAACAAAGTTCCCCCTTACAACCATCTTTGAGACTGTTATGTATTATATCAAGATTTTCGATCTGTGCGTTGCATGGATATGTTAAAACTGTAAATGGGCTAAAATGATCAACATATGCTACAATGTTATTATTCAACCAATTCATTACATATGATACATTTCACATAATCCTATGGTGATAAGGTAGATTATCTTCATGCTATTATTGCAATAAAAGGTTTTGAAAAACTTCTCTATAAACTACATTTATTGAACTCATCCAATATAAGTAATTTCAACCCATTGAAACTCTTAACCTTGGATAGTGCAACATATAGTTGCCCATGTGAGAAAACCAGGCTCGGTAGGAATAGACCTACATTGGACATCGATTGACCTTGTCTTTTTATTATCATCATTGCAAATGAAATTATAATGGGAAATTGCCTCCTTGTCATATTGAAAGGCATTTTAGATTCAGATGAGTTCATATCTATTATGTATATCAAAAGCTCTTTGCCAATGCTTATGTCATTCAAGGCCTTTGCCTTAATTACCCATCAGTTGCGCGGATAGAGAGCATTTTAGTAGCGCAGTGGCATGGGAGCTTGGCTCCCTTCCCCTATGTCCAAGGTTCAAACCCTGCCCCCTCCGCTACTGTGTGTATAAAAAAAAGACATATAAAAAGAAAAAAAAAAATCTAAACCAATAGGTTCAAAAAGATATTTCAGTATAACCTGCAGTTTAAATCATGTGTGACTTACTTATTACATGCATTAGAAAATGACCAACTAATATAATGCAACTATTTTTTTTTTTTTTGAACACTTCAAGATACTTCATTACTAGTAAAGGAACATATTACAAAGACACGGGGGCATCAAAAGCCAACGCGGAAGATGAAACTACAAGTGAAAATAAGACATACAGCCTAAAAAAAACACACAGACTGAAAGTAGAGAGTAAATGATGAAAACACATACAACGAAAAAAATTGAAAACAAAACAAAGAGGCATGCATAAGTGCTTATTAATTCAGCCAGGATCGACATGTCTGTGGAGAGCCGATGGGTGACTGAGAGTGATCGTTGAATTCTTCAGATCTTCTTCCAGAATCGTAGACAAAGGGGGTAAGGGTCTTTCCACCCACCCGACTGGGCACACCCCTTTACAAGAAGTTGCAACAAGCATATCTGTTGCCCGATTTCCCTGGCGAGGGATGAATTGGATCAGAAAGCTAGGTTCAGACTGAAGAGCTTCTAGGATGTCTCCAATAATACCACCAGACTGCCACTCATATAGATCAGACTGGTTTTTTTCCAGGCATCGAACAAGGGTTTGCAAAATATTGAGAGGGCAAAATATTGTTGAACTCTTGAAAAATTATTCAAACATTAAAAGTATGACAATTGTTACATGACCATTTATTTGGTTGCATTTAATATTTTGGATACTTTAATTCTAAAATTTAAAAATTCAAATCATTTCAACACCAACACCATACCTACATTCAAATCATTTTAATTTACGCACCACATCTTAAAACGTATTAAGTTTTAAATCATTGTTAGTTGGATTGAGTTGTAACACTTGGATTTTGATTTTATATATTTTCATTCGCACTCATTGAAACTATTTTATCGAACAGGTTGTTAGGTATGATAATTGATTTGTGTTGCTATTCAATGTCTCTGTGAGCATTCTTTATTAAGGAAGCAAGTTTTACTAACTCAATTTAAATTGCACACCAAGTGGTTTCCAAAAGTGTTTTAATAAGTTGTTGTTATCTAGTGTTTAGGACAATTATTTGTCAAGAATCACTTGACTTAAACTGTGCTTGGGGTTTAAAATTAGACTTAGTAAATTAATAAACTCACATGACATTAGGCAAGCTAAGTTAGCCATAGGTTCACTTCCAAGGAACATTCCATCATATCATTCCTTACATCTAATTTCATACTTTTATTCATTATTTTATCAAAAATCCAAAAAAAATAGTAGTTTAGCTTGTTATCCATCATTATTTATTTTTATTTTTTTAAAAAAATCAAAACACCTTTCAATGTTTTTGTCACTTAGTTTAGCCTAGTAGTCAAATAAAAAGCTCCCTTGAGAGAACACGAACCAAGTTATGCCCTTTACTACATAATTTGGTTTATTTTAATTTAACCCGAGGTGAATAAAAGTCTTAAATTAGTGGTATACTCATTGCTATCTTGTTTTTAATTTAATTTAATAGTTCCACTATTATATCGAAAATGTGTCTTATTTGATCCGCCACGACAAACCACCCTATGCGTAGCCCGGTCACGTGCAATAAAAATCATCAATATGTAGATTATTCATTTTAGAAAAAACTATAGTTAAACACCTAAAATCAACAATATTATATGCCCTGGGGGCGCGTGATGCGTGATAATCTTTCAATTTCATACCTAGTACTGAAGCCAATAATGATCAGTTGGACCAAACTAAAAGTCCCTTCACAATGTTACAAAAAATCAACATAAAAAAATTAAGTATCATCATACAATTCTTCAAAATATCCATTATAGACATCCACATACATTTAACCATGTAAGAGCACTTGGTTGGAATGGAATAAACATACAATAGTCATTATTTGATGCAGAAAGAAAAATGAAGTGATCATCATCTGTGTCCATGAAAAAACGAAGTGAACTTTTGAACTTACTATCCCGACAATAAAATGACCCGTGCACTGCGCAATGTATGGAATTCTTTCAATGACCAAACTAAAACTCCCTTAAAAAATTTGGCATCATCACATAATTTTTTCCAAAAATCCATTATATAAACGGCATTTAACACACCAGATTGGAATGGAATGAAAGAAAAAATGCTTAAAAGATAATAGTATATGACTATGTAGCATTTAATTTGATCCAAAAAAAAAATCTCTGATTTTCATTTTTATTTTATGAAAAACCTAGATGTGTGTATATTTAAAAATCTACTTGTTTTTATAATTGACAACTAAAAATTCCTCAACCTCTTTAAAATACCTAGGTGTTATTCAATATAAAGCATAAAAATACTTTTCATGCTTATTTATTAAAAATTTAATGCATGTAGTTAATATGGAGTTATGGAATAGATTGAAAACAACATAAATGATATGAATCCAAAGCAATAATATGATTCCAAAGCAATGAGGAGTAATGGAATAGATTAAAAACAACAAAAATTCATAAATGACAAAGAAATTCAATTCCCTCAATCATCCATAATGGTTATTAAGGAATATTATACTATGAGCTTCTTACTTCATGAGCCGCATAACAGTTGGTACATATAGGCTAAATTAGGTTTAGTGCCAATTATTGTAGCCCTAAATTTTCCTAGAATCATGGAGAATGAATCAAATTAAAACTATCCTAATTTGGTCGAGATTTAAGGGCCAATCATCTAAAATAATTAAATATAAAATATCCCTAAAAGAAATCTTCTTATAATCACATAGTATAAATAGAAACTATTGCCCTGATTTAAAGGCCTATCAGCTAAAATAATTAAATATAAAATATCCTAAATACAATAAATTACGTCCCAAAATTGAATGTAAATTTAATCAAAAATAATTGGTCATACATTACATATTAGAGTTAAACCCTTGGATGCACTTATTATTTGTCTCCAAAATAAATTAAATACATGTTTTTCCATCCCAGCGACCAATCCATTAGTCCTACCTTTTTTTCCCATTTATATACCATGCACGCTCACATTTTCCAACACCCTATGTTTTTTCCCAATGTTGTTTCTCTTCTCCCATGACGAATCAACAATTTGAAATTTTCTTTTCCTTTTTTGTAATATGCACGTCTTAAATTGGCTTTCCTTTGTGTGTAGCTTTCCACTATTAATTTGAGAGATGCATACAACCACATTAATGAGTCTTCCCTTTACAAGGTATTCTATGTTTCTATTTTTTTTATTTATTGATCCTTCATATTTCTTTTTCAAATTTTAAATAGAGTATTCAGAATAACTCATGATGTTTTCTTAAAATTTTAATTTTAATTTAAATATACAAGTTAGATGGATACTTATAAATTATAACTTGATCATCCCCCTCTCTAATTTTATTTGATTGGTGATTTATTTGAAATTTTCAAATAAAAAAAGCTGATTACAAGCAAATATGTTGAATTGAAAGGTATTTTTAATTTATTAATTATAAATTACTTTATTCAATTTTCAGATCACAACTTCCAATATACAGCTTAATAAATTTTTGTTTCTCAAGAATTTCTCACTCCCCATGCCATTCCATATTTTATATTACTATATTAGTCTCACTTTCCATATTTTGTATTTTGATCTTTATTTCAAATCCTTCCAATATTGTATCTTACTAGTAGGGTAGTTAAAATCTCGATTTATCACTGCGATTTTACATTTTTACGATTTTTTTTCTTCATTAAAACGATTTTACTAATTTTCCAAACGCTTTTATGTTTTTACGATTTTTTATCCTTCTTCTAATTTTACGTAAAATCTTGATTTTAACTACCATGCTAGTATCCTAAGGATCACATATATATAGGATACAAACTACCAATAAGAAATAAAAATAGTTTATGTTAAATTTTATTATGTCAATTCTAATGTTGTAGTAATATCAAAACTCTCCGATAATATCAACCCCGAAAAAAATACAGAGCCCAAGAGTTAATTTACAGAATCAGAACCACCATTCAAATTTTTTCATCCATCAAATTTTTTTTTGAGCCTAAGAGTTAATTTCTATTTTTACTTGTATAAGTTTTATTATTTCAATTCTAACACTATTTGAGCCTAACAGTTAATTTCTAGAATTATTATCACGATTCAAATTTTTTTATCCACCGATTCAAAAAAAAAAAAAAAAAAAAAAAAAAAACACCTCCATGAAAATATACTTTTCTATAATTGATTATTTAAAAAACCTCAACCACTTAAAAATATTTGGTTAAGCATGCTAATTATTACTATTTTTGTAATATTATCATTCCGGTTAAGGAGCTGTCTCTCCCAACAACGGTGTTTCCTCTAAGATTCAACCTCGAGATCTAAAAGGAATATAGCAGGAGGCCTTACACCAGTTCTTTTAAGGAAAGAAGCCATAGTCCAGACTTAAGTTCTAAAACTTTTACTAGGTGAATCTTAACAATTGGTGGGCTTGGGACAATCCTGTCAAATGGATGTGTTTCTGTTGGACTATGTGTTAGCCTAAGACTTAGTCAGCGGTATAAGAATGTGTTAGCTTAAGATTATGTGTTGCATGGAGCTATGTTTTCTATGCTGGCCTTAAATAATGCAATAATGTTATTTTGAATTCATTCATTTTATAGATTGTTGGACTATGTGTTAGCCTAAGACTATGTGTTGCATGGAGTTTTTGAAATATCTCAATAAGTAGGAATCAATTACATAAATAATTTATCCAATCATGTAACATCCTCCATTTTAAAGGACAATTTATCATTTATTAACTTGATTAAACCATTAAATAAAATGTTTTATGCACAGTTAAGCTTTGAATTTTACTAGGCTCATATTTTGAAACTAAATATTGCTTTAGAATTTGCCAGAATATCCAAAATATACTGGAACATGCCAAGTGAGCCCTAATGACGTGGCAATATACAATAATTCAACATGTACAAAAAAGGTGGAAGCACTATCGTAAGCAAAAGTAACTTAAGCTTCCGAAATCTTTCCTGATTGACCCACACGAGAATTATCACCTGAAAAAAATATTTGTAACCATCAATCCAACTCATTGTAAATGCTAATACGTGCTCGTGAGGTGTCAAGTGGAACATTTTAAATAACAAAGTACTATATATCAAATTCACAAAATTATCAGATCACAATCTCTGTCACAATTTTTAAATCAAATATCATATCACGAATCACATATATAACATGCCAAGCAATAGGTCGATACCCTGACAATCCTTATCATCCTCCACCCTTATAACCACTGACAGAACCCATGGGTTGTAATATAATAGGTTTAGTCTCGTGACAAGATCGCACCAAACTCTCCGATGATGAGGTTTAGCCAGTGCCAAAGACTACATAACTCATATCGGACCATGGGTTCCCTTTCCTTCGAATATGGAAAGGTGTCATCCCCAAGGGCCGACCCTTATCCCTACGAAAGGAAAAGGATGATACCAAAGGCCCTGAAAATATCAAAGTCATCCACTGTGCACCGAGTGGTGGCATACCACGTGGTATTATATACACAATAACTCCTATCATCACCCCATATCCATCATCGCTCCACATCATTATAGCCTTGACATGAATATATGAAATTCCAAACAAGATTTATAACAGTAATACATTGTCACAATAACCATTAAGTTAACAATATTATTTCAGCTCAAGAACATAGTTCTCACATATTAAAAATCACTCACAAACTTCATACAAGCAAGTACAATGAGTAGAAAGTGGTTACCTCAAATTCCTGACATGACACAAAAACTAAACTTGAGAGAGAGATCAAGCCCATTTTAAAAATAAATATAATTATACGTTAATAGAATTAACAAAAATAACCACTTAACATAATATTAATTAATTAATTAAACTATTATCTCACTTTAGTTTTCCTAGAAAAATGATAGTTTATATGTTCCTCCATTTTTAACTTAATACCAACTTTCATAAGTATAACCTAATTTATTAAACAATCTCCAAACCTCCACATAATCGAATCATATCAATTATAATTTAAAATCTCAAATCCTAATTCATAATTTCATATATTTCAAGATTTAGCAAAGTTAACCGATTAAACCTTAAATAATACCTCTAGTAACCCAACTAAATACTTAAACTCTCATTTAATCAGTAAAAATATCCTATTTGATATAAATCCTAAATTCTTTTAGATAGAAAATAACTTTAAATTCGCACAAAGCAACAAACTAACAAATCTAAACCGATTAAATTTATTTATTAATCATACTCTTTATATATACAGTCATCTATTATCAAAATTCAAAACTTTATCATAATTTTTATCCCAAAATTTTCACTAATCAATATTATATTACTCTCATTAAAAAGAGAAAAATGTGTAGAGTAGCTTTCATGAAGAAATTTTTTTGAAAATAAATTAATTTAACTATCTAAATGATATTATAAAATAAATAACGTACCTTAAAATATCATTAGACTCTTCTTTTGTCATATCTTCTCCGATTTCTCTCCTCTCTCGTAACTCTCTCCGGCTCTCCCTCTCTTTTCACTCACCGCCACACACTTCACATAGCACACACATATAACACAACACACTACACACACATTAATTATAAATATATAAAGGGAGGGGAGGCGGTGGCAGATCCTTCCTCCCTAAGCAATTAATGTGGCAGCATTTTTTATATATATTTTTTTGTAAATATTAATTTTCATTATTTCATTATTATTATTATTATTATTATTATTATTATTATTTCTTCGCATTCCATCGCCTCCCCTTCTCCTTCTTTTTTTTTTTTTTCAACGAAAGGGAAAATTACCTAAAAAGACCTAACTATTTTCATAATCATTTTTCATTTCATTTTTTTTTTTTTTTTTTTCCAACAATAAATTTTTATTTTCACATCATTATTTCACTAATTTCTTTTAATGTTATAAATCATATTTTAAATAAAAACTTCCATTTTGATAATTATATGATAAACTCATGTATCATGATTAATTAATTTTTCTTATCTGTAATTAAATCCTAATATAAAAATTAGGATGTTACAAATCAATGCAAGTTGTTAATAATTTAAAGCCTAAATTACCGTTTCTGATTATTATTAATATATATATATATATAATATATATATTTCAAAATAATGAAAACAACCCTTTTAAATATTTAAGTATTAATTTGAAACTAATACCCATCTCTAAAATGAATGTGCAAACGAAGTCGAAGTAATTGAACAAAACTCGTTGACGCATTCAAGAGAATAAAGACATTTAAATTATCAATATATAATTACATGGAAATCATGCTCGGAAAAATTAAAACACGGTATTCTCTTGTATAGTTAAGATATGAAATTAAAACAATTAGTATTTATAATATATCTTTGCAATACATCATTGAATAAATAATAAAACAACAAACTATGTGCTACAAAATCCGAAATATGACCATATTAATTACTAGTAGTATATTTAATTTTTTAGATCACAACTCCCATGGACATTATAATGAGTTTTTGCTTCCCAACAATCTCTCACTTCCTATGTCTTTTGTCTACTTATCCTCCATATTTTGATTTCAAATTCAAATTTCATATTAATCTCACTTTTCATGACTTTAATTTTGATCATTATTTTAATTCCTTCTAAACTTGTAGTATCATCAGTATCATGAGAATTTTTTCCTATATATAATTTGCATATCACGGGGAATGGAAAGTGAGATTTGTGAATTCACTTTCTAGTTAATTTTTATAATTTTTAATTCTTTTCTTTACATAATTGTTATATCACGGCGTCAATTCCTTCTAATCTTGATTTCGATCATTAATCTCAATTTCTAGTTATCACAAGAATTCTCTCTTATTCTCACATCTCCAATTTTTATTTGTGCACTCATAAAGATAAAAATAATAAATTCTTTTCTCTTGAAATCAAATTCAAATTTTAAATCTCCTAATAGATTAAAATCATTATCAATATAATAATAAATAGATCATCGATAAATAAATATTAAGAGTAATAAGTATAATTATAAATGCACAATATAGAATTTAAATTTTAAAAAAATTAGAGAATGGGACCAGGAATATAGAATACCTTGAAAAGAGAAGATACATTAATGTAGTTGTATGAAAAGGAGGAAAAAATAGTGGAGAAAAAGAAGAAATTCATAGGCCTCATGAGGTAAAAAGAACACAAAAGAGGAAAACATAATCAAACTTTAAGAAGGAGAGTAGATAATTTCAAAATTTCATATTCAAACACCGACCAATCAAATAGATATATGTAGACTCTCTATATTATCACGTAACATTTTTTCTCACAAATAACTCAAGATATTTTCTTAAATTTTTAATTGAAAATTCAAAATGTATTCTAAAATGGTATTTACCAATATCGCTCATCCAGTCTCTCATTTTGATTGATTAATGATTTCAAATTTTCAATTTTCAAACATTAATCAAATAAAAAATATTATTGGAAGTAAATATGTTGAAATAAGAGGTATTTTTAATTTTTATCCAACAAAGGATTTTGAATTTATTAATTAATAATTACTTTAATTAATTTTTCATACGACAACTTCCAATATACATTATAATGAGTATTTACTTCCCAACAATCTATCACTTCCCCGGCCTTCCTCTACCTATCCTTCCCCATATTTCATTTCAATTTCAAATTTTATATTAATCCCACTTCCCATGTTTTTTTTTTTTTTTTAAAAAAAAAAAATTTGTTCATTATTTTAAATTCTTCCAATTTTTTAGTCCGGCAAGTATCTTGAGAATCACAAATATAAAATACAAAATAACATATATGGAATAGAAAAGGTCGGGTTAACCTAATATGAAAAAAAGTAAATATTTAATTCATAATATAATTCATGAATGGGAAGGTCTTTGTTTTTTTAAGGCTCTATTGCTTTTTACTTATTTCAAACTCTTTGTTCAAGTGCATATTTGAGTTAGCATTAAAGAAACACGTTCAAGCAAGCCAAGACAAAACTCATCTCACATAGTTACCATATAGGTAGTCATAAATCACGTTGAAAATGCAGATTCTACCGCTAACTCAAACAGGCACTATACCGTTGGCTTTGTCCATGATTAATGGAATTAGTGTCACTGACTGATAAAAAAAAGATAGGAAATGTTTCATTAATTTTTTTCATCTAAAAACAGGATAAGTTTTTTCCTCAAATTTATTCCCAACAAATCATAATCAACATTAAAGAGAAATATTAATGCCTGGCATGTTCATCCATACCTCCGTTCATGGGAGAGTACAACAAATTTGTGAGTCTAAATATTTAAAAAAATCAATAAGATCACTTAAGAAAACTGCAAACCCAGAATAATACTTTCTCTGATAAAAAGAATCATAAATAGGAAATGTTTCATTAATTTTTTTCATCTGATAAAAAAGATAGGAAATGTTTCATTAATTTTTTTCATCTAAAAAACAGGATAAGTTTTTTCCAACATTAAAGAGAAATCTTAATGCCTGGCTTGTTCATCCATACCTCCGTTCATGGGAGAGTACAACAAATTTGTGAGTCTAAATATTTTAAAAAAATCAATAAGATCACTTAAGAAAACTGCAAACCCAGAATAATACTTTCTCTTTATTCAATAACTCATCATCTACCAATTCCTCTCTCCCTCCTTCAAACCCAGAATCCCACAAAATCACCTTCCCCTTCAGATTCGCAAATTCCTTGCCATCATCATCGCTTGCCTTCATCTCTCCTCTTCCCCAGATATGTCCATTGCAGGTATATTGTTCGGTTTAGTGAGCAATTCTACAAAAACAAAACTATTCAACATGTTTTTAACATCTATAAAGCAGAGAAGATCTCAGAGCAGAGCAGCGCAAGAAACAAAAAATCAGAGATGCGAGAAAAGAAAACGCAAGCAGAAAGCAAGAGAGTGATAGAGGAGAGGCAACGACTTACGGAGCAACATAATCATTAGCGGAGAGGTCAGAGACAAGGAAGGTGACACCACCGAGCTTCATCTCAACATGGAGGATAAGAGGGAGGTCTTGTTTATAATTGCATAGATTCAAAGGAGAATGAAGAGAAAACATCCAAAGCTTGCATCAGCCTTACACGAGTTTGAAGTTATGGCTAGCATCGACTTCTCTCAATTTGCTCTTGACAAATTCTAGTCTGAAATGGAATTATATGTAAGAGGAACAGAATAATAAAGTTTTGCAATTGAGAGTGTAAACGTCAGGAACAAACGAATAAATAGTACAGGACTCTTTTGTGAACTTCGGAAATGAAAAGATCATTAATTGCGTTCAATTAAGGTGGACGGTTGCTTCAGCCAATTATCCATTAGTTCTGAAAAATAATTAAAATGTGCAGCATACCAATGCATGGGGAAAATAAAGAAATCATCGGAAATATATGCTATTAAATATGATAGTTAGAACATCGACTGTAATACCCAATGGATATCAAAGTAGGTTGAATTTGTATGCTAACAGTTAATTATATAAAAAATGAAGCCACACATATTATTAGGGAAGGATTCCAGATCAGATCCAATCACAGGCCAAGAAATCGACATGTTGGTTGTACAAATGGACTAATGGTTCAATAGCTAGGAGGTTTAGAGGGATATATTTGATGATGATTGATGATGGGATAAAAATACACTTTATAAATTTAAAGGACTAAAATCATATTCCCTCCCTAATTATAGGAACTATTTACCAGAATTTGGAGAGATTAAGGAGAGATGTTAAATTAGTTAATTATAATTATTTTCCAAAAATACCCCTCTAAAATTGAAAATTACAAAAAAATTAATCACTTTAGAACCATTCCATTAATTACAAACCTGAATAATGTTAATCGGGTTTTGATAGGACCTATTTAGATGACGACCCTATCACAAAAGTAGGTGCATTCTCAAATGATTAATTAAACCTGTGACTTTTAGTTAAAGTGAATTAATCAACTCATACCGGTTAATTCAAGTGTTGGTCGATGGCTATTAAGTAAAAACTTTTAGTTAACAATCCATTTAAAAGTTTAATTATAAATAAAACATAATTACGTTATGTGAACCATGATTTAATGAAATAAAGTGTGTTGTGTTGAATTTCAAAAACGAAATTTGAAGGGTGGATTCCACGGTCTTGGTTTCGTTATGTAGGTGTATTATTGCGCATATGAGTATAATATTTTCATGCCGAAATTTCTGGAGATTTATTAATTTCTTCAGAACACTTGTGACAATAATAATAAAAAGTAATCACTTTAGACTGATAGTTAAATTTTTTTTTTTTTTTTTTTAAAGAAATATTCAAATTATTTTATTTAAAAATAAAAAATAAAGTAGAATATTTCATTTGATAGAATATAAGCATGTTGTTAAATTAATTATATTATTGTGGAAAAAGTATTAGTAGGGGTGATATGGGAAAAATATGACAAAAATTGCTCAAAATTATTTTATAAGAAAAAATTATAATTGAGGTATATATAACATTAATGAGTTACAAACATTATTTACTTTATAAAATATATATGTATATTATTAAATTATTATTGAGAAAGTATAAATAAGGAGTATTATAGGAAAAAATTGACAAAATTTAAAATTTGCTCTTATAATTAAGACCAAAACCAACTCTAAAAAGTCTTTTTATAATTGATAGGAGGGAGTATTAAATTTGGTAAAAATAAAAAAATAAAATAAAATCACACTTAATATAAATTTTAAAAAATAAATGTATACTTTAACTATTACAAGAAAAGATGTCTTCTTCAGAAATGGATGAGCGGCCGCTTATTAACATTGCCACATTGATTACCTTTCCGCGAAGCAATACGTTTCATTATAGTACTTTGAGATCAAAAAGCAATTCCTACTTAACACTAAAATCAGATTTTTCTTTGACCAAAAAAAAAAAAAAAAAAAAAAAAAAACATATTTTCGAGTTCGAGGTTCTCTGTCCGCGTTACTTTCTTCGGATGATTCTTTCTTTGCGTTCTCTCTCCGCTGTTGATCTCAGTCGCCGCTATATAGATCAATCTCTCTCTCCATACTCTACACTCATAAACAATAAGAAGATCCACCAGACTTCCTAAGAATTCAGAACTACAATGGCACCTCGTGTAATCACGGTTTCACAGACCGGAAGCGGAGACTATCGGACGGTGCAGGAAGCAATTGATTCCGTTCCACTGGGAAACAACTGTCGGACCGTGATTCGAGTGTCTCCGGGAATCTACAAGCAACCAGTGTACGTACCCAAGACTAAGAATTTCATCACCCTTGCTGGTCTGTGCCCGGAGGATACTGTGCTTACCTGGAATAATACCGCCACCAAAATCGAACACCACCAGGTGGGCGAACATGGATCCTGTTCAGCTCAAATGAATTTCAAGTATTTTGGTTTTTTTACGAGTAGGACTTGTTCATCTTGGCGGTGAATTTTCCTGCAGGCTGCTCGGGTAATAGGCACTGGTACTTTTGGCTGTGGTAGTACCATTGTGGAAGGAGAGGATTTTATTGCCGAGAACATCACGTTCGAGAATTCCTCCCCTCAGGTAATGCGCGTAAAACATTTGTTTTCTGCGAGCTTCGTTGTCATCACTTGCAATTTGTGCCTATTAAGGATGAACTGGCTATCACTAATGTCACAAATGTGTATATATGATATATAAATAAAACTGGTTATTTTTGCAATCTGTGTTGGCATTCGAAATAAACAATTTATGATATAAATATATGTAAAAAATTGTCGAACAAGATGTTGTTCATGCATAAACTTCGAAATATTTATGATTTACAATCGTCAGCAAGATGTACAATCTGGAATTTAGCTGTCTTTTTTATACTTGTGGTTCGAAGTCGTCTCCTTACTAACAAATGTAATCTTTGTTTTACGGGGAGCTAGTAGTTTAAAGTTTCACATTTTTGAGGTTTTGAATGCCCTCAAGAATCAAGTAGATATTTATTAGCATTCATTTTGTCACTATTCAAAGCTGCTACTATAAGTTTTTTTATGATCATGTTGGTATGTGCATCCATATTTTGAATAGCGTGTCCTGAAGCGATTAGCTGGTGGAAATTAGTTACAAGCTTATGATTTTCCCCCTTTTTTCTTCACTTTTTGGCAGGGTTCAGGGCAAGCTGTGGCAATTAGAGTGACAGCAGATCGATGTGCCTTCTATAACTGCAGGTTCCTAGGATGGCAGGTATCTCCTTGTCTCAATTTGTTTGTTTAATAGTTTACAGGCTTCTTGAAATATTTTATGTAGAGATGTATACTTGTGGAACTGCTTGATTTAATTTTCTTTTTGATATACTGATTAAGTATTTCCTAGAGGTTTTATAGTAAATTATAATTGTCATGTTTTTAAACTCTTACCTCTACTTAGGACCATGGTTGTCACTTGTCAGACAAGATGCTCTTATGTGCTATATGTGGGTGGGTTCTCTTTCATTTGAGGATAATCTAGAGGAGGTACCAAGGAGATAAATTGCTGACATGATTATGATGCAGGACACACTGTACTTACACTATGGCAAACAGTACTTAAAAGATTGTTACATTGAAGGGAGCGTGGACTTTATTTTTGGCAATAGCACTGCTCTTTTGGAACATTGCCATATTCACTGCAAGGCTCAAGGCTTCATAACTGCACAGAGCAGAAAATCTTCTCATGAAACAACTGGTTATGTATTCTTAAGGTGTGTAACCAACCACTGTCTATATCTTCCCATCCATCCCTGTGCTTTTGTTATTAGAGGTACCTAACATGTCCTAGCAGGAGAAGGCCAGTTCATGAAATATTAGGTGCACCGTGATATAGTTTAGTACATGATAAGGAAATGCAAATATTTGCAATGTCTGAGGCAATTTATTCGCTGTCTTGATGCTTATATTTTGAATACATATTGTTCGTAGAAAAGGTTTATTGCTGGTGTGTTGCTGCCATGTTATTGAGGAATAATTACTAATTTTTTTTTGGAACAGCTAGTAACAGTATTAATGTCAAAATTAATATGCAAATGATTCGGAGTGAGAGAATCTTCATATTTGGTGTTTTAATGAGATGGGATTTATTTAATCAGGATATTTTATAATTTCTTCATTAGAGCTTTCTATTGCTTTTGGTGTCCCTTTTCCTGTTCATTACATTTTGTTAGGGGTTAGCTCTTTTCTTGGTTCCCCGTTGATGGATCTTATTGTAAGTTGTTTTTAGACAATTTTGGTATTGAACGAACGACTATAAGTTCATGGTGGGCATTGTGGCAGCCGGGTAGTTGTGGAGGTGGAGTGGACTACTGTTGCAAAGGAGGCAACAGTAGCAGTGGCAGTGGAGAATAATGGCTTTATTTATGGTGATGATAAGTGGGGAGGCTCAGGAATTGGCTCAAATTTCTTGGGATTGGTATTTCAGTAGAATTTAAAGTTCTGTCATTGGGAACAAGAAGCAGTTACCTACACAAGATGAGGCTGATACCTTCAGATATGTAAGCCAGGTATCAGATATTCCATTGCAAATCATGGAATCTTCACTTTTTGGAGACACGAGAAGAAAGAAGAGTAAGGATCTCCATGAGTGAGGATAGAATACTGAAAGTCCTTCTGATGTAATAAAACAAAAAACAAAAGGATACTTCAAATCCTCATGCTAAAATGTAGGAATCCTTATAAAGAAGGGACTTAGTGATCATTAGTTTCATCAGCATAAACGCTTCCTTGTCAGTTTCCTGTTCAGATATCCTATGACACAAACTTAGAATGGTCTTTACTCATAATTCACTTGCTAGGCCAATACTACTTGGAAGCTTTTGGCCGTAATTAGTTCTATTCTTTTCTTTTCTTTTCTTGTTTCATTTTTGTTCTGGACCTTTTGGGTGCCTATAATATTCATATTTTAGCCTTTTCTGGCTGTTGCCACTGCAGATGTGTCATAACGGGTAATGGAGATACTTCATACGCATATCTTGGACGCCCATGGGGACCTTTTGGAAGAGTGGTCTTTGCATACACTTATATGGATCGATGTATAAGGCCTCACGGCTGGAATAATTGGGATAAAGTCGAGAATGAGAGAACTGCTTGCTTTTATGAATACAGGTGGGTATCTCATATCTGGTTTCATTTTGTACTGTTTGAAGTGTACCAGCATCTCATGGAATTGGTCTTAATCCATGTATCTATAATCTAAGTGAAACCGATACAGATGTAACTACTGAATATATTCCCCTAATGACTTGAATATACTCCTCCAGTCCTTAATATACTTGATATAAAACGTATTTGGATAGTTTATTTTTGTTCTAAATATAGAACATAGTTTTTATATTTGTCAATTTTATCTTAATTTATGCCTATTGATACTTTTTCAATAATAATCAAGGAGGAGAGGGAAGAAGAGAATTAAGGAAGATGACTAGGATGTTTAAGAAATTATATGTTATATTAATTAACTTCCTTAATCTAATTAAATTAGATAAATATGTCTTATATTAAGAAATGGAAGGAGTGCTAAGTTGTTTAGGATTTTACTTCCTTTCAAGGTAATGCCCTTATCTGCTTGACCCATTAGACTTGGGAAATGCCCTGTTTGAACTACATATATAATCGGAATACTTGTAAGTTGTAACTTATGATAACATGAAAAATTGCTGTCCATTATCAAAACTGCAGGTGTCATGGACATGGTTGCTGTCCATCCAAACGAGTAGCATGGGCTAGAGAATTGATGGATGAAGAAGCAGGGCAGTTCCTATCACATACTTTCATTGACCCAGATGCTGATAGACCTTGGCTTGCTCAAAGAATGGCTTTGAAGATTCCATATTCTGCTTAGAAATTATTGATGTGACTATAGTAGAAAGTTCCAAGCCGTTACATGTGCGCTTAAAATTCCCATCGTTTGTGAAATTTATATGCCAATTATCTATCATGTTATGGCCTGTGAAGATTAATAGAAGTTATTGAATGATGATGCTCATTCCATGAAGACATTTCTACTACCTATTCTTTTGAACTTATTGTATGGAATGACATTTCGCTGCAGATTTTGAACTTCTCGTATGCAATGACATTTTGCTGGATGCTGTTCTCCAAGGCAAAGTTTAAGCAAAGAAGATAAAATGATCTATAACGACCCAAACAGGATGCCTCTGATAATTAGGCTTTAGGAGAACTAAAGGGTTTGTGGAACGGTGTACATACATATACAAACACGTGTAATTTTTTTTTTTTTTTTTAAAGAAATGAAATACGGGATAATAAACATGATTACATTATACTGTTGCTATAAAAATAATTTGGAGACAAAAATATCTTTGCTAGATATAACACCATGCCCCTGGATGTTTATTATGAATACGCCTAATTAAAAACTTTAACTAGGAAAATCCAATGGAACAAAACCTTAACCAAAGGAAAAAAATACATTATTCATTGATACACTTTTTAGTGCTGCCTTATTAAAATCTTTTCTAGGAAAACCCAATGGGATAACCTAGATAAGGAAAAAAAGAGTACGACGTGTATTGACTCCCTCTCTTGACAACATCAGTGAGATCTGAGTTTCCGAAGATCGATGTCATGGACAAACTTTTCAAAGATTGTACTTGGAAGTGACTTGGTGAATAAATCTGCTAAATTTTCACTTGAACATGTTTGTTAGATATTTATTTCACTATCCTGTCACGAGTGAAGAAGAATTTTGGTAAAATATGTTTCATTTTATTACCCTTGATATAGCCTTCTTTAAGTTGGACAATATGTACAACATTATCTTCATATATAACTGTTTTGACCATTTTACCTGAAGATAAACCACAAGTTGTTCGTATGTGATATATCATTGACCTCAACCATACACATTCTCGACTTACTTCATGAATTGCTAGAATGTCTGCATGGTTAGGTGATGTGGCTGATATAGTTTGTTTCATAGATCACCATGAAATAGCTACACCTCTACATGTGGATTAGGCAAAAATCCAGCATCTGCATAACCAACCTGTTCATGCTTGGATACATTTGAGTAGTATAATCTTATGTCCATATTGTTTCTATAACACCCCAATTTCAAACAATTTATAATAATATAAAATTTCTAAAATCATAAATAACTATCAAATTTAAATTAACTAAATTTGGGAAATGTTACCGCCACACTTGTACTAAGGACAAACGTAAGGCTAAAGTTTTGTCTTATGCATTCTATCCTGTGACCAAAGGCTAAATTTCAACTAAAGAAAATATGTCTTATGCATTCTATTAGATTCATAAAACTTTTGTAAACTCTAGAATTAGTTAGAAATCTCTGAGTCGTTATCCTCACTGCCCATTGCTAAACCCATCCTGTGAAACTTGTTTCACTGAAAATCTGCTCCCCGAAGGATCATCGCAGTCACGCAAACACAAAGTTAGCAAAGCTGGTAATCCTAATCAAAACACAATTTATATAGCTCAAATATAATAATCCAATCAAATATATAATCACATAGTAATTGAATCAAATATCAATTTCAATATTCATCATATATATATATATATATAATCAAATATTATTTATTCATTCATTTAGTGTATTTTGTAGGAAGAGAATCATGGTAGACTCGGAAAACCCTGCCAGTCTATCCTGTGACCCAGAAACCCTGCCAGTCACAAATCATCAAATTGGCCATCACCAAAACATCTCTTCCTAATATGCACACTTCTTCCCAAAGTTGCTACTAGTATCTCGGAAATCATTCCTGACACCACTTTGAGAAGAATGAATAATATCTTTTCACATCATATAAATATCAGAGGCATAAAGCCCAAAAGTTGTATTCATCACTTTAGGAGGCATCATCCCAAAGCTATCATCCCATTATTAATTCATTACAATCACACATAATCAAGAAAAATTCAACCCTATAATATATTTAGAATCATAAATACCCTATCAAAATTCATATAAAATTAACCTAAGACTTAGGAATTAGGATTACCTGGTCTTCATGTTTGATGGTTTCTAGGAGGAAAATCAAGTAGAAAAGAAAAGCACAGTTGATAGCCAAAAAAATAAAAAGAAGAGGAAAAGATAAATAGAGAAATGTTGAGGATAGGAAGTGATCTGATTTGGTTAGATTGTATGTCTACAAGGTTGCATAAGACCTCTATTTATAGCCTTAATAAGTCTTACATTACAAGCCACCATAAATGTGTAGGAAAACTTAGAGAGCAAGCAATGAAAAATGAAAACCTAGAGAGCAAGCAATCTTTTGGCTATCAACTGTGCTTCCCTTTTCTACTCGAAACTTAATTGTGTACCTTCTTCTAATAAGTGCGAGATATTTAATAAAATTTACAAGTCAATAATAATCACATAATGAGTCATAAAATAATTTCAAAAATACAATTTCCACAATTTCAAATAAATAAATCATTTTTAAAAGACAAGACAATAACCCTTCACCGCCCATTTCTCACGTTAATTTTTTTTTTTAAAAATATTTAGCTCGATACCACTTTGTAACACTCCTAAATTTCAAACAATTTATAATAACATAAAATTTTTAAAATCATAAATAACTATGAAATTTAAATTAACTAAATTTAGAAAATGTTCTTGAAACGTCCTCAAAATTTACTTAACATAATGACTAATTAAGGGTTGATCAACCACTAAGTAATACTTCATCAATTACCAAAATATATAAAATAAATCAGAGTATGCAAAATGAACCCTAACATGGCAATATACAATCATCCAACGTATACCAAAAGACGGAAGGACTACTGTCAGAAGAAGTAGCCTAAGCTTCCAAGGTCTTCCCTGACTGACCCGTACGGGAAACTTTCACCTGAAAAATGTGGGTAACCATCAATCCAACTCGTTACAAATACTAATATGTGCTAGTGAGGTGCCATGTGGAACAATTTATATAACAAAGTATTTTAAAAAAATAATATATATAACTTGCCAATATCCACATCACAAAATTTCATATCAACAATTATGTATTACAGTTTTCATTAACATAATTCCCAAGATGCCTCCCACCAATCCAACCGAACCGCCTTATTTCCTCCGACTAGACCCATGGGCTAAGTTACATCCATGTTCGGTTACTCAAAAGCTCACTTTGGTCATGTGATGAGGATCGGCCAAAATCCTCAGAGCACATGTCCCAGACCATGGGCCTTTTCCCCTCATTGAACATGTGGGTTGTCGTATGCCCTCATTGAACTAGTGGGCCAGTCCCTCATTGAACAGGTGGGACAATAGAAAGCCAACCATCATGCATTAATGGAGGCCTCACCACGTGGTGAAATATAATATTTCATTTCCTCCCAATTCAACCCTTCCCGTAATTCTCATAATAAATATCATAATATCAAAATCTCAATTATCATATATAAATAAATTCATAATTTAAATCACAAGGTTCCGCAAGGCAATTTATAAAAAAAAAAAAAAAATTCATAATGATTTCACAAAATACTCACAACGACATATCAATATACATAACAAGTGGAAAGTGGTTACCTCTTGCCGAAGCTAACTACTAGCACACTGCTCCTAATCCAAGAGCTCAAACACACGCCAAAAAATCAATCTACCACAACCAATTTACTAACCATTAATAACTCTTCTAAAACTTTACATAAAATTATAACTTATAATTTAATAAAATTAAAAATATACAATTTTGTAATAATAAATTTGGAATGCTTGGCAAATTAGGACGGGACTGAAAAATTAGGGAAACCATTGAAACTATTAATTCTCCTTCTATTTATTAATTAATAATACCCTTTTTTTAATATTTTTAATATTCTTTATTTATCTATGTTAGTACTTTTTTTTTTTCTGATAATAACAAAAATATTTATTTATTTATTTTATTATTATTTCTAATTAATTTAAACTCTCAAAGGCTATCCTAATACTTTAAATTAGGAGTTTATAAATACTAATCAATATATAAATTATGCTTTAATGCATACATGGTTTTCCAAAATATCTATCTATCTATATATATTTATACAAATATAAGATCAGCTATATGCATACTTTATCTAGTTTTACTCCCTCCAGACATCATAAACCATGAAACCATATATTTAAATATATCCTATATATACTATTAAGAAACCATATATATATATATATATATATTTATCCTATTACGTGGCTATATATATGATTGAACAAAACCTTAGTTTTACTCCTTCCAGTCACCACCCCACATAAATACATAAATATATTTTTATATACATACCCACACATACTTTATATCTTAGTAACTATATATAAGCAAAATAACTTCCAAGTGCAGCGACAGTAGAGTTCTATTTTCATGAAGTTCATATACACACACACACACTTAGATCAGCAAGTTTCCTCTTGTTTTCCTTGGTTCATTATATTTATTTATTTGGATACAAAACTATAAGCAACGTTTTGGGCTCTATAATCATCATTCACGTTTTTTATGCTTCATTTATATCTATATAACAATATGTAGATCAGTAGAGTTTTTCAACTAGAAATGTATCCATATATTTATATACAAGCCATGCACACAGTAAAATCTTTCCACTTTGTTTTTATTCCACTTTGTACATATATAAGCTAAAATATTTCCCTTCCACCTTCTTATGCAGCAAAGCACATAAATATATATTCCTATATTTGTTAGCAACTTGCGTTCCTATATATTTATATGTATGTAACATAAACTTTCTTATTCCTTCTTCTAATGAGAAGCGACACAACATATATATACACACACACACACACACACAAGGAATGAAGGATCACCTCTGTTTTTGGTGCTAGGTGCAGAGCAAATGAAAGCCACCGAACTCTCTCTTTATCTCCTACTTCGCCTCTCTCAGTTTCCTTCTCTCTCAGTTCTTAGTTTCAGTTGGAACAATATAAAACAAAAACCAAAGTAACAGTGTTTATAAAATATTCTTAGGGTCCAGTCCGAGAAGGGAACGCCTAGACCAAATGAATATACGGCGTTGTGAGGCTCAAGAAGTATGGGTGACACTGGGCTCGAGAGATATGAGGAAAATCTGCTGTTGCGTGAGAAGCATGTGCTGATCTGCTGCCTTGCTGTTTTAGATGCTGTTTTGCGTGATCTGGTGGCTAAGAGAGGAGAATAAATATATCTTAGTTGCTCTCTCTCTCTATATATATATATATATATATTTGTCATGTGCTGTGATTTCCTTGTCATGCGTTGGGCCAAGGAGAAGCAATTGAAATGAATATATATCATGCAAGCCCAAATTGAATGTTTAAAAGAATGAGGAAATAGAATAGAAAACTAATAGGTGAATATGGTTCTGCCTAGAAGGATATTGGCACGTGGGTTGAGAAAATATGGACTTGATTTTGCTATTCATGTGTTGGGCCAAGAAACAATGGACATTGAGGGAGTTAATGTGGTGTGAAAAATTAAGGAGTGTTGTGTTGTTATTGTGAGGCCCATTAACATTATTCTACTTGATCCTCTTTGAATCATCTATAAAGATTTTATTTGCAATTAAGTCTTTTGGTTATTTAATTGCAAATATTTAATAAATATTATATAAATGCCCAAAATAAATCCTTAATTTATTGTAAGGATTTTTTTTTTTTAATCAATTAATTTCTCCTATGACATAAAATATAGTTTATATATATATATATATATATATATTTTTGGCTTAAATTATTCCTTATCTCAATGTATTCTTTTTCCCAAAATGAATCAAGGGAAAAATAAGTCTAAATTTTCCAATAATTATTCTGATAATTATTTTAGGGAAATTCCACAATTCAATTTCACTTATACTATTCAAATTCCATATCCACAAAATAATTTTTCATAATCTTCCCAAATTTTCAAGGTCCAAAAATAATTTTTAATAATTATCTTAAGCTTGCCTTCTTATCTAGGATTTATTTCCAACCTTTTAGTCTAAAAATTTGGGATGTTACAGTTACCGTGACACATGTACTAAAGACAAACACAAGGTTAAAGTTCAACTAAAGGAAATATGTCTTATGCATTCTATTAAATTCATAAAACTTCTGTAAACTCTAGAACTAGTTAGAAATCTCTGAGTCGTTATCCTCACTACTCACTACTCACTACTAACCCCATCTTTTGAAACCTGTTTCACTAAATATTTGCTCCCTCGAAGGATCATCGCAAATCCACACAAACACGGTCAAGAATCGATAATCCTAATCAAAACACAATTTATATAACTAAAAGATAATAATCCAATCAAATATATAATCATATAGTAATTGAATCAAATATCAATTTTAATATTCATCATATATATATATATATATATATATTCACATAGAATCAAATATTATTTATTAATTCATTTAGCGTATTTAGTGGGAAGAGAACCATGGTAGACCCGGAAACTCTGTCAGTCACAAATCATCAAATTAGCCATCATCAAAACATCTCTTTCTAGTGTGACACCACTTCCCAAAGTTGCTACTAGTATCCCGGAAATCTTGCCAGGACACCACTTTGAGAAGAACGGGTAATATCATTTCACATCATATCAATATCGGAGGCATAAAGCCCACAGGTTGTGTTCATCACTTTAGGAGGTACCATCCCAAAGCCATCCTCCCACTATTAATTCATTGCAATCACACACAATCAAGAAAAATTCAACCCTATGATATATTTAGAATCATAAATACCCTATCAAAATTCATATAAAATTAACCTAAGACTTCTAGGGATTAGGATTACCTGGTCTTTGTATTTGATGGCTTCTAGGAGAAAAATCGAGTAGAGAAGAGAAGCACAGTTGATAGCTAGGAAAATAAAAATTAGAGAAAAAGATAAATAGAGAAATGCTGAAGATAGGAAGTGATCTGGTTTGGTTAGGTTGTGTCTACAAGGCTTGCATAAGACCTCTATTTATAGGCCTTGATAAATCTTACATTACAAGCCACCATAAATGCGTAGGAAAACTTAGGGAGCAGGCAATCTATTTTATTATTATTATTTTATTTTTGTTGGGTTATCACAGTCTCTGAGGTAATGAAGAATATGTTTTTACTCCATTTCAATGCCTTCATGTTGGTAAAGAACTATATCTTACTAATAAATTAACAGAAAATGATATATCAAGACATGTATGATTAGCAAGATATGTTAGTCATCCAATAGCACTAAGATATAATACTTCTGGACCAAATAGTTCTTCATCACATTCTTTGCTGATTACTCAAGGTCAGAATGGGTCTTTATCCACATGCAAAGACCTTACAATCACTGGGGTACATAATAGATGTGACTTACCCATGTAAAATCGCTCTAGGACCTTTCTTATATGAGCTTCTTAATATACAAAGATATGATTCTTAAGGTATTCGATCTGTAAGGAATCAAATGAATATGACTTCTAGCCATATTGAAAAATCAAAAAAGGTATATAGCTTTGACCATATAATATAGAAATAAAAGAAATATGGCATTTGGCCATAATATATCAAAATAAGAAATCAAAGTGATATGACTTCTGGACATATAATAATCTTAAAATAGGAATAAAATGAATATGGCTTATGGCCATACTAAAATAACATTAATAATATAGAAAAACTTGTAAATGAGATTAAAATAAGAAAACAATAATAATCTCCAATTTTAGCTATGGAACCCAATGTCTTAAACAAATGGTAAAATAGTCTCTTTAATTTCATATAATGGCTTAGATTATCCCGGATGGATTAAGATCAAATAAAGATATGGTAAAAGAAAGTAAAGGAAATTTTTAAGGTAACTCTGAAAAAAGTATACCTTTGTTAGAGTTATCATGCCAATAACGTGTTATTAAAAATAAAATATATTTGGAATAAGAGAGCAAGAGATATAAAAAAGGAGAAAGAGGGGAGTAGTTCTCATTCACTTGTGTGTGTTACAATGCTTGCACAAGACTTGTGTTTATAGGCCTTAATAAGTCTTGCATCAAAAGTAATAGGAAACTTGAAGAACAAGTCTTGTTAAACTTGGAAAGCAAGCCTTGAAAGGTTTGGGAAGGAAGTAGAATAAAATAAGAAATTGTTAAATGAAGCCAAATAGATGTTGACTAGGACATCCACATACTTAATATTCATCACATTCAACACATTTTTTTGTAATTTGATATAACTGTTTTCATAATTGTGAATTAACAAGAACTAGCCGCTCGCAATGACAGAATAGACGCATATCTAGCTAGTATTAAAAAAATAGAATAGATGCATATTTGATGAAGATTTGGCCAGGCTTCATCAATTAAAAATCAATGAAGTCATCAATTAAGCGCGACGTCATCACCAAAGAAAAGATCATCCTCCATTCTGTCAGTTTATTACCATTCACAAAAAATATGGTTTTTGGCACAGAAAAACAAAAGAATAGGGGAAATCAACAAACCAGTCTTGAGAATTATCATTCCCAACTCACCAATCTATTGCAAGGAATGTCCGGTGATCAGTAGTCACCAATAGTCGGAGCAAGAGCATGATCCTTGTTTGAAACTATGAAAACGATAACGATCACGTACAACAATTTCACGGTTGTATACGTCTGAGGCAATCTTAATAGCAGAATGACAATCTAAGCATATCCTCAGGTTCTTAAAAATATACAATGGAAAACCAGATCGTGTACTTATCAGGCCAAAACAGAGAGCTAACTTCTCACTATGTGTGAACAATACCTGCTCTAACTCCTCCAACTCTTCTCTGTAGCTATCCCTGACAGAACAACCAGATAACACTTGGGAAGCTGTATTGGGAACATAACCAGCCAGCCTTAACCTCCGAATCATTTCATCTAACATCGTATATATCTCTGCAGTTTGCAGGTGTGTCTTATCCCCTGCTGTGAATTGATGAAGTTTGCCAGCAACATATATCGAACTCACACCTGGCATCTTTTTGATACCCCTGTTTTTAAGAACTTGCCTCAGAGAGTTAGCCTTGTCTTCTATTCCAGACAATGCATACATATTTGAAAGCAAAATATGACATTGAGTGTTATGGGGATCCATATGAACCAGCTCTTGCATCATCTTTTCACCGAGCTGCAACTTACCATGGGCACAGCAAGAACCCAGAATGGACCCCAATACCACTTCATTTGGAGGAATTGGCATCTTTTTCATGAAGGCAAAAGCTTCTTCAAGATGACCAGCCCGACCCAATAGGTCTACCATACAAGCATAATGTTCAATTTCAGGCTTTATGTCGTAAACTAATTCAAGGCTGTGGAAATATTGCCAACCCTGTTCAACAAGGCCTGTGTGGCTACAAGCACTTAACAAAGACATGAAGGTCATAGCATCTGGTTTCGCTTCTTTAACCATAAGAGGAAACATTTCCACCAAAACTTTGCCCTGTCCATGCATGGCCAACCCTCCAAGCATTGCATTCCAAGCCACTGTGTTTCTTTGTGGCATATGCTTAAACACTACCAATGCAGTGCATATCCAACCACATTTTGCGTACATGTTAACCAAACTTGTGCCAACCATTATATTCATGTCCCTACCCATTGATTTTAAAGCATAAGTGTGAACCCACCTGCCCAAAGTCACATCACCTGACTGTGAACAGGCTGACAACAGTGAAGAAAGAGTAACGTAATTCAATCCCATCCCACGATCAAAAATCATCTCTTTCAAAAGGGAAAAGGCTTCCCGGGTAAACCCGTTTTCTACATAACCCACAATCATAATGGTCCAAGCAACCTCATTCTTCTCAGGCATCCTATCAAACACCACTCTTCCACTTTCCACTCCTTCACATTTCACCGCTCCTTCCAGAATCCCAGTCCACGAGACAACACTATGCTCCTCCATTTCTTCAAAGACCTTTCTCACTTCACTCACTAATCCACACTTCACATACAGATTCATAACTGCGTTGCACAACTTCACACTGTTAATCAAACCAGATTTCACCGCACCAGCATGTGCTTGCAGTCCAACCTTAACATCAACTAGGCGTGCACAGGCATTGAACACACAAGCCATGGCCACCTCATCAACCTCCCAGCCCTCTCTTCGCATATCAACAAAAAAACCAAGCGCTTCTCTAGGCATGGCATGACGAGCACAACAACCAATCAAGGTGGTCCAATCTACAGAGTCCTTGTGTGAGGGAGGAATTTCATCAAACACCTTTCGCGCATACAGGGCATAACCACAAGAAGCGTAAAGATGGAGAAGGGCGTTGCGAAGAAAGTGATGAGGAATAGAGACAAGATCAGTGACAATGACTGTGGCGTGAAGCTTCTTTCCGATGTCGAGAGAGGAATTGCGAGCACATGCTCTAAGAAGAGAGCGAAAGCGTGGAGCGAGGGAGGAGGGCGCCGAGTAGGACGCCCATATCATTCGAGAAACTTGGATGATAAGCTTGTTGTTGAGTGATATTGGTGAAGATTAGGCTAAGACTTGTTTGAACCGATCATTACTTCCCAGAAGCTTGCTTAATCATTAACATGCTGAAATTGAAGTTGCATCTTAGTCTGACAGACAAGAACCCTGGTTCGGAGGGGTGCAATCCGAGTTGCCAGAGATGTTGACCTATAACCAACAAAATCAACTATAAGAACACGAGGCTTGTAGAGATAGAATCATGTTACACCCACATCCGGGCATGCAGTAATGCCTTGACAAAATTTTCCTTCTTAGAGAAGCAAAAGTCAAAAGATATACAGTAGTAGTAGGGGTGGAAACAGGGCAGGCCAGTTATGCAAGGAAGTGGCTTGAGCCTGACCTGTAGCCTGTTAAAGATGCCTGTATTTTTTAAAATCTTGTACTTAGGCTAACAGGACACAGGCCTCAACGAAAAACAGGCTTAATGTAAACATGTCGAAACAGGCATACTTTAAACAAGCCAAAAAAAGGCCTACTTTACAAACCCTAAACAGGACTTACATAAAGCATTTCAATTCCCTCCTACCAGAGTCAAAGCAAGAACATCTGTTTCATAAAGTATTCAAGACCTTGAAGATTGATATGGAAAAAAATAAAGAATCCACTAAGGAAATTATAGCTGGATATGGAAAACAACAACAAAAATTAAAAATTTCAACAAGTAGGAACTTTCAGCCATGAAATTAATACAAAAGTAGACAAAACATGAAAAAACAAGTAACAGTGCTAACAATAAGGCATTATGTATAAGAACCTAGCAATGAGATGAAATGATTACTTCATTTAAGCACTCCTTCAATTTCGCCAATGTAAAGCCACTAGACATTCACATCAAATCTTCAATATAATTTCTTCTTCTGCTTCAAAGACCTTAAAAAAAAATTAATCAAATATATTGAGTATAGAGCATAACACAATTGAACAAGTAAAATGTATAACAAAATTTATGCCCTGTGACATTGAAGGCACTTTTCTTTAAGAAAACCTCAATGCCTCTGAGAAATCAGTCCAAGGACTCTGGAACCACTCAACAGAAAAAGCTAGAAATTCTTGCAATTAATAGATGAAGAACATCACTAAGCTACCTAGATTACAGCACCAACCAACAATGGTAAATTAAGGGGAAAATGCATACTATTTGGCAACTGCAAACTTCAACATGGCAAGCTTGTAGAAAGAATATAAAACAGAACTACATAAGAGCATTATCAATGTATAATCATAGTAATAGTGGTAGCTATAGACCAAAATATGATTAAAGTCCAATATGATCTAAAGATCTTGCCTAGACCATCTGTCTATTATTAAGAGATCAAGGTATCACAGAACTCAATTCCAAATATATAAAACAGCTTAAATAATTCGATACAAAATTACAAACCAAAATGGAAGATTACGCCAGAATACCAGAATATGTAAGCTGAGGAGAACGACAGTGACAAGCAGCAGTGAAATTCTAAGCGAAGGTCAAAGAGCTGAGGTAGGTATACGAATTCGGATCAGAATCCGGTGGTTCAGGGAATTAGGGGAGAAGAGAGAAGTGGAAAGTGAAGATATCAAGGTCTCAAGGATGACACCATGAACAGAGCTGCAGAAACAGAAATACAGCAGGAAAAACCAGAAAACAAGAGTAGAAGTACAAACCAAAGCTAATAAAGCCTCACACCGAGACAGCCAGACAGCACCAGAAAATGGAACAGGAGCGGAAAGACAGTAAATTACAGCAAAATATAGCAGAGAGAAGACTCATGAACAGAGCTACAGAAACAGAATACAGCAGGAAAAACCAGAAAACAAGAGTAGAAGAAGCTTAAACAGACAGACAGAGAGATTTACTGACGAGGACGACTCGACGAGCTGAGAGCCAGAGACGTGCGAGGGTGAGGACGGTGAGGATGTGGATCGAGAGTTCCAGACTCTGGAGTCTGGAGCCGTGGAGCGTGAAATTAGGGGGGAAAAGCACCAAAATAATCAAATTTTTTAAAAAATTTATCATATAGATGCACTTCCCAAACTAAATACCAAAGTAATGCTGTTAAAGACGCTTGTCAGAATCGCGCCACCAGTCACGTGAGAGGGGCCCATGCCACCACCAGTGGCGTGAGACTCTCTCACGCTACACGGGTAGTAGCGTAGCGTGAGAGTCGCACGTGATTAATAAAAAAATTAATTAAAATACTTTAATTAATTATCTAATTAATGATAAATAATAATAATAAATAATAATAATTTTAATTAATAATTAAAAAAATTAAAAAATCTAAAATTTATTATAAACTTTAGGAACAAGATTAATTAGTAAATTAATTAATTAATTATTATAAACATTAATATAGATGACTAATTATTTAATATTTTATACATTAACAATTTGATATATAAAATATTCTAAGATAGATAAGATAAGTTTAAATAGAGAACAATAAGTAGTCAAATAATTAATTCACTAATTAAAAATTTACAATAACACAATGGATGATCCACGTTTTACGCTTTGTTATAACTAAATTATATTACGCGGTATAATTTAGTTATAACAAAGCGTAAAACGTGGATCATCCATTGTGTTATTGTAAATTTTTAATTAGTAAATTAATTATTTGACTAATTATTGTTCTCTATTTAAACTTATCTTATCTATCTTAGAATATTTTATATATCAAATTGTTAATGTACAAAATATTAAATAATTAGTCATCTATCTTAAGGTTTATAATAATTAATTAATTAATTTACTAATTAATCTTGTTCCTAAAGTTTATAATAAATTTTAGATATTTTAATTTTCTTAATTATTAATTAAAATTATTATTAATTTTTTATTATTTATAATTAATTAGATATTTAATTAAAGTATTTTAATTAATTTTTTATTGATCACGTGAGATTGTCTCACGCCACCAGTAGCGTGAGACAGTCTCACGCCACTACCCAGGTGTAGCGTGAGAGAGTCTCACGCCACTGGTGGTGGCTCACGTGACTGGTGGCGCGATTCTGACAAGCGTCTTTAACAGCATTACTTTGGTATTTAATTTGGGAAGTGCATCTATCTGATAAATTTTTAAAAAAATTTGATTATTTTGGTGCTTTTCCCAATTTCTGAAAGTGCATCAATCCGGTATTTTCTTTTCTTTTTTTTCTTATTTTGGTCAAAAAGCCGAAATTAGGGTGACACAGCGGAATCCAATGTGCCTGAGAGACTTGGAAGAGGGACACTGGCTTCAGCTTTAATAACATTAAAATGCGGAATAACGCCCAGAGTTCAGGATTTCATTTTAATATGAATCACATTGTCGATGGACGATGATATTTTTATCTTTTCATAAATTTTAGGGTTAATATCATTTTCAGTACTTATAGTTTGCATTCATTTTCATTTTAATCCATGAAGTTTTAAATATATGGTTTTAGTCGTTCAAGTATATTTTGTTTTAAAATGTTAATCCCTGTAGTTTAAAAAGAAAATTGAAAGTGTCAAGTTTGATGTTATAGTATTAACACCGCTAAATTGTTTATGTAGGTGGCTGATTGGGCAAGACCACTGGATAAATTTTGGGTTTGGTTTCTCCCCAAATATGTTTTTCATTATCCATCGTTATCTTTAAATCATAGTCCAATCAATCACAATATGACTTTAATATCTCTCTTCTCTTCTTAATCAATGGTCCAAATGGGCTAATGAGAGAAAAAAAAAAAAAGGATGAGGAGAAGGTCATTTTCCGATAATTTTGCTTACAAATGAAAATCTCTTATTTTAAAAAAATAAAATTCACTTCCCTCTACTGCCCCTTCTCCATCTTTCTCAATCTCAAGAACGATCTGTAGTCGGTGAACCTATGAAAGAATGCCGACCATCTCTGAACGAATTTAATTTGGAATTGAATAAATTAAGCTTTTCTCTCTTCTTTCATTTCTTCTTCCTCTCAGAAGCCTCTGCCAGAACGCTTGAACAGGTAATCGCTGAAATCAAACCAAAAATGCAAATCCAGACAGAAATTTCACACAAACATTTCCTGAGAAAGAAATAGGAAAGAAAAAAGAAAAAGTCTTTGGAGGGAAAATAACGAGCTTTCTATTTATTGCTCATTGGGGTTGTTAATGATCGAAATCAGCAACGTCTCACAAAGTTGTTTTGGATTGAAAGATAATATATCCTATTACTATGTCTTTGACAAGAGAAATCTATTAATTTCATCCGAGGAGCTGGACAATCTTCCAACTTGATCTTCCTTGCTGAAGCTTTCAGGCAAACGCTCGCGAACCGCAGATCCTTTCTGAGATGAAGAGACAAGGGAAAGGGGAGTAAATGGAGAATAATTTTTATTTTTTTAAAATAATTTATTTTCATTATCTAGACTGCAAAATTATCTAGTCATCTTACCCAGTCAGCCACCCATATAAGCAACTTTAATGACGTTTATGCCACATCATCAAACTTAACACCAACAAAATCCTTTTCAAATTATAAGGACTAACAGCTTGAAATAGAATAAACTTACAATATTAAAACCACCTGTTTAAAATTTTAAGAACCAAAACCAAAATAATTTTAAAATATGATGATGATATTAACCCTAAATTTTACTCATAGTATATAGACATACAAATTTGGAGTTGGCAAAAAAAATGAGATACAAATTTGGAACAGAATAGAACCAAAATAAAGAATCCACGAATTTATCATCTCATTTTCTTTTCTTTTTTTCATTAATTTATCATCTCATTCTCATATTTAAACATCCATCCATACCCTGCACTGAGGACGACTCTCGACTTCTGAGCAAAAACGTTATTCAAGAGTGGAGAACAAGCAGACAAGCTAAATGCAGCAAGAAAGGGCGCAAGCGCCACAATTGATCCGATCAATGCTTAAAAACCAACCCTCTCCAAATTTTAACAGTTTAACCACTATATCTTTATATCATAATACAATTCACGCAATAGGCAATAATCAATACAAAAACAGAATTCCAAACCTGGCAAAGCCAGCATATACATGTCATACACTTAAAGAAGCAAAACACAGTCAAATTAGCCACCAGCAAAAATCTGTTTGAATAATCACAAACCAGAGTTTAAAAAAGAGAAACCAAGGGGGAGAGCAGGCGAGAATGGAAATAATTCTCAGCCATATATCTGGACAATATTTTGGACCAATATCAGAAAATGTCAATTCTTGCCTATTTACGAAGTTTAAAGTACAGAATTAAGGCGACAGCTAGAACCAAGACTGTGATGATGCCGCCAATAATCCACTTGTTCTTGCTCATCCTTCTTGACATGTTAGTCAAAATTTTCTTGCTCTTGCCTATGTTATCATCAACTCCATGAAGCTGCAAAGGACAGGACAATATACCGCCCGTGAATATGAGGTCCATGTCTCATAAATAGCACATCTTTCTGTTTAATGTTTCTAGCTCAATTTCAAGCATAACTCAACAAGCAACATCAGAGCCATGCATGCCGAAATCACCATAATAGATAATACAAATCACAAAAGTCAGATTGTTAACAGATGATCTGCATATGAATCAAACACCAGATTATAAAAATATTACCGTGTTATGAGCATGCAACAAAGATTGCCGCTGTGAATGCAAATCATGAAGAATTGACACCCCGAGATCTTCTGTTTCCAACATCGTTCTTCTACTGTCCTTAATTCTGTCGCTGGACTTGTTTAACCTCTCGGTTGACATCATTAATCTTGCTCTCTGATCAGCTGATGCCTATTGCACACATTCATGCTGGTGTCAGATTTGCTGGCGTTAGTCTTTAAAAATTAGAAAAATCAAGGAATAACTGCCATTTTCCATGATAAGAATTAGAAACATGGAATAAGGAATCCATGTTGCTGTCTTTAAAAATTAGAAAAATCAAGGAATAACTGCCATTTTCCATGATAAGAATTAGAAACATGGAATAAGGAATCCACGTTGCTGTTTACGGTAATTGAATACCCAACATAAAGCACAAAACAACTGATACTTTTTTTTCTTTTTTTTGGTCAAAGGCAAAACAACTGATACTAGCATGGTTAAAGGATTAGAAATATTACACAATGGCAGCAGCGTATTTTGCTTGAATTAAATCTACAATGGGCCCCATGAATAACAAAGCCCAAACAAACAGCACTGCAGACTCCCTATATTTTTTTATGTTACATTGACTATTCTTTTCTAAAGACAAAATATAGATGCCGCTTCAAAAAAGTTTCACAATAAAACGAAATCATCTTAAGTAATAGTACATCAATTTGGAAAATTACCGTCAAAGTATCTGTCATGCCTGATTCCAACAACTCATCCCGCTCAGAAGGGTTCAAGTTACCTGATACAATTTTCTTGACTTTACTTTTAAGATTGTTCAAATCTGACTTGTACTCCCGCAACTTAGCAAGAAGCACAGCCTTGATGTTTGGCTGCAAACTTCTTGCTTCAAGGTCCATTTTCCGAATCTTCAATATCATAAGCTCATTCATATCAGAATCCCAGAGCACAGAAGAAAGACAAGTTTCCATCAAACAGGAGAAGAAAGTACCAAAGCTTCTGCTTCATCAATTCCAGCCTTTATTTCAGGAACTTTTTGCTTCTTTTGCTCTGCAGATCAACCAAAGAGATAAGAATTAAAGGGGAACATACGACTCAACATAAAACTAAGGCTTCAAATTGTATTCCTGTTTTCTTGATAAAAGCTTTCAACTAAATCCACTCTCATAGCTCATTACTTAAAAAGGAATCCTCAATTATTTACGAATATCTTTGTAACACATTCTTAGGTCAATTTATTCAATAACTAGTGCATTAGAGTACTTGCCTAAAGCAAACAAAAGTTAGTCCAGTTAGTCAGAATTTGACCCATAGCCCATAAAGTCATGGTTTCAAATCTCATTGCTGATGTGAGGACCTTGTTCATGGGCAATCTATAACCATCAGCACTCTCTGAACCTAAAGACAAGTCGTGAACCTAATGATCCCCCAAGACCCAACTCTGTGTGCTTGTTTAGAACATCAATTGGAGTGTTCAAAAGTAGCTCTTCAATTGTGATTTACGGAATACGAATTAAGTATGTGAAAGGAGTGTTGTCTCAACTTATATGCATAAGCACTTGTAAGCATTTCAAAAGCTCCTCCAAACATGCTACGTACTTCCCCAACTTGAAAATTGACAAAGATGATAAAAATGGGGAAGGGCATCAAACATGAAGACAATTCTACAGAATTGAAGCAAAAGGATAAATGCGTAGTTCCTTATTAACCTTCCAACGCCTCAAACTTTTAAAACCCACAGAATGCAGTCTCTGCTCCAAATCAGGGCATTCAAGAATCACTGAAGTGAACAAAAGAGATGTCTTCATCGTAACAAATCATGCTTCTATGGATAATGATACAGAGGCAATTGTCTCTTAACACTCTTAGGAAATGACGGGTGGGAGTGGGAAGCTTCGGAAAGTATCAATAGGAGAAATCTTTCCAAAGGCTACTTCTGTTACCAGAATGTAGACACCAATAGATAAAAAGTCTTACCAATATATGCACAGATTAGACAGCAAAAATTGAAGGAATTCAACGAGAAACAAAATCTCTGGTTAAAAAAAAAAAAAAACAAGAAGCAAAATGATATCGAGACGATATTACACAACCTAAAAATGTATACTTAGTTTGTGCTTTGCATTGCTTTTGACAACTACAAACTACATGTTTTTATTTCTCTAAAAAGGTCGCAATTCTTAGGTACAATAATTTTTCACTGGTTCAAATTGCGTCTTCGCCATGACAATGGCCATTATCCAAATCTATATCTGGTAATAAAGTAGTTTTTGTTTCAAAAAGGAAAATTCTATAACCTCTGGAAATCCTTAAATAATTATAAAGACGCATTTTCCACATAGGCGACATAATTTGGGAGGTAACTGAAATTCCAAAACAAAATAAAGAAAAAAGCAGATTCAAGGGGAATCCAGAAGCGTCAACAACATTCCAGACTAATCTAAAAACAAAAAAGGGAAGATCGGTCAACAATTTTCAACTACCTCCATTAAGAGCAACAGCAGCAGTGCACTTCTTCGATAGATTATCCGAGAGCTCACAGTACTGTCGTTCGTATCCCTCAAAAACGTTACTCATCGTCCGGGACCTTTTACAACCCTCTGATCAATTCAAGATCAACAAGTGGGTTCAATGCAATCAATCTTCAGAAACACGGGATTCATTTCAAATAATTCAGAAATACATCAACAAAATTGAAACCTTCAGTAGAGAATTAACAACTAAACCCTAATTTGATCGATTCCTAAAAGCAAAGCATAAAAAAAGTACAATTTCGGTGTTGGTCAGTTGCGGCAGGCAATGATCTAAGCGGGATTCGAAACAATTGAATAGATCAAGAGAAGAAAACCGTGAGAGGTAGTCGCAGTATCGGAGATGACACCGAAATGTGAGAGAGGGAATTTAGGGCGGAGACCCCCCCGGGGGAGGATGCTTTTCGTTAATGTACGGTAGAAGGGTCAAAACTCAAAACGGCGGCGTCGGGATAGCAGTGAATGAGGATAAGCTGAGGATAAGCACAGCATAAACATGGGCATAAAATGTACTGCTGTTCCTGCCTTCGTGGCGCTTCCTCGAAAATGTGTGTTTTTGGTTTATTGGGAAATTATATGTTGGCGCTTGTTGAGAGAATATACGACAAAATGGTCCCCTAAAATTTTAAAATTGTATTTAAGTCTGTGTGACTTTTTTTTACAATAAATTCCAATTCTATTGACAAATCTAAAGGCGTCCACTGACAACTCCATGACCGTCCATTGACAAGTTCATGGGCATTTGATTGGAACTTATTACAAAAAAGTCCCATGAAACTTAAATGTAATTTTAAGATTTTAAAAGACCATTCCGTCATATTTTTTCTTATCCAGGACCTAAATGCAATTTGTCCTTGTTTTAATCGGTTCACATGTTTTGCAAAGTGTCACATGGTGATGATGTGAGAGGAAATTACTGACCCTGATCCTTAATATAAGCCCGATTCACCTAATTTAATTAAATTAAGGAAGTTAGATAAATTAGTTAATATAACATGTATTTTCAAAAACGTCCTAATAATCTTTCTTAATTTATTTGTTCCTTCTTTTTCTTGATCACTATTAAGGGAGTATCAATAATGATATATTAGGGAATGATTGACAACTATTAAAAAGAGCTTATATATAAGACAAAAAAACTCCCAAATATACTTTATATTACTCATCTAAACCTTAATAATATAAGATATACTTTACCTAATTTTATTAAATTAAAGAAATTGGTTAAGTCATTTAATATGTCATGTATTTTCTAAAACACTTTAACCATCTTCCTTAATTCTACTATTTCCTCTTTTCTTTGATTATTGTTGAGGGGAACATCAATAGGAGTAAATTAAGAAAAGAATGAGAAATACAAAAACTATATATTATATTTATGACCAAGATCAACTCCTGAAACATGTCTTATATTGAAGACATGACTTCCAGTGTGTTTAGACTAACTTTTAAAAAATAGATTGTGGAGGGGAGGGAAAAAAAGTGATTTTAGAGAATAGATCTTGTGTTTCGGACCACTTTTAAGGGATAAGGGTCTTAAATGCCATGGAAGTTTTCGCTCAGGAGCATTGGTAATACGGAAGTTTTTTTTGGATCAAAAATGTCATGGAAGTTCACAAGACGTAGCAATTTTGCCTCGGAAGTATCATTTTTGCCACGAAAGTTTTCGATGAGGAGCAATTTTGCCCCGGAAGTTTTTTTGAGGAGCAATTTTGCCCAAAAGTTTACACTAAGGAGCAATTTTACCTCGAAAGTTTACAAAACGTAGAAATTTTTCCCTTTCGTCCCCAAATATTAAATTTGACTATTAAATCGGTCAAAGACCACACATGTCATGCCTTGAAAAGGTCGAACTTGGAGTCGAGAGAAGGAGATCCTTCGGATGTTGAAATCAAGGTGGTCGAAATTTGTGAAGCCGAAGCGGTCAAATAGACTAAAGATGTACGCGTCGCAAAATGCAAATGAAACGCAAAACGAGAAATGAATTGTTCCAAAAATTGGTTCAATAAAACAAATCAATAGTGATAATTTGTATAGACGATCATTTGCTTAGATCATAAGTGATGCTTCCTTTGGGTTTTGTGACAATCGACCTTTTAGTCCTTTGACTGGTTCGGCTTCATTGGGGTCGCGCCGCTTGAGCTCAACATCTCAAGGATCTCCTTCTCGGCTCCAGTTTGACCTTTTCAAGGCATAACATGTGTGGTCTTTGACCGATTTAATAGTCAAATTTAATATTTGGGGACAAAAAGGGTAAAATTGCTCCTTAGTGAAAACTTAGGGGGCAAAATTACTCCTTAGTGAAAACTTCTGGGGCAAAATTGCTCCTCAGCGAAAACTTCCATGGCATTTTTGATCCAAAAAAAACTTCCGTCTTACCAGTGCTCTTGAGTGAAAACTTCCATGGCATTTAAGACCCTTATCCCTACTTTTAAAACCATGAATTTAAAATTTGAGTAGCCAAACACTCAAGAAAATCCAAAATAGCTTTTAACACTCAACCATAATTTGGGTTAAGCTACCCAAATACTATCAAATTCTACAGAACCATGGTTTGGAGGTTAAAAACCATGGTATTCCAAAAGCTAATTTTTTCCATCCTTTTCAGCAGCCATTCCCCAAAATCTATCATCTACATTAAGTAGCAGAGCAAGTATATCACATGGAGCGCATGATACATTTACTTCGTTGGGTTACCTCGGCATTCATCACTACAAAAAAAAAAAGTATCATGGACAAAATTTCGATAGAAATTACCAATAGAATTCAGTTTGTAATCCATTTTCGACGAATTGCAAAAAAAACCCATGGCAAAAATGTGTTCAAAAGGAATTACAGTCTGTCGCTAAATTTGAGACGAAATTTTTGACAAAACATTACGTCGCAAAGTTGGGATGAACTTTGACAGAAGTTTGTGGCGCAAATTTGCAACATATTCCTTGAATAAATTACCCACTGAATTTCGTGGGAAAATACCGATGGAATTCCATGGTAAGTTTCCCACAGAATTGCATAGGGAAATTCCGTAGCAAGTTTCCCCCAGAATTGCATAGGGAAATTCCGTAGCAAGTTTCCCATAGAATTCCATAGGTAATTTTGCCACGAAATTCCTTGGGTAGTTGGCCGCATACTTCCTACATTTTAGTTTTGATATGGGAGAATCTTCCGAAAAATTTGCCACACAATTCTACCAGTAATTTTTGTAAGCCTGTTTTTTAAGGATTTCTAGGGCATTAAATTTTTAAACACACTAAAACTTTAAAATGTTGAACAAAATAGCTTGATCATTGAACTTAAAATGTTACAAGTTCAAAGTAACTAAAACATTAAACAAGGCAAAATGTTACAAGTTCGAAGTCACTGAAACACTATAAAAGGCCGAATATAAGTTAAAAGTCACAAGTCTAGGAAATATTGAAAATAACTTAAGGAAGCCACAAGTTCTCAATTCTCATTTTCAGCTTTTTTCATTTCCATTGGTAGCAGTGGGTTACTCATCATTGGCATGGTTAGAGAGATTAGGTAATTGAATCCTTATTCCTTGCAATGCAGACATAAATGTTAGTTGCTTGTTTAAGGTGTTGATTCTCTTGTTTGAGGTGTCCAGTCTCTTGTGTAAGGTGTGTTATCCTCATGTACAATTCTTGAATCTTAGAATCTCCCGTCGAATTGATGGAAGGAGGTGAGGCAAAAGAAACAATATGTCGATTTTCAGATCCAAGCCTATAGATGCGGCTTTTATTGTTCTTACCACTTGTAACCTATAAACACAAATTAAGTCCATTCTAATTAGATTAGACACTACCCATCTTCGAACTGACAAATGCCTTTAGTCTCAGAAATTCATCCTGCAAACAAAGTACATAAAATAAGTATATTTTTTTGCTTGTAAATGATACTTGCATTACTAAATAAAGTCAGAACATTACAACACATGATATCCACACCGCAACAATAACGACAATCAAAGAAAAAAATAACGCTGCAATAGAAGCAGGATAAGAGAATACCCAGTACAACGCACAGAAATCTAACAACATAGGAATCTGTAAACAATACAAACAAAGGAAATTAGCCAGCCGCCAGAGCCGAACTTGAGATATGAGAACCATCCTCGACAATATTAGCCTTTTGAGCATCCAAGGTTAGAAGATAAGACAAAGAAGGTGATGGTTGAAAAACCCACCCGATCGGGCACACCTCCTTATAAGCAATCGCTGCAAGAAAGTAAGCTACTCTATTACCCCTTCTAGGGATATAAGATAAAGAAAACCCAACCTTGTCAGAAAAAAGGCTAATAATGTCATGAAGGACGCTTCTGCTCCTCCAGTCATACAAATCAGGAGACTTAGCATCAATACAAGCAAGCAAGGAAAAGACAGTCAGTTTCAAAAACAACTTTGTCATGACGCAAATCCACCGCTAGCATGAGCGCCCTTTTTAGAGCAAGAGCTTCAGACATAAAGGCTGATATAGACTTGATTTTATCCATGAAACCCTACTTAAAATCACCAAGATAATCACGACAAACCACACCTATTACAGCATGGCTACTGAGTTGATTTCTCATATAAGGAGAACAAAAAGTCTTACATGAGTTGATTAGGTTCTAAAAAATTAATAATTTAAAAAAGCTAATTAGAAAGTCCTTGGACACAAATAATTATATAATGCAATCTCTTAAAATAAGGTTAAGGTGCAAAAGTACACATGTGCTTTTGCCAAAAGTATGCCTAATACCAAGTGTTTTTTTCTATGTGCAAAAGTGACCACATGGTTACAAAAGTGGAGCAAAAGTACCCATTGACTGTTAGTTAACTTTTTCTGTAATGAAAATGATGACATGGATGTTTATAGGCTCTGAATTGTTATGAATTACAGTTTAGCCCTAAACATATTTAAACAAATTTCAATTTAGTCTCTCCATGAACTTTTGAAATTTTCATTTTAGTTCCTGGTCAAAAATTGCGTTTTAACCAGAGACTTTAGGTCAGATTTTGACCTTCTTCTTCTTCTAGAGGCAGACCCGAGAGTCGAACTAAGAATAGACACAGAGAGACCCAGCCACGGACTGAACCAAGTTGGGACCTTGAGCTTTGGACAAGGAAGAGAGAGGGAGGCGATCGGAGGAGGGAAGGAGACAAACACCACTACAACCGTTAAGGATTTCCCATCACCTTCAGTCTTCTCTTCACTACCATCATGCTTTCAATTAGTTTCTTTTTCTCATATCTCTTCACCATCGATCAATATTTCCATATCTCAGGTCCAGCATCATCATCATCGTTAGTCTCCACCTGTTCTATGATTTCATTCACAGAATCATCATCACCATTATTCTTCACCCTCCTTCCTCTATTTTTTAGTTTTTGACTAATAGCATACGCTTGACGTGGGCCTCGCATCAATGTTCTTTTATTTCTATCGTTCAAGTCACTATAACAATGACATTTTGTCATGGTGAGCGAGTCAAATGGACCATTCTACATAAAATTCATCTCAATCGTCCATCTTATCATCATCTCATCAATTTATTTCTTCTATCGACAACCATTTTTAAGCTCCATGTCTCTCTCTCTATGCTTCGCAGTATAACCATTAACCAGAGGGAATGACTAAGGAAGAGAGAGAGAGAGAGAGAGAGAAAGATAATGGGTGACAATAAACACAGTATTTCAATGATTGTAGACATGGGTACTTCAAGCGGAGCTTTTATGAACAAGAAGAGGAAATCTAGTGTTGGTGGTTCTAGTTCTTCTGAATTGGAGCTATGCTCTTCCGGTGACTACCCCCGCAACACATATTTGTGTGAAGGGCTGCACGACATGAAGGTTTCACTTAGGGGTGAGTAACGGGCGGGAGGGGCTGCCCTGGGGGGTAACCCGTTTATATTCCACGGGTATGGGCAACCCCGTACCCGTGGATGAACCCATGTAAAAACGGGACGGGTTAAACAAGTACGGCCAAACAGGTCCAGGTAACCCATTTAATATTTTTTTTCCTTGTTTTTCAAAGAAAAGAATACCCATATACCTCTATATTTAATCATCCATGAGTACCTTTGCCGCCATAAACTGACTTGAGGCCGAGAGTTAGAGGTTGAGGGTGAGGGTGAGGGCGAGAGGAAAGGTCACGGCGACTCCGGCAATGTTGAGGGCGAAAGGTTGAGGGTGGTGACCGTCAGACTGAGACCGCCACTCCGACGAGAAGAGAGCGCGACTGGCCAAGATCAGCATCGAGAGAGATGAGAATGGAGAAACCCAGCAAAGTCGGGAGGGACCGGAGGTTACTGCCTTACACCTTACTGGTTTAGGAATCAAAGAATTGGGAAATGGGAATGGAAGGTTATGTCGTGTAGGGGGCCAGGGAGTAAGTAGGGTACTTTTTCTTTTTTGTCAAAAGTGGAGTATTGATCTTACGTCTTTTCACTCTCTTGTCTAGTTATCTTTTTATTGGTCAAAGAGTCTAGTTGTCCAGCTGTCTCACACTCTCCTTTGTCTTTTTTTCTTTTGGCCAAAGACACTCTCCCTTGTCTGATATGATATATCTGACATAAAAGGTAGAGTTACAAGTCAGTTTCTTACACTCTCACTTATCTTAATATACGGGGTAAATGAGGGTACGGGTGCCCCGGTGGTTAACCCGTCTCCCACCCGTTTAATATAAATGGGTATGAGTCCAATTTGGGCGAGTTTAAACGGGGAAAATTCCACAGGTCGTGGGCGATCAGGTGGGTCGTGGGTCACTTGGTCACCCCTAGTTTCACCTGCTTATTATGTGAATTCAGTCGGGACGATGGTTTATGGAAAAACCTTTTTTGGCCGATCATTCTCCTATTGTTCCAGCAATATCGTCAAAACTAGTTCAGGCATTATGGATAGCACGACAACGATGACGACTCTGCCGCCATATCTGGAGGTGCCAATTTTAATTTATGAATATTTTATGTACTTTCTCGTGTACTTTGTTGTTTATGTCTACTGGAATTACTCTTGGTTCCTGAACTGTAATTTGGAGGAGTAAAAAGGAGAAGCTTAGAAAAACAAAACAAACCAGCATAATGTTTGAAGCACATGTGGATTTTTTTTTTAATTTCTTCTTTTTTCCTTCACCGCAAACTAGGATAACAATTCATTGAGTCATTGTCCATGTTAGCGTTTTTAGTCAAACTAATGGTCAACATGATGGAAATGTGATTTTTGCCCCTTTTTTTAACCACGTAGTCACTTTTGAATCTAAAAAAAAAAAACACTTGGTGTTGGACGCACTTTTAGTAAAAGTACATATGTATTTTTACACCTTAACCCTTAAAAATATGATCTGGCATGCATATATAAGAGGGTCATTGACAGTTTCCTAAGGGTAGTTTCTAAACTTTTCCTAAAGGTACTTGTACATAGAGATCTTTTATACAATAACTTCACCGTTGGAAACTCAGAGAAGCAGACATGCACATACAATAATGTGCAAGAGTTCTTGTGTGTTTGATATCAACTTTAAAATCATATATGATCCGTACCATTATTGGAGAAATCAACTTTCGAACAAGATTTCCACCGTTAGTTTCTAATTAACAATGAACAAATTGTTCCTTCCAATGTTATATTAGAAACATATACTTACATGAGTTGCAGTTGCATGATGGTCCGCAAATTCTCTAGTTTTCTCATTATAATAAGTCTTCTTGAACAATTCAAACACAGAAGGATCTCTTCCCAAATCTGTAGCCTACAGATATTTATAAAGATGTATTATACAAAGCATTAAATAAATAATGATTGAATCATTTGAAGATAAATTCTTATCATCCTCCTCTTATGCTTAGTATTAGGGATACTATCCCATTTGTATTGAGTGCCTCCTTTGCTAGAGGCTCGATTGGTCTTTCCTATCTCACACTTGCTCAAGTATTCTAATGTTGTCCACATTATCTCTAACTCATTAATCACTTTGTGTGAAATCCACTTAGGCCTAATTTGTTAGATATGATTAGTTTTGATGATGTCTTATATAGATGCTATTATTAAGAGCAAAAAGTTTGCATACTACATTTATCTTCTACTTTGACTAAGTCTTATATTTAATATAGATGTGAAGTTCAATATTGAAGAATGATCAAGAAAGTAGATTGAAGAAAGAAGTTCTTGCGCACAATATAGTGGGAATATCATAATGTCAATGAAGCAAGAACTTATCAAAGGATTTTGGGGGATAATCCAAAATAAGAGAAGATTTTGAAGAAGGTAGAACTTGTTGATGTTAGTTCTCAATGTGTTTCGATGATTAACAACAATTGTAAACATGCGTTGAAGTTTTTGCAAAATCTATCTAAAACCATTCATCAGTTGTTTACTCGAGTAAAGGAATGCATACTCGAGTATAGGACTGTTAAAGGATTGCCCAATTGGATTTTACTCGTCAATACTGCAGTATGGATAGCCATACTCGAGTATAGACGTCTCAGAGAGCAATCGAGTTTTTGACAGAAGGGGCTTACTCGAGTATAGGTTTGCATACTCGAGTATAGGCCATCCAGAGAGCAACCAAACTTTTCAAGTTAAGTCAATACTGCAGTATAGATCTCTATACTCGAGTAAAGGGTCTTACAGAGAGCTCCCAAGTTTTCCTAACTCTTGTATACTCGAGTAAGGGTTTTCATACTCGAGTAATAAGCTCTTTAACTGATTTTCAACTTGACTCATGTTCTTGTTTACTCCAGTAAGAATATGTTTACTCCAGTATAGACATGGAATGACTTCACACTTTTTCGAAAAAGAGTTGCATACTCTAGTAAGGATATGCATACTCGAGTATGAGGCCATACGAGAGAAGTCATCATTCGGCTTGAACTTGCTTACTCCGTATACAAATGTATACTGTAAAGATAGAGGCATTTTACACTTAAAATTTTCAAGCAAATAGTTGCTTACTCGAGTACACCACTAGCTTACTCGAGTAAAGCCTTTGGTTTCAAAAGCTCAAATCTCGAAGGTTTGCTTCTGGAAGTTGCTTACTCAAGTATCCAAAGGATACTGCAGTAAAGACTCTCTCACACATTGACTTACTCGAGTAACGATGAACTTACTCGAGTAACCAACGCCGAAACCAATTTTTGAATTATACGAATTTGCAAATCACTCTTGTTTGTTCTAATTGCTTTCATGAATCATTCACTTATGAACCCAACTATGTTTAACAAGTTTGTTGAGTGAATTTCGTTAGCACAGAGATGAAGATTATTGAAGGTCAAAGCCATAAAGCAAAAAGTGTACAAGTGCATTTAATGCACTTCTCGCAAATCAACCTTCTTTTGGATAATCCACACGAGCACGCATTCTCAACGGTCAAGAATGCTTTCTTCATCAAGTAAACTCTTCTCCAACGGCAAATCCTCGAGTTCCACATCGATCATATTAGCACCTGGATTAGTTGGAGTTTAGAGAGAAGATGACCAGACTTAATGCTAATCACCTACAACGGTTGGATTCATCATTCAACGGTCATTTAATGTTCTCTACCTATAAATAGAGTTCATTAACTTCTTCTCAAGCTGATACACCTACTAAGAGCGAAAATTTATTGATTGCCATTTATTATGTTCAAGCTTTCACATATATTGTATCAATCGATACTTGTACTTGATGTTCATTTTATCCGCTCGTGAGAGAGTTCTATCTCAGTAAATCATTTATTGATTGAGATAACCACAAGTCAGGGACTTGGTGGTTGGGTGTATTGATTGCAACTTGTAAGGGGAGTGAGTTCTAGAGAGAGAACTACTCTTGAGTACGAGTTTGTAATCAGTTTGTGAGTATAGTGGATTGAAAATCCCAAGTGTGGCTTGGGATTTGGATGTAGGTCAAGGATAAGACCGAACCAGGGATAATTTCTCTTGTGCAAGCTTTCCTTCCCTTCCTCCTCTGTTATAATCTGTTTTTACTTGGTCAAAACGAGCACTTTCAGAAAAGTTTTTAAAATACCCAATTCACCCCCCTTCTTGGGTATATAGCTCCATTTGAGTTGAGAATGATGAGTCCAAGTTGAATGATAGAGAATGATCAAGAGAAGAAAAGAAAGAAAGAGTTGGATGATGAAGAATGATCAAGATGAGAGATTAAAGAAGGAAGAACTTGTTGAATAGAATGAGAATATATTTATTCAAGTTCTTATATTGAAGCTAGAAGTCTCCAAGATCATATGGAAGTTGGAATGGCTCAATTAGGAATTAAAGTCAGCAAAAATTAGCTTCAGGATGAGAAAACTTGAGTTCAGATCTAAAAACTCGAGTTTCCTACTTCGCCCCAATGATTTGCTCCTCTGGTACGAGAAAACTCGAGTTTAGGACCCCAAACTCGAGTTTAGGAATCAAAACTCGAGTCAGCAAGTGTCTTCAGCATCTCTGGCATCTCTGGACTAGGAAAACTCAAGTTTCCATTTACGATTAAGCAACTCGGTCTACTGTTTCAAGTTCAGCTTGGACGAGGTCTGGTAATTTGATGATATCTCCCAAACCAGAGATCCAATTGAGGTGAAAATAGTGACATATGAAAATAGACTTCCAATGCGTCATTTTGATATAACATTCAAGCCTAAAGGATTTCAGATTAAGGAGATATGAATTGTGGAAGTTGACATTGAAATTCACGCCACACAGCAGACAAGCTTCAATGTTTGAGTGTATCTCACAAACTACAAATCCGATTGAGCTGAAATCAGTGGCATATGAAAGTAGACTCAAAAGGCTTTCCATCAAGATTTGAAAAGACCAAAACGGAGTCCAGAACAAGGAGATATGACCTTCAAAAGTTGACAGTCAGTTCAGGACGTTGCAAAAATGCTGGTCAAGAACAGCCTTCATTCATCGGATCATAACGGACATAATACAATGAGTTTGGAGCTGATTCTTCTTGCATTGGATTCTTACCTCGAAGACATGTAAACTTGAGTTTGAGATTGGCCAAGAGTTTTCCGAGTTTTCCATATTTTGGGAAAACTCGAGTTTGACATTGGAAACTCGAGTTTGCGCTTGACGAAAGTTTTCAAGTTTTACTCGGTTTGTGAAAACTCAGTTTGTTTTGAAAATCCAGTTTTCACTTGGCATAAATTTTTCAAAGGTTTTCATATTTAAATAAAAACTCGAGTTTAGTTTTGGAAACTCGAGTTTTGGCCAAACAGAGAGCTTTGCTCTTTTTCTATGATTTGAAACTCCGGTTTTGATATGGAAACTTTAGTTTTGAAGTTTTGGACTAAAATTCATTTTTTATGTCAAAAGTCGAGTTTGTAATTGAAAACTCGAGTTTTGCTCCCATTCAAAAATATGTTCCAAAGCTCAAATCGCAACATTCCTCTCTCGGAAGAAGAAAACTCGAATTTCAAATGGAAACTCCAGTTTTGCTTTTGAGGAATAGTTGCAAACTTCAGTTTGTGTTTCAAAACTCCAGTTTTTAGCGCTCTGTTTGAAAATCAGATTTTTCGAATTTGTGAAATCTTCATGTATGATCTAGTTACTTCTTATCATCACTCATTACTATTCCTAGTTATGTTTAATAAACTTGTTAGTGAGTTTCAAATGATCAAAGGTTGTTAAAATAAAGATCAAGGGTAAAGTAAATGCTGATGTCATAGCTGGTTCAGAAAATGAAGTTCTAACGGCTAGTTTCATCTGAGTCTAACAACTATATTTCTTTATCCAACAATTATTGAATCTTCTCAACGGTCATATATTGATATCTACCTATAAAAGAAGAAGCATTCAAGGTTGATGAGAGAGAGCTTGCACTGTCAAGATGCCAACATTCTGAATCCAACATCTATCTCATACACACTCTGTTTTCAATGCTTATATAGTTCATCATAGTGAAATTATTTGTAATGAAATTATTTGTAATGAAGATTCATTATAAACATTTATCTTATGAGTTCTCAAGATTGAGTTAGAGGAAACAGATTGTAACCTTGCATTGTATAAGGGGGAGTATCTCAGTGAGAAATTTGGTTTCACAAGTGTCTGAGTGAACTTGTGGGATTGTAAAGGCTTCTCTTGTGCCCGGATTAAACAAGAGGATAATGGATTAAAAATCTCAAGTAGAGCTTGGGGACTGGACATAGGTCAACGATTGGGCCGAACCAGTATAAATCTTAGTTTGCATATTCTCCTCCCTTATCTCTTATATTCCCAGCATATATGTTTGAATGACTATTTATTGTTTTATAAATCATTAGTGTCATACAAACTACTTTCAGTAAGTTGCGAAAATATTTTCAAAGTTCCAAAGATTTTATCAAACACCCAATTCACCCCCCTCTTGGATGATAGTTAGGTCTAACATAATTTGCTTGTGAAAAAACTCATACTTGATAGTAGGCACTGTACCTCTTTAGATATGTGAACACTTTACATTCCATGCATGTAACTGGGATTGGTTATCATGCATGTAACACGCGCGTTTAAACTTTTAACAGGTCGTATTTTATATCTAGTGGTTGTATTTAAACTATGTACAAAACGAAGCATCCCAAATGAAGCAAGAAAAAAATAGTAAAAGAGATAAGCAAAGAAGCCTGAATCATCCTTGCTTAAGAGCTTCCACGCGACAGCATCTCATTCATGAGGTAAGCAAAGTCAGAGATTTTTTTTTTTTTTGAAAAAAAAAATATCTCATGACTAAGTCGTGTGGTTTGGCACAGTGTTAACATTCATTTAGTTGGATTTGTTTGTCTCTTGTAATGACTCCTGTGTTTGTCTCTAATAATTTAACTAACAAAATTTTATATACCTAACCAAATGAAAAATGATCCTAAACGGAGATTTCCTGTGTACTTGAAACCGATAGATTCCCCATTATTATAAAGTGACAAATTAAGTTGTGCAAAGCTTAGGGAAAAATATATATTATCTCTAGTTTTTAATATAAGATCTAGTTTTTTTTTAGAGATTAAGGATGCTGAATAAATTATTTTAAAATATTTATACTTATCATTTTTTTTACCAACATAATTTGATTGACTTATAAACTAATATGCTTGTAATCTAATAATCTACAGCATATGCTTTGATTAAGTTGGTTATTTTGCCTCCTTAAACTTTCTAGAAAAAAAGTCAACTGAGTTTTATACTAAAAATCAAGGGGAGTATATTGAAAGATGCATGGGTAGCAAATGTTGGAATATTTTAAAATGAAGAGATGTGTTTTTTCATAAAGTTATGTTCATTAAATTAAGGGATTTACATGAAGAGTTGTGTAAGGAGGTAAAATAATAAAAGTCACAAGGTTATATATGTTCAGTTTCTAGAGACACATGTAAAAGGTTATAGCTAGAGATGTGATAGCCACCACTTGTTGAAAAGTTGTGTTGTGTTTATGAGAAAACTCTATATAATATAAAAGTATAACTCTTCATATGTTTGTTCATGTAGAAGCATATTCATGAATTTAACAAATCGTGATGAATTTTAATTGAGGAGGTGTTGCTTCAAGAGTCACCACTTCAATGCATCACTTCATGGCCTATAGATACCTAGCATCGTCAATCATTCTGACATATCAAAAATCACATAACAAGATATCAAACTCATTGCCTTTGTCCTTGAGTGAACACAAAGATAAAGTCAAATTATCATTTTGTAAAAGTCATTGTTGTCTTGCTTGAATATTGGAAGTGTAATCCATACTTAAGGGTCTTCATTGGTTCCTGCAGGAAATTAACCTGTCAATCCAACTTGCACCTTATAAGATAGGTAAAATCCAAATAGAGTCTTTGAGGGAGTTGATTACAAACTTTGTCAATTTAGAAAGATTTGATGGCGGTAACTTCCTAAATGGAAAAGGAACATGAAATTTCTCTTGACGGCACTGAATATTGCATATGTTCTTACCATTCCCAAACCCCCAAGAAAGAGAAGAAGAGACTATGGTTCAAATTAGAGAGAGATAAAAATGGGAGAATGATGACTTCATTTGCATAGGGCATATCCTCAATGGGCTTGGTGATGCTCTCTTTGATGTGTATCAAAACTTACCTCTGCAAAAGGACTCTGGGATAAACAAGAAGCAAAATACATGGAAAGAGGATGCCACAAGCAAGAAGTTTCTCGTTTCTCGTTTTAATAACTATAAAATGATTGATAGAAGATCTATCATTGAGCAATTGCATGAAATAGAACATATTGTGAGTAATATTAAATAACATAAAATAAATATGGATGAATCTTTTATTGTCTCTTCAACTATAGAAAAACTTCCTCCTTTATGGAAAGACTTCAAAAAGAGTCTTAAACATAAAAAAGAAGATACTTTTTTTGAGCAGTTGGGGAACTGCCTTCTTTTGAAAGAAGAATTAAGAAAGCAGGATGGTGATAAAGATACCAATGCTCATGAGAAAGTCTATATGGTGAACAAAATACAGTCTCACAAGACCTTAAAGAAAATAGGGAAGGATAAAGATGAATCCCAAGCACAAGAAGGTCACAAGAATAAAAGGAAGAAAGTTAATTGCTACTTTTGTAGAAAGAGAAGTCATTATAAAAATGAGCGTTGTCTTTTGAAAGAGAATAGTCCTTCCACAGAAGATGACAATCTTGTGGCAGTAATTTCTAAGATCCACCTAGTTGTCAATAATGAGTCATGGTGGGTGGACTCTGGTGCAACTCGTCACATGTGCAAAAACAAGAACTTCTTCAAGACACTAAAGGAAGAAGAAGGTGATATACTTTACATGGGAAATTCTTCAATTGTTCAAGTGAAGGGAAAAGGATCTAAGGAAATTGAATTCACTTCAAGGAAAAATCTTATTTTGAGAGAAGTTTATTATGTACCAAAAGTTAGAAAGGATTTAATATCAGTACTCTTGCTTAATAAGTTTTGGTTTAAGTCTGTATTTGAAGGAGACAAGTTTGTTCTCACTATGGGAGGAATGTTTGTAGGCCAAGGTTATTTTTGTGAGAACATATTCAAACGTAATATTGTTAAAGTTAATAATAATCATAATTAAATTCTACATATATTGTTGATTCTTGTGATTTATGGCATTATCGTTTGGGTCATGTTAATTTTGGTAAATTAAATAATATGATGAATCTATAATTGATTCTAAAGACTACTAGCTAGTAATCATGAGTCTTGGACTACATGCATGTTAACTAAAATAACAAGGTATTATTCCCTAAAGTAGAAAGAAGTTCTAAATTATTACAATTAATAACATGATGTTTGTGATTTGCATGGTTGGCCTACTTTAGGTGGTAAAAAATATTTTGTGACTTTCATTGATGATAGCACTAGACTTTGTTATATTTATTTAATGTATGTCTTAAACAAATTTAAGATCTTTAAACTGAAGTAGAACTTCAATGTGAAACCTTTACTAAGTGCTTAAGGACAAATAGAAAGGAGAATATTATGATCAAAAAGATTTTGAATCTGTTGGTATAATACATCAAGTAACTGCCATTTATTACTTACAACAAAATGGTATAACAGAAAGGAAAAATAGGGTTCTAGTAGAAATGGTGAATGTCATGTTATCTTACTCTGTCTAACTGGTGGATATTGGGGAGAAGCATTAACTGCATGTTATATATTAAATTGAGTTCCTAATAAAAGGAACAAGATAACCTCATATGAATTATGGAAGAAAAGAAAACTCAATCTAGTTACTTTAAAGTTTGGGGATGTAGGGCAACAGTTAAAGTTCTAGAACCCAAAAGAATGAAAATGAATGAAAGAGGAATTGAGTGCATCTTCTTGGGATATGCTGAAAGTAGTAAGGCATATAGGTATTTGGTAATTGAACCGAATGATTCATACCCTATCAATAAAGTTATTGAGTCAAAGGATACATTATTTCAAGAAGAAAGGTCTAACTCAATCCTGAAGTCCCATAACACTTCTCATTCCAATTAGGAGTCAAATCTTGATAAGTATGCTTTTTAGTAATAATACTCTAAAATAAATAGAACTTAATTAGAAGAAGTAAAAGGGCTAGGAAGGCAAAAACTTATAGTTCTAATTTTTTCATGTTTCTTGTTGAGGGACTAAAGAAGAGATTGAAATTTATTCACCTGTTTGCTAAGAAGATGTAGCCTCTTGGAAAGAGGCTATACAAGATGAAATGGATTCCATAATGGGAAATAAAACTTGAAAACTAGTAGACCAACCTCCTGGTTCTAAACCCATTGGTTGTAGATGGATTTTCAAAAGGAAATTAAAGGTATATGGATTTATAGATTTATTTAAGGCTAGGATGGTTGCTAAGGGCTTTACACAAAAGGAAGAAATTTATTATTTTGATACATATGCACCAGTTGCAAGGATTTCCACTATTAGAGTGCTTATAGCACTTGCTTCTATGTACAATCTTGTTATCCATCAAATGGATGTTAAAACAGCTTTCCTTAATGGAGTTTTGGAAGAAGAGGTGTATATGATACAACCAAAAGGGTTTGTAGTTCCTGGTCAAGATTACAAAGTGTGTAAATTAATTAAGTCTCTTTATGGGCTTAAGTAAGCCCCTAACCAATGGTATAAAAAAGTTTGATGAAGTAGTTCTAACAAATGGGTATAGAATCAAGGGTTAAGGTGCAAAAATACACATGTGCTTTTGTCCGAGGAGCACCCAGTAGCAAGTGCTTTTTTTAGGTGCAAAAGTGACTATGTGGTTACGAAATAGGAGCAAAGTCACAGTTACCGTTAAGGGGATGGACATTGACCGTTTAGTTGGAAGGTTTGACTTAAATTAATTACGTGGACGCTGACTAGGTGTGTGTAGCAGACAAGTGGAATTTGAGTAGTGGATGGCTTGGAAATTGCATGATTTATTTATCTGCAAAAATGCAATTTAGGGTTTATTCCAAAATATAAATAAAAAAGCATCTCAAAATCTAACACATAACAAATATAATCCACTTATCGAGCAAATTGGGGAAACGAAGATCTGGAGAAAAGCTAGGGTTCACGACTCGAAGAGTAAGGAGACGAAAACCTAGGGTTGACGACGTGAACCTATATGTAGAAGAAGAAGGGATTGGGACCAAATTGCTGAGGTAGGGTTTAATTCTTCGTGTGTCGGAGTGAGGGAGTGAACTTGTTGAATTCGCAATACACCACACACGATGATGGTCACAGCGACGATAAAGAAGAAGGGAAATCGAGAGAGTCAGGCCGAACTCTGGAATCGACAAAGGGTGGCAGTGGAAAAGCTGATTCGCATGTGAGTGGGGAATCTTTGAAAAGAACATGTAGGTGAGGAAGCGACAAAAAGTTTATCTAGGTAAGCAACGATTGGGACCCATACATTTTTGCTTGTTTGTTTGCTTTTGGTTATAGTGAAATGGCATGGAGGCCCCTGATATAATATTTATTCTATACTGTGTAGTGATAATGGCATCGAAAGGAAAGGAGAAAGTGGTAATCGAGGATGAAGACACAAACATGGGCCAAAGGTCAGTATAAAGTGTGCTTGAAAAGTATGAAGCTATAATAAAGGGGTGGGAAGAAACTAAGACTAGGTTGTGGGAAGGGCATAAGTCTGTAAAAGAAAGCATTTTAAGTGCTGTTAGGGGTTGGGAAAGTGAAAATACAGTGACACAAGATGCTAAAAAAACAGTAGATGAGACCACAGTGAAAGGAAATGTGGAAGGTCTGATTGAGGAAATGGAATGGGTTGATGATTATGATAATTATGATGATATAGAGTTCCTTGGTGCTAACATGAATGATGTAAATAAGGAAACAGATAGAGTTAACTCAAGCGGGTTTGTGATAACATAAGTGAAAAAGTGAAAGAAATTGTCCACGATAAAGAGGATGATGAAGAAGGGCACTGTAGTGAGGAATACTGTAATAGGTCTGCTGATGATGATAGTGATGATGGCTCTTATAGGGGCTAAGTTCTAGTTCAGATATGAAGGAAAGTGTTTTTGATGACTTTGAAGGCAGGGAGGTCGATGTGGACCCTTTGAGTGATAATGAGGAAGATGGGTTGGGCCGTGAAAGTGATGATGGGCCAATGCAAGAGCCGAATGCCCTTCAAGAGACAGAGGCAGCAGCTACAAGGCCTCATTTTTTTGTTGGCATGACTTTTCAGGATAAACAAGAGGTTAAGAGGGCCATAGACAAGAATGCAATCACGCGTGGTTCAGCTTGAAAGTTGTGGGAAGTGATAAGAGGACATACCAGTTGGTCTGTGAAGAGGGCTGTCCATTTTCACTATACTTATCCACTTATGGGTTAAGTATAGGGTGGCAGATTAAGTCATTGGTGTATTACCATAAGTGTGGACGAGTTTATAAAAATTAAAGAGCTTCTACTATGTGGTTGGCTCAGCATTTCAAAGAGAGGGTGCAAGAAGCCCCTAACTTCAAGTCAAAAGACATGAAGAATGAGGTTCAAAGGGAACTGAAGGTCTGTGTTAGTCTGCATAAATGTAAGCGAGCGAAAAAGATGATTATGGATGAAATGGAGGGTAGTTTCATAGATGAATTCAGAAAGTTAGAAGCATATTGTAATGAGTTAAAACTATTGAACCCTGGTTCTGATGTGTGTGTAGAGGTGAGCGAAGAGGCTCTAGAACAAGGAAGAAGAGTGTTTAAGAGGATGTATTTATGCTTCAACGCAACGAAGGTAATTTTGTAAATTTCTAATGTAGTTGTTGAATGTATTAATTGCATCTATTATATGTATTTAATGTAGTTGTTGAAAGTAGTAATTGTATCTGTTATATATATTGACTATTTTTTTTTTTAAAGATTGGCTAGAAAGAAGGGTGTAGGCCCCTTATTGGTGTGGATGGGACATTCCTAAAAGGAAAGGCAAGAGGGATAATGTTAACAGCTATGGGTATTGATGGCAACGACTCTGTGTACCCTTTGGCGCTTGCTTTGGTAGAGAAGGAGAATGCACATCACTGGTCTTGGTTCTTGCAATGGCTCAGACACTCTCTGGACTTAGGAAATGGCGAGATAGTAACCCTCATCTCTGATATGCAAAAGGTAATTACATGTATGAAAACTGAAGTTATAATTGATAATGATGCTTATATTCTGAAATAACTGATGTTTGAGTCTGAAGTTCAAATTAGTTTCATTGTGGTTGTTGATATTTGCTGAGGTGACTGAATAAATGGAATCTACTATTTTGCTGAAATTTAAGGACAAAGTATGTTCTATTTATTTCATCCTCTTATGATTGTACTCCCTAGGTTGTGGCACAAGTTTGACATGTTTCGATTGATATCTTATTCTTTATGAATTTAGTCACAAGATCTCAAAAAAAAAAAAAATCCATTATTTATCCAGAAATTCAGTAGTGTACTAGTGTATATATTAAATGTCTAGTAATTTTGTTTTAAACTTTGTTTAGGTTGACAATACTTGTTTTTTTTATCATTGGACTCAAGCTGAGATAAAGGCTTGATGAGCTTATGCATTATTTTAAAACACACCATCTCTGCATTTCATCATTGTAACAGGGGATAGGATTTGTATGTCTACCATCTGTGAACAATATTTTCATAGGTTGTTATCATATTTAAATTTGCATTTATAATTGCAATAAACTCATGCAAGTTTGTCTTTTATGATAGGGACTAGCTAATGCAGTAAGTGACGTGCTTCCCGAATTTGAACAGTTTTTGCGCATGCCATATTTACGCTAATTGGAGCAAGAAATGGAGGGGGAATGAGCTGAAGAAGAAATTCTTTACTTGTGCATGGAGTTCATATCCTCAAGAGTTCAAAGACAATCTTTTAGCTTTAGGTTAGCTGAAGAAGGAGGCGGCAGAGGATGTGGTCAGTTACAACGTTAATGCATGGGTAAGAGCATATTTTACACCAAGATGTAAGTCCTGGATGGTAGATAACAACATTAGTGAGTCGTTCAATGCGTCAATAGATGATGTAGGTTCCTACCTGTGATTAGGATGATAGATGGCATTAGGTTGAAGAAGATGGCAAAGTGGGCCGAAAGTGAGGCAAATGTGAGTGGCTGGCATACTGAATTCAGTCCCGAATGTATGGACCTATTTGAGTGTATAGGTTTCTAGCAGTTGATTGTAAAGTCTTCTTCAATGGAGATTAGGGATATGAGGTAGTTGAGGGACAAGATAGACACCTTGTTTATCTTTCTAGAGGGATGTGTACATGTAGAGCCTGAGATTTGACCGGAATACCTTGTCAACATGCTATTTATGCCATGTATCACGCTATCACGCTAAGATTGATCCCAAATCCCAAAACTCTCACTACTATCACAAGGAAACCTACTTGGCAACATATAGAACAAAACTTGAACCAGTTAGGGGAAAGAATTTTTGGGACACTGAAAATTTCCTTCCCATGCTACCACCACCACTTCCTGACTTGCCTAGATGACCTCCCAAGAAGAGAAGCAGAACTGATGAAGCTACTAGAAGGAGGAAAATATCCAAAGTTGGTCCTTATGCAAGTGGCCCAAGTGTGTCAGCTCCTCCTAATAATCCTGACCAACTTGGTGCTGAAAGGTTGACTAGGCATGGTAAGAGTCACAAATGCACCAGTTGCAAGCAACCAGGACACAATAAAGCTACTTGTAAGGAGGTAAGTGATGTTGTACTGATTCTGCCTTTTAAACTAATTTCCTTGTCGTGTCTTTATGTGATATTGCCACCTTAATTTACTTGCATTTACTTCGTCTATGTCAGCCACCCACTGGAAACGAACGCCACAATGCAAGGAAAGGCAGGCGGCAGTCATCGCAATACCCACATGAACCCCAAAATTCCCACTCATCTCAACAGCCACCTTATCCTCTTAATGCCCAACCCTCTCAACGGCCACCTAAACCAACACAAGTCACCCAAGAAGCACAAGTCACCCAGCCACGTCCATCTAATCCAACACACAAGAGAGCAACACGCAGGAGAGCTGAATATGAGTTTGGAGTAAGATATGACAAGACCACAGGATCTTCTGTTTACAATGTAAGGTCCTTATTTACACTTAATATAATGTAATTTACAGTTATTTACACTTACTATCTGCTATCATGTCTTTACTGTAATTTCTTACAGCCTGGACAACCTTCTGAGGTGGTTATAGAAGAAGGCAATCTGGCTGAATGGATGCACCACACTACTGATCCAGAAACCAGATTTCCAGTCCCAAATGAAAGAGAATTGTGAAAGATGAGGGGCTCTACCTCTGCACAAGGAATGGAGGGTTCAAGAGTAATTCAATTTGAACCCCAACCAATCAATGCCGTTGTGCCTTCTGACCTTCCATTCCAAGCTCAAGGTCTACAATGGAGGGGTGTGGAAATAATATGAGAGAAGAAATGTATATTCATTGATATATCAAATGCTCATATACAATACCTATTTATACACAAAATACATACTGGTAAAGATAAAGGACCCTATACGAAGCTGATAAGGGACCCTATAGAGGCTGGAACATTAATGGAGGTAGGCTGGAAGGTGAGTAGAGACAACCCGGTAGATGAGTGGGGATATTAGGTGGAGGAAATGATGGAGAGCATTAATTGTGGAGAGGAGAGATTATATAATATCATATTATATTATATAATATTCCCACACTCCCCCTCAAGTTGGATTATGATTGTTAATCATGATCCAACTTGCAACTTTATACCGCTGACACTCCCCCTTAGGCTTGTACTTCTTAAGTCTCAGAGGCCTTTTCAGAGAGTAACAGATACTTATCAAATTTAGAAGTAACCGGCTACGACAGATCGACGGGCAATGGCTGCGACAGATTGACAGGCAGTGGTTGCGACAGATCGACGGCAGTGGCTGCGACAAGATCGACGGGCAATAGTTGCGACAAGATTGACGGGCAGTAGCTGCGATAAGATCGATGGTCCTATAACTGCTCTAACCTTGAGATCCTTAAGACTTGTACTTCTTGAGTCATAGAGTCTTCGAATTTCTGAAACGCTAGATTGGACCTAATTTTGTTCGATTATTATTCATTTTGCACTATTCACCTTTTTTTAAAAAAATTATCTCTCCATTCAAATCATAACTTTCTTGTGCTCCCCCCTTGTCTGCCACTTCACTCAACTCAATAATACACCTCCTTTTTTGAAAAATGATTACAATAATTAACAATTGTTTAGGTTTGTTCATCGTGACTTCTGCCTCTTTCACATTCATGCCTCACTCTCTTCTTCTTCTTCACAAACTTCTTCCATGTTCTTCACCGGACACACCTTCTTCATCTTCTTCTCTGCTCTTCTTCTCGTTCTCCTTCGATCTGCACAATTTGCGAGGAAGGGACGGTGGAGCACAGATGGAGCTTGATCTGCTTCGATAGTGATGAAGATCGGTGGCGGTGGTGACTGGGTAATTTCACCGGTGATTCGGTCGGACTTTCACGGATTCAAAATCCTACTGCGATCGACGGCTGATTCTGTTTTTTTCGGTAGTGAGGTCAAGTTCGTCCGATGGTGGTTGCAATCTATGTTGCTCTGCTTCTCCTACCAAATATGGATTTTTCCTTTCCTATTTTCGGAATACTCGCCGAAATCTGGGGATTTCACTCGGAATCTAGAAATTTCTCCAGAAAAATGCTGACACTGTGTCTGACTGACGAAGAACCCAGGGAGCAAAAATATGACAGACATTGATGACGCTGGGGGATCTGACAAGCAGAGAACCCAGGGAGCAATGAGACTGAGAAGAGGAAGTCGGAGACGAGGTGAGGGGATGAAATCACTGACCGGACGACTGACTAAGATCTAAACGGAGACATGGACAGTCCGATCAGAGACAGATACATAGGCTACTGACGCTGGGTTTGACGGTAGAATCCCAGGGAGTGCCTAGACGAGGACGACAGATGACACAACGAATAGCGACTATGGGCTGACACAACAGAAAACACAATGATGAAAGTGGGTGTCTCTCGACGCTGTCTAACTCACTACCTTTCTGAAATTCTGAATAGGACAGTGAGTTACTAGCGTCGGAAAACCAACACTGAACTCTTAATTTGGTGTAAAGAGCCTAGGTCGTCTTTTGAATGCTGACCCAATACACTGTGACTTTTGTGGATATTTTGGAACAAATGTGGTCATTATTGCCACAAGCTAGGTTGCTTTCTTGTCCAAGACATTGTCACTTTTTGTGTAAATTGCACCAGGTGTTATATATTAATACGATGGATGCATGGTCATTGTTTAGGCCAATGGATTCTATTTATGTATGTAGCCAGCGCACTTACAGTGAATGCATTTATATTGCCCTTCAATGCTTTCAGATGGTTCTTGATTTTGTGATCAAATGGGACCCACTTGAAGGATCCCCACTCAGTTACGATCTGCTTGCTATCATCATCATCATCATCATATGATAATATATGCTTGCTTTTTGATCATGCTTCCTGTCAAAAATCGATGTCTTACTATAATGTACAGAGAAGACTATCATGTACAATGAAGGAATGATCTAAATTTTTCAGTACAATACATTACAGTACAGTGCGCAAGATTGAACTATAAAATACAACACATTACAACATTTAACCATGGTCTAATCCCTAACACTAACAAATACAATACACTTAAACCCTTACATTTTAACAATGTTCTAATCCTTAACACTAACAACTAAAATACACATAAAACCTCACATTTTAACAATGGTCTAATCCCTAAAACTAACAACCAAAATACACACAAACCCTTACATTTTCATTACCACCAACACCACCCAAGTAAGTATCAATGTTGTTAATGCAAGTTTCAACCTAAATTGCACCTTCTTCACTTCTCGTTCTTTCACTTCATATCCAGCTTTCAGCTTCATCACCTCACCTTCAACTTGGACAAGCTCTTCGTAAAACCTTGCGCACGCATTCCCTCTTCGAAGTTGATTGTTCTCATCGTATAACCTGTCTATGTCTATCAGTAAATCTTTGATAACTACATTTTCCCTATCCCCAAACACACCATCGTGCCATTCAAAATATCCACAACCTCTATCCTATGATTCAACATAAAACCCACCATTAAAATTCCTGAACCCATTCCGCCAGTAGGAGGTTATGAAACACTTTTCTGTACACTACATTACTTGTTTGATTTGTACACTTCTTTTGCTCATCCAATATAAGTAATTTCAATCTATTGAAACTCTTCACTAATAGTGCCACATATAGTTGACCATGTGAGAACACCGGGCTTGGATGGTAGAGGCCAACAATGGACAAGGACTATCCTTGGCTTTTGTTGATTGTCATTACAAAAAAAATGATGACTGGAAATTGCATCCTTATCATGTTGAAAGGTAATTTTGATTTGGAAGGATTCGTACCTATAGGTGATTCAAAATCTTTTCGTTCCACACTTATTCCATTCAACGCCTTCACTTTTATGAAGTTTTTGCCCAGATATGTTATTCGTCCCATTGCACAAGCTAGCTGCCTGGTCAATGTTTCTTGAAAACATAATTGGTATGCCAACTTTTAAGGATTCATTTATGATGAGGTATACCTAAACATCTAATGGAATTGAGAAATTAAGTATCATATAGATCTTTAAAGATGTCATTTGCATTATTTGTGTGACTGATGGAATCTAATAAACTGGAATATTATATCACATTACATAGCAATAAAGAGCATATATAATCATTCAACATGTCAACATTCTCTATCATAGAAGTTAGTATAGCCCTATTTGTGATGAGGTAATTCTCTTCTGTAATATGTTCCATTAAGTTTGGGCATGTTGATTCAACTATGAGATTAATGGCTCACATTCAACTTTGTGAGAATTATCTTTACTTAGTATTGAGTGGATATAATGCAAACCAATGAGTCCATCATCTTTGACATTCCCTTGTTGTATGTTTAAGATATTTGCTAAGTTGTATACCTGATCCAAGATACTGAAGTTAGATTCTTCTACGAATGTATTAGGATGGAAATCAAACCTCCGTGCATGTGTGGTCACCCCGCAAACAACCCCGAAATTTTGAAAGTTGTAAACAACACCTTCTTTAGGCTTATTAGCATAATGATCGAGTAGACTCCTATGGGTCACGTTAACTTCAACCCTAGTCAACTGTCATATTATGTTCAAAACGGAGATCATAGGGTCAGATTTAAAGTATGTAGTATTGAGCAAAAAAGATTTAAAGTATGTAGTACATGATCTTTAGTTGAAGTAAATGAAAAGAGAAGGGGAAGTAATGAAATGCTTTATTATTTTTAAACCTCTTCGTCAACTAAAATCATGCCAATCTTCTAGATAGGATAAGGAGATGCCTTCCTTCGTATGTCCCACTTTCTCAGTGCCTTCGCATTACAGACCATGTATCTTTGCTATCATCGACCTTCTTGAGCAACTCCTTCTCCATCTTCTGTAAGACCATCGTAGCAAGTGGTTAGATCATGGAATTGTGTGAATATATATGGTAATGTAGTCGTTAAACACTTAGTAGAAAGGAATAAATAAATGCATGGGAAAATGAAATTAGAATAGTTAACTATAAATATGCTAGTTTATGACGATGTATCTTTCTCCTTAGTTGACAGGAAGATGATGCTGCGGATATATGTCGATATCGGTGTTGCATCACTTGGTTAAATAGGCATTGTTGGGCGAGAAAAGGGACCTTCTGAAAAAATAAACTTGGTTACTAGCTATTTATATTTTATTTAACAAACATTTTAAAATTTTAAAATATTATAATAGGGAAAATTAATCCCTCAGTCCTTATTCTGAAAAAATAAACTTGGTTTCTATTTATATTTTATTTAACAAACATTTTAGAATTTTAAAGTATTATAATAGGGAAAATTAATTCATCAGTCCTTATAGTTTTTATGTGTTTTGAATTAGGTCCCTGTATTTGTTTTTTTTTCCTTTAAGTTTACTCTGTTAGCTCCGTTAGTCACTTATGTTTAAAACTGTTAAATTAAACCTAACCAAGCTAATAAATCTGTTAATGTATCTGACTAAGCATCTAGCCAGAGAAATTAAAGCCACGTGTGAAAATAAATTTTTTTCCTTTATATTTCTCTCTTCCTCTTTCTCCCTCCATCAGTTACCCTTCCGCCTAAATTCAGCTCTTCGATCTGAACTTATGTAACCCCTCCCCGCAACCACTCCAGGTCCACCTGCGAAGCTCACTCCTCGAACAGCGTCACTTCTCTCAAACTGCTACATTTGCCCCTGAGAAAATGTAGGCAAACATTAACATACTATGACAACCAATGCCTAATAAGATGTACGTTATGAGACTCTCCATTCTTCTGTTTTCCTAGAATAAAAATAATGTAGAATCAATTCATTTAATTAAATTAATGTAAACTAACCCTACCTGCTGCAACTACGCATGGTTACCGATTGAATGAACCAATAAGGTGAGGTTACAGGTGTGACTGATATTGTAGTAAAAATTACGAGCAATCTGGAACAGGAACGGTATAAGTGATCTGAGTCGCGTATAGAAACGCATTGTCCTATAGAGTTATTCCGCAACCACCAAGCAAACCTGGAAACGGTACTCCCAGGATTAAACGAGACCCTTCTTGCTATATGGCAAGGCGTAACCGGCGGAAGGTAATGGTAATCGACAAGAATTAAAATAGGCGAGAGGAGAGAAGATTGGATATATTCTCAGACCGAGCACTTCGTCCGAATTCCTTTTATAAACACCGTGCATAGAGCCAACGGACGCGAAACCATTCGGACGACACGTCCCTCATGACCCAGTTGACACCGGTACCGGAGAAGGCGAGTCTATTCGGTGACAACGGTAATTCGTGCGGATAGACGCTTGTTGCGCGATCCACGAAGGGTTCCCAACTTTTAAACCCCAAAAATAGAGCCTTTCCGGTAAGACTCTTAAAATAAATTATTATTATTATTATTTTAGTAAACTAAAATAATATTTCGAGGGGAGCAAAAATATTTTCACAAAAATGCCGGTGTCATATATTACTCACGCGCGGGGGGAAATCGGATTTCCACCGTGTTTGCCTTTTGGTGGCCCATTGTTGTGCGCGCGAGACCACTACTCCTCTAAGCCTCTTTACAAGCCCAATATCATATGACTCTATATATAGGCTTGTACTCTCCTTTCCCCAAGCAATGTGGGACTTGTTTCTTTGACACACCCACACATTTACTCATATGTTTACAACAGATATTCTGTTCATAAAGTACTCAACGATAGCAATAACTGCACTCCAATACCAGGCGGACACACCTTCTTAAATATGCAGAAGGGATTACGGCTACTAGCTGCTTACAATAAGTGCATAAGTAAGTATACACATAAACCTAAAGAAGCAGTGAAATCACACTCCTCAAGACATCTGCTACTCGCAGTTAAAGTGACGGTTTTCTCTAAACTGACTATGAAAATTCCCAACGTACAATATATGATCTTCTTGCTCACGCTTCTAACTCGACATTACTACTTGTTAATGCACAACTGTTCCTATATCTGTATTAATTTTAATGTTTGCAGGGCATGGTTCCCGCCAGTCATATATAGGCTACGTTATTATTTGAATCTATTTAATTTATTGGTCACCCTATGATGACCACCATGTCCACCTCTGAATACAAGCCATTGGTGTGGATGGATAACCCCCGTTGATTTAAAGTTTCCTTCAACATGAACTGCCAATCAAAATCAACAGCCATGAATGTACTAAGTATTATGGTATGTAGAATTAACCCGAATAGAACCCTCTACATTATGGTTCCAGTATATGATATCATAAATTAAACTTAATTATCTTTGGGTAAACCTTGAGTAAAACTTTTATTTACAATTTCTCCATCGTGGTATGAATGAAAACAATCACGTTGCCAAATTGATTACGGATAAGTTTATTGTTTCAGTACAAAATTTAATTATACTAGTTTTTTTACCGAAATTATGATAGTTCAATCTTGATGTAAAAATACCTTTTTAATAGAAGTGGAACCAAACACTCTTTGTTGGGGTAGTGCACAAATACTTGGAAATTAAAGTATCCATTAAGACGTTAACTACTCAGAGTATTCATCACGCTTAATTTACATATTTAAACAAAAAGAGAGAGAATAACACGATGGAATAATATGTGACAGAAACCCTCTTAGCATCAGCAACCCCATCATACTAGGGATCTATGAAAACACGAGTAACATCCAGGAAGGTAACACGTGAACAAAATTTGGACTTTTGGGTAAATATTTATTGGAGTAGGTGTACAAAACTTGGGAAAAGTTAATAAGTAAATCTCTGTCCAGAATTGCGCAGATGACTGTCCTGCCTGCAAATACTTCAACCGTGGAAGAGTTCGTTCAAGTGCTACAAGACACACCGTCAAAGATATTTTTGCATCGGATAACACAGCATTGTACGTGAGCTGTTGTTGCCTCCTTACATGAGGTATGTCCCAGAAGACGGTGATGACCTTGGAGTATCGCCAACTAGCAAGAATGTGGACACATCCCATGACGAAACAAATTAATAAGTTTTCCAGCATATAGTGAGACAGCATAATGTGTCGCAAAGTATGAAGAATCGACTAAGTATGAAAATTGGAAAAAAGCCAGGAAACCAGCATAATGTGTCGCAAACTTGCAAATTTGAGGGCAATATTAGCTTCTCATACAATCATCCTTCTCTACTGAAAATAAATAAGCCTTCACAACAACTTAGGCAATTCATTCAACATTCACACACATAAAATGCAGCTAGATGGGTAAAACCGTAAAAGTTGAAAGAGAAAAATTCTCAAGAAAGATCACCGAAGAAAAATTTCAATGTCATATTTTACTTGCATTTGATGGGGAAACCTCGATTTACAAACGAAACCAATACCCACATAAAATCTACAAATGTCAACAAGTCGTCATTATAATTAAGTTCCCGATAGATCGATTAACTACATTCGATCCTCCAGAGCATGCGAAAGCCCCAAGAAACAAACTAATCATTGTAAAGTAGCAGCTAAAACATCAGATCGACGGATCAACTCAGATATGAAATGAATAACCACAAGAAGTGACTTAGGACTCAAAATCTATACGAATTAATGAATTTATTTAAATCACATCACAAAATACCCAATGCAAGGAAAAAAATTATATGAAAACCATCTGTGAAATGTTTTTATCAAGACTTCATCCGGAAAGGAAGCGGATTAAAACATTTGGCGATGACCTTGGAATATATAACCCAGAAGTTGTCGTTATCGTCAACTTGCGAGAATGAGGACACATCCCAGGACGACATCGCAGCGTGTTCACCTGAATTGTGTATCCTATAAGAATGGCAAGTGTTTGACTAGGTCAAGGATCTTTATATAGGAGATGGTGAGGCGGGTTATGGTTTGTACGTTGGACACAATGCAATTACCGGCGATAGTTAACACTGACCGATGGCAACGACCAATAAGACTCAGAGAAACAAAATATAATAAATGAGGCCATATTAAACGTAGTAATCACACCAATGGGTGTTCATATTAGGGCGGCTATTTGTCTCCAGCATGTTTTTTTTGTCTTTAAATTGGACATTTCAATCATAAACATGGTGCAGGTGAACAGAAAATAGTTAGCAGTTAATCATGCCATGTGGATTGTTGATTAGGACCCATTACTGTTCACTTAGAAGGTTTAGAGATATACATTTGATGATTGATTGATGATGATATCGTAATCGTTAATTGCAACATTGTCCATCGTGGATATTTTATAAATCATTTTTCTTTAATAATAAAATCTCGATACATATATACAGAGACAAACATCCCGAAACAGTTCATGTAGAGCCCATATTAGAATAACTCAGGGCCCAAAAAAATTAGAATAAGTTAATAACTATCAGTTTTGCAACATAAAGATGTTAGGGAGAACGTACCTCTTTTTTTCTCGGGAAAAAAAAAAAAAAAAAAAAAAAAAAAAAAAAAAAACCCTTTTCTCACTTTAACTATCCTGTCAGAATCATTTTTGCTGTGTTTGATCTTACAACCTCTCTTTTAAAGAGGATGCCATTCAATCTTATAACTTATTTTTAGAATAATGTATTTAATTTCTGGCCTTTGATATTCACCATCGTCCTTTACTTGGAAAATTCAAAGTTGCGTATTTATGTTTGAAAGTTCAAGTTTTGAAACAATCCACCTTTAGTTCGCAAACTATCATTATGACAATATGTTCTTGATGATATCTTTTGAACTATACGGTGTTTAATATAAGACCTAGTTAACTAATTGGATTGAGGAAACTAAATAAATTATTTTAAAATATTTCTATTTAATTTTTCAAATTAATTTGCGTGACTTATAAACTAATATATATAACCTAATAATACATATAAGTATTTTAGAGAGATCATATATCACATGTTATGGTAAAATAATTTATTTTGCTTCCTTAATCTTCACAAATTAGTCAATCTTATATTAATTAAGGATCGCTTTTTTGTTATATATGTACTAAGACTTCTCTCGGTTTGCTTTTGTTGATTTAATGAGATTCCTTCTTGGGTAAAGAAAAGCAAAAATACACATGGGCTTTTTCTCGGGGAGCGTCAAGACCATAAGCTTCCTAGGAAGAGCAAAAATGCACATGAGCTCTCAAAATGGGTGCAAAAATCCCATCACAGTTAACTTCCCTTAACCGACGTTAAATACGATCCGAAAATACCAAAATACCCCGAACTTTGAACTTTAAAAAAAAAAAAACTCTCAAAGTCGTCTTCTCCTTTCCTTTCTTCTCCCATATAGCTACATTCACTGTTCATTTCCGGAACCCATTTTTCTATTATTGTTACACATTTCATCCAAATCAACAAAGATTTTGAAACCCAGGAAAAATGAACAAGAACCTTAAATATAGAAAAAAAAAACAAAATAATCATCCAAATCAACAAAATCATCAACAATGAAGCTATCGAACACGAGATCTAAGAAAAATGAACAATATGCTTTGGCTCGATTTTTACCTCTCCTTCTCGATTTATTTTTGGTTCAGATAGAAAAAAAAAACCAAAAAAAAAAAAAAACTAGGCATAAATTATGAAGGAAGAATTAGAACCCGCAAATATTCAAAACCACCTCATGACTTTGTGTCCTCTTCACCATAGCCACCACCGTGTGGATGAAGCTTTCAAGAGGAAAAAAGGGTGGTGTGTCGGGGATGGCTGACACTAGTGCGTCTACACATGGCAGTGTGGGGTGGCAAGTTAAGAACCATAATGATTGGACGTGTCTTTGAAAATCCGGACCCGAGTGGTTTGTTGAGTATTTTAAGAATTCCTCCTAGTTCACGAAAGACATGAAGAATTCCAAAGGGATCTGAAGGTGAATGTTAGTGTAGTTAAATGGAGAAAGAAACTCATAATGAATGAAATGGAAGGGTTTTCAAAGGATGAGTTTGCCGACTTAGAGGCATATTGTAAAAGTTGTCAACCACCATCAAGAAGGTTTGGAGCATCACGTATGTTTCCAACGCCCAACACCACCCATCGAGCCTGCAGTTGTATCGTTGGTTGCGTTGGTGGTTGTGTGCTGATTTTCAATCTGATTTTATTCCTTTCCCGATTTATTTTTTGGTTCAGATTCATAGAAAAAAACCAAAAAAAAAAAAAACTAGGGGCATAAATTATGAAGGAAGAATTAGAACCCAAATATTCAAACCACCTCCATCGATTAGTCGTCAGCTTGAGCTCCTCTTCACCATAGCCACCACCGTTGGAAGCTTTCAAGAGGGAAAAAGACATGTAAAGTGCGTCGTAGTTTGAAAAGAGTCGAACCAAAGATTGCAGATGGGACCTTCCTCCCATCACCTTCCTCAAACACCGTTGGAGAAACAAGAGAGAAAGTCCGAGAGCTCAAACAACCACCATCATCATCACAACACCACCCATCGAGCTGCACCGTCGTCATCCGTCATCGAAGGTGGAGTATAGGAGGATTGATTTTGGAAGATAGAAAGTTCACGCGCCTTGTAGTTGGCATCTAAGAAGAGAATGGAGAAGATGAAGGACGAAGGAGAGGACGACAGGGGAGACACCGACGCTAACGAGATTCGGATCGAAGAGGAATAGTGGATATGAAAAGGGAAAAAAGTATCGGCATCGAAAAGAAAGAGGGAGGGTAAAGTTGGCAATTAACAAAACTTTGATATTTTATTTTTTTTAATTGCGTGGGGCCACTCTGAAATTAACGTCAGTTAGGAGAACTTAAAGGTATGGGTATTTTTGCACCCATTTTGAGAGCTCATGTGCATTTTTGCTCATCCGGAAAGTATATGGTATTGGGCTAGAGAAAATTAAAATGGTATTTTTCTTTCCTTTACCCTTAAGTTCATGTATGGACTTCGCTCAGGAAAGCCCTTTACCCTTCTCCTTCTGTAGTGTTGGGGTATTTGATATGATCCAAAAAAAAAAAAAATTAAGGATCGGATATAGTAGCTAGTATCTTGCACGTCTAGAAAAATGCATTGATATTCCACTTGATGTAAATAAAATAGGAGCTTGAGATTTAGTTTAACTTTGAGACAATTCAAAAACTCATCTCACATGTAACAAATAACGTAATTTGGCTACCCTAAAACCTTTAGGAGAACAAACGCAACATATAAGAAGATATTGTGACATAAATTCCTTTTCGGACACAACTCCTCTTTTTATCAAACTTATTTTGAGTAGGGAAATAGTTGCAGAATAGTTCGTGTTTGAATAGAGGGAAAACAATAAGGTCAAAGCTCAAAAAGAAAATTAGAAGAAAAAATATATATGCTTCTTTTAATTTAGAGAGAAATCCAAACGCAACATATAAGAAGATCCAAACCCAGAATTTACTAATTAAGAACAAGTTGAGTGAAAAAATTCTTTATTTTTCATCGATATATCTAATAAATACTTGTCTCATATGTGAAAACTATATGAGCATATATATTGCACTTAAATAATTAAATCAAGTGATCATCAGTTTGCACATCATATTTCTAGTTTAATCCGCACTCTAGTAATATCTTACGATCATCTTCAATATTTCACAAAAAGAAAAGAGCTTCTCAAGTTGATCCAGAAACGTCACAGTCTGGGGTGTAGTTGAAGGACGGAAACTACATCAATAATGTTTATACGATTAAATAAAACGGTTATATGATAATATAATTTTAATCGATCGAAGTTTGGTAGTGACACTATGTATAAATATTGGAACAAAAAAAATCACATAAGCAGTTTCATTGGGGACATCATATCTTAGGTGAGAAACATTGGATTAATCGTTTTTCTTGACAATTATTGGCAATGACAAGAGGAAACCTCACTGGTATTTATTATTATTATTATTTGAATATTTCTTGTTAATTAATTAAATAACGGCGATATTGACATAGTTTTGCCGTGAAAGAGACTTTTTACATTGTCATTTCTTAAACGTTTCATTGCTAATTGCTTCGCTTTTAACCGTTTTAACAACTTGATGTGTGTTTTAATTAGCCGAAACAACAAGATAACTTGATGTTCGAGAGAGATCTGTTTAATAACTTCACAATAATGATATTCTTTTACCCCAAAAAAAGTGTATGATGATCTTCAATTTACTGAAACTAATTCGGAGAGTTAAGATGGCAATATCATTATGGCTGGACGAATGAAAAGTTCTTATCTATGTCCAAACTCTCAAACATGTGGGTTATGCCTTAGTTACAGACTTGTTACTGTATTTGTTCCAAGTAAGAGCATATAATGAGAGTAGACATCTATTATGTCCTTAAAAAAAATCGGTTTTTATCAATTAATTATCTACAACAGTATTCATATTATCACTCTACCAGTCTATTTTTATTTATTGAACTTAAGTGTATTTCTTAGTCTGTGTATATAATGGGGTTAATGTGCAAATCTACCTATAATGCCTCCAAAGAATTGCGCCTGACACTATAATTATCAATTTTGGCAAAAAAAAATTGAATCTTTTAAAATGGGGTAAAAATGACAAAACCGTTTATTCGAATAAATAGTGTGTCACTTTATGTTTATAGGGCTCACAAGATTTCTCTATGTATAAAGTAATGGTATTTGCTTAAATTAATGGTTTTGTTGTTCTTACTTCATTTTAAAAAGTCAGTGTCTTTTTTTTTTTTTTTTTTTTTTTTGAGCAAAAAAAAGATTAACAATTTATTTGAAGTTGTTGATAGAGTATAATGGTCATGCAGCCGACCCATTGTTGTTTTAAGGAGTTGAGACCTTGTAGGTCAATCACATGAAATTCCTCTTTTAAAACTTTTTCAATGTCAAGATTATGAGTTTGATCCTAGTATAATGAGTGTGAATTATGGAACAAAAAAATCAGTTTTTATGTGTATGTTTGGATTAGCAGTAGAAATTACTTTTCTAACATGATTTATAATGTACCAAATAAATATATAAGATGAGTTTTATCTCAACTTATATAGACCTGATTTTCCAATGATTACTTAAAGATGCCTTGAAAACATTTCCCATAGGACCCATTTAGGCTCACACTTGTAGGCGAGATCTAAGTCCTGACTCCTGGCCTGGTCAGCCAAAACAAAAGAATCAATAATCAATAAATAATAAGAGAGCACTAATTACAAAGCCTCAAAAACTGCCAAATGTTTGGATATTGAAGCCGAAATTATAACAAAACAAAGGAATAAAACCAACACATACGACCCATTCAGCCTTAACACTTACTTGACTGGATCTTTCTTCTCACCCCACCCCCTGCGCAAAGACACATATATAAACCACACACTACCTTCATCTCCAATTCAAGCAACCAACCATAGAGTTAAAGCTTCATAGATAGATCATAGAACAAAACAAGCCTTGGACTCTGAAAGAAGAGCTGAAAATGGCAAGGAAGAGGAAGGCCATGGAAATTGAGGAAGACAGAAACATGAAATGGGATGAGATGATGAAGGAAGCTGAAGCACTGGGAGTGAGCAGAAGAGCCAGGAAGCGTTTTGTTGGGGTAAGACAAAGGCCTTCTGGAAGATGGGTAGCAGAGATTAAGGATACTATTCAGAAGATCAGGGTTTGGTTGGGAACTTTTGATACTGCAGAGGAAGCTGCTCGAGCTTATGATGAGGCTGCTTGTCTCCTTCGTGGTGCCAACACTAGGACCAATTTCTGGCCTTGTTCTTATTCTTCTTCAAAAACCACTGCTCTTTCCTCCAAGATCACCAATCTCCTCCTTCAGAGGCTCAAAGCAAGGAACAACACTTGCTCTGTTTCTTCTTCTTCTGATAATTTTTCTTCTTCCTCCTCTATTTCTCCTCTCTCTGATCATCAGCAAGTTGATTTACACAATGAAGAAGCAGCTGCTGATTTTTCATTTGACCAGTTGACTGATTTCCTTAATGATCCTGAAGATTACAGCGCAGGAAACAACAATGACTTTAATATGTTCACTGATCATAGTGCACAAGTTGAGTCCTTTACCAGTAGTCTGGAATCATGTTTGACTGAAACAGAACAATGCAGGGTAAGAGAAATGGGGTCGGAAAATGACGTCAGTAATGTTGTTGCAGACTGCAGTTCAGGAGCTGAAAGAGAGGAAGAAAGTGAAGAAGAAGAAGAGGAACAAGAAATCACGCATCTGGGTGTGGAGGATTTTGAGTTTGTGGACAAGGTTGCTTCTTCATGTTACTATTCACCGTTTGAGATGGCGGAAGAGATGGAGGATCCAGTGGTGGTTGAGGCAGAGAGCTACGGCGGCGATGAGCCTTCGATGCTCAGAGCAGCCATGAAGAGGATGAAGTATGAGAGGAAGTTCTCAGCTTCTCTTTATGCATTTAATGGAATATCTGAATGCTTGAAGCTGAAGTTAGGAGGAGAAGGATCTGGAAACTCCAAGGCAAGAGGGGTTTCTGATCATTTAGCTAACCTTAAGGCGGCATGTAGCAGCAAGGAGAAATTAGAGGAAAATAAGGAGCACAAAGAAGAACAAAACACAGTGACATTAAATGAGGTTGAGAGTTCTTCATCTTCTACTACTACCAGTGTTGATGGTGAATTGTTGCTATGGAATTCTCTGGACCTTCCTCCCATATGTTACGTTAACTAACTAAATAACGGTTGGGTTCCAACTTATGTTTCTGTCACTTGAATGTATGCTAAGTGACAAATCAGATCTTGTATTAATCAACGTTAGTTAAATTTGAGTTCTGATCATTCTTCTAATAATAACTGATTCTATATTCATGTTGTCAATCTCATCTGTTAATGAAATACCAACTCATCATATAGCAATTTCCAAATCGATCCCTTCCAGTTATTCCGTCCACTAATGCAGCAAGAGAGGTGGCCTTTGCAAGTCAATTTGGAAAAAGAAATGTTACACAACAATGGATCGGCATATTTATTTTATTTTATTTTTTAAGTTCTTACTCAAGGAGTAGGGTTGTCCAGTCTAATGCAGTCTAGAAAGAGAGGTGGCTTTTGCAAGTCAATTTGGTAAATCACCACTACATTGAACCGTTCCGGAGTGCGGACATCCTAATATGCTTTTTAATTTATAGGAATCACTTTTCACTATGTTATTTTTTATGATGTTAGCTAAAATATTGTATCCCAAGAAGGCAAGAAAAAACTGGAAAAAAAAATAATGGATCGGCATATTTATTTTATTTTATTTTTTAAGTTCTTTGGACATGCCTATCAAGGAGCATGCCAAGGATGATTAATTATTAACTCAAAACTGTGGTTATCTTATAAGTTACCAAACACCCATATATTTGTCAAAATCAATTATGAACACAAAATCATGCTTATCTCATAAACTACTATTATTAACTTTTCAATTTCATAATTGATTAGAAATATTTGGTACCTGATGAGATAACCATGGCTTTAAATTTATAATTGATTTTGGCAAGTATAGAAATGTCTGGTTTTTACTTTTTAGTTTATAATCAACTGACATGGGTGTTTGGATATTTTTTTTAAAAAAAAATAATGATTTTGGCTCCATGATTAATAAGTCAAGGAATTCAAACAGCCCCATATTCCCTTTCTTCTCATTTCTAAATATATGCTTGTATGCATGTACATATAAGCATTCATATGTAATCCAGATGGCTACTGTTTCTTTGCTTTCAACCCCAATATACATATGACTCAACCTACGTATATGCAAAGTTGATCTGACTTATCGCCCCAGAGGGCAAAAGTAGTGTTAGCTCAGTGCGTAAACGATTTTGAAGGGAAAAATGGATATCAAGGTGTTGCAAAACCGATTGGCTGAAAAAATTTCTAACAATCAACTCTGCATTTCATGGGTGATATTTAAATAGGTTCTAAGTCCATACCACCAACCTTGGAGTCGTTCTGAGCCTCAAACTAGCCAGCACGCAAAGCGGGAATTGAATACATAGCATGATCAACACTTTCACGCAAAGGTGATAAGGTACATGTTTTGATAATTAATTTAAACTAATAAAACAATAAGATATTTTATTATATATATATATAGAGAGATAACAAGCATCTCACTAACTCTCTAAAATAGTCTAGAGAATCTTCTAAACCAAATTGCTCGCTAAAAATTCAATGTTTTATTGAGGAGGAAATATGTCAATTTATAAGAGCAAATTACAGAGAGATTAACTCTCATTTGAAATTCAAAATACGAAATTTAAATGACTATCAACCCATGATTTTAGTAACTGACTCCTACTTGTGGAATAGTCCACTTATTTCTCAACTTTCTAAAAAATATTACTCCCTCCGGTCTAATTATAGAAACTATTTACTAGAATTTGGAGAAATTAATGAGAGAAGTTAAATTAGTTAATTATAATTATTTTCAAAAATACCCTTACTTATAATTGAATATTATATCAAGCCAAAATTAGTTGGCTGATATTCTTTATTTTTCTATTCCATTAAAAGGTAGAAACGATGGCTTCCTCGCATCTCATTATTGAAATAAAAGCCATCGTATCAATACTACACACGATGAAGTCAAAATAACATCCTTTAAATAATATTTTTAAAGGAATATTAAAATTATTTTGTTTAAAAATTAAAAATAAAGTAGAATTTCTCACTTGATAGAATATAAGTGTGTTATTAAATTAATTATTGTGGAGAGAGTATTAGTAGGGGTGATATGGGAAAAATATGACAAAAAGTTGCTCAAAATTATTTATAAAAAAGAAGTATAATTGAGGTATATATGACATTAATGAGTGGCAAAGATTATTTACTTTATAAAATATATATGTGTATTATTAAATTATTATTGTCTTTAATTATTATTGAGAAAGTATAAATAGGGGTATTATAGAAAAAAATTGACAAAAATTAAAACTTACTCTTATAATTAGTATCAAAACCAACTCCAAAATATATTCCTATAATTAAAACGGGAGGGAGTAATTAAAAGTCAATAATAATAATCAAAACAACTAATCTTCCCCGGCGCGTTTCCCTTTTATTGAATAAATCAGACAATACTTATCATTTCTTCCCCCTGAAAAACCGATTTGTCCTCAAGTAGAAATTCAGGAAATTGTTCAGCAACAAGATCATATTCTTCCCAAGTATTGTCCTCCACATGACAGTTTGCCCACTCAATGAGTAATTCCAACTTCTTATCGGTTGTCCAGCGATGTTGCAGCACTTAAGATGGCAAAAGGATCAGCTCCATATCCGCGGATATGGGCAGAGAAAGCGGCGGATTGGTGGGTTGCTGGCTGAGTGCTAGACGCAATAAGGATACATGGAAGACATGATGGATTTTTGCATTTGGAGGGAGCTCTAACTCACATGCCACGCTGCCTACTCACTTAAGCACTTTGAAAGGCCCCAAAAACACCTTGGAGAAAGTTTTTCAAACCTTTTCTTGGCTAGGGATTTCTGACGATAAGGTTGTATCCTCAACCAAACAGCATCTCCTGAGGAGAATTCAAGATCCTTGCAATGCTGATCTGCCTGCAACTTCATTTGATTTTGAGCTTTTAGGAGGTTGGCTCATTAGATTTTGGCAGTCCTGTAATGAAGTCGAGCGAGATGTCTTCTCAAATTCGTTCAGGAATAGGAAGGGGCTATAGAAGTCTATAGGAGCCAAGGTTTAGTACTTGTTCTGTTGACAAGTCAAGCAACGTTGAATGTAATGTTTTACATCATTCTTCATTCCCTTCCAGTATAGTTGATCACTTAGCCTCTTCAAAGTTTTAAGATAACCACCGTGGCCCCCGGTTGGAGTAGCATGTGCCTCAGCTATTAGTTTTTCTCAAAGTTCGGTTAGATTAGGTATGACTAATATAGTTTTGTAGAACAATCGTCCGCTCACAAAATGGAAAGGAGAATGTTGATCCAGATTTGCTTTTAATTCGTCGATCTTGGCTTTGGTTTCGTGGTATTCTAACAATGCATAAGGTAACATTCAAAGCTCATTTTCCATACGAATGACCATGTGAAAGAAATCAGCTTGTTGTGGTCCTCTAGAGGGGAATCAGCTGATGCATTCTCCTTTCTTGGTTTATAGATGATGGTGAAGTCAAAGGGAATAAGTTTCACCAAAAGTCTTTGTTGTGAAGTAGTCACAATTTTCTGTTCTAGCAAATCTTTCAAGGTGTGATGATTTGTTTGTATGTAAAAATGGTGTCCCAATAAATAGTGGCACCATTTTTGGAGAGAAAGAACCAGGGCAAGAAGCTCTCTCGGTCATAAGCAAATTTGTAACGGGAGGAAAAATGAGAAGCCTTTGCTGAAATAGGCTATGGGGTGCCCATTTTGCATAAGAACTACTCCAATCCTATCCAAGGGGGCATCACATTCAACAGTAAAAGGCTACTGGAAATCCGGTAATCGGAGGACCGGTGTGGTAGTCAAAGCTATCTTGAGTTCATCAAAAGTTCCTTGAGCCTTTTCAGACCATTGGAATGCATCTTTCTTGGTCAAATCTGTCAACGAACGAGCAATAATCCCATAATTCTTTACAAACCTCGATAATACCCTGTGAGATCAAGAAAGCCATGCAAATCCTTCACTGATATCGATGTTGGCTAATGAGCAATGGCCATGATTTTCTCTGGAACAACCTCAACACCACCGCTAGTGATAATGTGCCCTAAGTAATCGACCCTTGTTTGTCTCAAGAAACACTTCTTGGCGTTAGCATAAAAGGATTGCTACTGCAAAATCTGAAAGATAACCTTGAGATGTTCTAACCTACGCAGAAGAACTATACGCCAGAATGTCATCAAAGAACACTAATGCAAATTTTCACAGATAAGGGCAAAAAAGATTATTCATGATTGCCTGAAAGGTTGCCAAGGCGTTGGTTAATCCAAAGTGCATGACCATGAACTCATATATGACCACAGTGTGTTCTGAATGCAGTTTTATGGACATCAGAAGGAAACACACGGATTTGATGATACCCTGGATTCAAATCAATTTTTGAGAAATACTTAGCTCGTGTAACTCATCTAATAGCTTATTAATGTTAGGAACCGAGTATTTTGATTTGATTCAAACGACGGTAATCCACACAAAGTCACCACATACCATTTTTCTTGCTTACTAACAGTACTAGACTTGCAAAGGGACTAAAGTTGCAATGGATGAAACCACAATCCAACAATGCAGCAACCTGACATTCAATCTCATCCTTTTGATATTGAGGACAACGATAAGGCATCAAATTTGGAGGCGAAGTGTCGGGTAGCAAGTTGATCATGTGACAGTGACCATGTGGAGGGGCAAGGATGTTGGTTCGTCAAAAACTATTCTTGAAGAACCATGATATTGCAGAAAAGGGAAAACTGACAAATTCATTCACAAAATGCAAATGGTGCAGCACACACGTATATATCCTGTGTCTAACATATTCTCTCTCTTCTAACTAATTCTGATTCCCACAATTTATTTACTAAAAAGTCCCTATTAGAGAATCATATATCAATACTCCCCCCTAAAAAGAATCCTTGTCCACAAAGATTTCATGGGTAGGACTGGCAATAGTGGAAAAGTCAGGAAATTGCTTATGAATAGTAGGAAGATCTTCCCAAGTAGCATCCTCAGGTTGAGTAAATTTCCATTGAATTAAGACTTGAGTGAGAGGAAGGTTGTTGCGGTGAACAAGCTTATGTCCCAAAATTGCTTCCGGTTCGAGAGTAAACTAACCATGATCATCAACAGGTGGTAGGGACTGAGTAATAGAAGCAGACAACCTAACATGCTTCTTAAGGAGGGAAACATAGAAAACTGGATGTACTCTAGTTGCTGAAGGAAGTTCAAGCTCATAAGCAACAACACCAATTTTTTTCAGCACCCGGAATGGACCAAAATAACGTGCCGCAAGTTTGTGAAGAGAGGAATTGTTCAACAAATTCCTCCTAAAGGGATGTAATTTCAGGTAGACCATATCACCAGTAGCAAATTGACGATCTGACCTGTGCTTATTAGCTTGTTGGATCATTTTGTGCTGGGCCTTCAACAAATGACCCTTGAGACGCTGCAGGACCAATTCACGAGATAAGCAAGTACGGTAGGAGGTGTTGTATGGAAGATGTATGGAAGATGGATTGGCAGAGCTACACCATAAACAACCTCAAAAGGGGTCATCCCAATGGCTGAATGGTAGGAGGTGTTGTACCACAATTCAGCTAGAGCCAGCCACTTGGTCCATTGTTTAGGAAAATCACCTGTCATGCACCGGAGATAACACTCCAAACAGCGATTAAGAACCTCAGTTTGCCCATCCGTTTGAGGATGATAAGCGGAAGAGTAAAGGAGGCTAACCCCATATAAGCGAAATAGTTCTTTCCAAAACTTACCACAGAAGATTGGATCACGATCAGTAACAATGGATTTAGGGAACCCATGTAATTTCACTACAGTATCCATGAAAATGTTAGCCACGTCCACAACCGTAAAGGGGTGTTTAAGCGCCATAAAATGAGAGGCCTTAGAAAGTCTGTCTACCACAACTAAGATAGTGGTCTTAGAATAAGATTTTGGTAAGCCACTAATAAATTCCATGATAGTTCAGTCCAAACATGTTCCAGAATAAGGAGAGGCTGAATGAGACCCGGAGAAGCTACCAACTCAGGTTTGAAACGCTGGCAAGTAGTGCATTCACGCACAAAATTACGAACATCTTTTTCCATACCTTTCCAATAGAAAAAAGAAGCCAAACGTTTAAAGGTAGAGTGTATTCCTGAGTGATCACCTATACCATCTGCATGAAAAAATTGAAGTAGGTCCTGATGAAGATTACGATCAGCTGCAACCACCAATTTTCCCTTTCGTTTAAGGAGCTGATGCTGCCAAGAGAACTTAGAGTGGGAAGCTGGATCCAGCTTTAAGTCCTTAATTAATGTCTGTAAGGCCTGATCAGTCAGCCATGAATCGTGAACTCTATAATAAAGAGGAGAAACCAGAAGAGAAATGGCAGAACAAGACCCTTCAGGCTTGCGAGAAAGGGCATCAGCAACTACATTATCACTACCCCGCCAGTAAACAATTTCATAGTGTAGTCCCCACAGTTTATGCAGCCACTTAAACTGATCCTGATTTAAATCTCACTGCTCCAATAAATGCTTCAGGGGAAGATGGTCAGTGCGAATTAAAAATTTACGACCCCCTAAATAGGAGCGCCATTGCTTAACAGCAAATAAAATAGCCAGAATTTCTCTTTCATAAGTGGAGAAGCCTCTTAGTGGGAGGGAGATTCTTACTAGCATAAGCCAAAGGGTGCCCATTTTGGGAGAGGACGGCCCCTAAGCCAGAACCGTAAGCGTCAGTTTCAATGACAAAAGTGTCATTAAAGTTCAGTAAAGCCAGAATCGGGGGAGACATCATAACATTTTTAAGAGTTTGGAAGGCAGTGGCAGCCTCTGGGGTCCATACAAACTTCTCATTCTTGCGCAATAGATCAGTTAAAGGATGGCTGATAGAACCAAAATGCTTGATGAAGCGACGGTAGTAGCCAATAAGACCGAGGAAGCCTTGTAATTCTCAAAGGGAAGAAGGAACCGGCCATGAAGAAATAGCCTTTAACTTGCGAGGGTCAGCTTGCACACCTTGAGCAAAGATGAGGTGACCTAAATAATCAACCTGGGTAGCAGCAAAAATACACTTGGAATGTTTTGCAAAAAGATGGTGTTTCCTCAAAACAAATAAGGCAGATTCCATGTGGAGTAAATGGGAAGTCCAATCCTTGCTATACACTAGAATATCATCAAAGAATACCAAAATAAATTTGCGCAAGAAAGGTTTGAAGACGGAGTTCATGAGACCTTGGAAGGTGGCTGGGCGTTTGTGAGACCAAAGGGCATAACTAAGAATTCATATAAACCCTCATGAGTGCGAAAAGCCGTTTTAGCGATGTCATCGGATTTCATCCTAATTTAATGGTACCCAGCGCGTAAGTCCAACTTGGAGAAAAATTGAGCTCCTGCCAGTTCATCCAGCAACTCATCAATAACAAGAATTGGAAATTTGTTCTTGATAATGGCTTCCTTTAATCGACGATAATCGACACAGAACCTCTAGGTACCATCCTTCTTTTGAACCAAAACCACTGGGGCAGCAAAGGCACTGGAACTCTCCTGAATAATGCCATTATGAAGCATTTCCTGAATCGGATGCTCAATCTCTGTTTTCTGAACAGGGCCATAGCGATAAGGTCGACAACTGATAAGGTTGTTATCTTTGAGAGGAATGGAATGATCAAAGGCTCGAGATGGAGGCAAGGTGGTAGGCTCTTGAAAAATATCAGTAAAGGAGTCCAGGAGGGTCTGCAACTCATGTTGTTGGTCACTAGAAAGAGCAGAACCAGTCTCAAGTTTCACTTGCAAGTGGGAAGGCGCATGAATGAGATATAACTCATTAGCAACAACAAATTCACGGAGAGCTCTTCATCAAAACAGAATTGAGACCCAGAGTTCAACCCTCGTAGCAAAATAGTCTGACCATTTAATTTAAACTCAAAGAGCTGTAAATCCATGTCCATAGAAAAATGACCCAATGTCTGAAGCCAATCAACCCTTAAAATAGCATTCTAGCCCCCAATCTTCATCACCAGGAAATTAGAACATAAATGCGAACCACCCATCCCCCAATTCAAATTAGGACAGCACTTAGAAATACACACCTGACAACTATCAGCAACTGCCATATGAATGGGGGGCTTGTCTTGCATTTTCAGGTTAAGGCGCTTAACCGAGACGTCGATGATATTATGGGTACTGCCTGTATCGATAAGGAGGATAATCGGGTGATTCTTGATTCGAGCGAGTAGTTTGAGGGTTCAAGTGTTAACACTACCCCTTAATGGCATTAATACTGTCATCGGTGACCTTTGAGTATCACCTAACGCATCTTCAAACTAGTCTTCATCATCATCGACAAGGAGCATTAGACATGGGGATCCTTGCATTTGTGACTAGTAGAGTATTTCTCCGGGCACCGATCATCCATTTCATCTTAAAGAGTTGACCGTAGGCTTCGAAAACAACCCAAAGGACGGTGTAGAGGAAGGGGTCAAAATGGAGCCAGAGGAAGACGTTGTGGTGCCGGGTTTGGATAGCTGAAATGGAGGCTTGAGTGGATCCAACAGGTGAGATGGGTTTGGGCCAAGTTTGGAGCCCATAACTGCAGAGAATTTGGGACCCGAGTTCAATGAGCACTCATAAGAAGAGAATCGATGATCATGCCCTGGTGCGTTCTCGTGGAGGGTCTGAATAGTTGCCTCTTGCAACCGGGCGAGCAGGTGGCACTGGCGAGCGAAGGCGGAGAAAAATTGAGCACGAATTGGCGGATATCTAAACGGAGGCCACCAATGAATAAATTCACAACGATGGATTCAGGGACATCGACCTCGAGACAATAACTCGTCAAATTGCTTTTCATAATCAGCAACAAGCCCATCGCCCTGCTGCAATTTCCTCAAAGCAATCAGAGGATGTTCATCGCAAATGTCAGTGAACTTAGCCTCCATGTGTTTAAAATACTCATCCTAATGGACATCAGCAAACGAACGGTGTCGCATAAATGTTTGGTGTCATCAAAGAGCATGGCCCTCGAGATGGATACTCAGCAGACGGATGTGATGCTCCGGTGGTATGTCGTCGACTTCAAAGAACTGTCTACAGCGATAAGCCCAGCCGCGGAAGTCAGAGCCATCGAACCTAGAAACTCTACACGGCTCTGTTTCATGGGAATAAAGTAAGATGAAGTTTGATGTTGCTATTACAACTCGTGGAAGGAACCAAAGGGAGGAATACGAGCCGAAGAGACGGAGTCCAGACCCGCCGTCATTATTGCCAGTAGTAGGTTGTGGTTGCTTGCCATTGTTCGGGTTGGGGGTCGGCGAAAATCGAGTCTCCAGCCCTTTTAGGAACTCCTCAAGTCAAATGGTCGTTTGCTTAAGGTAGCAATGTCGTGTGAGCTCTGGTCAAATTTGGCGTTCATAGTCGTGTGCAGCATCTCCAGGCGGTGCTCCAGGTCTCCCAGACGATCTTGGGATCGGGTGTCCGGCAATGGGGCCATGGCCGGATAAAGGGCTCTGATACCTTTGATATTGAAAAACTGACAAATTCATTCACAAAATGCAAATGGTGTAGTACACACATATATATCATGTGTCTAACAAATTCATTCACAAAATGCAAATGGTGATATACATCAAGCGTAACTCACTTTGTTGTTATTGTTTGCTAAAATTCTAGGCTTTGTAAACAAACTTGAGGTTCAGTTGAAGTTACTCCTTGAAGTTTATACCTTTTTCCTCCAACCCACAAATTCATAAACATCTTATTCCAATTGGCTTGCATCGTATTTAGAGAAGCTAGCCACTTAATTCCTAATACCAAATTAGCCCCACCCAAGGAAAAAGAAAAAATTCTTGCTTAATGATTAAATTAGAGACTTTCACCTCCAATTTCGGGCATACTTGGTGACACGTTACTCGATGTCCATCCCCAATTTGGACTCCAAAAGCTGGGATGTTCTAAACGATCGGCTGCAAGCCTACGACAAGTTTGTCTGATACAAAGTTGGGTGGATCCACTATCCACCAAGATCATGATTTCCCTGTTTCAAGTCATCCCTTTAAGCCTCATGGTAGATATTGATGGTATGCCCAATATTGCGTGCAAGGATATTTTGGCATTCTCTTCTTCGGCGTCATCGGGAATAAGCACAACGACGTCTTCCTTTTCTTCGGTGATTTCTAGTAGTGACAGAGACCCTGTGCACCTGTGACCCAGACGGAATGGCTCATCACACTTGAAGCTGAGGCCTTTCTCCCGTCGTTTTTGGTATTCGACCAAGGAAGATGGTAGGTATAGTTTCACGCCGAGGATGATGTCGTCACTGCTCTGTTCGAGCCGAGGGACGAGACGTTGCTTCTGTTTTTTCGAGTTGAATTTCGAGTTGGGTCATCATGTGTGTGAAGTTGGGTTTGGGCCGGGTTATTGTGTTAAACATGGCCTCATATTCTAATCCTAGACTAAAAGCCCGATACACAGTTCTAGGTTTATGAATCCTCCCATTCGCTCAATGAGAGTTGGCATAGATGGTAAGGGTCCTAAGCCTAAATGGTCGTGGGTTAAGAAAGACACCAAGTAAGCAATGCTCCGGCCAATTCTTCACTTTAGATGAGTAAGCAATGCTCGCCAGTTCTTCACTTTAGATGAGTGTCTGGTAAAATTTAGATATGTACTCTGAGACTAACCCAGTTTGACGGATCCCGTATAGTTACTCATCCATATTTTGATATTCGGTGGTCCATAATGTTGTTGCAGTGCCTTCCACTAACTCACCCCAATACAAGACGGGCATTTGTTGTTAACCCACAAGAAGATCCAAGGCCTCCTTTCGAGGTACTAGATGCCACCTCTATCTTTGACTCCTTTGGTGTTTCATAATATCTACAATATTTTTCTGCTTTGAGAATCCATCCCCTTGGGTCTCCCCTAGTGAATTTGGGAACCTCGAGTTTGGTAAAAGGAACGTAGTTCTTAAGAGACGAGTTCGGTTCATCATCACTATCTACTTCCCAATGAGACCGGTGTTTTGTCTTCTCCAATCAAAATGAGCGAGCTTCAAGGCTACAACTTTCTTACTAAAGGTATCCAGTGTTGCGAGTTTAACAGGTCCGCCGAAGAAGTTGTGTAAATCTAGCAGTTATGGTTGCTAACAGGTTTTCGAAGTCGCAAAAGGATTTTCTTCAAGGATTTGAGTCGAGTGCAAAGAGCATGTTAGGGGTCTGATACTCTGATGCCAGTTGATAAGGTACATGTTCTGATAATTAATTTAAACTAATAAAACAATAAGATATTATGTTATGAAGAGATAGTAGGCATCTCACTTACTCTCTAAAACAGCCCAAGAGAACCTCCTCAATCAAATTTACCATCTGAAAATTCAATGTTTTATTCAGGAGGTAATATACCAATTTATAAGAGCAAATTACATATAAATAGACTATAATTTGAAATTCAAATGACTAACAACCTATGATTTTAGCAACCAACTCCTACTAGTGGAACGGTCCACTTATATCTCAACTTCCTAAAAAATAATAGTTTAAAGTCAATAATAATAATAATCAAAAAACTAATCTTCCCTAACACCTTTCTTTTTTCTTGAATACATCAGACGCTACTTACCAAAAGGCTAACCCAGCACGCTTGCTACGTTCAGCATGGATAGAAAGCCTTGTTTCAAGTAGCAGTTATAAGCAGTATTACAACACAAGACACAAACCATTATACAGATTAAAGGCTAGCGCTAATCCTTCCACAGCGTTTTCCAGGGTTTTCAGTATCACATTGTAGTAGAAATTCAGTTCCCCTGCGGGATAAGCAGACTTAGTTGAAGCAAGTTTAATATATAGGGTTAGCTTGCAGCAAAAGTGGTCACCAGGATATAACAGAAGTTGGATTACATTGAAGGGCTAAAACTAAAATTGCACTTATTTACAATGCAAGCTTATCTACAAGATCCATTAAACACATCAAAGTGTCCTTGATCAGAGTATGCTCTTTGCACTAGAGGACACGTAGCTGTGCCAGGAAAGAAGCACAAAGATCCAAGAAGAGAAACTGTGGGCCATGGACTCTTTGGAGATCAAGCAGATACTTCTCTTCACGGGTTTTGTAAAGCTGCCAAATCCATGGTGAAAGAAAGAAAGATGTTACCTTTGGAGTTTAAGAATACTGCGGATAAGACAATCACCGAGAATCTAAATCTCCATATATTACCAAATGACTCTATTAACAGGCAGCAATAAAGAATATTCTCATCATGATGTCCAGAGAATGTGAAATATGTGCAGTAACTTAGAGGCGAAGATCTAGATATAGTTTTTTAGATGCTTCCTGTTAAGTTCTCCAATAAAAACATGACAAATAACTAGTCATATTTTCACTGAAGAACCTGGCAACAAACACTTTACAGAACTTGATGCAATTCTAACCCTAAACTCAGAGCAAATATAAGGCAAGTAACATGTCATGTACATTTTGTTTATAGCAAACATATCAAATACCAAGAGAAAGGATAAAAAGTCTGTAACCCTAGCAGTAGTCTAGAGAATTAAATTTAGATATACGGATTTTTATCCAATAACGACAAATAAAATTGCGGTAAAAGACTTTGTTCTGTAGGCATTTCTTCTTTAGCCAAACTGCAGTTTTAAATAAAGGTTACCTGCATTTCAAACTTGACAACATTTGACTTAGAAACGGCATCATTCTCAATAATAGCAGAATCATCTCCAAAGTAATGATTATGATTGTTCATCATTCCTTCACTATGACCCAGAATGCCAGCAACCCAGCGGCACTTCATGTTATAGTGTCCAATCTTCTTCCAGCACACATTCAATTCTTGCAGAGCTTTAAGGACCTCAGTCATTATTTCACGAGGATGGGCCCGAGACTGCCAAAAGATAATGAATAGGACAATGATTACCACCAAAGCTTAATTCTTCTGATGGCAACTATCGACAAGGAACAGTATAGGTCCTAATGGTTTTTTTTTTTTTTTTTTTTTTTTTTGGGTGAATAACACATGAGAAAAACAAAGTAAGCAAGCACCAGAGTCAATCAACAAAATTGATGGCCCAAACTTCCATAAAATAAATGGAATCAGATAGATAAACCCAGCCACCATCAAACAAGGATTTCCTAACAACAGTGAAGGTTGCTCTAAAGGGAAAGCCAGCTCCATTATGATAACAGCTAACAATTAAAACATTCTACCTGAAGCCCAAGGGCCCATTTTCTCTCAGCAGGGAACTGTGGCCTCAATCCAGCTCCTTGATAATCCATATACCCTCCTGGAAAGCGGTTCCCAACCACTGGAGCAGCAACTTCACTAGGATGCATACGATTATAACCAGTATCCTAATCAAACATCAAATAACCAAATCTAGTGAGCTTCACAAAATTCTCTTGAAAATAAACAGAAATATAATATACCAAGGTATATAACCCCTTTTGTTCTGTTAAACCAGAGAGAAAGAGAGAGAAATATAGTCTGGAAAGTCTATTCTTTCATGTATAAGAGAGGTGTATTTATACAAGAGAGATGAGACGCGTAAACAGACGCGTAATTTAATGACAGACAATTAGACGTGTGAATCCCTAAACATAATTACAGAATAATACCTAATCAGAATAATACCTAATCAATACCTAATCAATACATAATATTTCCTAGTAAATACAGAATATTTCCTAACACTCCCTCTCAAGTTGGAGCATAGATATTGATCATGCCCAACTTGTTACAAAGATAATCAACTCAAGTTCCATTTAGGGCTTTAGTCAAGAATCGGCCAATTGATCGCTAGACCTCACATGTCCGTAGAAATGAAGTTTTCCTTGATTTTATCACACACAAAGTGACAATCGATCTCAATGTGCTTTGTACGTTCATGGAACACTGAATTTAAGGCTATATGTAAAGCAGCTTTGTTGTCACACCACAATTTCGCAGGTAGAGACGTGGTAATACCAATCTCCTTCATCAGCTGATGAACCCAGACAATTTCCTTTGTTGATTGAGACATAGCCCTATATTCGCATTCGGCTTCGACCGGATAGTGAAGCCACATTTTGCTTCTTACTCCTCCAGGACACTAAATTTCCACCCACAAACACACAAGATCCGTAGTGGATCTCCGGTAGACTTCGACCGCATAATCAGCATCGCAAAAACACTCTATCTCGGTATGACCGTGATTTTCATAGAGCATGCCACGACCAGGTAAACTCTTCAAGTAGTGTAAGACATGTTCCATTGCTTCCCATTGAGCAATTGTTGGTGCCGACATGAATTGGCCGAGCACACTAACCGGGAAGGTCACATCGACGGGTCACCGTAAGATAATTCAATTTTCCAATCAATCTCACGATGTCTGTCGGGATAGGCAAACGGCTTGATCTTTTTCCGGGTCAACCTTTTTCTTCACTTCCTCAGGTAGTGCATCAAATGGTATGCTCTCATCCATGTCCAAGAAAGGATTAGGAATCATAGGAAGACTACTCGGTGTTGCTCCAAGTTTGCCAGTTTCCTTTAGAAGATCAAGAACATATTTCCTCCGTGTCGAAAATCCCTTTCTTGCTTCTCATAACTTCAATCCCAAGAAAGTATTTTAACGAACCCAAATCCTTTGTTTGGAACCGAGAGTTAAGGAAGGTCTTTAGTGATGAGATCCCCGAGATATTGCTCCCGTAATAACAATGTCATCAACATATACCACAAGGAGGATCATGCCAAAGCATCCGTCCGCCGATAAAATACCGAATGATCACACTTGCTCGATGGAGACCAAACTTCTTAACTACGTAACTAAACCGGTCAAACCAAGCACGAGGACTCGCTTTAACCCATATAATGACTTCTCGAAGATGACACACCTTCCCACGTTCCCCCGAGCAACAAAACCAGTGGTTGCTCCATGTAAACTTCCTCAAGGAGATCACCATTTAAGAAGGCATTTTTAACATCCAACTGATGAAGATCCCAACCATAAGTAGCCGCCAGAGAAATAAAGAGTCGAACAGAAGACAATTTCGCCACAGGAGAGAAAGTTTCCTCATAGTCAATACCATAAGTCTAAGCATACCCTTTGGCAACTAGTCGAGCCTTCAAACGTTCCAAGGTTCCATCAGCTTTGGTTTTCACCACGAATACCCACTTGCACCCAATAGCCTTCTTACCAGGGGGCAAATCAACAAGATTCCGTGTACTCGCTTTATCAAGGGCCATCATTTCTTCTTTCATAGCAAAGACACCAACCAGAATGGGCCGGGCGTCCGGAGTTTAGTAGCAACCGTTATAGAATCTAAGGAGGCTATGAAAGAACATGATGGAGGGGAAAGATGGTTATAGGAAACAAAAGAGGAAATAGGATGGGCGCAAGTACGTTTACCTTTGCGGAAGGCCACTGGTAAGTCATCAGAAGGAACAGGTGAATCAGGCACTGTTTCTTGTTCACAGACGGGGATGGGGACAACAGAATCTGGATCAGACGCCAAAGCGGGTACTGGGGGGTTGCCGGGATTGTCATTACTCACCTTAGGACGCTTCGATAAACATGATGATGGGTGGTTTAGCAGGTGCCAACTCGATGCCTTCACCGGGTGGTACTCGAACCTCATAAACTAAGGTATCATCAATACCATCTGTGGTGTTAGGAGGTGGAGAAGATACTGGAAAGAACGGGGTCGACTCATGGAATGTGACATCGGTAGACACAAGGTACCGACGAAGAGTAGGAGAATAGCACCGATATCCTTTCTGAATACGAGAATAACCAAGAAAGACACATTTAAGAGACTTGGGATCAAGTTTGGTAACAGTGGGACGAACATCACGAACAAAGCAAACACACCCAAAGATTTTTGGATCCATGGGAAACACGGACTTGGAAGGGAACAAAGTGGTGTATGGAGTATCTCCACGAAGAACCGGAGAAGACATACGATTAATAAGAAAGCAGGCAGTAGACACAGCATCAGCCCAGAAAGGTTTTAGAACTGTCATTTGAAACATGAGAGCACGAGCTACTTCTAATAAGTGTCGGTTTTTTCTTTCAAAGAACACCATTTTGAGCCGGTGTATGCGGACACGAGGATCGATGAATCATGCCATTTCGGAGCATATAGTTTTGAAATTGGGTAGAACAATATTATTTAGCATTGTCACTTCGTAATGTTTTTATAGTGACACCAAATTGAGTTTTGATTTCGCATTACAAAAATTGCTAAAGTGAGAAAACAACTCCGAACGATTTTTCATCACATACGGCCCCAGTGTGGTGCGAGAGAAATCATCAACAAAGGTAACAAAGTACCGAAAACCAGATTTGGACTCAACATGACAAGGACCCCAAATATCAGAATGAACTAAATCAAACGGGGACGAAGCCCTTTTATTGACGCGAGGTGTCAGATGAACACGGTGATGTTTTGCAAACTGACACGACTCACACTCTAAGGAAGACATATGATGAAATTGAGGATACAACCTCTTTAAAGACGACAAGGAACATGTCCCAACCGACAATGAATGGCAAAAGGAGAAGAACCACGGAGAGCAAGCAACTAACGCGGCACCCGATCCTCAAGGAAGTAATGACCGCGATTCGTACCCTTACCAATAATCCGCTTCGTCGTAAGATCCCGAATTAAACAATGGTCGGGGAAAAGTGAGATGAAACAATTTAAGTGACGAGTAAGCTTGCTAGGGGATAAAAGGTTAAAAGCAAGATCGGGAACATTAAGGACAGATGATAAGGAAACAGACGGGTAGGGTGAACGATTGCCCAATCCTAGAACACGGAAGTAAGAGCCATTTGCAATTGTGATGGACGACGGGTTGGCATACGGTACATATGAAGAGAACAAATGATGGTTACTGTCATATGATCAATGGCACCGAATCGATGATCCACTTCGAGGAAGAAGTAGCAAGGCACGAGTCGAGTTACCCGTAGCAAGTGCGGTCGGATCCTCGAAGTATTATCGATATTCGGGCCATATGAGCAGATCCACTACGTGGCCGCTTCAGGTTGCAACTTACGACAATATCGTTTTGTATGACCAGGTTCCTTACAATAGTAGCAAATAATCCCACCACTAGGGTTTTTGGGTGCAGAAGTACTACCTCCGTAAGAAGGACCTGACCGTGAAATACCCGGATTTCTAGCATTTGTCGGGCCCGACCGCCTAAAGCACCGGGTATTAGATTGAGAGGTTGGGTGGACCATACCGTTGCCGCACGCAACACATGTGAATACACATCCTGAAGAGATGGAAGTTCAGAGCTGGACAAGATCTGAGAACGAATAGTCTCATAAGAAGGGTCCAGAGCAGTAAGGAAACTCATCATGGCCAGTTTTTCCATATTATCAATTTGCGCTTGAAGATCGGTGGTTGGTGGCATTAACCTTAGCATTTCCTCATACATCTTTTTGAACTCGTGTAGAAACTCTTTAAGGGACGGCCGTGTTGGTCACTTCGGTAGAACCCTTTACAAACTTCATGCATCCTAGTAATGTTCCCTTTCCGGAATACAAGAACTCCTGTGTAGTCAATAAGCTCCTTAACCGTATTGCAATGACTAACCCGAGGAAGGATGTCTCCATCAATGGAATTCCGAATCTGTAAGAACGAGACGGCATCGGCGCGAGTCCATGCCATTTTGGAGTCATCCGTCGGAAAGGCTTCGTCAAATGACCCTCTTTCTCAATACTCGCCACAGATACATACGGATGGTTTTGATCCAAAGTCCAATAATTTGTCAAGTTCAATTTATGTTCGTAATTTTATTTGAAAACAGGACAAGCTCGATCGCGGTACTTGGTTTAGAGTCAGTCATAGCAAGGAATCAGACCCACACAAATGATGAATATTACAAAGAAGCCAATAAAACAGCAACAGCAGTAACAAATCTGCCAAACCCAACAAAAACAGCAGCTACACCGGCTGCCAAATCGTAACGAGGCCACATAAGGACCAAACCGAAACTACAAACACAGTCTCCCAAAAAACGAGCAAGCCAAGTAAACAGTACGTCAAATAAATAGGGTGAGATGAGCACGAAACAACCGGGTCAGCAAGTCGATCCTAAAAGCAATCTGACGAGACGCCGCCGGAAAATGCAAACAAGCCATCGGAAGCTCATAGGAAAAATTCAAACAATGACCAAACACTTCAAAACTCACGGATCAGGCCGGACATGGGACGAGAAGGCCTAAACAAGAAATCGCCGATGAAACGGAGTCCTCACGCGCCTCCACGCGCCACCTCCGTGAAATTGCCTGAGTGCGCGTGAAGCCCACGCGTCGTCGTGCCGGTGTCGGATGCCCACCAAACTTCTGGCGTCCGCCGATCGGAGGATGGGGAGGACGTTGGTGTGGCGCGTGGTCCAAGAAACTGTCGGAAAATGAACTCGATTTTTGCTCTCCTCTCTCTTTGTTACACACCGTCGGAGCTCACTGTGTAGACCGACGAAACCCAGAAATTGACACTAAAAACGAGCACTGTGCTCTGATACCATGTTAAACCAGAGAGAAAGAGAGAGAAATATAGTCTGGAAAGTCTATTCTTTCATGTATAAGAGAGGTGTATTTATACAAGAGAGATGAGACGCGTAAAATGTACGCGTAATTTAATGACGTACAATTAGACGTGTGAATCCCTAAACATAATTACGTAATAATGCCTAATCAGAATAATACTTGATCAATACTTAATCAATACATAATATTTCCTAGTAAATACAGAATATTTCCTAACAGTTCCTATTATAAACTTCAAAAAGCACAAGGTGCAGGAAATAAAATAAATTTCAGCAATACAGGGTATGGGACTACAGCTTACAGGCATGCCAGAGATGTACCATATATTCATTACATATACATCACTCCATAATAAATACAAACTACTAATGAAACCTAAAACAGATGAGAAAAAGACAAGCTCACCATACTCTCTTGAAACTCAGCACCAAGATAGCCGCTCGAAACACGGAATCGGTTGTCCAATAGCAAATAATATGTCACAGTAGCCTGAAATACATGAAGTAAGAGAATGTCGCAGATATACAACAAATGAATAAACAGTGCACACCTCATTTTGTATCCTGTTGCGAAGAGATTCAACCAAATGATTCCTATCAAATCCAATAGTAACCACTTCCTGAAGGATTTCCTCGTCAATCTACAAAACGATAATACTGGTTGAAATTAGTTGTTCGCACAAGTCATACTTTTCCAATAATTACTAATAAATCGACCACAAAACTTGGTATTCCAAACATACATAGCAAAAGTTTTTTTTTTTTTTTTTTTTTTGTTTGCGTGGGGGGGGGGGGGGGGGACAGAGTCCGGCTTAAACTCTTTATATACACCACAGAAATCCATAAACAAACCAGATGCGAGAAAATACGAGGATTGAAATGTGAAAGGACCCTACTCATCAGCAAAGGACCAACATACTTTTAAGGTTGCAGGGTTTGACTTTGCTATTTTGATGTATTCTTAGGACACCTAGCCATTACATAGAGTGGCTTGGGATAGTTAGACTTGTAGCTGTCTGCACATTTTTTGGGGACTGTGCAGATGCTTTTTGCTTATATTAACCGTAGGAAGGATGTGATCTGGGTAGGTTGTATTTTGTGAGAAGAGTGTAACAGAACAGAAACCTTCTTGGCTGTGGGAGTAGAAATACTCTTGACAGATTGTAGGCGAGTGGAGCATTCTGTTATCACAGGGTTGCTGTCATTCTTGGCTGTGAGAGTTTAGGCTCTTGACAGATTGTTATTTGTATTGTAATTCTGTTTTGGTGTTTAATTAAATCAGCGTTTCAAATATCAATTTGCTGGTTCCTAACAAAATGCCTGCAGCCCAGAATCTTCATTCCATATTTAACTATATGAAATTTAAAGAGAGAATGATAGAACTGGTCTCAATGCCTGCCTCATGTTAATACTAGAAGAATTAGGCACCAAACAAGTTCCAGAAGGAAATCAAATGAATTATTTAACACTTTGCCCTCACATTAAAAAGTTTCAGCACACTCGTTAATTAACCTCCAATAACACAAAGAATGTAACTTCAATTACCAAAGCATAGTTCCTGAAGAAAAATTCCTTTCATCCAAGTTTGTTTCACCACCAAAAGAACATCAAGCAATCAAAAAATAAATAACAAGCAAGAAAAATCACAGAAAACCACTTCCTGCAAACAAGCCAGTTAATCAAACACTTGACGTAAAATAAAGGAGCACAAAATCATCAAACCATATGCAAAAGCATCAAAATAATGTATAAATAATAAGCATAAAACCTTTTTGGCTTGTTGTAAAGTATCGGGCGGTGGCACTGCCAAATAACGAGGGAGATGAGCTTGGAACCATGGGTGTTGACGGATCTCAGGTATGGTCATCCTTTTCATAGGATCAACCACAAGCATCCTGGGAATCAGATCTCTAGCACCAGGTGATAAATGACTAGGAAGAGTGTATATCCCACCCTATAAGAAATAAGAGGCAACATTCGGAAGCAAAAGAAGAAATGTATGCATTGTATTTTTTAGAACTACTAATATATAGCATTTATTACGTTGGGTTTATAAATCAATACAGTGTAGGCACTTCTTAAGCTAACAAAAGCACTCAGAAGAGAAATGGCAGAGGAAATGGAAAAATGCAGAGGACACATCAGAGAACTCCACCTCATCCTCTCTCCCAAACAAAAAATGAAATAACTTAATATAAACTTTCCCAGGCAGTAATACACTTATGTTACTGATAACAACTTGACACTAACACATATTGCTTCTAGTATAAAAAAATACTGCTAGATAAATGATATTGTCCATGAAGTTAAAAAACAATTAGGAGGAGGAATGTATTGATAGCAAAGTACACAAACAGACCACTGAAGGAACCAAAACTTATAATTGAAGCTTAGAAAGGTACAATGACTATTGAGCTCAAACCTATAATCTTTTCTGACCAAGACATAACTATTCTTCATCACAAGGACAATACCAGACTCAAAAGCTTTTCTGCCCATGAAATAACTATTCTTCATGAAGAAAATAATTTGACATGACAGAAACATTCCAAGGATACCTCTCACCGGAAAGATATATGATTAAAGACAGACCAGCAATACCTTTATTTTCTTGAAAAGGTTTGGAATATTTTCATCATCAAAAGGAAGAGTGCCACAAAGAAGAGCGTATAAAATTACACCACAGCTCCAGACATCCACTTCAGGCCCAGCATAATATTTTCCAGAGATTACCTGAAAAAAAACGCAGAGTACCAAAAAAATATATATATATGAATCACCAAAAGACACCAAATATGCATCAAAAAATTCTTTCTAAATAGTAACAGCATCCATTATTTGCAATTAAAAGGATTCCAAACCTCAGGAGCAGCATAGTTTGGGCTCCCACAACTTGTCTTAAGGAAGTGACCATCAATCATGACGTTGCTCAGACCAAAATCTGCAATCTTGACACTGCATTTGGAGTCCAACAGCAAATTCTCAGGCTTCAAGTCTCTATGAGCCACCATATTCCTGTGACAGTACTCCACTCCAGAGATTATCTGCTTCCAAAGCCAAATTTTAGCATAGATGGTGACAAAAAGTCAAAAATAATATACTGAAATACAAAAATTTGTGCTTAACCCTACCTGCTGAAAAAAAATACGAGCTTCATCCTCTTGCAACCTACCCTTTTCCACTATGTAGTCAAAGAGCTCTCCAGATTTCACATACTCCATCACAACAAATATGTCTGTTGGGGTTTCTATGACTTCATAAAGTCGTATGATGTGAGGATGCATGAACAATCTTAAAATTTTGATTTCTCTTCTCACTGAAACAAGTTTGAAGGGGAGGATAAATAGAAACTAATATCCAATCAACTGAAAGCAACAGAAGCAAAAACGCAGAACTTGAAAGCTAGAAAATACAAAAATCAGTAGTGTATTTCTCCCCAACCTTCATACCATAAGAATAATGAAATCAGATCTTAGAAAACACCTTAAATTTTTCAACCTATAAACCATAACCTCCCAAAATAATATAAAAACTTGAAAAATCCTCAAAATGATATGAAGATTTCAAGAAAATTTGAAAGCAGGCTACACAAACCTTTTTCTTCCATTTCCATGTTCTTTACTTTACGTTTGTTGAGGATCTTAATGGCAACTTTGTGACGTGTCAAAACATGCTCTGCAATTTTCACCTTGCCAAAGGCTCCAATACCAAGTGTTTTCCCTAATTTATAATTTGGTAGATACGCGTCCATACCAGTACTACCACGACCAGATCCATCCATTTTTAGATATGGTTGCACTATTACCAAGAAAAAAAAAACTCATTAAAATTGGATACATGGAAGTGTATCTTATCAGAAAGCAGCATACTCAAATTGTATTACAAGCAAACAAAGTCACAAGTGGCACCAAGCTTTTTTTAAAGGCTTTTCACACAACATTAGTGAAACTTGACTAGGCGTCCAGGCAATTAAATGTCTCAGATAAGGGAGTCTCTAAAGCTATTAATATTAACGACCATACAATGGGAAATATCGTTAAAAATGATATAATATGTATTTTGGAAAAGATGTTTCCCTGAAATGGATTTTTTTAAAAAAAATAAAGAACAAACTAAGTTGTAGTTAAAGATGATAAGATTGTGATTTGCAATTCAAGCCAGTTTAGTTCACAACAAACATTGTGATCTAAGACGAGACTCAATAATATTTAGTTTTTCTCCTAAAATCATGCTCAGAAATAAAAAGAGGGGAAAATGTAGCATCAAAATAACATTCTTTCCTTTTCATTGATATAGCAAATATTTGCAAGCCTCAAACTTATAAGGTCCCTTTCCTGAAGGGTTTGAAAATACCACTAAATGTATAGGTAGTAGAAAAAGTTACATGTAAGTTTTCTGAGGAAGGTACCCATCACCCAACTATAGCAAAGTTCTATAATTTTCTTATTTCACGAAAACCAATTACAACCATGACCAGGAACTACTGATGTCAAATGTTGTCATCTACCACTTGACCCCAAATGACTTTGCTAATCTCTATATTCAACATTCCAACTTGAAAATTATGTGAAATTCTGTTAAATTTATTGGAACAGGAAATTATTTGACACGTCGTGACTACAATCGAGTAACTGAGATTTCTCAAGAGAATTGTGAGGCTTAAACAAGACCAAGCTCCAAAATGCTGACAAGTCATTTACAAGTTCAGAAACACGAGTGCAAAAGGTATAGAAGCAATTAATGGAGAAAAAAATCATACTGAATCAAAATAGGGGAAGTAGCATAAATCTTTCTTTCTTTGTAACTTGTATCTTTAATTTATATAAAGAGAGATCGTTTAACGATATTTTCTACCGTAGCCCTTTGTTTACTATCAGGGTGAAGCTGAATAGAACACAATGTTTCAACTAAAAAGCTTAATTATACATTGAACACGAAGCAGAAAAACGAAAAATAGCAGTAAAGGTTCAATTCAACGACGACAATAATGCATTTTGAAAATAGATCCAAGAAACCCCAAAACGTTACCGCCGATTAAACCGTAGCCGAAGAGAAGAAAACTTGTAGGATTTGGGATTAAGAAACGAGCTCAAAGCAACTATCCAGTTACAAATGTCCCTCTGCTGTAACCTAACAATCAGGAATTCAGGATAATGGCGAATAATTATAGACCCTCGTATTCTCCTCCTTCGATACTTTCGCAATGAGCAGAGGGATTCTAAGCTACTACCGAACACTTTTGTTCGTATAATGGACCGGAGGAGTAATATATTCCCACCAAAAAATAAGGGCAAAATAAAAAAGAGTAGAACGGTGCGTTTAGAGGGTTTTCACTTTTCAGAATCGGAAGGCGATTACACTCCCGACAAGTGCGAGCTGCTTGCCACAGAGCGCATGGAGTAACGCTCAGGGTGTGTTTGGTTGGGATTTTGTGGGGACGGAGAGCCGAGTGGGGACGGGAAGATATTGTCGCATTATGACTAAAATACCCATGCCAATGTTTCAAAATTCTACATTTGCTCATATGTAGATAGTCGCCATCACTCCTGGTCGCTATTTCCTGCCGATTGCGTCTCTGTTGTTGGCCTGCTTGGTCGCCATCGCTGTCGCCGTCATCCAGAGCACCTCCAACCGGCGCTACTGACTCCACCCTTCTCATCCCATGAATTAATTTTTTTAGTAATTTTTAAAATTTGTTTCGAGAAGTTTGGCCACAGTGGAGCGATCTTCCCCGCATAGCGTTTTGATCAGTTGGATGTACTCTCGAGCTAAGGCTTGCCATGTGTAATAATAATAATTAAAAAAGAGAGATAAGTTTGGCCGTCTGGGATTTAACAGCAAAAACTGTAAGATAGAATCGGAAGCAGTGAAGAAGACGAGGGAGGGATCCTGATAAGGGAGATTAAACCATTGTACTCCTTTTGAGTAGATTGCAATGATATACAGTACTTTATTGAAAAAGAAGAAGAAGAGGGAGGAAGAACCTGTTCGGGAAACACGAGCACCTGTGACTCGAAACCAGCTGTAATTGTGGGGAAAAAAAATCGTTTTTTATACTTGTCTGCTCCATAGCGTAAGACATACGCCGTCTCTTGATTAATACGCCCTCTCTTGTTTAATACGCCCTCTCTTGATTAAAGAAATTAGTTTAACTTTTTAAAATACATTTTTTTTTTTTAAAATTTCCTTATTTTCTTTTTTGGGAAGGAAATTTAAAAATATTGATAAATATAAAAAATATATCTTATATTTATAAATAAAATCAACTTTTTAAATATATCATATATTTTTTATTAGAAGAAATGCATAAAAATTTTGATTTAGACATAAGTTTGTGGCCCCTTTTTTCCCACGCCGAACTCAAGACCCGTGGTTAAGCTAGGACAACCCCTTGCCAGTTGACCTAAGCGATTGGTGGTAAATATATCATATATTAAGTATTAGAAGGAATACATAAAAATTTTGATTTTACACATAATTTTTTTCTTTTCTTTTTTCCGGGGGATAATCTATTAAACAAGAGAATGATGAAAACGAAAACAAAACCAAGAAATTCATTGGTTGAGGGAATAAGTCGCATCATTCAAAAATAAAAGAATATAAACTATATTTATTGGGATAGATGAAAACGCTTAATACTCTAATCTTCGCATTAATTTCTCAAGTAATGTTATATATAAAAAGGTACTACAACCAACATAGAATTAGTTTATTGACATAGGTCTCAAATTCGAGCACCTCTAAATCTAGAGAAGACACTTGTATTTAGAGGAGCAGCCAATCGGGCGTTGGTGATGATATAGAAAAAAGTATCATATGGGCAAGATTTTTTAATTTACCTTTGGTCAAAAGCATCCTAAAATTTAAATTTGTTAATTAATGTTGATAAAAATAGGGAAAAAGAAATTTAAATTTGTAAAATTTTAAATCAAGTACATATTCTAAACAAAATGAGTTATAAATTTTTTATCAACTTTTTTTTTTTTGTTACAATAGGCCGATCAAACATCGGTAACAAAAGGCCATCGGTGTCCTCGCGTAGCAAACCCGGCGGAGCCATGCGGTGGCTTGTAGGTTATGGACTCCAACTTCCAAGCTCAAAGCATGTTGCGATTTCCTTCCCGTAGACATGAGATACCCTCACTCGCCATTCTTTCTAAATCAGCCTTTGGATTCGCCTTATAATACTTCGGTTAGCACCTGGATCCCCTTCTGGGGTCTGCATAAGATTCAGAGCCACCATGCAGTCCATTTGGACTATTATGTCTCGATGCCCAGACGACCACGCCAGGTCTAAGCCATCCATCAGTGCCCACAATTCAGCTTGGAGTGAAGAGCACACACCAATATTCCTGCAGCACCCAGCCAACCACCGGCCTTCGTGATCCCTTACAAGACAGCCAGCCCCTGCTAACCGTGACTCTGTTTTCATTGCTCCATCGCAGTTCAAAGCAACCTGGGTACTTGGAGGTCGAAGCCAGCTAATAACCTGTTCTTGCCTCGTCGGCTTGCCTCCCTTAGTCGCACCAAAGTGTTCGATGACCTGCTCATTAAAACCAACGAACACCCTCACTTCCTTAACGACGCTAGCCACAGGCCTAGTCTTATTCTGAAACAGAGCTGTATTTCTTGCTGTCCATAGCTTCCAGCAAGTCAAACCAAAAAGACACGCCCATCGAAAGTGGCCTACATCATGTCGGTCCTGATTCGAAAGGTTCTACAACATCCATTCTTGTAGGTCAGATCTAAAGAACTGTTGGTGCTGAGCCGTAGGTAGAAGCTGGTTCCATACTTCCTTCGCGTATTTACAGTGTCTAAGGACGTGGTCAACATCCTCATATCCCTCCCCATCCCGAAGCACACTCGTCATCTACCGTCATGTGAGGAGCTGATTACGAGCTGCAAGCCAAAGGAAGACGCGTATACGTTGTGCCCCGTCCCATGCCCAAATTTGCTGCCACAGGCGCGGCCTCTCCCAACCTCGTTATCTCCAAGTAAGTCAAAAGCGGATGAGACACTGAAGCAGCCATCCGATGATGGGTCCCAGAAACATTGGGCGTCACCGTCATCATTCGCTGGGGCTTTGACTCCCGCTATGAGCGAAAGGACATGCTTCGGGAGATCCTGCTTGAGACGGTCCCACGCCCAGCTCCCACTTAGGGTTATAAACTCCTTGACTGGGATGGACGTCTCTAACACATTCACGTCTCTCGATGCCAGGAGATGTAGTGGTCCGACCTCCGGCACCCAAGCGTCTTTCCAGAATCGAATGTGAGTACCATCCCCTAAGCTCCACCGTGTGCCCAACTCTACATCCGACCAAACGTTCTTTATATGTCTCCACAAATACGAGCACTGTTGGTTCTGTTTGTAGGGTCCTTTGTAGCAGTCCCAGCCATACTTCTGCCTAAGAACTTGCACCAAAAGAGGTCAGATCTGGTACGCAGGGTAAAACCAAGTTTCATAAGAAGTGCCCGATTTTGTTGCTCAATTTTCCTGAAGCCACAGCCCCCAGCTTCTTGTGATTTGCACATGTCATCCCACTTAACAAGACTAGGCCTATACTCAGTTCCTGTACGGCCCCACACGAAATTCCTGATAAGTCTTTCCAACCGGTTGCAGACCCCAGGGGCAGCTTCGTAGACTGCATTGTAGAGGTTGGAACAACAGATAAGATTGATTTAGCGAGTGTGATTCGCCCTGCTAACGATAAAGTCTTCGTTGCCCAGCCGGATAGCTTACTCTGAATTTTCTCCACTAGGTGCTCACAAGTCCCTATCCGTACACGCTTATGTAACAAAGGCACACCAAGGTACATTCCTAAATCATCCGTCTTGCCATAGCCCAAGGTCTCGCTGATCCTTGATTGTACGTTAGGAGGAACATTCTTCGAGAAGAAAATAGACGTCTTGGCTCGACTGATCTTGTGCCCCAAGCTATCACAGAACGCCTTCATCATACCATCTATAAGCTCAACCTGTGGGGCAGCCGTAGAGCTAAATAGAACGAGGTCGTCCGCAAAGAAAAGATGGGAGAGAGAGGGGCCATATTTACCCATGCGAATTGGCGCCCATTTACGTTCACCCACCTTCTTAGTAATCATTTGGGATAACCGCTCCATGCATGGGACGAAAATGTATGGGGACAAGGGGTCACCTTGTCGGATTCCACGCGAAGGTACAAACTTTTCTGATCGTGCCCCATTCCACGCCACCCTCATACTGCAGGTAGAGATACATGCCATCACCGCCTGTACAAAAATCCTCGGGCGCGTCAATACTTGTTTCCTCTATGAAATCCCACCTTAGTCGATCATATGCCTTTTCTAGGTCCACTTTAATAGCATCCTTCTCTTCCCTTCTTCGATCTCATGGAGTGAATCACTTCCTGGGCAATTATAATGTTATCGGTGATTTGCCGTCCAGCCACAAAGCTAGACTGGTTCGGGAGCACTAGCTGCGGTAGCCACTTTTTCAACCTGTTCGCCAACACTTTTGTAAAAAGCTTATAAGGCACCGTGCAAAGACTAATAGGCCTAAATTCCTTCAGTCGCTCCAGAGATGCAACTTTCGGAATTAGGGTAATGAGTGTCTCATTCAGATCTGGATCAATAGATCCATTAGTGAAGCTCCTCGTAACCATGCTAACCAAAGAAGGGCCAACAATCTTCCAATGCTTTTGGAAAAAACCTGCATGCCAGCCATCAATTCCTAGTGCTTTCAACGGTTCCATTTGGAAGAGGGCAGTGTGTACCTCACTATGCGTGATGTTGGCACTAAGAAGGCGAGACATAGCCTCAGATACTATAGGGAAAAGACCCCTTCCAGCGTATGGAGGAGCAAACGCCCCTTCTTTAGTGTACAGGTTTTGGTAAAATTGGAGTGCCTAGTCTCGAAGAGTCCCCCCTTCCGTGCACCATTCACCATCCTCGTTTCTCAGGGCCGTAATTAGCTTCCGCCTGCTCCACCTTACAGCCTTAGCATGAAAGAACGCTGTATTTCGATCGCCTAGTTTGATCCAATCACAGCGCGCCCTTTGGAACCAAGTCAAATTCTCCTGTTCACAGATTAATTCAAACTCCCTTCGTAGCTCTCCTTCTATCCTGTCTAGATGAGGTGAGGGTCGACTTTCTTGAGCCTTTTGAATCCCCCAAGCCTAGCCATGATACGACGCTTCCTCATGTTAATGCTCCCAAAAACTTCACGATTCCAGGTTGAAACCGAAGACGTCAAGTTCTGAATGTTAGCATTAAAAGATTCAGAGTTAGACCAACTCTCCTGCACCACCTTCTCAAAAGAATCAGAGGTCGCCCAGGCAGTCAAGTATCTGAAGGGAGGCTTACTAGACGCCAATGGAGGGCCCCTACGAACTTGAATGCAGATAGGACGATGATCGGAGCTAAGCTTCGGTAGGTGCTAGACCACAGTGCTCCCAAAAACTTTTAACCAGGTGTTATTACCAAGGGCCCTGTCTAAACGTTGGAGCAGAGTGCCCCTTCGCCAAGTGTACCGGGGTCCGTTAAAGCCTAGGTCCGTCAAGCCACAATTTTTTTATCAACTTTTGATAACAAACCTGGTTGAAATTTTATAATTTAAAACTTCTTTTTCTGTATTTTTCTCAATAATATTTTTTAAAGAAAATTTAATGTTTCAAAAAGGCCAAAAGGGAGTAGTAGGGTTTGAGGGGAAGAGGTATAAATGGGAGGGAAAGAGGGAGGAGCGAGGAAACAGGGCGCCTAAGGCCGAGCGCTTCCCTCTTGAGGAAGGGGTGGCGTGGTATTCCACGAGAAAAGGTTTTAATTTGTGGCGCACCCTCTTGCGGTGCGTAGGCGCATATCATCGACGGGCTTCACGGCCGCTTCTCTGCTCTACTTCTTAGCAGTTCAAGCGATGTGTTTGCCCTACATCTCTCTCTTTGATCTTACCTGTTTTCTCCTCGAAAATTTTCGGCTTCCAGATCTTACTCTACAACTTTTGTTTTCGGTATTTCTTATTTAAACCCTAGTTTTTCTTTTCAATGAATTAAGTTTAAAAATTACTAGTATTCGCAAAATGAAATCTGATTTGTATGTCTCGGCTTACGTTGTCTCCAAAACATGCACCAGTCCAATCTTGATTTGTGATTTGGATTGCTAGGTACAAAAAACTAGTAAATATCGGCTTGTTTCCCCTGTAATTTAGGAAGCCAATACTTCGAATTTAAATACTGGTTTCTTTGATTTCTCTTCATTTCAACGCATAGCATTTTGCACGTCTTTGGTTTAACCAGATGTCCCTGATGCTTTGACACTTTATCTTCGTATAAACAATAGACTCATTGTGGTGATTGCAAAATCAGTGAGACAGTGACACTGTCAGGTGAGGAATAGAGATTAAAGAAGGCAAGAGAATCAAAAATCCTAAACTAACCAGTAAGCCATTCTTTCTTAAATTACACCATCTTGGAAAAGGGCAATGTACATATGTGGGTTGCTTCTTATATATAAACAGATGTTATATTAGTTAACTCCTGTAAGTGAATAGGGTCGGGAGTAAGAGACTTTACAATGGTTCAGATGACCCTGAGTGGGTCAATGTCTAACCATGGCCACAATGTTTGGCAAAGCATGCTTGACTAGTCTTCCTTGAAATTCCATCATTTATCTGTAAAAGGTATTGATTTGTTAGTAGTACTCATCATCTTTTTGCATAAAGTAACCGCTTGTTCGTTTACTTTTAAGCAGTAGTAGGTGAGGAAAATTATGTCTTGTTTACTGAAAATGCCACAAGCACTATTTTTCAAACCCTCTAAATCAAATGTGAAACTTGAAATTAATTCTTGAAGTGAAGTCTACATGAAATAGGCCCATTTCTACACACTAACCAACAAGTTATGCGATGATAGGAGTAGGACAGATACCAAACTGTTTCTTTACCTTCCTAATCTTGATTTCCCAGCTGCGTGGTGTGTGATTTCATTGCCAAGTCTTTTGTGGCCCTATAAATTATTTGTCAGAAGAAATTAAAAGGCAAACTTATGCAAAGAGGACGATAGGATTGCAAGTGTGAAATGAAGAAACAGCAGTTATATGCAATATACATATGCATGCACATTACTCTCTTGAGTTTCCATGCCTTTAGTAGTTCATTGGTGCCAAAGTCATTTGACGTGTGATAAATAATAAGAACATAAGTATCATGTTGAAAACTATCAAAATCAAAGTTTTGATAGAAGCATGTATAGTCACCCACTTCCACCAAAATCTTGATTTTTGTATTCTCAACGTGATACTAAACACATGGTTGTTAATTCACAATCGTAATTCATTATTTGTTTGCGGTTGACTGGGGGTTTCAATTTTACCTGAGTATTCACCACACCATCTGGTTTTTTCATGGAATATTTGTCAGATGCATCAACATGTTCATGTCGAATATGCCGAGCCTGATGACTTGTGTTGTCCTTATATTTTCTTTCTGCGACATCCATCACATGTCTGGTTAAATCATATGTGCCTCTTGCAAAGGTTGGATCCAGTGCGCTAATTTTGCTTTTCGAACCATCTGATAATGTGGATGAAGCCTCTGGTTTTCTCCTTTTTGCCCATGCAAAGCCACTAGCACCTGAGGCTGGTGGTGGTCCTGCTAATGTACTGAAGCCATGAGGTACGCCATTGATCTGGAAGGTCTCTGACATTGCTTCCGTTGAAGGCTTTGATGGTTCCCTATGCATAGCTCCTCCTTTACCCCTGTTAAAATTTGTTTCAACATCGTCTTTTACGGTTTTTTGAGAATGGTTCTGCTTTTCCTGTATAAATAAATAAGGATGCAGAAGTAAATAAAAGCCGCAATCATCTTCAAGGAATGGAGGATCATGCACTGAGAAAGATCGAGTACATCGGTTGAAGCTGGGTTACTGAAATTGTTTGGTTCTTGTAAGACTTTACGGGCTCGTCTTTGCTTTCTTGATGTCGCAGCCTCATGCACTTTACCATCAGTCTTTTTCCTGAGATAACAGAGATCCACTTTAGTTGCAGAAATTGGAATTGAAATGCTCGGTCTTATTGCTATGCACAGGTATCTTTCTACAGAATTTTAGTTTTCGTTTTAAAGGTTGCTTCAGTTACTCAAACTTGGACCTAATTAATGGTTTAATGGACAGCATAACCCTAACAGGTAATGAATATAGAAACGGGATGGTGGTGGTTCCTTTATATTCCAAGACAATTGTTAGTTCCAATTACGCTTTTTCACCACTGGGCTTTGATGTATGTGTTGAAAACATGAATTTGGTGGATGCACGTAGTTTTGGTGATTTTAATATAAAACCAAAGACACTCCAAATTAATTAGAGCCCTGACAATGGTGGAACATTTTAGTTTCATTCCATTATCAGAACAAGAAACAAATGCACGGAAAGACACAATGCAGGGGAGAATCCAAACAGAAAAATAGCCAAGTCCGTGTCAAATTTTCCGAAAAGACGAGACCATTTACCTGCGAACGTCTTCCCGATTTTTAGCATCCATTTCTTTTCTGGCTGGATACTTTGGCAGCCTTGAAGGATCGCAAGCAAGCGGCTTGGTGATGAAATACTGTTAATTGGTAAGACGTGGGACATGAAATCATAAATTTAGCTTAATCATATGAATTTTGATCAAAATCAAACAAAAATCACAATGAAATAACATTATCAGAATAAAAATTTCAAATGAATGCTTATGGAGCTACAAGTTCAAAGAAGTTAGCATCTGAAGCTAGTATCATCATAAGAAATCAAAAGGGAAAGAGAGGCATCTCCAAAATAGAAATTACTCTGACTGGAGGAATATTCACTATAGACATCAAAACCAACATTTTTTTATGGAAAAATAAATTGGCAGGATCTACCTCAGACATCAGAGCAGAAGAGGCAGTCCCACGCTCTTGGGGATCAAAGGATAGTAGAGTCTTCATTAGGTTTAGAGCAGTTTCTGGAATACCTTTAAACCTCCTCGAAAAAGAGCCTTGGTAAGTAGTCTGGGGTTTAAACATTATTGCATGAGGAAACTTGCAGCTTTTCCAGAATTCTTCAGGTGGTGAACCGCAAAGCTTAAAAATTTTGTGCAATTGTTCCACCTGCAGATTCAAGACGAACATCACGTGTAACTACCAAATTTAAATTTGAGAATTAATCTAATATATGGAATAACATGAGTTGATCCTGTTTTGTAAGTTTAAACAAGTGTTTTTCCACTCAAAATAATGAAGTATCCTCAAGCTAAGTACTGTACAGGAGTTCATTAACTCTTTCTATATACGTTGTTTTGTTTAGTTATCAGCGAAGTATATCAGAAGCATCTGACAATTATGAAGACAGTCAGAGATAGAACAGAGTTTTGTTAGAACAATAAGGTGAAATTATATCATATTTATCTCAGCTTAAAAAACTTGTAATATCTGGCATGTCCGACAGAGTTTTCAACAACGAAAAGGAAAAAGAAATCTCGAGCCAAGTTTCATACACTATAATAGGGATGTCTATGGACTAGACCGGATTGGATTTAGCTTCAACCTGAGGTCTGGTCTTAATAGGATCTCAAGCTGGACAAGTCAGCCCGAGGTCCAGTCTTTATCCAGCAATGGCCCAAGCTTAGGTTGGACCAAACTAGTCTTTTTGGCTCAAATTCACGTGGCTCCCTATGGGAGAAAAAGTCAAAAAGACGACATGACGTTGCACAGTCGCACTCATCTCTTCCCTCACTCTCATCTCTCACTTTCTCTCTCTTCCCTCACTCTCAAAAAGGCATAGCTAGCGCGGCAATTGGAAGAGCTGAAGATCTAGAACACCGCCTGAGTCGAAGAGGATGAGGGCGAGCTCTGTGTCGAAGAAGGCTTCCTCAAACTCCTCCTGGATCTGGAAGAGCCGAAGAGGATGGAGGACTGACGATCTGGAAAAGCCTGGTTAGTGTGTGAGACTGGAAGAGCTGCATGGACCAAAAGCTATGCTTCTATGTCATGAGAGAGAGAGAGAAAGTATAGTGTGGAGATTTTTTTAAAAATATACCCCTTGGTCTGAAGTCCAATTTGGCCTGAGCAAACCAGTCTGGTCTGTTCAAAATGTCTCGGACCGTTTTTTTACTGCCTGACCGGGTTAGGTCAGGACAAGTCTGATCGGACTTCAGGTTTTTTGGACATCCCCACATTGTAATGTGAAAAAACCAAGTCAATGGAAGTCATAGAGTTGTATACAAAAATAATGGTTTTCTTCTTCTGAGTTCCTGAAACCAGCCATGGTGTATCAGGTGAATAAGTAATTCTATTATAAGGATTACCTCAGTTCTCCCCTTGAGGATAGGTTTCCCTAGAAAAAGTTCCCCAAACACACAACCCGCACTCCATAGATCCACTGGTAATCCATAGTTGGTTGATCCCATCAAGAGTTCCGGAGGACGGTACCAAAGAGTCACTACGCGACTGGTTAATGGATGCTTGTTGCTTGAGCTAATTGTATTTGCCAACCCAAAATCGCCTATCTTGAGTATACCATCATTATTTACTAATATATTGGACACTTTAATGTCTCGATGGATGATACCACGTAGGTGACAGTGTTCAAGTCCACTCAGTAGTTGCCTCATGTAACATTTCACCTGTTGTACAAAATAAGAAAAAATTATGCACAACATAACCAATAAAAGGAGCCAAGCAAAATTTTGCCCCAGATATAATTCATAATAACTATAATCAAAGAAAAGTCAAGGAAATGAGTGTGAGAAGTAAAGAGGATTTTGACTTTCTGCATATTCAACTATGAAGGTGCTAACCATATGTTTGGGTCGAAGACCTAGAAATCAAACTACTTTATTTCCAAACACAAAAATTAAGATAACAGAGAAACACCTTTAAATCTATCAAAGGACTACTGTAGCTATAAGAAAATGATGTTTTTTCTTCCCCCCTTATTTGATATACTACTGCTAGTACTTAGAATAAAATCTCGTTAATAATATAATTTACATTACAAACAGGATCTTATATTAAGGACCTAATATATGTTCCATTCTATGAAGCACAAGTTTATCAAGAATGAGATGCTGACGAACCTGTGAATCAGTGAACGTTATATCAGGACAAGATACTAGTCCCGCAAGATCATGCTCCATATATTCAAACACTAGGTATAAACTACTTGATAGTCGGGATGTAATTACACCCTCCAATTTCATAACGTTTGGATGGTCAAGCCTGCGAAGAATTGTAATTTCCCTTGACATGAACCTCACGCTTTCAGGCTGAAAATTGTCAAACCGCACCTTCTTCAGGGCAAATATCCTCCCAGTTTCAACTTCACGTGCTCGGAACACACTGCTATATGTACCTTGTCCAATCTATATATGAAAATACATTGAAAAGAAGAATCAGAAAATGAAATCTGGGGACCAGATAATGACAATACGGCCCAGCAATGACAATAAATTGCAAACCAAAAAAATGATGTCTTCTAGGTTGAGAATATGAAGACACTAAGCTTAGCTTGGCCAAACCAGTTTCCTTACAAGTTTGTTACAAGTTCATAGGCTCATTCCCTAGTGCCAGGTGTAACATCAAATATTTGAAAATTTTTTAGCAATAAAATTAGTAAAAACCTTTTCAATGGATAACATTCTTTCAAATCAAAATGAACGATTCTTTAAAATTCTAAAATAACCCAATACCATGTTTACTTTAGTTTGGAAACAAACCAATACAATCCTTATTATATGGTCTTGTCATTGTTGTACTGCCTTTGCCAAGCAATACAATTGCATCCCTCTCTAAGATTTCTCACCCGATCTATAGCCATTCCCAATCCTCCTTAAGCAATACCATTTTATAGCATGGACTCAAGATCACTCTGTCATGATAGCTAAGCAGGTATTCTTTTATTATGCAGAGTTTACGAGAAACAAATTTTCAAGGAGCTAAGGAAGTTGTAGGTAAATTACCAACTACATCTTCTTTAGCATGAAGCTGTACTCCTGATTTCACTCCGCTTGTATGATGATCCTACTTCGTGTTGCCTTAGTAACCCTATACCTAAAACTGGTTTTGTAGTTAAGTTTGACAACGCACCCTTCGATGGAATTACCTGAGCTAATTATACATATCTTCAATATATTAAAGAGCATAAATGTTGACAAAAACATTAATCACAGTGCAAGGGCGTCATGTACGGTGATTAGGACGCCCCGTTTCCTTAACACGCACTATTTTATAAAAGTGCCCCTGCCACTGTTCCTAACCAACAGATCATACCTAGCAAGGCTACATTCATCATTAGGATGCCCTTCTTCAACTTTAAAATATAATGATCATCGTCGTCGTTGTTGTTAATTACAAGAACCTTTCCATTTATTGAGGAAAAACTGAAAACTCAAAAGACGCAAGTGAATTAAAATTAGTCTTGCAATAACTAAGATGAGTATGAGTTTATGACCAGGAAGAAAAAAAAATATGAGTAAGAGCCTTCCTGCCTTCTCTAATTTCTCAAAAGCATCTGCTCTGAGGGGCACCCATCCATGAATAGCTTCGCCGGCAGCAGCTGATAGCCAAGGGGGCCATCCAGCCGCATTCAGCTCCGCTTCCACGAACCGATGCGAAAGCCCCGTCTTCAAACTGTAATTCCCGCTTCCTTTGGAGCTATCCTTCCCGGACTTCTTCCCATCTCGATTGCTGTCCTCCGATTTTCGATCCATTTTACTGGCAGAAGCTAACATCCCCGATCGGGATCGGGATCTGGACGGAGCCTCCACAATAGCAAGCCCATTGTCGGTGCTCACCTTCGGGTGCTCGGGTGAATCTCCGGCAACCACATTTTTGGAGTTAATGCAACCCATTTACCGCCAAATCCCGCCAGAATCGACCAAGACTCGAGAAACACGATCGATTCAATTTGGGATATGGAAGAACGTAAGGGCATTGGCCCTACATGAGCTCAAATGTGGTTGCGCCACCTCCGAAAATGGTCGTCATTGAGAAAGAGATAAACCCAGAAACGGGCACATTGAGAATCCCCCCTTCCCCCCAACCCTTTCTGTGTCGTCTTCGATCCTTTTTTTGTCCCAATTAGGCTTGCGAGGTCTGCGGAGGATGGACGATATTCAATCCCAGAGGGTTGGGGGTGTGCGAAAGCAAAGGAAGAGAAATTCGCGGGTCCGATTTGCTTCATAATTTCGGGGGTTTTTTGTTATTGCGAAGGAAAGGAGAAGAAAAAAGGTGTAATGTAACCGTTTGGAGGCTCTGTTATCGTTTTCCGTTAGTTGAACAGAGACATCGGCTAACAGGAGCAAAGTACTATGGTGCTCATGGCGGCATGCCAGCCAGCTCCTTGAGAGCGCGCAACTCTCCTTCGTATTCAACGGTAAGATTCGAATTCAATTGAATTTGATACTTTTAGTTTTCATCCGCGTAGGAGGTATATAAATAGCAGGATCACTCGGCCACATGCATAATTAATTATTTAAGTCATTTTGATGGGAAAAAATATAAAATATTTTAAATATTGATAAATCTTTTTTGGATTTTTTTGTTAGTTACTTTATATGCAGAAATAACATCCAGTCACTATTTAATAACTTTAATTAAAGATCATTTTAAAATGTAGTGATAATTTTTAAAAATGAATATGGTGATCAACTAATTTTAATAATTATCTTATCAGAGAATAATCTGTAATAATTTTTTTACAAGCTATATTTACAATTTGTTTTTATAAAAGTGTGTGAGTACACTTGTAACTCATTTCTTCTTCCTTTCATGAAGGAAAGTATAGAATTCATCACGGTTCAAGTAGTGATACATGAAAAACAGGCCTCCATTAAAAATAATAAAAATAAAATGAATGAATGAATAATGCAAAAAATGATAAAATAATAATGAAAATGTAAAAAACAAAAATGGAAAAGAATTTTACAATAAAATAGTAAATAAAAAGGATTACAAAAATCTTCATTAAAGTTTGGTATAAAATTATATTCAATCGTTGTCTGATTAAAGTTTGTCTATCTTTGTGGGGCAGGGGACATAATTTATCTCATTTGTAAGAGAAATTTATACGAAATAACGGGTAATATTTTGGATATCTATCATTGAAAATTCCCAAATCTTCTCTTTTCCGCCACTCTCTGCTCATGACCTCTCACAGGGAAGATAAATCATTCAGAGATGATGATGATAATGATTCTACTTCTACAACAACAAAATCTTATCCAATTATGTATTAGGTGGGCTTGACTATATAGATTGCACGATGTGATTATGCTTTATAAACCAAATCTTTGGATAGATTATTAACCAAAAGATCCCACTCTGGCATTCACTTCGGTCTTCATCGGCTTCTTTTTTAAAGGACTTCATATTGCTTGATCGGACCTTCTCACGGGCATATTTAATGACCTTCTTTGAACGTGTCCAAATCACCTTAAAACGATTTTCTACCATTTTCTCCTCAGTAGGTACCACTTCAACTCATTCGTATATATCATTATGAATATTATATTTTCTTATATATCTACACATCAATCCCAGAATCTTTATTTCAGCTACCACCACTTTATATTCATGTTGGCCCTTTAAAGCCCAACATTTAGTATCATATAGCATTACTGATCTTATAGCAACGCAATAAAACTTTCCTTTGATTTTATTATGTACTTTCAGATTACAAATAACTTTAGTAGTTTTTCTTTATTTATATCATCTAGCTTGAATTTTATGATTAACATCTCTATCAATTTCACCATCTTGTTTTATAATTAATCCCACATATTTAAACCTTGTCACTTGTGGAATGATTTACCCTCCTAATTTAACTCCCACTTCACTTTTAACTTGTCTCTTATCAAAATGCATACATTCACCAGAAATTTATCTGATACCTAAAATTGAGTTCTCAGCTTGCATGGAAAAATGATGTTATGCGACACCGATTTTCCATGCAAGCCATACATCATAGAATTATGAAAAAAACAACTGTTCAAATATTTGCAAGCCTATGGATCATTCATTACATTGGACTCTCAAATACGAGAATATAAATACAATACATACATTGAACTGAACAGCACCCTATGAAAAACAAGTTGAAAGAAGTTTGAAAGTTTACAAGGTAACTATAAGCCAAGGAATTCTGTGAACTTTCCATGTGAATCCTGCTTCCCAATTTTTCTTTGTGCTCTACTTTCAAGGAGGATTAGACAGTACCAGGAACAGCCTGATAGACTATGATTATGTTGAGACATTAGATGCGGTAATCTTCATACGTGTGACTGTGAACATGGTATACAAAAAGTGTTGCATAGAGAGAACCTAGGTGAGTCAACCCGAAATGTGCACAACTGATCATCAACACCAGACTATACAATGATTTGCTCTTCTTTAAAGCGTAACGCGACTGGTCTTTGGTCATTATTTCCAAAATCCGTATCTTTAAGCAAAGGATGCTTCTCAGGCACCACTCTCTGAGGCTTTACCTGCATTGAATTGCTATTAGCTGTGTTGTGGCTGCTGGTTTTAGCAGCAGGAACATCATGGTTATGTTTTCCTTCATAGGTAGTTATGACAGCCTTGGGGTCTGTTGAAGCCCTCTCAACATGCTTACGCACATTGCATCCTGCACTAGTGCATTTGTAGTAACTCCTGTGCACAGATTTTATGCAACACAATCAGATTTACCCCAAAAAAAAAACAAAACAGATAGTCTCACGTATTATAGTAGAGTAAAACAGAGCAAAAGAAAGTAAATCATTTCAGATAAGGCCACTCAAGTGCTTTCCTTACAGGGCTTATTAAATTCGTTATAAGGAAGTGGCAAAAGGAATCCCCAAATTACTAAAAGGGAGTTATAAGCAGATTAAGGGCAAGTTATATGCAGAGAAGCCAAAAGCATGAAGAATGGACTAGCAACAAAAAATGCCAGAAAGGTAAATATTTTGTCCTGTAAATCTTAAGAACTATGGGGTTGATTAGGGAGTAGAGACTTGAAAATTTCACGAAAGATGATAACTTTAAGGATTTGATCATTTCATTACATTTAGAGATCTAATTCCAAGTTCCATATTTACTCTTTTTCTCCCCCTTTCTTCACATCGTGAAAGTTTGAACTCAAGTTACTACCAACACCTCACCCTATCATACCATCTAATCTAACCCCAAGTGGCTACATATTCACTCTTCCTTATCGGCAAAAAACTAGGCTTTCACTTGAAATGTACAAGACAATCAAGATTTAAAACTAAATTAAGATGAAAGACTTCCCAGGCAAGATAGGGAACTATATGTCAGGATTGGTGATTTGGTGTCATTAAGAATTGGAAAAGAAAATCCCAATTAGGCACTTCTGCTTCTGTCCCTGAGCTAGTTAAGACCTTAGACCAGAAAATCAATGGAAGAATAATATTCCATGTCTAATATCTAAATTTTCCAGTTATAGTTTATAATGTTGTAATTGAATCATTTTCAAAAATGCATGCCGCTGGCAGAAAGAGAGAGCTTCATAGATGTTGCAATTTCTAACATGCAAGCTGGTGTCAGATGTCATATTGCTACTTAACATAAGACAGGCTGAATTCTGTACCAGAAAACCAACCAAAACTTATTTGTGTCTCAGTTATATTGACTCAACTTATCTAATAGAGTTCTTTTTTATGCGGCATAGTCATTCTGTAATGTTTCTGAAGTACACCTTATTAGAAGATACTGTAAATGAACAAAAGGTTCCTGTAAGTTTTTTCAACTTTAGAGGCCACACTTTAACCAACGAACACAAAACCACTCCTCACTTTCTTTCTTTAAATTTTGAGAAAATGGGAGTCAACGGATCAAGTGGTCACCTTGGATAGGGATTTCCCTTTACCACTTTTTGCCCATACTTGCGCCACCTGTAGCCATCATCCAGAAGATCAACTTCGCTTCTTGTTTGCACAATGATTTTGGGTTCCGTGACAGTCTTGTGAGACATAGGTACTTCAGAAGCCCCAAGATCAGTGTTCCTGCAAAATTCAGTAAGTATTATGAATTAGCAAAATATATACCTGCATGATATAGGATTAAAAAGGTGAAACTTACCTTCTCTTGGGGTTTGGCTCACTGACATCTCCCTCCTCTTCCCTTATATCAGCATCACCCCCTTCCTCACTCTCACTTGATCCAGGTAGTTGCTTGAGAGCACCATGATTGGATGAGGGATCACTTTCTGGCACTGAATGATCAGGCATGCTTTCACCAAACTTGTTTAAATTTCCCACCCATCCTTGTGTAGTCGAGTCAGACTGAACTTGAACACTTGTATTTCCATTTAAATCAGAATTATCTTTGATACGCTTGTTTGGCTGAGGCAGTTCATGATTATGCTGGCCTTTATAGATAATTTCAGTTATGTGACCGTCAGGGGCACGCTCAACCTTTTTCTTCACTGGGCAATTCAGATGTGTACACTTGTAGTAGCTCCGCGGGTACTCACTCCCTTTAACCTGCTTCTGCCCATACTTACGCCAATTGTAGCCATCATCTGCAGGTTTATCAATGGCTAAGGAAGAAGGTTGGTATTTCTTATCAGTGTGAGAAATATCTGAAGTCTCCATTTGAGCACTTTTAGAATCTGATGCAGATGGTGCCACTTGCTGGTCTGAAGCTTCACTTGGAACAAAAGATGGCTGCTGTGCCAATGGTTCACCAGGAGCCGTTATGGCAGGTTGTTGATGATCACCTTGCATGTGCATATGAGATTGTGCCAGGACAGCTTGAGCTTGAACCTGTGCCAAAGCCTGCTGATGGGATATCCCAAAGGGGCTCTGTAATGGAGAAACAATAAGACACTCATGAAAATATATCCTCTGTACTTAGGCCAATATATGTATTTGTGTATGCAGAAGCTTGTGCATACCACTGCCCACAAGAACATGTCAAATGGCTGCGTAACAATGAAGGGAAAAAAAATGCCCAATGGCATCACAAGCAGACATGCCGTGTTATGGATTATCCTGCACATTCACCCACTGTCAATCCTATGGACCAGACATCTCTTCCATGACGGTAATGCCTTATACAGAGCTACTTCGTGACACATCTATGTTTTGCCCAGAAAAAACTCTAAAAACAATCACAAGAGGAAGACAGGTCTGAACTATCATGTTTAGTCATTAAATTCAACATGGATCATTGAGAAGTAGATATTTGTTCAAGGATAAGCAATTCCATTCATTGACTCATCAATCATCAAATTCTTACATTTTCTTGTCATTTACAAACCGCCAATATGTTAACAGACAGATTGCTATCTTTAAATTTTTGCTATCTTAAACTAGCAGTTGTATCACTTTCTTCAGTTTTACAGCCTGTAATTCAAGATACAGAACTACAAAACGGGGGGAAATTATAAGCTTTTTTCAGTTTTCAATCAGTGTCAACTCAAAATTACAATTCCTTTGTCACCTGAAGCTAGATCAAGCAAGCACAAGGAAAATAAAAATAAAAATATTTATTTAAAAAATTACAATTCCCTTAGTAGGATTAAAGGTTTCTCTAATCAGTTTCTCTTTTACTCCGGAATCTAGATCACATAATTATTGCCTTATACCATGTCACAAAACAATATTCTGAATTCAGTGAAACTGCTTGGAACAATTACATAAGATTCCTAAAGATCTCTCCTTGACAGTAAATACCATAATGTTAACTAAAAATAAGAATGCTATAATGTAAAACCCTACTTTCAGACTAGTAACAATAACATCAATGAATCGCAGAACCAAAAAACTGCAATTCGCCATTGTCAAAACTAAATGACTTTCAATTGTCCGAAAACAAATATATTGTCCAATCATAAGCAGCAACGAACAACCATTTGACGCAGCAATTCAATTGGCATGGTATGATGCATTTAGATATCAAGTGCGTCAAAACTAATCAAATTTTAAAGATAAAAAGAATAAGAAATGACCATATGTCCAGGCATAAGCATCAATGAACAACCCAGAAATACAATAGGCAAAGATTGAAGCAGTTTTTTTCCAACAGAAATAAGCTACCAAGTTCATTAACAGGGTCCCATAAATGTTAACCCAAAATTCAAGGGAAAAGAAGTTCAATTACAAAAGCCAATCCATTCTATTACCTGCGGTGAAAAGAAGCCCGGTGAGTTGAGCAACCCAGAAGGGCTTAACCCAGGTGGAACGGTAAACAATGGTGAACGAGCAATAGCCAGATTCATGGGCCTACTCTGCTTGAAACCCGAATTCTTTTGGGCCCCATCCTCAGCAGTAGCTTCTTTGGAGGAATTGTCGATCAAATTATCCGGAAAGAAGCCAGGCCTGGGACCGCGAGCAAGCGGAGAAGCCATAGCTCCGGCGAGCAACTGAGAAAACGACCGACAGTCAGAGTCAGGATAATTATCAGAGAAGAAGCTGGATACGAGGGTCATCGGGCCGGGGCTAGCGCCTGGGCCACCGGTGAAGAAGACCTCCATGGAAGGGCGAGGCGGGAGAGTGATCGTCGGGCGTGGCGGTTGCGCCGTAGCGGATCCGCCGTTCTTCGCGGCCATTAGTTGATAACAACCGGCGCTGGATTTCCGTATTTGGCAAGTAGAAGTTCTTCTGGTGGCGCTGTCGAGCTTTCTTCTTCGTTAATCGCGCAATCGATGGTTTCGTGCAGTCTTGAAACTCAGTGTAAGAAAGTCCACGGAGCAGAAAACTGCAATGATTTATTTTCTCCCCAATTCTCTGTTTCTTACATTAAATCTGTATGATAATTTCTTTATTATTAGTACTATTTAAGATAAAGGCAACTTGCTTGTCTCCCTCCTTTTCCACGCCTATTTTCCTATTTGTCTATCTTAGATTCTACTACTAATACGATGGACGCATTTATTTATTTTTCTAAAATTAATATATCTTTTTGTCTAAAAATAATTAATAACAATAATTGTATAAAACATTACATTTAAAACAGCACAATATACAGATCTCACCTAACAACACGAAATAGAGGAGTGGTGGAGACATTAGAAAAAACATCATTTGTGGCCACCATGTACTGTGTTTCTATTTTATTAATGAAGAATTGATAAATCTTGATTACAGCAGCAAATTTTAATTTTAATTTGAATTAAAACAGGACCTTGCTTCTTCATATGGGTGTTATTTATAGGAGAAAACTTAAATAATTAAGATTAAATACATTAAAAGTGATATATTTGGTGATTGTATAGTATACCAAGAAATAAAGAGAGATTATTATTTTTACTTGAATTAGTTGGAAAAAGCAACACAAGGAAGCGCCTCTGATGATCATAAATAAGGGAAAGGCCCCCTAAGCAGGTCAGGCAAGTGGGCACCAAATGACAAATGTGGGTGGATACTTTCAATTCACATGTGTCTCTCTAATTAATATCATCTTGATTTTATTTATAAGTCTATTTTGACTAAAATATTTGGTCTTATTTATAAGTCCAATTTTATGTAATAAATGAAATTATAACAATTTTATCCATATTAATTGTTCTCATAAAGATAGAAAAAGAAGAAACAATTGAAAAATACTCAATCATAAATAAAGGTAAAGTTAAAAATTTACCTCATAATCATTGAGTTAACTACTTCTCATTGGTATGTAAGATTAGGTCAAAATAATAGACTTATAAATAGGACCAAAGTGGTACTCCTTTTGGTCCTTATTATAAAGCACTAACTAGCAAATTTATTTGATCCTTTTTATAAGGCACTTACTTGTTCTCAATGAAGTATTAATTATTTGTTTCCACATGTGCCTCTAATTAATAAGGATAGTAGGTGAGAGTAATGATTATATAATATTAGAGTTTAATATAATTAATATGGGTATTATTGAAAATTATTTAAATTTTAGGATAATTTTATTGACTTTAACTATTTTTATTGATTTTGAGAATTATTAATTTGTGTCTTATAATATAAAGACCAGAGGAAATATATCAACCTCACTCTTCAATGTTTATCATTATCATCATATTCATTTTATATTTTAAAATTGTTATTTCTTAATTTTGGATGTAGGAATATTCACACTCTCCTATTCATTGAATAGGTTTTTTTTTTTTTTGGGGGGGGGGACAAAGGAGTTATGGGGTCTTCAATACACCAACAAGTGGCTCACCTAGTAACCAAAAAAATAGTGGTTGGCAATTTGTTACTCATAAAAGAAGATCTTTTGTGATAACAATTTGTATGAATTTATACTCATGAATGGTATAAATTGGAAAAAAAAAAAAAAAAAAAAAAAAAAAAAAAGTCCGTTATTCATTTTGATCAATAACTAGTGATTTTAATTTTAAACTCTGATTTTCTTATTAAAAAAAATGTATGCAATTTAGTAAAATAAATAAATGGAGTGGGAAGTAATAGTGTAGGGTTGGGAAACTGACTTAAAGTCAACGATAGCAGTAGATATATACATTAGAGTGATTAGACATGACTTCGACCAACAAGCAAGTTGCCCCTCTATATGTTTGTGATTCTTTCACGGAATATGCAAACTTTATATAGTTGCTTTATTATAATTGATTATGATATTTGATTTTGAACGATTTTGATTTCTTTTAACATTTTTAATTGTTTGTTATTCTTGTGCATATGTTGATGTTTCTTTTTTCCACTCCTCATTCTTAAACAATGCAAATTATATTGTAATTTTGTTAACTATTCTTAAACAGCCATATTTAAACAAATGTCAATAAATTCTTCATGTTATATGTTTTAAAATTACAGAATTGTACTTTGTCTAAATCTTATCCAAATGACATGTTCATGGGCTCTTTGGTGTATATGTATATCTCAATTAAATACTACATCTAATCTATAATATACAATTTTGTTCATAGTGAAATAAAAAAGTACTATGAAAGATATTTTATGGGTTAATATTTAAAAATACACATGTGGTTTTCCCAAAAATACCTATTCACCATTAGTTTGAATTTGTTGTATTTCTAATGCGACATGAAGATGACTCAACTAAATTTTATCCTACCTAGCATTAAAACACTGGAGAAAATTATAGAAAATGACATAGATATTTTGAAAATTACAGTTCAATCCTTCTCTCTTCAATTCCCTTTCTCTCTTCCAATCCCAATCTTATCCATGGGGAGCCCATCTCCGCCTCATCACCGTCGTTGCCGACTTTCTGTAATTTTAAAAACTATCTATGCCCTTTTCTGTAATTTTTTTCAGTTCTCCATTGTCAATTGAGATAAAATTTCACCAAGTTTTCATTCATGTTAACTTTAAAAATACAAAAAGTTAAACTAACGGTCAATTGATATTTTTGTTCCACTTTTATAACCGCATAATCACTTTTAGACTAAAAAACGATACTTGACATTGGATGTACTTTTAGGAAAACTACATATATATTTTTACACATTAACCATATTTTATAATATACCAGGAAGCACCTCAATCGTTTTATGGAATAGACGAAGGAGAATATCTTCATGTTCAGGCTCATATCATAAGGCTCATAGACTTGAAAAAGACTATGAATAGTAGCCTTTTGATTTGCCAAATTCATAAGCCTCACAATAAAAATTTTTCCCATAAGGAACTAAATTTAATTGAGTACTAGCAGGGAAATAAGTAACGTGATGAAATCAATAAATTGAGACCCGCACGTTGGTAAAAGAAATGAGCCGGCGTTGAAACATGAACACATACCACTCTGGTCCTATTTATAAATCCATTTTTGATCAAATCACATATGCTAAGGAGAGATAGTTAGCTCAATGATTATGAGGTGAATTTTCAACTTTACCCTCATTTATGATTGGGTACCTTCAACTCTTTCTTCTTTTTCTATTTTCATTGGTACAATTAATATGGGCAAAATTATCACAATCTCATTTATTTGGTCAAAGGGGACTTATAAATAGGACCAAATTTTTTTGGTCAAAAAGAACTTATAAATAGGACCATAGTGATAGTAGCATACAATAAATGCTGATATCTAGAAGAACTTGAAAAAATATATTTAGAAAATATCTTTGAAAAAAAAATATTTTTTGGTATATACAAAATATCCTAAGGATGCTTTTCAGCAAAATATCTAGAAGAACTTGAAAAAATATATTTATTTTTTATTAAATATTCGCAATAAATGCTGATAGATAATGAGGGTGGGGGTAATAGACTACTAACATTGATATCACGGCAACGTCAAAATCCTAAAATCTAGTCACATTCAAGTATTACTTTTTTTTTTTTTTTAAAAAAAAGGGCAGAAACTAATAATATGACAATTATTTAAAATTATCATTAGAAAATGCAATTGAAGATGGAGCAAATCACAATACAATAAATCATTACGGTTGAATCTCGAACTAGATGTTTAAAGAACCCAATTAAATTTCAATTATACTTGACCTCATAGTTAACATTTGAGGAGTTGCATTACTTTATTAAATACTCATTTTAAAATTGTTTATTTAATTCAAAATCAATATGAAGTTAACTATCAATATCAATGACACTTAAGGGCAACTTTGTAATGATTTTGACATTTGAGGAGGTGCGTGCATTGCTTTGATAAATAGTTTAAAATACTCAGTGATACTCTCGAAATAATCTAAGGACAATAATGTCATTAAATCCTAATTAGAAAATAGCCTTCGTACGTGCATTTATAAGATAACGAATAATTATATAAAAAATGTGCAAAGCATGAAAAAAGTCGTACAAAAAGACGTTGTGCTTTTGTCAACAAGCTTGCAAGGAGTGACGTGTCCAATATCTCATTCATCTTATGCAGACATAAAATAAGGTGAGGGCATGCCTCAGGGAGACTGGGGATGCATTTACATTAATTATTGTCTCAAAGACTTATGAATTTTCATTCGATGAATGTATTTGCAACATGACAAATCCAAAAACCAAATAAATAAATAAACAAGCCACTATATTATTAATTATTTCGCCAGCATCAGTACGCAACCTAATTAATTATTACGAGTAACATGCTTGTTTTAAAACTTGGAAATTATAAGAAAGATTAGATTTTTTTCCTCAAACCAAGCAAGTGTAATTTGAACCCAGAAGTTTTCCTTAAAACTAGTAAAGTGTTTGAATTATTGAATCCACCAGCGTCTCTTATCAGCTATCCGACTTCAATCGATCACTTTCATTATGCTTTCCTTTTGTTTAATCCATTCTATATATACTTGCCTTTCTAGCAATAGAAAGTTAGAAACCTTCTTCACGGATTTAAGCCATTTTGATGAGAAGAGTAGTGACATGCATTTTAAAGACTCCATGGTACTCCCATCCTAATTATAAGATCAAGTTGATTTTTTTGAAGAAATTAAGGAAATCAATTAAATTACTTTAGAGTATTTTTTATTTTTTTCTTCAAAATAATTAGTTTGACTAATAAACTAAATATATAATCTAAGGATACACAACATATGATACGATTAACCAACTTATTAAGCTTCCTTAATCTCTCCAAAAAATGTCAACCCGGTCTTATAATTAGGGCCGGAGGTAGTAATAAGTTTTTTTTTTCTCATTCGGTATCCAGAGCTTCGTCCTAACCAATATTGTTAAAATCGAGATTTTATATAAGATCGGAAAGGGTTGTATAAATCGTGGGATCGACATGGATCGTAAGATCCTATTATCCAAGATATAAAGTTATATTCGACTATATATATGCAAATAAAATAACTAACATCAATTGTAAAATTCACAAACATAATATAAAAGTAACAATAATAATAGAGTTGTTAACTTGGCAATATATAAAATAAAATAAAACCATAATATATAAAATAAAACCAAAACCAAAAGAAAGAAAGAGAAAGAGTTCAGTTGACACGGACCGTCTTGGTTTCTCCTTCCTCTGTTTCTTTTTCTCCGCAAAACCCAGACGGGTCTCACCTGTAGTTTCAGCCCAATTCTCTAAAATCTTTACCCCACAATGCTTCCTCCTCCCCTCCTTCCTTATTCTTCATATCCATCTCCGCCAACGTCCCCACTATTCTATTATCTAATAGCTATAATCTCGTCAACATTTTTCGGTGAAAAACACACACCCTGTTTCAAAATTTGAATCATCTTTGGTCGATCATCGCCTCACCAAGTGCAGCGGCGAGAGAGAAGTTGAGAATTAAAAGATGGATTTGAAACGTGTGATACTAGTGATTTCTACGATTTACTCGTCGATCCTATCATTCCAAAGTAATTTACGATTTCTGTGGCCTGCTGGATCGTTTGGTTTCAATATATCACAGGATCGTGCGATCTTACAAGTTGAATCTCGATTTTCATAACAGTGGTCCTGACTAATCTGGATCCGACCTACATCGCGCACCTGGCTATAATGTGAAAGTCTCCCAACAAGGTTTTTATGTATTCACAAAGCTTGAACTTAATTGAGACCTTGCTTAAGCGACAAAAACCACTTACCACTTATACTAACCCTCGTTAGTCCATGGTAATAAGTTTTTATAGGATCGATTGTAGTTTTTCTCCCCTTGCCACATGGATAAATAAAAGTACGAGTATATTTCTTAAAGACAACTCACACAATCAATTAATTAATATAATCAATAACAATATAATATAAAATGTAAACTTTATATTAAGATGTACTATTAATAAAATCCTAAATAATATAACTCATCATTAACTAAACTACATGCAATGCACATGATGAGACCCTCCTTAGTTAGTTCATTGTCCTGCTCTTTGAATGATGATTTGAGTTTTTTTCTTGGAAAAATAGTTCTTTCGTCATTGAGCGTGTATTAGCATGAGTTCAGTAGGTCATACCGTCATATATAGGTGCATTCATCACCTAGAAATTAAGACATTTCTTCCACTTAAGAGTGATATAAAGTTTAAGTCCAAAAAACATGCGCTAGCTGTTTCGGAAAATCAGAACTAACGATTTTGTGCCTATGTACATAAATGTTCATCTATATGATATTTTGTTGTTACGGGCTTGTGTTGTGAATTCCATTTTCTCCCCCCAATGGACAAATGACTAGCTTGAAAGTAAGTGAGATCATATCAATGCAACCTAGGAGAATATGACATCTGGGAAAATGTTGGGGGTCTCATAACTCTCATATCACTTCTGTAGACTCCGTAGCAGAAATCGATAGTTGAAACAGAAATACCATAATATTGAGCAACACATAAATTAAAGGTCTGGATCAATCAGATAAGATAACTTGTTATAACTTATATTTATAACCCTTAATTGTCTCTATCTTTGAAATACAATAATCTTAGACTTCATATGTAAATAATGCCCAAGATCCCCATATAAAGCGCGAGGCAGTAGTGAAGCACATTGAACACGGAGAAAGCAGGAGACGCAGAAGACTGAGAGGGCGACGGCGCAGGAGCTGCTTCAAGGTTGCCACGTTGAACGGCGACGGCGACTTTCATACCGTGAAAGCAATAGCCTCCGCTAGAGAGGTAATAGTATGTCCTTGCCTCTGTCAATTGCACCACATCTCTCCCACCACGCGTCAAGTTCTTCACGAACCCTTCGTCTCTGCAATTCTCGTAGCTTGTCTCGTTCACCTCCAGAACGTTGAAGTATCGCTTGTCAAAGTTGAATACTGCATACACACACAGACACACACCCACATGTTTATCGTTTCAGCACATGGGTTACTCATCATTAAGATTAACACGTCACATAATCCAAGCAAATAGTAAAAGCGCAGACAAACAATACTTTTTTATTTTTGGTCCTCTTTGTCTAAGAAGCTTTCACCTTTTCCTTTATTTTCTCCTTGTCTAAGTATAATCGCGTACAGAATGTTAATTTTGGTTACTTTTAGGTCTGCATAGACAGAATAGGAAACTAATTAAAGAGTTCCTGGCATGGCCACAGGGGAAAAAGAAAACAAAGAGACAAAGTAAAAAAGAAAATGGAAACTGGAGAATTGAAATGATGAAACAGCAGTAGCGAATGGCACAGTGATTTTGGCTTCAAAATTGGAGAGGATCGGTCCAAATGTAATTCGTGAGGTCTTGTAGTTGGAAGCATTTTCTCATCATTTTAAAGTAAGATTCTCTTTCTTTTTTGTTCTGTTGGGAGCCAGAATTGTTCTTTTTAACTTTTGCTTTCCCCCACCTTCTCATCACTTTAAATTGATAATCACTCAACGTATTTCATGAAAGTGAATTTTACTAGGTCACTATTATATAAAGCTAACATATTTCCATGTGAAACAAACTTAATACCAGACTTATTAAATGACGTTGATATATTTTATGCCAATTGAAACCAGGTTGAAACAGACATTGCTGGCATGCCTATACAGGAAATGACTTAATTTACTTCATATAGTCTCAGTCATATTTCTAAATTTAGCCAAAAGGAAAAGGGGATACCATATATTTTCTATTATGGTGCTATTATATTTCTAAATTAAGGACATTGAAAATGAAGATGCCTAGCTAACACCATCATATAATAAACTTCTCTTCAACAAGTAAATTGAAAATAATGATAATAATAATAATAAACCTGGCATGTAGTAGCCGCGCGTACACATATCCGAGTCCTAATTAGACAAATATTTGCGATGCCCTTGATCCAATTGAACCAACTATAAGAGATCCAAAATGGTGCACTTATTTAATTAAAGAATCTAATGCCTATCAAGCGAAAAATGAATAGAGCACGGATCATAATTAAAAAAAATGAGAGTTTGAACTTTGATTAAAATGAGATTCTCCAGTTTCAGAGTTTTTGGCTATAACCACTAGCTAGGTCAGTCCAAGAAGCTCAAAGCGTGCATACATTTGAGCCTCTCCTCAAAATTCAAAACACTTGAGTATATTTCAAAGGATTATTGAAGCCAGGACAATCAGTCTATCATTCGTACTGCGCAGGATCAACAAATGGAATGAAAGGACGGAAGGGACTATATCGTACGTCAAATAGGGAAGGAGGAAAACAGAAAAAGAAGAAAGTAGTTGAATGAGAGCGAGTACTTACGGAGCCAATCACCGAGAAGGAATTGCTCGTGAGAAGACCATTCAGTGTAGTTAACGTCGTGATCGATCCAACCTTTAGATCCACCCACCTTGTGAAGCACCGGATCTCCGGTCACCGCCATGATTGGCAACACCACCGCCATCACCACCGCCACTCTCAATCTCCGGTAGTTTTCCATCACTTGATTCTCTCTTGCCAAACACACTCAAGAGAAAATGAGCCAACCCTGTACCTCAAGAACCTCGTCACGTTCCCCAAATCTGAATCTGTGAGGCTGGGTTTAGCAGGGAGACGGAAGTATAGTAACGGCTCGCTCAAATTTAAGGACAGCTCTGCACCCACCATGCAACAAGCGTGTAGGAGCTCGCACCAAATATGCATTACTCCGGTACTAGTGAGGGCCCCACTTGATACCTTCTAAGTGCTCTATCACCGTACACGTGTACTTGAATGATCCAATACCCCTCTGATGAGTGATGACTACTACTCCTTTTTCTTCCCTTCCAAAGCAACAAACTTGAAGGACATATAAGGTCTTGGAGGTCCAATGTGTAACACCCCTACAGTTGTAATCCTTGTACTTGTACATATTATGGAATTAATAAAAGTTTTATTTTTGATTAATGCCATTATTAGTATTATTTTATTCTCGTTTGATCGATCAATTGGTGTAATGATAAAAAGGAGTAAAAGTAAGGGCGAAACGGTCAATTCTTGAACCTTATGATTTTAAGTTTTGATTACCATGGGAAGAAGAGGAAAACCAGGTATTATAAGTCATACTTTGGCCAAAACGCGTTATGCGGGTCCCACGGGTGAATAACCGATAAAAGGGACCGATAAGGACTGATTAGGGGTTCCTTTGGGACTGAACAGGTCAAGTGTGGGGTCACTCCACGAAGTTTGGGAAGCGTCACATAGGAGTGTCTATTCAAGAAGAAGAAGTTTGGAAAAGATAAATAAAAGTACAAAGGGAACCACTTTGATGGTCGGCGGGACCCACCGGATCGATAGAGCGGGAATTGGGCCTAGGAAAAGTGAGGGAAAAAGGAATTAAATGTCGAGACCCAATGTGTGGAGCCTCTTAGGCATCACACACTCCCTTTAATCATTGAAAATATTTACCGAAGGAAAAAAAAGAAAAGTCGGTGTAAAAGTCAAGCGGGTCCCACGTTCGGAGAACGGGGGCAAAATGGGAATAAATAGGTAAAAATTGGTTTGGGCTGGCATGTGGGCCCAAAATGGGGCCACATGTGTCCTCTTTAGGCAGAAAAAAACGTAGGGCCAAGATTGGTAATTATTAAAAAGTTTTGGGCCAAAACCGTAATTTTCAAAAGTTTCGGGCCAAACGCGTAATTTGCCCAAAAAGCGGGTAAAAATCTAGATATTTTCAGGTGAATTTCACCACATGGCAGCTGCTGGACTTCCCTGGACTTTTCTAGAAATTCTTGGAGGTTAAGTCAAAAATTACCTATCCAAATTACTCCCTACCAGTCAGAAACTTACGTCAGTTAATTCCAATTCAACCGGATCAAATTCACCTTTATTAAAAAGGTGTTTTGACCTCATTTTTCACCCTTAGCCACGAAATTTCCAGAGAATCCAAGAGAAATCCATCAACCACCATAGTTAGAGATCTAAGCTCAAGCTTCCAAGTTCATTCACCGGTCTTCCGATTTCGTAACACCGACAACTTCTTCTTTTTGCGTTCTTATGAAAGGAAAATTCGTGCAAATAGTAGAAGCTTGGTTTTGGGGCTGGATTTTTACATTTTTAAGGTCTTCAAAGTCTCTGGAATGAGTTTTTGTATAGGGACTAGCTATGGTTAAAGTTAGAAGCCGAAAACACCGAAAACCCCATAAGAGGGTTTGTTGCCAGCTTCAGTGAATCTGGACAGCGACCCTTCTAACGCGTTTTTGAAGGGGTAAATGAAGTCTTTTTTATCTGAAATTTTTTTATGGAGAAACTAGACATCTGGGGCATGAGTTTACATATATAATATGATGGATTTAGACAAGATTTACCAGGTGAAATAAATAGTTGAAAAAGAGGTTAAGACAATGACGTGAATCTGGACCAGAGGAGATAAAACAAGAAACATGCCAAAATATTTGTACTTTTATGGCTTAGGTACATTTTTACTGGAAACTAGACTTATTAACGGATCAGATGGCGCTGGTCTCATGTCAATATGATTTTGTTGGAATTTATTAAAAATCCAGGAAGTTAGGACAGAAACATTGAATTTCTGGAAATTCTATGAGGGGCTTGGATTTAGCAAAAATGTGATGTAAGGGCATTTTTGTAATACTGAAAAAGGTGTATTTTAATGTTTTAGGTCAAAGGGGTACTTTTAGAAAGGCCACAGAGCAAAGGGTAGTGAAAACGGTATCTACCACACCAGGTAGTAACCTCTTTACTCCGGCACTCTTATGTGTTTGATGTATGTATTTGCTTGCCATATGTGTGTTTTTGTATTGTTTGCCAACTATGCATACAGATCATGTTTGTGATGTGTCCCTAGCTGAGGGTGCCTTAGGGTCGACCTACGTGGTGACACAACGGAGACGGTGATGATTTCGGTAATTCGGGCGCCTTGGTAAGGCAACCCAACGGTGCGAAGACGTGTTGTTGTGTGTATGTCTGTTTGCATATTGTGGCATGTTTGGCATGTTTATCCATGTTTACATATTCATGTGGTTGCATGCATACACATATCACATATAGTGCATGAGCATTGACGGTTACTGGGGGGCTCTTGGACCTCGGGAGCTTGTGGTGACACGGGGGATCGTTCTCGACGATTGATAAAGGCCTTTTGCAAAGGTAGTGATGATGAGGCGAGATGAAGGATAGGGGATGCCCTATCGTGTTTTGTATTTTATATTTTGGATGTCGGTACTTATTATCGGATACTTCTAACGTCGGATGATTTGTAACCTAACCCTCGAGGGGACTTTACTTTTTGTTGACTTTTACTTTTTACAAAGACGTAGTTTGTCCAAACCGATCGTGCTCGCTACGTGTACTCTGATCTAACTTTAAATGGACTAATAATAAGGGAAAGGTAATCTTTAAAAGGAATCCCTCTAACCCGCCACCCGAAAGGGCCAGGCCGGTGGAGGTGTAACAGTTTTGGTCTCAGAGCCCGGTCCGGACAAATGCTTGGTAAAAGTTTTCGATTCTGATCGATGTAATGGTGTGATGTAGTAGGAAGAGATGGACCCTAATCCTCGATACGGGCAGACGTACCATCGTAGGAGAAGGAGACATCCGTCGGTACTAGGGAGAGCAAGGCATCGGGCGGATCTACGTACCAAGACTGACGGAGCCGGACTTCCCACCTTTACCTCAATAGCGCCGTCCCCGACATTCCACTGTTCCCCGATTGCACCTGAGCCGGTATTACCACCCTATCCGGGACAAATACCACCTTTTGTGCCTTTGTACCCTCCGGAACCCGGCTTAGACCCCGAAGTGTTACCGAACATGATACCTAGATTGGAAATGCTAGTACCTGATACGTTATCGGTGGTAATTCATCAGTATCTGATGCACCTTCATTAACCAGCAGAGAGTGTTGTGGCAACACAGTAGGTGCTTCGGAATCTCCGACCGATGAGTGCGGCGATCCATTATTTTCTCCAACTCCTTACGCTACATTCCCTCCTATTCCTTGTTCTCCCCTCAGCACTGGGTGCACAATGGCAAGGGGCTCTACCATAAGGGGAATATTCTCAAGGTCATTCACGGTACATAATCAAGTCCCGGTGCCGGATTAAATAAATCAGGGTTATCTGGATTATATAGTTCGCCGTAAACCTGTGGAAAAACTGGTAAGGGTAAGTTCAGATCGAATTCAGGTACTAGCATTTCCAATCTAGGTATCATGTTAGGTAACACTTCGGGGTCTAGGCCAGGTTCCGGAGGGTACAAAGGCACAAAAGGTGGTATTTGTCCCGGATAGGGTGGTAATACCGGCTCGGTGCAATCGGGGGAACTGGTGGAATGTCGGGGACGGGCGCTATTGGAGGTAAAGGTGGGAAGTACGGCTCCGGTCCAGGTGCTGGTACAGGTAGATCCGCCCGATGCCTTGCTTTCCCTAGTACCGACGACTGTCTCCTTCTCCTACGATGGTACGTCTGCCCGTATCGAGGGTTAGGGTCCATCTCTTCCTACTACATCACACCATTACATTAGTATCAGAATCGAAAACTTTTACCGCACTTGTCCAAACCGGCTCGATACCAAAATCGTTACACCTCCACGGCCTCGCCCTTTGGGTGGCGGGTTAGAGGGATTCCTTTTAAAGATTATCTTTCCCTTATTATTAGTCCATTTAAAGTTAGATCAGAGTACGCGTAGCAGAGCACAGGATCGGTTTGGACAAACTACGTACTGGTAAAAAGTAAAAGTCAACAAAAAGTAAAGTCATCGGAGGGTTAGGTACAGTCATCCGACAGTAAGTATCCAGATAATAAGTACAGACATCCAAAATATAAAATACAAAACACGATAGGGCATCCCCTATCCTTCATCTGCCTGGTCATCACTACCTTTTCAAAAAGACCTTTATCAATCAGGCATGATCCCCTGTGTCACCACAAGCTCTTGAGGTCCAATAGTGGCCCCCAGAGTAACCGTCAATACTCATGCACTATATGTGATATATGTATGCATGCAACCACATGAATATGTAAACATGGATAAACGTGCCAAACATGCCACAATATGCAAACAGCATACACACAACAACACGTCTCTTCGCACCGTTGTCGCTTACCAAGCGCACCCGGAATTACCGGAATCATCACTGTCTCCATTGAGTCACCACGTAGGTCAACCCCGCAGCACCCTCGCGCTAGGGACACATCACAAACATGATCTGTATGCATACTTGGCAAACAATACAAAAACACACATATGGCAAGCAAGTACATACATCAAACACATAAGAGTCTTGGGAGTAAAGAGGTTACTAGCTGGTGTGGTAGATACCGTTTTCACTACCTTTTGCTCTGTGGCCTTTCTAAAAGTACCCCTTTGACCGAAAAAATTAAAATACACCTTTTTCAGTATTTACAAAATGCCCTTACATCATATTTTTGTAAATCCGAGCCCCTCATAGAATTTCCAGAAATTCACTGTTTCTGTCCCAAATTCCTGGATTTTTAATAAATTCCAAAAATATCATATTGACATGATACCAGCGCCATCTGATCCATTAATAAGTCTATTTTCCATTAAAAATATACCTAGGCCATAAAAGTACAAATATTGTGGCGTGTTTCTTGTTTTATCCCCTCTGGTCCAGATTCGTGTCACTGTCTTAACCTCTTTTTCAACTATTTATTTCGCCTATTAAATATTCTCTAAATCCATCATATTATATATGTAAACTAATTCCCCAGATGTCTAGTTTCTCCATAAAAAATTTCAGATAAAAAATACTTCATTTACCCCTTCAAAAACGCGTTAGAAGGGTCATTGTCCAGATTCACCGAAGCCGGCAGCAAGCCCTCTTATGGGGTTTTTGGTGTTTTCGGCTTCGGTAACTTTAACCATAGCTATTCCCTATACAAAACCTCATTCCAGAGACTTTGACGACCTTAAAAATGTAAAAATCCAGCCCCAAAACCAAGCTTCTACTATTTGCACGAATTTTCCTTTCATAAGAACGCAAAAGAAGAAGTTGTCGGTGTTACCGAAATCTAAGACCGTGAATGGACTTGGAAGCTTGAGCTTAGATCCCTAACTATGGTAGCTGATGGGTTTCTCTTGGATTCTCTGGAAATTTCGTGGCTAAGGGTGAAAAATGAAGTCAAAACAT